>CM028131.1:647132500-648382500 GCA_016271365.2 Neoceratodus forsteri
CAGTACTAGGCTGAGCAAAAGGGGTTGAGCATGTTATAGAGACAAGGAATGCTCATCCTATTGGGCAAAACCTAATATTCTTCAAGTGAAGCTACCTCTGGCTGGAAGCTGCAACACTGGACTTTGGATTTGCAAGAAAGTGAGCTGTGCTCACAACAGAGGGAGGTGAACTTTATAATTTACAATTGTCTTTGGTTCAAAGCAGATTCCTTAGGAAAGTTAATATTCTTCAGGTGGAGGATACTTCTAACTGAAAGGTGAAATGAGGAACTTATAATTATCAGAAAAGTCAGTCTTTCAATCAACAGAGGGAAGTGGACCTTGCTTTACTTTTGTTACAATTGTTAAGATTTTCAGTGCAGGAAGAGTTTAAACCCACAGGGACTGAATACTCTTTACTGTCTGCCCTTGTGCACAGCTGACGTGTTTTGAGGGCTGACTGCTTTCAGAACACAAGTCACCAGGCTGTTTTGGGGCTGGGGAGGTTTACCTGTGTCTGACTTGGATGTTTGGATTTTTCTCTGTTTGATTAGCAGGGTATTTTCTCTGTCAGATTGTCGTGTAGGACATCTTGCTAACAGGAAGGCACTGTTCGCAGCAGTAGGTCAGAGCTTTTAGCTGATTGTTCCATGAGGGCACAGTTTGGGCTAAACCCTTCCCACCCCTCACCCCACCCACCCCTGGAAATAGTTCCTTTATACCTGGGGTTCTGACATTTCCTCAAGAGGGCAAGGTGCATATCACTGTCGTATCCTCTCTAGCACACTGCACTGACAATATACTGTAAGCATACACATTATATAATATATTTCTATATAACAAACCAATCACACACACACACACACACACACACACACACACAAAAAAAAAGGTAGACAGACGTGTGGGGAGTAGTGCAATGTAATGGCTGTGGGGCAGCAGTCTTCCGGGAGTCTTTCTGGAGGCTGAGATGCTGCCCTGTTTGCAAACAACCTCTGCCCTGAGGGAGCAAGCCCGCCTCAGGCCGCACTGGACAGTAGTAAGGGAACCTCCCCATCCAGGGAGCACCAGAGCCACAACCACTACCTCAGAGGTTGTTGAGAAAGCACAGCAGTTGGACCACAGTGGGCTCAGGGAGGGGGGTGGTGGAACAGGGGCACACCCAGTCAGTTGTTCCACTCCACAATCCATACACCGTTCTGGGGAGCATAGTTCCCCTATGGATGCACCCGCAGAGGAGACTAAGGAGTTGCAGACAACTGTCACAGGGAGGCCCTCAGGAAGGATGCAGAGGGACACCACAGGGAAGGAAGCAGCTCTGATGGGGACTCGGTTATTAGGGGATAGAACTGGGGGAGCAGGGAAAACTGAAGTAAGGTGCCTGCCTGGTGCCATGGCTTGGAGGACAGAAGCACACATCTTAGGATCACGTGAACAGTTGCACGGAGTCTGAGCTGGGCGTCACTGTCCACCTAGGGACAAATGACTTGGCTCATCATGAGATTAGAGCAGTGCAGAAGGACTTTGTAGAGTTGGAGGCGAAGACAAGTAGCACACAGTATCCTCCTCAGAGGTGCTGCCTGTCAGCCTGTCGCATGGGTGAGGTGAGGGTACTTGCACCATGCAGTTTAACGAATGGTTGAAAAAATGGTGTGGAGCACAGGGTTTGGTTTATTAGACTGGGGTTCCACCTGGAGGAACACCAGCCTATACAGGCAGGATCGTCTACATCTATCCAGGAAGGGAACAAGTCTTTTGGACAATCTATTTAAATGCTTCATTGGCAAGCTTTAAACTAGTCAAGGGGGGAGGCACTGATAAGCAGCAGGAAAATCCCAGCCTCCTCCTTACAAAACAGGGTACTAAATGAGAAAAAGACCAAGGTAGAAAGGTCAGTGGGGGATGCTGCTACAGAAGGTAAAGCCATCAAAAAATGGAGCGCAATGAGTACCAATGCCCGTAGTCTGGGTAACAAGCTTCCTGAATTAGTGGCCTTGACGGAGGAGGAACATCTGGATATTCTGGCAGTCGCAGAAACATGGTACACACAGAACCATGACTGGGACGTAAACATACCAGGATACACTATCTACAGGAGGGACAGGGAGGGTAAAAGAGGAGGAGGAGGAGGAGCTCTCTACATAAGGGAAGGAATCAAAGCAACAGAACAAAAGGTAAACAGGAAGGAGAAGAAGCACATTGGGTCAATTTGGAGACAGGCAATGGCACCACAATCCACACAGAGGTTGTGACAGACCCCTCTCTCGGGAGGAAATGGACAAGGAAATAGAAAGTATACTTAGAATGGCAGAAAAGGGAGATATTACTGATGGGTGATCTGAATATGTCAGATGTTAACTGGAGTGCAGTTGCAGCAGCCACTTCTAAGAGTAGAGGTTATTCTAGATGCCCACAGGGGCATGCCTTAGACAACTAGTATTGGAACCCACTCAAGAAGGAGCAATCTTAGACCTGGTTCTCTCAAATGGAGATGGAGAGAAGATCACAGATGTAGAAGTGGGTAGCCATCTGGGAACTAGTGACCATTGAACAGTATTGAACAGTATGGTTCACAATAAACACAGCAATAGAGACAAGCCATACAAAGGCAAAAGTACTGGACGTCAGGAGGACTGACTTTGCCAAAATGGGTGAGTGCCTAAGGAATGCACTAGCAAATGGGCAGGAAGGAGGGGTGGAAGAACAATGGGGAATAATAAAAACTGCCATCACAGAGGTAACAAGCCTTTGTGTGAAGCAAATAAACAAAACTAAATGATGTAAGAAACCACTATGGTTCTCAAAGGAGGTGGCAGTGAAGGTTCAAGAGAAAAAGAAAGAATTCAGAAAGCAAGGAATCACAGAAGGAGCAGGACAGAGAAAAGAAGCTGGGAAGGCAGTCAGAATAGCAAAGGCCCGAACTGAGGAAAAGATATCCAACTCAGTTAAGAAGGGAGATAAAACCTTTTTTACATACATCAGGGAGCAAAGGAAGACCAAGGGAGGGATAGTGAGGCTCAATAAAGGTGAGGGGCGGTGGAGCTGGAGGGTGACAAAGGCAGAGATACTAAACAAATATTTTTGCTCAGTATTTACAAATGAAGGAGGAGGTACCTAAAACAAACAATAGAAACACTCTGGATACAGAAGTTGGTACCACCCATTTCAGAAGAAAGGGTTCTGAAGAACTCTAAACTGAAAAGTGGACAAAGCAATGGGGCCTGATGGATTCATCCTAGAATTCTAAAAGAACTAAGGGTAAAACTAGTGACACCACTGACTACTCTCTTTAACAAATCATGGGAGGATGGGGTGGTACCTGAGAACTGGAGGATGGCAGATGTGACTCCTCTTCACAAAAGTGGGAGCAGGGCAGAAGCAGGAAACTACAGACCTGTTAGTTTAACCTCAGTGATGGGGAAAATGATGGAATCATTTCTGAAGGAAAGAGTTGTTGAGTACCTAGATGCCAGAGAGACACAGGACCCAAGGCAGCATGGATTTACAGTAGGAAGGTCATGCCAGATGAATCTAATAGATTTCTTTGACTGGGTGACCAAAGTAGTAGATCAGGGAGGGGCTGTGGACATGGCCTACCTAGACTTTAGCAAGGCATTTGACACAGTCCCACACAAAAGATTAATATACAAGTTAGCCAGCCTGGGAGTGGTCCCAAGATGATAATTGGCTGGAGAATAGGACACAGAGGGTAATAGTAAATGGAGTCCACTCTGAAGAAAGGGGGGCTACTAGTGGGGTACTGCAGGGTTCAGTATTAGGACCGTTTCTCTTCAGTGTCTTTATAAGCGACATTGCAGAGGGACTGGAAGGAAAAGTGTGTCTCTTTGCAGATGACACAAAGATGTGCAACAGAGTTGATGCAAAGGTGGGGTGGAAAGGATGAGAAGGGATTTGGCAAGGTTAGAGGAATGGTCAAATGTATGGCAGCTTAGATTCAATGCTAAGAAGTGCAAGGTAATGCACCTGGGAAACAAAAACCCAGGGGACGAGTACACAATGGGGGGTGAGATACTAACGACAGAAACGGAAAGGGACCTGGGGGTAGTCATATCAGATGACTTAAAGGTGGGCAACTAATGTGAGAGGGCAGTAAGGAGGGCTGGGGGGATACTGGGATGCATAGGGAGCGGCATCACCAGTAGAAAACAGGAAGTTGTTATCCCTCTGTACAGACAGCTGGTGAGACCCTATCTGGAGTACTGTGTGCAGTTCTGGAGGCACAGTCTTGCAAGGACATAGACAGGATGGAAGCTGTCCAGGAGGGCAGCTAAAATGGTGCAGAGTCTGCACCAGAATGACATATGGAGACTATAGGAGCTTAATATGTATAGCCTCGAGGAAAGGAGGGAGGGGACATGATAGAAACTTTCAGTACCTCAAGGGAATCCACAAAAGTCCAAGAGGTAACATCTTTCAAAAAAAGAGGTGTGCAAGAAGAAGGGGGCACAATCTGAAGATGGGGGAGGGCGTCTCAGAGGTAATGTAAGGAAGTATTTTTTCACAGAGAGGGTTGTGGATGCATGGACCAGCCTTCCGGAGGAGGTTGTGGAGTCAAAAACAGTGGTTGAATTCAAACATGCATGGGACAGTCATAAGGCAATTCTAGGGGTTGGGGTAGAAAGAAGTAGGCTGCTGGTTAACTAGGATCTGTAGCTTATCCATTAGGTAGGGAAATGGGCAGACTGGGTGGGCCAAGCGGTCCTTGTCTGCTGTCAAATTCTGTGTTTCTATGAATCTGAGCTGCCATACATTTGACCATTTCTCCAACCTTGCCAAGTCCCTTCTCATCCTTTCCACTCTACCTTGTGTATCAACCCTGTTGCAGATCTTTGTGCCGTCTGCAAAGAGACATACTTTTCCTTCCAGTTCCTCTGCAATGTCACTTATAAAGACATTAAGAACCTTATTTAGTTTTCCATATGTAACCCCCCTGCAAATGGGGGTTCCCAAAAGACTTCCAGGAGCTTGCTTGAATGCTCCAAGCCTGAATGGTGTTTGGCATTTAAGCCATTTATCAGTGAGTGTTTTTAGAGCCTCTGGTACTGTCTCTTTAAGAGCTGTCTGCTTGCAGACATAATTAGTTTGTATGGGGGGGACTGTGTGCTTTCTGTTTGAGTACCACTTGTACTCTTGCCAATTCCTCCATTTTTGCAGTCACTAGGGTGCAAAAGGAACCTATCTGAAGATGTAACTGTTTGCCAGAAATCATTTAGAGTAATAATGAAATTACAGTTTGTCTAACCTGCTTTTTGCAGTCAGCACTGGTCTGCTTAGTTCCCCATTCTGGTTTTGAACTGCTGAACTGACCAATCAGTGTGGGTGTTAGCTAGCTCTAAAATGGTGCCTTGGACAGATCAGAACTTGGACTCATAATCTGAGCCAGCCACAAGAGGATTGTATGGGCAGTGACTCTGGGAGATGTAGTTTAGACTTGGGCGCCTTTTGGACCAACAGGAGCAGTCTATTGTGAGTGACAGCCAATCCAGTCAAGAACTGGGAGGAACTCAAAGGAAGTGCCCGGTTTTGTCTGTTGGAGTTTCAGTTTCAGCTCTGGCAGTGAAGGGAAAGGAACCTTGCTCCTTCTCAGTGTACAGTTTTAGTCGGGAAACATGTAAGGTCCGAGTTCCGACGCCGCCGTGTAACTGCTTGTTAGGACTGAATCCGTCCTGTGAAGAGAATCAAAGGATATCTGAAGAGTAGAAACCAGGCTCACCTGTAGAAGACTGGAGAAATTGCTGAATTGCACTGTCTGTCAGGAATGAATCTGCTGTGTGTTCTCCGGGTCATTGTGCAGTAATTGCGATCGGATAGAGAAGCAGCCTGCCTGGTGTAATACCTTTCCTTTGCCATATAAATGTGTGAGAGTCTCGTGGAGCTCAAGAGTAGCCCCTGCTGACATTGAAGGGCCTCTATCTTGTTTGGAGGTCGTGAGTACTAAATTCAGGGTCGCTCCCGTTGGATGCCACATTGAATCCAAATAGAATTACTGTACTGCTGAGTGTTTAATTTTTCTTTCTCTGTGTGAAAGGGCCTACCAGCTGCCATGGTTTGGACTAGCCACTAGGGCTTGGGTACCCAGGGACATGTTAACTGGTAGGGATAGTCCTGGCACAGAGCCATAGGTAGATGAGTAAAGTATAAGCTAATTAACCTGATTTCCCCTGTCCTTGTTATATTCCCCAAATAAATCAGAGCTGCTTGTTTCAGCAAAAGTTATACTGCCTGAGGTATTTGTCTCATGTTAAAGTATTACTACTGTGATTGTTGCACTGTATCTTATTTTACAGGAGGTCCCAGTGCCTGAACCAGCCCTGGGGGTAAGTGTATACTGTGAAGGTAATTCTGATATATTGTGTGGGCCACTAGTGGGAAGAAAGGGGGTTGCAGTGTCCCAGAGGGCTGTGACCAAGTAAGTTTAACTATTGCAAACCCTGACCTCTGGGTGGAGGCACCTCACATTGGATCCAGGCCCTCAACCTGTTAGTGGCAAATCAGGCAGGGGTAGTAGCCCCTGGGATGAGCCATCTAGGGTTACATCTTGGAGGCTCCGCTGGGATTATGTGTCCTCTAGTGGCCATATTTACAAACACTGTGTAAAGAAAAAAAATAAATGGGTACCCGACAGAAGTGGCTGTGCACCGCTGGTGGGAGTGGTGTACTGGGAGGAGATCGACCCCAAAATGCTATGCTTATCCTGGACATCCCCTGGTATCAATACGGACACTGTGCAGGAGTACTTTCCAAGGTGGAAGGTTTACAAAACCCTGTGGTGGTGGGTCGGCATGCTAATCTGCTCACCCACACTTTCCTGGCTCCTAGTAGAGTTTAAGGATCCCATAGATAGCTCCAAGTGCTACAGACCATTACCCCAGAGGAGCCCTCACTGCTTGGAGGAGTGATAACTAAGGACAGTAAAGACCCGGGAGTGAGCCCCCACCACTATCTGGAAACTTTTGAGGAGAAATTTGCTAAATGGTTGCTGGGGAAGGAAAACTGTGAGGACTTGAAGAAACTATTCTTGCCACCTGAGGTGTTCTTCCCCAACACCCTCTCCACGCACCAGTACCCGTAATGGTGGCTGAACCAATGCAGACTCCTATTTCTGCACTGCATTAGTCACGACTCTTCCACCAGGTTGAGGATCTTCTCTGGCACTCCCTCCCACTCCCCAAGGGGAGTGATGACTGGGAGACCTGGATAGACTATGTTGCCCCCAAGTGCTAGAATGGCAATGCTCGGAAGCAGTGCAAAGAGGGTTAGTGAGAGCCTGAGGTCCTGCCCTGGCTACCATCCGTGCTAAACGGGCCAGTAACCTGAAGTGACTGCACAGACCTATCTTGAGGCCCTGGAGAATGTGTGTGGGAGCCCAGATTCTGATGAAGACCTATGGTGGAGGAGTAAGAGATGCACAGCAGTACCAAGGGGAGTTGTTGTCTGTGTATGTATCTCATGGAAAATTGTTAGCATGCCTTCAGAAAGGGTAGTTTGCCAGCGATTGAACTGGACCGAACCAGGCTGGACAGGATCCTTAAGTCTGCCCCTTCTCAGAACTGCTGTTGCTTAGTTCCCTGGCAAATCGACTGGAATCCCCACCTTCCTATGATGAGTTAATGAGAGAAATTGAGGAGTTGAGAAGGCGACCTCGGGAGGGACCTGCACAAACAGCTGCGCTATGACCTCAGTGACTGAGGTGACCCATCGTGAAGTTCAGGGCAGAGGTTGGCATAAATGAAGTGCTCTGACAAGGAAAAGATATGCCACAATGGGGCTTAACTGTTGAGAGAGATCCGGGAATTCAAAACAGTCCTTTATGAAGGCCACGCCTGCAAGTACGGCCCTGACCTATATCCGACTGCATCTGCTATGGGGTGGGGTACCACCCATGTATCTCCTGCTGATAACAGCTCGAACTCGATTCCTTGACCATGGATGGAGAAACTGATGAGATGTCTCCAAATGCTTATCACGCCGCGAGACAGAGATGGCACCAGGTTTCATAGTAGTACACCCCGCCCTGGCTCCCAGTGTGCGCTCGGCCAGCTCAAACTCCAGAAAGTATGTTTTGCTATAATTGTGGGAAAGATGGGCGCGAGCGGGAATGCGGTCCCCAAAAGACACCGACAAAGTTGCATATAGCTACAAGGAGAGCTTCGAGAACAAATCAGTGGTTAAGAGGTGCACGCAAATGATCCCAGTGAGGGCACCAAAATGCTAACTCACGTCCTTTGTGGCAAGGTCAGTTGCCCAGGCCCCTCACCGCCTCCAGACTGGTCCAGAATAGGTCCTCCATGGAGACCACTGTAAAGGTGAATGGAGTGTTCATAAGTTTTGTATTAGACAGTGGCTCCCAAGTACAATTATGTTCCAGGATTGGTATCAGAAGCATTTGTCAGGTGACCTTTACAAACCATTAGAAAGACTGCATGTATGGGGGTTAGTGGAAGGCCTACCCCTATTCCGGTATATCCGAATTTGGCGACTTTTTCCCCACCTCCGTGGCTGGAGGTCCGACAAGTAGAGAGCCCTAGCCTTATTGTCCCCCACTGGACGTGTATGATGGTGTCCCTTTGTTGATTGGAACAAATGCTCATATGTTCGGAAGGCTGGCACAGTTGTGTTATGAAAACAGGGGTCAAAGACTAGTAGAGCTTTAAGAGTTCCGGCTTTAATTAAGAAGGCCTATGAGGCACAGAGAGATGCTGAAAAATATGAACCAGAGGAACCGGTCGGAATTGTATGGAAGAAGGATCCTGAGTCTCTGATCCTGGCGCCAAATGCCCAGTAGTACCTTACAGAGAGGTCTGTATCAGAAAGGATGTTAAAAATAAATATTAATGTTGGATGCCAGGCGATGGAAAATTGCCAGAGGGACTGCTGGTCAAGCCTAGTATTTTGCCCGCTAGAGCCCATGCTTGTATGCTAGAAGGGTAATGGTCCAAGTTCATAATGTGTCTGAAAGAGACATTCGAAAATAGGGGTTGCATCCTGGTTAATGTGCATTGTGCAGACACTGCAGTGCTACCCAGCAGCAGAGTTCAGGAAGAATGACAGAGTAACGCCTGACTTGTTTGATTTCGCGACTCCGCTGCCAGCTGAATGGAAAGTGAGGATCAGTGAGAAGCTTGCCCAGAGAGACCAGGTGTTTCTTTAAAGGAATGGGATGTAGGATGCGGCAAGGGCTGAGCACAATATCCGGCTGCATGACAAAAGACCATTTCTGTGAGAGGTCTTGACGCTGGCACCTGCTGACATAGATGATGTGAGACTGCATCTGCAAGAGATGTTAGCTGCTGGTGTATACAAGAATCCAGAAGCCTTATCTTCTCATTGTGGTAGTGAGGAAAAGAATGGAACAGTAAGGATTGTGTGGATTATCGCGACCTTAAACCGGCGGACTATCCCTGATCAGTACACAATGCCCGCATTCAGGATGCTTTGGACTGCCTAAGCGGGGAGCAAGTGGTTCTCTGTGCTGGATCTCGCATGTGGGTACTACTAGATCCCGATGGCCCCAGAAGGACCCGTGAGAGGACACCTTTATCTGTCCACTTGGCTTCTATGAATTCATGAGGGATGCCTCAAGGGATTTCAGGTGCCCCAGCCACTTTTCAGCGATTGATGGGTGTGCAGTGGGGACATGAACTTACTAAGTGCCTGGTATACCTAGATGATGTTATTGTGTTTGGCAGCTCACTGGAGGAACATGAGAGCAGATTATTTAAGGTATTGGACCGACTGGAGGACTTTGGCCTTAAACTGTCCATTGATAAGTGTCAATTCTTTCAAACATCAGTAAAGTATGTGGGACACATAGTATCCACGAGGGAATAGAGACCGACCCAAGTAAAGTTGAGGCCTTGACCACCTGGCCACAGCCCAAAATCTAAAAGAACTGCAAAGATTCCTGGGATTCTGTGGTTATCGGCATTTCATCAAGGTCTATTCAAGAGTGATCGCCCTTTACTTAACCTTACTCAAGGGGTATCCCCAACCCACAAAAATTACCAAAAGTCAGCGTCCCTCAAGACTGAAAGAGTGTATTTTCATCCAGTGAAGTATTTGGGGCCGCTGGACTCCTGATTGTGAGACTGCTTTTCATGAGATCATATATAAACTTACCCATGCTCCAGTGCTGGCCTATGCAGATGCAAGAAAACCTTCGTCCTGCACACTGATGCTAGCTTGCAAGGGTTGGGGACTGTGTTGTACCAAACACGAGAATGGCCTGAGACCAGTGGCCTTTGCCAGTAGAAGCCTGACCCCATCCGAAAGAACTATCCTGTACATAAGTTAGAGTTCCTAGCTTTGAAGTGGGCTATTGCTGACCAATTCCATGAGTACTTGTATGGGGCTAAAATACTAGTAAAACTGACAATAATCCTTTGACCTATGTGCAGACCTCAGCTAAGTTGGATGCCACTGGCCATAGGTGGCTTTCTGCATTATCTACATATGACTATGCTCTCGAATACAGCAGGTCTGAACCACATAGATGCTGATGCTCTCCCGAGGCCTGTTCCCAGAATGATTGGGTCCGATTGGCAGAACTCGACATTCGGCACTCTGCCGTGAAGTTTGACAGGGGAGAACAAATGTCCACGGACGCAGTGGACTGCATGGTGGATTGCTTGGGACCCTCTGAGAATTGCATACCTGCTGCTTATTGCCACTTTTCTGCAATAGACATTGGTGCACTGCCTCAGCTGGACAATGACAGTATTCGGCGGGCTCAATCCCGCGATCCCATGATCAAAGCAGCTTTAGAAGCCCTCTATGCAGGAAAAGATGTGTCCAAATTACGCTCCACGGATTTGAGAACTACACTATTATACAAAGAAGGTCCTAAGTTGAAACTGATCAATAAACTGTTATACAGAGAAACAGTAGACAGAGGGGGACAAGTAGACAAACAACAACTAGTCCTGCCCACTGCCTTTGAGACTCAGTACTGATGTCCTTGCACAACCACATGGGGCACCTTGGTATAGACAGAACACTTGACTTGGTGAGATCCAGATTCTATTGGCCTAAGATGGGGCTGATGTGGAGCAACACATTCGAACTTGTAGTCGCTGCACAACAGAGGAAAGCTTTGCCCCAGAGGGCTGCCCCCTTGTTAACATCACCACCAGTGCACCCATGGAGCTGGTCTGTATTGATTTTCTGAGTTTGGAGTCAGATCAAAGAAATATCAGTAATGTGCTGGTGGTCACTGACCATTTCACTGAGATATGCCCAAGCTTTCCCCACCAAAGACCAGAAAGCATCCACTGTGGCCAAAGTACTTGTAGAAAACTTTTTTGTTCACTATGGGGCTCCACAAAGAATCCATTCTGATCAAGGAGAGACTTTGAGAGTCATCTGATCAAAGAGATGCTTTCTCTGTGGGAGTCAGGAGTCCAGAACCACTCCTTACCACCCCAGGGGACCCTCAGCCTGACGTTTCAACCACACTTTGCTAGATATGCTAGGCACCCTGCACCCAAAGGACAAACCTAGATGGAGCCAACAAATTAGCACCCTGGTACATGCTTATAACTGCACCAAAAGTGATGCCACTGGGTTCTCCCCACGCCTGATGTTTGGAAGAGAAGCTCGACTACCGGTAGATGTGTGTTTTGGGGTCTCTCCGATGGGGTTCAAGCTGACAACTATTTACAGTATGTGCCAAAGTTAAAGGCCCAGCTAACTCATGCATACCAACTGGCTCAAACCATGGCTGCCAAAAGAAATCTGGCCAACAAAGAAAGGTATGATAAAAGGTGAAAGCACAGGAACTCCAGGAGGAGATCGGTGATTGCTAAGAAATCTGGGACTGCATGGCAAACACAAGATTGCTGACAGATGGCACATCTCCCTCACATTATAGTGGGCAAACTAGATGATCTGCCAGTGTACAAAGTAGGCCTGAGAATAATTCAAAGATGTAAAAACAATGCATAGAAATCATTTACTGCCCATTGGACAAATCTTGATTGAGTCTGAGCCCCCAGAAGATGCCCCTCTGGACCAGTGACTAGAGCTGCTGCTAAGAAAAGATCAAGAATGTCTGCACCTACAGAAGCAAAGTTAGTGTTTCCTCCAGAAGTCCCAGTTGAGCATGACTGTCAGTCCATATCGGAAGAAAGTAGAGTGACTTTAATACTATCCTTCTTCGAACTGAGTCAATTGTTTCAGGGCAATCCCTGGTCAATACTGGAGATGAAGCTGGGTCTTCTGGACTGTCTAAGCCCCAGCTTCGTCCCTGGAGCCAATGCTCCCAGAAAGTGAAGTGCAAAGCATCAGATCAGATGAAATGGAATCATTGTGCATGGTTGAACTGTTTGAGCTTTCAGGGAGGAAAATGATGGATTGGGTCAGACTGGTGATACACCAGAACAAGAAGAGTATTTTGAGTGCCCTGACAGTCCACTGCCAGTGTCCGAAAGCTTCCATGCGAGCCAAATGTTGTGGACTCAGAAACTCTAACTCCTGGAGCTGAAAGTGCCCCAAGTTCTAGCCTCTCTACCCCCATGGAGACTCCCCTGACAAGTGAGGACAATGCTGAAAATGAGGCTCAGACTGCAGAGACTGTAACAGTTCCCCCTAGAAAGACTGGTCGAGCTGTAAAGCCTGTGGTGCACCTCAGTTATGATTCCCTGGGCCGGCCAGTGGATCTGCCTCTCAATGTTGTCCATAAAGGAGTGTATGTGTCCCCGAGCTCATTGCCCAAACTGAGCGTCCGTGCTAACTCCAAGTTACTTGTGTTGCCCTCTAAGTATGGTGCCCTTGCCCCGTCCAGCCCCAAGGTAACTGATAGGGAAGGGCCCCCTCTCTTCAGGTTTCATGTACAAGAGGTAATAACTTGAGTTATGGTACAATGTGTATGTAATACTGTGTAAAGTGACGTACTGCAATGTTTCAGAAATGTGTTCTTGGTAAAATGATATATTGACTGATGATTACATGTACTAGCCTAATACAAATGTATATGGTTGCAGTTGAAACTTATGGGTACTTGCTTGAGCAGACGTCAAGCTTTCCCAAACCAGGAAGGTGTAACCCCCTGCAAATGGGGTTCCCAAAGACTTCAGGAGCTTGCTTGAATGCTCCAAGCCTGAATGGTGTTTGGCATTTAAGCCATTTATCAGTGAGTGTTTTAGAGCCTCTGGTACTGTCTCTTTAAGAGCTGTCTGCTTGCAGACATAATTAGTTGTTTGGGGGACTGTGTGCTTCTCTGTTTGAGTACCACTCGAGCTGCTGCCAATTCACTCCATTTTGCAGTCACTAGGGTGCAAAGGAACCTATCTGAAAGATGTAACTGTTTGCCAGAAATCATTTAGAGTAATAATGAAATTACAGTTTGTCTAACCTGCTTTCTTTGCAGTCAGCACTGTGTCTGCCTAGTTCCCCATTCTGGTTTTGAACTGCTGAACTGGACCAATCAGTGTGGGATAAGCTAGCTCTAAAATGGTGCCTTGGACGAATCAGAACTTGGACTCATAATCTGAGCCATACAAGAGGATTGTATGGCAGTGACTCTGGGAGATGTAGTTTAGACTTCGCGCCTTTTGGACCAACAGGAACAGTCTATTGTGAGTGACAGCCAATCCAGTCAAGAACTGGGAGGAACTCAAAGGAAGTGCCGGTTTTGTCTGTTGGAGTTTCAGTTTTAGCTCTGGCAGTGAAGGGAAAGGAACCCTATGCTCCTTCAGTGCACAGTTTTAGTCGGGAAACATGTGTAAGGTCCGGAGTTCCGGTCTGCCGCTTGTGTAACTGCTTGTTAGGACTGAATCCGTCCTGTGAAGAGAATCAAAGGATATCTGAAGAGTAGAAACCAGGCTCACCCTGTAGAAGACTGGAGAAATTGCTGAATTGCACTTGGTCTGTCGGGAACTGAATCTGCTGTGTGTTCTCCGGTGTTGTGCAGTAATTGCGATCGGGATAGAAGCAGCCTGCCTGGTATAATACTTTCCTTTGCCATATAAATGTGAGGGTCTCAGTGGAGCTCAAGAGTAGCCCTGCTGACATTGAAGGCCCCTATCTTGTTTGGAGGTCGTGAGTACTAATTCAGGGTCGCTCCTGTTGAATTGCCACATTGAATCCAAATAGAATTACTGTACTGCTAGAGTTTGTAATTAATTTTTCTTTTCTCTGTGTGAAAGGGCCCCTACCAGCTGCCATGGTTTGGACTAGCCACTAGGGCTTGGGTACCCAAGGGACAGTAACTGGTAGGGATAAGCCTATGCACAGAGCCATAAATGAATGAGTAAAGTATAAGCTAGTAACCTGATTTCCTGTCCTTGTTATATTCCCTAAATAAATCAGAGCTGCTTGTTTCAGCAAAGTTATACTGCCTGAGGTATTTGTCTATGTTAAAGTATTGTACTGTGATTGTTGCACTGTATCTTATTTTCAGGAGGTCCCAGTGCCTGAACCAGCCCTGGGGGTAAGTGTATACTGTGAAGGTAATTCTGATATATTGTGTGGGCCACTAGTGGGAAGAAAGGGGGGTTGCAGTGTCCCAGAGGGCTGTGACCAAGTAAGTTTAACTATTGCAAACCCTGACCTCTGGGTGGAGGCACCCGCCATTGGATCCAGGCCCCTCAACCTGTTAGTGGCAAATCAGGCAGGGGTAGTAGCCCCTGGGATAGCGCCATCTAGGGGTTACACATAGGGGCTGGGTGTCCCTTCAAACTAATCCTAAGTTCCTTCCAAAGGTTGTGTCTAAGCTGACACTGAATCAAGATGTCAGCCTTCCAGTTTATTATCCTGAGCATTCGAATTGGGGGGAGGCCCTCCTTCATACGCTGAATGTTCACAGGATCCTTCATTATTACCTGGACCGTACCAAGTCTGTCCGGAAATTGGACCAACTCTTTGTAGTCTCTGCTCACAGGACTTTGGGGAAACCTGTGGCAAAACGAACCATTTCCAAATGGCTGAAAAATGGTATAGTTTTCAACTACAACAAGTATGAAAATTTCCTTGCTGGGACCGGACAAGGCTCATTCAACAAGGGGGATGGCTGCATTCTTTGCAGCTCTTAAAAATGTTTCAGCAGCAGATATATGTGCCACAGTCACTTAGAACTCTGTACACACCTTTGTCAAGCACTTCACTGTGGACATTATTCCAGAAGAAGGGCAGGATTCAGTCTAGCTGTGCTCCGGGCCTAATCTCCTAAACATCTGAGGGGAATTTCTCTTCCACCCCATAACCTCTATTAAGACACTGCTTTAGACTGTCCTTAAGGTGTAGCCTGCTGCAGGAGCTCTTACTCAAAGCTAGATAGCACAGTTACGTAAGAACTTACCGTAACATTAGATCTTTGAGAAGAGCTCCTGCAGCAGGTGCATTTTTCCTTTCCTCCATCCCCTGGTTAGTTTTTTCCTTATGGCAAATTTTGGCACCTGCCTCTGCTTCTTCCTGCTGATCATCTTTCGGGTCTCCAGCGGGTGAACTGAGGTGGGGCTGTGGACCACCCCCTTATACAGAGGGTGATGTCGGTTAATGGACCGATGTAAGGGGGGACCCCAGCCAAGTATTGCTGGCTTGAAGTTTGCCGTGGAGTCCTAGTGCCTGACGGCATAGTTCTTAAGGTGTAGCCTGCTGCAGGAGCTGTTCTTGAAGATCTACTGTTACGGTTAGGTCTTGCATAACTGTACTTTGCTGGAGTACTTGCTGTCCCTTTCAGTCTCCGGTCTGAGGTACTGTTAAAGTGCACATGTCTGACAATTCTGCCTTCAATATCCCTTTTAAGGGCCATACAGTGGCACAACTGGAGGCATTGCATGTATTTCTGAGAGGCATTCTCCACCTGAAGACCATCTGCAATCTATTCCCACCTTGGGACTTAAACTTTGTACTGAAGAAGCTTACTTTGGCTCCTTTTGAGCCAGCTTTGACTTGCAAGCGATGCTTTCTGTCATGGAAAGCATTCGTTTTAGTCACTATTACTTTTGTTCTAAGGATTTCAGTGCTACAGACTCTCATGTGTGAGCAACCTTTTTTGACTTTCCACAAAGATAGGGTTAGTGACCCTAAGTTTCTTCCTAAGGTGGTGTCTGAGTTTACTTTAAATCAATCCATCCACCTGCCTGTTTATTTCCTAGAGCATGCCAATCCAGGGAAAGCATTGCTCCACACTTTAGATGTGCATAGAATTCTGTGTTCCATTTGTTTGTTTCGCCCCGGGAAAGAGGAAAAATTCCTGTTTCCAAACAGTGCTTGTCCAAATGTTTGGCCAGCTGTATTACTTTTTGTTATAGGAAGCACGGTAAGGAACTTTCTGGGGTTGTTTGTGGCTATTCCACCAGAGGCATCTCCACTTCTGTTGCCTGTTTCAGCAGTGTATCGGCTGCAGAGATTTGAGCTGCTGCCAACTGGAGTATTGTCCACACTTTTACCAAGCATTTGCAGTCTAGACATTGCCTCTAGGCGTAGGGCCAATTTTGGCCTAGCTGTTCTACAGGGCCTACTTTCTTAAGTTCTTGGTTTCCAACCACTCAGATTGCATTTCATGATGTCAGAACTGCTTGGAACTGGTTCCATAGGTGTGGCCTGCTGCAAGAGGTACCTGCGATGAAGATAGTATAGTTACGTAAGAACTTACTGTTGACAGTAAATCTTCAAGAGCATCTCTTGCAGCAGGCCATGCCATCCCACCGTCCATCCCCCTGGCCATATGGGCCTTCCTGCCACTGTCTTTCATTCTCCTTAGCAGAGAACCTTCTGCTGTTTGTTTATTGGTAGAAACCTTCAGCTCTTCCTCTGCAGGAGGCAAGTTGCTTCTGGTCTTCGGTGGGAGAACTGAGGAGGGTGCAGGGACCACCCACTTTTATAGAATAGGATGACATCAGTGTGTGATATTGGAGTGGGTGGCCCCCCTGAGACTGTTAGCTAGAAAAGTTTCCTTGTGGTTCTGGTGCATGGCGGCTGTAGTTCCATAGGTGTGGCTTGCTGCAAGAGATCCTCTCAAAGATCTACTGTTACGGTAACTTCTTGCATAACTATACTTCTTACTTAAAGGGGTCTCTTGAAGCAGGCCACACCAGTAGGATTGAAGTCACCAGGTGCCAGGATCCCATGCAAAAAACCTTATAGCTAGCAGTCTATCACAAGGGACTGCCCCCGACGACGTCCGCATGCTGATGTCCACCTATCCTGTAAAGGGGGCGTTCCCCCACACCTACTTCAGTTCTTTCCTGCCGTTGACCTGCACACGTTGGATCTTCATGAACACCATCTACAGTCGATCACCATTTTCTCGTGCTTACCACGCTTTTTAATTTTTCATCCTTAGTTTTCTAAACAGAATTTTCTGTTTCTTTGCCAAATTTTATGTCTTCTCCTCTATCTTTGTCTTCCAATCGCCCAACCAAGTGTGCCTGTGGCAAACAGAAACTAGCTAAGGATAGCCATTCTGTGTGCCTGATCTGCCTAGGCCCCAGCCACAACACTGAAGCCTGCCAGTTATGCTAGGACTTCAACCAGGCCACTCAGAGATGTCATTTGAAGACTTTGGAGAGCTATCTCCTTAAGCAGACGTTGGCCGCGATGGAAAAGGAGCTACTGGCCAGGAGTTCTTCAGCTTCCCTGGCTCAGTCCTCCGAGGCTGTTCCTTCTCCTTCCCAGAAGGAGAAGAGATCGGCTGGGAAGCACAAGCACGGGGACAAGCACCGGGACTATCCTCAGTCAGCCTCTCATTTACAGTCACTTCACAGATCAGTGGCTGCTTCTGGATCTTCCTCCTGCTGGGGGTTGGCCTCTTCCTCTGGGCTCCCAGTGGCTCCGATGCCCACCTTTATCTCCATTTCATGCTGTGGCTGTTCTGGGCAGCAGATGACGTCCCCTGCCCCTCAGCCCCTGATGCTCAGGCCTGTAGTTCCCACGGGTACTCAAACAGGTGGCTCAGCCAGCATTGGGTGTTCTGGCGGCGGGTCTCAGACTGTCATGTTCTCTGCCCCCGCCAATGTCGGTGTCTGATTCTGGGTCCCAGACACCAGTCCTGTCAGGCATCACCTACTGCAGGTGCCTTCCTCCTCATCCCCTCAGGTGTTGCCTATATCCTTGACTCCAGGATCTCCTTCCCCACAGGCACCACCTCATCTGTAGGGCCCACGTCTGTTCCCTCGCCGGACCGTCTTCGGCTTTTGCCAGTCAGGCTGACATGGCACTGTCAACACCTCAGCCGAAGCCTCCACAACCGTTGTTGCTCAGCCGCCGCAGCTAGTGCCTGCTGGACCACCTCCAGATCAGCAGCCAGCACCAGGTGGGCCTATGCCTGGGTAGCGTACACCGTGCACCCCCCCCCCAAACCGACGTACCCACAGCCACAGTATCCTTATTCTGCAGTTTACAACCTGCCTCCACTGGTGGATTAAAGTGCTGTTCTCTGCCTGGTGGTCCTTCATCAAGGACAGGTGGTCCCGGTGGCCGTGTCCCTCTCACCTCCCCCCCAGGACCCTCATCCTTGGGACCCAGACCAGAAAGAGCCCAGTGGCTCCTGTACCACGGGGTCCTTCAAGGGGGGGGGGTGCGCCCTGATATCAGCTGTGGCCCATGTACAGAGGACCGCCGTCCCCTGACACTGGTTCCTGATAGTGAACACACTGTGGATAACTCTTCCTCTTTGGAGTCATCCAAGGGCTCCAGTGATTCCTCTGATGGACAGGAGCAGTCTTGGGATGCCCCTAAGTTTCCTCCTGATGACCCAACCTTCTTAGATGTAATGTGTCATAACTAGTCCCTCATGGGATGGGAGACTGAGGAGCTGAACCCAGAGTGACACCAGTTGGCAGTTTACTTATGGCAGAAGGATATCCTCCCCTTGGTGGTAACCCCTCCGATTGCCTGCTATGAGGATGTCATCAAGGCGGTATGGAAACACCCCTCTACCACTGCGCCTTTGCATAAGAACGCAACTGCCTCTGTCATGCTTCAGTGGGTAAGCCCTTCTTTGGGGACCATTCCAAGGTGGACTCAGTGCTCATCAATGCAGCTCATGACTGCATTAAGAGACCCAAATATTTCAGTGCCCATCCCCCAGACCAGGAATCCAGGCAGCTTGACCAGTGGAGCAAACGCATGTATGCATCCACCACTCTTGCTGTTAAGGCCATAAATTATTTGGCCCACATGGTACAGTACCAGAGTGCCCTATAAGAGGAGGCCAGGGACCTGGTGCAGACTCTTCCTAAGGACCCTACCAAAACTCGGCCGGCCCAACTGTTGGAAGTCGGGATCAGATGTTGGCACTCCTGTTCTGCAGGTGGAGTATGATGCCATAGACACCTCTGGTATGGGGCAACAATGGAGGTCTCCCTCCGTCGCCATTCATGGCTTTGGGGTGTCTGGCTTTGCCCCTGATGTTGAAGCCAGCATCGTAGCTGCCCCTTTTCGTGGCTCAGTACTATTTGGGGGTGATGCCTAGGACATTGTCTCCCAACTCCAGGAGTTCGACAAGGTTCTCAGGTTGGTTCACTCACTCTACCGCTCTCAGCCGTGGACTACCCAGCATCAGTCCTTTTGCTGGACCTCTCGTCAGTCCACCAAAGGCCATTAGACGAGGGCCTCCCTCAAGCGCAAGGCCCATACACCTCCCCTCAGCAGCAACCCCCCCCCGGGCCCCTTGAGCACCTGCAGTTGCCCTGCCTACCCCAGGTCCACCACCTGACTCCTTGCCTGACCCCCCCAAGCCTGAATCCCTGGGAGAGGCAGTTGGGGGTTGGTTCTCCCTCTACCTAGATGGGTGGCAGGCAGTGACCACAGATCAGTGGGTGCTCCAGCTCATAGAACTCGGGTACACCATGGAGTTCCTGGAACCTCCTCCAGAAAACCCTCCCTTGTCCTCCCATTATCCTGTGGCCCACCACTCTCATTTGGAAAGGGATTCAAGCCCTCCTGCACAAGAGTGCCATAGAGCCTGTCCCTCC
The DNA here is from genome assembly GCA_016271365.2 of Neoceratodus forsteri. Classification (NCBI taxonomy): domain Eukaryota; kingdom Metazoa; phylum Chordata; order Ceratodontiformes; family Ceratodontidae; genus Neoceratodus; species Neoceratodus forsteri. The sequence continues at coordinate 647,152,417 of CM028131.1, forward strand.
GGCTCAAAGAAGAAGGGGGTTTTACTCCCACTTTTTCCTCATCCCAAGAAGACTGGCGACCTGAGGCCGATCCTAGACCTCAGTAACCTGAACCTGTACATAGAATAAAAACACTTCAGGATGGTTACCCTCCAGGGATTACTGTCCCTCCTTCACCAGGGGGACTGGCTTTGTTCCCTGGACATGCAGGATGCCTATCTGCATATCCAGGTCTTCCTGGCCCACCACCAATTCCCCCTGCTTCTGCTTTTAGGAGGACCAATTTCAGTTTCGGGCCTTCCCTTTTGGCCCCTATTTGGCACCTCAGATCTTTACCAAGTGCCTAGCAGTGGTGGCTGCAGCTCTGAGGAGACAGGGATTCTATGTATTCCCCTACCTGGACGACTGGCTGCTAACAGTCCCCTCCAGGGATCTTCTGCTTCGGACCCTGGAATGTACCTTTCGACTCTTCCAGGCTTTGGGGATAGCAGTCAGTTTGCCAAAGTCTTCTCTCCTTGTGCCAGTGCCTTCTGTATATTGGTGCAGTTCTGGACACACTCAAGGCAAGCCTTTCCTACCAGAGGACAGAGCAGAGCCCCTGATAGAGCAGACAAGTCTCATCCCCTCTTGCTGGCTGATTCCTGCCGTGGTGTTCCTGTATTTCTTGGGGCACATGGTGGCAGCCATAGCTATGGGCCCTCTGGCCCACCTTCATGAGTGTTCTCCAGTGGACCCTTCCAGTGCAGTGGGACCAATACATGGATGACCTGGATCAGCAGGTCATGGTCTCTGATCCAGTGAGGAGAACCTTGGAGTGATGGCAAAATGCAGTCAATCTCCTGTGAGGAGTTTCCTTTTGGACTCTGGCCCCCCAGCAGATCCTCACCACGGATGCCTCAGGTCTTGACTGGGGTGCTCATTTTGCCAACCACCAGACCCAGGGGACCTGGTCTGGGGCGGATTAGAATCTCCACATAAACGTGCTGGAGATTTGTTTGCTCCTTTATGCCTTGCAAGCCTTCCAGACCCATATTCTTCCTGTCTTGCTGCTGGTGCAGACAGACAGCATGTCCATGGTGTACTACATCAAAAAAACAGGGCAGCACCCACTCAGCCCCTTTGTCGGGAGGCGAAGGAGAGTCTGGGTATCATTAATGAGAGCAGCCTTGAAGTCTATACCATTCATGTTCCAGGTGTCCAAAATGTCCTGGCCAACAGCCCAGCTGGTCCAGGTTGAGGGCTTACAAGTGGGAGCTTCTGTCCTCAGTGGCAGATCTTTTCGACTAGTGGGGCCGTCCAGAGTTGGACCTTTTTGCCATCCCCACTCAACGCAAAACTGCCACTTTCTAGGGATGTGGATATGATGTTCTATCCACACTTCTGGCAGTGTCCTTACCCTTTAAGAGCTTGCCAGAAAGTCTTCAAGATGGCTGTTCCACCCCATGATGCCTGATCTTCCTTTCCGCTGGAAGAAGTAGGTTACCTCATCGCTCCTGTGTTGAGTAGGCCTTAGCACTTAAATTCTTCAGAATTACTTCCAAACCTTCAACTCTTATGAGTTCTTGTCTTCAGCTCGATGTTTGATTGCGACTGTGATGGGTGATAAGTCTGCTCCTGGGTTCTGCTGGAGCACTTGTGGTCAGAAAAATGTCATACACAGAATGGAGGCTGTCTAGAGAAGGGCAACCAAAATGGTGCAGGGTCTGCACCAGAAGAAATGCAAAGAGAGACTAAAGGAGCTTAATATGTATACCCTTGAGGAAAGGAGGGAGAGGGGGGACATGATAGAAACTTTCAAGTACCTCAAGGGAATCAGCAAAGTCCATGAGGGTAGCATCTTTCAGAAAAAGAGATGTGCAAGAACGAGGGGGCACAATTTGAAGATAAAGGGGGGATGGCTCAGAGGTAATTTGAGGAAGTATTTTTTCATGGAGAAGGTTGTGGATGCATGAAACAGCCTTCCTGAGGAGGTCGTGGAGTCGAGAACAGTGGAGGAATTAAAGAATGCATAGGACAGATATAAGGCAATTCTAGTGGGGGGGGTAGGAGGAAGTAGGCTGTTGGTTAACTCGGATCTGCAGCTTATCCATCAGGTAGGGAAATGGGCAGACTAGGTGGGCCAAAGCGGTCCTTATTTGCCATCAAATTCTGTGTTTCGTTTGAGGGCCCCCGATTGCCATGCTTCTCTGGATTTGACTTTGGTTGAATCCTCGGGCTTGGCCACTGGTTCCACCATAACCCTGTCAGGTCTGTTGGCTGAGACGCTGGTCAGAGTCCCAGACGAGAGTTCTGTCTCGAGCCCACTGACCAGTTGTCGATCTGAAGAGGCCGATACTTCCTTGTCTAGGACTCAGGTCCTGATGCAGACCATTTAAGGGATGGATCATTCTGCTGACCCGCCACCTTTGGTCCCTGACCCTGACCAATAGGAGCCTTGGCAATCACAGACTCCCTCCAAGCCCCACTGCCAGTCCCCCTTGGTAGTCTTGGTCTCAGTCTTCCTTCTGTGGGTCGGGCCGGTCCCACCGACATCAACGCTCCCACTCTCGGCACCATGGGAAGTGGTGCCACTGCTATTCTTTGTCCTTGTCCTCCTCCGGTGAGGAGAGGCTTTGGCGCAAGTTGTGTTGATGCTACGAGGACTTGATGTGGCAACAGTTGGTGTTAACTGGTGCAAAACCATCCCCAGTTTCTATGCCAGCTATCACCAGACTGTCACCCAAAAGACCGACTCCTGCTATGGAGTCGACCGAATTAGTCCTGGCTTGGCCATTGAGCATCTCTGCTTATTGTAGTGGAACCACCGCCCCAACAGCCAACTGTCAGCACTCCATTGAAGGAGTCTCTACCAACCAGAGAGCTTCCATATCTGTTGTCTGTCACAGCCACCCCTGACTATCCACTGATGGTCAGCGGGGACTCAGATGGTCAACCTGTCTTTGACAACTCCTCAGAGTCTGAGGGTTCCTCACTGTACTCCCATCCGGTCAATGTCAGGTCGGTGGGGACTGTCTTGATAGATGAGGGTCCCACATCCTTTCTGGGCCTTCTCCATCTGATCTCTCTGTCGACTGTTATGAAGATGGAGCCCATGGAAAATTGGGCTCATTACCCATTGACTGAGATCCTTGACTGGGGAGACTCTCTGATGGAGGCCTTCCTGGTGGCAGAAGCCATCCTTGGCACTGCCCTGGAGCTTTGGCAGTACCCTGCTTCCTGCCCGGCTCCTTCTGCCCAGATGGCCTGCAAATACGTGGTGCCCATCGGTTCCCTTTCAAGATTCACAGGGCACCACTTGGCCGAGGGCTTGGTATCTGACTCTGTGTTTAGGTGCTCTGGCAACAATGGGGAAGTTTACAAGCTACCCGACAAGGAATCCAAGAAGTTGTACCATGTGGGTAAGAAAGTCTATGCTGCCTCCTTGCTTATTCTCCATCAGGTGAGCTCAGCCCTCATTATGGCCCACTCGTCCCATGCCCTGTTGGGTACTTTAGATGAGGTGCTCCCTCATCTGCCTGTGGACCTTCAGACCACAGTCATACAGGTCCAGGACCAGAGCCGGGCTGTAGCCAAACAGCTGCAGACAGCCATGGACATTAGGGACTCCTGTGCCTGCTCCATGGTGCCCTCAGTGGCCATGCACCACAGGGCTTGGCTGAGGATCATGACCTTTACAGCAGGCACTCTGCACAAGCTGGCAGCTGTCCCCTTCCTGGGCACTGACCTGTTTCGGCCTGGGGTCAAGGATCACCTCACCCGTATTGAGAAGTCCAATTCCACCTTGGACTCTGTGACTTCTGCCCAGAAGGGACCCTAAGGGCTCCAAGCAGCAGCAGAAGAGGAAGCCCTTTCGGTCCACCTCCAGTCCTGCGACTAAACCAGCCCAGCAACAGGCTGGTCAGTAGACTCAGGCCTGGTGACCTTGGCCCAAGTCGGTGGCCTCTGTCATCTGTAAGCCTGGAGGGAGGCTGTGGTGGCGCCTCAGCCAGCCCCCCCCTCCTCTAAGCCTGCCCAGTGATGGGATCACACCTCCACTGCTCCTCCCATGGGGGACCGGCTCTACCACTTCCTTTCCACCTGGTCTGCTGTCACAATAGACAGGTGGGTTCTAGAAGTGGTGGGTCAGGGTCTGCCTCTGGAATTCGAGCAGTACCCTCCTTGCCGAGCCCTTGCCCCATGGGAAGACTTGGTTTCCGCAGACATGCTGTCAGCTCTCAGAGATGACATAGCCCAGCTCCTTCGCAAAGAGGTCATGGTTCCTGTCGCAGATCCTCTGGAACACCCGGGATTTGTCTCCAGTTACTTTCTAGTGCCAAAGTGGATGTGGGAAGGGGCTTGTACCCCATTCCAGATCTGCACGACCTGAACAAATTCCTCAGGTAATATACTTTCAGGATGGTAACTCTGCCTCAGATCATACCACCTCTAGAGCGAAATGTGGTTTTGCTCCCTGGATCTTCAGGATGTGTTCTTTCATGTCCTGATCCATCCCTGTTATTAAAGGTTCCTCCACTTTTGAGCAAAGGGAGCCCTCTATGAGTTCCAGGCCATGCCATTAGGCTTCCAGGATCTTCACCAAGTGCATTGCAGTGGTGGCAGCTTAGTTGAGGCACCAAGGGGTCTGGGATTACCCCTACCTGGATGACTTCACTGATTGCAGGTCCCTCCAGGCAGGAGGTGGAGCAGTCCAGGGACCTGGCTTTCCAGACCTGTATCTCTGGCCTCCTGGTCAATGAGGCTAAGTTGGAACTCATGCCCTTGCAGGTGATCAACTTCATCGGGGTGGAGCTCAGGTCTTACAGAACCAGAGCCCAGCTCCCAGCGGACAGGGTGGAGGCTCTCTCCTCCTGTGTCTGATCATTTTAGATTGGGCAATTGTGCCTTGCCTGGGACTTCTGCACTTGCTGGTCTACATAGCGGCTTGCACCAGCATGATCCATTGGGCCCACAGGAGAATGCGTTCCCTACAGTGGGAGCTAGCCAGCCAGTGGTCTCAGTGCAAGGGTCACTTCGACCAGTTGGTCACTGTAACCGAGTGGATGTGGGACACCATCCAGTAATGGTTAGTCCCAGTACATCTGCAGGAAGGGATCCTTTTTGCCCACCCAGAGCCGACTGTCATCCTGATGACTGATGCCTCTCTCACGGGCTGGGGTGCCCACCCTGGGGGAACACAGAGTCCACAGGCTCTGGACCACTGAGGAGTCCCAATGTCACATCAACCTGCTGGAGCTGTGAGCAGTTCAGCTGGCACTGACTGCATTCGCACCATACGTTCAGGGTCAGGTGGCCCTAGTCCAGATGTACAACACCACGACCATGTACTACCTCAACAAACAGGGTGGGGCGCACTCTCTGTTCTTGTGCAGGGAAGCTTTCTGTGTTTGGACCCTCATGCGCAGCCTGGAGATGGATCTTCTAGCCATTCATGTGGCAGGAGCCTCCAGTCAGCTGTCGGACACCCTTAACCGGGTGGGCGAGGCATCTCACGAGTGGTCTCTCCATCCAGAGGTAGTACACAGTCTGTTCTCCCAGTGGGGCACTCCTCAGGTGGACCTGTTTGCCTCCAGGGAGAATGCAAAGCTGATGCTGTTTTGTGCCCCTCCCCCCAAGCAGAGAACTCTGCAGGGGTATGCCTTCTCGAGGCGCTGGACCCCAGGCCTCTCCAATTCCCTTGATCCACAGTGTGCTTCTCAAGGCCAGGAGGGACAAGGTACAGGTGATCCTGATGGCTCTGGACTGGCCACACCAGTTCTGGTACCCCAATCTCCTCAGTCTCAGCAGCAGTCTCCCAAAGCATCTTCCCCTATGCTCAGACCAGCTTTCCATCTATCAGGGGAAGGTACTCCACCTGGACCTTCAATCTTTGCACCTGACAGCCTGGTTCCTGAGCAGCTAGAGTTCCAGGCTTTGGGTCTCTCCAAAGCTGTCTTCTCCATTGTGGAGGCATCTAGGAGTCGACTAGGAAGTGCTACACCTTCAAATGGAAGAGGTTCTCCATTTGGTGTCAGGGCAAGGGGTTGGACACCTTGTCCTGTCCAGAGGCTAGCATTTTTGACTACCTTTGGTCCCTCTTCCAATTGGACCTTCAGTCGACGACCCTTAAGTTGTACCTGGCAGTCATCTCTGCTTACCGGTAATGGGCCGGTCAGCAGTCAGTGGCACAGGAGAAGGTGGTCTAGTGCTTTTTTTAAGGGCCTTGACCACATTTCCCCTCCAGTGCATGAACCACCACCACTAACGTGGGACTTGTTGCTGGTTTTGGCAAAGTTCATGGGCAAGCCATTCGAACTGATGCACAGGTGTGATCTCGTTCTCTCACCTATCGTGGAAGACTGCCTTCTTTTTTTTTAAACTTTCTTTTTATTAAAAGTTTTGTGAGACAACAGGAGGTTCATACATTATGGTTTTCTTACTTACAGAAAGATAAACTTATAAATGAAAGTGTCACATGTATGAGATATAAGGACATAGGTTATACTGAATACATTGATGCCTAGTAGTGACTGGATACAGGTATGGGATTCCAAAGTTAGATGTTGATCAGGGAGGAAGCTCTATACATTGGGAAAAGCTATTGGGAGGCACGTCCCGGGCACTCTAAGTTCAGTATAGTTCTGGGCAGAAAAATTAGGGATATGGTTATGTGCCTATTTTGGGGTATGTTCAAAGTAGGTATTATTTCAAGTCAGGAACTGGGGATTAGCCTTTCCTCTCTGTGGTTCAATCAGATCATTACTACGGATAATGTCTGGACATGAGGAAGATATATGAAGAAACCATCTAGACCATCTGTTAATCAGTATTGGGATTGTGTTTTGGAGATGGGCTATCATAAACTCCATTTTATATATCTCATAAATAAGGTTTTTCCAGCTAGATGTGAGGTGGGTCTGGTTTTAACCATAGTCTAGTTATTACTTTTAGGGCCGACCTAAACATTATGTTTAGTAGATAGATGGACTGCTTATCTCGAAACTGGGGAGGGTAGTAGAGGAGTAGAACCAATTGTGGAGTAATGTCTCCCAGAGAGGGAAACTGCTCCTGAACTAGCCAGTTTATTGAATCAGAAAATTTGGAGAGAACCCCATAAGACCATAATATGTGAGTTTGTGTGGCTAGTTCTGCCCCACAACCTCTCCAACAGTAGGAGTCCCATCTCCCCCCCCCCATCAGGAATTTTGCCATGACCTGGGGCGTACAAAAGTAGCTGGCCACTATTTTCCATGAGAATTCCTACCAGGTTATGAGCCGTGGTTTTATGTTGTAATTGCCAAAGTCGCAGCCAGTCCTTGGAGGATAGTGTTATCATTTCTGATTCCCAATTTGTTTGGATAAGTTCAAGAGCTGGGTTCGAGGGTTGTTGGAGTGCCTTATAGAAGCAGGAAATAAGGTGTTGATAGGATTCAGGGGTAGACAACTATGTCAAAACAAGAATTAGGGGATGTTCTTGTTGGTATGAAGTATTTATTTCTAATTCTGATGACCTGTAATGCCTAATTTTAAGTACCGGAAGAAATCCCGATGAGGTAGTGCATACTCCTCCAGTAGTTGAAGGAAAGTTTTAAAAGCCTCATTTTGAAAAAATTGGTACGTGCGGGCAAGTCCCTTCTCCTGACAGATTCAGAATGTATGGTCCAATCTGCCTGGAAGGAATCTAGCATCCTTCGCTGGGAGGCCCATCCATGCAGCCACAGGACGGAGTTCCCTAGAATCAAGGGTTTTCCTCCACTGCCGAATGATGGCTTTTGTAAATATAGGGATCTCTTCCTCCCCTCAGGGAGGGTTCGGTTGAAAGACCTGGTCCTCCGACAAGTATGTATCGGAGAGGTGCCTTTCTAATATTGTCCAAATTGGGGATTGGTTCTCCGAGAGGAGCCATTTAGACATGTGAGTTAGTACTGTAGCTGTTAAGTATTTACCTAGATTAGGGAGTGCTAGACAGCCCCTCTCCTTTGATAATTGGAGTCTGTTGAAGGCTATATGTGGCCTATTATTTCTCCAGATAAATCGGCTTATAGCCTTGGACCATTTATTTAGATCCCTGGGATTGGGGGGGGGGGGTAATGGGAATTTTCTGCAAAATATATAGAATTCTAGGTAGTACATTCATTTGGATGGACTACTCTCGGTAATACTGATATTGGTAACTGGGACCATCTCTGTAGATCTGCCTGTATAGTCAGAAAAAGAGGGTCATAGTTTAATTTTAATAAGGAAGGGGGATGGGGAGTTATTTTAATACCTAGATATGTTAGGTACAGTCTGTTCCACTTAAGGGGGAATTTCTGCATTATTGAAGGTGAGGGGATATAATTTATAGCCAATACTGCTGATTTATCTTGGTTTATTTTATAGCCCGAAACTTGTTCAATCATAGGTAAAAACTAAAGAGGCCAAGGAGGATTCAGGGTTGGTGATATAGAGGAGTAAGTCATCAGCATAGTATGCCACCTTATGATGTGCGCCCCCCCCCAACCCCATGCTGCAGCCTTGTTTGATCTTCTTGCTGTCTAAGAAACTGGGCAATAGGTTCAACATAGAGAGCAAACAAGTAAGGAGATGACGGGCAACCCTGTCTCTTGCCTCTTTGCAGGGGGAATCTAGCCGAGTGAGAACCATTAATTTTCACTACTGCCTCCAGGGGCGGTATAGAGGCCCTTAATGGTATCTAGGAAGCCCTGTGGGGAATCAAATTTGTGTAAGGAGGAGTGTAAAAACTCCCAGGAGACCCTATCAAATGCTTTTTGGGCATCAAGACTTAAAAGGAGAGGGGATTTTGTGGAGTATGAGTGTTGATAAGGAATAATGTGCATTTAATATGATCAGTGGTCTGTCTGGTTTTAATAAAATCAGATTGGTTGGGGTGTATTATTCCTGGAAGTGTATTATCCAATCTGTGGGCTTAAATACTCGTATAAATTTAATAATCTTGGTTAAGAACCGAGATCGGGCGGTAGGAATCACATAGATGAGATTTATATGGTTTCAGAATAGTGTAGATTGTTGCCTGTCTCCAGGAGGTTGGAAAGGATGTAGTATTGTGACTGGCCTGGACCACTTCCTGTAATGGAGCTTTTATAGATTCCCACACACCCTTGTAAGATTCAGCTCTATACCCATCTGGACCTGGGCTTTTCCCATTTTTCAGATTTTTGATATTGCTCTGCCAATGTTATTGGGGAGATGAGCAAATCTCTCTGTGACTGGGTCAGGATGGGGAGCTGAATCTTTGCCAAAAATTGCTCAATGTGCTGCGAATTGGAAGGATTGGAATATAGGGAATGATAGTATTCCCTAAAAACTGTTGATATCTGCTGGGAGCCATATTTCTGGAGGTTGGTTCGCGGGTCTTTTATTTTATTAATTACCTGTTGAGTCTGTCGATGAAGTCTGTAGGCCAAGAGCCTAGAGGCTTTAGCACCTCCCACGTAATATTTTTGGCGGAGCCACATAAGGGCTTGTTCTGTTTTAGCCGTTAACAAATATTGGATGTCTGCTTGTATTTGAAATAGTTGCACTTGAACACTCTCATCCCCACCCATATGTAATTCCGGCAGAGTTCTCAACTTCTGCTGGAGTTCTTTAAGCATCAGTTCCCTTTGTTTTGTTTTTTGTGGGCAGCATAGGCAATAATATGGCCTCGAAGGACCACTTTAATGGTGTCCCACAGCAGTTGAGGTGAGGTCTGAGGGAAGGTATTGTCACCTAAGACTTTGGGGATTTTATTTTTTATCAGATCTTTAAATTCTGGATCCCTCAAAAGAGAGGGATTAAATCTACACTGAGTGGATTTTTGCTCTTGTATAATGTCAAGTTCCAGCTCCACCAGAGCGTGGTCTGAGAGGTGGATATTCTTTATATCTGCCTTCCGAATTAATGATTTATGTTCCTGGCTAATGCACAGATAGTCTATGCAGGAATAATGTTTGTGTGCTGCTGAGTAGTAGGAAAATTTTCTCTTAGAGGGGTTCAACTGACGCCAGGAGTCCACCAGCCCCACGTCTTTCAACAGGCATCTTAAATGGCATTCACCAGTGGTTTGTTTAGCTGGACGTGCCGCTAAAGAGTCCAGTGTGGGATTTAGAATGCAGTTAAAATCACCTCTGACAATCAGTACTTCTTTCTGCCTGGTAAGGATTTGATCTATCAGTCTTTAGACTGTCGAAGCATCACTCTGAGGAGGATGTAGGTACTGCAAATAGTGAGAGGCTGACCCTGGATTGTACCTATGGCCAGGGGCAATCTCCCTTCTGGGTCTAAGTATTGATCTGTTAAAGTAAATGGGGAGGAACGAGGTATTAATATGACAGCTTCTCTCCGCTTGCCCGTCCTGTAGGAAGACTCCACTAACTGGGAAAACCCGAACTTTAGTAGTTTTTGATGTTGTGAAGTATTTAGGTGGGTTTCCTATAAAAGTAGAAGATCAGGTTTCATTTTCTGCAGGGCCTTGACTGTCCGATATCTCTTAATTGGTCCATTAAATCCATTCACATTATGGAAGATTATTTTAAAAGGGGGGTCCCATAATGATTTAATCGGTTAAATCGTACTGCAGTGAGCCTCCTCCCTGCTTTGATCCGATCGTTAGTTCTTGCATAATATATGAAATCTTTGTGCTTGTTTACCCTCTGTGATATAGAAATAAAAATATTATACAATCTTGTGTCTGTGTTTTTTACGGGGAAAATATGGGGAAAGAACTGGTTAGTCCTTTATCTAAATGACCAACCGGGTCTAGTTATATTAAAGAAAATAACTATATACAATGTGATGAGCACTGTGACTTCCAATCCTGCTCCTCTAGCCTTCGAGGAGAGGGAGACGGGATAAATTCCCGATTAGGTGGGAACCAATGACTCCAAAAAGGAGAAATTCCCTTGGGGATACTCTTGTCCCCTAAAGTAAGGTATGTGGTGAATGGGAGGGATAAGGAATAAAATATTTTAGAGAAACCAAAGTAACTGGAAGAAGGGATGTGGATAAGGCTGGGGAGAAAGAGTGCATGACTGCCAAGTAACTGGGTTCATTGTAACCCACTGCCCCAAGATTTTTCCTTGAAGTTGTAGAAAGGGGGGGGTGTTAACTGTGACTAGAGCCAGTTTAACTAACTGCGGTCCCTTACGACCCTAAGGGAACCCCTGCTCCTCAGAGTCCAAGAATTGTCTACCTTCTTAGTTCCTGAATAATCCACCAATATATGGGGGGAGAGAGTTAACCCAGGAGGCAGTCCAGTCTTATTCTAAGTGGGGGAAGTCTTCAGGTCTTACTCAAGGGTCTTCCATAATTTATATAGTCTCCAGGTTTTTAAGGAGTATGCCATTATGAAGAGGGATCTTCCCCTATCCATGGTGGTGTTTCCAAGTCTCTCCTGCCCAGTCCCCCCACAGCCATGAAGCCCAAGTCAAGCCAGAGGAAGCCCACCCCCCGGGAGGGGGACCAACGGGGCCCCACACAGGAAGACAAAAAAAAAAAAGGCTCCTGCTCTCTTATAGAAGGGCAGGGTCATCCTCCAGCCCCCAACAGGACCCAACAATTCACTGCTCTGTCCAAAACCTTTCCAGAGCGGTTGAGTATGGGGGGATTCACTGCCCACTCTCCCATGCTTCATTCCCCCGGGATCTATCACATCAGACATACTCCTCCAATCCCCTCCAGGAGCAATGCACACCCACTGTATTCTTGCAGAGCCATAAGGAGTATAATTTCACATCTCTGTCTCCAAGACGCAGAAGAGGGGAGACCTCCCTCAGGGAGAGGGTGCGACTAAGATATGCTGGGTATTTTAGCCAAATTTTATGGGTCTCCTTGGTACCCCAAAAGAGCTATCCTCCGGGTCCCTCCTGGAGAGTGTGTAATTTAAATTTCTCTCAGCCTTGCAGCAGCAGTGTATTCTCCTGACTAGTCTCAGCTCCCCCTAAGAGGCACCCCTCACTGCCACTCTGCATTGTAAGGTAGGGTTGTGCTGAAATGTGACTAGAGAGCATCCAAGCAGTTGTGAACCCGGGGTAGCGTTTGGTGAGCAGTAGGCACAGGTCTCTCCCTGCCCCCAATGAAGTTGGGTCCCTGGGAGCGTCAAGAGTCTGGCCCTGCCTCCCCCTCTCCCTACCCACCATCTGGGAGGGCAGTAGATAACCCATACATTCACTGTTCACTGAGCCTGGTCTGTCTCCCCCAAAAAAAAACAGGAGCATAGAGGCCCCCCGACCTGCAGGCAGCCCCGGAAGGTTTTGCTAGGCGGTTTAAGAACTCAGGAACCACTGACCTCTCCACTATGTTTACAGTATAAGTCCCCTTCAGTTTTCTGATCTGGCAAATTGTGCCAAAAGCTGCTTTATCGCTGCTAGGGCCACCTGCTGACTCTACTGTCCCTGTAGTCCTGCCCAGGAAAAAGGCCTGCTTGTCCGGGTACGTTGAGTATTTGGCAAATTAGTTGAAAGGGAATAGCCTCTAGCAGAGAAATCCTGCGTCACTTTGGTTGCTAATTCATAGGTTTTACTTGCCCAGACAGGTATTGAACAGTTAGACGGCTAGGATAAGAGAGTTCTGAACTTGAGTTGGTGTTGCCTCAGAATTGGAAATAAAGGGATATAGGCCCTTCTGCGCTGCATCGTGGTGGGGGCATAATCGTTATCAAAGAATATACGTACTGTTCCATGATGTACCTTCCCCAGAGACCATGTTTTCTTAAGGAGTTCCTTAGTGCTATAATGAAGGAACCTAATTAATATAGAGCATGGTCAGGCATTTGGTTGTGTGGGTTTGGGGCCTAACACTCTATGTGTGCACTCAGTTTCTAGATCTAAGACTGAGTCCAAGGAGAGGGAAGTTCTCAGAACCGTTCTAATAAATCTCTCAAGGTCTTGCCCCTCAGAATTCTCGGGGACTCCATATATATGGAGGTTGCGGCATCTGTGCTAGTTCTCGGCATCTTCCTGCCTGTCCACAGTTAATAATTGGCACAGGTGAGTAATTTGCTGCATCGTGGATTGTAGCTGGGACACTGTCTCTCCCTGTTCGGTAATAACCTGCTCGATCATCGACACTCTGGTGCAGGTATCAGCGTATTCTTTTTGCAACGAATCTTGATATTGTTTAAAGTTTGTGAATTCCATTTTCAAGTCGGTAATTTCACTCAGTATTTTGTCTAATTTTTGGTCCATTATTGGAAGGTTTCTTAGATTTGCTGCTCGGGATTTGGCTTTGCCCGCTGTTTCTGGGCCTCAGTTAGGGAGGTCTCTGCTTCTGGCTGCTCATGGTCTGATGGCTCTGAATCTTGTGCAAATATCTGGAAACTGTTGTTCCCACCTTTGGTTCTGTTGCTAGCCATCCGGTTTGTGTCGAATTGGGTTGCTAAAATTCGCTTTTGGAAGGCTAGATTTGCAATTGTTGCTCCTGGGTCCATGGAACCAAGAGATTAAGCCGCCATTATGCTAAGTGCTGCACTGGAAGTTTGGAAGACCATCTTCTTGGTGGCTATCATGTCAGCCAGAAGGATCAGTGAGCTGTAGGTGCTTTCGATGGAGTCTCCTTACCTGGTCTTCCACAGGGACAAGGTTGTCCTGTGCCCCAACCCAAAGTTCCTTCCAAAGGTCGTGTCAGAGTTTCACCTTAACCAGGTGATTAGTCTCCCAGTGTACTTCACCAATCATACCTCGGAGGCTGAACAGAGGCTCCATACTTTTGACCTGCAGTGAGCGCTCACTTATTATAAAGAGCGCATGGCTGGAATTTGGGGAAAGGTTCTCCAGCTATTTGTTACCTACACTAAAGCCACACCTGGCAGACCTGCAGCTAAGTGGACGATTGACAGATGGATCACATCCTGCATTGATCTCTGCTATAGGTTGGCAGGTAGAGAGCCTCCCAGAGGGCTAAGGGCTCATTCCACCCGCCATACCACTGCGTCAGTGGCTGCTTCCAGGGATGTCCCTGTCCAGGAAATCTGCAGGGCTGCTACCCGGAGGTCAGCACACACTTTCATTTCCCATTGCCACATTGGCCTAGAGTCACACTGGGATGCTGGTTTTGGGGCCTCAGGTCTCCAATCCTTTTTTCCTAAGTGGGGGTGTGCGCCTTGCCTCCCTCCTCCCAGAGAACTGCTAGGAGTCTGCCAAAAATGTGAATAGAATCATATCAATGTCCCTAGAAAAACAGGTCCCTTGCCTGTAACAGTAAATCATCCACAGAGTGGTCTCTTGCAGTAGGTAATATACTTGGGTCATCATCATCAACATTTTTGTTGTTTAGCAATAGCTGTTACAATATTATAACAAAAACATCAAAAGTGCATCATAAATACATAAAATTGTATAGAAATAAAACGTACATGGGCACGCCTATTATGCAGCATAAAAATACCATATTCAATACCTATTGCACTATGGGAATCAAATTCTCCATCGTTATTGATCAATCAGTGAGTATATGCATGAATTTGTATATCTATATCAAGCTCAAATTGTTATTGCCATTTTTTTCTTAACTTTAGAAATAGCATTAAAATATCCAGCAAGGGACTGGACTGTAGACATCTGCTGTGTGAATAAGTATGTTAGTAAGAAGGCCTATATCGATTTGATATTGAGTCTGAACAAATGTATTAAGCACATTTCCAAAGGACATGTTCAAGTTCCTCTCTCCCACCTTCAGTACAGTCACTATTTTCAGAACAGTTGGTATTCTTGTTATACCTTTTCCTTAGAACATTACTATCGAATTGTTCAAATTTATACCTTTTGAAAGCTACCCTTAAATGTTTGTCCGAGATTATGTCTAAATAGGGCTTAAAACCAAAATAACAATTATTGTGACTAAACCACTGTGAGTATCTTGACTCTGAGATAACAGATAAATCTTGTGTGGTCCAATAGTTAACAATTTTTTCCCCCCAATATATTTTTTATACTGAAGGCTCACTATAATTCCTTTATCAACACATTTATTCAAATTTAGGAGAGAATGTTGTTTTAATAAGTTCATAAGTAATGTAAACCAGTATCCACTTTTATAACCCAAGGCAAACCATTTTTCTTTTTCAGTGAGGCACTGTTCGGTCAGCGTCAATTTTGGAAGTCATGTAATTTTTAACCAGTAATTTACTTTCCTTATTCCATATTTTGCCCATATATCGCGTATTCCCAATTCGGTACGTAAGTATGCTGCTGGACAGGAATGACCTAAACTTAATGTGGATCGTAGTAATTTATGGAGTGGGGATAACAAATGGGAAATTTTATTATCCTTCACTGTCCATACGTCCGCACCATACAGTAATTGAGCCTCTATTTTTGCATGTACAACTTTAACTAAGGGCCTCGGTGAGCATCCTCCATATTAAAGGAATAATGCCTGACAGGGTGGGTGTTATGCTGGGAAAACATCCCACCTCGGGTGGTTGGGCCCGAGGCCACCGGCCGAGGCGCCCAACACCCGAGAAGGGATGTTATCCCAGCATAACACCCACCCTGGAGGGCATTATTCCTATTATACAATGGCTTATTGTTTTATAGTTAAAAAAATAATTTTAAAGAATGTTTTTGTTAGTGTGTAAAAATATTTTTGTTTCTCAAGAGAAAAAAAAAGGTCAGGAGCATGCTCCATACCCTACAAACAATCAGCAGGGATGTTATGCCAGGATAACATCCCTGCTGTGACAGCCAACTGACCAATCAGAAGCCAGGATTCTTTCTTGCCATTGTATAATTATAATTAAACCTGGCTAATCCGCCAGCAGATTTCTTTAGCTTCTCTTGAAGTGACGAAAGGTGAGTATTTCAATTATTATTTGCATTGAAGACCACATCAAGATGCGTGTAATGCTTCACCACTTCTACCTTCTGATTTTGAATGGTCCAATATCCAGATGTATTATTATCCCCAAACTTTATAACTTTGGTTTTGTTCAAGTTAATCTTTAATTTTAAATCTGCAGATTGAGAAGAAAGATAATCCATCTTTCTTTGTAGACCTTGTTTGGAAAGCGATAACATGAGATCTGTGTACGCTATTACAGGGCAGAGATCTACTCCAATTCTAGGAGAATCAGAGATAATTTTATCAAATCCTCTTAGCATTTTGTCAGTATACGGAGAGAATAGAAGTGGAGCCATGTCACAGCCCTGTTTTACTCCTTTATTTAATTTAAAGGTGGGAGATAGACAGCCCTTGTTTCCCAATCTCACACTTGGCCCAGGTCTCCTGATAGAGAGGCTATCACATGGACTAGATTTATATCAATTCCTCTGTCAATCATCAGGGACCACAATAGGCCCTGTGATAAGGAATCAAATGCAGATAAGTAGTCTACAAATACTGCATAAATGTTCTGTTTTCATAATATTATGTATTTTTCAAGAAGTTGGTGAAGAATAAATGCATTATCCATGGTGGAATAGTTTGATCTAAATCCTGCTTGGTATTTAGCAATTCCCCCTGAGTTTTCTACCTGTACCTTTAATTTGTCAAGAATATTTTTTTAGAAAAGTTTTAGGCTTATGTCCAAAAGGCTGATTGGGTGATACATGGAAGGATCAGACACACTACCCTTTTTGTGCACTGGAATAATATTTGCTGCTTTCCATGTTGCAGGAAAAGTGTTATTTTCAGTACATACATTAAAAAACTTAGTTAAAAGTCTACACCAAAATTTTGGGTGACTTATATAAACCTCTGCTGGAATACCATCCTGACCTGCAGCTTTGTTTTTTGAGGGATGCAACTGCCAAATAAACTTCAATATTAGTTATATGTATTTTATGTTGTTCACATTTCCCAATAAGTGGTATTTCATTATTTTCTGATGGATCGAAGAAGATATCTGAGAAATATTTGATCCATACTTTTTCCTCTTTATAAGTGTCAATGCCGTCTTTAAGGACATTTGTCCCTATGGCCACGAGAAGCCAAAATGACTTTGAATTATTAGATCTAACGGCTTCCAGCATTAAATCCCATTTTTTACTGTAATAGAGATGTTTTTTTTGTCTCACAACCCTCTTATAATTAATATGTTTCATGTTTAATTCTTTCAATAATGCCATAGTTTGATATCTCCTGTGGCTTTTATACATTTTTCTTGAATTTCTGGCATTCAGAATCAAACCATCCTGTCTGTGTTAGCTTATTACTATGATTCACATTGTGCTCTAGTTGATGTCATATAGCTGAATATAAATTATCCACTGAATAAGACAGTTGCTTAAAGGATAAGTCCTGCAGCCTTAGCATATTTTCAGAAAGATTAGAGGAGTCCAACATTGGAATAATAGCAGTCTCTGCCTCATCATACCATCTTATAATTTTAGAGGATCTGATATCTGAAAATTGTACTGGAATATTAGAGGGTATGGCAGTTGTTTTCTGACTGGGATATTCTAAAATTAGGGGAAAGGGATCACTTTCAGAATGGACTACCACATGAAGACTGCTCCATGTTTCAATAGTACCAGACCACAGAGCTAGATCAATAACAGATGAGCCTCTCATAGAGGTATATGTAAATTCCCCAGTGTTATCCCCTTGGATTCTGCCGTTAAGTGCATACAGATCAGCATTACTCAAAATATCTATCATTTTATTCCCTGAGGCATTTATTTTGGCATCCCTGGAACATCTTGGAATTAGAGACAAGGGGTCAACAGTATATTGAAAAACTGATTTGTCAGTCAGACCATCTCAGAGCCCTGTATGGGCGTTGAAATCCCCCATAAGCAATATATCAAGATCTGAAAATCTAAACTCTACTTCATTCATTAAATTTTCCAAATCTTCCCAAATAGAGGGTGAGTAGAAATTAGAGTTGTCTGGAGGTACATATCCATTAATAAGAGAAAATAACTTATTTTTTAATCCTACTTTAAGTGATAAGAAATTGTTTTGTATTTTCCAACAGTGAACAGACTCAAAAATTCCAACTTTAATAAAAATCATTAGGCCTCCAGATTGTCTTCCGGCATTATATTTTCTCTTCCCACCAGCCTTAAAGCATTCGTAGCCATTCCGGTTAATCGGGTCTGTCTCATTGTGCCATGTTTCCTGTAAACTTATGATATCAAAATTAGTAATAAAGTTTCTCCAATCCTTATCCATAATTCTCGAGTTTCAACCTGCAATATTCCACGATATCAGAGACATATTTGCAGATTGGTATTCCCAAGAGTCATCCTGTAATTCACAATTAGTCAGTCAGATGACTTTATCCTGCTACTGCCATGAATCTATTAAGGGAAGGATTCAAGTTATGAGACTCCCAAGTTTATAGAAGGGGTAGTTACCTCAAAAAATACACTACTACTATCACATATGTAAATACCTAGACCTTCGAGAATATTACAATTCCTCAAAATATCCGTCAATTTTCTCGAAGATGGATAGATGTCTATTTGGGTACTACCATTCACCCTAAACACTTCAATATTGTCCTCGAGACAAAAAGGAATCTTTAAAACATTCAAAAGTAAATTTTTGTACCATGTCCGTCTGTTTGGAACGGGTCTCTTGCACCATAA
The DNA here is from genome assembly GCA_016271365.2 of Neoceratodus forsteri. NCBI lineage: Eukaryota > Metazoa > Chordata > Ceratodontiformes > Ceratodontidae > Neoceratodus > Neoceratodus forsteri. The sequence continues at coordinate 647,170,905 of CM028131.1, forward strand.
TATCTAGGCCAAACATGTATAATCATGTTGAAACTGAAAACTCATCTTGATCTGCTGGACAGTTTGCTGAAGCGGCAGTTATCTGATTAAATTGACCTCTATTGGGAAAGGTAACCAATATGCCTCTGTTTTGTAGGACCTCACTATTTGCCCATATATAGTTGGCCAATCTAGGGGAGTGGAATTCATTTTCAATCAGCAAAGTTTCACATAATAGAATCTTAATTATTTCACTCACATCCTCCAGTTATATGTCCAGCTCAAGCTCAGTTTTCAGGAATTTGATTACACCATCCCTAGAGAATGAGTCAAGATTGCCCCAGTTAGGAGGCCCTAAGAACCTAATAAAGGGTTTACTGCTGTCAATCTGTGAAGCTCCAACCCTGCACTCCTTAGTAGGAGTGCTGTTATTTATGTTTGCACAGTCAAGTGATCTCCTGGTTACTGCCTCTGTTAAACTCTAGGCAATTATCTATCATTGGACTGTCCCAAACTAATGGAACAGTTTTTATGCCATGGTTATTCATTTCTTGTTTTAATAATTTTTATCTCCTGTTCTAATGTTTTTAACTGCACATCCATGTTGGGATGATGAAGCTTACTAACATCTGGTGCTAAGTTATTTCAGTTTATTCTTTCCTTTAAATCAATAAGAACTGGAACTACCATGGTCTCATTCATAAAAACTTCCTTGTTAGTCAATTTACATAATTTTTGTATGTCACAGTCCACAGTATTAGATTTCCTTTTTTTTATTTTTTTTATTTTTCTCCTATTTCTCTCCGCCTTCCTTAACTTTCTTTTGGTCCCTTTGTTCATTGGCCTTTCTGGAAATTTGATAGAATCAAATTCTGGTCTAATTAGCTTACCTTCACCTTCCTCCAAGTTCATCCCAATTCTCTCAGAAGTGTCCTGCTGTCAGGTTACCAGAGATAATTGATCAATTTTGGCTCTATTGACAGCTATGTCTACTCTTAGTTGTTCCATAATATATTTAACAACAACTGATATAAAATCATCTGGTCCGCTTGGTGTGGATCTCTTAGTAATTCAATGGTATCATCAATAAGGTAAATGGGGAAAAATACTAGGTTAGTCCTTGTCTCTAAGGGGACAGACCCCTGCTGACTTATAGCTCGGTCTTCAGGTAAATTCCTGTACCCATACCCGTGACTCTCACATTGCTTTAAGCCTTCAATTGTGGCTTGTAGGTCATCCATGATGGTGCCCAGGGTATTAACCTTAGTATAAGACTCCATAGATAGAATGGAGTCCTCCACCCATAATACTGAGGTAGAGTCCAAATTATCCAAAACTCCCTTTCGAGTGCTGCCTTCCCTATCCAGACGAGCATTGTCACTTACTACAGTCTCAAGTAATAAGTCCTCTTTTTTCTTTTTATTATACAGGGAACTGTTTAAAGTAGATTTAGGTGTAGCGGTTCTACTTCTATTAGACATAAGCAACTTGTGATCTGTTATTTTTGTCCGTTTTTTAGGTCCGTTTGATTTTCTGCATAAGGATTCAGATTTTAAGGGTGATGAGTCCAGATTCTGTAGTCACTGTAAACGAATGTTAACCATTTTAAAATATTAAGTAGCACCAGGACACACAAGTAACAGACTAAGCCCAGGATTTAAAGCTCAGTAAAGTTTCAGAAGATAAATTAGTTGTCTGAGCATTGTCTAAACGTTCACTTAATATTCATTATAACAAAATCATTGACAGTCGCAGAAAAGAGGTACAGTTAGTGACAAAAAAAATTTAACAAGTAGATAAATGAATAACCAGCAATGACTTAACTAATAGTCCATCAAGTCCATAAGGTTCATCACCCATCAATTGGTAATTCCAAAAACGCGTTGTTATAGATCTTCAATTTAATTGTGCGTAGTATCACAAAAACATTCAATAGTATCCAAATAACAGATGATCGGCAGAGAATAAATACAGCAGTTTTTTTTTTTTTTAGATATAACAATTCCACTCTCTTATTGTGGCCCTTCTTCCCCTAATGCCTGTTGTCGTTTTTTGTTTTTTTCTCAATGAGTGCAGAATGTGTAAAAGCTTGAAGCAGGCTGTACGGCAGTGTAGAGAATGCAAGATAAAACTTGCAGGAATAGATTCAGGAAAACCCACTGAATGAAGACAAGGTACTAATTAAAATCATGGTAAGTCAATTCACAATAGGTTAGATGTCAAGTTAACTACTCTGTACAATCTATGCAAACCTTAAAATATAAACATAGCTAGATCCCGAGGAGAGATTTAGCTCATTCAGGACACAATTTAGGTTCCACAAGCCTAGTATAATTTGACTAAAACTCCCCAAAGAAAACCCACTTCTTATACAATTCTTTAAATAAGAGCTCTGAAAAAAAAAAATTAAATTAAAAATAAAGCAGATCAAACAGATTAGGCGGCCTGTCAGAAAACATATAAAACAGCAGGAAGAGCATTGAAGCACATAGCAAAATAAAAGCACAATTTAAATTTGAGCAAAACAACACCAGAGAAACACCCAAGTGCAGAGTGAAAATATCTATAACGCTATGTGGCCGGTCAGCCTGCAACAGAATGAAGCTTCAGTGCACTGATGGAGTTTGCAAAGTGTTTCTTAGCGTGTACCACATGAAGGGGATCTTGCTAAGGTACGAAAAGGAGAAAGAACTACCTTAAGAATTACAGAACCAGTAAACATAATAAACGTTATAAATCAGCAGATGTCCACAAAAATCCCTTCCAGTAAGAGTGATCGAGTATGACCAGTATAAACAAACGTATATAATAAAAAAGGATAAAATGTATAAATATCACTTAAGTTGCACCACTTTAGTACCCCTCAACCCAGAGTTCTTCCACACTGGCATTAAGAACACTCAGATTTTGTAGATTCAGCAGTTCGGCAGAACTTTTCCAATGAAAATTCCACATTGGCAGTTGTTTTCATTAAGTCTGCTCCCTAGTCATCACTGCTTGACCGGTTACTTTGTCCCACTCAGCTCCAGCAGAAACGCGCACCTCCTCGCCACTTTCCTCCTGCGTGGGACAAAAAGACAACAGGTAACCGCCAGCACTAGCTGGATAAGCAGTAAGTTTTTCTGAAAAGACTGCAAACACTAGGCAGTAGGTGGCATACCTTTTGTAAAATAAAATGAGCAATGCAGTCCTGCTTCCGTTGACTTCTCTTCAGGCAGCGGAGAGCATAGCTAAAATCCAGCCTCACATTAATGCCAACTGTTGCAGCTGTACATCAGTAGTTCAGGGGGAAGTAGAGTTGATTCAATTTGAAGTCATAAATCCCACGCACCAGAATTAACTCACTAAAAAAGAACAAAATTATGTGAGCAGCAGGGTAGGACAGAGCTTTGTATATGGTACAGCTAAAAACAGTCTGATAACGTTGCAGTACACAGCAGCTTGCAATGAACCGCTCGCTAGCGCCTCCCTTCTCCAGCTCTCCTACACTTGGGTCATCACCAGAGGTCGCTGTGGTGCACGGCAGCTCTTCTAGCAGTCTTCTACCAGGGGTCACCCACACATGACATCAGCTTCCTGTTTCCTATATAAGCGTGGGCAGTCCCTGGTATCTTTGTTCATTCTCCCTCCATCTTCAGCTCACACGCAACAGCCTGAGCAACTTCTAACAGCAATCATCAATGAGAATTTGAGCTACTAAATGAATGTCCAAAGGATCTTCAAACAGGTGAGCTTTATTTCATTCCTGCCATTGTGGTAGGAAGATATACCGTTTTGACAGCCATACTTCTTGAGTTCGGTGTCTGGGACCCACACACGACACCAGTTTCTGCGCTTATTGTCAGGAATTTAATCAGACAACTCACCATCGATGGTCGCTTGAAATCCAATGATTAATGGAGCAGAAAGAGTCTCTCTTGGAGAATTAGGGGGCCCGTACCAAGGGCTCCCTCTCCACTGATTCTCTTCCATGGCACAAAAAGGAGGAGAGATGTTCCTCACACTCCATGGCAAAGCGCTTGTCGACAGCCACCGACCCATGTGCTCCTCTGTCAGTGATCGCCCTTCCACAACACTTTCTCATCAACGGAGCACACACTCTCCGTCGAACGCCGCCTTCACGCCTACCCTAGTTGATGGAGCACATGTAATCTCATCGGAACACACGCACTCGTCGACTTGCCTTCACACCACTTCTTCGTCGACGGTGCTTTTTAGTGCTTTAAATGCGGTACAAATTGAAACACCCTATATGGGTTATAATACCACTCTATCAATGGGGACTTCTCTCCCTTCGATGGCACCTTCATATACACATTATGAATCATCTCCCCCTGCAGGCCCATCGATGAGACACCACATTCCTCAGGGGAAACCAACAGCTTATGCCATGCTTAATGCCCCTCCACCTTCTCAGGTGGTCACTCATAGGGGTCAGGTGGACAGAGATCAGGACCTTGGCGTTTACCCACCAGGGGCAAGACCTGTTCAGGCTATGCATCCAATCCCCTCCATCATCCCTCTCATACCTCCCCACATCCCCCTCCTTCTCAGAAGGAATGGTTGTTACTAATGTAGTACGGCAGGTCTTGCATGCCATGCAGCACTCCCAGCCCTCTGATTCAGGAGAGCAGAGCGACCCTCCATGATCTCTTACTCCTCAGCCTAAGAGGTTCCATGGTGACAGGGATCCCTTACCACCCTGGTCACCCCTCCATATATGGAAGACTGTTTATCAGATGAATAAGATCTCCCGCTTGACTTTACTGGTGACCTTGAAGATGGAGAATTCCAGGAGCTGGATTTCGGCTCACAGTCTCCTTTCTCGGAAATTTCTTCCTTGGATGAAGACCTGCCTATTCATTCCACAGCCTCTCCTCCCAATGGTCCTCCTTTTAAAGAAATGATGGTTCAAATTCAAAAAGTCATGGGATTTTCTACCACAGAACATGACAAACAATGTAAGGACATGGTAGAATACCTTGACTTACCAAAGGAGCCTGTCTTGGTGGTTCCCCCACTAATCCAAGCTTATCAAAATACGATACTAGCAGCATAGCACCAACCTTTGGCTATAACAGCTGTTCCCCGTAAGGTGGATTGCATCTATCAAGCTCCTCTGGATCATCCTTTCTGCTATCCAGGATGCGGACTCTGTTGTGATTACTGCCGCTCATGATAGTACCAAATGACCTAAACACATGAACTCTTAACACTCGAGAAGGAATCTCGAAGGCTAGACTTTCTGGGGGAAAAAATATTTTCCTCCAGTACCATGAATATCAGAATTTTAAATTACATGGACCATATGATTAAACATCAGCATACCCTTGGGTCCTGTGCAATAGACCTTATCGATCAACTCCCTCCTTCTCAAGAAAGGGAACAATTATTGGCTACAGTGTCAACTAGTAATTCTATTTCCCTGACACCTACTCGGGTCAAGATATGATGCCGTAGATACCTCGGCCCGACTGTCGGCTTCTGGCATTTCTTTGCATCACCAAGCATGGCTTCGCATTTCAGGCTCTACACCTGATGTGCAACATAAACTAGCTAACACCCCTTTTAACGGGTCTAAGCTATTCGGGCCAGGTACTCAAACCTTACTAGATGACCTGCAGGCATCAGGCAGAACCCTACATACGGTTCATGGCATGTACCATACTCCACATGCAACCTACTGTACTCAATCCTCTTTCAGTTCCGAAAGAGATGGAAAATATAGAGGTACCAATAAAAACGTTTGCAGTCGTACTCAAGCCTCAAGAGGCAACACCACTTCTGCCTGGAGCTCCTGCCAACCCAGTGGGAAGGGACAACCCAGTGCCCAGAGACTCACTAGGGCTTTGCCCTCGTCTCCTAAACCAGGCCTCGGAGGCTGTGGGCTGTGATTTTGCCCTTCATCTGGAGGCCTGGCAAACTATCACCTCAGATGAATAGGTACTCCAGATTATACAGAGAGGTCATACTCTAGAATTTATTTCCAACCCTCCGCCCCCCTCGAAATATTAATTACCCACCAGATCATATACCCTTTCTTCAGGAAGAATTTATTTATTAATTTATGTCTTTGATTACCGGGTAGATGCACTGGTCCGAGGGACCATTTTCAGGCACGACCTGTGCCATAAAAGATGGCAAGGTTTAGCACAGTTACAGTCTTTTACAATTAATCAGAAGTTAAGCACTTTGCGTACTAAAAATCTAGATACACGAAATATAGGCATCAGGGCCATAATCCTGTTAGTGTTCAGCAACATGTACAATCACAAGAGCAGGATATATACAATTAATCTTAGGTCAAGCATTTTACATACAGAAATATAGATACGGGAATTTTGGCATCTGGTCATGCACTTTCACATACTGATACAGGAATATGGCAACAGGATATGAAATACACTTGGGATAAGGTAGCCTTGCTCGATAGAAGCGGGTGCAGTAGTCCTGCACCACCTCTATTCAACTCTCCTTGAGCACTACCGACGATACAGAGAGAGAGGGAGAGGTCAGTGAAACAACTTGAGTAGAGGGGAGAAGAAACTCCTAACAGAGTAGGTTAGTGTGGGGTTAGAGTTGCTGGTTGGGGCAGGGGTGCTACCCTGGTGAGGAGTTAAGGGCTCTATTGGACAAACAGGCCATTTATCCAGTACCTCCTTCAGAACATCAAACGGGATTCTATTCCCACTTCTTTTTGGTACCCAAATGAACTGGAGATCTCAGACCAATACTGGATCTCAGAAAACTGAATATTTTCATGCAGTACAAACGGTTTTGCATGATAACTTTAAATTCCACCATGCCAATACCGAAACAAGGAGACTGACTTTGTATCCTAGATATGAAAGATGCTTACCTGCATATTCCCATCCATCCTGCCCATCACAGGTTTTTTTGCTTCCACCTGCTAGGTCTAAACTACCAGTTTCGAGCACTCGCATTCATCCTCTCCTCAGCCCCAAGGGTGCTCACCAAATGCCTAGCGGTAGTCGCAGCAACTTTGCAAAGAAAATGTCACTTTATCTTCCCATATCTAGACAACTGGCTACTCAAAGCAAACTCCAAAACAGCTCTGCTTTCTTCCCTAGAAGCTACCCTACAATTGTTTCATACTCTAGGGATCACAGTCAACTGGCCAAAATCCAATCCAACTCCAACTCAGTCTCTCCAATACATTGGAGATGTCCTAGATACAGTCTCAGCCAGAGCTTACCTCCCTGCTGCTTGACAAGATTCACTTTTGTCTCTGGCATCACACATACAGACTCAAAAGTCGTCACAGCCAGACAGATACTATGCCTTCTGGGTCACATGGCTGCTACCATACCTACAGTGGCATTTGCCGGTCTTCATATGAGACCTATTCAATGGACCCCCCAGAATCAATGGTCCCAAAGAACAAAAAAGTTTGAAGACAAGATCAGAGTCACTCCCCTTCTGAAGTCTGCTCTGACTTGGAGGACAATCAGAAACAACTTATGTCAAGGAATGCCCTTTCAGTCCCTCTCTCCCACACAGACGTTAACCATGGATGCTTCCCTGGAGGGATGGGGGGCACACACCTGGGTCCTTATTGCACACAAGGCAAGTGGATCATCTCTCTCCCGCACTCTCATATCAGTCTCCTAGAGCTGAGGTCAGTCCACTTAGCCCTTCAGGCATTTCAACCCTATTTGACTCCAGGACTGTTGCTGATCCAATCAGACAACACTGCAGTGGTATTCTACCTCAACAAACGAGGAGGTACGAAATCACATACTCTATGCATGGAAACACTTACAGTCTGGCAAGAAGCCATCTGACAATACCTGGTACTAACTGCTGTCCACCTACCAGGATGTTACAATCTTCTGGCTGACCTTCTTAGTCACCAGATGTCCACATGTAATTGGACACTTCACGACGAAGTACTCCAAAAAATCTTCATCCTCTGGGGGATTCAACAGATAGATCTGTTTGCCTCCCCGATCACAGTCTCCCCAAATACTTTTCCATTATCCCGAACAAAAAGGGACAGTCTGTAGATGCCCTGTCCCAACCAAGGCCTGTCAGATCTTTTGACACTCAGTGGCCTAACAGGAGGAGAGACCAAGGTCAGTGGTGTTGGTTACGGCCTCGGTGGTGGTGTGGGACAGCTTGCTACAGGCATCCCATAAAGTCCAAAACTTGAACTATCAAGGCAACACCCTGCATCTTTTTCCCTGACCTGTCCTATGCAAGGAGGAAGAAGTTTGATGGTGTGAGGGCCCAACTGAAAAGCTTGGGTGTTTTGCATTCTCTCCTTATGCCCGCTAGACTCCAGATCTACCAGTTCATCAGCCCGATGAAAGCAGGGAAACAAGTAGACCATATATGGCAAGAATTCAAGAATGCCAGAGCCAAGACCGCTGAGAACTCTTCTGATAATGAAGAAACATGATTTTACGGACTGTAGATGAGTCTTTTTCATTCTGTTGATTAAAAACCAAGTATTTTACTTAACACTGCAGTGATTTATATTTAATTCCTCTGTCCCTAGATCAGTGTTTTGAGGGAGGTGGGGCAGTTGCATTGGGCTAATTCTACACCTGCACGAATGTTTAAGGTAGTTAAATGCCTAATCTGAGGTATTGCTGGTTGGATGGTGTGCCTGAAGGTTTCTTGGGGATTTTTCTTCTATATTTGGCAATAGCTTAAGTATGTTGGTGTTCTGGCAGCCAATGTTTTCCTAGGTGTGCCATGCGGTAATGGGCCACCTCCACCTCTTAAAGGAAAACTACATCCTCATATCATTTAAATGTTGTTTTCATGCCAAAAGACAACTCCTTTCCTGTAGCTGTTATGGCTATATGTGTTACCTTTAGTTTGTTTTCACTGCTCATGGTAGCTCCTGTGACTGCCCTGGGGGTCTCCATTTCATGGTTGTTGAAATCTCATTGTCCATGAGAATTGCATTAGCGTATGAAAACATGATGTCAGATCAACCATTTGTATTCTGTATTTATATCTCTATGCTGAAAGAACAAATACCTTGCAAAAACTCTCTGGAAACACATAGACCCGAATGAAGTTTAAAGGGGAAAAAAAACCTGCATTACAACTCTGTTTAAAAAGCTCACTGAAGGTAAAAGTGGTAATTCATACCTTGTTTGCAGCTTTTTTCTTTGAAGACTAATTAAGCAGACAGGCATACTGGGGACTTTAAATGTTAATTATGCATCATGTTCTCATATGCTAATGCAGCTCTCAGAAACAATGAGATTTCAACAACCACCAAATGGAGCATCCCAGAACAGTTACAGGGCCTAGCATGAAGTGTGAAAATGGACTAAGGCAGTTGCATACATCTCTAACAGCTACATGAAAAGAGTTGTCTGTTGGCAAGGAAACAAAATTTGAAAGATATGAGGGTGTAGTTTTCCTTTAAGGCTGAGCATTAACTGTTGAATGATCCCCGCTATAAAATGCTTGCAACAATACTCCTAGGGCTTTGATTATATACAGGTGTTAATGCTGTTGTTTTTCTTTATATGAAAAGAAATGTCTAGTTTAAAGCCCAGGGAGTTGAGGAGCAGGTTTAAGTAAAAATACTTACAATCACTATTTGGTTAGAGAGGATGCTAAAAGTGTTTGGAATTTTATTACATCTGAGCTGAGGGAACATCCCATCTAGGACATGGCAGTGTGAGCATGTTACGGTAAGAATTTTAGTATGACTGTTTGCTCTCTCATACCTGCAGCATGTAGCATTTAGATAATTAATTTTGCTTTTAATAAAAAATGTGGGATACCCCCCCATACTCGTAAGCCTAACGTCTAGACTGATGATCCTAATGTACATTAAGAAGTATCCTGTACTCAATAATCGATGTCTGACATGTGATGTATAAATTGTTTTACTTGAAATGCCATAAACATAAATAATAAAAAAAAAAAAATTCTACTTGTATTATATACAAGGTTTCCAGACAATAAAGAGCAGCTGATGTCTGCAACAGAACTTAAAAAAATTAAGCTACAACTCAGCTTACATTTTACATTAGCTTTGCATTTTGATTCTTTGTATTACTGTGTTTGTTACTGAAGTAGTTTGTATGATAAGAGAACCTTTGCTCCATAAGAGTTCATCTGCTCCTGTTGCTTATTCCCCTCATGAGGTCATAATAGACTGTTTTTGATATCAGTCATTCCCATGGAAACACATTGTGATGTCACACCAGAGGATTATGACTTCAAATAGAAAATAAGCTTAGGGGCAGATGAACTCTTAAGAGATACGGATCCTGCTTTCCAGCAGATTTCCTCAGCAATAAATGATGTGGAGAAGATACCAATGTTCGATGCATGAAATACAAGTAGAATTGGAAATAGCGTGTGTGTGTGTGTTCTTTTTTTTTTTTTTAAATTAAGTTTTCCCTAAGGCATCAGCAGCTCTTCAGACATACCCCTTTTAGAATGCAGTAAGCCAGTTAGAATGCCATTGTTTTATAGTGGTTAGAAAACCTATAAACAGATTGTGTACACATTGAAGATGTGAATTCAAAGCATACTTTGTAGCAGTAAAGAAGTAATTAAAATGATTTTAGTAGGAAAAACACTAAGAATATCAGAAGATTGAATATGATGGAATGACAGAAATGAGGACTTCAGAATGTACAGAAAATATATATATATATATATATATATATATATATATGTAAAAAAACAAAGACAAGGCGCTGCGTCAGCATGTGGTCTAAAAGCAAAACAAAATGGTTATATTAAATGCACGCTGAAAATAGAAAATAGAGTTAAAAATCTACGTTTCGACCTTAGGTCTTCTTCAGGAAATATCTAAAAGAGAAAAAAAACACAAGTTAGTTAATATATATATATATATATTTTTAAAACTCCTGTCCCCTTTAAGACACTTTGGAAACCTTGTGGGTATCCACTTCCTATATACCTGCTATGATGTATAAGAAATATTAACCTGAAGGAAACTTGTCATTGACATAAGTATTATCTAAATGATCTCACTGTGGAGTTCTCCTCTGAGCATACATTTCTGTAGTGCAAAGGCGCATTGGCATGTAGGTACCAGTCGCTGGAGTTCCCTTGATGGGACGGCTTAATCATCATTTAATTTTGAGTTGAATCCTTGCGAGCGTAGACTTCTAAAATACCTTGTGGATCAGCTATATGGAATAAAATCTAAATTATTTTCTTGTGCTGGTTTCTGTTACATTTTTAGTACCAAGATAATGCCCATCTTGGTAGCCTTGTGCCTGCATTGCTCTTCAACTTATGTACTCCAATTCTGTCAGTTCACTTATTGACAAGCCTAATGAGTTAACTTTTACTTTTTTAATAGTGAAACTGCAAACACTGTTAAAGCAACTGCAGATCTGGTCAAGGAAGCCCTGGAAGAAGCTGAGAAAGCCCAGAATGCAGCAGAGGAGGCGGTCAAGAAGGCTAATGACGACATCAGGGGGACCCGCGATTTGCTGACCTCGGTTAGTCATCTTTTATTCTATTTTATTTGAAACATAGAATTTGATGGCAGATAAGGTCTGCATGGCCCATCTAGTCTGCCCATTTCCCTACCTAATGGATAAGCTGCAGATTCTAGTTAATCAACAGCCTACTTCCTCCTATCCCCCACTAGAATTGCCTTACGTCTGTCCTATGCATTCTTGAATTCCCCCACTGTTTTTTGACTCCACAACCTCTTCAGGAAGGCTGTTCCATGCATCCACAACAGTCTCCATAAAAAAAAAAAATACTTCTTCCCAGTACCTCTGAGCCATCCCCCCTCTATCTTCAAATTGTGCTGCCCCCTTGTTCTTGCACATCTCTTTTTCTGAAAGGTGCTACCCTCTTGGTCTTTGTTGATTCCCTTGAGGTACTTGAAAGTTTCTATCATGTCTCCCCTCTCCCTCCGTTCCTCGAGGGTATACATATTAAGCTCCTTTAGTCTCTCTTCATATTTCTTCTGGTGCAGACCCTGCACCATTTTGGTTGCCCTCCTCTGGATAGCCTCCACCCTGTCTGTCTTTGTGGAGATGTGGTCTCCCATCTTTAGGTCATCTGATATAACTACCTCCAGGTCCCTTTCCATTTCTGTTGTTGTCAGTATCTCACTCCTCATTGTGTACTTCCTTTGGGTTTTTGTTTTCCCAGGTGCATTACTTTGCACTTCTTTGCATTGAATCTAAGCTGCCATATAATTGACCATTCCTTCAACCTTGCCAAGTCCCTTCTCATCCTTTCCACCCCACCTTGTGTATCAACCCTGTTGCAGATATTTGTCATCTGCAAAGAGACATACTTTTCCTTCCATTCCCTCTGCAATGTCACTTATAAAGACATTAAAAAGGACCAGACCCAGTACTGAACCCTGTGGTACCCCACTAGTAACCCTCCTTTCTTCACTGTGGACTCAGTTTACTATTACCCTTTGCGTCCTGTTGTACAACCAGTGTTTTACCCAGGCTACCACCCTGGGACCCACTTCCAGGCTGGCTAATTTGTTTATTAATCTTTTGTGTAGGACTGTGTCAAATGCCTTGCTCAAGTCTAGAAACACATTTTACCAGGTAAAGAAGTAGAGTCCCAGTGGGCTTGTTTCCACTTGTGACCTGGGAAAGGGGGAACAGGGATTGAACATGGACAATGAAATACAGACAAATGGGATAGCCAATGTACAAATAAATGTATTGGTGAATATGTACAGATTGAAAAATATACAGTGGTTATACAGAATAGATACGACAAATGCTGTGGAGGAGGGACTGTTTAACAATACTGCAGAAGGGTGGAAAAAAGAAGGCTATACAGTGTAAAAAATACTGTATTGCATTTAGAGCTAAGGATGTGCTGCAACTAATGAACTCGACAAACCTGGACAGAGGATACCTCTAAAGATTAATGCAATTTGCAGAATGTTTACCGCTAGTCAGCCCATGTGAATGACATCATGACCCCAAAAGTTAGATATCCAGTAGCCTGATAGCTGGTAAATGTGCCACAGTTCGTGGAGACCTATGAAGTTTGTCTCTCTATACCACACACCGTGGTATTTAAATATTTTTGTTTGTTTTTTATTTGTTCTACAAAAACATTACTTGGAGTGTACACATAAATTAGTGCTGACATTACCAGCAGGGGTAAATTGAAGAAAGTGGGATGACATAGTGGGAGAGATGAACTGGTTGGATGGATGGATGGTTGGTAGGTCTCCCCCTCACCCCCCCAACCAAAAAATGTATGTGTATAAATTGGACAGCAACAGACAGGAGCTCAGCTACACAATCTGCAAAATTGTATGAGAGTTCCAGTTTCTCTTGTCAGCTTTCACTTTTGAATACTGTTGGAGAGTTCCACCTCTTGGAGATGACTGTTCCCCATCCTACAAATCTAGAGAGTTTCCCATCCTAAACATGTCCAATCTGACCCTATTAACAACATATGTGCCCCTGTAAACTACAGCGTTTTAAATTAATGTGCAGCATTACCAAAATTCAGAAAAAGTACATTTTTTAAACCATCCTGTAATTTTCAGAATTGATAAAAAAGATTTTGCTACTGTGTATACCTTTTTTTTTGTTAGCTGTGTTGCTGCAAAAAAAAAAAATCTATCAATAATATACTCCGGAACAGTGTTTAACAGTATTGACAAATACAAACTTTAGAAATTATTCTTAAAGGGACATTGGACTTTTCTAACGAATGTGTTATCAGTTGTTCGTCTGCCATTTCTGTCAAACACTTGCTATGTAAATGATGGAGGACATGCATAATAATGCCATTCTTGTATTTATTGGATACAAATAAATTGTAAGCGACCTGCGTGGTAGGGCTTCCAGGCATCTGCGCTATACTTTGGCACCAAGCTGCTGGTAAACTCGTGCATGAGCGACTTTTGAATTTTTTGAACCACATAAGCAAAATACATTCCCTGTTACAAATTCTTTATTCTGACTTTGGTAAAGTAACTTATTGTTTGAAAACAAGCGCTTTACGCTGGTTATTTACTATTTAGAAACTGAAGCCATGACTGGGAGCATTGTGCACTAGCACTGACGCTGTAACAGGGAATGTATTTTCTTCATGTGCTTTGCAGAATCCAAGGCTTGCTCACGCATACATTTACCTGCCGCTTGGCACCATACTATAGCATGGATACATGGGAGCACTGACCGACAGGCCGTCGGATCGGGTCGATTAAATTGTATTTTTATCCGGATTCATACAAAAATATCATTATTATAGCAATCCTCTGTCATTTATGTGGTGTGTGTCCAGGAAAAGTGCAGATGGGCAACTGATAATATATGCTTTAGAAAAGTACAAAAACCTGAGTGCCCTTAAAAATTAGGTTTCTAGCTCCAACAGATCTGAAGTTTGTCCTTTCCAAAGATAATTTCTTAAAGTTTGGATAACATTGAAACTGTTAGGACAAGAAATTTCATTTTTTAAAATTAAACCTGGAGTTAACTAAGTTTATATAACAATACTTGATGTTGCTACATCGTCCACATATCAAGGCACCAAAGCACTCCTCAGCCCTGATTGGGCTAACTGGAAAAGAAACCGCATTCCACAGTTTCTGTAGCCTGCCATGAAGCTGCCTGCCCCATCGGCACTGAAGGCTCCTGCCATGAAGCTGCCCATCCACTCCAAGCTGCTTCAAGGCACCTCCTCAGCCCTGATCAGGCTAATGGAAAAGAAACCACATTCTGCGGTTTCTGTAGCCTGCCCTGAAGCTGCCCGCCCCGTTGGCACTGAAGGCTCCTGCCGTGAAGCTGCCCACCCGCTCCAAGCTACTCGAAGGTACAGAACTTGCTCCAGCTACCAAAAACACTGCACAGTCACTTTTAACTTTAAACTGAGCGCCATTTTTGGTATCTCCCCATTGGCTGCTGATCCTGTTTAGAATTTGATCCTCCACTCTTAGTCACTTAATTTTTTGCATACATTCGTGTTAAGTCTAAATTTCTGATTTTATTCATTATTGCTAAAATAAACTGTTTTTTTACTTGATTATATACTTGCTTTTGCTTACATTTTCAGTAATGCCTGTTTTTGATTTGATATCTTTACCTCTAAACTTAACTGCTTTTTACTTGATTTTATAATTGCTCCTCTTGGTATCTAAACCCCTGTTTTTTCTTAGTCTCCAGCTCTCAGTCTGCTACCTGACACTCTGTTCCACTTCTGCCCCCACCCTCACTCCCTACCCCTCCCCATTTCTGCTCCCTATTCATTTTCTCCTTTTGTTTTTTAAATTTCTAGTCCTCTCCCCTGTAGACGGTCTTCCTTCCCCAACTTCCAGATTCCACTTAATCTGTACCATGTCACTCCTTCCTTCAGATACCTCCTCATCCCTGATTGGGCTAACTGGAAAAGAAACCACATTCTGTAGCTTATGTAGCCTGCCCTGAAGCTGCCCAGCCCATCGGCACTGAAGGCTCCTGCCTTGAAGCTGCCCACCCACTCCAAGCTGCTCGAAGGTACAGAACTTGCTCCGGCTATCAAAAATGCTGCACAGCCACTCCCCCCCCATATTTTATCCTCCCCCTTCCCCTCCAGAGTCTCCTCTTCGGGAGAGCCAGTTGAGCCTGTCCCTAACCCCGTCCTACCTGACCAAATGGGATCCTCCATCCTGCTGCGGTTTACCCCCCGCACAGGGTCGGGCCCACCCCCTGAAACATCGAGACTCGTCAGGATCCCCGAATCAGCTTGGCAGGTGGCGGTAAATCGGGATCTGTCTCGGCTCTCTGTCTATCCGACTCCAAAGGGGCTTTTTCCATTTTTCTCAGATGGACTGCGTGCCCTGGCATCAAGGCGTAGTGTCGATGCTCACAAAGTCCCTCCCTCCGAACAAGTCACTGAAACTGATTGGTCCAAGGCCTTCACCCTGACCAATCACGTCCCAGTGACTCCAGCAGCTGTCTCGCCCCCCCAGCCTCCACCACAGGTCACCGCATGCCGGTGTAAGGAACCCACCCTCCCCCTGGAGAAGACAAGCTGTCGTCAGATGCTCTAGCCTTTCTCCCCCCTCCCTGGCCATCCCCTGGCAGCCTGAGCTCATTCCCGAACTCTGGTAGCCGGTGTGGTGTGAGGTGCGGTGTCCAGTGCCTCAACCCTCAGTGCCACTGGGCCGGCTTCACAGCCACTTTTAACTTTAAACTGAGTGCTATCCCGCTGGCACTGTGCGCCGGCCCCCCAAACAGCCCTCTCTCACATGTCAATCTGGTATGTTTGCTTTATACTTGTGATTGGTTACATGTCGTATAATTCTAAGTGTCAACTTTTCCACTTGCTACTTATTCTGACTGCCCACAAGCACTTTGTGTTTGTTCCTGTGGCTGAAACAGTTCAAATATATTTTGGTGTCTGTACTTCCCTATCTTAGATCAAAGTGGCTACTCATTCTCCTTGACCTCATTGCCTTGGTACCCTGTGCTACAGCATATTTTCCTACTTCACCTACTTTATCTGTTGTTGCACCTCCCCTTTCTAGCTCACTCTAATGGCTCCTCTGAGGGCGATACTCGTGGTCACCTGCCTAACCAGTTACTTTATGCTCTAGTTTGTTTTGACCCCCCCCCAATTCCCCTTCCCCTCCTGATCCTTCCAACTTTACATTTTCGAATCTGCTAATACTACCCATTCGACCCCAATATCCCACACCCCTCCTCTTCCCCAGACTTTCTCCTCCTTGCAGCGTTTACCTCAAAGAAATGTCTTCACCACCGTGGTGTCTCTCTCCTCCTTTTTTCCACCATAAGTTGTGGAGTCTACTACTCATTGCACTCATACTTATCCTATCAGGAGATGTAGAGTCCAATCCTGGCCCTGCCACTTCTCTCCCATGATGATGTATCTTGGATAGACTCTAAAGGGCTTTGTGTTGTCCACTTAAATATTAGGAGTCTACTCTGCCACCTAGCTGAATTGGAAGCTTGGGTTGGACTTTACCACCCCAACATCATCTGCCTATCCGAGACCTGGGTCAAGCCTTCTATACCTCTGATACTGTCTGCTAGTTTCCTAATTACAATCTTATCAGGTCAGATAGGCTTTCCTCAAGAAGGGGGGGGGGAGGGGTGCCATTTACTTTAAGTCCTACCTTAACCTCTCCACCCTGCCCTCCCCTACTGTCACTTACTGTGAATTTCTTCACGTTACTCTACTCCTAGGTACTAAGAACTTACACATCGTGTGTGCCTACAATCCTCCCCAAGGTGGACTCTCTGGCCTCATGGAACTATATGACCAAATCACTCTGTCTGTCGGAATGAAGTCCTTATCTTAGGAGACTTGAACTTAAATTGGCTTGGCAAGGCCAATGAGTCTATCTTGTCCATAGTTCAGGGGAATAACTCATTAAGGACCCCACCAGGATCGTGTCTCCATCAAAAGCAGGCTCATTAATTGACTTGATCTATCAAATCGTATTGACAGAATTTCTGCATCTGGAGTACTGGCTGATGCCTTAAGCGATCACTCATTTACTGTGCTTGGCACTCTATTCCAGTTCTGGCTCCCCCTCACAAGTACATTACCTTTAGGAACTTTGCCAAACTAGATCAAGTTCACTTCTTAAATGACATCTCTCTTCTTGATTGGTCCCCATCCACCATGTTCATCACCCTGAAACTGCTATAAACTATTTCATAGCCCAATTTAGTGCTCTACAGGACAAGCACACCTCCTACTATACTTCTAGAGTCCAAGGTGCTCAAACAAGGTGGTTGCACAAAGACCTGTTGCAATTTAGAGCCAGGGATAAAAACTGGAGGCGGTTCAGAATGTCTGGTCTTCCCTCTAAGTGTAACACCTATAGAACTCAGAGAAATGCCTGTAAAAGAAACATCCATCTTGCATAAAGTTCCTACTGTAAAGGGCCCTTGATAGATGCTGCTGGGGACTCACATACATTTTGGGCTTATATAAAAACCCTTCTTGGAGCCAGTTGCTCCCGCTCGGCCAATGAGAAGATCATTAATAGTTCTCACTGTAACAACCCTAGCACTATTGCAAACTATTTTAACCTCATTTTTTCAGATCTGTCTCAATACACCTCCTGCTTCACACCCACCCTCTCCACTAGCCTCCATGTTGAATCTGACTCCACCCCGACTTATTCTCCTTTCTATTTCAAATCTTTAACTAGGGCTGATGTCCTTAAACTTTCAAACACCATCTCTGATGGTACTAGTGTGCGCTCAGATGGACTTGAGCCTTGGCTTCTGAAACTTGCTTCACCCCTCATTGTGTCCCCATTGACAAAGATCTTTAATTTATCACTTTGTCATAGTCTGGTCTCTGGTATTTGGAAAATCAGCAGAATCACCCCTGTCTTCAAAAAAGGTGACCCTAAAGACATCTCTAACTATTGCCCTATAGCCATACTTTCTGTTCTGGACAAAATTCTTGAGAAGCTGGTTACAATACAAATCATATCTTTCCTGCTTGAAAACAATCTCCTCTCTATCCACCGATGCAGTTTCTGTAAAGGTCACAGTACCACTACTGCCCTCCTCAAATTTACCAACGATGTCTATACCGCCACAGACAAGGGCCTCCTCACAGGAGCCGTCTTCATTGATGTAACAAAAATGTTTGATCTTGTCGACCACCCACTTCTCCTTACTAACTTGCTATCCCTGGGCTTCTCACCTCATGTAGTTGGCGGGTTTGAAAGCTACCTGTCAAACCGGATACAGGTTGTGAAATACAACTTCTCTCTGTCTAACCCAGCTGTTATAAATATAGGAGTTCCTCAAGGGTCGATTCTTGGCCCTCTCCTGTTCACCATCTTTATCAATAAGATCTCTCAACACTCCCAGTCTTGCTCATCCCTACTGTACGTGGATGATCTGGTTCTATATTATAGTTCCAAGAGCATAGCTGACATTAACCACACCCTTTCATCTGATTTCCTGTCCATTCAGTCCTGGCTCTTTGATAACAAGCTCATCTTAAATGTTAGCAAAACACAAGCTATGCTGTTTGGTACAGATGCCAAGCTAAGAAGCAACTCAAGCAAATTAAAAATCCACTGTACTAACGGTACGCTACTTGACACTGTCTGCTTATTTAAGTACTTAGGTGTGTTGCTCGATGGATCCTTGAACTTCAGTCAACACACCTCTATCTGCAAATCCATCAATGCCAAAATAGGTGTCGCTTATAAAAAATAGTTAGCCTCTCACCCCTCCTGCTAGATTGGCTGTTGCCCATGGTGTCCTCCTTCCGGCCCTTACCTGTGGTGCTGTCACCTACTTAGGCTCCCCTACAACCGGCCCCTGTAGGTGGGACATAACATACAATAACATGTCAATATTCTTCCTCTTCTTCTCATTGTAAACACCATTGTGAGCTCTACACTGACCAAAAATGGCCCTCCCCGTCAAATCATGGGCTTCTCTCTTTTGGCTCACTAACTGATAGCATTATCAGATCTGGAACCCTTGCGTCGCTTGCTTCTTGGCTGTCCTGGCAAGCCTCCTCTCGTGGTCTTAGGTCAGCAGACCAAACTCTATTGCACATACTGAGGAATAAAACAGCCAAGGGTGCCCATGCTTTCTCCTGTGCTGCCCCTTGTTATTGGAACTCTGTTCCTTTAGATGTTCAGCTGGCCACAAGGCATATGACCTCTTTAAAAAGCGTCATCTTGACCACCTTACCAGCTTAGCTTTTTGTACGTGCTTTAACCCACCTTAAGCCCCCTCTTACAACCATGTCTGTTGGCTACACTCCCCTTCCTCTTTCATCTTTCTACCTTGTTTCTCCCTCTCCTGTCTATTTCTGCCCCCACACCTCACTGATTGTCCTCCTCATCTTAGTTTTGTCACCCTCACTTATCCTTGGCTCTCTTGCTCCTGTCTGCTTTTTTGCCCTACTTGCTCTGTACTAAGGTTTCTTTATTACGATGGCACTTCTATGTGTCAAAAATGTCTGCATTTGCTGTAACCCCAGGTGATATTTTATTTGCCCTAGCTGTTAATTGTGCTACTGACTGTTTGATTTGTTATTGTACCTGCTGTAACTTTCTAGGTTATATTTAAATGCCCTTGTTGATAATTTTTTCCTGACTGTATTTTATCTGCTACTGTGTCCCATTTCAAGCCTGTGTTGTATTGCCTGTTATGTTATTGCACTGTTGTAACCTCCCAGGTTGTGCCTGAAAATAGGCATCTCTATGTCTAGTGCACCTCACCCGGTTACCAAAAACAAATAAATAAAAATTTTTAAAATCCTGTTATTTCTAACACCACATCTTAACATGTATCGGCACATGAGAACTGTGTATTTATGATCTATGGTATTGGTGCTGATCAAACCCCAAGCTTTCATTTAGAAAAAATCCTTCTGTTTCTTGGCATAATATTCGAGAAGTTATAGCTTTTGAAATACAATTTCAAGCATCATAAAATATCATAAAAATTATTTTTAAAAATGCTCGAAAGATGAGTAGTTTTTGTTTAAGAATGAATGCATTCTTTTCAGATTTAAATTATTTAGTTTAAAGGAGAAGATGAATTTTACATTGATACAGTGCTTTCTATACATATTGTGTCCTATAGTGCTTTACAGGTAATGAGAGAGTGCTAGGTGAAGTGACTGTGAACAAGTGAGTACAGTGATATACTTCCATTAAAAGTAGGCATTGTGGGCCCATGGTTAGAATAAAGGATTTTGAGCCACAAGATTTTCATTTGAATCTCTGCTTAGCCATTCACTTACTCTGTGACCTTGGAGAAGTCACTTAGCCACCCTGTTGTTTAGACCTACATGTCCTTACTATAACATTGGTAAGAACTGCACTGTACGTGAGATGCTTCATTTTAGTTGGGTAAACTTGTTTGGATAAATTAAATTTAACCCAAAACCACCCTGTTGTTTAGACCTCCATGTCCCTATTATAAAATTGGTTAGGACTCCATTGTAAGTGAGATGTTTCATTTTAGTTCAGTAAACTTGTTTGGATAAATTAAATTTCACCCAAAGCCAATTCAGTAGTTAAATAGTAAAAGAGTAGAAAAACAAACTCCCAAACAGCTTTTCTTATATTAGGCATTCTGGATAAATTGCCCTCAGAATGTAAAGTTGCATTAGTACTGAGGTTCTGAAAGGTACCAATCTCTAATGTTCTGTTTCTCTCTCTTATATGTAGCTGGGAGGTCCCTGTTCTGGTTAATATAGCTGGTCTAAGAAAGGAAAGGAAGGGTAATACTTGAATAACCGAAAGCGTATTTTTAATGCAGATTGAATCTGAAACAGTAGCCGCTGAACAAAGCCTCAACAGTACCACCCAGCGTCTTGCACAGCTTGAACAAGATGTTGTACAGCTGAAACAGAAGACGGCTAACAATACAGATTCCATTGCAGAGATTGAAAAGGCAGCAGATAAAGCAAATCAGGATGCTGGTGATGTTTCAAAGGTATGTTTATTTGTTTTATCAGTATTTTATGTCCTGTTGTTACTTGATCTGCCCCCTTCTGTACCATGCCCAGCAGCCCATTCACCATACTTCTCTTGGACTTACTTTGGGCTCTGATTGTCCTCTGCCACAGGATCCAGGGGTACCCATTAACCAGTATGGAGCCTGCAGGGGACCGGGCTGTCATCTGGCCACAGTTGTAATTTTTTTCCCCCACCATTTTCTCCACTAGGGCCCCTGGGGCATTCAGTGACACTTTGTATGTACCCACCTCCATGGAGATGCCCTCCAGCATCCTGCTGGTGGGACTCCATTTGCTTGTGTCCCATTGTGCTGCCATCCAGATTCCTCCCGGTGGCAGCCGGTTAGTGAGATGCATGTACAGTACCCCCTTCCTGAGCGAAGAGAACAGGCTCAGGATGCTCCGTTCTCCCTCCCCCAGCCAGCCTCCAAATGACCTGTATCCATTTCCAAAATTGGGTGCCTGTGTGATAGGTGGCATCACAGCCAGTGCCACAGCCCACCATGCCACTGGTCCAGCTTACAAAGGGATGTTTGTAGTTTCAATTACAGCTTTTTGTTCTGGGGTTGGCGGGTGGGTGCTTTTTGGCATAAGTAATGAGGTGGTTCCCTTTTAGCCAGGCTGACACAGCCAAAAGTTCAGTTTAATGTTTCTCCACGCAGGCCTGTGAATTGTGGCATTAGTGTACACATGCACCTTGCTGTGGACACACCGGAGGTTGGCAGGTTGTTAAAGACTGAGAAAAATAGGGAGCCAAGTATAGAACCCTGAGGCACATGCTGCTTTAGTGGCTCAAGTTCAGAAAGGGCAGTGCTATCAGCATCCTTCTGCATTTCCCCCTATGTAATTTGCCAGCCATGATATTGTAAGGCAGTCTAATGCCAGCTGTGACATTTTCTGGAGAAGGAGCTGGTGATTGACCATGACAAAAGCTTTAGTCAGGCCACTGAGGATTCTCTGATTATGGGACCTGTCTCTGCAGCTTCATAAAGCTCACTTGGCACCTTGAGAACTGCTTGTAACAGTTAGCTGCCCTTCCCAAATTTCACTGCACAGAGCTCGGCCCTGAATAGGAGCCCAAACAGCTCCCCATCCCTGGGGGTTGCGAGGGCCAGTGAAGCTGCCCCCCCCAAATTTCACAATTTCACAGTACGGAGTTCGTCCCTGAATAGGAGCCCAAACAGGAACGATCAGAGCAGCTGCTGCGGATGCTCTTGCTGCGAAGATTGCCCCGACGACGCTTTGCATCAGCTACGCCCCCACCACCACCCTTGGCGATCAATTAATTTAATAGTGTGGGTCACATGTTGTACTAATAACCTAACAGCCTATTTTTCCACATGCAGACTATCTACACCCACCGCTAGTGGCCGCTATTTAAAAGTTCACGCTAAAACATGACCAAATCTGCTACAGCACAATGCTGCCTCTCTATCTAGCTCTAGTCATTTCTCTCCTACCTTCAGTGTCACTCCCTCCAGTTACTCCAAGGAGCAGTTAGGTAATTCGACATGCAGCACTGAGTTTGCCCTGCCTACAACCTTTATAACTTCAACTGCTGAGCTACACCCTGTACCCAAACCACTCGTATAGATGGTTCGCCCCTCAGTTGTACCACCAAGCTTTCATGTTGGCCTATTGGCCTTGAATTCATCTGCCCAGAATACCCCCATGGTGACCTCGCAGCCTCCTTACTCTACCTGTGAGCCTCAGTGGCCCACACCATTCACCAAGCTTTTGGTGACCCTATTACTCCTAATGTCTGCTGACATCCAGCCAAACCCTGGTCCCCCCACCCACCAACTCCCACGGACCTAAAATTGCACCTTAATATCTGCAGCCTACTACATGAACTGATCACACTCCAGCCAACTGTCTTATCCCTAAGGCCTGAGATCTTGATAATCTCAGAAACCTGGCTAAAGACTCACAACAATGATGCTGAATTCGCCATCGCAGGCTATACAATCATCCACCAGGATTGCACAGGCAAGAAAAGAGGTGGTGGCATAGCTATGTATATCTTATCCACCCTCCAGTTTGCCCCGTCAACCTACCCTTGCCTACGCAGTCCATCGATGCCTTGCTGATCAAACTCTCCCTCCCCCACACTATCCCCATTTTCATAGCTGATTCCTACTGCTGCCCTGATTCATTTAAGCCCTCTATCCTGGAACACCAGGGCACTTTGAAATCTAGCTCATCAGGAGGAGATGTCCATATCCTTGGCGACTTCAACCTGAATTGGCTGTCCTGCACTACCTCGAAGTTTCGAAACCAAGTGGCTGCCTTAAACCTGACCCAACAGATCACTAAACCTACATGTCTTAACCACAAATCACAGAATCATTCTCTGCTGGACTGGGCCCTTACCTCACAACATCGGATAACTGCCTCAGGCCTACCACCAGACTCCCTAAGTGACCACCACATGATTATGTGGTAAGAAAAATATTCCGGCCCAAGGCCCCCCTCCCAGAACCATCCTTACCCAGTCATTCAAATACCTGGACCTTAACTCACTCCTAAATAACGTGGCTGCCATAAACTGGTCTTACGTACCCCGGGCTACATCTATTGACTCTGCACTGGACTATTTCAAGTATAAGTTCCTAGCCATCTGGGACAGATATGCCCCACTCAGACGGACTTGAGTGAGGAGTGCTCACCTGCCATGGATCACAGACGATGTTATGACCCACATTAGAGTCAGAGATCAGGCATGGAAGTCACTCAAAGCCTCCAGCTCCATTGCAGTGCATGCTAATTATTGTTCACTATGCAACACCTGCACCAGGCTAATCTAGCAGGCAATTGCAAACTCTTCAAAGCCACTTTCCAATCTAATTTAAACCACCCTGCTAAATTCTGGAAAGTGGTAAAATCGCTGTTCTCCCCACCCTCCCAGCCCCAACACCAGCTTTAAATGTAGGCAGTACCTCCATGACGGACCTTCTCAAAGTGGCCTCAGAATTCAACTCTTTTTTTTCACATACTACCTTGTCACTATTGGTCGCACTCCTTCCTTACCACCAAAATGCCGCTACCTCTTCCACCAGTGCACAGGCCAGATCTCCTGCCTCCTCCTTCTCCTTCTGTCAGATCACCCCGATGGAAGTTTACAGTGCCTTGACTACACTAAACCCTTCTAAAGGCAAATATCCCTCTGGGCCGGACACCAGAATGCTCTACCTAGCCGCTCCTGGCATCGCTATCCCACTGACCGCTCTTTTTAACCTCTCCTTCTCCCTAGCTTCTGTCCCATCAGAATGGAAGCACGCAACCATTATCCCGCTCCCAAAGGGCGTCGACCCCTCCACCCCTGGTAACTACCGTCCAATTTCCCTCCTCCCCATACTTGCTAAATTCCAGGAGTACCTCGTACTCTCCCAACTTTCCTCATTTCTCAATTCCTCCTCCTCCTCCTCCTCCTCCTTCTTCTCACCCTATCAGTCTGGCTTCAGGAAGTCCCATTCCACTGCCACTTCCCTCCTGCGGCTCACAGATGCCATTCTAACTGGTATAGATAAAGGCCACATCACTGCACCTGTTTTCATTGACCTGGCAAAGGCCTTTGACACGGTCTCCCACACACTCCTCCTGGACAAACTGTCTCTTGCAGGACTGTCTACCGAGGCCACCAGCTGGTTCCATTCCTACTTGTTAGGCAGGCCCCAAGCTGTCAGAATTGGTAACTCCACATCTACCTCCCTCCCAGTCTCCACTGTTGTCCTCCAAGGCTCGGTCCTTGGCCAGCTCCTCTTCTCCACCTTCCTAAACAACCTGCCCTCGGCCTGCCCACACATCCATCCACATGTATGCGGATGACACAGTACTGTATACATCAGGCCCCTCGATTGCTGATGTGATGACCAGACTACAGCAGGACTTCAATGATGTTCAGCTCTGGTTTTGCGCAAATCAGTTTTTCCTCAGTGTCAAGAAGACAGTCTCAATTACCTTCGGCACAAGGCAGAGACTCTCTCAGACCTCCACCATCCCCTCCTTCCACACGCTGGGTGGGACTACTCTGGAGGTTTGCTCCTCCCTTAGATACCTTTGGGTCTAGCTCAACCTGCACCTCAACTTTTCTGTACATGTCGATGCTGTTCACAAGAAGCTCCACCCCAAGCTGGGTGCTCTGTTTTTTAACTGTGGTTGCATCCTGCTGCCAGCCCGCCGTGCACTTGTTCAGAAAATTATTCTCCGTATCTTCTACTATGGTGATGTAGTCTACAGTGCCACTCCAAAGTCCACTCTATCCAGACTTGACACTCTCTTTCACTCCTTCTGCCGCTTTGCTCTTGATTGCCCTCCCATTACACACCACTGCACGCTCTATCACACTCTCAACCTCCCCTCACTACAGGATCGTAGACAGTCCCACTGCGTGACTCTCACGGCCAAGTTCTGGTCCCAGTCCTTGCCACCTTACCTCGCTATTGCCCTAAATGCCCAGACTCTCCTGTGTACCACCTCAGGAACTTCGACACCCGTCTTCTGGATGTGCTATGCATGTCCTTCATGGCTGTCAGGCAGCCTTCAGACATCGCATGCCCAAACTGTGGAACTCCCTTCCCACTGCCATCTGACTCACACCCACAACCCTATACCTCAACCCTCTCATCAAAGCACATTTCTCCTCCACTTGCAGCAATTGACTAGGCTGTATGTGTACTGACACTAAGTTCATGACATATTTAGATGCCTTACCATCTAGCCCGCTGAAGATTTGTTTCTTTGTTACTCTGTCTTTTATTGTCTCAATTTATCCCTGAATTACTGATGTAACAAACTTATTGTACAGTTCCTGCATTATCTACCAGTTTGTAAATTGTGTATCTTAATCTCCACCATCCCCATCCCCAGGATGCACCTGGAATTGAGCAGTACTCTGCTCAGTGTGCCTTCCTGGTAAAACTCTTATATAAATAAATAAATAAAATTCTTTGTATGGAAGCCCAACTGGACAGGGGGTAGTGGGTGGCTGTAGTGCAGGTGGTCTGAGATTTGGACATAGATGTAGCTCCCTAAAAGTTTGAGCAGTGTGGACATGGTGAAGTGTATAAAATCACACATGATAAAACACATTCCAGAAGGACATAAATTATGCACAGGTACATTATATTTACAATACATATGTAACACCAAGTGTAGGTTCTGAACAAATTTATCTGGAATTCATGTTATAGAATAAACAATAGACTAACATACGACTGCATAAAAAATATTCTCAGATAGCCCAGTTGTCCTGTTTCATTATCTTTATGTTTGGGGGGGGGGGGTGACCTTAGCAGTCTTCCGGACCACTGATAAGCAACCTGTAGAGAGAGAGAAGGGGTAAAGAATGGGGCAATGGATGCAGCAATGACTGGGGCAGTAAGCCTAAGAATCAGTGATGTAACTCCTCCCCAGCTCCCCTTGTTACACACACACACACACACACACACACCCCGCAGTCATATAAAAAGTAGCTGAACTGACTTCTCCCTCTCACCCAGCTCATCTTATCAATAAATATGTAGAGTACGTAAATATAATTCTCCTTCTCATGAGATTGCAAACATCAATTAGGGTTTACTCTTGCAGTAGGCATGTCCTTTTTGGTGCATGGGAGAGAGAGGATGTCATCCTGCTGGCCCAGCCTGAATCTTTTGGTTCCTCCCATGCAACTATGCCACTCACACTATGCCAACATCTTGCGTGAACATGCTGCTCTTCTTTGGGGGTATCTCAGTCATCAGATTATGCCATAGGACCCTTCACCATGAGAGATGGGGAATCTACACAGAAGATATTCAGCAGTACAACTGGGACAGCCCATGACATACGCCTATGCCAGCAACCCTATATAGGCATGGGTGGCCCCACTCCATCTACAGTTCTTTCCTGACGTTGACTTTAAAGTACAGTCTCCACAGAAGATCCATTGCAGTGTTTTGCACCTTTTTCTGCCTATGGCAGTTTTTTCTCCTGATATTTACCAAAATCTCTTTTAGAGATTTTTCTTTTTTGTTTATGCTGAGAGTTAATCTGCCATGTGTGTTTTTTTTTTTTTATTCCTGGCGCTGCCACTGTGGGAAGAAGATTACTTCTGCAGATGAACATTCCGTTTGTGTCTGTCTTGGGCCTGACCACGACACATCTGACTGTGAGCTCTGCCAGAAGTTTAACCAGACAACACTTAGATGACGCAAGAAGGTTCTCAAAAAATTCCTGATGGACCAGCAGTTAGCCAGCTCCAGGCAGGGGTCCTCTGGGGCCCCGGACGCTCAGTCGTCCACTGGATCTATGAGCTCCCAGGCCTTAGACAAATCCGGGGGGGTCACAAAAAAGACCGGGATCATGACCTCTGCCCCTGATGGCCATCCTGTCTCCCGTTGTCCTCTCCTTCAGGGAGCTCTTCATCGATGGTGGCTGTCCCAATGAAGAGACCAGCTGTCCAGGTTTCTGTTCATACCAGGTCTCTATACCGACAGCTTCGCTGTCCAATTCTCAGGGTGCTCAGCCGTCGACCTCTGGGTTGTCGGCCCCTCCTCCATCGATGACAGGATCATCGGCGACAGCTGCTCCATTGAGGTCTGCAACTTCCACTCAGAGTACTACAAGCTCATCGGGCTCTCAGGATGAAGGGTCATTGGATTCTGTGCTGTTGAACCCCCTCCCATCAATGGCGACTATGTATCTGAACAAAGTATCTGTCAAGTTCACCAACGTACTAGTTCAGCAGTTCAGTGCCTTCAATAGGCCTTCATCGCTGGCACCGTTGATGACTCGTCGACACCCGTTCATAGTCCCCAGGAGGATCCCCATGGGCCACTGGTGACCACTCCAATGCCAAACCCAGACCAGGAGGTCAACGTCAAAGAGGAGTACCATCCTGACCTTGGTGACCCATGATAAGAGCAACTCAATATGAGCGATACATTGAGGGCGAGTCCATACTGAGCGAGCTGTACTAAATGCTGATGAGTAGTAATAGCGATGTATTGCAAGAGATGAGCAAGGCAGGGACTGCAGAATTGAAATATGTAGGCAGGAAACTGTGGGAGCAGAATCTAGTCAGCAGTGTTGCATAGAGGGTAGGAGCGCTGCCTGTGAGTGTGGTGGCGCTGGGTTCTGGACGGGCTATAGGATTTTTATTTGCGCCTCAGGTTGGGCTTTATTTTTTCCCCAGTGTCAAACCCCCCTTGGAGTTGATTATTTAATAATCAGGGGTGTGGGGGCCAAGCCCCCTCGTATAAAAAGTAATTTAAAATTTTCCCCTATTGATAGTGAGCACTGGTCGGTGTTTCTGTGAGGTGCTACTATTCCAATTGCTGTTTTACTTTTTGGCAATCTGTAGTCACCCTTGTGCTACTCGCTATTATGCAGTAGCTCTTATTGTATGGCACCCCTTAGCTCATCCTCCCAGATGACAGAGGATGAAGAGGAAGAAATCCTTATCTCTGATAGGTCCACTGCCTCTTCAGTCAGTGAGGACTCTGTCAAGCATACTCCAGGGTCTCTTTCTGAGGATGCTACCTTCTTCAGTGTCATGAAGCAGTTGTCTGTCACTATGGGCTTTCAGACTGAGAAGGAGGATGTCACCAGAAAAGAGCTGGTGGACTTCCTGGAGGTTCCTGAATTCCCCCCCAAGATTTGCTGCCAGCCCTAAAAGAATACCATTACGGCAGCCTGGCACAGGCCATACATGGTGCCAGCTATGCCACATTGGGCGGACAAGCTTTGCAGTGCCCACTGGGCCTTCTTTATTTTGCTGCCCAGGCTGAAATGAACTTGGTGGTTATCAGGACAGCCTATGACAGATCTAAGGTGCCCAAGCACCTTTGTTCCCTTTCCTCAAACAAGGAATCCCACAGGATTGACCTCTGGGTTAAAAAACATTACGCCTCCTCAACTTTGGACCTACAGATTGTAAACTACCTGTCACATATGGTCAAATTCCAGAATGCCAACTGGAGAAAGGGCAAAGCTGCTGCTCAAGCCCTTCCTGATGGTTTCCAGAAGCAGGAGTTGCTCCTGTGTTTTCAGACTGCAGAAGATGTCAGCAAACATCTCTTCAGGGCCCTGTATGACATGGCCAACACAGTAGACAGGGAAGCTGCCACAGGCATATGCCTTCATAGGCACTCAATGGCTTAGGGACTCTGGATTTGTAGCTGACGTGCAAAACAAGGTACTTAATGCCACTTTCAGTGGCACCAAGCTCTTTGGCCCTGATGTCCAGAACCTTGTTAATGATCTGCAGTCCTCTGGATAGCCATCAACTCTGTGCATTCTCTCTACCACACTCGGCCCCGTGTCAGAGAGCAGTCTTCTTTTCATAGGCAGGCCAATAGACCAGGCTTGTACCCCTGCACCCAGGGTAAATGCAGAGCCCAAGACTCCTTGCCCACCCCCTTCAATGCTGGAGCAGCAACCAAGCATCCCAGAAATAATGGGCCAGCCTCCTCAGCTGGTCCCTCCTCAGATTGACTCCTTGCCAGACCCAGGAGGTGGTGGACGGAGGTCTGTTCTCCCTCCATCTGAATCAGTGGAGAACCATAACTTCAGATGCATGGATCCTGCAGAATCATAGAGACTGGTCATACCGTGGAGCTCATCCACCCGCCTCCAGACACCCCTCCTCCACCCTCCAACTATCCCTCTGCTCACCTGTCTGTCTTCTGGGAGGGAGTTCAGTCTCTTCTGAGCAAGCAATCAAACTGCTGCCAAGACAGCAGAGAAACCAGGGGTTTTATTCCAGGTTCTTCCTGGTCCCCAAAAAGACTGGAGATCCAAGACCCATTTAGATCTGAAGGACCTCAATATTTGTCCAGTATAAAAAGTTCTGGATGGTAACTTTGCCAGGCCTTATGCCCCTTCTCAAAATTGGGGATTGGCTCTGTTCACTAGACATGCAGGATGCCTACCTGCACATTTCGGTCTTTCCTCCCCACAGAAGGTTTCATCACTTTGCCTTTAAGGGCGAGCATTACCAGTTCAAAGTGCTGCCCTTCGGCTTATCCTCTGCGCCACGAGTCTCTACCAAATGCTTAGCAGCATTCACAGCAGCTCTCAGAAGAGAAGGACTGTTTGTCTTCCCTTACCTTGGACAATTGGCTTCTCAAGACCCCATCCAGGGAGCAGCTCTTGCTGATTCTGGAGCGCACTCTGCAGCTCTTTCACTCTCTGGGCATAATGGTCAACCTGCCCAAGTTGGTGCTAGTTCCACCCCAAAGGCTGCAGTACATCAGGATGGTGCTGGACTCTGAGCAAGAGAATGCCTTCTTACCTTAAAACAGGGCAAAATGCCTTATGGCCCAGGCTCAAGAAGTTGCCAAGAGTCTGTATATTCCTGCCAGATTGTACCTCAGGCTATTAGGGCTAATGGCTGCAGCCAATCCCACCATTCCTCTGGCCAGGCTTCACATGCCTACCCTTCAGTGGACCCTCAGAGTGCAATGGGACCAGCATACGGACGAGTTAGACCAAAAAGTTCTGGTCTCCTCCCCAGTTTGCAAAGTACTGTAGTGGTGGATGGACCCCTCAAACCTTCTTCAAGGGGTTCCCTCTCCATTCTCCTCCCCACATCAGATTCTAAGCATGGATGTTTTACAGATCGGTTGGAGAGCACACCTGGGTCCTTACCAAACCCAGGGCTTCTGGTCCCAGTGGGAAGCCACTCTGCATATCAGTGTCCTGGAGATGAGTGGTGCTCTGTGCTTTGCAAGCTTTTCAGGAGCACCTTGCTCCAGACCAGCTGCTGGTGTATTCGGACAGTCTGAGTGTCATCTAATACATCAACAAACGGGGCGGGACTCGCTCGTACCCCCTTTGCAGGGAGGCCATGAGAGTATGGTATTGGGCACTGGAACACAATCTAACACTCTCAGCGGTCCACGTGCCAGGCATCCTAAATATCCTGGTAGACAGACTCAGCAGGACTCGGTCCAGCATACACCTTGCCTGTACATATTGTATATATATTTTGCTGAGTATTCTGTGTATTACTTGCTCACTGGATGATGCAGTCACACACTGTACACTGTGCCTACGATTTGTTTGTTTTGTACCAAATCTCATGTCCAATATTGAAACCTTGTATTCACTGTTCTCAAATGGACCTATGCATCAAACCTGTATATTGTGCTTACTATTGTTGCTTGTATCAAATCTGTTTCATGTGTATTACTGTTACCTTGTACTCCACTGTCACCCTGCACCATGTGTTATGGCCCGAGTCGTGCCTGAAAACGTCCCTGGGATCAGTGCACTCATCCGGTTATCTAAGTCATAAATAAATAAAATAAACAAATGCACGAATGGGAGCTTATATCATCCATAGCAGAAGATGTGTTCAACAGATGGGGTCACCCAGAGTTTAACCTTTTTGCATCACTCGGAGCAAAACTGCCCAGTTTCTGCTCACTAGATCCAGGGCCTGGAGTTTTCTGGTGAGATGCATTGTCCCTCTCTTGCAGCGGAAGATTTCTGTATTCATTCCCTTTGTTTCCACTAACACAGTGGGTACTGATCAAGCTGCAAATGGAGAGGGCCATCATGATTCTGGTAGCTCCATTCTGGTCTCGCCAAATATGGTTTCCTCTAATTCAGCAGCTGGTGGAGAAACCTCCAGTCCCTCTGCCCCCTTGCAGGAATCTGCTGATCCAGGATTGGGGACCCTGGTCCATCCCAGCCTCAGGTCCCTCCATCTGCATGCAAGGCTCTTGAGGACGTAGCCATCGCCAGGTTTGGGGTTCTCTAACAGGGTGGCAGACATTCCTGGTGGCTGCCGGCAAGTCTTGCACCTGTGCCACTTATGCCATGAAGTGGAAGTGGTTTGTCATCTGGGCTGCCAAGCATTCCCTAGACCCTTTCACCTGTCCTGTGAAGCGTGTTCTGGACTACCAGATTTCTTTGTCTGACTCAGACCTCCAGTATTCTTCTCTCAAGGTTCACCTTTCAGCTATTTTTGCCTTTCGTGATCCCATGGGTGACCGCACGATCACTCAGCTGGATGTTTCCCGTACCTTCCTTAGGGGCATCCTGCATCTAAAACCCCCTAATCCATTCTCCTGTCCCGGCTTGGTTCTTGAATTTTATTTTGGAAAAATTGACCCTGTCTTGTTTTGAGCCAATTGCAACTTGTGATTTGTGCTTTCTGTCTTGGAAAGCATTATTGTTAGTTGTAGTTACTTCTGCCTAAAGAATTTTGGAGCTTCAGGCCCTCTTGTGTGAGGAGCCTTATTTGATTTTTCACAAAGTCTTTGCTCACAAATCCTAAGTTTTTGCCCAAGGTGGTTTGAGTTAACGCTCAAACTATCCACCTTCCTGTTTACTTTTCTAAGCATGCCAATCCAAGGGAAGCACTGCTCCATACACTAGATTTGCGCAGAATTTTAAAATACTCTCTGCTTCAGACTGAGGAGTCCAGAAAGTCTATTAAGTTTTATTTCTTTCATCCCAGGTATTGAGAGTGCTTCAGTTTCTAAGCAATGTTTATCCAAATGGTTATTACAAAAGAAAATAGGTGCTTGAGCTTTCGGATTACGCTGAATCCTTCATCAGAAAATGACAGTTAATTTGGAAGAAAACACTAAGTCCAGATTATACATAAAAAAAAGATAAAAACAAGCATTTGTCAATGCTGAATGTTTGCTTGCTGGCATTGGCATTGGTAGTGCAGGAGTTGGAGAGATGCATAATAGGAATGGCAGTGAAGTATTGAACTAATGCCAATCCCCACCCTGCAGAGACTGAAAAGCAATGGGGGTGTGCCTTTGGGTCATCGGCCATAATGTTTATGCCATTCCACCTCACCCCACCCTGCAGACACCGACAGGTGTTGTGGTGTGCTTTGGGGTCATCGGTCCTTATGCTCAACCAGTTTCATAAGGAAATAAGCTGAGGCGGGTGCAGTATAGGAGAATGGGGTGAACTTTAGGGCTGAAGACCACAAGGCACACCTTGATGCCTGTCAGGGGCTGTAGGGTGGGGGTAGAATGCTGTGAGCATTACGGCCAACTAACCCAAGTCACACCCAGTGGTTCACTCACCGTTTTGTATCCCTTTGGAATGCATTACCAATGACAGTTGGAAGTAATAATATGGATCACTTCAAAAACAATCAGATAATTATATGGGTAACAGAAAAATATCTTACCCCTAATATGTTTATTATTAATCCACCGACTGGTGGCAAGCTCTCAAAAGGCTTTGCCTTCTGAGCCTTTAAAATACTATGAACCTATGAACATCCCCGATGGCGCCATTCTGCGCCACAGGTGTGAAAACACATTTCAAGCAGGATTTGAAAAATGACAGCTGTACTGTTCATAAGGAGGAGTTAAAAAATGGCAATGTTGAAAATCTGGAGTGAAGATATTAAAAACTGGCAAAGATACGGGAGTGTGTAGAAAAAGCATAATGCACACCCGTAACGCGGTCATTTTTTTGAATTTTTTCATAAAATTTTCAACATGGGCTTTTTGGGATGCCACCTCATGAACAGTGGTACTGTCATTTTGTTATTCAGTCCCAAAAGGTAATTCTGTGCAGTGATTGCAAGATCACCTTTCAGGACCGAGAAACGAAACATCAGTGACATGTTCATGATGTGGGGTCCCAAGAACCCCATGTTGAAAATTTGGGGTGAAAATTCCTAGAAATAGCTGAGATATCAACCTAAGTTGAAACCCTCCATTTAGTCCTTTTATATAGCGCTTACCTGATTCATTAGTTAGGCTTTGAAGAGTGCAGACATGTCCTGGTCCACATAAGATCACCACTCCCGATCTCCAGAGGGTATGTATGGGTGAAGGGGGTATGCGGGGAGGTGGGTGCACAGAGGGAGGGTTAGGATAGGGAAGGGGGGACTGGGGAGACCACACTGGACTGTTTTCTTTTTTACAGTTTAATAAAAAAATAGACTGCAGGGGACCATTTTCTTTATTTATAGGTTAAAAAAAATAAAACTTTTGGGCACACTGGAGTGGGCTCCCAGTGTGCCACATGAGTTTTTTTTTGGGGTGGGGACACGTTGCTGATGAGGATTGGGCACCCCCAGTTGGCAAGCTTGGGAGGAGGAGAAATATGATGCCGATGGGGATTTGGCATCCGTGTTGCAAAGAAATTGAGCTTGGAGGATGAGGGAATCCGACACAGGGAGTGTGCATCCTAGTTTTCAGGAAAATAAAAGCAAAAAATCTGAGCACACTGGGGTGGGCTCCCAGTGTGACTGGGGGGTGGAAATGCATGCTGACACAGGGATTGGGCACACCTGATGTCAGCTTTGCAGGAGTGTGTGGCCAGTGGCAGGAGCCGCCATTGTGGAAAGGCTCATCACAGCAATGTTATTTATTGAAATGTTTCACCAGGAATGGCACAACGAGCAACTGCTTGTAATTCCAGCCATGCGCATCGTTGGAACTGCACAAAAGTGAAGAAATGAGACAAGTGGTGATCAGCACATAAAGTGATTTATTTCTGGTATATAAAGCAGGCTTACAACCAAATCACAGTGATAAACACCGGGGAGAACACCTCCAATCTTTCTTACCTATAGGCAGCAACAAGTTGTTTCTTCTCAGAAAAAAAGGTGCACTGCAAAGGGTCTTATAACCCTGATAATTACCATAGTAACTACTAAAAAGGTATATTAAGTCTCATCATTGGATAATAGCAAATAACTTGACTTCCCACTAGCCTGGGAAAGCATGCCGAGCTAGCAGAGAGATAATATAACTAAACAAAGGACCTGTGTTCGTGAAGGCCATTTGTGGTTACACACATAATTACGTAAGTAATTTTAGTTCTACACTAGAACTAAAAATGGCAGTATTGTCTAACTAATGATTATACAATGGTATAAACAGAGGTGTCTCCCAAGTGGTACAATTATGATAGCAGATACATATATGATTCTTAGTAGAAAATACAGTAGAACTGTGATCCTGACACTTATGCTTATACGATAAATGCCTGCGCCCTAAGTATTGTCTGTGAGGTAGGGGACCAAGCAGGGGTGCTGGTCCATGGATAACAGCATTACCATGCACTGTAATGTGCATGGCCAGAGTCTTCTCACCTGCCTCTGCAGTGACGAAACTGCACCCGATTGCAACAGCAAATTTGTTCCAGCTCTTTGGCTCTCTGAAGTTTACTGTCATTGCCAACATGCTCACTGATTGGTGGCTGAGGGACGCACCCACTAAATCATCTTCTGCATTGGCCACAACACTGACATGCCTCTAAAATGTGCTGTTACCACAAGATGTTTCTTTGTGTGCAAGCAAACATAAACATTTTTTTAAATCCCATTGGCCAAGGCTACTTTTTAAAGAACAACATAGAACCATGTAAAGATGAGTTCCATCTCAAGAAAGATATTCCAAGGTTAAATGTCACTGAATGGAGAGCTGCTTCCCTGAAAACAGTCATAAAATATACTAGAGCTACATCTGTGCATCTGTGCATGCATTAATAATTGTCAATGATTTAAAACCTCAAAATAAAATAAACTGAAAAAATACCTAGTATATAATGTTAAGTCTTCTAAATGAGAAAATATTGTTGGGCAACAAAATGGATTTAAATACAGCCTGTACTAGTGTAAAACAAGCATTATACAATGGCAAGAAAGAATCTTGGACTGTGATTGGTCAGTTTGGGGTTGGACCCATGGCATTATCCCAGCATAACGCCACAGGTCTAGTCTCAGCCTCACTGTGAACCAATTGAGCATTGTTTGGGTATGGACTTTTTTTTTTCCATCTCTTCTTAAGAAACAAAAATATTTTTCAACACTAATAAAAACATTCTTTAAAATTATTTTTTTTATTTTATGTATAACAACAAGCCATTGTATAATAGGAATAATGCACTCCAGGGTGTGTGTCATGCTGGGATAACACCACGCCTGGGGCATTGGATGCACTCAGCCTGCAGCCTCATGCCCAAGCTCCCAGGTGTGGCATTATCCCAGCACGACACACACCCTGTCATGCATTATTCCTTTATTAACCAGCTGTTTCCCGCATTTATACAGTATATTATTCGGATATGTACATTATGTCTTAAAACCTGTGTACAATACATCAATATAATAACTGGTCTTGCCTTTTTCCCATAGGGAAACCGTGGTGTAATTTGCCATTATAAAGGAGCGTTTATAACAGCAAACATGCGCATGGTTTCCCTCACTCTGCGCATGCCCCGCTGCAGCTCTTCTCCTCAGCTGCACATTTATTTTCTTCTGCAGAGGCCTTAGCTGCCACTCTGACTCGGCGGTAAGTACATTTTAAAAGAGACACCGTACCACAAATTTGGGGGAACTTACCTTCTGGCTGTCGACCGAAAAAAGAAAAAAGTTTTAAATATACAACGGCACAACAGACTGCATATTGCAATAAAACCAGACTGCGGAGTGCTCCAGAACCTACATTCATTTTGTATGATTGCGGTAGTGAAAAAGGCAAACCCAGCAATTATATAAAATAAAATATGGGGTGTTTTATGTAAACTTGAAGTTTACACACACCCTCAGGGTTAGATGCTTGCACAAACCTCTTGAGCTTTGCTCTTGGGGTTTATGTAGCATCTAACCCCTCAAGTGTGTGTAAACTTCTCATTACACACACCACCCCATTCTTTATTCTCTATATTATTCATAAATATTCAAACGTAAACTGTTTAAACAAGCTCTATCTGTAACTGTGTAAAATGACTTTCTGCATATTCAGCCCCCAAACCTAAAACAGACTGCCTTGTAATTGAGATACTGCCATCCTAATAATTCCATGTACCAACATCTGTCTGTATATACCAGTATGCAATGATACATATATTTATAGTGCCAATATAGTTAGGGTTGAGTAAGCCTGAAAGTTTGCATGCAAGGTCTAGTACCATAGATCTCTGGATCTGGCGAGTTGTGTTATGGTCGGATATACGGTTGCGGAGCTACAGAATACCAAAAAATGACTTTTTGCACATTTCTTTGCCCATGCCCACAGCCCGAACGATTTGTCCGTTTGGTCCGAAATCTTCAGGGAAGATGCAGTTCTGGGTCACCGATGTGCTTTTCGAAGATTTGGTGTAAAAATATTAAACTGTTCAAAAGTTATTCAAAAAAAATTTCCATTATAGTCAGTGGGGGGAAATACATGTGCATCACGAAAGTTTCGCAAAAGCACTTTTACTTTCGCAAATGGCCCTTTTACTTTTGTGATTCGGCCATCTTGTTTTCAGTTAGTGAGAGAGAAAAATGCCTGCCGTTTAAATTTGGGACCCTGTAGGTAAACACTGACTGTTGGGTTTACCTAGTCGAGTCCTAATGATGCCAGCCTATCTTTTGGGGATAAAACCCCAGAAATGCCTTTTAAATATCGGGGAATACTTTAGCAAATCATGAAAGAATCGATCAAATACTTTCGCAAATGTGAAAGTTTCGTGCTACTTTTTGAGAAACTTCTGAGATTTGCATAAGTATTTAAAAAAAAAAAAATGCAAATCTTTGCCATCCTTCTGCAACATAATGGTTGGGTCCTTTGAGCTGAAATTTGCAGGGTGGCAAGCCCTGGTCACACAGATGTGCCTTTTTGTGGTTTGGTGGCACAACTTTCAAGGGGCAAAAAGTTAGTGTTCCAAAGCTGAGAAATTTCCCATAGGATAACACTGCAGCATCTGTGATGCCTTTCAGTGCCTATACTGTATCTTGAAAACAAAGTGAGATATGGAGTTTTTGCTACTGGCAGCTTAGTTCACCTTAAGATGCAGAAACAAGTTTGGAAATCATAGATGAGACCTGCAGTGGAATTTTTTTCCTGCTTGCTACGGTTGGAGATATTGGCAAAAACATGTTCCAAGGGTTCCTTTCCAGTGCCCGTAACTCAGAAATGAAGCAAGATACAGATTTGCTTGGTATATATCGCATGAAGTACTCACTGTCTTGATTACACCAGCACTGGATTTTATTTCCTAGCTGCTACAGTTGCTGAGATATTAGCAAATTTGTGTTACAGTGGTTCCTTGTCCCATAGGACGGCTGTATGGCTCCATAGTTATGTATAAGTTGGAGCCACGCTCTCACATCTGCATAACATTATGTAACAAATGGACAATATGAAGGGAGCGCAGGGCCCACGCTCCTACTGACACATACAACTTACATTACGCTTTCTCAAAAAGAAGGGAAATTCATTGCAAAAAAAACTCCGTTAATGCATCAGTTAGGGTTAATAGTACAGCAACAAAAGTTTGGAAATGTGCTGTTAGGGTTCAAAACCCTAACTCCATATTCCAACTCCCCCCACACACACACACACACATGCAAGATTGTAAGGCACTATACCACTCCGTCACATCTGCAACCACAATAATCACAACACTTTACTTATTTCACATTCCACTGTGTAATGAAAAAACAAATATAGTATCGACTCTATACTGCCATCATAGTACGATGACACATTATTGCTGGCATATCTTCTTCATACAATGAGACTTAGTTCTGTACACATTTTCAAAATATTGACTTTCATGTGTCACTATTCAACAGTTGGGTTGCTGCAGGTATCGCTGCTACCACTTGGGTATGTGGTAGCAGAACAGATACAGGTGAGACACAGTACTTTTAAGATACTGCTCAGGTATGAAACTAGTGCTATCACATGTTATACTGCTGTGTTACCTGGAAATACTCATTAGCTGCATGTTGTTAGCTTTGGATGTTACAACTGTTGCTTTCACATGCTACTTGTAAACTGTACTACAAATAATTACTTTTATTATTACTGCCATTTGTTATTAGGACTGACTCACTCTATCAGAAAAATAAATGCAGACATCTAATGACTATTGGCAGGCTTATACTAACTTTCAGTTCCAAGAAACTATCTGTGGATAACATATTGTGTTTTGTCACTTCTTCACTATTGAAATATAGACATCTGCTTAAATCTTGTTATTGCTGTTTGTAACACAAAAATGCTTACTGTGGTACATCACCCATGTTTGCCCAGTATGCGTGTCTACCACCAAGGCACTATGATGGCGGCAGAACTCGTACAGTTGGTGACCCAGGATGCGTCTTGCAGCACATTTACAGAGCTGTTACCTGATGTTGGTTGTCTCTGATTGGTTTTGCTGCCTTGGCCGTTCCCCTGCTTGCATATGTGTGTGTGTGTGTGGGGGGGGGGAGCTAGGGTTTTGAACCCTAACAGCACATTTCCAAACTTTTGTCGCTGTATTATTAACCCTAACTGATGCATTAATGGAGTTTTTTTGCAATGAATATATATAGTTAGGGTGAAACTGCACTTTCGTGTTAAAGTCCAAACTTTGAACCTTAATAACGTTAAACCGTTGAATGGAGTTGCATGAAATTTGGCATGCATAATTTCTAGGGACGGTCTCCTGTCCTGCCACATTTTGTAGGAATCCTTTGAGTGGTTCCTAAGATATAAAGTGTTGGAAAAATAA
Organism: Neoceratodus forsteri; assembly: GCA_016271365.2. Lineage (NCBI taxonomy): Eukaryota > Metazoa > Chordata > Ceratodontiformes > Ceratodontidae > Neoceratodus > Neoceratodus forsteri. Next base: position 647,210,790 of record CM028131.1, read on the forward strand.
AACAGAAAAATCTTCTTTTTTTTTTTTAAACATTTCTTTGTCATCGTGGATCTCAGAAATGGCTTTAGGTTTTGTTCTGAAATTTCCAGGAAAGAAAGCCTTTGGGTCACAGATGTGCCTTTTGAAGATTAGGTGAAAGAATATTAATCCTTTCAAATGTTATGGCATTTTAAATGTTTCTATTTCCTATTGGAAAATTTATGTCAGGCACGAAAAACATATTTTTTGCACGATATGAGTACTTTGCAAAAAATACCAGCTTCTTTTCGCAAAGAAGACTGGTATTTTGCGCAAAGTTCAAAGTCGTTTAATCGATTGAGCTGTGTTGCGTCCATCATCTTGTTTACTGCTTAGTGAAGATCTTGAAGTACAGAACATTTAAAAAAGAAATAAAAAAACATCAGAACACAGTGGAAGAGGACTCCTTCAGGTGTATCCTTATGTTTTCTTTCTGTTTTAAGCTGGCCCCAAACAAATGTTTTTTTTTTGTTTTTGTTTTTTTGTCGGGTGCCAGCTTACAGAGAACGACTTGTAGTCGATTCTCTGTATGAGAAGAGTGATATTTTTTACTTCTACAGCCACAGCTAAAACTCGTACTGCCGGCTGCAGAATCGAGGAAGACCCGCTTTGTTTGCACCAACACGGGGTGCCCAATCTCCGGGTCAGTATCTATCCCCCCAAATACTTAGACTCACACACACTTATTTGGCACACTGGAAGTCCGCCCCAGTGTGACCTACATTCTTTTTAACCCTGTAAAATAAAACCATTCCTCAACATCTTTTCTTCGATGCAGAATCCTGCATCAAAATTTGTAATCCTGAATCAAACTATTCTGGGTGCCCCCCCCCCCCCAAATTCCTATTTTTCGCATCGACATCAGAGTGCCCAGTGTCGGTGTGCACCCTTCCCTAGTATTGTGGCACACTGGGAGCCCACACCAGTGTGCTGTGATAAATGTTTTTTGTTCTTTTTAAACTTTCTGACACCGGAGGCCTCCTCCCGTGTTGGATGCCCCCAGCCCACTTTTATTCAACAGGGTGCTGAATCTGTTGGCACTACATCTCCCCACCTTATGTGGCACACCGGGAGCCCACCCAGTGTGCTCTAATTAATTTTTTATAGGTTTACCTGTAAATGAAGAAAATCATCCCCAAAGTCATTTTTTTCCTTACCTGTGGAAAAGAAAATGGTCCTTGTCATCTCCCCACCCCTTCCCCCATCCCCACCCTCGCACCCACCTCCCTCTTCTCCCACACTTGCTTCCGGAGGTTGGGAGCAGCGACCTCTCTGGACCAGGGACACGTCTGCACTCTTCAAAGCCAAATTGCAATCTGAGGAATCAAAGTAGGTCATATAATGGGAGTCAATGGGGGAAGGGGTCAACTTATGTTGATATCTCAATCAATTGTAGGAATTTTGGCACCACGTTTTCATAAACACTGACATTGTCATTTTGTTTCTCTGTCCCGAAGGGTGATTTTTGCGGTTGCTGCATGGAATAATTTTTTTGGGACCAATTAGCAAAACGACAGTACCACTGTTCATGAGGTGGGGTCCCAAAAAGCCTGTGTTGCAAATTTGGGGAAAACATTCATAGAAATTACGACGTTACGAGTGTGCATTGCGCAGTTTCTACGCACACTCGTAACTTCACCAATTTTTAATATTTTTCACTCTGGATTTTCAAAATTGCAATTTTTTCACACCTTCTTATGAACAGTACAGCTGTCATTTTTCACATCCTGCCCTGAACATGTTTTGCACCTGTGGTGCAGAATGGCACAGTTGCTATGTGAAATCAGCTTTTGAGATGAGTAACAAAGTCACAGTTGCACTGCTCATGAGGGGAGGTCCCAAGAAGCCCATGTTGAAAATTGTATGAAAAGATTCCAAAAAATGACGGTGTTATGAGCGTGTGTTGCACAGTTTCTACGCACACTCGTAATTTTGCCAATTTTTCATATTTTCACTCCAGATTTTTAACATTACCATTTTTCCACACCACCTCATGAATAGCACTGCTGTAATTTTTCAAATCCTGCCAAAAATGTTTTCCCATACCTGTGTTGCAAAACGACATTACAGTTGTGCAGAATTACATTTTGACAGGGATTTGAAACTTTCCTGTACTGTGTACATGTGGTGCAGTGATAAGTTTATGTTAAACATTTGGGGTGAAAATTATTTAAAATGGCACAGTTATGACTATTTGTTGCAATTTCGGTACACCTGTTTGTAACTTAAGTATAGAAGCACAGGGACCACAGATCCCTGTGTTTCCACAGCTACATACACACTGTGACATATGGATACTGCTGTACTCTCTGGATGGAGGGATGGGAGCTCACTGCACTCCCACCGTACTATCTGGATGGAGGGATGGGAGCCCACTGCGACATATGGATACTGTTGTGCTATCTCGATGGAGGGTTCAGACCCTGCGCTCCCACCGTAACATATGGATACTGTTCTACTATGTGGATGGAGGGGGACCCTGCACTCCCACTGACACATTTGGATGCTAGTGTACTATCTGGATGGAGGGATGGGAGCGCAGGGTCCTTTCCACAGTAAAATGAGGATACTATTATGCTACCTCAAAAAGTAAGGAAATTAGTTGCAAAAACATCATTAATGCATCAGTTAAGGTGAATACCATTGCAACAAAAGCAGGGAACTGAGGCGTTCAGGTTTCCAACCCTAATGCCCCACCCCCAGGATTCCCACTCCACCACCCACCCTATCCCCTCCACATACCACGGCATCGGTGTGCCATGGGGTGTCAGGTTCAACTCCCCATTGTCCCATACTGTAGCATGTAAAGTTGTTTACACATGGAATGGGGTGAGAGTTGGGCCTGATGGACCCCATGGCACACCCCAGTGCCTGTTGGTGTGTGGAGGGTTGGGGAATGGGAGAGGGGTGGTGGAGTGGGAACCCTGGGGGTGGGGCGTTAGGCGTTAGGGTTGGAAATCCTAATGCCTCATTTCCCTACTTTTGTTGTTGTGGTATTTACCCTAACTGATGCATTAACAAAGTTTTTGCAACATTTAATATTGATATTAATATATATAATTAAATTGTTTTATTTAGAAGACTTTTCATCATATACTATGTAATAAGGGGTGGAATGAGCTGACAGAGGAGGTGGTAGTAGCAAAGACAGTGACCAGTTTCAAGGGAGGTGGGTAAGGTGAAGAAGATTAGGACAAGCGAACCTCTGGGACGGGTAAGGAGTTGGGCGGGGGGGGGCTCAGGGGTATAAAATCTGCTGCATACTCAAGCAGACTTGATAGACCATTAGGCCTGTATCTGCTGGCAAGTTCGTATGTTTGTATTTTTTTTTTTAGCTCATTTTATCTTGTGGTTTAAAATTTTAGGCATTTATTAATGCATGCATAGATGCACAAATGCAGCCTCAGCATGCTTTATGACTGTTTTCAGGGAAGCAGCTTTCTATTCAGTGACATTTGACCTTGGAATACCTTTCTTGTGATGGAACTCTGTTATCTTTATACGGTTCTATGTTGTTCTTTAAAAAGTAGCCATGGCCAATGGTATTTTAAGCAATTTTTTATCTGTTCTTTTATGTATGATCTGGACTTTGTGTTCTCTTCCAAATGAACTGTCATTATTTTCTGAAGAAGGATTCAATGTTATCGAAACGCTAAAGCACCTATTTTCTTTTGTAACATCTGTGTTGGTCCAATAGTATTCAATAAGGTACCACATAACCAACTCATTGCAAAAATGGAAAGAATAGGCGTTGACAGTAAATTGACTAGGTGGGTGCAGAGTTGGTTGGGAGATAAAAAAACAGTCAGGATAAGAGGCGTATTGTCAGGTCAAGTGGGGGTCATGAGTGGGGGTGCCACAAGGGTCGGTGCTGGGCCCCACTTTGTTCTCATTATATATAGGAGATATTCACCACGGTATCCAGAATTTAATAGTAAAATTTGCAGATGACGTTAAGCTGGGAGGGCAGGTGGGTTCAATGGAGGAAATCCAATGGCTTGAGTCTGACTTAAAACAAATGGAGAAATGGGTAAGAGATAATAGGATGCCATTCAGTATGGAGAAGTGTAGAGTGATGCATGTGGGGAATGAGAACCCCAAACATGTATACTATCTAAATGACTGTAAGGTGGAGGTCACAGATAAAGAGGACTACTATGGAATAATAGTAGATGAGGGTATGACATTTGAGGCACAAAGGTCAGAGGTTATTAGGAGAACAAATTACATGACAAGAAATATAAAAATAAGTTTTATAAATAGATCCAAACAATGTCTTTTACCATTGTGCAGGGTGCATGTAAGGCCCTATTTGGATTACTGATCACCAGAAACGCAGGTAGTCTTGAGAGCCACAGCCATGGCTCTCTGATGAACCCAACCTGCCAGACTGCCACCTGCATGGATTTGCCCTCAGGGACTGATTACCTCCACCCCAGTCCTGATTAAATGCACATAAACCCCACCCCAACTTTCTAGCTCACTCCGCCTAACTCCCCCATCCTTATTTCCCTATGTATGTCAAATTGTGGATCCTATTCTGGTCCTCCTTCTATCTCATATCGCATGCCCAATATATGCCACCTCAAGCCTTTATTACTGTTGATACTAATCTGATCTGCTCTGTAACTAGTTCCTGTCCCTACGTGGATATATGCCTTTTCAACTCCCCAATTCTTCAACACTATTTTCATATTACCTTTAACGCTGGTACACGAAATGAATTACCACCTCAGCTTATGACTTCTGCCAACATCATAGAGGCGTCACCTCTACAGATAGCAGTCAGAGTACTCATCTCTGCCACCCTTAGTGGGAAGGGCAAAAAATGTTGGGGCGTGGCCCCGAACGATGGCCCACAACGTAAAGGGGTTACCAGTATGAAACTTACTATTGCCACTCTAAGAAAACTTTTACTCCTCCTTCTCCTGTGCTCAGGAAATGTGGAGCTCAATCCAGGGCCACCAGCTGCAATCACATTGCCCTCTGACCTTGCCACACTGAAAGGCACGAGTTTCCTCCACATTAATGTATGCAGTCTGTTAAAAAAGGTCTCCATGATCCAGGCCTGGGTCCTCCATACTTGACCAGACATCCTAGTGGTTTCAGAAACCTGGTTTAGACTGGCCACCTCCAACAGGGAAGTCAATATCCCTAACTATTTACTATTTAGAGCAGACAGAAACTCCAGGGGTGGAGGCGTTGCCATCTATGTCAAGGATAGGTAAACGGCATCCTGTCTGAGCGTTTTATTTGTTGCAAATGCTTACAAATGTCTGTCTCTTCAAGTCACCATCTCGCACACTTCAACATTATGTATCATAGGGTGCTATAGATCTCCTTCTGACGATCTACAGTTGTTACCTAATCTGAGTAATATCATTGAACAGCAATCCTCAGAAATAATTATTCTTGAGGATCTTAATTTAGACTGGTTATCTAAACCCGCCACTCCTCTCGTAGTGTTCTGAGACACCCATGGATTATCACAACTCATTGTTGAACCAACATGAGTAAATAAAAAGAACATGGATCACAGCTCCCTGCTAGATGTTATCCTAGTGAATAAGCCACATCTCTTCTCCTTTGCTGGCACCTTCTTCAGTGATATCAGTGATCACTCATTTATTGCTTGCATAAGATCAAGCAACAAACCTACTACTTCGCCAGAGTTTGCTACCAAGAGATCTAGACAGAACTTTGAACTCACTGCCTACATAAACAAACTGGAACACTCCTTGTATTGGCAAGAGTTCTATTTGGCAAAAAACACTCAATCAGCATTCGACGTATTCAGCAAAATTATCCTAGGTGCCATAAATAAATATGCCCCTATAGTTAAGGTGTGAATAGCAAAAAATGTATGTAGATGGTTCACACCATTATTAAAATCTGCATTGACTGAAAGAGAGAACCTATGGAAAAAAGGACGCAAAACCCAGTCTGCTGCAGACTGGTGCTAGTTTAAAAGGGCATGAAACTCATATACTAGAATGGTTAGAGATACAAAAGCTGCATACTATCATTCTGAATTTCTCTCTGCCTTCAAAAATCCTACAAAAGTTTGGAAAACCGTTGAGGACTCGTCTGGTCACACGTCCGGTGGCTCACTACCTGATGAAATCTCCTTAAATAATAACACCATTAGTGACAGACTGGAAGTTCTGGATGCCTTCAATAATCACTTTGTGACTGCAGGCTTAGCCTTCGACAATTCCCCTGCGAATTTGATATGTTCTCAGGTGGATAATCGAGGTGCAGATCCTAGCGTCACCAATTCAGTCTTCTCTTTGTGTCCTTCTACTCTGAAAGAAGTGGAAGACCTATTGCTAAAACTGAATGTTAAAAAAAAAAAGTGCTGGTGCAGATACCCTCGACCCATATTTCTTGAAGGTGGCCATCCATGTGTTAGCTGTGCTCATAACCCATTTATTTAACATATCATTAACTGAAGGATCCATTCCTTCAATATGGAAAACAGTGCACATCACACCCCTGTTCAAGTCTGGAAATCCCTGTGATCTAAATAATTACAGACCAATTTCGATTCTCCCAGTCTTGTCAAAATTACTGGAAAAAGTCGTAAGTAACCAGCTGAGGCAGTATCTAGAAGCTAATAACCTGCTTAATCCAGTCCAATCAGGGTTTAGAGGTAAACATAGCACCATCACAGCACTTGCCAAAGTGACTAATGACTGGCAAAGAGAGCTAGACAACAGGAATTACACCTGCGCCGTATTCTTGAACCTGAGCAAGGCCTTTGACACTGTCAACCATTCTCTGCTACTCTCTTCCCTGACCTCACTAGGTGCTGACCCATTATCTTTACAGTAGTTCAACAACTACCCCTCTGATCATTTCCAGCAGGTGAAAGCAGAAGGAGATCTCTCAACTCTCAAACCTCTCCTAAGAGATGTTCCCCAGGGTTCTATCTTAGGACCAATCTTATTTGCAATATACATCAACAATATTGATGAAAGCATAACTAAGGCCAACATTCATCTGTTTGCAGATGACACAGTTCTTTACATAAGCTGCCCATCGTTATAATCTGCATGTAATGACCTTCAGTCTGAGTTCAACCTGCTGCAACACCTACTCCTAAACAAAAAACTATCACTTAATGCCAAGAAAACAAAAGCAATGCTCTTTTCCCCCTCTGCCCAAATGGTAAATTCAGCCCTATCAGATCCTGTGCCGCAGATTACTACAATTCTTGCCGAGAAGTTGGAATTTGTCCCTAAATTCAAATACTTGGGAGTTTGGCTGGACCATAGGCTCTCCTTTATAGAGTACGTTGAAGAATTACTCAAAAAAATTACAACAGAGACTTGGCCTGTTCTTTAGGATAGCCCGCTTCTTAACTAGAGATGCCAAACTACAGCTGGTGCAATCAACCTTTCTATCCTTGATAGATTATGTTGACGTCCTCTACAGTCACCGTCCCATTCCTACCTTGACACATTGTATCATAGAGCTTTGAGGTTCATCATAGGCCTGCCTTTTTCCACTCACCACTGCTCCTTATATCAATCAGTGGGGTGAAGTTCTCTTCAATTCAGGCGTGATAAAAATGCAGCTTTACGGACCCTGAGAGCAATCTCCAGAAAACTGCCCCAATACATTACAGACTGTCTTCCTATAAAACCAATAGGCAATTATGCCCTGAGAAGTTGCAAATCTCTCCTACTGATGGTTCCCAACGTTAACTCTCACTTTGGCAGGGCTGCTATAAGCTTTACACTGTCCTCACTGTGGAATAAATTGCAAAAAAAACTGAAACTGAGGTCACCCATCGGCATCTCATCTTTCAAGCTCTTGTAGTCACATCTCAGAAATGATCAGTGGAATTGTTTCCCATGACCATGAATTGTCATCATGCTAACCTGTACCATTTAACCATGAACTAATTACTTCTAGTGCTTGTCTCCTCCTTGGCCCTGGTCTGTTATCATGCTTTCATGTAACACCTTGATGCCTCTGTCCTCCCTTTGATACTGGTCTATCTTCCCACTTTCTCCAGCCTTCTTTTCACAGCTCTGTACTGCACTCATCCACAATCTACACGCAATCATACTATAAAAGTATTAACTCCCCTTTCCATCTCCCCATAGGCCCCCAGCGCCACATCAGTTCTATCGATCTATCCCTGGGACTTCACTTCTCACAATGTTTATCCTTCGCTTACATATTACATACCCCTCCTGGTACCCCATCTGCCATTAGTTGGTGGTTCTCCAAGCCATTTTCATGGCTAGTACAAGTGACTGCCCCGGTAAATGAACTAACTGGTACTTCTATACAGAGAACATGGTTTATATACAGTTGCATGGTTCAGTGGTGGACCGCCCCCTTGTATTTGAATCCTCCTCTGTTATGGCTTGCCTTGTCTTCCTTTTATCATTTGACTCCTCTATTACTGCACCATTGTGTTTGTGTTTATATACTTATTTACATGTATTTATATGTTTTTATGATGGATGTTACCCGACCCTGTACTAACCAGGTCCATCTTGTAAAAGAACTCTGCTCAATGATGTTCACCTGGATAAATAAAGATTTTGATTGACTGATAAATAGAATAGAAAGAGTCCAAAGGACATATAAATTACCAGGATGTTCTGGTCAGAGAAAGATAAGGGGTATGAAAAAGGTTGGGAAGGTTGAATATGTTTTAACTGGAGGATAGAAGGAAGAGAGAGGATTTATTACAGTTATTTAAGATTATGATGGATCCAGAGTTGTTAGAAGAACTAGGGTTAGAAATAGTGGAAAAACAAGAAGGATTAAGAGTTGCATAAGTTTCAAATAAAAGTGAAGATGGTTAAAACAAATTTCAGATACTTCTGTTTTGTATAGAGAACAGCCAGAATATGGAATGCACTACCAGATTATATTGTTTTGAGCAAGATCTTGAAACAGTTTGAGAGAGATAGATAAATTAATAAGTTTTAGGAGCTGAAATGAGCCCGTCATGCGGGGAACAGTATAATGGGCCATGGCGCCTTCTTCCTTTCCATTACCTAGTATGAAACCTAGTAGTAAAAGGTATCAAATCATCTCTTTTTCTGGATCTTTTGACAAAAGGACCAATACAGCAACAAAACTAAGGTTGTGTCCAAATGGTTAGCAAATTGCATAGTGTTCTACTATAACAAGTATGGCAAAGAACTGCCTGGCGCTGTCAAAGCTCCTTCCACAAGAGGTATGGCTACCTCTGTAGCATGTTTCAAAAGGGATCTTAGCCGCTGATATTTGCACTGCTGCCACCCAGAGTACAGTCCACACTTTTACCAAGCATTACAGTCTGGACATTGCTTCCAGAGCCCAGGCAGAATTTGGTAGGGCTTTGCAACAGGGGCTCCTGTCTTATGTTTATGGAGTTCCAGCCTCCCAGACTGTCTGTTTTTTTGCACTTGTCACTGCTTGGTACTTGTTCCTGTGGTGTAACCTGATGACTGAGATACCCCCAAAGAAGACAGAATAGTTACGTAAGAACTTACTGTAACAGTAGATGTTCGAGTGGATCTCAGTCATCGGGTCTGATTTCCCTCCCACTGTTCCCCTTCTTGGGACTCCTGTTCAGGACCTGGCTATCTGCTGTATTCCATTATTTCTGTGTAGAGTCAGGTCCCTCAGTCTCTGTTTCCCAAGGTGTCAGCCTTGCTCCCTTCATCTCAAGAGGGAAAGAACTGAGGAGGGGATGGGGCCGCCTACGCCTGTATAGGGTTGCTGACGTCGGCGGATGTAGACGCCGTTGGCAGCCCCAGTTGTACTGCTGAAAATCTTCTGCGTGGATTCTCCATCTCTGATGGCGAAGGTTCCTGCTGTGTAACCTGATGACTGAGATTCCCCTCAAAGATCTACTGTTATGGTAAGTTCTTACATAACTGTTCTTTTCTGCAGCACACATCATGCTGTACCAGCACGGGGCTGGGAGTCAGGCTTGGGATTCAACCTGGGGTCTTTCATGTCAACAGAATGCTGACACCTGTGTCACAGGGCTGGGCTAAATTTTTGTCTTTGGAGAAGCTGCTGAAAACCTAGAGTAAATGATTAGACTTAAAATTATTCTTAGCGTCGCTTTGCAGTAACAGATGAATGGTTTCTGGCAGTCTGTAAATATGTGTGTTTCTCTCCAGGTTCTAGACAGTGAACTGAATGACAAATATAAAACAGCAGAAGATCTGATCACACAAAAATCTGAAGATGCTGCCGAAGCAAGGAGGAAAGCAGAGATGTTGCAGGATGAAGCTAAAACACTACTGGCTCAAGCAAACAGTAAACTGCAGCTACTTAATGGTAGGCAGTTTGTCATTTCAGAATTACTAAAATCAGCTGCAGTGCTGTGAGAGGAGAATGGATAATTTCACGTGTGTGTGTGTGTGTGTGTGTGTGTGTGGTTTTGTGTGTGTGTGTGGTTTTGTGTGTATGTGTGCATACCTCTCAAGTGTCCCTGATTTTGCCTCGAAATTTTACTCTATCCCTCCTGAAATTTGTGTTCTTGTGTCTAAACAGTGAGGACTGAAAGCATAAAACAATGTCAAGCATTAAAGTTACAGACATGTTCTTCTTTAGAAAATGCATGTTGCACTAAGCCCCATATTCTACCAGCTTTCTGGGTACATAGCTCAAATTTTGAAGATGCGTCCCTGATTTTTGTTCTTTGTCCCTGATTTTTTTAAGCCTTGTCCCTGATTTATGAGGCAGGAGGTTGAGAGGTGTGTGTGTGTGTATGTGTGTATATATATATATATAACTTGCAGTTATGCTTCATTCTGTTTCGGTGGGTACGCCTTTGAAAATGCACAGATGAAGCTTTACTGTTGAACCAGGGACACGGTTTGCTTATAGGCAGAGCACAGTAGAGATGAGAAAAATGGCACCCATTGATGTAGCAGAATGCTAGCAGGGACATATTTATAAAAAAGTTGGTATTTATGCTGGAACTAACAAATGCGTATACGCCTAATGAGTACTAACATACTAAAATGGCAGCAGAATAGGTCTAACGGTCTTTCGCATCTGCTTGCTTGGTCAGCCCCCACCCTGGGAGCTGACCTTGCTGCCCCCCTCGCCTTCTCTGGCTTTTCCCTTCCCAGTTCTGGATATTTCGCTGCATTGGATTTTGTTTCCAGAACCCGCCCCTGTACCTATCCCACCCCTCTGAACCCCTCCACCGCCTCTGCCTCCACCAGCCCCTAGGGCGCATTCCATGACTCCACCACCCTGTCAGTGAAGTAGCACCTCCTCCTTTCTCCCCTGAATCTTCCCTCCCCCCTCCAGCTTCCACCCATGCCCTCTAGTGGCCCCCTCCTCCTTCCTTCGAAGCACCCTGACTGTTCCTCCCCTATTTACCCCCTTGATGTACCTGAAGACCTCTATCATGTCCCCAGGTCCCTTCTCTCTTCCAGTGTGTACATATTTAGCTCTTTGAGCCTTTCCTCATAGGTCCTGTCCCCCAAGCCCCAAATCATTTTGGTTGCCCTCCTCTGGACCCTCTCCAGGAGTCTAATGTCCCTCTTTAAGTAGGCAAGGGGGTTACATTTCCAGCCAGCATATAGCAGAATTCTAACTCTGTGAACCCTCCGGGAGGCATTGGTGACCTCCAGAAGACAAGCATGATTTCAGTTAGGGGCATTCTTTCCTCATCTGTGCTTTGTAAAACCTCTGGGTTAAATCCAGCACAAAAATAATATATGTGTTATGAGGGATAACTTGTTTGATTACATTACATAGTCTAGGAACATAGAAGTATTGTAGTAACTGTAGTAATTGATGGTCTTAAGTCCACAGAAGTGTGTGAAGCTACTAGTGGTAGAAGATGCATGACATATATTAATAGTAAAAATGATTGTAGGGATAGATTAGCATGCCATCAGACAGAAACTACCTCATGAGTGATATTACTCCATTTATTTAGTTTTTGCTGGATGAACGAAGCAGATGGAACATTTGCAGATGGTGATAAAGCCCATACCGGCCCTCAATGCATAGGCAGGTGGCTCCAACAGTGGGGTTTGGCAAAAGTTAGCCTTATTCTACCTCTTCTGCATCTGACTGCCAAGCTTTCAGCCTAATACGTTTGTGCATTAACTGCATAAGGTGAAGCTGCCTTTGAGTGGTAAGAGGGATCCGCCCTAGCTGTCCAGACAATTGGCACTGATGGAGAGCCCATTGTGGCTGAAACTATGAAATGGGCAAAATGACCAACTACATCTAGTTTGGTTAGGTGTACATTTGCCATGTTTCTGTGTAGAAAACTCTTCATAGTTCAATATTGGAGTGGAAATATTGTCAAGTTTGCAATTTGGAGGTACAAATTCATTAATAAGCAGTCTCTATTTTTAAACATATGTCAAATTCTGGCCTTTAGGTTGGTATCAACAAGGTGTTGAATGTGGATATGCAGTTTTGTATTTAAATCTAACCTGCTTCCCAGATGCAGCATACTTATAGTTTGACAACTGATGCAGAGCTTTCCTTTTGAGGTCAGTTTCTAAACTTGCACAATTTCTGAGCCTGAGCTTGGAAGCAAATAGCGTAACTTCACGTTTATCTGAGTTGAGTAGTGTGCCATCTTATTGTTTAGCAGGTACTGCTGGATTAGGTTAAAGCCATATTGTAAAGATGTTTGGGCTGAGCTAAGGTCAGCACTGCTACAGTAAAGAATTGTGTTGTTGACAGCTATCAGATTGTATATGGCTGTGTTCATGAAAATGGTGTACCAAAGTGTGACATGAAGGTCAGATTTTTAAAATCAAAATATATTAGATTTTCAGTGTATTTTGAGATACCATGATTGAACCAATAGAAAGTGGCCATGTGGTAAGATAACTACCTTAATGGTTCCCATGAACAAGACAGCTCACTGTGGTGTATGTATGTGGACACCAAGTAATTGTGACGTATGTACATGGACACCAATCAGCTGCTGGAATTAAAAATAAATGTCACTAATAAGCAAATTTAGACATTTCAGTGTGTTTTGGGATAAAATGATCAAACTGGTTAAAAGTGAACATGTGGTACGGTAACTGCCTTAAAGGATGCCTGGTAACAAGAAAGCTCATCGTGGTGTATGTACATTAGACTCCAAACTTTTGTGATGCATGTACAAAGGAAGCAAAATAGCTGCTGTGCGATTTAAAAAAAAAAAAAAAAAAAAAAAAAGTTTACTAATAAAATTCATAAAGTGGCATGACAAAAATTGCAAAAAACTTAATAGTTACTATGTACATAAATAACTTTAAGCAATAAAAAAACTAAGCTATATGAAAAACCTTTTAAGCAAGAAATCTAAATACGTGAAAAACTAATCAATAAATCTAAGGGAAAAACTTTAAACAGTAACTCTAACTATTGAAAGAACAGTAAGCAATACATTTATATCCTTCATCCCTTTAATATCCAATATCAATACTGTCCATTTTATGCCCAAGGTAGCCTACAATCCTTAATTCCACTTGTGTTTGTTTGTCATATTTCTCTTGGATCATCTGTGCTTCTTCAGGTGTTTAAAGGGTGGCTTCCCACACATGTTCAGTGGCCCATGGAAAACTTGACACGTCTGTATGTTGTCACGATCGTCATGCCTGGGCCATGTGAATGCTGCACCCCCACGCTGATGCAGAAAGCTAAATTCCACTGTCTGTTCAGTAACTGATTTCACTTGTCCAATGTAAAAAACAGTTTGAATAATAAACTGCATAGAAGTGCTATATGTTTGTATCCAGTCTTTGGACTTTTTTTCTTTTGTATGCCACAGGTGGAGCCTGTAGCAGATTGAGCAATGTTGACTGGCATGGGGGTGGGGTCTGTGCTGACAGGGGCACTGTCAAAGTACGTTGTCCAGTGTGTTCTGTACATTGGCATCCATGTTATTTGCAGTATTGATTGGCTCTGTGCCATTGGGGACACTGTCAGAAAGTATGTTGTTCTGTACATTTGCATCCATGTTCTTTTCTGGCATGTTGAGAGGAAGTTGTTCCGTGGCAAGGGTGCTATCAGTTTGTATGGTTGTAGTTGATAGCACTACGTTGTTGTCTCGCTTTCTATTAATATCAGGGGATTCCCTCAGCATCTTTTCCATCCACGGACCCTCATGGCTGGCATTTTCACACACTCCATCTATCTTGCAAGCAGTGCAGAAAGAGCTGTAATCCCAGACTACAACAATACCATTTGCAACTGACCTGACACACTGTATTTTGCATGTCCCCTGTACAGTTTTAAGAACGGGTCCTTCTGGCTTGCATATCTTATCATCGGCCACCCAAAAGAATGTTCTTAAGGAATGTTTGCATCCATCGTCAATAGGCTGCCTTTATTGTTTTTTTTTTTTTTTTTGCAGTACTTAGAGTTCTTTCGCAGAGGCTGTGACTGCTAGCCTTGATGTCACTGCCTTAGTTGCCGTTGATTTGATGAACCCACTCTCACCATCAGAGGGGCCTTTTCCATGGTGGGACCCAGAAAAGGCATGTTCAGTGGGGAAGCCATATTTTGTGTGCACTTGCAAAATGTCACAGAAGGCAGACTGATTTATACTGGCTACCACAGCCATCTGTAAACTTCACCTCCTTAGTAATGATTATGGCATGAACTGTTTGAAGGTGAGTGTTTGCCAGTTATGACGAAATGACGCACAGCATTGTGATCATGCTTCAAGTCACTTGAAATGACAATCAAGGATTCCCTGATGGTGTTCCCAGTGTTAGTACCAGTAGTAGGTAACCACTGGGTGTATAGTGGCCTGCTTGTGATGCCAGTAACATGATTGCACTTTGCCTTGATATTTGCAGGCATAATTTTCAGTGAAGTCCAAAACCATTAGGACCCATCCCTCAGGCATATTTTTGGACAATGTTAAGGACTGGTTTTGCTGCCATGATGCCACGTGCAGGTGACGACCCAGAAATGTGACGTCTTCCTTCATGGTTCCTAAAAAAATAGAAAGTCCTGTTTTCTTTGTTTTCAGTACTTTATAGGACTTAGTTTGCCCATTGTTAAGTGTCACTTTTACAGTCTCCCACTGCTGCCACCTCACTGTATCCTGTCCATGCCATTTCAGGAGGTCTGCAAATCTGTCCTCAAGTGCACTGGTGCTACAGTTATTACAAGTTTATTCAACACATTCTTTTCCATAACATTTTTGTCCCGGTACCCTTCTGCACATAATTGCCACCATTTCATAAATATTTGGCACTCAACAGTCCAGTGCATGACATGTATCAGCAGCACAGTTCAATGAATGAAGCTTTAATTCTGCATTGGCACAGTATTCGCAGAGGCACTGCTCCAGCTTCTGTTTCCTTGCAAGTTTTATGTGCTGTGGCCACAGAGTATTATACTTGCTTCTTCCAGTTGATACTTCCGGATGTTCCATGCAGAACTGTGCATGTATCACAGATAGGGGTTTTGTCAGGAATTACTTTGTTGTGCCTGTTCATTTGGAGAATGCTTTCTTGTGAGGCAGTGGTGTGGCTACCCCTTCATAGAAGTCCCTCACTTGCTGGACAGTGTCAGCAAGCAGTGCAGATTTGTGTGTGCTTTTTTGCATGCCCCTTGATATGGTCATCATCCTGTTCCAACTGATGCCCAAGGTATTGCTTGCAGTTCGTAGCAAATGATATTTTTTCAGAATTGACAATGAACTTCTTAATTCATGGTTTAATTGTCTTCCCTCTGATTTTTTGGAGCATTTCAGAGTGCTCAGTTTCTCCTTCATCACTTCCACCAATTTCTCCTGTAGGTTTGTATGGCAAGTGAGGTTCTGTTTCGCCAGTGCTGCCTTCTTGGCTAGTGATGCAGAATGGACAAGACGGGCAACTGTGACAGTAAAGCAGGATGGGGATTGTGGTAACCTTCCATGTGCCCTTTGCACTGCTTTCCTGATGGTATTTATTGAACGGAGATCAGTTGTGACCCGGTTGCAACTCTGCTGTGACATAATTGCTGGTGTCTCTGTGGGGGTGCTGGTGGTCATGGCATTCTCAGCACTTTCTGCTGCATGTCTCGCATTGTACTTTACACGTCTTCTCTCATTTATCTGTCGCCTTTTCTGTACCATCATTGCTGCACGCTGCTCTTTTTTTCTGCTGCCTCCATTTTTTACAAACTTGATTCTTTTTCTCTTCCTCGGCTCTGGTAGTTATTTTGCCTGGCTCTGGTGACCTAACACTTTCCAAGGCCTTCTTTTCCTTAAGCTTCAGTCAGTACTGCCAAAGGCACTCCTTCTCTTTCTCTCGATGGATAGCACACTGCTCTTCATTCGTGTTCTTCCTGTAGGCCTTTGCATGGGAAATAGATTTCAGTTTATATTCTTCATAACAACTGGTGTTATCCTTCATCTTCTGTCTATAAAGTCGTGATCTTACTTTACACAGAGAGGGCTTGAAATTACTGTAGCTTTCACCAGTGTGTATGTAGACACACATGGTCTTCTCATTTGGTTGTTCATGGCTAAAATAAAAGAAAATTGAAGACAATCGGTTTTCAGATCAGAGGAAACAGCAGAACATGAGTATTCCATGTGCACAAGTAATACTGCAGCAGATAAGAAGGTTGCTGAAAAGGTTTCACACATAGGATAAGCTGAAGAAGCAAGACAGCATACTGATGGAGCTGTGGAATCCACTGGATACTGTGTACCTGGAGGCTACACATGCTACACAGTATGACGGACTGCACTGAAAAGGTCTCGCATGATACACAGGATGATGAACTGAAGAAAGGATTCAAGATGGCATACTGATGGAGCTGTGCATTCCACTGGATACGGTGTACCTGGGAGGCTGCATATGCTACATAATGACGGACTGCACCAATGAGCTGAAGAAAAGAGGATGAACCAAGGCCGCATGGTGCCCAAGCATCTCTGAGCAAACACACCGGGACAAAGTACCAGGTGTGCTTGCCCATCGATGGTCAGCCAAGTAACATCCAAAAAATCAACATTTCGGCAACCAAAGAAGGGCAAAGCAGTACAATCCCAGCCCCCAAAGTTCAAGGCTGCATGGTGCCCAAGATGGCAGAGTGTCTCTGAGCAAACACACCTGGACAAAGAACCAGAATGTGCAGATTGTGCTTTTAAATTAATTTGTCCTGGTGTGCTTGCCCATCGACAGTCAACCATCATGCAGACAAGTAACATCCAAAAAACCAACATTTCCACAAAACAAGGGCAAGCAGTACAGTCTTGCCCCCCTTTCCCCCAAACAAGCCAAGGCCGCATGGTGCCCAAGATGACTTAGCATCTCTGAGCAAACACACCAGGACAAAGAACCAGGTGTGCTTGCCCATCGATGGTCAGCAAAGTAACATCCAAAAAATCAACATTTCCAAAAAACAAGGTCAAGCAGTACAGTCCAGCTCCCCCTCTCAAAACAAGCCAAGGCTTCATGTTGCCCAAGAGGGCCTAGTGTATCTAAGCAAACACACCTGGACAAAGTTCCAGAATATGCTGATTGTGCTTTTAAATTAATTTATCCAGGTGTGCTTGCCCATCAACAGTCAGCCATCGTGCTGGCAAGTAACATCTGAGAATCAACATTTCGTCAACCAAACAAGGGCAAGCAGTACAATCCTAGCCCCCGGCCCCAAGTCAAGGCCGCATGGTGCCCAAGATGGCCGAACATCTCTGAGCAAACGCACCTGGACAAAGATCCAGGTGTTCTTGCCCATCGACGGTCAGCCAAGTAACAACCAAGAATCAACATTTCCCAAAAAACAAGGGCAAGCAGAACAATCCAGGCCCCCCCCACTGACTCCCCAACAAGCCAAGGCCACAGCATAGCATGTAACATGTTTAGCATTAACCACTTTAAATCCAGATACATTATTTTTTTCATGGAATACTACTGCCCAGGTGTGCTTTGCCAGCCCTAAAGTAGCACACAAACAAAAAGATTAGATCTCTGTGCTTCAGTTTGATACATATAAGACCAGTGGCAGTTGTACAGAGGCACCATTAAACACTGTGGCATATGTATACAGACACCATTTAAGACTGTGGCATATGTACAGAGACACTAAGACGCTTGGTGTCTGTGCTCATATTTTATTTAAATTCCCAAAAAGAATTTAATGTAGAGCCCTAGCAGATAAAGGCAAAACTGTTATTTTAATTGATTCAGTTGTCTGGGTGCTCACTGTGGCTCTTGCTTTTTCCTTAAGCCTAAAGAAAAGCACCGAAACCACGTGGTGTTTGTACACCGAGCTGGGCTGTGGAATTCTTTCAAGGGGTGGCACTAGCAGACATGAATACGTCTCATGTCGATGTAGCCGAAGCAAGAGGGGTTTCCGAATGGAAAACAGCAGCTTTTAAGCTGCTTTCGGCACACGCCCCAAATACATCAGATTCCAGGAATCCAGTTGGTTCGGGAGGCTTGGTCCCAGCTCCGGAGCGTGGCATGTGTACTTTTGAAAACATAGGCACCATGCACGGGCTGGATCAAAGGTCACAAGCAATAAGGGGGGGCTCACAAAAGTAGACTACCAATACAAACAAGTGATCCATGGGGAATGTGGTGGGGATTTAAAACAAAAAATTCCCTCTCTGCACTATAATTAACAAAAGTATACTGCCTGCAGAAATGGTCACGGAGGTGTACAAACACCACAGTGTTCTTTGCCCCTGATTTAAAACTTAATAGAAACTAACAAGACTGCAAAACAAAAAAAAAAATAAAGGCACAGGACCACAGTTTACTTTCTGAAATGATTTTATTATCAGAGCAAATCAAATCGACCTTTATTTATAGAAGGTGCCTTTCTAAAACCAAGGCGCCTGTACATAACATAATAAACTAAATCAGTAAGTAAATAATTAAAAACCATGTACCAATTAAAATTCACGACAGCGACATTTAAAAATCATTGTATGCTAGGCTAAAAAGAAATGTTTTTAATGCTACTTTAAAGCTTTGGACGGTCGGGCAATCTCGCACCTGACGAGGTAGAGAATTTCACGGGGTTGGAGCCATAAAACTAAAAGACTTGGCCCCAGATGTCTTTAAACGAACCCTGGGAATCTCTAGCAATCCCTTGTCAGTAGATCAGAGAGGGCAGGAGGGACAGTAGGGATGAAAGAGATCTTTCAGATAACCAGGTCCCTGATCACGTAGGGCCTTATAGGTCAGCAAACCGAACTTAAAGGTGATCTGCCAGCATATTGGCAGCCAGTGCAGTCCGAGGAGCACAGGCATTATATGATTGGTCTTAGATGAACCAGTCAATAGCCTGGCTGCCGCATTCTGCACTAGCTGCAAGCGACGGATGTCAACCCCTGGTAACCCTAGGTAAAAGGCATTGCAGTAGTCAAGGCGGGAGGCAACGAAGACATGAACCAAAGTTGGAAGATCGTCGGAAGGAACCAGGTGCTTCACCCGGCGATATTCCTCAGGTGGTAAAAAGAGGCTTTGACAACTGCCGACACCTGAGATTTCAGTGTCAGACGTCAAACACAACGCCCAGGTTCTGCACCTGGTCTGAGGTAGTTAGCTGAACACCCCCAAGCCATAAACCTGAAAGTAATCCAGCCAACAGACCCACCTCTCAGTGACCTGGGTCCTCAACCAACACCTCTATTTTTTCTGGGTTCAACCACAGCCAACTCATATTCATCCAATCCTGGATTTCGGCGAGACAGTTGTTAAAGACTGAAATGGCAGCATCTTGGCCGGGGACAAAGGACATGTACAGCCGAGTATTATCTGCATAGCAGTGAAAACTCAAGCTGTATTGCCTAATAATCACTCCCAATGACAGTATATACACCGTGAACAACATGGGCGCCAAAATGGAGCCCTGCGGCACCCCACAGGATAGAGGGAGTGATGCAGAGAAAAAAATCCCAGACACCACTCTCCGAGTCCTACCCTTGAGAAAAGATCGAAACCAATTGAAGACTGTACCAGACAGCCTCCAAATAAATCACAGGCGCTCCAATAGCACACCATGGTCCACAGTGTCAAATGCTGCGGAGAGATCAAGAAGGACCAAGATGGAACGGGTCCTTTGATTTCTCGCTATTAGGAGGTCATTTAGTACCCGGACAAGAGCTGTCTCGGTGCTATGTCTCTTCCTAAATCCGGACTGGAAAGAGTCATAGACGTTGTGGCTGGTCAAATGATCATCCAGCTGTGATGCGACCACCTTCTCAATAACCTTACCCACAAAGGGCAGGTTAGAGATGGACCTATAGTTAGCCAGACAATCCGGGTCCAAGGCGGAGTTCTTAAGAAGGGGCCAAACCACAGCCTCCTTCAGAGGATCAGGAAAGATCCCCCTCTCCAAAGACCTCCAGACTATCTCTGCAAGGACCGGTCCAATTTTATCCACACAGCCCACAGGGAGACATGTGGGGCCCGGGTCCAAACTACAGTTGGTTGGACGCAGTGACTGGATGATCATCACAATGTCACGGACTGTGGGAAGGCTGAAGTCAAAGCACACAAACTGGATATCCGACATCTCCTGTCGACCACCACAACTCCCATTAGGGAGGAACAAGTGGATACTAGACCCGACTGTGGCAACCGTATCTGCAAAGAACTGAGCAAACTCCTCACACCGTTCTTGAGAAAAAGCACTTCCAGGCTGAAGACAGATTGGATTGCACAATCTGTCCACAGCTGAGCTGGTCGATTCTGTGGAGCAGCGATCTCTCTGGACAAGAATGCTGCCTTCTTACGGGTGATTGCTAATTGGTAGACCACATAATGGTCCGTCAAGCTAAGTTTGTCATAATCAAGGCCCGACTTCCACCAGTGCCTCTCTAGCCTTCATCCAACTCTCCTCAACTCCCTCAAAGTCTCATCAAACCAAAGAGACCTGGGGCGAAGAGTGAGGGGATGAACATGAACAGGAGCAATGGAATCCAGGGCCCCTACCACCGCCTTATTATGGGCGAGTACCAGGTCCCCTGGATACATGCATTCACTCAGTAAACCCAGTAAGTCCAGTACCACCATCAAGCCATCTGGAGAAACACCCCTCAAAGGGCGGTACCAGACCATCTCTGTAGGGGCTGGCCTTCTAGGGGTGGTCTCGAATCTGAACCCAATGGTATGATGGTCAGACCACCCGACTGGTTCCATCCCCAAATCTGGTATCTCCATCCCCAGTAGGAATACCAAGTCCAATGAATGACCACCAACATGGGTCGAGGAGGAAATAACCTGTGTGAAGCCCAGTGAAATCATTAACTGGAGGAAGTCCTGACCAAAATGCGAGAGTTCGTCAACCCATGCATTGAAATCCCCCAGAACCAACCATCTGGGGGATCCCAATGTCAGGTCGACAATGAAGTCTGCGACTTCCCACAGGAAAACATTCCCATCACCTGGTGGACGGTAGACGAGAAGTATCCTGCACCCCACACTCTCTCCCATAATACATTCAAAGGAGTTGGTAGTTCCCACTGGTACCTCCATTAGGCCCAGTTCGGATCTAAAACAGCAACACCCCCGCCCCTACAATCCATCCTAGGGCGGTGTATCACCGAGTACCCGGCCGGCATTGCTGATGCCAAAACTGGGCCAGCATTCTCATCCAGCCAGGTCTCAGTAGTGCACGCCAGGTCAGATGATCCAACAAAATCCATTATTGTAGCAGTTTTGTTCTTAATAGACCTGGTGTTACATAACACCACCCGAGTAGGATGAGAATCCAAGGATGACCATGTTACCTGCCTGCTGCAAGCAGAACCCTTGGGTATGGGAACCAGGCAGGGAGGACCCCTTTCCTGGACCCATTTCACCCCAGGGATGTCTCCTTGTCCCCACTATATCTAGCCACTCCTTTCCATCCCCTCTCCAGGTCCAGCCACCGTCCTCCTCCTCCTCACAGTTCCCAAAGCCCTACACTGTCTAAATACCTCTGGTGGCAGTGGAGGACAAAAAAAAAGGACAGAGGTCCCTGAGCCTGGAGGGGGAATAATAACTGACCGTCCCTATACCTTCCCAGCACATTTTCAGTACAGTAAGCAAATACCAGCAACTAAACAATCCCAAAAACAAATTAACCCACACCCAAACATACAATACTCAAATACTTCCCAAAACTAAACAAATACAATATAAGCAGCACAGTATGTAGTCCAAATCAGGAAACAGTCATTCAAAATACGTCTCACAGTTTTTAAGCAATTATGGTCTAAAGAGCTCCCACCTTTTTAAGACATGACCAGATAAGGTCAGCCAGATTCAGCTCTCACTTTGAACCTGACCAACCTAGCCAAAAATTTGATGGAGGAAAATAAAATTGTAGGGTACACTCACTACCAGTATATTTCCAATAGTTCTGAGTCCATCAGTTCCCAAATCCAAAAAATCCCAACTCTAAATGCATAACAGGAAATCCAAAATAAGTTCAGCTCTCACCCGAACCGACCCACGACTGGGGAAAGTGATAACATGGGAGGTGCAAAAAGGGCAGAGCTGACATGGTCTTCCATGTCACATTTTAACAAACTAAAAACAAGAGTATTTAGGGAAATGCAATAAATAAAAAAAAATTTCCTTGGTCTAGCAATTTAATTTTATCTGATCTGTTTCTACACAGGATTACCTACAAAATAATATAAAAATTCCAGCTACTGTACTATTTCGCTAGCTGTTATACACTTGTGAAATTCATTACTGCTTTGGTACACCTTTTTCATGAACATAGCCATGTATGTTATGAAGTACGTTCTATATAACATGTAGGTCTTCTTTGAGATTATCTCTTCTCTTAGGCAACAACTTTGGAACTATACCTGCATCAGCACTAGGACCACTCAAACTTTTTGTTGGCTGAGGGTCTGCCCACGACGACGTCTCATGTGTCAGCATCTACCTAAACGTGGGTGGCCCCACCTCTCCTTAGTTCTTTTCCCGCTGTTGATTTTACTTGTTGGACCTGCTATGGAAACTAATACACCTAGCCGTTGTCATTTATTATTTTAAATAATCACTAATAATTCAGTGATACTGTTTACTACTGTATGCTGCTGAAAGCAACAACATTGTTCTAATACTGCGACTGCGGTGAAAAAATATACGAGGACGACACCCACAATGTGTGTCTGCTGTTTAGGCCTTTTTCACAATGTCAGGACTTGTAAGATTTGCCAGGGTTTCAATCAAGCAGTAAGGCAATCAAGGATTTTTTATTAGAGAAAACTCTTGCCATGCAAAAAGACCAGGGACAGAAGGAAGTGTCTGCAGCCCCATCGACCGAGTCATGGTTGAAGTCTGAAGACCGCAAAAAAAGAGCAGTTATCGTCAGGACTTAAGCTTAAAGATAAGGGTAGAGCTATGTCTCCAGTGAGGTCCCCATTGTGCTGCAGCCTGTAATCACTATACCTGCATCATCGTCCGCCCAGTAACTGTAACAGCAGCACCCTTGACTGTTGACCGGACACCAAGGTCAGGGCTTAGCTTAGGCATTACCATACCTACTATGGATGGTATGTTGCCATCCTCAATGGGGGCAGGCCTGTTGTTGATATCAGTGGTCGCGATCCCTGGCCTGGGCATTGTGAACGTGCAGGCAGTGCTGGTGTTGTTTTCCAATATGATACAGTGCATATTGCCAGGCTTGCCTTTGCAGCATACACTGCTGTCAATGGGAGATACTGCATCACAGGCACAGTCAACTCCCTCGGCTGGTACTCGGCCAGTGCCTTCTGAACAAAGGCCTGCAGCATCACCAGTGAGGTCCTCTATTCCTGTCACTGATCAGGATGTCAGTGAGGAGGAGGAGGACTATCCTGACCTCATAATGGAGGAGGATTATGAAGAGGAGGAAGGATATGAAGAAGAACGTTGTATTTAACTAATTGTTATGATTTCTTTTGGATGTTGAACCTTTGTAAATGAGTCTCTGACTCAAAGGTATGTAAAATTCTGAGACTGTAATAAATAAATGAATGCTGCATGGTCCAGCTCCACTCTACCCTCTTGAAGTGAGCATTCTGTAGTGTACACACCCAGGTCTCCTCCTGAGGACCCCACTTTTCAAACAGTGATGCAACAAATGCAAACTACTATGGAATTTGCAGTAGAAGAGGATCCTTCTAAGAAGAATTTGGAGTTTCTGGAGGTGCCTTGCACTCTCCCCATCATTGTCCCTCCAATTTAGCCTGCCTTAGAGGAGGACACTTTTGCTGCCTGGTATAAGCTAAATACCATACCAGCAATTCCTACAAAGGATGAAAAAGCAGTACCTTGCCCCTGCTGCCAAGCTTTATTATGTCAACCAGCTAGAAACGGACTCTGTGGTCATAATGGCTGTCCATGATAAATCCAGGGCACCAAGGCATATGAGTACCCTTCCACCTGATGAGGAATTCAGGAGGCTAGATGTGATGAGCAAGCAAACCTATGCCTCTGCCTCACTAGGACTGCATATTGCCAGCTATCAGTCTCACATGATCAAGTATCTAAACCGCCTGTGGAAGGCAGCAGGTCAGGCCCTTCTGGAAGGTGCAGCCAAGAATTAATTACTGAAAAATTTGAATGCAGGTGCTGAGGTAGGAAAACACCTTCTGTGCTCAGCCTGTGATGTCTCTGATTCCTCTGCCATGGCAGTTACCACTGTCATTTGTATGAGAAGGTATTTTTGGCTCAAAGTGACTGGGTTTGCAACTGATGTGCAACAAACAGTATTGAATGCTCCCTTTAGAGGCACAAAACTGTTTGGTTATCACATGGAAGAGTCTTTAAGAGGCCTACAGGCCTCAAGTATGACTTTGAGGTCAGTTAAGTTCTTACTCTCTACACTGGGTAGAGGTAGGGGATCCTTTCGCCAGCTTGCTGCCAAAGGTGACTATCAAGCCTACCATCACCAGGGCCGTGAGAAGGGGAGGATGGAGCCTTGCCACCTCCTCCTCCTTTAGGAGCCCTTTCAGAATCCTCCAGCGTTGATGGTACTGAGCCCTCCGGCTCAGCATGATGACTCATGCAGGATTCCCCCAAAACCACTGCAGGTACAGAAGGTGGTGTTAGGGGGTGAGTCTCCCTTCATCTACCAAAGTGGAGAAAGATTACTACAAATGAATCGGTCCTGGAGATAACTGCAAAGGACATGTTCTGCAGATGCTAGACATCCCTCCAGAGCATCCTTCGTCTCTTTCAACTTAACTCCCAGGACATCTGTCCCTGTTGAAAAAGGTACACACTTTGCTGACCAAATGTGCCATAGAAGCCTGTGGTTTTACTCCACATACTTCCTGGTCCCCAAATGGACATGTGATCGCAGGCCTCCATTATGCCTGTGAGATTTGCAACTTTTTTTGTCTATTTACATTTTATGCCCCTCAGGCAGGTAGCTCTGGCCCCTCCTTCAGAGGGGCTCGCTCTCTGGTCCCCTTTTTTGTCTGCACTCAATCCTCCCAGCAGTCCCCCATGGGTCGCGCCCCCCCCATCCTGACAGGGCCGAGGGCATCGACTCCCCCCCAACCCGGAGACCAACATCCAGACTCTGGAGGGCTGGTGTGGGTGCTACGGGACCATCATGAAGCCCGTTGGATCCATTTTCACTTTTTCTTTGCTTTCCCCTTGCTGCGGCCACTTAAGCATGTGTAGAGGCATGCTCATGCAGCGATCTGCTGCACCCTCCCGATCCTAGCCACTGCCGTCTGCACTACCCTCACGCCTCCACCCAGGGGTAGCTCTGCAGTGGGCATGACCGATTTTCCACCCGGGAGAGGAGTGCTGCCCTGCGGCCACTCAGTCCATCTCCTGGCCTCACCCCCGAGACTAACACTTCTGTATAGAATACAAGAAGTTTTTTATGGTCTCCTTGCAAAATCTGATTCCCCCGTTACAAACAGGGGACTGGATTTGCTTCCTGGACACAAAAGATGCATACCTTCCTATCATGATCAGATGGCATAAGGCTGGCCCGGTGGCACTGAAGGTTGAGGTGCTGGACTCCACACCTCACACCATGCTGGCGACCCATGTTTGGGAGTGAGCTCGGGTTGCCGGGGTTCGGCTGGGGAGGAGAGGATCGAGCATCTGGAGGACAGCACTCATCTCCTGGGGAGGGTGGGCTCATGTTCCCCCCCCCCCCACAGCTGCGACTCCCAGTGGAGATTAAGAGCACTGAAGCCAGGATCACACACGCAAGGGGAGGAGGAGACGGATGCTTGCGAGCAGGGTGCAGGAATGTGACCAGCTCGTGCTGTGTGTCATTGCATGTCTGCACCTCTGCAGGGGTCACGTCATGAGCCAGCACAAGGAAAAGCCCCAGCTCCTGGAGAGACGATGACACATCAGCCCCACGCCCACTGCCGGATCCCACCCACCCCAGGTTCCAATATCCTCCAGCCTGCACCTGTCCACCAGACCAGATTTGAAGGAGCGCCCAAGGTAGGAGTGGGTGGACCCACCCTGGGGGGGGGGCACAAGCCAGGGGGGACTTAAAGTGGCTCAGGGTGCTAGGTTGGGGCTCCGGGGGGACCTGGAGGTGTGGGAGTTCTCAGACAGGGCGGGATCAGCTGGCGATGCCTGAGGAATGCCCCAGGACTGGCGACCAGAGGGAATCAAATGTGGAAAAAAACAGATTAGACAGCATCACAGAAAGTACTTGAGATTTGTCCTGGAAGAGGAGCACTTCAGTTCAGAGTATTGCTCTTTGGCATGTCCTTTGCACCTCAGGTCTTTACAAAAGGCTTAGCTGTGATGGCAGTGGCCCTTTCCAGGGAAGGTCTGTCTTCCCATACCTGGATGATTGGGCTATTGAAGACCAGTTCCAGGAGGCAGCTTCAGCACACCGTGTCACACACAAGGCAGTTCAGAAACATGGGAGTTACAATAAATGTACCAAAATCAGTACTGATCCCTTGCTAGAGGCTACAGTATATAAGTGCAGTCCTGCACACAGAACAGGGCAGAGTGTTTCTGCCTCTAGACAGGACAGAACAGCTCATGGCTCAAACGTAGCTGGTGTACAACAGTAAGCATGTCTCTGCCAGGGTGTTCCTGTGCCTGCTGGGGCTTGTGGCAGGGTCCACTGTGATGGTGCCTGTGGCTCGCTCGCATATGTGGATACCATAATGAACACTGAGTGTGCATTGGGACTAGCTGACGAACAACATGGACCAACAGGTGTCTGTAATGTCCCAATACGCAACACACTGATGCGGTGAATGGACCACAGCAACCTGCTGAGGGTCATTCCAGTCTTAATCCCAACTCCTGCTCAGATTCTCACTTCGGATGCATCAGGGTCTGGGTTGGCAGCACATCTGGACCCTTATCTAGACACAAGGGTCTTGGACCCAGGTGAAAGCCAAATTGCACATAATGTCCTGGAGCTGAGCGCTGTTTTATACAGTCTCCAGTCTTTCCAGGAGCATCTGACTCTGGGTCATCTGCTAGTACATATGGACATCGTAAGTGTTGCACATTACATAAACAGGGGAGGACTCCTTCCTGTCTCCTGTGTCAGGAAGCAATGAATGTGGTACTGGGTGCTAGAACACAACCTGAAGTTATCAGTTGTGTATCTCTCAGGTGTTCAAAATGTCTTAACAGATCATCTCAGCGAGTCAGTCTAACATAGACGAATGGGAACTGCTGACCTCAATGCTGGATGACCTCTTCGCAAGGTGGGATCATCCAGAGTTGGACCTTTTTGCATCCCCACACAACACAAAACTGCCACGTACCTGCTCACTTGCTCAAGGGTCTGGAGTTTTTTTGGCAAGATGTGTTGTCCCTCTGTTGGAAAGGGAGGTTTCTGTATGCATTCCCTCCCACTCCATTGATACAGAGAGGGTTACTAAAACTACAGATGGCAGACATGACCCTCATTCTCATTGCATCTTTGTGGCCTTGACAAATATGGTATCTGCTACTGCAGCAACTAGCAGTGGAGCCTCCACTACCTTAGCTTCTGTGTAGAGGTCTGTTGCTGTTGTAACAGGACAAAGGGGCTCTGGTCCATTCAAGTCTCTACACCTGCATGCGTGGCTCTAGAAGATTTAGCTGTAGCACAATTTGGGGTTTCACTGAAAACTGATGTGTTGGTTGCAGCCAGAAAGCCTTTCACGAGGTATGCATACACCTTGAAGTGGAAGCGTTTTCACTTTGTGGGCCACTTTCAAGAATATGAACCTTTTTGCCTGTCCAGGCAACGCAGTGTCTGAATACTTGATGTCACTGTCAGATTCCAGTGTGTAGTATTCCTCACTAAAGGTGCATCTGGCAGCTATACCAGCATTTCATGCCCCTATCGATGAATGTACAGTAGCACAATTGGAGGTCTCCCATACATTTTTGAGAGGTATTCTGCATGTGAAACCTCCCATTTGCAATCTGGCCCTCCGTGGGACCTAAATTATGTGCTTGAGAAACTTATATTGCTCCTTTCAAGCCAGCTATGAACTGCGGCCTATGCATCCTTCCATGGAAAATGTTATTTTTAGTTGCAACACTTCGGCTCAAAGGTTTCAGACCTACAGGCTATAAAGTGTGAGCCTGTTTATTTGATTTTTCATAAAGACAGGGTGTCTTTACATACTAATCCTAAGATCCTGCTTCGAAGAAGACTCTTGCAGCAGCCCACACCAGTAGTACTAAGCTGTCAGGCACCAGGACCACACAGAAAACTTCTAGCTAGCAGTCTAACAAGGGGGGCTGCCCACTGCCGATGTCAACCGCTGGTGTCAGCCTAGCCTATAAAGGTGGGCGGTCCCCCCACACCTACCTCTGTTCTTTTCTTGCTGTCGACCTGAGCACATCAGACCTTGGAGGACACTGCAGCTACAGTCAACCACCATTACCCGCACTTGGTGGGCTTTTTTATTTTCCTTTTTTCTTTAGTGTTAAACATCAACTTTTCAGGGTTTCCAGCAGCAAGTTTGTCTTGTCCACCAGCCTCGTCTTCCAACCATTCCACTAAGTGTGCCTGTGGCAAACAGATTCCTGAAAAAGATGGCCACTCTGTATGTGTCATCTGCCTAGGCCCCAGCCATGATACTGAAGCGTGCCAGATTTGCCAGAAATTCAGTCAGACCACTCGGAAAAGTCCTCTTAAGTCTGGAGAGCCATTTTTTTGAAGCAGAAGTTGGTCGTGATGGAAGAGGAACTGCAAGCCAGGTGTTTTTCAGACTCGCCAGCACAGTCCTCTGGGGACTCCTCTTCTCGGAAATCCAGTGGGAAGCACACACACACACTGGGACAAACACTAGGACCGGGACCAAGATGCTTCCTACTCAGTCTCCCCTTAAACCCTTGACCACGACAGGGTCATACTCCTGTGGGGGTCGGCCCCTTCAGCCCCACCAGCTCTTTCTTCTACCGAGCTCCTGGTGGCTCAGCCACCTGCCCTCATTGCTATTTTGGGTGGCGGCTCCTTGGGGCAGGGGACTTCGTTTCCTGCTCCCCAGCTCCTGATGCTCAGGCCTGTATCTTCAATGGGCTCAGCCAGGTGGCTTGGCTGGTGTTGGTTCATCAGGAGTCGGTTCCTCTACCGTGGGCCTGCCATGGCACTGCCTTCATCGGTCCCCACCTCTGAGACCAACATTAGTCATACTAGGCAATCTCTGCAGCAGGCTACCACTGCTCTTTCTACACTGGCATCACCTCTGCCTTTGCCAAGGGGGTCTCTCCCCCCCCCCCCGGTGCCTGCTTCTCTGACTGGGCCTGAGCTGGGGACCCTTCCCTCAGACTCTGACTGATGCCCACTGGGCAACTGCCAGTGCTACTGCTGCCCCAGCCTGTGGGACCAATGCCAGAGTAGCCTCTGCCAGAACCCACACTGCAGCAGATGCCCACTGGCCTGATTCCGGATCCTCAGTTGACACCGGGTGGCCCTATTGTTGGGTACCCTATGCTGGCTCCGCTACCATCGTAACCTTACTCGGCACCTTCCTGTCCCTACCCACCAGTGTATAACCTCTCACCCCCAGTGGATTATAATGCCTTCTTCTCAGAATGTTGGTCCTTTGTCCAGAGGCAGACCCCCGCTCCTCAAGGGCCACCTCTAGCATCTCCCCAATGTCTGCCCTGGGACCTGCTGCCTCAGGATTCTGATCGGGCTGGACCTAGTGACCTGTGAACATTGGGGTCTTCTGGGTCTCTACCCAATATCAGTTATGGCCGGGACGTGCATCTGCCACCAGCATTGAACCCAGACAGCGAAACCAATGAGGATGACTCTGATTGTTCTAGGTCTTCCTCCTCATCAGATGGGGAGAACCCTCCCAAGGAGGTTCCAAAATCCCTCCCCCCCACGACCCAACCTTTCATGATGTAATGTGCCATATCCAGTCCATTTTGGGTTGGGAAACGGATGACCAGGACCCAGAGAGGTGCCATCTGGCCTTATATTTAAGGCAGTGGTACGCCATCCCTTTGGTAATGCCACCCATGATTGACTCCTGTGAGGATATCAAAAGGGCGGCATGGAGTCACCCTTCTTGTACTCCTCCATTGCCCAAGAAGACAGACCATCTTTACCATTCCCCTGCTGGTAAACCCTTCTTGGGGGGGGGTCACCCCAGAGCTGATTCAGTGGTCATAAATGCAGCACATGACCATACCAGAAAGCCCAAGCACCTTAGTGCCCTTAGCCTGGACGGGGAAATTAGGCAGCTGGACAACCTGGGTAAGTGTGTGTTTGAGTCTACTACCCTGGCTATCTGGACCCTTAATTACCTAGCCCATATTGTCCAATATCAAAATGTTCTCTGGGACCAAGCCAGTAACCTGGTACAGGTATTGACTTGAAGACCAGACCAAGATGTAGCTCACCCAACCTTTGAAGTCAGGCTCGGATGTTGGCAGTCACATTCTCAGGGCTGCTCATCCTGCTGTGGATGCACTAGGCAGTTGCTGGGGTCTGCCTCTGACACAGTTCTTGGCTTTGGATATCTGGATTTGCCTCAGATGTGCAAGCCAGCATTTTGTATGCCCCATTCTGGGGTTCTGTTCTTTTTAGGGGAAAAGTCCTGGACATCATCTCCACTCTAAAGAAGTCTGGGTGAGCCATTAAGTTGGTTCATTTACTCATCACACCCAGCCTAGAGTGGGCCATCAGTCCTTTCGTAGGTCCTCCTGTAAGCAGTCCAGAAACCAGTCTACCAAAGGCCAGCACAAGCAAAAGGCCACAGCTGCCCACGCAGCTGCTGCTGCCAGAGCCCCCCGGCCACATGATGCTGCCCTGCCAGTGCCAGCCCCACCTCCTGACTCATTCACTGACCCCCCCGCCAGATGAGGATCTGGGGAGGTGGTAGGGGGGTGTTTATCCCTCCACATAGATGGGTGGTGGGGAGTAACCACAGACACCTGGGTGCTCCAGATCATAGAGCACGGTCCCACACTGGAATTTCTAGAGTGGCTTCCAGAAATTCCTCTGGTAAACTCCTCTTACCCACCTGTCCCTTGTCTGGGAGAAAATTCAGGCTTTCCTCCATAAATGAGCCATAGAGCCCATCCCTCTGGTTAGCCAGTGAAGGGGGTTTTACTCCCACTTCTTCCTCGTCCCCAGAAAGGCCAGGGATCTGTGGACCATCCTGAATGAGCCATCTGAATCTGTACATAAGAGTACAAGTGCTTCTGGATGGTCATTCTCCAGGGGTTGTTACCCCTTTTGCACCAGGGGGATAGGCTCTGCTCTCTGGACATGCAAGATGCTTATTTGTACATCCAGATCTTTCCTGCCCATTGTCGCCTCCTCAGTTTCCACTTTCAGGGAGCCCATTTTAAATTCCGGGTCCTCTCTTTTGGCTTTTCTTTGGCCCCCTGGGTCTTTGCCACATGCCTGGCAGTGATGACAGCTGCTCTGAGATGGCAGGGCTTCTACTTATTCCCCTACCTGGATGAATGGCTGCTAGAAGCCCTCTCCAGGGATCTCCTGGTTCAGACTCTGGAATGCACACTCCATCTTTTTCAGGCCTTAGGGATCACTGTTAATCTGCCAAAGTCCTGCCTCTCCCTCTTGCCAAGCACCTTCAATACATAGGAGTGAGCATGGACACCAGTCAGGGCAAGGCCATTTTGCCTGAAGACAGAGGAGAGCAACTGATGGAGCAAGCACATCTTGTTTCTTCCAGTCATCGGGTCCCCGCCAGGGTTTTCCTGTGCCTTCTGAGCCACATGGTAGCAGCCATTGCAACGGTTCCCCTCTCCCGCTTGCATATGTAGGTTCCTCAGTGGACCTTCTGGGTCCAGTGGGCCCAACGCGCGGACGACCTGAACCAATTGGCCCTGGTCTCTGACCTGGTCTGGAGGGTTCTGTCATGGTGGATGGAGCCAGCCAACCCCCTTCAGGGAGTTTTCTTTCAGCTATTGACCCTCCGTCAGATTCTCATGACAGACCCATCCGGCCTGGGTTGGGGTGCCCATCTAGCCAACCACCAGACCCCCAGGGTACCTGGACAGAATTGGAGCAGGGTCTCCATATCAATGTCCTGGAGATGCAAATGGTCCTTTACACTCTGCAGGTCTTTCAGATTCATCTCCTCTCCCATCCACAGTTGGCGCAGATGAGACAACGTGCGTGGTGTATTGCATCAATGGGGGGGCAGCATTCTTACCCCCGTGTCTGGAGGCGATGAGTGTCTGTTATTGGGCCATCGAGCATGGTCTGGAGCTCTCAGCCGTAGATTTTCAAGGTGTTCAAAACATCTTGGCCGACAGTCTCAGCCGCTTCAGGTCTCTGGCTCACGAGTGTCAGCTTCTAACTTCGGTGGTCAAACATCTCTTCAACAGATGGGGTCATCTAGAAATGGACCAGTTTGTGTCCCCACTCAATGCCAAACTGCAGCTTTTCTGCTCACTCAACCCTGGGCCTGGAGTTATCTGATGAGATGCACTGTCCCTCTCCTGGAAGGGGATGTTTCTGTACGCCTTTCCTCCCTTTCTGCTCCTACAGAGGGTTCTGCTCAAGCTCCAGTTGGAAGGGGTGGAGGTGATTCTCATAGCTCCCTTCTGGCCTTGTCAGATTTGGTTCTGCTTGCTGCAACAGCTGGTGGTGGAGCCTTCAGTGCCTCTGCCCCTGTGTAGCGGCTTGCTCTCCCAGGACCAGACCACCCTGGTCCATCCAGACCTTAAGTCCCTGCATCTCTATGCATGACTCCTACAGACCTAGCTATTGCTCACTTCGGGGTGTCATAGACATCCTGGTAGCTGTTAGAAAACCCTCCACCAGAGCCATTTATGCTATGAAATGGAAGTGTTTCACCCTTTGGGCTGCTGCTTGCCATTTAGATCCTTTCACCTGCCCGGTGAGTCAGATGTTGGAGTACCTTCTTTCCCTTTAGGACTCCAGCTTGGGGTGCTCTTCACTCAAGGTGCACCTTTCCACCATCTCTCTGTACCATGCACCTATCGAGGGCAAAGCTATTGCCCAGCTCAAAGTGTCCTGTACCTTCCTGCGGGGCATCTTGCATATGAAGGCTCCCATTCGGGATCTGATCCCTCCATGGGACCTCAAATTTATGTTGAAGAAACTCACTTTAACCTCCCTTTGAACCAGCCACGAGTTGCGCTTTCTGTCATGAAAAGCACTCTTTTTAGTTGCTGTTACTTCTGCTCAAAGGATTTCTGAGCTCCAGGCTCTTATGTGTAAGGAGCCTTATTTGGCTTTTCACAAAACAGGATGTCTTTGAATATTAATCCTAAGTTTTTACCTAAGGTGGTGGTGGAGTTTACTTTGAATCAGTCCATCCACCTTTCAGTTTATTTTCCTGAGTATACTAATCAGGGGGAGGCTTTGCTCCATACTTTGGATGTACATAGGATTTTGAGGTACTGTACAAACACCAAGCCTTTAAGGAAATCTAACCAGTTTGTCTTGTTCGCCCACAAGAGAGTGGGCGCTTCTGTTTCCAAACAGTTTGTGTCTAAGTGGTTAGTGAATTGCATTGTTTATTGCTACCACAAGTAAAGCAAGGCCCTTCCAGGAGTAGTTGGCCATTCCACCAGGGGTATGGCCACCTCTATGGTTTCTTTCAGAAATGTGTCTGCTGCAGACATCTGTGCAGCTGCCACCTGGAATTCTGTCCAAACCTTCCCCAAGCATTATGGCCTGTACATCGCTTCTAGGCGCAGGACCAGTTTCGGCCTAACAGTACTTCAGGACCATCTCTCTTGAGCTCTTGGCTGCAGATCTGTCCTCCTCCCAGTGTTGTTCTCCTGGTGATACCCAGTACTGCTTGGGACTGAGTCCTACTAGTGTGGACTGCTGCAAGAGCTGTCCTTGAAGTAACATAGTACAGTTATGTAAGAACTTCTCGTAACAGTAGATCTTCGAGAGAAGCTCTTGCAACAGGCCCTGCTTTCCCTCTCTCCTTCCCCCTGCTGCTCTTTGTTTCTCTCACACTACTTTTTCCTTTCTTTTAGCTCTCAGAACGTTCTTAATTCTCCATTCGCTGCTCCCTTGGGGTCTCCAATGAGAGAACTGAGGTAGGTGTGGGGGACTGCCCGCTTTTATAGGATAGGCTGACATCAGTGGCTGACATTGGCGGTGGATGGTCCCTCGTGGTAGACTGGCTAGCTAGAAGTTTTCTGTGTGGTCCTGGCACCTGATGGCTTAGTCCTACTATGTGGCTTGCTGCAAGAGTTTCTCTTGAAGATCTGCTGTTACAGAAAGTCCTTACGTAACTGTACTTTTCTGCCAAAGGTGGTGTCTGAGTTTTCAGTAAACCAAACCATCCACCTTCCAGTTTATTATCCGGAGCATGGCAAGCAAGGTGATATTGCTTCATAGTTTGGATGTACATGGAATCCTGCAACACTATTTGGCATACACCAAGGACTGCAGAAAGTCCTCTCAGCTTTTTGTTTTGTTCACCCCTGGGAAAGGGGGTCTACCTGTTTCGAAACTGTGCTTGTCCAAATGGCTAGCACATTGTATTACGTTCTGTTGTAGGAAGTACGGTAAGGAACTTCCTGGTGCAGTTAATGGTCATTCCACAAGTGGTATGGCCACATTGGTTGCTTGCTTTAGAAATGTGTCTGCAGCTTACATCGGTGCTGCAGCGACATGAATCACTGTTCGCACCTTTACTAAACATTATAGTCTGGACATTGTTTCTCGTAGACGTGCAGGTTTCGTTCTTGCTATTCTGTAGGGCCTACTGTCATGAACAGAGTGCATCAACTTCCCAGTTAACTTTTGGGACTGCTTGGGTCTCATTCCAGAGGTGTTTCCTAAGGGAAGAGATCGCTTGAAAGATAAAACAGTTACATACTTACTCTAATTGTAGATATTCAAGAATCTCTTTTTCCCTTAGGCAATGACGGCCCTCCTTTCTTCTTTCTTTCCTTTGTCAGCTGCAGGGGAATATGGCATCCAGTTCTGCCTTGGGATTTTTCATGGATACTATTTCCAGTGCTTGCATCTGCCTAATATCAAAAGCACTGGTATAATCTCCTGGTTCCCCAAGAAGAGTTCTCCGAGCACATTCTCTGGTGGGGAACTGAGGGGAGATGAGGCCGCCTCTGTTTATGTAGACATTGATGCGTGACATTGTTGCGGGTAGCAACTAGCTGGCAAAAGTTTCCTTGTGGTCCTAGTCCTGACGTAGGTATAGTTCCAAAGGTGTGGCCTAAGGGAAGAGATTTTCTCAAAGATCCACTGTTGGGGTAAGTATGTAACTGTTCTTTCTTGTTAAATAATCTGGGTTAGAAATAATAGTTTGCCCTGTTTTGCATATCAGTTTGTCAACCGAAATACCATTCTCGTCATACTGGTATTCTGACTGGAATACCACTTATCCAAGCCACCACTCATTTTAAAACATAGAATGTGATGGCAGATAAGGACCACTTGGCCCATCCGGTCTGCCCATTTCTCCCTCCCTACACTATTATCGAAGACTGTCCAATCTGCAACTCTTTCTCCCTCCCCCCTTTCATTCCACTTTGATTCCCTTGTGCTTATCCCATGCATTCTTGAACCCCACAACTCTTTTTACCCCTCACCACCTCCACTGGAAGGTTGTTCCAGGAATTCACCACTCTTTCTGTGAAGAAGTACTTCTTCACATCTCTCCTGAATCTACCCCCCCAGCCACATAGCATGTCTCCTTGTTCATGAGCACCTTTTCTTCTGAAAAGTGCCCCCCTTATACCTTATTTACCCCGTAAGGTATTTAAAGGTCTCTATCATGTCCCTCCCCCCGCTCCAGGGTGTACATATTGAGATCCTTTAGTCTCTCCTCATATAGCTTTTGGTGCAGACCCTGCACTATTTTAAACAAAGAAGGCAGAGGTTGCACATGGGAAGCAGGTGCAGGGATAAAAAAATGCAGCGAAAGGAAAAAAAATCCCACACTCTGCCAACCAAAATAAAGGACTGCTCACCATATGGGTTAAACGAAGTGCTTAATTTTATTAATAAGGTGCCATGTGCTAGGGCCTGGCACATGGCACCTTATTAATAAAATTAAGCACTTCGTTTAACCCATATGGTGAGCAGTCCTTTATTTTAGTTGGCAGAGTGCGGGATATTTTTTCCTTTCCCTGCACTATTTCAGTTGCCCTCCTCTGGACCGCTTCCACTCTATGTTCTTCCAGAGATGTAGTCTCCAGAATTGGACACAGTACTGTACAAGTGGCAACACCACTTCCCTCTTTCTGCTGGTGAAAATCATAGCAGCTTCCCTAACCAGGACTCAATCCCGGGCCATGGCAGCGAGAACACTGAATCTTAACCACTAGACC
The DNA here is from genome assembly GCA_016271365.2 of Neoceratodus forsteri. Taxonomy (NCBI): domain Eukaryota; kingdom Metazoa; phylum Chordata; order Ceratodontiformes; family Ceratodontidae; genus Neoceratodus; species Neoceratodus forsteri. Next base: position 647,247,473 of record CM028131.1, read on the forward strand.
ACCAGGGCCCCCCCCCTTCCCGATTTTAATATGTAGCACAGCTCTTTGGGATATTTAGAATATCAGATTTTGAGATGGAATACCAAATGTGGGGTTTTGATATGCCACCTTCTACCTACACCAGATTAGTGCCTTACATTCTGCCCCTGGTAATAATGTCATTAGTCTGTAACACTTGTGTCAGTATTATTGTTGTTGTTATGCCAACCAAGCAATATTTAATTAACTAGAAAATTGAGGGATAGTGTGAGAGAGGGAGAGCATAGGACAGAGAGGGAGAAGAGGCTATCCAAACAATTATTCTTTACAGGAGTGAAATCCATGGTCTTAATGAAAGGTACATCTACAGTAAATGGGACACAGTGACAACAGAAATAATCTGTTATTTTGTGAGCATGTCCTGAAAGTTAATTGAAGTGCCTCGAAAAATGTCTATAGTGCAGTACCCATGTTGCCTGGTCAAAGAGAAAGGATCTGTGAAATTCTGGCAACATCCGAACCAGTGTGACAGAAAACCTTACCAATTTAGAGCCATGAATAGCAAACAGTAAAATTAATAAATAAAAATCAGCCACCTTGTTGACAAAACCTGATATATGTATTTTTTTAATTTTATTGTGATCTCTGATTAAGACCTTTGAGGACAAGCTTATTAAATAGGTTCCACATCAGTAAAGACAGACAGAACAACAGTTACAACAAATAACATCAGTTACATTAGTTAATACCATGTACAAACAGTTGGGAATACAGATAATAGAAAGTACTTGAATATACACACTGTGCAGAAACAATATTGGATCGAACACCCACGTAGTTACAGTCGCTAAGGATAGGTAGGTACCAGTGTGGCAAGCTTGAGGAGAGAACCAGGGAAGTATTGTATGGAGGGCAGAAGTAGTAAAATTGCGTGCAGCAGGGAACAGACAAGTAGGACCCAGATAGGCAGTATTGCTATAATAATAATTTCCAAATAAGGAGAGTCCCAAAATTGACTGGTGAATTCCATTTCGAGTGATTAAAAAAAAATACGGATTTTGAAACCCAGATTAAAATGCACATTAAAATTGTATCAGAAAGTAAACATAAATGTCACTATGGCTTCATATTTAATAAATATGAAAAATATTAAACACAGGCACAAAAAATGACAAAATATAAGTTCATGATCATAAACTTGAAAAAGAAACAAGTAGCCACAAAAAGAACTGGAAACCCAGTAGGTCAGGTTAAAAGGAGCTCTCAGGATGGCCATCAGTGGCTAGATGCAGAGATTGGTATTCCTTATTTCAACACTTCCCAGAATGGGCAGAAAGAAAAAAAGGATTTTAAATGACACTGAACAGCCTTTTAAAAAGAGGAAACATATCTCACTCTTCCTAAACTTCCATTTCCCTTTGAAGGGATCCATGGATATGTTTGTCTTAGTACACTGAGGGGTGGGGGTGGGGGCAAGGGGAGATCAGTCTATGGTGGAGTAGGTGAACTGCTCATATCAGGCCCTGATAGATGCCATTGAGCTCAGTAATAGGCTTAGCATTTCTTAACAAGTATCTGATAATGACACAGACATTTCAGAAATGGAAAACAAGGTATCTGTAAATGAGGCAACCATTGCTAATACAGTGCCGCTGGTAAGTGACCTGAACAAGTGTATTGCTAAAATTGAGTCTGTTACAACAGCAGATGTAAGCATTAAACCACGACAGACCATGGTTCTACTGTGGAATTAATCCATGGTTGGGGAGTTCGCTGAGTGCCTCAATCACCCCACCATGGATTAATTCCACAGTAGAACCATGGTCTGGAGTGGTTTAATGCACTTGTAACATGGAAAGCGATATAAGAGTTTTATATTGTTTACTATAATTAAATAAAAAAAAAATAGAAACAAGAAACTGCTGTGAAAAAATCGGTTTATCTCACTAATATCTCTGTAACGTTGTACACGCTTGAAAACGTGCTCGTTCACTTTGAACATTTGACTGTTAATATAGTAGTGTAGTATTTTTCAAATACACAAGAAGTGGCAAAACTTATAGAACACATAATCACTGCTGTATTCTGTCATTTCTACTGCTCCACTGAATGGGTAGGAAGACTGCAACTAAAGTGGGGAACACAGGAGGGTAAAGGAGGAGTATGTGGAGGGCTTGGTCAGCTCTTTCCTCGCCGCAGCTCTGTGGTGCGACGACCAATAGCAACCATAGTCTAATTATTTGTTTAGCACGCTCCCAATGGCAACCATGGATTAATAACCAATAAATGATCAAATACAGCCTACGCCTGCACCAGACTAATCTCAGCAACTGCAATTGCACACGCTAGCCTCCAGTTGCACTTTTTGCCTCCCCATCCCCCTTCCCATTCCTTCTCTTCTCCTCCCCCACCTTCTATCCTTTCTCTTCTCCCCCTCCTCCCCACCCTCTCTTCCTCCATTTCCCCCAGCACTTATCAATGATGGACTGAACTTATAACAAAGTCTTCCTGACTGCCTCATTATCTGTTGCCTGTTGTCCTGTACTAACTTATTTGTTACTGCCCAATTATATGTACCATGTGCTATTTTCAAATCATGTCAATCACTCAGTCAAACTTTATTTAACCAGGCTTTTCACCTTTGTGCAAGCTTGTTTGCAAGGTGGTCCTGGGCAACAATTACAATTGACAATACAATGGTATAGATATACCAGTACACAACATATACATTTGAATACAGTCAATTATACATTTTGTGCATTTTACAGTATATACTGATTACAGGCACAAAGGATAACATGGGAGTACTGCTACGAAACTATAGTAACCTGTAATAATACAACACAACAGAAGAGATTAAGTATGTGCTAAAGAGGAAACGGAGTGGAGAGATGAGAAGGGGAGGAATGAGGCAGTTGAGGAGAATGGGTAGGGGTAAGGGGGAGAGGAGTAGAAGTGCTAGAATGTCCTGACAAAAGTGGGATTGGGAAAGCAAGGTCTTGAGCAATTATCTACAACATGAGCAAGTTTCTTTCAAGGCAGCTGTGAGTAGAGACTTGAAAATGGATGTCCCTGGTACCGTAGCAATCCTTTTTCTTTTTTTTTTCTTTTCTCAATGATTTTTCTCTCCTGGTAGCGGTCCACGGAGCCTCTTTTGAGCATCCAGCCGGATCCTGCCCTGCCCGAAGTCCTCCTGTATGAGCCTTCTGTCTCGTCCCCCTTGTCCCGCAGCTGGCACCCTCAGCTTAACCCCTCCGGGGTGGGGCCACCCCTCCTCTTTGGGTGCACTTACTTATAGACTCCAACTGTGGGTGACTGCCCGAGCGGAGGAATCTGAAAGGCCAGACAGGATGGACCTGGCTGTGGACCAGGGTTTTTCTTGTTCTGATCTCTCTCCCCCTCCCATGCGTGGCACATGCCCTGATACAACAGCGCACGGCAACACTGCCTTGCGTTGGCCACGCTGATCACATGCTGCAGTGCCCCCCCCGGTCTCCACTGGGGCCGCTGGCACGCCGGGCCATCCCAGCCCTCCCTCGCTCACTCCCTGGGGAGGAGAGCACCTCAATGGGCGCTGGATCCTCAACCCACCCCTGCTGACCCCTGGCGCCCGAGCTCGCTCCCAAACTCTAGCCACCAGCGTAGCGTGAGGTGTGGCATCCAGCACCTCAACCCTCAGCACTACCGGGCCAGCTCCGTAACAATCTTAAGTGCCTTCTGCAGGGAGTTCCGAAAAGAGGGAAGAGCAAATCTAATAGTGGCAGTGCAAGATTGTGTTTGGATCTTGGGGACATTGAACATAACAAATGTGTAGCATTTCCAACAGTAGGTCCCTGAGTTTCGATTAAATAGATTGGAGATATAAGAAGGAAGTTTATTTGTAATTGCCCTGTGAAACTAAAGGGCTGCATTCCTCTTCCTCCTGATAGTAAGAGAGGAACAGCCAAGCATCTCATAGAGCTGACAGTGGTGGGTGTTTGAAGGAGCGCTAGATATGAATCTCTGGGCACGGTGGTATAGGGTGTCTAATTTACTTAGAATTGATACAGGGGAGTGGCTATAGAGGATGTCCACATAGTCAGGTAGAGGTAGGAAGGTTGTTTGGATCAGTGTCTTTTTTGCCTCATATGTGAGAAGATGTCTAATACAATAGAAGACACCCAGTCGCTGTCTGTTTTTTGGCTAGTTCCTGCAAATGTACCATAAAATTAAGCTTGTTGTCTAGCCAGAAACCTAGGTATTTAAAGTTGTCAACAATTTCAATTGGTTCATCAAGTAAGGTGAATATCCTATGATGGTGTACAGTTGTTGTTGGAGTGTGGGATTTAGGGGAGATGACCACAGATTTTGTTTTGCTTGCATTGTGGAGCTTCAGCTGCAGAAAATGTTTTTGCAGGATGTCAGATTCATGTTGCAGCTCCTTGAATGCAAGCTCGGAGGAACAGCATACTGGGTATATCAACGTGTCATCCGAAAATAAATGCACAAGTGCCTTGTGTATTTGGGAGTCAATGTTAATATTGTAGATCGTGAAGAGTATGGGACCCAGTATGGAGCCTTGCAGTACTCCACATGGTAGAATTTTAAACAACAAGAGATCACCTTGGTCTTTGATTTGTTGCATTCTTTTGGTAAGGTAACAGTTGAAACATTTCTTCGAGGTATCATCAAGTCCAAGGCTGCTCAAAGTGGCCAATAGCAGTCTGTGGTCAGTGGTATCAAAGGCCTTGCTTAGGTCTAAATAATAAGGCATAGATGTGTTTCTTTGCATCTGTTGCATTTAGCTAATCACTAGAGGCTTTGGGGAGGGCAGATACAGTGCTGTGCTTTGGTCTGAACCCCGATTGTATGGGGTTTAACAGGTCCTTAGATTCCAGGAAGTCCCCTTAGCTGATGGTTAATTAGCTTCTCCTTTAGTTTTGATAGGATGGGGAGCAGAGAAATTGGCCTGTAACTGTTTAGGTCACATGTATTCCCAGACTTGAAAAGGTGGATGTGTGTGATTTTCCAGATTGGTGGGAGATCCCCTAGTAAAAGGTGTGTGATGGGAGTGGTTAAGTGAAAATGTCCTAATTTCAGAAAAAAGGGCTCTAAAAGATCTGCCCTGGTGCTTTTCTTTGCATCCAGTGCCAACAATAGATCCTCAACCTGCTTAAAGGTTACAGGGCTAAAACAGAAGGAGGTCTCCTGATTTGTTGTGCTGGCAGGGTAAGGGGCATCATCTGGCAGAGACTGTGTAGCTAGCCTACTGGTGGGTGAGGTGTCAAACGCTAGTCCTGCTGTGATGAAGTGATTATTAAGTTGCTCCAGGATGTCAGCATTTTCAGTATATGTGACGTCTCCAACCACTATCTTGGTAGGCAGGGGCAAGGAGAATGGTTGGCCCGCGACCTCCTTTAGGATATTCAAGAATTTGGCAGAGTTATTTCTGTTCTCTTCAAGGGCAGATTGGAAACAGAGACTTTTCTCAGCTCTAATAAGTTTAGTGCAGGAGTTTCTAATGATGCGGAAGGCAAGCCAGTCAGAATTAATTTTCATTGTCAAGCTTAGTAACTGCTGTACTCAGCTGTCCCAAGCATTGTTACTCAGGAAAGTCCTGCATTTTGTCTCGTTTCATTTGTATGTCTCCTCTGTTTTCTGACATGGAACATTTGTAAACGAACCTCTGGTTCAAAGGTAATTTGTAATTCTAGATCTCAATAAATAAAAAGAAGGGAAATTAATCCATGGTTGCTTTTTCGTCACCTGTTGTTGCTTCAGTCCAAATTGTGTATTTTAGCACTGGCATTTATGCCATGTTACAAACTTTTTTAATGAAAAGCTTAGTAATGCTGAGGCGACGAACGATCTGAAAACAGACTCCAGTATATTCAAAAATTAAAAGGTGTATATTCCTTTCCTCTTTGAGTGTAAGACAAAATACTGACAATATCAGTACAAAGCAAAGTGATGTTTTGTTGTAGTACTAAAAAAGTAACATGGCTTACATAGACTGCATATTTCCCCAAGGCACAGACTCCAATATAGAAATCAGTGGGAGCGTGGCGTTGTGCTCGAATTAGACCAGGAGAGATCTGTAATGGGCACAGTTAGAAGCATTATGATGCTATCCTTGGGATACACAGAAAATCATATTCCATTAATTTTGAGGGACTGTCAGTGTAAAAATTAGGCCAGAAACACTAGAAGAATGAGACCCCACTCCACAGTTATAGATAGTGCCCCACCCCAAATGTCTGTGGCAAGCTGTAAGTACAAAATTGTGTAAACAACCCCTCCAAAATGTGCCCCCTGCCCCAGCACGGAACGGAAGGTATACTAACTCAAAAAAAAAAAAAAGCTGTGACTCTTAATCTCCCTGGGGTTTGAGAGCGACAGCTAATTCTAAATATTGCTTGTCTGAAAGGGGTCTGAAATTTAAAGAGGCCAATATTGTCTTTCACTGACATCAGCTCATTCGCTTTAGCCCACAGAAACAAGCTTTATGCTATTCAAGGAGGCTATTCTTGAGCCTGAGGGAGTTTATGTAACATTTTGTAAGCACCTGCAATTAGGGAATGTTTAGAAATAAGTGGATTTCATCCACTCAGTGCATTTTCCCACAGAAATACCTAAATAAAAATATAAAGAAAAAATACTAACACTTAAGTTATCATAGACCTTATAGAGATCATATTGGGATACATAAACGTTAAGTGCTTTACTGTAGTTTAGCCAATTATCCGAGCATTGGACGATCATGGGGGTAATGCACTGTATTTAAATATCCTAGCTAGTGTGAAGATCCTCTACAGGGTGCCATCCTCTTCATCTTTGCCCCAGAAGGTAGGCAGGTAACATCTTTGAAGCCCAGAAAGGAGAAGCTGATGACGGTGACATGCAAGGGGGGGGGGAGAGGGAGTCCCCAGAGACCAGTTAAGGTCTGCCGATGTGTAGTCAGCAGGGAATTCTTGGCAGACCGGGTGGGTCTAGCAGTCCTTTTCTGTCAATGAATTCCAATGGTTCTATGCGGTGATTGAATATTAAGCTAGCCAGGAGACATACAAATGTTGTGGAATCGCTTTATTTTATACATTTATTTGGCAACATCCCAAACTCTCTGTAGCCAAGACAAATGGGATCAAACTGAGGTCGTTTAGTCAGTGTGGCTCCATGGGCTAAAGGGTTAATTCCCTTATTTTTTATTAAATTAAGTTTATTGGGATATCAGCCATTGAGTCTTGACTCATTTGCGATACTGCCCCACATACAACTTTGTACAGTATAAAATATAAGGAATAACATGTGGGCACCCATATACAGTGAGCCTGTGTTTCCATTGAGGGGTTGAGATATCAGTTTATGGACCTCGAGAGTGGAACTTGAGAGGTCCATGCTGGTATCTCAACCCCAAGATGAAAACACAAGGAGAGTTGTGTATGGTCAACCTTATTTTATTTGTTATAGTGTATGGTTTAAAAAAAAAAAAAAAAAAAAAAAAATATGTCTGACATTTTTTTTTTACTGCAGCCAACGATAAAGCTGAGGTATAGTGAGCAGAGAAAGTGAAACTAGGCAGTGGGAGTCAGCGCAAGGGAATCACAGCTGCAGTTAATGATACAACGTACAGAAAGTTTTTAGAACATGCACAACAACTGCAGAATATGCACAAGGTTTTTGAGCTGCTTGAATTCCATGCATAATAAACCCTGAGTATACACTATTAATCATATCACATAAATTCTAGTAGTATTATAATGTTATACATTAACAGTAGTGGAATTGAAACTACATAATTAAAAGACAATCCGCAGTACAGGCATCACTTATCAGTTGTCATAAAACTGCTCCTTCAACTGCTGCTGATAAAGTGACAGACAACTGTCTTAGTGTAATAGGTAGTCTGTTTCAGCATATGGGCCCACGAGCAGCAAATGATTGGTTCTCTTTAGTAAAGAGCATACGAGGCACTTAAAAACTAAGGCCATTTGAAGAGCGTGTGCCCACATGGGAGTTCCTTACAGACACTAATTCTCTTAAATAAGCAGGGGCTACTTCCTTTCATATATTTCTTTACTAATAACAACAAATGAAACTCCCTTCTTTGTTTCAGTGGGAGACATTTTGGTGAGTTAACTCACAGTTATGGGTGGTATGAGGTACTTCTAATGTGACATGCCAGCCGAATTATCAAAATATCCAATTTATTTAATTGGCCAATACAACCTCCACTCCCCAATCCCATATAATATCCCCATAGTCTATGATGGGCATGGCCATTAACTCTGCAGTACTCGTCCTTCCTTCCAGTGAGAGTGAGTCACGGTGTCTGTAGAGAAAGCCAAACCTTGTGCCACTCCTTTTAACAGTGCTTTCAGTGTGATATTCCCAGGCGAGATTCAAGTCTAGCCATACCCCCAAATTATACGCAGGACAGCTGGACCTTGTCATACAGTAGAGTTCTCAGTAGGTCCTCCCCTGCAGCTGTTTTCCTATTGGAATAAGATAACATCATCATGGATTTTTTTTTTTTAATTCAAAATCAAGTTATTCTAGCCCCAGAAATTCCTCACTTAAGTGTCACAACTGCATCCGGTACACTGGTTTTTATTCTTTATGCACCCTGCTCTTAAGCTTTAGTGCCATATCTGCACACTGAAGGAGTTTAGAAATCGTATTTATTGATTTGATCAGGAGTTTATGCATGCACTTATGATTTAGCCTAAACATGCTGTAACTCCCAACAAACACAAATAGAGGGAAAATTGGATATTTACTTAATTTTTATTAAACATTACGTCCTTTATTGGGGTAGAGGAGCTTTGACAATACAAAGAATCATACGGTTCATAGGGTGCTATGTAAAACAACTCTCTAATTAACTCAAAACGAAGGATTCACAGAATTGATGTGGACAAGACTTTCTGGTCAAAGCTTGTGGCCTGAGAGAATGAAACAGGACCTCTGGTGCAACTGTGCTCCAAGTCATTTGTTTCATGAATTATATCCCTCCAGTGGGACACTATTTTATCCCCACTCGTCAGTCATTGTCCATTATTCTCCTGTTCATATTTGAATAAATAAAAAAGCAACACTCCGCACGGTGTGGTTGGGCAAATTATATGGACTTCTTTGGTCTTGTGAGGTATGAGGCAAAGCCAGACCCTCGCAACCACCTGAAAAATTCATATAATTTGCATGACTGGACACCTTAACAGATTTTATTGTGCTTATAAAATACAGTTTTAAAAGGAAAAAAAAATTAACCTGTAAATGCATGAAAATGTACAGTGCTGCCTAGTCATGCAGAATGATTGGATGGATCATTCGGCCAGCCCTGATTCAGTTCCCTATCCACACTTAGGCAGTTTCACTGGGCATAGCTCAGTCACTGCACATTGTCAAAACTGGCTTCTCCCACCACCCGTGTTGTCATCCTCTGATTCTACCCCTTGCAACATCATATTTTCTTTTCTGCTGCAAGGGACAGGTCACCTCCTTCTCAGCTCCTGCTGCTAGAGAATTCTGAGTTTTCACAGAGCTTTATTTAGTGACATTTTTTAATTTATTTCTTCGATCTTGACTGCTTGTGTGTGTCTTGTCGTCCGGTTAGCTGGGTTTTAAGTGTTGCATTTAAAGTAGGCAGAAAATGTCTCATAGATAGTCGATAGCCAAGACATGTATTTCTACTGCCTGGGGGCTAACCATGATGTTCAGTAGTGTTCATGCTGTCAGACTATGTATCCCTCCTTGCTGGATTATTCTGGGCATGCTTCCTCAGAGTTAGGGCTCAAGAATAACAGGTCTGTGTGATCACAAGCTCAGCCACCCAGTTACAGTCCCTGGAGGATGACGTGGTGACAGCAGGGGCCTCATTGGCTCTGGACTTTGTTCCAGTGGGGCCAGCCATGGAACACATGCTATTCCAGTATTGCCCAGAGACTAGCAACTGAACAAGGAGTAAAAAAAAAAAAAAAAACTGGACTTCCTTGCTTACATGGTGTATGAGGTGGCCACCTTGGGGGTCCATCAGGCCATCTATGCAGCCCTGAAGGGCATTTTAAGCCACAAGATTTTTGACAAGCTCGCCAATTTGATCCTTCTGTTCCCAGCTGATAGCCAGGTGGCGACCCAGACCCTTTGGGACCTGGGATGATTGTTTCCTGAGGCTCAGCTGTAAACAGCTTTGGACTTGGGTGATTCTTGTGTTCTCACAATGGCTACCACAGCTCTGGAGACCTAGCACAAGTTGGCGAATCTGCTCTTTATGGTCACTGACCTCTTCAGCCCTGGGGTGGAGGACCATCTAACCTGCATGGAGAAGTCCAGTTTCAGCTGGGATTTGTTGGCATCATCCCAGCAGGCTAAGCAGCCCTCTGTGCCTAAGAAAAGCTCATTTTGTGGCTTGGGCTACTAACACCAGAAGCAGCAGCAACCCCACCAGCAGCCAGAGGTAGCAGTTTCAGCACTGCTGTCATGAATGGCTAAGTCAAATAAGTCTGGTGGTCAGTGTCAGAAAAGTGTGAGGAGTGGCTGTGCACCCAGAGGCCAGTCCTCCAGAGCTACCTCCAAGGGACAAAAGTGATAGGTTGTGGGGTGCCAATCCTCCTATCACATTGTCCCTGCCAAGATCCTAGTCGGGGAATGGCTCTTACACTTCTTTCAATAGTGGTCCGCCATCATATCGGCCAAGTGGATTCTGCAGGTGGTAGGCTCAGGTCTGTCTTTGGAGTTCAGAATGCTCCCTTTATACTGACCTCAAGCACTAGGGAGTCCATGGTGCTGGAGGACACTTTGACTATACTGCAGAGGGATATTGCTCAGCTCCTAGACTGCAGTGCTGTCGAGGTGGTCCTCACAGGTATATGTCTCTCATTACTTCTTAGCACTGAAACAGATGGGGGGGGGGTGTTGCCCCATTCTAGACCTGCACACACCGACTGATTTTATCCACAGGCAAAATTATTGTAGGGCACACTCGGTCAGATCTTGGTTTTGGAAAGGCACTTTTTTTTTATAAATAATGAATTGAGTTGAGATCATACTGCCTCTGAAGCTGGGGTGTGGCCTGACCTCCAGGATCCATCCTGTCTGTCTGTCCTAGGCTGCTGCATGGGAGGGGTTGAGTACCAATTCAGATTCATGCCATTTGGCCTGTCCTCTGCACCTAGGGTATTCACCAAGTGCCTGTTTGTTGTGGTGACCTGACTTTTCATGGCAGCTCCATGGAGACCATGGAGTGGTCCAGGTATCTGTCCCTCCAAACTTTGTGGGATCTGGACCACTTGGTCAACCTGGCAAAGTCAGAACTGGTTCCTAAGAAGATAATCCTGTTCACTGGAGTGGTACTAAATTCCCTCCAAGCCAGGGTTTGGTTGCCCGTGGACTGGGCAGAGGATCTTGCCTCCTTTGCCTCATCATTTAGTGTTGGGGAAATCATGCCCAGCCTGGAAGTTCTTCCTGCTGTTATGATTCATGGCTGCCATAGCCAGCATGGTCCATTAGGCCCACAGACTCCCTCAGCGAGAGCTGAGGTGCTTGTGGTCTCAGTGCCATGATCTCCTGGACCAACAAATTCCAGTGATGCAGTCTGTGAGACGCCATTTCCCTTTGTCCACCCAGAGCCAGCCTTCACCTTGACCATGGATATCTCTCTGGTGGGATGGGCTCACATGACCAACCACAGAGCCCACAGGTTCTGATCACCCAGCAAGGCCAGTAACACATCAGCTTGCTGGAGCTCCAGCTAGTGCAGCTGGCACTAACAGAGTCTGATCCACTAATTCAAGTTAATATCATGCAAATCGAAACTGACAACACAGCCACCATGTTCTGCCTGAACAAGCAAGATGGAACAAAACTCCTTTCCCTTGTGCCAGGAGGCTGTCTGCATCTAGAGCCTGGTACACCGCCTGAAGGCAGATCTCCTTGGAGTGTACATGATGGGGGAGGCCAGCCCATTGGCAGGTGCACGCAGCAGAGTGGGAGAGATCTCCCATGAGGAATTCTTGCTCCTAGTGAGGCACACCTCTGGACCAGTTTGCACCATGGGAGAAAAGAAAGCTGAGGCTCTTCTATGCCTCCCTCAGATTTGAATGCTGACCGAGGATGCATTCTGTCAATCCTAGACCCTGGGCCTTTAATAAAATGGCATCCCTTTCCCCATAAGATGGTGTTCAAGGCATGCAGAGACAAGGAAAACCTGATCCTGATAGCTCCAGAAAGGCCCAGACAGTTCTAGTACCAGGATCTCCTCAACTTCAGCAGCAGGTCCCTGTGGTGGCTTCCTCTCTGCCCGGACCAACTGTTGAGATGAAGGGGAACAATCCAGCACCTGGACCTTCGGTCCCTGCACCTGTTAGTACCTGAGTAGCTAGACTTCCAGGCTTCGGGCCTTTCACAAGATATTCTCTGGGTACTGGAAGTGCTCCATAAGGAATCGGCTTGTAAAACATACTAATTTAGTGGACAAGGATTTCAGGCTGGTGTGCAGGCTAGGAGACTGACTCTATCACCAGACCAGAGGCACAGAGCCTTGACTATGTCTGGTCCTTGTTTCAGTTGCAGTTATGATCCATACCCTTTTAGGTACACCTGGCCACCACCTCTTTGTACCAAGCACAAGCAGGTATGCCGACAGCATAGGAGAAATGGGATGGGTATGTTTTTTTCTTTGAAGGTCTGAACCACTTGTCCTTTCCAGTGTGATAGCCTCTACCACTGTGGGACCTAACTGCTGGTACATGGTAATCCAGTAGATAAACCATTGGAGCCTATCCACAAGTGTGAAATTTCACACTTGTTGAAGACCATGTTTTTGGTCCCCACCACCTCAGCCAGATGGGTGAGTTACTACCTCCAAATGGGTCTCAACTCTGTCCCCATATCTGCTTTTCCACAAGGACAGAGTCATCCTTTTCCCCCATGCAAAGTTCTTCCCCAAGGTAGTCTTGGAGTTCTACCTTAACCTGTCAATACATCCCCTGTCTACTTTCCAAAGCCTGCTTCAGATGCTGAGTGTGTGTTCCATACTTTGGATGTGTGCTGGGCACTCCAGCTACAGAGTGCAAGACAGGGGTTTGCAGTGAAGCTCTGCTTCTGTTTGTGACCTTTGCCGAAGCTTCTGTGGGCAGACCAGTAGCTAAGCAGATGGTTGTCTGATGGCTAATCTCCTGCTTTAATCTGTGCTACACGTTGGCTGGTAGGGAGCCATCCAAGCAGTGAAAAGCTTATTCCAGCAGACATGCTGCAGCTGCAGCTGCTGCTTCTGTTGTAGCCAGGTACATACTGATCAAAGAAATCTGTTTGGCTGCTCTCATCCTATGTACAGATAGTTGTATCTCAGTACAGTACTGACTCACTCGGCTATTGTGATGCTGCGTTTAGTCTCTGTTCACCAAATAGCTGGGGTACACTCCTTGGCGCCCACCAAGAACTACCAGCAGTCTGCCTAAGTGTGGATAGTGAACTGAATCTGGGTTGGCAGAAATCAAGTTTACTTACTGGTACCCATAGTTCTGTTACCAGTACTCGGTTCATATCCATTCAACCCACCTGACCTCCCCTGGAAAGAAGCACTCAGATTCCTGCTTCCAACATGCAAAATCTGAATTTGAAAGGAGTGGAGTCAGAGAATGACATCATGGGTGGTGGAAGCCGAGCTTGAAGACGTCCAGCCACTAAGCTACACCCAGTGGAACTAAGTGTGGATGTGAACTGGATACTGGTAGCAGATCTATGGTTACCTCTATTTCTAAGTAAAGATTTGACTTTTTTAATTGCTCATCATGCTGCTTATATATACTGTATGCATGTTTATGCATTCATTATGAAATTAAAAGCATTCTTTTTTTTTTTTTTTTTTTTAAAGCTCTTGAATTGACATACGAAGAAAATCAAAAAGCCTTGGAACAAAAAGCAAAGGAGTTGGTGGGACTGGAAGAGACAGTACGTTCGCTACTACAGGCCATAAGCCAGAAAGTTGCAGTATACAGTACTTGCTTATAATTCCATTTGCTGCCTGTCTTAGATAAATGAATTGGACCAAAATGTTCAAGCATGTAGCTGTTTCCTAAACTGGTGAATTACTGTGCAGTAATTTGTAATGGAAGGCTTGGTGCAATTGCTTTTGCTGTGCTCTTATGGTATTATGTAATGTGTTCTGTATTTTCATACCAAGTGGCCTTTAAAATTGTAATTTTCTTATGTTAATATTTTGTATCCTAGTCTATAAAAGGTAGATGTACCTGTTCGTACCCTTACTAAATACAAACAGTAATGCTCTCTTAAATGGTTAAAATATCAGTTTGTATCAAGCAGCCAGAATATTTCTTGTTTGCTTCCTATCAGGTTTTGTATTTTACTCGAAAAAGCCTTTAAAATGCTATAAAGACATATGTAAGCATGCATTTTTTTCACATACATTCTTATTGCGCCCTCCCCCGTTGTCACCCTCCTTGGGTCTAGCTGTGACCTTCCAGCCCAACCCCTCCACTTACATTGCAGTGCTGAGGGCACAGGAGTGTCGGCAGCTGGTATTCACATGGCCAGGGCTGAAATTATCCCCCTGTTCCAGTCTTCTCTGTTTGCCCTCTTTCTTCTCGCTGATGCCTCTCAGAATCACTGGCTGACCTTAGATGCACAGTGTTCCTGCCTCTTAAATGTCTGATTTTTCAGGAGCATCTTCCTGATTTTGCCTCAGAAGTGTCCTCTGTCCCTCATAAAATTGACATTTCTGTCACCAAGTAGGGATTTAAACCATAAAATAATGCCACACATTTTAACAACCTAGTTCTCCATCAGTAAATAATTTTCTCATTAAGCCAAATGTGTGCTCCAGTTTCTTGGTTGATTGAACCATTTTTAGTATGTCCTTCTCTACTTTTTTCTTCATTGCCTCTGTACTTTTTATTCATTTTTTCAAGCCTTATCCCTGATTTGTGAGTAAAGGCGCGAGAGGTAAAACACTCTTTCCACCAGTAATGGAGGTGAACTTCCTTAGCCTGACACAGTGTCGCTGCTAAACCCAGTGCTACTCTATTAGTTGGCCTCCCTGACCATGCCACCCCTCTCATGGATGTCTATGGCTTGTTTTCATGCTGAAGTCATCTGCACGGTTCAGTAGTGTGCTGCACTTATAATGTGCCATCGAGAGGGGCTGAAAAATGGGCATTGTTAAAATTTCACTCCACCACTTCTCTCATTTCCTTGCTAATTGAGGGCCACATTTCTCCATTCTACAAAACACTTACACTTATGCCTTGAACATCAGTAGTTAAGATTTCAAGAAAGCAGTTGTCTAATTAAAAAAGTTTGATTGTAATGTCACTCAGTATGGAAGCAGTTACATTATACCATTTCTATACATTTATGTATTTGCCCTCTTAAACATTTTTAGATGAATGTAACTTGTAATGCAACATTTTTTGAAAATAAATCTTTCCCAGAAACTCTGGTTCCCTGCTGCATTCATTATTCATGACTATCAAAATCTTTTTAGCGTTTACCTTTTCTTGCACCTAATAATAAACATGATCAGCATTCTTTATTTCGAGGGATTTTGAGTGATGAATCTTATTTTCAATAATCACTTTCTGATGCTCATGAAGTTCATATGTGTTTGATATTCCCATTGTACAGATCGTGGGACAGCCATGTTAGATGAAGTGTCATGTTTTTAGGAGCATGACCCTGGGGCAAGTTGAAGTTTTCTTGCAACGTTTTTACATCCAGATGTATTTACGGCACTGCACAATTTTATACATGTCCTTGCATGGATATTGAAAGATCTTCTGCCTGTTTTAACTTTGGGCAGGCAAGAGCATTAGGTTAAATAAGCAGTTAAAAAAATTGAGTTTAAAAAAAAAAAAAAATTTGGAGCTTGCTTCTAGTCACTAAGCTTTGGAGTCTTGAGTTTTAGCTCCACCCCAAAAACAGCATTTCTGGTCGTGCGGATATGGTTCACTTCCACACTCTGGCAGTTCCACTGTAACAGTGTTACTGGTCAGACGTCTTTACTCTAAGCTTCTTCTACCACCCAGGCAGTATATCCCCAGACTCTGCCCCGTGATGTCAGATCTTTTTTTCCACTGGAAGAATTAGGCCACCTCCATCACGGCTCCATTCCTAGGTTATCTATGCCCTAGTCTTACTCTTTTCCTCAAAGTTTATCGAACTTTTGAGAAGCTAAATCTGCAGTTCCTTCAGCTCCATCTGATGACCAACGATGCTGCAACAGAGACCAGCTTTCAAATTTTGTGTGTGGTGCTGGCATAAGGTATTGGTCATCAGTCCACATGATGTGTGTGGACTGCCTGGGCAGGCAACATGACGTATAAAATCATGGTTCTAGGGACGTGAATATGTTCTATCCACACTGGCATGTCCCTTTCCCCTTTAAATCTCACTGGAAGATCTCAAAGCTGCCTCCTCCCATCCACCCGGGTGGTATAACCCTTGGCTTCGCCCCATGATGCCAGATCTTCCTTTCCACTGGAAGATTCAGGTTGCCTCCTTACTGCTCCTGCGTTCTGTAGGCCCTGGCTCCTCATACTTAGGATTTTTTGAAGATTAAACTTGTTAGAGTTAGCGATCGCAAATTTGTTGTCTCGACCGCAATGGAAGAGAAATCTTCTCCCAGATTCCACCAGTGCCTGTGTGGACAGAAGATGTCGTGCACAGACCCTCACACCACGTGTGTTTACTGTCTGTGTGTCTGCCATGACACCCAGGCCTGCAAGATGTGTCTCTCTTTCCACCCTAACATCCTTGATGATTTTCTCACACGTCTAAAATTGGGTAGGCCGGAGAAGCTGAATCTGCCAATCAAATTGAAGGAGGCCTGGTGGGCAGTCTCTGCAGCTGCGGGGTCCGCCGAGCAGCTTGAACAAATACAGGCCTTTGAGGAAGAGGTGGCATGGGCCATGGATCATTCCTGTCAGTCGATTTTCATTCCACTCAGTGTGGGCTCTACATTCTCAGGCTCCTTTCGGGAGATGCCAGTCTCTCCCCACCAAGGGCGAGGGACCTTCAGGCTTGCATGTCTCCCAGTCCCATAAAAAGGACAAAGAACCAAGAGATTCTTCATCTCAGCAAAGACGTTCTTGGGATCGAGAGCGATCTCAGTCCCAGGGATCTCCAGTCTCGACCTCTGTCGAGATTGCGACTTCGGCCACCGGCTTCGCGGCCCTTTCATCTGGTCAGCCGTTCGAAGTCTCGATCGACAACACGATTGAGATCACTCTCGACCTTGTCAATCTGTTGTAGCCCTACGAGACCGACAACTCTCTTACTAAGACCCCAGTCCTGCCTCTCCCCGATGAAGAGACCCAGCCTGCTGGCAGTCCCATCGAGGAGTCTGTCCCAGATCAGGGAAAATCGTTGGTTCCCCGAGTGTCTCCTGAGTGACCCAGTCAGTCACCCTGATGGTCGAAGTCTCTGACCCCTCGACCGATAGACCGAGGAAGTTGCATAAGCATTCCAAGAAAAGGTACTGCCGCCATTAGTCTTCGTCCTTCTCGGATGAGGAGGCTTCGGTGGAAACTCCATTGACGTTACGAAGACCTTATGTGGCAACAGCTGATACTGTCCAGTCAGAAACTAGCCACAGTTTCCACACTGGCCATTACTTGGCTCTCGCCTTCTAGGCTGAAGCTGACTCATTTGGAACAGATTAAAATGGTTCCCTCAGCCGAGGAGCCGGTGAAACCCTCCCCTGTTCAGCCAAAATCGATCTCTCCACCGATAGTGGTGGAGCCACCACCTAAACAGCCTTTGGGAGGGGCTTCTTCGAAGGAATCTCGGACTGTTCCAGGTCTTCCTTGAAGGTCATTGGTTACCCTCATGTCTGACCGCCCCAGGCGTGTAGAGGGGGACCTTAGTGGCCGGCCAGTTTTATCTGGATACTTTGGATTCTGATGACTCTGACCTACACTCTCATCCTGTAGACGATGGGTCAGTGGGCAGTCTCTCAACGGAGGAAGGCCCTTCGTTCTCCTTGAGGATTCTTTGCCTGATCTCTGCATCCACGGAGTTGCCACTTGAGCCTGTCCAGAAATGGGGTGAATACCCTCTTATGGACATCCTTAAGAGAGGGGACACTCCAACGGAAGTCTTCCCTGTGGCAGAGACCATTGTTGGTCCGGCCTTGAAGCTTTGGTAGTACCCTTCCTCCTGCCCCATGCCATCTGCGTGGATGGCCTGCAAGTATGCGGTGCCCATTGGGTCCCTCTCGGGGTTCATGGAACATCCCTCTGCAGAGGGTCTGGTGACCGAATCAGTGTTCAAACGCACAGGTAGCTCGACAGATATGGACAGACCTCCGGACAAGGAATCCAAAAAGTGGACCACTCTGCCAGGAAGGTCTATGCCACCTCTTCACTAGGCCTCTGTCAGGCAATCTCGGCCATCATTGTGGCACATTTCTCCCATGCCCTTCTGGGCTCTTTGAATGAGGTTCTCCGTCACCTCCCTGCAGAACTTCAGACTACAGTTAAACAGGTGCAGGACCAGGGTTAGTCTAAATGGCCCTGGACCTCAGGGACTCATGCACCCGCTCTGTGGCAGCCACGGTTGCCATGCGCCGCAGGGCTTGGTTAAGGCTCTTCCCCTTTATGGCGGATACCCAGCACAAGCTTAAAGATGTTCCTTTCCTGGGCACCAATCTCTTTGGCCCAGGTGTGGATGGTCACCTACAATGGATCGAGAAGTCCAATGCCACCTTGGACTCAGCCACTTTTGCTCAGAGAGATGATCAAGGCACCAGGAAGCAGAAGAAAGTCTTTCCACACCCTGTGGCCAAGCAGCCCTCCTTCCAAGGTGGGCAACAATAGCAGGCACAGGCTTGGCGCCCTCAGCCCAATTCCGGGCCTCCAGTGGCATGCAGACAGGGAAGTCAGGGTTCGGGCAGTTTCCAATCTGGACCCTCTTCCTCCAAGCCTGCTCAGCGATGGGATAGGGGATGCTGCCCCATTCCTGTCATGCCAGCTGTGGGTCCTCCCATGAGGAGCCTGCTCCGCCACTTACTTTCCATCTGATCCACTGTTACCACAGACAGGTGGGTCTTAGAAGTGGTCGGCCAGGGTCTGCCTCTGGAATCCAAGCAGTACCCTCCCAGCCGAGCCCGTGCCCCACAGGAAAAGATGGTGTCCATGCAGACTCTGTCGGCTCTCCAAGACGACGTCACCCAATTCCTCCTCAAGGAGGTCATGGTCAGAGTCACGAACCCCCCCCCCCACTTTACCCAGGGTTCGTTTCCAGGCACTTCCTGGTCCTGAAGTGGATGGTGGGGCTGGCGCCCCATTCTAGATCTGCATGACCTGAACCAGTTTCTCGGGCCACGCACCTTCAGGATGGTAACTCTGTCCCAGATCATACCATCCTGGAGCAGAACATGTGATTCTGCTCACTGGATCTCCAGGATGTGTTTTTTCACATCCCAATCCATCCGTCTCATCAGTGGTTCCTCCGCTTCCGAGCAGAGGGAACAGTTTGAGTTCCAGGTCAAGCCATTCAATCTGTCATTGGCCCCATGGGTCTTCACCAAATGCATTGCAGTGGTGGCAGCCCACTTTCGGCGTCGAAGGGTCATACTCTGTCCCTACCTCGATGACTGGCTGTTGGCGGGTTCCACCCAGCAAGAGGTGGAGAGATCCAGGGACCTGGCCCTCCAAACCTGCACTTAGCTTGGCCTCCTGATCAATGAAGCCAAGCTGAAGCTCATGCCTTCACAGGTGATATGCTTCATCAGGGCAGAGCTTGACTCCTGCTGAACCAGAGCCCAGCTCATGGCGGACAGGGTGGAGGTTCTCTCCTTTGCCCAATCATTTCTAGTTGGGCACTTGTGCCCTACCCAGGACTTTCTGCACCTTCTAGGGTAGATGGCAGTTTGCACCACCATGATCCGATGGGCCAGGTGGCATATGCACCCCTTTCAGTGGAGCTGGCCAGCCCAGTGGACTCGGTGCCAAGGTCATTTTGACCAACTGATCACTGTGACCAAAAAGATGTGGGACACTCTCCAGTGGTGGATCATCCTGAATCATCTGCAGGAAGGGATCCCGTTTGTCCACCCCAAGCCCACAGTGGTCCTTATGACCGATGCGCCTCTCATGGGCTGGGGAGCCCACATGGGGAACCACAGGGCCAATGGGTTCTGTACCCCGAGGAATCCCGATACCATATCAACCTACTGGAGCTCAGAGCAGTCAGACTGGTGCCGTTAGCATTCCCTCAGCTCCTTCAGGGTCAAGTGGCTCAAGCCCAGATGAACAACAGCACGACCATGTACTGCCTCAACAGACAGGGCGGCACACACTCCCAGTTGCTATGCAGGGACATGCTCTGCTTCTGGACCCTCATGAGCTGACTGGAGGCAGATCTCCTAGCCATCCATGTGGCAGGAGCCTCAAATCAACTGGCGGATACTCTCAGCTGTGTGGGTGAGACGTCCCACGAATGGTCTCTCCATCCAGAGGGTAGCAAACAGCCTGTTCTCCCACTGGGGCAAACCGATGGTGGACCTGTTTACCTCCCGGAAAAACACCAAGCTGAGGCTGTTTCATGCCCACCTCCCCTTCCCTCAGCAGGGGGGGATGCCTTCTCAAGGCCATGGAACCCAGGCCTCTTCTACACCTTCCCTCTATTTCCCTTGATCCACAGGGTGCTTCTCAAGGTGAGGAGGGACAAGGCGCAGGTGATCCTGGTAGCCCCAGACTGGCCATGCAAATTCTGCTATCCAGATCTCCTCAGCCTCAGCAACAGGCTCCCGAGGCATCTTCCAGCATGCCCGGATGTGATATCAGTTAATCAGGAGAAGGTATTCCATCTGGACCTTCAGTCCCTGCACCTGACAGCCTGGTTTCTGAGTGGCTAGAGTTCCAGGCTTTGGGTATCTCTGAGAATGTATTCACAGTAGTAGAAGCATCCAGGAAGGAGTCGACCAGGAGGTGCTAATCCTTCAAATGGAAAAGGTTTTCTATTTGGTGTCAGAGTGAGGGCCTGGACCCTCTGTCCTGTCCAGTGGCTAGCATTCTAGACTATCTTTGGTCTCTGTTCAAAGGGGGTCTTCAGTCTATGACCCTTAAGGTGCACCTGGCTGCCATGTCTGCTTACCGGGCGCGGGTTGGTCAGCAGACGGTGGCGCAGGAGAAGTTGGTCTGGTGTTTCTTCAAAGGCCTCAATCACATATGCTCTCTGGTGTGTGAACCTCCACTTCTGTGGGATTTAATGCTGGTTTTGGCAAAACTCACAGGCAAGCCATTCGAACTGATGCACAAGTATGAGATGTCACATTTGTCGTTGAAGACCACCTTCCTGGTGGCTATCATGTCAGCCAGAAGGAATGGGGGGCCCCAGGTGCATTCAATGGAGTCTCGTTACTTGGTCTTCCACAGGGACAAGGTTGTCCTGCGCCCCCACCCAAAATTCTTCCTGAAGGTGGTGTCAGAGTTCCATCTCAACCAGGTGATATGACTGCCTGTGTTCTACTCGAACTACACCTCGGATGCCGAGTACAGGCTCCATACTCTGTACCTGAGATGAGTTCTCCCCTATTATAAGGAGAGAACGGCGGAAATTCAGGGAGAGGTTTGCCAGCTGTTTGCCTCCTATGCTGAAGTCGCACCTGGCAGATCTGCAGCAAAGCAGACGATTGGCAGATGGATCACATCGTGTATCGATCTCTGCTACAGGTTGGTGGGCAAGGAGTCTCCCAGAGGGTTAAGAGCTCCTTCCACCCGCTATACTGCTGTGTCAGTGGCTGCTTCCAGGGACATCCCTATCCAGGAAATCTGTCAGGCTGCTATCTGGAAGACAGCAAACACCTTCTTCACCCACTACCACATCGACCTAGAGTCATGCCGGGATGCTTTTTTTGGGTCTCCAATCTCTGTTTTCCAAGTAGGGGGTGTGCACCTAGCCTCCCTCCTCCCGGAGAACTGCTTGGAGTCTGCCAACCAGTGTGGATAGAACAACATATCCACATCCCTAGAAACACAGGTTCTAGGGACATGGATACGTTGTTCATCCACACTGTCTGACAGGTTCCTTGCCACTTTAAATCTTGCCAGAAGGTCTTCAAGCGGCTCCTCCCATCCACCGGTGGTAAAACTCTCGCTCCACCCCATGATGCCAGATCTTCCTTACGCTTGGAAGCTCAGGTTCCTTCATTAACGCTCCTGCGATAGAACTGGATCCTAATTCTTCGGTTCGCCCGAAAATAATTCTAAAGTTTTCAAGACTTCAGTCTAATTACTCCCTCGCGGCTGCAATGGACAAATCAACTCCCGGATTTCGGCGGTGCCCGTGCGGGCAGAAAATGTCCAGGACGGACCCGCACTCCATGTGCATCTACTGCCTTGGCCTAGATCATGACCCGCAGGCCTGCAAGTAATGTCGATCATTTTCGGCCAACGTCCTAGAAGACTGCACTGCCCGGTTACAGCTTAGGTGCCCTGAGAAGTGCTACCCACCGGTGAAGTCCAAGGAGGCCCATTGGGTGATGTCCGTGATGACTGAGCAACTTGAGCAGATGATCGCCCTCGAGGAGGAGGTGGCCCAGGCCGCATCCTCATCTTTCTCGGTTGCAGCATTTATCCCGCTCTCTCTGGAATCCTCCTATACAGCTTCTTTTAAGGAGCTTTACCGGTCCCTTTCCACAAAGGGAGAGGGGCCATCAGGACACTCTTCTCGGTCCAAAAAGAAAGACTCGAAAGGTAAGTCCCACCATCAGTATTTGTGGGAGCAGGAGAGGTCCCCTTCCCCGGACAGTCGACACTTGACTTCGGTCAAGGTTGTGGCTAAGGCCACTGGCTTCACAGTGTCCCCGCCAGGTCAGCCGGCCGAGACACCTGTCGATGCGGTCGAGATTTTTCTTGACCCGTTGGATGAGCTGTCGACTGCTGAAGCTGACAACCCTTCTTCACTGGTTCCTCCGGTGGAGACCGAGGACTTGCCTGCGCCTCCTGTGCCGGAGTCCCTGGTCAAGGCTCCCGAGCCAAGGGAAGAGCGGGTGTGCTTTGCTCCTTCTAAGACCTGCCCTCGGAAACACCAAGGGTCTCGGTCTTGGTCTCAGACCTCATCTCGGTCCAGCCGATCCCACCGACATCGGCAGTCTGTCTCGACACCGAGTGAAGTGGCACGCTCGTCCTTGGAAGGAGGCTTCCAAGCATGGAGTGCGTCACGCCACGAGGACTTAATGTGGCAGAAGTTACTTTTGTCCGGGGAACAAGCCGACGCCGTCTCCTTCCCTGGCCATCAAGTGGCTGTCACCTGAAAGGTCGAAACAACCCCTTGCTGTAGTCGAGGTGCCCAAGCCTGGGCCCGTTGTTTGGCCAAAACCAACTACCCCACCGATTTGTGGTGGAACCTCCGCCTCCACAACCAAAATCGGGGGCACCGACCAAAGACTCTCGGTCGGGTCAGGGTCTGCCCCACAGGTTGTCTGTCACCCTCACTCCTGACCGGCTTCTGCAGGTGGAGGGTGGCTCAGGCCCCAGGCAGCTCTTCGCGGACTCCTTGGAGTCTGACGACGACTCCCTGTTTTTCAGGCCCCTTGACCTGGAGTCCTTCAGGGGGCAGTCGATGGACGAGAGCCCATCGTCATTTATGGGTCTGCTTCAGCTCATCTCGGAGTCCACCGGGATTCAGCTCGAACCCGTATCCAAGCAGGCCAAGTATCCCCTGATGGAGTTACTGGACCGAGGACATTTGCCCACGGAGGCCTTTTCAGTGGCTGAAGCCATTGTTGGCCCAGCCTTGGAACTCTGGCAGTGGCTGGCTTCCTGTCCTGTGCCTTTGGCCAGGAAGTATGTGGTCCCTACCGGCTCTTTGTCCGTGTTTTTTGGAGCACCCCTCTGCGGAGGGGTTAGTCACCAATAGCGTTTTCTGATGTTCCGGGAATGCTAGGGATGTGGATAAGCCCCCCAACAAGGAGTCCAAAAAGCTGGACTATGCCGGGTGCAAGGTGTACGCTGCGTCCTCCCTAGGCCTCCACCAGGCCAGCTCGGCCGTGCTGATGGCACACTTCTCCCATGCCCTCATGGGCTCCCTGGATGAGGTGATCCCTCATCTCCCGGTCGACCTGCAGACTACGGTCAAGCAGGTGCGGGATCAGGGAAGGGCGGTGGCAAAACAGCTCCAAATGGCTCTGGACATTGGAGACTCCTGTGTCAGATCAGTAGCGGCCACAGTGGCCATGCGCCGCAGAGCATGGCTGAGGATATCCACCTTCATGGCAGATATCCAGCATAAATTGGCAGACGTCCCCTTCTTGGGGTCTGACCTGTTCGGCCCTGGAGTGGAAGGCCACCTCCAGCGGATCGAAAAGTCCAGTACTACCCTGGACTCAGTCACCTCCGCCCAGAAGGACAAGGGCTGTTGTCAACAACACAAGTCCTTTCGCCCTTCTGCGCCTACGTGCATCCGGCCCAACAACACCAGCATGGGCCCAGGCGTGCGGTTTGGCATCCCAAAGAACCTGCGGCTTCCTCTAACAGGAAGCAGGAAGAAAAAGGCCCAGGATGTCTCTTGGCCGGTCCCTTCTCCGAGCCTTCCCAGTGATGGGTTGAGGGGTGTCGCCCCAAGTCTCGTCACTCCTCCCTGGGTCCCTCCCGTGGGGGGATGGCTCCGCCACTTCCTTTCCACCTGGTCTGCTATCACCACGGACCACTGGGTGTTGGAGGTGGTAGGAAAGGGCCTGCCTCTGGAGTTTGAGCAGGCCCCGCCCTTCCGAGCCATCGCCCCTCGGGAGGCTACGGGGTCTGCAGCCTCTCTGTTGGCTCACTGAGCCGACATTGCCCTGCTCCTCGAAAAAGAGGTGATCAGGAAGGTGGCGGATCCTCCACCAGACCCGGGGTTTGTGTCCAGGTACTTCCTGGTCCCAAAATGGACAGGGGGCTGGTGCCCCATCCTAGACCTGCATGACCTGAACAGGTTCCTAAGGTCTCGAACCTTCAGGATGTTCACTCTGGCTCAGATCATTCCATCCTTGGAATGAGGAATGTGGTTCTGTTCTCTGGACCTCCAGGACGTGTTCTTTCACGTCCCAATCCGTCCGTCCCACCAGAGATTCCTCCACTTCAGGGCAGAGGGATCCCTCTATGAGTTCCAGGCCATGCCCTTCAGCCTTTCCCTAGCTCCCAGGGTCTTCACCAAATGCATGGCAATGGTGACACCATTCCTGTGGCACCGAAGGGTCCAGGTGTACCCCTACCTGGACAACTGGCTGATTGCAGCCTCCTCCAGAATGGAGGTGGAGCGGTCCAGAGATCTGGTCCTCCTGGTTTGCTCTCAAGTTGGCCTCCTCATCAACGAGGCCAAGTCGGAACTCGTGCCAAAGCAGGTGATACAATTCATCGGGGCAGAGCTCGACTCTCTATGAGCTAGAGCACAGCTCCCGATGGACAAGGCCGAGGTTCTTTCCTCCTTTGCCCAATCATTTCAGGTTGGGCAATTGCGCCCTGCCCGGGACTTCCTGCGCCTCCTGGGCCTCATGGCAGCCTGCACCAGCGTGGTCCGTTGGGCCCGTTGGTACATGCATCCCCTTCAATGGGGCTGGCCAGCCAATTATCACAGCACTCCGATCCCTTGGATCAGCTAGTGACAGTGACCCAGGGTATGTGGAACGCCCTCCAGTGGTGGACCGTTCCAACACATCTGCAGGAGGGCATCCTGTTCATCCGCCCCGAGCTGATGGTCTCTCTATCGACCGATGCCTCTCTGATGGGTTGGAGTGCCCATCTGGGGAAGCACAGAGCGCACAGCCTCTGGTCCCCTCGGGAGTCTCAATGCCACATCAACCTGCTGGAGCTTCGAGCGGTTCATCTAGCCCTCACCACCTTCACTCCGTTTCTACAGGGTCAAGTGGTCCAGGTCCAGACGGACAACACCACGACCATGTACTACCTAAACCGCCAGGGCGGGACGTGCTCCATCCCTCTGTGCAGGGAAGCTCTCCGCATTTGGTCACTTGTGCGCAGCCTGGAGGCGGATCTCCTTGCCATCCATGTGGCAGGAGCCTCCAACATTCTGGCTGACGCCCTAAGCCGGATAGGGGCTGCATCCCATGAGTGGTTTCTCCTGCCGGAGGTAGTACAAGATCTGTTCTCCCACTGGGGCATGCCTCAGGTGGACCTGTTTGCCTCCAGGGAGAGTGCGAAGCTAAGACTGTTTCATGCCCGCCCTCCCTCAGCAGGGTTCACTGCAGGATGCTCTCTCAAGGTCAGGACCCTGGAAAGCCATTCTCTTTCCCCATTTCCCTGGATCCACAAGGTGCTTCTCACATGCAGGAGGGAAAAGGCGTAGGTGATTCTGGTAGCCCCAGACTGGCCCCACCAGTTCTGGTATCCAGATCTCCTTAGTCTCAGCTTCAGGCTCCCGAGGCAGCTTCCAACCCGCCCGGACCTGATCTCAGTCAATCAGGGGAAGGTATTCCATCTGGACCTTCAATCCCTGCACCTGACAGCCTGATTCCTGAGTGGCTAGATTTCCAGGCCTTGGGTCTTTCTGACGAGGTCTTCAACGTTGTTGAGGCATCCCGTAAGGAGTCGACCAGGAAATGCTATGCCTTTAAATGGAAGAGATTCTCCATTTGGTGTCAGGGCAAGGGCCTAGACCCTTCCTCCTGTTCCTTGGCTAGCATTCTGGACTACCTGTGGTCCCTTTCCCAGCAAGGGCTTCGATCGACAACCCTCAAGGTGCACCTGGCAGCCATCTCTGCTTACTGGGCGCAGGCCAGGAAGCAATCGGTGGCACAGGAGAAGGTGGTCGGGCGCTTTTTCAAAGGCCTTGATCATATATCCCCTCCAGTGCGAGAACCTCCACCTCCATGGGATCTACTGCTGGTATTGGCCAAGCTCATGGGCAAGCCATTTGAACCGATGCACAGGTGTGACATCTCTCACCTGTCGTGGAAGACCGCCTTCTTGGTGGCTATCACGTCAGCCAAAAGAATGGGAGCACTCCAGGCACTTTCCATCAAGTCTCCTTATCTGGTCTTCCACAGGGACAAGGTTGTCCTGCGCCCCCACCTGAAATTCCTTCCAAAGGTGGTGTCAGAGTTTCACCTTAACCAGGTGTTGACTCTGCCGGTGTTCTACCCCAGTCACACCTCGGAGGCCGAATATAGGCTCCATACTTTGGACCCTAGAAGAGCGCTCGCTTACTACAAGGAGCAAACTGCCGAAGTTCGGGGAGAGGTTCGCTAACTGTTTGTCACCTACACTGAAGCCGCACCTGGCAGACCTGCAGCCAAGTGGACGATAGGCAGATGGGTCACCTCCTGCATAGATCTCTGCTACAGGTTGGCAGGCATGGAACCTCCCAGAGGGATAAGAGCTTATTCTACCCGCCATACTGCTGCATCGGTGGCTGCTTCCAGGGACGTCCCTATCCAGGAAATCTGCAGGGCTGCTACCTGGAAGGCAGCACACACCTTCATTACCCATTACCCATTACCACATTGACCTTGAGTCACGCTGGGATGCTGATTTTGGGGCCTCGGTTCTCCAGTCATTATTCCCTAAGTAGGGGGTGTGCGCCTTGCCTCCCTCCTCCTGGAGAACTGCTAGGAGTCTGCCAGACAGTGTGGATGAACAACATATCCATGTCCCTAGAAATACAGGTTACTCACCTGTAACAGGAGTTCTAGAAATGGTATATTATGTTCACCCACAAGACCCACCCAGCCTCCCCGGCTTCGACGCACAACCTGGCTTCCAGCAGACTAGATCTGGCCTCATGGGGTGGAGCCAAGAGTTTTACCACCTGGGTGGGTGGGAGGAGGCAGCTTTGAGACTTTCTGGTGAGATTTAAAGGGGAAAGGGACATGCCAACCAGTGTGGATGAACAACATATACCACTCCTAAAACCACTGTTACAGGTAAGTAACCTGTGTTTCCCCGAGTCCCTTGAGGACAGGAAGCTCCAGTTCTTACTGGGTTGGCCTTCAGAGCGGGATTCGAAAGACTGCCCTAGGGGCCACAAGAAGGCCTCAGTTGTGGCCAGGTCAGCTGAACAGCTTGCAGCCTTTGAGGTAGATCAGTGGCTGCCATTTTGGGCACCATCTTGGTCTCAGCACTGTTCCCTGGGACCAGCATCAGAGGGTCTTTCACAGGAGAATTCCATGAAATGTGTTTGGCCCTCCAGACCTCAGGGGAGAGCCCTGCCCACCATGGTGCTAAAAGCAAGTACCGCCAGCACTGGTCAAGGGACTGGGAGCAATTATGGTCGTCCCAGTCCCTCAACTTGCTTTACTGCTCAACAACTGCTGAGTGCTCCTCTGCTAGGGGCCAAGTTTAGGGCTCTTCAGTTTTCCCCATCGAACCAGTCGACCTCGACTCCGGTTGAGCAGACCGCTGAGATTTTTCTTGAGCCTGTTGACCAGCTCTCAGAGGAGGTAGAGGCTTTGATCTCACAGACCGTGGTCCTCACCCAAGAGGACATGATTCGATCAGTGTTGCTGTCAGGTCCTTGATGGGCACAGCCTCCTCCAGAGTTCAGGTCCTCCACGCCAGTGTTGCTGAATGTGGGCAGGCACAAGGTTTACAGCAACCTGCAAAAAGATGCTTCTCGCTGTCGAGTGGCCTGTCGCTGTTGTGGTGGAGACGTTCCTGCTTTCTATTAGAAATTGTTGCCATCGACATTTTCCTCAACCTCCTCATCCTCGGGTGAGTAGAGGCACTGCTGCAAGATGCACCAATGCTTCGAGGAACTCTCTGGCAGCAGTGCCTTTGCAGGGCAGGCTAAGGCTCTACCCTCTGGACCTTTGGTCTCCTGACTACCACCAGTGGCACCCCCACCATTCCACACCATGCAGCTGTAGCTGCCTCTCCACCTTTTCAGGTGGAGCCATCACAACTGCAGTTGAAGGTGGGCACTCTAACGAAAGGCCACCCACTTAACCACTGGCTTGCCAGGCCAGTTGTCTATGAGGATCACTCCAGATGAGGATTCCCGAGAGATTTGCGGCAAGAAACAGCCAAGGGGCACCATTGAGGAGTCCTCTGACAACTAGGATCATGAGGTCATGATCTCCTCTGGGACTGTATTCTTCAACTGCAGCATGGCCGAGGCCCAGGTTCCCTCGGGGTACTTCTACGACTTATTTTGGAATCCATGTTGGTCTTGCTTGAGCCAGTCTGGAAGAGGGATATGTACCTCCTCATTGAGATTTTGGACCGAGATGAATCCCTTGGGGTTGCCTCCCTGTGGCTGAGACCATTCTAGGACCAGCCCTGGAGTTTTGGCAGCATCCTGGCAGGTACCATCTGCCTGCAATTCACTGCTCTGATGGCTCTCTCCTCTCTACTACCACTACCAACTCGTTCAGATATTTAGGCCTTACACCGGACTGCCCTTGATTTCAACCAGCTCTTCTTGAACATCCATAAATCTGTGAATACCAGACTCGTTCTGGTCTATAAAATGAAATATAGTCCAACTCCTGTTGCCAGGCTTGCAGTAGCCCTGGGAATCCTGCTACCTAGCCTTACGTATGGCATTACCCCTTACTGTCTGTCCAGTGCTGCCTGTCTAGACAAATGGAATGTCTCCTACAATAATATATGCCAGTTTTCCTTTTCCACTTCCAGGCTAAAACACCACTGCACACTGTATACTGAACTCTGCTGGCTATCCCCTCCCTCTCGTCACCTGTTTGCACTTGTCTTTTTAGGGGGTGGAAGCTCCAGTGAATTTGGGTTCATGTCTCCCTAAAAATTCAGGATAGGCCAGACGAATCTGGAAGAAGAGACAGGAAGCCTACTCGGAGACCAAGATGCAAGAGGTTTATTTACAAGGGACAAAAAGAACAACGGAACTGTTTTTCTACCATGCTACAAGATAATAGAACAAGCAA
Organism: Neoceratodus forsteri; assembly: GCA_016271365.2. Taxonomy (NCBI): domain Eukaryota; kingdom Metazoa; phylum Chordata; order Ceratodontiformes; family Ceratodontidae; genus Neoceratodus; species Neoceratodus forsteri. Next base: position 647,277,285 of record CM028131.1, read on the forward strand.
GAAAATGGTATAATCGAGACCAGCAATTGGTCGAACTAATAACAGGGGATTAACCTCTTTCAGTGCAAGTCCTGTGTGCACTTTGCCAAGATAACTGATGAACCAAGCTTGGGCTTTGCGATGCGTTGGCTGATCAGCGAATGAGAATTGACCCCATAAAGCACTTTTTATAATTAGGTCATAATGGGGCATGCCCTGGACAAACAGAAAACAGAGGAACACTGCTAGCTGGACAATGAGAACTTGGCAATCCTCTGCAACTCTTGGCGAGAAGCTGAAGTCTCTTGGTTGAGCAGATGGTTCTCTGGTAGGTCCCCGACATCCAGGCCACCTCCCAACAAGAAGACTTCTGATAATGTGATCCTCTGCGCAGTCTCTGCTGAGCAGTACTGGTACACACATGACTTGCAGGTGGGTGACAAAATAAGAAAATGGTCATGTACAACGTCAATTGTGGTCCCTCACTTTTGAGCTGGGGTGGATCCTAAGCTGACTCACTTCTGGATACCTAACTACCGGTTCTCTAGCACTTGCCATCATGGAACTGATGCTGGAACACTGGTGGAGATTCAAAGTGGGTTGATGTCACTGGAGGCAGGTCTAGTAGACACGGACTGGCTGGGGACCTCCCTTGGGTCAGCATTGAGTGCTGAAGAAACTGGTCCCAGCAATGGAGGCAAAGCTGGACATTGAGTACGCAGGAGATACAGTCCAGTGTAACAGTTTGGTTCATGAGTAGCACAGTTCGGTTCTTGGAAAAGGTGTTCAGCCTCTAGGGGGCACTGGTCATGCTATAGCCCATCAGTTCATATGGGGCTCTGGACATACCAACATAGCCCAGTGGACAACCTGTGGCAAATAGACAATTCCCCTTCCCCAGAGCATGATGTGCCTTTTAAGCACCTTTCCCTTCTCAAGCTGTTACTGCAGAGCCACCGCCTTCATTAATATTAATAACAGCCTCTGTGCCTTTTTCTATGGTACTCTCTACCCTGGTTCCACCTTCCTTATGAATATTAATGGAGCATTACCTTGTGTAGGGCCTTGTCCAGCCCTGCCCTCTTAATAAGTATGAGGGATGGGACCCTCACTTCTAGGCCCTCCCCCCTAGTACTCTCCTATGGGTATTGGTTCCCTGGCCCTACCCAGTGCCCATGGTGCAAATTTTCTGGTGGGCTGTTGCCCAATGACCCACCCTCTATCTGCTTCTGTGGTGCCGGAAGATGCAACAGTGCCCAAGAGGACAGCTCACTGTGCTGCTGGTCCACTCCTCCCCCTTGATTTGGGGCCATCAGCCCACTTCTCCCTTTCCTTTTCCCCTTCCCCTCTCTCCAGCATCTGTGGCATGAGTAAAACAAAGTTGGGGGCATGGCTCACCCACCACCACAGCCTGGGACTGCTGCTGCTGGGTGGATCCCAAGAGGTGGCTGGGGAGCCGTGCTCCCACCCAGCTTCTCTGTACTGCTGCTGGAGTGGAACAAAAGGTCCAGGGCGCTTGTTTCTGCCTGGACCAGGCTCCCTGCTGCATTCCTCCATCCATCCCCTGCAGCTTGTCCCCGTTGCCACTGCCAGGGACTCAAAGGGGAGAATGGAGAATCATTCACGTCGGGGAGCTGCCACTTCCACCCAACTGCTGCCGCTACCACTGGAGGACCAATTGCAGCAGGGAGCCATGCTCCCACTCGACCAACCGCTTCTGCTGCCGCCACTGGACTCAAGCTGGAGGAGAGCAATGCCAGAGGAGCCACGAGTCTACCAGAGGTACTGTATGTTTAGGTGTCTGTGCTCCCTGCATTTGCCCCCCCGCCAGCTGAGCCACAACTGCCCACTGAAGCCGTTACTCAGGCCATTTGGTAGGGTAGGGAAGGTCCTGCCTGGTAGACCCAGGGATTAGGCACTTTGTGCCTTGAGTGAGGGTCTCTGGCCAGGACAGAGTCTTGCCCATGGCACCCCCCCACCCACTGTGCCAAAAGGCACAAATTTAGACAAAGGTTGGGGAGGGGTCTGGGGACATAGCAGGAAGAGGAGGGGTAGAACGGGAAATGAAATAGAGAAAAGGAAAAAATCCAAATCCCTTGCTCCCTTTGTGGTGCTGGGGCACAACAGTTGCATGATTGATAACGTTATCAGGTCCTCCAAACCTGCTGCTCTCTCAGCCTTGTTGACTCCCCAGGACCAGTCCTACTCCTTGCATTCCTGTAGCCAGTCATTCCTGGTGGTACCTAGATACTCCACCAAAATGGGTGAGCAGGCCTTTCACTTTCACCCCCCGAGTTTGGAATGCCCTTCCACCTCACCTCACCTAGTTGCTCAGTCCTGCTATTGTTTCAAAAAAGCACTTTACAAATGCTTAAAATACTCAGTCTGCTCTTGCAACTGTCTCCTAATATTCTTTGTCTCATTGCCCCCACTGTTATGTTCTCTCACTGGCTTCGAACTCCTTTAGTATTCTCATTGTAATAGGTGTTCTAGGATCATGGATATGTTGTTCATCCACACTTATTGGCATGTCCTCTTCCACTTTAAGATCCACCTGAAGCCTTCAAGCTGACTCCTCCCACCCACCTGGGTGGTATATACCTTGGCTCCACCCCATGACACCAGATCTTCCTTTCCGCTGGAAGATTCAGGTTGCCTCCCTCTTGCTCACACATTTTGTAGGCCCTGGCTTTCAAACCTTTGGTTCTACCGAAACTTCGCATTGTTCATATTAGCAATCGCAAGTTTGCAGCTTCGATCATGGAAGAAAAATCTTCCCCCGGATTTCATCAGTGCCCATGCAGCCAGAAGATGTCACGTACCGATCCCCATACTGCGTGCGTCTACTGCCTCTGTGTCGGCCATAACACCTCTACTTACAGTCTGTGTTTGGCTTTTCATCCCAACGTCCTCGATGATCATCTTGCACGCCAGAAACTGGGGAGGCCAGAGAAGAGGAACCCTCCGGTGAAATCCAAGGAGGCTCGGTGGGTAGTTCCCATGGCTGTGGAATCCGATGAGCAGTTGGAACTTATGCAAGCATTTGAGGAGCAGGCGGCACATGCCGCGGAGTCTTCTCTGAGTTTTTTCGTTCCACTCAATCTGGGCTCCACCTTTTCTGGTTCCTTCTGGGAGTTGTGCTAGTCTCTCCCTACCAAGGGAGAGGCGCCTTTGGTCTTGCACTCCTCTTGATCCCGTAAGCAGGAGAAGGATCTGAGTGCATCTTCGTCTCGACGGAGACGCTCCTGGGAGTGGGAGAGATCTCGGTCCCAGGAACATGGTCTTGACTTCAGCTGAGATCGTTTCTTCGGCTGCCAGCTTTTCGGACTTGCCGTCAAGCCAGCCAACAACGTGGAAATCATCATCGATCCTACTGACCCTTTGTCACCGACTCTGGTTGATGACTCTGGTCCTTGTTTTCCCTCATGAGGAGACCCAGCCTGCTGGAGTCCCCATCGAGGAACCGGTCCCAGACTCTGGGAAGTCACCGGCCCTGCTGGTGTCTCTCGACTGACCGAGTCGACCTGCTTGATCTCGATCGAGGTCTAGGAACCCCTCGACTGACAGGCCAAGGAAGAGCCATAAGTGCTCCAAAAAGAGGCGATGCCATCGGTCGTCCTCGTCCTCCTCTGGTGAGGAGAGGCTCTGGCAGAAACTCTGGTGGCGCTACGAGGACCTCGTGGCAGCAACTGATTTTGTCCGGGCATAAGCTTGCCACGGCACCTACCCTGGCCATTACTTGGCTTTCACCTCCCAGGCTGAAGCCGACTCCTTCGGAGCTGACCAAATCGGTTCCCCAGCTCGCCGAGCCAGCAAGACCACTTGTTCAGCCCAAAACGGTCTCCACCAATTGTGGTGGAACCACCGCCCAAACAGCCTGTGGGAGGGTCTCCTTCCAAGGAAGACAGACCAGACACCGGGCTTCCTTGGTGATTGTCTGTCACGGTCGCCCCATACTGCCCCCAACGAGTTGAAGGTGACCTGGGCGGTAGGCCGATGTACCCGGATTCCTTGGATTCGGATGTCACCAGTTTACGTTCACATCGAGGCGATGATGAATCGACCGCTGACCTAGAAACGGAGGATGGTCCCTCATCTTTTCCAGGGATCCTTTGCCTCATCTCTGAGTCTACAGGGATGCCCCTGGAACCAATCCAGAAAAAGTGGAGTACCCTCTTACGGACATCCTTAAGGGAGAGGGGATACCCAGATGGAGGCTTTTCCTGTGGCCGAGACCATTGTTGGACCGGCCCTAGAACTTTGTAAATGTCCTGCCTCTTGTCCAGCTCTGTCTGCCTGCATGGCACACAAACGCATGGTGCCCATGGGGTCCCTAGCGGGGTTCACAGAGCACCCTTTGGCTGAGAGCCTGGTGACTGCCTCTGTTGTCAGGCGAATTGGCAGTTCTGCTAACACTGACCGACCTCCTGATAGAGTCCAAGTTCTTGGACCATTCAGCCAGGAGGGTATATGTGGCTTCCTCCTTGGGCCTTCATCAGGCAAGTTCGGCTGTCATCATGACACACTTCTCTCACGCCCTTCAGAGGTTGCTGATGAAGTTCTTCCACATCTCCCCGCAGACATGCAGACCACGGTCAAGCAGGTCTGGGATCAGGGCCGAGCTGTTGCCAAAATGGCAGCTCCCAGACAGTCCTAGACATTGGGGATTTTTGTGCCTGCTCAATGGCTGCCGCAGTTGCCTCTCATCGCAGGGCTTGTCTGAGGCTCTCCTCCTTCCCAGCAGATACCCAGCACAAACTAGCTGACGTGCCCTTCCTAGGGACTGACTTATTCGGCCCAGGAGTGGTCGGTCACCTTCAGCGCATTGAGCAGTCCAGTGCCACCTTGGATGCTACCTCTGCCAAGAGTTCTTTGGGCAAGAACCAGCAGAGGAAAAAGAAGCTGCCTTTTCAGCATTCCTCCCCTGCAGCTCAGCAGTCCTCCTTTCAAGGTGGACAGCAGCACCAGCAACAGCAGCAGGCTCAAGCTTGGTGATCTTGGCCCAAGCCTGGTCCCCAACAGGCCCATAAAGGAGGCCGAGGTTCCTGTCCTGGAGCCCCCTCCTCCTCTAAGCCTGTGCAGTGGTGGGACAGGGGCTGTCATCCCCTCTCCCGCCACCTCAGCTCTGGGTCCTCCCGTGGGGGGGGTGGCTCTTCTACTTCCTTTCCGCCTTGTCCGCTGTCACTTCAGACAGGTGGGTTCTCAAAGTGGTCAGTCGGGGACTGCCTCTGGAATTCGAGCAGTACCCTCCAAGCCAAGCCCCTCGGGAGAAAACAGCATCTGCTCCGACCCAGTCAGCTCTCCGAGACAACATTGCTCAGCTCCTCTTCAAGGAGGTAGTAGCTCCGATGGCGGATCCTCCAGCAGACCCAGACTTTGTCTCTAGGTAGTTCTTGATGCCCAAGCAGACAGGGGGCTGGTGCCCCATTCTAGATCTGCATAACCTGAATCAACATCTCAGGCCCCGCACCTTTCGGATGGTCACTCTGTCCCAGATCATACCATCCTTGGAGCGAAACATGTGGTTCTGTTCACTGGCTCTGCAGGATGCATTCTTTCACATCCCAATCCATCCGTCCCATCAGAGGTTCCTCCACTTCTTGGTTGAAGGGACCCTCTACGAGTTACGAGCCACGCCGTTCAGCCTGTCATCAGCCCCATGGGTGTTCACCAAATGCATTGCAGTGGTGGCGGGCCATCTCCAGCATTTGGGGAGGGTCAGGATTTACCCCTATCTCGATGACTGGCTCCTAGCAGGTCCCACCCAGCAGGAGATGGAGAGGTCCAGGGACATGGCACTCCATACCTGCTCTCGACTTAGGCTCCTGATCAATGAGGCCAAGTCGGAACTCCTGCCTTCTCAGATGATGGGCTTCATTGGGGCAGAGCTAGACTCTTGTCAAGCCAGAGCTCAGCTCCCGGCGGACAAGGTGGAAGTTCTTATCTCCTTTGCCCAATCATTTCTGGTTGGGCACTTGTGCCCTGCTTGGGACTTTCTGCGCCTTCTGGGTTACATGGCAGCTTGCACCTCAGTGGTCCATTGGGCCTGGTTGCACATGCACCCCCTCCAATGGGAGCTGGCCGCCCAGTGAACTCAGCGCCACAGTCATTTCAATCAGCTGATCACTGTCACCCAGAAGATGTGGGATGCTTTCCAGTGGTGGACCACCCCAGAACTGTTGCAGGAAGGAATCCCATTTGTCCGCCCCGAGCCAATGGTCGTACTCATGACCGATGCCTCTCTCATGGGCTGGGGAGCCCACGTTGGGGACAAAAGGGCCCACGGGCTCTGGACCCCCGAGGAGTCCTGATACCACATCAACCTGTTGGAGCTGACAGCAGTCAGATGGCAATTATCAGCTTTCACACCTCAGCTCTGGGATCAAGTGGTTCAAGTCCAGGCTGACAATGCCACGACCATGTATTACCTCAACAAACAGGGCGGCATGCACTCCCGTCTGCTGTGCAAGGAGGTGCTCCACATCTGGGCCCTCGTGAGACAATTGGAGGCAGATCTCCTCGCCATCCATGTGGCAGGAGCCTCAAACCATCTGGCGGATGCTCTCAGCCACTTAGGCCAGACATCCCACGAGTGGTCTCTCCATCCAGAGGTAGTCTACAGTCTGTTATCCCGTTGGGGCAAACCGATGGTGGACCTTTTTGCCTCCAGGGAAAACACCAAGCTGAAGCTGTTTCATACCAGCCCCCCCAGCAGGGCTCACTGCAGGGGATGCCTTCTCGAGGTCGTGGACCCCAGGCCTCCTCTATGCCTTCCCTCCATTTCTCTTGATCACAAGGTGCTCCTTAAGGTGAGGAGGGACAAGATGAAGGTGATCCTGGTAGCCCCAGATTGGCCGCACTAGTTCTGGTATCCAGATCTCCTCAGCCTCAGCTGCAGGCACCCAGAATGGCTTTGCACATGCCCAGACCTGATCTCTCTCAATCAGGGGATGATATTCCAACTGGACCTTCAATCCCTGCACCTCATAGCCTGGTACCTGAGTGGCTAGAGTTCCAGGCTTTGGGTCTTTCCAAAGATGTCTACACCGTGGTGGAGGCATTCAAAAAGGAATCAACCGGGGAATGTGCCTTCAAATGGAAAAGGTTTTCCATTTGGAGTCAGGGCAAGGGCCTGTACCCTCTGTCCTGTCCAGTGGCTAACATTCTCTACCACCTTTGGTCCCTCTCCAAAGGGGGTCTGCGGTCATCAACCCTTAGGGTTCACCTGGCAGCCATCTCTGCTTACTGGGTGTGGGCCAGTCAGCTGACTTTGGCGCAGGAGACAGTGGTCAGGTGCTTTTTCAAACACCTGGATCACATATCCCTTCTGGTGCATGAACCTCCACCTCCGCAGTATCTTCTGCTGGTACTGGCATAGCTCATGGGCAAGCCATTCGAACCAATGAACAAGTGTGCCTTGTCACACTTGTCATGGAAGACGGCCTTCCTGGTGGCTATCACGTCTGCCAGAAGGACAGGGGAGCTCCAGGTGCTTCAGTGGACTCCCCCTACCTGGTCTTCCACAGGGACAAGGTTGTCCTACACCCCCACCTGAAATTTCTTCCGAAGGTGGTGTCAGAGTTTCACCTTAACCAGGTGTTGACTCTGCCGGTATACTACCCTAATTTCACCTTGGAGGCAGAGTACAGGCTCCATACTTTGGACCCTAGAATGCTCTCTCCTACTATAAGGAGAGGACGGTGGAAATTTGGGTTGAAGTTCACCAACTGTTTGTCACCTATGTTGAAGCCACTTCTGGCAGACCTGCAGCAAAGCAGACTATTGCAAGATGGAGTACATCATGCATTGGTCTGTGTTATGAGTTGGTGGGCAAGAAGCCTCCCAGAGGGATAAGAGTTCATTCTACCCACCATACTGCTGCATCGGTGGCTGCTTCCAGGGACATCTCTATCCAGGAAATCTGTCAGGCTACTACCTGGAATCGGCAAACACCTTCATCACCCATTACCACATTGACCTTGAGTCACACCGGGATGCTGGTTTTGGGGCCTCAGTTCTCCAATCTCTGTTCCTTAAGTAGAAGGTGTGCGCCTTGCCTCCCTCCTCCCGGAGAACTGCTAGGAGTCAGCCAATAAGTGTGGATGAACAACATATCCACGATCCTCGAAAAACAGGTTACTCACCTGTAACAGTAGTTCTAGGAGTGGTATATGTTCATCCACACGGACCCACCCGACCTCCCCGGCTGTGGACGCACACAACCTGGCTTCCATGGACTAAGTTCTGGCATCATGGGGTGGAGTTGAGTAGTAGCATTATTTCGGGAGGGAGGACAGCCTTGAAGACTTCCAGTGATCTTAAAGTGGAAGGACATGTATAAGTGTGGATGAACAACATATACTGCTCCTAGAACTACTACTACAGGTGAGTAACCTGTTTTTCTAGGGACATGGATATGTTGTTCATCCACACTCATTGGCAGGTATCCTTGCAGCTTTAAATCTTGCTGAAGGTCTTCAAGCTTGCTCCTCCCACCCACCCGGGTGGTATAACTCTCGGCTCCGCCCCATGACGCCAGATCTTCCTTACCGCTTGGAAGCTCAGGTTCCCTCCTTAACGCTCTGCGTTTGAGACTGGTTCCTATTTCTCCGTTTGCGGATTTAAAAATAAATTTGCTAAAAAAGACTCAGTCTTCTATCCTCATGACTGCGGATGGACAAATCGACTCGGTTTGAGATGCCCATGCGGGCAGAAGATGTCTTGGACGGATCCACACTCCATGTGTGTCTACTGCTTAGGCTCTGAGCAGCACCCGCAGGCTTGCGACCTGTGCTCATCTTTCGGCCTACGCCCTCGGGCTGACGCAGCGTGCTGTACTGCAACCGGGCTGCCCCGAGAAGCGGTTTCTCCGTGAAGTCTGGGCGAGGCCCGGTTGGCGGTGTCTCTGGCGGCGGGCTCGGGCGGATCAGTTTCGATGGATGGTCGCCTCGAAGAGGAGGCGGGCGCTGGTCAGAGTTTCCTCGCCGCTGCATTTATCCCGCCTCTGGGCTCTTCACACGGCTTCTTTAATGAGCTTTTTGTCTGTCCCTCTCCACTAAAGGAGAAGGGCCTACGCTATGGACCTATTCTCGGTCCAAAAAGAGGGACAGGGTAAGTCCTCCCCGACGCTCTTGGGAGCGGGAAAGGTCCTCTCCCGGGCCATCGACCGCTGGCTTCGGTCGACACTGCCCGCCACTGGCCTCACGGTGTCCCCGTCAGGTCAGTTGACGAGACTCCCACCGATGAAGTCGAGATTTTCTCGACCCATTGGACGGGCTGTCGCCTTTAGCAGCCGAGATTCCCCTCTCCCCGGTTCCCCCAGGAGGAGTTGAGGATCCCGTGGGCTCGCCTGTGCCTCCGGTTCCGGAGCCCTCGGATGCACCATCCGAGCCGAAGGGAGTGCCGGTTCTGGCCGACACCTCCCCGCACCGACCTCGGAAATTCCGGGACTCTCGGTCTCGGTCTCGGACCTCTTCGCGGTCCAGCCGATCCCACCGTCATAGGCGGTCTCGGTCTCGGCACCGCGGTAAGCGGCGTAGCCGCCGGCCTCGCCCTCCTCCTCGGATGAGGGAGGCTTCGCGTGAATTACGTCGACGGTATTTAGGACTTTATGTTGCAACAGTTTCTCCTGGCGGGAGTAAGCCGACCCCGCCGCCTTCCCCCGGCCATTAAGTGGTTGTCACTGGAGCGTCGACACAACCCCTCGACTTATCCGAGGAGCTCATACCCAGGCCGGTTGTTCGGCCAAACCAGCTGCTCCACCGATTCGGTGGAACCTCCGCCTCCACAGCCATTACTGGGGCTCCGGACCAAGGATTCTCGGTCGGCTAAGGGTCTACCCCATCGGCTGTCAGTTACCCTCACTCCCGACCGACCTCGGCAGGTGAAGGGTGGCTCAGGCCAGAGGCAGCTCTTCGAGGACTCTTCCGAGTCCGAAGATGATTCCTCCTTTTTCTCCAAGCGACTGGACTTGGAGTCTTCAGGAGGTCAGTCAATGGACGATAGCCCGTCGTCCTTCCTAGGACTGCTTCGGCTCATCTCGGAGTCCACCGGGATGGAGCTCGAACCTGTTTCCAAACGGGCCAGGTATCCCCTCACGGAGATTCTGGACCGAGGGATTTCGACGGAGGCCTTCCGGTGGCCGAGGCCATAGTGGTCTGGCACTGGAGCTTTGGCAGCCTGCTTCCTGCCCTGTGCCCGGCCAGGATGGCCAGGAAGTATCACGTCCCTACTGGTTCCTTGTCCGGTTTTGGAACACCCTCTGCTGAGGGTTGGTTACCGACAGCGTTTTCGGCCTGGCATCGCGCCAGGATGTGGACAAACCTCCTGACGAGGAGTCCAAGAAATTGGACTATTGTCGGTGAAAAGTCTCGCTGCGTCTCTCTCGGCCTTCGTCCAGCCAGTTGGCCGTCCTCATGGCACATTTTTTCATGCCCTGTTGGGCTCCCTGGATGAGGTCATCCCTCATCTTCCCGCCGATCTGCAGACTACGGTTAAGCAGGTGTGGGACCAGGGCAGGGCAGTGGCCAAACAGCAGCTCCAGACTGCTTTGGATATAGGGGACTCATGTGCCAGATCGGTGGCGGCCACAGTGGCTATGCGTCGGCGGGCTTGGCTGAGGATATCCACCTTTACTTCGGATACCCAGCACAAGTTGTCGGATGTTCCCTTTTTGGGGACTGACCTCTTCGGCCCTGGGGTGGAAGGTCACCTGCAGAGGATCGAGAAGTCCAATGCTACCTTGGACTCGGTCTCTTCCGCTCAGAAGGACAAAGGCCGCAAACCACAGCCTAAGCCCTTTCGTCCTTCTGTGCCCCCGGCGCGCCCGGCCCAGCAACGTCAGGGCCAGCAGGCTCGGCCTTGACATCCCAAACCCAAGCCGCCGGCTTCCTCTAACAGGAGGCAGGGAGGAAAAGGCCCAGGAGGTCCCTCGGCCGGTCCCTCCTCCAAGCCTGCCCAGTGACGGGCTGAGGGTGTCGCCCATTCCCGCCACTCCCCTGGGTCCCCCGGGGACGGCCCGCACTCTGCTCCGCCTGGTCCGCTGTTTCCACGGACAGGTGGGTCTTGGAGGTGGGAAGAGGCCTGCCTCTGGAATTCGAGCAGGCACCACCCTTCAGAGCCACACCGGGGGCTTCGGGATCCCCAGCCTCACTGGTGGCTCGTCGAGCCGACATCGCCTCCTCCTCCAGAAGGAGGTGATAAGAGAGGTGGTGGACCCTCCTTCAGACCCAGGGTTTGTGTCCAGGTACTTCCTGGTTCGAAGCGACGGGGCTGGCGCCCATTCTCGACTCCACACGACCTAAACAAGTTCCTAAGGTCTCGAACCTTCAGGATGGTCACTCTGGCTCAGATAATACCATCCTTGGAACGCGGCGTGTGGTTCTGCTCTCTGGACTTGCAGGACACGTTTTTTCACGTCCCTATCCGTCCGTCTCACCAGAGATTCCTTCGCTTCCGAGCAGAAGGATCCCTCTTCGAGTTCCAAGCCATGCCCTTCGGCTTGTCTCCAGCTCCCAGGGTCTTCACCAAATGCATGGCAGTGGTGACAGCATTCCTGCGGGCCGAGGGGTCCGGTGTACTTACCTGGACGACTGGCTGATAGCAGCTCCCTCCAGGAAGGAGGCAGAGTGGTCCAGAGATCTGGCCTCCAGGTTCTGTTTCAACTGGGCCTCCTTATCAACGAGGCCAAGTCAGAACTCGAGCTGAAGCAGGTGATTCTATTCATCGGGTGCAGCTCGACTCTCTTCGAGCCAGAGCGCTCCCCGCGGACAGGGCCGAGGTTCTTTCCTCCTTGCCCGATCATTTCTGGTTGGGCAATTCTTCGCCGGGACTTCCCGCCTCCTGGGTCTCATCGGCCTGCACCAGCGTGGTCCGTTGGGCCCGCTGGAACATGCGTCCCTTCAGTGGGGACTGGCCAGCCAGTGGTCACAACGCCGATCCTTTGGACCAGCTTGTGTCGGTGACACAGGGGATGTGGAACGCTCTCCAGTGGTGGACCGTTCCAGATCATTTGCAGGAGGGCATCCCGTTCGTCCGCCCCGAGCCGACGGTCTCTCTATCGACCGATGCCTCTCTGATGGGTTGGGGTGCCCATCTGGGGGAACACCAGGCTCATGGCCTCTGGTCCCCGCGGGAGTCCCGATGCCACATCAACCTGCTGGAGCTCCGAGCGGTCCGCCTAGCTCTCACCGCCTTTGCTCCGTTCCTCCGGGGTCAAGTGGTCCGAGTCCAGACGGACAATACCACGACCATGTACTATCTAAACCGCCAGGGCGGGACGCGCTCCATGCTTCTATGCAAGGAAGCTCCATGATTGGTCACTTCGCAGCCTGGAGGCGGATCTCCAGCCATTCACGTGGCAGGAGCCTCCAACACCCTGGCCGATGCCCTGAGCCGGATAGGGGCTGCATCCCACGAGTGGTCTCTCCTGCCGGAGGTAGTACAGCATCTGTTCTCCCATTGGGGCACACCTCAGGTGGACCTGTTTGCCTCCAGGGAGAACGCGGCTGAGTCTGTTCCATGCCCGCCTCAGCAGGGCTCGCTGCAGGGGATGCCTCTCGAGGCAGTGGACCCGGGCCTCTTACGCCTTTCCCCATTTCCCTTGATCCACAAGGTGCTTCTCAAGGTGAGGAGGGACAAGGCGAGGTGATTCTGATAGCCCCAGACTGGCCTCGCCAGTTCTGGTACCCAGATCTCCTCAGTCTCAGCTCCAGGACTCTGGCAGCTTCCAGCTCGCCCGGACCTGCTCTCAGTCAATCAGGGAAGGTGTTCCATCCGGACCTTCAATCCCTGCACCTGACGGCCTGGTTCCTGAGCTGCTAGAGTTCCAGGCTTGGGTCTTTCCGACGAGGTCCTCAATGTAGTTGAGGCGTCCCGTGAGAGTCGACCAGAAAATGTTATGCCTTCAAATGGAAAAGGTTTTCCATTTGGTGTCAGGCAAGGGCTTGGACCCTTCCTCCTGTTCCTTGGCAAGCATCTTGGACTATTATGGTCCCTTTCTAGTCAAGGGCTTAGGTCGGCGACCCTAGGGGTGCACCTGGCAGCCATCTCTGCCTTACGAGGCGCGGGCGGGAAGCAGTCGATAGCGCAGGAGAAGGTGGTCTGGCGCTTTTCAAGGCCTTGATCACATTTCCTCCAGTGCGGGAATCCCACCTCCGTGGGATCTACTGCTGGTACTGGCAAAGCTCATGGGCAAGCCATTCGAACCTATGCACAGGTGTGCTCTCTCTCACCTGTCGTGGAAGACCGCCTTCTTGGTGGCTATCACGCCAGCCAGAAGGATGGGAGAGCTCCAGGCGCTTCCATCGAGTCTCCTTACCTGGTCTTCCACAGGGACAAGGTTGTCCTGCGCCCCACCTGAAATTCCTTTCAAGGTGGTGTCGAGTTTCACCTTAACCAGGTGTTGACTCTGCCGGTGTTCTACCCCAATCACACCTCGAGGCCGAATATAGGCTCCATACTCTGGACCCTAGAAGGCGCTCGCTTATTATAAGGAGCGTACGGCTGAAATTCGGAGAGGTTCAGCTGTTTGCTCACCCACGCTGAAATAAGCATCTGGCAGACCTGCAGCCAAGCGGACGATAAAGCAGGTGGGTAACCTCCTGCATAGATCTCTGTTATAAGTTGGCGGCATGGAGCCTCCCAGAGGGATAAGAGCTCATTCTACCCGCCATACTGTTAGTAAGTGGCTGCTTCCAGGGACATCCCTATCCAGGAAATCTGCAGGGCTGCTACCTGAAGTCAGCAAACACCTTCATTACCCATTACCACATCGACCTTGAGTCACGCGGGATGCTGGTTTTGGGGCCTCGGTTCTCCAGTCTCTCTTTCCCAAGTAAGTAATGGGGTGTGCGTCTTGCCTCCCTCCTCCCGGAGAACTGCTAGAGTCTGCCAATGAGTGTGGATGAACAACATATCCATGTCCCTAGAAATACAGGTTACTCACCTGTAACAGGAGTTCTAGGAATGGTATATGTTGTTCATCCACCACGACCACCCGACCTCCCGGCTTCGGCCTTTAACCTGAGCTTCCAGCGGGCAGATCTGGCGTCATGGGGCGGAGCCGAGAGTTATACCACCCGGGTGGGTGGGAGGAGCAAGCTTGAAGACCTTCCGGCAAGATTTAAAGCGGCAAGGATACCTGCCAATGAGTGTGGATGAACAACATATACCATTCCTAGAACTCCTGTTACAGGTGAGTAACCTGTATTTCTCTACCTCCGAATTCTCCTGGCTAAACAATTTTATTTGCTAGTTTTCTCTTGATCGTTTTACCATTGTTATTTGTACTCATTGATTCATACAATGCTCGAAATGTTATGCTTTGCACCTTATCCTTCCTGTAACTGTATTGTTGTCTGCTGGTTTGTTGTTCTGCTGTTGTCCTACAGTTCTGTAACCTCCCTGCTGTTGTCCTACAGTTCTGTAACCTCCCTAAAAATAGGCAGTGTTATTATCTAGTGCACTTACCCAGTCAACAAAAACTAGGTACATACATACTTACATAAATGTTCTGCAAGTATGCAGTCCCCAGAGGTTCCCTTTTGGGGTTTTTGGACCACCCCTCTGTGGAGGGACTGGTCACGGATTCGGTGTTCAATAAATGGACAAATCTTTGGACAGAACCTTGTGTAAGGTTGACCAAGCCACTAAAAAAAGAGGTACACAGTGGTGTCTCTGGCAGACTTGCCATAGCGTGATGACAGCTAACTTTGGTCGCTCCCTGATGGAAATTTTTGACATCCTCACTAATCTCCCTGTCGAACAACAGTTGGCATTGAAGCTCATTATAGACCAGGGTCAATTGCTGGCTAAACACATGGGCAGTTCCTGCGCCTGTGCTGTGGTAGCCGCTGTCTCCATGCATTGCAGGGCCTGGCTGCATCTGTCCACCTTCATGGTGGACACCTAGCATAAGCTGGCCAATGTCCCTTTCTTGGGCACTGACTGCTTTGGCCCTGGGGCAGGACACATCAACCAAATCAAGAAGTTCATTTCTACCCTGGATTCTGTGACTTCATCCTAGGAGGGCCAGAAGAAGCCTAAGAAACAGGCTTTCCAATACCGATCCTTCCAGTCACAACCTCCTCGGAAGCAGTCCTAGTGGGGCAGTTCTAGGCCTGGTGCCCCAAGCAGAAGTCTGGGGGGCCAGAGTCCTAAAAGGGGGGGCAGGGGTAGTGGTTCCCCTTTGGCAGCAGCCACTGGTGCCCCCACAAAAGCTGCCCGGTGATGGGTTGGGGGGGACATCGTGCCTCCTCCTGTCCTGTCCCTGACTTCTCTACCTGTTGAAGGCTGGCTACATCATTTCTTACCACTTTGGTCTGCAGTCTCAAGGAACAAGTGGGTGTTGGATTTAGTGGGCAGAGGATTGTTTCTGGACATTGAGACTCTTCCCACATTACTGTCTCCACACACCTCGAGAGTCCAGGATGTCCCAGGGCACACTGTGTCTGCCCTAAGGATGGACATCTCTCAGCTTCTTGTGAAAGGGACAACAGCCCATGTCCTGGATGCCCTGGCCAGTTAGAGTTACATGTCCAGGTACTTCCTGGCCCTGAACTGGATGTGGGGCTGGCACACCATACTGAACATGCACTATCTCATCCAGTTCATTAGGAAATGCAAGTTCTTGAATGATTCCATCTTTGGAGCAGAACATGTGGTTCTACTTTCTAGACCTCCAGGATGTTTTTTTACACATTCCTGTTACTTGATCCCACCACCAGTACCCCTAGATCTTCCTGGACTAAGTCTCCACAACTCATTTACACTAATGGGACTACACTGGAGGTGCTAGGACCCAATGGGAGCCAAAAGTCTTCAGGAGGGCCGGCACTGGAATAGGACCGCACATGCGTGGCGCCACAAGACTAGCTTGCACCATATGGGCTAACTCGGCATTGACCCTCCAACCACCTCGGTTCCTTTTTTCCCTGCTATTGAGTGCGCTTCGGGGACGACATTGCTCACCTGCCAAGAGTCAATTCTTCGTCTATATGACAGCAGCTATAGCCATTCAGTATTCTATTAACTTACTATTTTTAGTATTTTTTTCTTATTTAAAAAAAAAAGAAGAAATGATCAGCCTGCCATCTATGGAGTCAACCTTAGACTGTAGTGGTGACGGTAGGGAGACTTTGTTTGTAAGCAGTTATGGCAGTGGGGCTGTGTCCAGTCCACCGCCCTTTGTGGAGGGTGGGTCCGATCACAGGCAGCCCAATCACAGGCAGCCCGGAGCTCAGCGGGGAGGACAGTCTGCCCAAAGCACAAAGGTAGCAGGCCCGTTCCCAACCTCAGTCGGTGACTTAGCTCCGCTTGACCTCGAGCTCTTCTTTCTTCTGTCAGTGGAAGAAGAAATGGTGCTGCTCGAGGTCGCCCTCTGGTACATCTGCACGGGCATCGTCAGTGGTGGACAATGGTAGGCCTGACCCAACTCCGGTGCGGTCCTCTGTGGCTCGTTCTAAACGGCCGTGATCTTTGACACCAGATCCCATCTCTGTCCTCGATGGGGCTCCAGTGAGCAGTTTCATCACTGGGCCACTCTTTTAGAGCAGTGGGTACAGCATCCACCTGGTTGACCTGGCCAGTGGACCCGGTTCCGGGGCCTTTGTGCCTCAGAGCTGCAGGGCCGTGGCCAGGTCGGTCAGGCCAGGATGTGTGCGCAGTGCCCTCTCCAGTGCCAGTGCTGTCAACGCCGGCTCCACATGCCTACCCCCTCACCTTTTTCCCTTTAGGGGCCGACACGGGTACCACTTTCCTTCCCTCTTTTTTTTTTTTTTTTTTAGGTTTAGGGCCAGCAGCTTTTCTTTCTCTGCATGTTGTGCCAGCACCACGGATGACACTGAAATCCTCAGCGCCTATCTGGGTGGCAGCGTCTCCTATGATTCCTGGCCTAGACCTACCTTTTGGAGGTTCTTCTGGGGTAGAAGTGGATCTTTGAGTCTCACCCTGTCCTGCTTTTGTTGAAGACACTTTCAAGTACATCAAGGGAATCAACAGAGTCCAAGATGGTAGCATCTTTCAGAAAAAGAGATGTGCAAGAACAAAGGGGCACAATTTGAAGATAGAGGGGGGATGGCTCAAAGGTAATGTGAGGAAGTATTTTTTCACTGAGAGGGTTGTAGATACATGGAACAGCCTTCCTGAGGAGGTAGAGGACTCAAAAACAGTGCAGGAATTCAAGAATGCATGGGACAGACATAAGGCAATTCTAGTGGGGGGTAGGAGGAAGTAGGCTGTTGGTTAACTAGGATCTGCAGCCTATGCATTAGGTAGGGAAATGGGCAGACTAGGTGGGCCAAGCGATCCTTATCTGCTGTCAAATTCTATGTTTCTAAGACACAGCAGATGACTCTTTTTATGGGCTGGAATGCAAGTCTTCTGTACTAGCGGAGCCTGTGATGGAAGGTCTTTCTTTCCAGTCTTTCCTCAGGGATATTGGGTCCACCTTAGCATTTCAGACTTCATCTGTGGACCAAAGCAGACTTCTGCTTCTTGGTTCCTACATTTCTCAGTACAAATACACCCTGTAGAACACACTCAAATCAATGGTAGAGAGCCTCCCGGAATCTAACTTTCCATTACCAGGGGCATATAGTCAAATAATCAACTAAAGCCTATATGGACACCTATGACACTGCCTCTAGGGCAGCTGCTGCTGACATTTGTAGAAGGTGACTTTCCTGGCCCAGAACTTCACATTACTCACCCAGTGCTGAGCAGGTGATAAACGTCCCCTTGATGGCACTTATCTGTTTGGCCCTCAGGTTGAGCTCTGGAGGCCGCTCAGAATGTCAGGGCTGCCATTTAAACAGCCAGGCCAGCTCCTGCTGCCCCTCAGAGGGATGGGAACCATCGACATTTTCGTAACAGGCAGTCCTTCCAAGGTAGAGGACAAGAAGCCTTTATCAGGAACCAACTCCTCAGCTGCGAAGAAAATGCAGCAGAGGGCACAGGGCCCAAAAGCATCCTGTACCAACCTCTGAGGATCCAGCCCAGGTCCCACCTCAGCTGTCTGAGGTGGATGCTTCTCGGCAGTAGGAGGGGCATCTGACTTGGGTTTTACAACCAGTGGAAGTCTATTACAGCAGACCTATGGGTCATCAGGATTGTCTGGGAGGGATACTCTTCCAATTTTGCAGAGATTTCCCTGGACCTTCCACCCAGATGGCAGCTCAATCTGTCGTCCTCTCAGTTGGACCTTCTTACTTCTGAGACATGGGGCCTCTGCAGGAACAGGGCAGTAGAAGTTGTTCCATGGCAGAACAAAACACAGGTTCCTATTTCCATTGCTTCTGGTTCCAAGATAACGGGCAGCATGTGCCCAATTCTGAACCTTGGAAAGTTAAACAAGTGCATGTTCAGGGAGGAGTTCACTAAAACTTCAGCACTCAAGTCTTCTTCACTACCTGGACAATTGGCTCCTTGCCAGCCCATCCGGCAGTACACACAGGAAGCAGTTGCCACAGCTTTTCAGTTGCTCACTTTCAGGGGGTTTCTGATTTGGGAAAAGTGCCAGATTCACTTTCCCAGCAGCTCCTCTTCATAGGAGCCCTCCTGCATACCTCCGGAGTGAGGGAGAAACAGCATCTTCATATGGCTCATTACATCAAGGAAAACTACTCTGGGCCCCTTTCGATGCAGAGGATGCTGGGACTCAAGGCACTCTCTGCAGCAAGCAGTGGTCACTGACCACACACCCGCAATCCTCCACATAAAGTGACAAGAGCCTCGGACAAAATCACTCACATGGTAGGTGCAGTTGGGCAAACTTCTGCTAGGTCTTCCCCTTATCCCACTGAAATCTCAGATCACCATCACCACGGTTGCACTCCTGATCGGTTGGGGAGCTCACTGTCAAGATCTCCACACTCAGAGCTCTCCTTATACGCTATCTGAATGCTGAAGGATGCTTTCTGCCACAAAGTGATCCTCTGGATGGACGACAAAGCTGTGATGTATTACATCAACAAGCAGGGTAGAGCACTCCCCTACCCTCTGTGCAGGAAGGCCATAACTGGTGCTTCAAGTACGATGCGTAGATTCATATATCGTGCAGATGCTGTTTGATGAGTAGGGCAGTCCAGACCTGGTCATTTTTGCATTCCCCTCTCAACGCAAAACTGCCTCTATCCTGCTCCAGAAATCCAGAACATGGTGTTTTCTGTCAGGATGTATTCAGACTGCAGTGGACAAGATGCTTCCTGTATGTTTTCCTCCTCTTCCCTTAGTTCAGAAGGTGCTGCTGAAATTGGAGGTACAGGGGGCAGGATGATTCTCATCGCACCATTCTGGCCTCAACAGATACGATTTCCATTGATCAACAGACTGTCATAAGTTCCCCCGAGGCAACTTCCTCTACAAGTGGACCTTGTGACACAGGGACATTTGGCCCATCCCAACCTGTGCTCCTTTCACCTCCATGCCAGGCTCCTGAGGAGATAGAAGTGGGCAGGTTTTAGGTTTCCCGGACAATCGCAGAAATCTTCTTAGCCACTCATAAGCCTTCCACCAGGAAGGCTCACATGACTAAGTGGAAACGCTTCTCCATCTGGTGTGCAAAGTCCCATCTGGATCCTTCAGTTACCCACCAACTAAGATGTTGGAGTGCCTCTTGGACCTGTCAGACACAGGTCTGCAATACTCGGCAGTGAAAGTACACCTCTGCGTTTTTGGCCTATCTTGAGCCAGTACAGAACATGTCACTGGCTCAGTTACCATTAGGAGATTCCTTAAAGATATCCTACACACTAAACCCCCGGTCAGTAGACCAGTGGCCACATGGGATATTAACCTGGTGCTAGATTGCTCACCCGTAAACCCTTTGAACTGCTAGCTTACCTGTAAATTGAAATTTCTGACCTGGAAGACAGCCTTCTTAGTGGCTGTCACTTTCTATTTATTTATTCATTACAAAGTGAGTTTACAACCTTTGAGTCAGAGACTCATTTACAAAGGCACCTCATCACGGGGGGCCGGGCAGACATCAAGACAGTTATTACAGTGCAGTTTAAAACCGAGGATAACATAACAGGTGCAGTAAAAGGAACATTTAACATAGATACGCTTAGGTTACATAACGTTTATTTATTTATTAAACTCTAGGATTACAAGTACCTTCGAGCAGGAACTGCTCATTTACAAAGGTTCCATGTCAAAGGATGAGGAGTTACATACATACAAAGGCAAACAATGGATACAACCTTAACATATAGATAACTTAAACATAGTTAATTCAGTCAAAAGTGCAGTGAGACAACGAACTAGCTTCTAACAGAATTCATGGAGAAACAGTATACGTGGTAGGAGGGAGTCAGAAAGAAGCCAGCTGGTAAGAAGCCATTGTCAGAGGGTAGTCCTGGGTGCAAAGAGTGTGGGGAGGGGCTGGAGGGCCCAATAGTGAGTGCGCCAGTTGAGAGGGGATGGGTGGATGAGGGTGGGGCAAAGGGTGAGCGGGAGGAGGCTGGTGCCAAAAGTGCAAGACTGAAATGGCAGGTTACAGAATACCCTTCAACTAGGGTATGGGGTGATGACCATGGTTTGGAAGAGGCAGTCACATTGTGTGGTAGAGGCGAGGAATAGTCGTAATTGCCTTTTAAAGGCTCTTAGCATCGTAGTTGCAAGTGTTTCTTTGTTAAGGGTATTGAACCACTGTGAAGCCCTGTACGTGAAAGACCTCTGACCCAAAGAGGTCCGGCACCTGGGGACCTGGAAGGTCTGATATTGAGCACTGCATGTTGGCAGTAAAGAGTTTAGCCACTCCTGATGGCATGAGTCCGAGGAGAACTTTTCTGGCTATCAGACAGGTCTGGTATTGTATTCTACTGAGGAGTGGTAGCCATCCAGCTCGGGCATACAGGTCACAGGTGTGCGTTAGGTGGGCGGCCCCCGCAAGAAGTCTACAAGCCTTGTTAAGTGTCACGGATATCCTCCAAAGGGCAGTAGGGGTGGCAGAGCCATAGATGACTAGACCGTAGTCGATGATGGAGGTGACAGAGCTGTAGATAGCCAGCCTAAGGGCATCAGAGGTCATGCAGTGTTTGTACTTGTGGAGCAGGCCAAGCCGTATGTTGGCGGACTTAGCTACATACCAGTGTGATGTGAGTAAGAGAGTGAGCTGTCCAGAGTGATGCCGAGGTATTTGAACTCGTGAACTTGGTCAAGTGAAGCCCCTCCTTGCCTCCTTGGTTCTTGATGGTGAGGGACAGAGGTGTATACTTGCTCCGTGCATTGCAGAATGACATGACCTTAGTTTTGCTATAATTCATGACAAGTTTGTGTGAGCTGAACCATTCTTCAACAAGCTTGAAATCACATTGCAGTTGACAATGTTTGAGGAGCGACTGCTCTACCAGACCTACCTTCTCGCTAAGAAATCACTGCTAGGACTCTTCCCCCTCCAGGGGTCTCCACCTCCCTACAGCAGTCATCATCATCTGCCACCACCCATAGCTCTGTTAAGGCCACTTTCAAAGTGCCCAGAACCAAGACCTTGTTGATAATGTAGTAGTCTGTATGTTACTTAGGTTACATAATATTACAAAATTGTGAGTTACACTCATGGATATAGTAGGTCCTCAGAGAAGACAGCGGGTTACATCCCTGTTTGGACCTAGTAGGGAAGGAGTGGGTCTGGGGGAAGGAGAGGCTGTCCAGTGGACATTGTCGAGCCAGGGGCAAGGCGGTGGGTACCACAGGTTACAAATAGGGGTTAGTTGCAACCTCACAACAGCGGTATTAAAGATATGGTTCCAAGGGCTGTTTTGAAGGAGCCACTTTTGGCAAGTTGGAGATGCAGCTAGGGAGGGAGTTGAACCAGGTGGGGGCTCGGTAGAGGAAGGATCTCTGGGCAAGAGAGGTCTTGGTTCTGGGCACCTTGAAAGTGGCCTTAACAGAGCTACCAGTGGTGACAGACAATGATGACTGCTGTAGGGAGATGGAGACCCCGGGGTGGGGGAAGAGTCCTAGCAGTGATTTCTTAGTGAGGAGGCAGGTCTGGTAGAGCAGTCACTCCTCAAAGTTGAGCAGATTGGTGGTAGTATAGAGAAGGCAGGTGTGAGTTCGGCTGGGGGCACCGGTCAGGAGCCTACCGGCCTTACTGATGGACAGTTGGATTTTGGAGAGGGCAGTGTTGTCAGCTGTGGCACAGATGGGCAAGCCATAGTCCATGAGGGACAAGATGGAGGAGGTGATGACCAGCCTGAGGGAAACCTGAGGCAGGCAGTCCCTGTGCAGGTATAGCAGGCCAATCCGAGAGTTAATGATGGCTGACAGGGCATTAATGTGGGTGTGGAAGGAGAGGGCAGTATCGAACGTGATGCCTAGGTACTTGTATGTGGTCACTTGTTCTAGTGGGTGCAGAGTGCTGGGGATAATCAAGAGGGGGGTATTTTTAGCTTTATTTTGGTGGTGAGAGAAGAGCATTGATTTGGTTTTCTTTAGGTTAATGACCAGTCTGCAGTCGCCAAACCACCTTTCGGCTTGGTTGTAAGCTTGCTGGAGGGATAATTGGAGGGAGATGGGATTGGGATGTGAGGCAATAAGGACTGCATCATCAACGTAGAGGAGTATTTTACCAGTACATGAGCTTGGGATGGTGTTGAGGTAGAGACTAAAAAGTATTGGACCCAGGGTGGAGCCCTGAGGGACCCCGGAGTGAACGGGAAGAGTGCTGGAGAGGAAGCCGCTGATCTTGACATGCTGGGATCTAGCAGTGAGGTAGCTAGAGAACCAGGAAATGGGACCACCAGAGAAGCCAAGTTGGTGGAGAGAGTCGAGTAGAAGGGGGTGACAGACAGTGTCAAAGGCCTTGGAGAGGTCAATGAACACTACTCCTGCAAGACTGCCAGAGTCGAGAGCAGCATGCAGGTGTTGGGAGAATTCCAGGAGAGCCGTGGTTGTACTGTGTCCTGGGCAGAAACCGTGCTGCTCTGGGCACATAATGTCATACTTGGTTAGGTATTCAGACAGCTGGATCAATACCACTTTTTCAAGGGCTTTAGAGAGTGGGGGAGGATGGAGATCGGCTGGTAATTGTTGGGGGTGGACCGGTTCCCACTCTTATGTATGGTGATTTCAGTGGTTTTCCAAGCACTTGGGAACTGACCCAGGCATAGAGACCAGTTTAGAAGGTCAGTCAGGGGGACTAGGACTTTGTCCAAGACCATACGGAGGATCCTGGAGTCGAGTGGGTCACTGCTTGGGGGTTACTGCTGCCTAAAGCTTTTAGCAGTTGGGGCCTGACTTCTTGTGGGGGATAGGGTACGCAGGTAGAATGGTGGGCAATGCAGGACCGGAGGGAGAGAGGTGGGGATTGGGTCAAAGAAGCTGCTGGGGAGGACCGAGCTTAGGTCAGAGAAGGCAGTGTTAAGGCAATCGACTATAAGGAGTGGATCTGTGGTGGGGATGCCATTGATGGAGAGCTGATATGGTTGGGGGGAGCAGGACTACCCATCTAGCTCTTTCATATTATCCCAGAAGGTCCGGGCTGAACCCCAAGTGGAAGCGAGGGTGGTCTGGTAGTGCTCTGCCTTGGCCCGCCTAATGGCCCAAGTGCACTTATTGCATTCTGCATTGTAGGCCAGTCTATCAGATGCCTTTCCAGATTCTACAGCAATGTGCCAGAGATTATCTCTGTTTTTGAGTCTCTGGAGGAGGAGTCGGGTGATCCATGGGGCATTGCATTTTTTGGAGCGGATCCTGGTGAGGGGGCTAAAAGGTCACAAGCCTTACAGAAGGCATTTGTGAAGTGGTCAAGAGCTGAGTCAATGTCAGGGGCACGCTGGATAGGGGACCAGTCTAGCTGGGCTAGGTATTGTGTTAATTTTCTGAGGCCACAGGGGCATAAACGGTGGCGCAGAGTGGCCTGGGACACTGGCTTCAGAGTGGAGGATGACCAGAGACAGAGAACTGGAAAGTGATCACTAAGAGAGTCTGGAAGGACATTGACATCCCAGATTGTGTAGAGGTGGTTAGATATAACAACATCTAGGAGAGTACTGGTGCCAGTAGAGTGGTTGAATCTGGTGGGCTGGGTGACTAACTGGGACAAATCCAGGGCAGCAAAGGAGTCCCTTATATGGGAGGCAGTGGAGGCAAGCCAGTTAACATTGAGATCACCTAGGATGACTTGCTCCACTTTGTGAGGGAGAGGTGTGAGGTAGTCAGTGAGGGACTGGAATGCTGGTTTTGATTCCTCAGGGCAATGAGGGAGACTGTGAGAAGAGAGGGCCTTGGGCAGGGTCAGGTGTGATTTTAAGGTGAGGGCTTGGGCCCATAATCAAGTTTAGGAGCTGGGAGTGCCTGACCTGTAAGGGAGTCCCGTACGAGTAATGCGCAACCACCACCGCATTTGCCTACTCAGTCTTCCCTGTAGATGGTATATCCAGGGAGGGTGATAGCAGAGTCAGGGGGTGGATTTGGAGAGCCATGTGTCTACCAGTGCAGTTATGTCAGGTTGAAGTTGAACGACCCAGCACTGGAGGGCAGATTTCTTTAGGAGACTGCAAATGTTTAAGGATGCAAAGCGGAGGCCAGTTGCAGTACAGGGTTTAGAAGGGCTGGAAGCCATAGGTCCTGGGTTTGGGTGTACACTACCAGATAATAATAATAGCAGTGTAATTATTCTGGTTAGTGGCCGGTGGCAATGGAGACCCTTGGGTCGACACCCAGCTGAGGACTTTACAATCAGGGTGCATGGGATAGATAAATTGGGAATAGCAGGGGAGAGCTGGGTTCAGGTCGGGCCTTGGAGGGCGGAGGGAGTGGGGTGTTGGCAGGGTGGGGGTGTTGGGGGGGTCATGGGTGTGTCGAGGGTGGGGTAGTCTGGGGATGAGGTGCCTAGTGTAGAGGAAAGGTGCTCTAGTCAGTGTGAGGTCTGTACCAAGACGGTGAAGGACAGCAGACTTAATAATGGAGTGTAGGTATCCATAGCAGCTGGGCAGTAAAGGAAGAGGGTCCAGGAGTAGTAGAGAGTAAGGAGATGTTGAGCAGCTTGGCATGGTTGGGGGGAAAACTCCTCTAGTGGGTGAAGAGTATAAGCTGCAAATGGGAAAAAATCAGTATCAATCAGTAGAAGAGGGAGGGGGCAAAGACTGATGAATAGTGATAGACTGACCACACAATAAGTGAAATGAGACAGGAACTGTATTGTGTTGGATTGGGTAAGTGTGCTTATAACTGGGCCCTCTAGTGGCTAAAAGATATAATCTGCTAATGGAAAAGTCGGCAAAAAAAAAAAAGGCTTGGAGGGGAGGGCAATCAGAAAACAAAAGAGAAATTAACAGTTTGGAAAGGGTTGAGAATTAAACAGAGATAGTTTAAGCAGGGAAATCCTGAAGCAAATTGGGGGTTGGGGAGGACACTGCAATATCTCAACAGGAGAGAGCAGTAGCCTTACAGTTGTGGAAGGGACTCTGATTAACACAGGGGCACAGAGCTGGAAAAAAAAAAAAACAGGCAGGGAGGTTCTGAAGCAAGTTTTTTTTTTGGGGGGCACTGCAGCAGTCTCAATTGGACACAGAGGTCAAGGGTGCAGCCTACAGACTTACAGCTCTAAGAGAAGACACACAGGACTCAGGGCAGATAGCAAAATCACACTACCTTAAAATCTCTCTCAAAACTTAAATCAACTCTTAAGAAATCTCTACATCAGACTAAACATTACTTAAAGTGAGAAATCAAGAACATGTCAAGTGGAGGTCAGTCCTAGCATAATTTATTGGCAGCAGTTCCTAGAAGACTTCTGGATTGCTGCACATAGTGTGAGAAACACTGGCAAACAGGGGCAAGTGAGATTCCTCTAGAATAGATGCCAAAATTCAGAGTTCCAACCCGTACAAGCCGAGGAATAGTTGAGGGTTTTTCATGACTGTTTTTTGGAATCTTTACCCTCTGCCCCTAGTGAGACTTTGTGGATCAGAGGAAGGTGTTTCTGTGTATTTGATGCACTGGAATGCATTTTCGTCTGTTCTGAGTGAACGAATGATGAATGGGATGTGGGATCTGCCGTTTTATGGCTGAAATGTTATGGGATCCTACTTGGCACGGGATTTTCCTGGATTTTGGATCTATCAGCGGTTACTCTGGCTGGGCTTTATTTGGGCTGCTCAGGATTTGTATCCTGCCTCTGGCTACCATCTATGAAAAAGGAATAGGGGCTTTAAGCATTTTTGGACCTTCTGATTTTGACTTAGTTTGAGTCTTCCTGCCCGCTGGGTTTCTGCTTGATTTGCAGTCTGAAGAGGGCATTAGAATTTTTGTTGCCAAGGAATTGGCTACTGTTCTGTGCCCTCGTGACTCCCAGGCTGGGCTACTGGTGTGGCCTGCCCTGGGGTGCTTTATTAGGCCTCATCATATCTTGTGGTATTGCCCAGTAGGGAGTGGGGTCTCATTCTTGAGTCATGAGATAGATTTGACTGCCCTGAGCCCTGATTTTTATGGATTATTTGGTCTGTTATACGGATTCTCGACTGTGAACACATTTGACTCCTTCCCAGTGGATTGAAGACTTATTTTTTCTTTCTTTTTTCTTTTCTGAGTTGGACAGTGAGGTGGTGAGAGGACCTTGTGTCCATTTATTTTATTTTATTGTTTTCCTCCACTCCTTGGTCGTGAGAGGACTGGTGGTGGGAGGAAGGGATATGTTACTTTATGTGTTAAGTGTGAATTGTTTATTTTGAAATATTCTGCAGTGAGAGTGCTGAATTATTTGTTCTGAAATATTTTGTTTTAATATTTTGCAGTGAGGGTGCTGAAATATTTTCTTTTCTTTTTAAAGAGCCCCCCAGTGGTGAGAGAGCTGGAGGGGAAGGGGATGATTTTATTTTACTGTTTTCCTCCACTCTCTGGTCATGAGAGGACTGGGGGGGGGAGATGTGTTATTGTATATTTTAGTTTGAATTGTCTGATTTGATTTTTATTTATATCTATTTTACTTTAAGAGTCTTCTCGCTGGGTTTGACTTGATTTTCTTCAAGGTGGGGTTGGAAAGTTATGTTGGTTAGTTTTGGACTATTTATTTAATTAGATTTATTTTGGGGTTTATTTGAATTTTTTAGTGTTATTGTGTTGTTTTTAGTGGTTATGTAGCGGTATGTGCTGGCCTACTACCCCCACGGTGGTGCGCTATTCATCCTGCTTTCTTCATGCCCTCCACCCTTTTTATCTTCCCCCTCTCCATTATGATATATACCAACATTGCAGAGTATTGGGAATTGCTCGGAGAGGGAGGAGCGTGGGGGGCTGAGAACCAGGGAGGATGGACGAGGGGGGCCTTCGTGTCAGGGTTGTTAGATCTAGAAGGCACCCCAGGGTGAAATGGAACTCAGACCATGGTTCACCATGTCTGGTGTCCATACCCAAGGGCACTACAGAATCTAGTAGGCAGATGGGCTTGACAGCCTCTGAGGTTTGTTCAACTCGGGCGGTGTTATGCAATGCTAGGTCCATCAGAAACAAGACTGGCATCATAGCTGATCTTGTTAGTTCGGTGGACTTGGCTTGCATCACTGAGATCTGGCTGGATGAAAATCCAGACCCCACGTTGGAAGCTATGACTCCAGCTGGGTATTTGGTGATACACCGCTCGAGATTGGACCACAGGGGTTGGGGGGTTGCAGTCTGTTTTAAGACAGAATTGGGCCTCACGAGTGTGGTTTGGGGGGAGGCTGAGTCCTTTGAGTGTACAGCGGTAGTGGGTGTTGTCGTTCGAATCGTACTCCTCTACCGTCCACCAGGAGATGGGAAACGGTTCTTACAGGAAGTGGCAGACTTCATCGTTGATATGTCGTTTGAGTCACCCAGATTGATGGTTCTGGGTGACTTCAATGCCTGGGTCGATGATGAACTCTCGCAATTTGGTAATCACTTCCTCCAATTAATAATCTCTTTGGGCTTTACACAGGTGGTTTCCACCGCTACTCATAAATCTGGACACTCTTTGGACTTAGTCTTTCTCCTAGGGATCGATGTTTTTGATTTGGGGGTGGAACCAGTCATTTGGTCAGACCACTACACCGTGAGGTTCAATTTTAGTACCCCCTGAGAAGGCCCACCCCTGTGGAGATGGCGAGATACTGCTCTTTACAGGATATTACATCCCAGGACCTTGCGGCGGTTCTTGACCTCTCGTCCCCCGCGTTGGCGAGCAGTAGTCCAGAGACCTTGGTGACAGCCTATAACAAGGCTGTTACGTTGGCTCTGGACACTATTACTCCTGTTCGTGTACACCCCCTTTCCCTTTGTCCCAAGGCGCCCTGGTTTGATGGGATGTTGAGGGAGATGCGGAAACAGGGGCGAAGATTAGAACGCTGCTGGCGCAGATCCACCCTTGATGCCGACTGCCTTAGATTGATGGACCATTATTGTGTCTATCAATCTGCAATCTTCCATAAGAAGGCAGAATTCCTGTCCAAGGAGATTGCAGCAGCCAGGAATCGACCGTCTCAGCTTTTTCGAACTGTGGACAGGCTGTGCAACCCAGCCTGTCTACAAGCTCGGAAAGCTTTTTCGCAATTAGAGTGTGAGTAGCTCGCTCGATTCTTCGCTAATAAAGTGGCCAACATCAGGGGGGATCTACATCCAACGGCTTCTAAGGGGGATGCTGTTGAACAACATGAGTTCATGGTACCTCAGTTTTCTTGATGTTCCTTCAGCAGACCTGATTTCGTGGCTGCCATGAGGATTATCCGTGGTGTGCACCCTACGAGCTGTAGTTTGGATCCTGGACCAACTTCCCTAATATTGGGTTGTTGTGATATCGGTCCAATCCTTGTGCAAATAGTCTGGTGCTCCTTGGAATCGGGTGAGTTTCCTAGCTCCCTGAAAGAGGCGGTGGTGACACCCCTCTTGAAGAAAGCTACCTTGGACCCTGACTGTTTCACAAGCTACAGACCCATCTCAAACCTACCCTTTATTGGGAAGGTGATTGAGAAGGTAGTGGCGGTCCAATTGGAGAGCCATCCATGGCATCTACGAACCCAATCAGGTTTTCGTAAAAGACATAGCACCGAGACTGCGCTGGTTCGGGTGCTTAATGATCTCCTATGGGCGAGAGACCAGAAGAGACATTCTATTCTAATTCTTCTTGATCTCTCGTCAGCCTCTGACACCGTAGGTCACATGGTGTTGTTAGCATGCCTGAGGCAGATTTGCGGAATATCGGGAACCGTCCTTCTATGGTTCACCTCATTCCTCACTGGGAGATCACAGAGAGTTGCGTCAGGCTTTTTTCCCCTGGCCCAACATCTTTGTTGTGTGGGGTGCCTCAGGGTTCTGTGCTGTCTCCCATGTTATTCACAGTGTATATGCTGCCCCTTTGAGACATTATAAGACAGTATAAGCTGAGGTTTCATTATTATGCAGATGATACCCAGCTATACTTGTCTTTTGCTCCTGACCAGGATGGAGCTCTCTCGGTGTTTAACAACTGTCTGAAAGAAATCCAGGGTTGGATGGATTCTAGTTGTCTGAAGTTGAACTCAGAAAAGACAGAGGTTTTGGTAGTGAACCTGGGATGTCGGATAGAAGGGTCGCCTGTTGGTGCACCCTCAGGAATTTTTCTTGGGGGTGTGTCACTTTCTGCCCTCTGAATGGATGCATAACCTAGGGGTTATCTTGGATGACAGGCTGACACTGCAGTCACAGGTGTCAGCAGTCATCAAGGCTTCCTTTTACCACCTTAGGAATATCGCTTGAGTGAAACACCTTGTTCTGTCTGACACGTTACCTATGTTGGTCCACGCCTTCGTGTCCTCATGTTTGGTCTACTGCAACTCCCTGTATTCCGGGCTTTCTGGGGTTGAAATCTGCTACCTTCAGCTAGTGCAGAGCGTGGCAGCCGGGTTTTGACTGGGATCAATAGGTCATCATCCTTATTACCCGGTGCTCTCGCGAACTGCACTGGCTTCCTTTTTCGGTGGCGGATCACCTTAAAAGTCTGTTTATTGACTTTCAAAGCCCTACATGACCAGGATCCAGCCTATCTGAAAGATCTTCTAGTCCTCTACTGCCTTGGCCGATGAGGGGTTGCTAAAGATTCCAAAAGTGAGTCTAAATTCTTCTGGTTGCAGAGCTTTTTCCTACGCTGCTCCCACTCTTTGGAACTCTCTACCCAGTCGGTTATGGCAGTGCACCTCCGTGGAGGAATTTAAGAGGGGTTTAAAAACTCAACTCTGTCAAATTGCTTTCCTATAGTATTCTGTGTAAGTTGTTGATGAAACTGTAGTTTTTTACTTGTGTTTTATACTGTATTATAATGTCTGATTTTTATTATGTGTTTTGTACAGCACCTTGAAAATCTGAAAGGCGCTTTAAAAATAAAATTTATTATTACACCTTGCTTGGAGGGTGACCATTGGGCAGCTTCTTCTTAGTCTGCTTACCAAACTGCAAAATGCAGTTTGAGAGGAACCAGCCCGAAATGGGCACAGTAGTCCCCTTGCTTGGAGGGTGAGCGTCGGGCAGCGTCTTCTTAGTCTGCTTACCAAACTGCAGAATGCAGTTTGTTTGAGAGGAAACAGCCCAAAATGGGCACAGTAGTCCTTTCACTTGCAGGGTCCCCGAAATCCATGCTTCAGTCTCAGACCCCCCTTCGCTGTCTTTCATGAGGACAGGGTGGTACTCCATACTTGCCCTAAATTCTTACCCAGAGTGGTTTTTGGACTTTCACCTCAACCAGCCTTTGCTTCTCTGCATGTACTTGCTAACTTCCAAAATGAAGGAGAATGCTTCCTTCATTCTGTGGATGTTAAGAGGGTTCCACGATTCTACATTGACAGAATGAAAGAGATATGCAATCCAAGCAACTCTTGTATCTTTCAGCATGCCTCGGCTGGTCAGCCTGTTGCCATTAGATGTATTTCTGCATGGTTAGTAGCATGTCTTTGACACTGCAAGTCCATGGCACAGATCAAGTTTAAAGGCAGGGTCCACACCCACTCTACCAGAGCAGTCACAGCTTCCCTGGCGGAGATTCATAATGTACCCATTGCAGACATCTGCAAGGCAGTGACCTGGATCTCAGTGTATACCTTTGTGGAGCACTATGTTCTGGATGTCCATGCCAGACAGCTCACTTTCTTCAGCAGGATAATCCTTTTGGACTTTTGTCCTGAGTGAGCTCTGTCTCCTGTTGCCCTACTCGGGAGGGGGGGGGGATGGATTTTTAGCTCAGTACTCTCCCATCAGTGTGAATGAGCAGTGGAGACTTTTAGTCCAGGAAGATACGGAAATTATGTACCTACCGTAATGCTTGATCTTCTCAGACGAAATCTCCACCACTCATTCACATGCCCACCCACCATCCCCGAGCTCACTCATTCTGTTTTTGGTCTTCACGTCCTTATTGTTTGGGCTGTGAAGACATTGTTGAATTGACCCTTCTTACATGGGTCATCTGGGCCATCTTATGCCCGGAAGTTAGGGTTAGGTTTTCTTAAGTGAGTTTACACTGCACCTCCTTAGTCAAAAAGGTACTGAGGCCATTGGAGGGTCGATGCTGCGATAGCCTATATGGCATGAGCTAGTCTTGCAGTGCCTCGCATGCGCAGTCCTATCCAGACACCGGACCTCCTGAAGATGTTTAGCTGCCGTGGGGTCCTAGCACCTCTGGCGTAGTTCCATTAGTATGAATGAGTGGTGGAGACTTCATTCAAGAAGGTCAAGAATTATAGTAGGTATGTAATTTCCATTTTTGTACTGAGGGGGTCCTGTACTAGTTCTAGGTCATGCCCTTTAGCCTCTCCTTTGTGCCCAGGGTCTTCAAATGCTTTGCTGTAGTCGCGTTCAACCTGCAGCTCCTCAGGGCCAGAGTGCACCCCTACCTAGGCGACTGGCTGTTGGCCAATCCCTCCAGAGGCCATGGAGAGATCCACAGCTCTGGCTCCCCAGACTTGTCAAGACTTGGGCCTGTTGGTCATCCCAGACAAGTCTGAATGGGTACTGAAGTAGGTGATCAGATTCATCGGGGCTGAACTAGACTCCCTACAGACCATGGCCCTCCTCCCTGTGGGCTGGGCACTGGATCTTAAAACCTTTGCCTGATCATTTCAGGTTGGGTTCTTGCACCCTACCTGGGATTTCTTGAGGCAGCTGGGGTACATAGTGTCCTGCACCAACGTGATCCATTGGGCATGCTGGTGGATGTGCCACTTTCATTGGGAGCTGAGCTCAGTGGTCCCATTGCCTAGGTCACTTGGACCAGCTGGTCATATTGACCCAGTCAGTGTAGGACACCATCCACTGCTTACTTGTCCCAGAACACCTGGAGGAAGGAATCCCATTAGTCTGCCGAGAACAGACCGTCACACTCAAAATGAACACATCTCTGGTGGGATGGGGTGCACATCTGGGCGATCACTGAGCCCATGAGTTCTGATCATCCACGGAGTGTGCAAATGTTAGAAGTCAAGGAGATAGGATTCCAGACCTAAAAGCCATCATGACAGCAGCTGTCCTGGATATTGTGGCCATTATCGGGTCATGGTGCACTGAAAACCATGACTGGGACAAGGTCATACCAGGCAACACTCTGTTCAGGAAAGATAGGGTGGGAAGGAAAGGAGGGGCTGTGGTGCTTTATGTGAGAGAAAGAATAAAAGCAAGAGAGATATTGGGAATATGGGGGGGCAGAGGTATTATGGGTCACCCTGGAGACAGGGAACAGAGCCCCTATTCACACTAGTATGATCTTCAGACCTCTAGCACAGGGTCCTAGGTACTGGTGGAAGCCAACAGCAGAATGGCAGAAAAAGAGGATGGTGCTGCTAGTGGGGGACTTCACTACCTCCAAGCTGCTGTTTCAGCTAGAAACAGGGACATCCTGGAGTCCCTGCAAGAGGCATTCCTCAGGCAGTTAATCAGTGAGCCCACTTGTGATTATGCAGTACTGGGCCTGGTACTCACTAACAGGGACTGTGTTGCAAACATCAGGGTGGGAGGCTGCGTGGAAACCAGTGATCACTGTACAGTGTGGTTCAGTATAAGGATGTTTGCGGAATCGAAGCACAGAAGGGTGAGGGCCTTGGGTGAGTGCCACAGGGATGCACTGGCAGGGGGAAATGACCAGGGGGTGGAGGAACAGTGGTTAAAGCTAAAAGGGGGCATAGTTAAGGCAACATACGTTTCTATCAAACAAGTGTGTAATAGGAAAAGGAGACAAACCAATGCATCAACCAAATGAGTAAGAGGAAAAAGAGACCGCTATGGTGCTCAAGAAAGGTAGTAGAAAAGGTAAAGGGTAAATGGGTTGCATTCAGAAGGTATACAGAGATGTAAAGGGCGGAGGATAGGGAAGTGTATCGGGGAAACAGGGAAGTAAATAAAGCAGTAAGGAGTGTGAAGGCACAGATTAAAGAGAGAATAGCCCAGGTGGTAACAAAAGGGGCTAAGACATATTTTAGGTATGTAAGCAAAAAGAGGAAGACCAGGGGAGGGATTGTATGGTTAAAATGGGAATGTGCAGAGGGGGAACAGGAAAAGAAAGATATTCTGAACGAATACTTCTGCTCAGTGTTCACAGAGATGAGATGGGGAGGGGCCACAAATAAGTAACTGGAGCCATGAAGGGAGGGAGGTGGAATGTAGTCTTTTTTCGGAGAGTCCTGAAGGGACTTTTTAATCTGCAAGTGGGCAAAGCAATGGGACCATACAGAGTGCACCCAAGGGTATTGAGGGAGCTTAGGGAGGTACTAGCTGCACCTTTAATGGTCCAGTTTAACAGCTCACTGGAAACAGGAGTAGTTCCCGAGGACTGGAAGAGGGCAGATGTAGTCCCACGTCACAAAAGTGGTAATAGGGAGGAGGCTGGCAATTGAAGGCCAGTCAGCCTGACATAAGTGGTGGGGATGGATGTTGAAGGAAAGATTGTGGAATATCTTAAATTCAACAGCTCAGAAGCCCTGAAGCAGCATGGATTCATTATGGGGGGTCATGTCAAATGAATCTGACAGATTTCTTTGACTGGGTGACCATGGAATTAAATACCATCCCAAAAGGTTTTCACCTGAAAGTCACAATGTGGGTTGGGGGTGCACCGTTAAGGGGGCTCCTAGAAGGAGAGTGCAGTCCTATGAATAGATCACATTTACTTACATCCAATATTCTGAACCAGGCAATTTTAAACCTGAAGTATGCAAATAAAGTGTTTCAGCTTCATTGGATTTTGAGTTATTCTTTGCTAACTATAGGCCTAGCTAATACATGCATAGATCAGGTTTAAAATTGCCTGGTTCAGAATATTGGATGTAAGTAAATGTTCTGTCTCCACAGGAGTGCACTGTCCTTCTAGGAGTCAGGGACCATGGAATTAGATCTGGGTAGAGCAGTGGATGTTGCCTACCTAGATGTCAGTAAGGCTTTCAACACTGTTCCACATAGGAGACAAGTAAGCAAGCTGGGTAGCTTAGGAGTGGGTCCAAAGGCAGCAAACTGGGTAAGAAACTGGTTAGTGGATAAGTGATGGAGGGTAGTGGTAAACAGTATTCACCCCGGTGGAAGGGAGGGTGACCAGCAAGGTGCCACAGGGATCAGTGCTGGTATTGGTCTTCTTTAATGGCCTTACAAGTGACATTGCACAGAAGCTGGAAGGGAAGGCCTGCCTCTTCTCAGATGACACCAAAACCTGCAATAGGGTGGACACTCTGGGCAGGGGGGAGGGGATGAGCTGAGATCTGCGAAAGCCTGAGGAGTGGTCAAGGGTATGGCAGTTGTGTTTCAGTATGAAAAAGTGCAGCTGGGGGTGGAGTACAAAATGGGTGGAGTGATATTGATGACCACCAAGCAGGAAAGAAACCTGGGGGTAATCATTTAAGATGATCTAAAGGTGGCCAGGTAGTATGACAAGTCGGTTAGGAGAGCTAGTGGAGTTTTAGAGTACATAGGGGAGGGGTGATGCCGCTGTATAGATCTCTGGTAAGACCCCACCTTGAATACTGTGTCCAGTTCTGGAGACCACATCTCTGGAAGGACAGAAGCAGAGTGGAGGCAGTCCAGAGGAGGGCAGCTAAATGGTGCAGGGTCTGCACCAAAATCATTACAGTGAAAGACTAAAGGACCTCAATGTGTACACCTTTAAACAGAGGAGGGGGGGATATGCTAGAAACAGAATTTGATGGCAGATAGGGACTGCTTGGCCCACCTAGTTTGCTAATTTTCCCTACTTGTTTTATATACCGCAGATACTAAATGATCTGTAGCTTTCCCTCTCTTTCCTATTGCTAGATTCCCAGGTGTTTTTGAATTCCCCTACTCTTTTTGCCCCTATGACCTCTGCCGAGAGGCTGTTCCACGGATCCACCCTTTCCATGAAAAAATACTTTCCTCACGTTACCCCTAAGTCTACCCAGCTCTAGTCATATCATGGTCTCTTGTTCTTGAACATTTTTTTTTGGTTTTAAACATGCTACCCTCTTGTGCCTTATTTACACCCTCAAGGTATTTGAAAGTCTCTATCATATCCCCCCCCCTCCTCTCCTCTCCTCCAGGGAATACAATATTGAGAACCTCCAGTCTCCCCTCATATGGCTTTTGGTGCAGCCCCAGCACCATTTTTGTCACTGTTCTCTGAACCTTTTCTACTCTATCCATGCCTTTCCAGAGATGCAACCTCCAGAACTGGACACAGTATGCTAGGTGAGGTCTCACCAATGTTCTATACAGTGGCATCACCACCTCCTTTCTTTTGCTGTAGATGCCTCTGCACCCCAGCATTCCACTGGTTCTCCTCACAGCCTTCTCACATTGTTTGGTAACCTTTAGATGATTAGATATAATTACTCCCAGGTCCCTTTCCTGTTTGGTGGCCATCAGTACCTCCCCCAATTATGTACTCCTCCCCCACATTTCTGTGCCCCAAGTGCATGATCTTGCACTTCTTTGCACTGACTGTTAGATGCCACACCCTTGACTACTCCTCAATGTTGCTTATGTCCCTTCTCATTTTCTCTACCCCAGTCTGCAAAGAGACCCACCTTACCTTTCAGACCCTCTGCAATGTTGCTTATGAAGACATTAAGAGGACTAGTCTAAGCACTGATCCCCGAGGGACCCTGCTGGTCACCCCCCCTCTCTTTGGATTCAACTCCATTCACCATCACCCTCTGTGTCCTATCACTTAGCCAATTTTTGATCCAGTGTACCACCCTGGGAACCACGCCCAGGCTGCCCAGCTTGTTTACTAGCCTCCTGTGTGGGACGGTGTTGAAGGCCTTGCTAAAATCCAGGTAGGCCACATTCACCGCCCCTCCCTGATCCACCTCCCTAGTCACCCAGTCAAAGAATTCCATCAGATTTGTTCGACAAGATCTTCCCATTGTGAATACATGCTGCCTCAGATCCGTGCTCCATTGGATTCAAGATGCATCACAGACTTTTGTCATGAACCCACTCCTGAGGGTCATGTCCACTGAGCTAACAGTGCCCACCCCTAAGTGTAGTCTGTGACAGTGGGGGGAACAGTGATACCTTCCTAATCCTTTTAGAATGCTCACCGAGGTCCTGGCTGAACACCCACCACAAGGACCAAGGGCATCCCTCTAAACTCTGGATAAGAACACAATACCAGTCTTGGGTTTTGTAGCAAATATGAACCCTTCTTCATTGTTACACAAATAAGGAAGATCCAGGTGTCACACTCTCTTCGGGGTAGCAGTGTGCTCCTAAATTCGTCTCCTCCAACAGCACATGCAACAACCTGGTTCAAAATCCCTACAGACTCTTCTTGATTGGTTGCTTATGGAGGCACCCCCTTAGCAATAACAGTTTGTCACAGATTAGTATTGAATGTCCCATAATCACACACACAATATAAGAAAATCTCGCTCAGGCAGGTTTCTGAAAAACAAAATATTTTTACTAAATAGTTACTAATCATACAGTTACAACTAAAAAGGATTAAATAAACTTTCTGGTCATAGCATAACACAAAAAAGTGGAAATATACAAAAAAAAAGCACTATAACAGTTATCTAAAGTTCTACCTTAGTTTGTGTGAAGTCCATAAAGAGTAAGTGCAGTCTCTGAGCTGTGGCAGTTTTGCTTCTCTTGTGGTCAGGAGAGTGTGTCCTTGAAGATGCTCAGCAGAAAAATGAGAAAGAGTGGCTCTAGCTCAATTCCTTACATAGCCAGAGGCACCCTGCAAAATCTTGTGGCCTTCTATTTTAGACCAGTAGGTGTCACTCTTGTGCTTTCCCAAAATTGGCTTAAGGTTTTGACATCCCAACTTTTTGGCACATATAATAATCATGAACATGACTTCAGAGTTAAAACTTTGATGTCTCAGTATAACACCCTGTAAGTTAATTCACAGTGTCCTGTCAAGAATGGCTATTTCCCAGCCAGCCCGGTGGTGTTGAGGGTTGAGGTGCTGAATGCCACATCTTGAGCTTTGCCAGCGATCCGTGTTCAGGAGTGAGCGTGGGCCGCCGGGGGTCGGCAGGGGAGGAGAAGGATCGAGTGTCCCAAGGACTGCTCTCCTCCTCTGGGGAGGGGGACAATTAGTGGTTAGTGCATGCCTGGCCCCTAGCAGAGGCTGGGGGTGGCACACTGATGCTGCCGATTTGGGGTAAAGGGTGGGGCAGACGCCTGATGGGACTTGCACTGGAGCGTGTGCACTACTGACGACGGCATCATTGTATGCTCCGCCTCTGAGTGGGTGCACATTGGAGGAGAAAAGATGCTCCTGGCTGGATGATGGAGGGCACCTTGCAGGTACCATCCCTGAATAGCCATGGCATTGGCCACACTGGATCCAGTCTTTAGTGGGGTTTGGAGAGCCCCGCATAAGCCCTGGGGATATCGGTCGGTGTCAGCTGGTGGACATCAGGGGATGGGACTGGGGGATCCCTCCCAATCTAGGGCCGTGAAAGCAAGGAGCATAAAGTAATAGCTAAGAATTGCTATTTCCCAGAATCCTGTTTAACACATCATGGGCTCTGAAGTGACAACTTTACATCACGGGATGGCTTATGTCCATACCCTTAAGAGTTTTATTACCACTGCCTCCCTCAGTTAAGTCCAGAAGGCATCTCCATTCCTAGAAGTGAAATTTCAGGCTCCCTGCAACTAAAAGCCTGTCCTTCTCAGTGTGACCAAGTCGAATAAGGCCCTGCCCCATTTGTTATGCAGAAAGAGTTTAAATGCAACAGTCTGTTCTGTCCTCTTCTTTTCTGTCTCTTCTATGTCTGGCTGTGCAACCAGATTTTCCTGTGAGACCTAGGAACTGATCACTCTGACGATTTCACAATTCGCTATCTCTCTGCCTTCCCTTGCTATTTCTCTTTTCTTCCCCCTTGCATATCTGCAGTTATAGAAAATATATGTGAATCTCTGTGTAAAGCTGTAAGTGATACTGGGATCCCTTTGTTTAAAACTGTATATAGTTTAACTGTTGAAATGATTGTAAAAAAAGTATTTGGAACTCAAAGGGTTAAACAGATGCTGTTGTGCAAACTTTACAGAGCTGTCAACAAGAGGTCAGTTCTGGGTCATTATGTTCTTTTTGTTGCACCTGCAAGAACATTGGAAACTGACAAGTACATTCTGGGAAAAAACACTGTCTCCTGAACGAGCTCCCTGCAAATACTTGTTATAAAAAGAGCAGCAATATTTAGCAAGAGAGAGCCTGATATTTAAACTGAGAAGAAACACTCAGAAGGAGGTCTGTTTTCTCTGTACTGCCTTTGTAAATAGTTATGCGGAATAGTTTTTATTTTGCTGTTAATGAGAAAAATAAAATGCTATTTACGAATTTTGAAACTGCTCCTGGTTTTCCTATGCTTTCTGACCTGTGCCTCAACAACAGATGGTGTCAGCCTTTATTAGAATTTATACCATGCAGACTCTACGCCAGGAGTTAAAATACATTAAATGTACAAAGTTGTGTCCCTCACATGATATCGAAGCATACTTGACAACTTTTGAAAGGGTTGCCACAGCCTGCCAGTGACCAAAGCAGCCATGGGTAATCAGACTGGCATCTCGCATGACAGGGAAAGTCCAACTAGCTTACAGCAATATGGACATGGAGAGCACGTGGTTGTAGTAATGTGATTTGGCGAGTCGAATTTCCCTTGTACAGGCGTTCCTGGCTGTTTTGTATTGCTGCAGGTCAGAAGACTTGCAGGTAGCCCTGGTGCGATGCCAAAGGTTATCCCTGGCAGCCATTTGTTTGAGTAGGGAGGTGTTAATCCAGGGATTGCATGCTCCCTTGATCCTCCATTGTTTTAGAGGGGCAAAGATGTCACAGACACTGTTAAAGGTAGAGATGAAAAATTCAAGTGCCTGGTCAATGCTTTGTGCTTTATCAACATGCGACCAGTTGGTGTTTAGTAGGTGAGCTTGAAAGAACAGTAGTTGTCCTTTCTTCAGGACTCTGTTTATTACTGTTTTAGGGGGAGGCTTGGGGAATCTGTTAGACCAGAAGCATTGAACAGGGGAGTGATCACTGATTACATCAGGTAGGATGGTAGACTCAGAAGTTTTATTTGGGTGGTTGGTGAGAATCCAATCTATGAGGGAGCTGTGGCCTGTCCATTGATTGGATCGGGTTGGGGAGGTTACTAGGGTTATGTTATAAGAGGAAAGGGTGTCTTTGTATGGAGCAGCTTCAGGAACCAACCAGTTAATATTAAAGGGACACTGTCAACCTGTTTTGCATCATATTATTTCTAGTTAAAAACCCACATTTTATGGTTGCTTACCTTCTCTAAAACTCATTAATGCTGCTGTTTGTTTTGTCTGTCTCCTTGTTTAGTAGAACTGAAATGCATGATAACGTATATTTATAAACAACTTTGTTTTGTTTCAAGTCCTGAAACAAGTCTTCTTCAAATACGTCCTAAACATTAGAAGCACCCCCAAACAGTGCAGTCACTCATGATGCAGCAGCCACCTAAACTCCGTCTGCATCACGAGTGGCTAGACTGTGTTGGAGATATTCGTAAGTCCAGGAAAGATGCAGCGGGAGTTGATCAAGGAATATAAACAAACCTGTTTTGGTGTGGTAACACCAGTATGGTGGGCAGTCTGTTTTTCACGTTTTAAAAGAACAAAAACCAGAATCAAACTGCTGGCTTCATCAGCAGTATTTACAGAATGTTAGCAAACATAAAATGTGTTTTTTAAACAAGGGGCACTTTGAGGCCCAAGGGGGTTGACAGTGTCCCTTTAAAGTACCCAAGGGCAACAAAATCTATGTTGGGGGAGTTTCGACAAGTAATCAACAAGGAGATTGAAGCCTCTTAACTGTTCCTTGGGTGGAAGATACCTGGATATTATGGAGAGGGATTTCCTGTTGTGACCTAGGAAAGGGAGCAGCTGGATGTTTTTGCCAAAATCCTCTGTTGGTAGGGCACGGCCCTGGAGATCATCTTTAATGTGGATTGCGAACCCCCCCCTTTTACCTAGTCTGTCTCTCTGGAAGATGGTGTACCTGTTGAGGGAAACAGATGAGTCTAGGACTGAGGGTTTTAACCAGGTTTCAACAGATAGTATGTCAGGGTTGTGTTGTGCCGTTCAAACCTGGAGGTCAGCCAGCTTGGGAAGAAGGCTCCTTATATTTATGGATGCTAGTTTCAGGGCCCCAAGGTTATTGTTACAGTAGTGTGGGGCAGGGGTCCGGGGTTGGGGTGAATGTTGCTAGCTAAGAGGAGAAGCAACAGGGTGATCCTTGGTAACACTTGACGTAGCAGTTTCAGTTTCGGTGGGTGTTTACGTAGCTGGACCCTGACAGGATGATAAACGTATTTGGTATGTAGAAGGAAGGGGTATTAGTGAGAGGGATTTATAGTTTTGCTGTGAAGCGTGTAGCCTGGATGGTGGAGTGCCACAAAGATGAAGTTCAAAGAGGATACACAAAGTTTCTGGACCCACCAGATGAGGTTTTATTAGTGTGGTGGGGTAAACATTGATGGGTGGTGGGTTTTCAGGAGGCTCATGGGATGAGGATAGCACAAGAAAGGCAGTGCAAATGAGGGGCTGCAGTGTTAATGGAACATGTCTCTGGAGGAATTAGGGGGGTAGAGGGGTGCTGTATGGGGCACTGGGTGTCGGGGGTTGAAGATTCTCTTGGATGGGGCAGAGCCTGGTGGTGAGAAGGAGGGAAGCTGTGAACTGAGAGGAGGGGGGACAGGCAATGAGAGGGAGTAGGAAGGGGCACGGAAATGAAGGGAGAGGTTGTGGGAGACTTATCAGTCAAAGGTGGGAAGGGCCCTTTAAGGAAAAAACAGGCTGCTGTCAGCCAATTAGAAGGGTGGTTGGGGCAGAGAAGCTTAACCGTTTGGGCAGTAAGAGTATTTAGAGAGTGCCGGGGGCGAAGGTGGGATGGCGGGAGAAAATTTCGGGCACTCTCAGCTTCGGTGGTGTACCTTTGGTCTGGGTCTAGCTTCGCTTGCTGGCAGGTGAGGGCGGCAGCCACAGGAGAAAAGCTGCACTGCTCTGGAGAGCTGGTAGAGAGCGCCCGGTCAGGGGCCTCAAGCCTGAAGCAGAGAAAAAGGGAGAGTGAAGTTAGAAAAAGTGGAGGTAATCAGTGGGCGTGGGAGAAACAGGGAGCAGAGACAGTGACTCAGCAGGTGGGCTAAATCGGTGGGAGGGCTGGATCAGGAGGAATCAGGCAGAGAGCGAGAGAAAGAATAGTGGGGGTGGTGGCAGACACTGGAATAAACAGCCATAAGGACAGAACTGAATGAAAAAGATGGGGTTCTGAGAGTTGGCGATCGTAGGTAAGGTAGCAGATTGCGAAAAATAAAAGAATTCAGTAACTCGATTAAAGTAATCTGAGAGGTTACAATAGAATCGGTACTAAAGCAAACCACAGCCTATAATTAAACAAAACTAGCTGAATTAGTTTAATTTTACTTAAGCAAAAAGCAGCCTATAATTTAAAAAAATTAGCTGAGACAGTTTAACTTGAGTAATGAATTGCAACAGTCAAAGCAGCTAGTCAGCCAAAAAAAGGGATTACAAAGTTAAAAATACAGCTAATGTGGCTAGTCCACCAAAATCAAGTAAAGCAGAGAGCCGCTAATCAGATTTAGCTGGAGAGCAGATGTCCCCATCAGACGAAGGTAGTAGTGAGCGCCAAAAAATCAAATTGGCTATTATATTCTATACCTGCAAGAACTCCTGCATCCTTACTGGCCCTCCGCTCTGCCAATAAGGGATTGCTAGAGATTCCCAGGGTCTGCCTGAAGACTTCTGGTGCCAGGGTATTTTCGTTTATGGCCTCTACCTTGTGGAATTCTCTACCTTGTTCGGTAAGGGAGTGCCCGACCCTGGAGAGCTTTAAATTGGCCTTAAAAACCCATCTGTTTAATCTCGCCTTCTTGGATTGTGGATAAATTACTGTTCTTGGAATACTGTTGACTATATATGTTTTTAAATTGTGTATGTGTTTTAAATTGCTGTATCTTTTATTATTTGTACACGCACTTGGATAATTTTTGACTTGCGCTTTTTAAAAATAAAGTGAGTTGAGTTCTATATCCCAGGTGACAGTCTGCAAAATCTCAATTTTAGAGTCAGACTTCAGGAGGCCTTCCACTGGGTATTTAAGGGAAGTCCAAAGGGCATACTTGTACTGAGAGAAGTGCCCTTGATAACTGGCAATACGCATGCCCAGAGTTGTGGCTGCGAAGGCCTGTTTCCCCATGACATCCATATTACGAGATTCCTTATTGACAGGATGTGCTGATATTTGCTGAGGAAGAACAGCTTTGTCATTTTCAGCAAAGACAATCAGCGCATCTGCGATGGGTTGCGCAGTTAAAAATGGGTATCTCCTTGGGAAGGACATATTTCCTGTCTATGGACTTGCAGACAGAAGGGATAAGGGCAGGTTTCACCCACATAGCTTCAGACAGGGTCTCAAAAGGTGGGGGGACAGGTGGCATAAGGTTCACTGGAATATTAAGAACATGGAGCCACTCCAGGCTGTAACAGTCTACCTGGGTCCCCAGAAGACGTCTGAAGAGCCAGGGTTGCCCTCATATTCCTAAGCAAAGACTGGAACAAGAGATCCTCCACTGGGTTCTCAGCTGGTACTGAGGGCTTATCATCCAAGCTGTAGAACAAGTCTTCATCACCCTCTTCAGAAATTAAAAAGACAGGATCAGACTCATCCTGTACCAAGTAACCATCAGAGGGGTCTGGAGCAGCCCCCAGAAGGCCGCTGCCTGGTCTAGGGAAAGGATAAACAGGAGACACCAGACCTGGTGCTGGACCCAGACATTTCAGCCTCTGTTTTATAAATGACACCTGCCATGTTCACAAGGAGTGGTCATAAAAAGACTATGTTGAAAATTTGGGGGTCAAAATGTGAAAAACAAGTTATGAAGAAACACTGAACTCTTACATTTACTCTCAACTTTGTTGTTGTTAATGTCAGGTCAGAAAAAGATTGTTGGAAATTTGGGGTCAAAATGTGGAAGCCCAGTGAAAATTAGATTTTGCCTCTCAAGCTGGCCTATTCTGGGTTAATACAGTCTAAAAAATGTGTAAAAGCGGGACACCACTGAAACTGAGATATTGCATGTCTTCTGGTTTACTTTGGGTAAATATATAGTAAAAAGGTGTACAAGCAAGACCCGGTACAACAGCAATGCAAGCAGCGAACGTTTGGCATTGACAAATGTGTGCTTCATTTTCATTTTGTTCAGCTTTCTAGTTTATGTTTACAAGTGAGGAGACCTTTACCAAGACAAAATGTAACTTTTTGTTGACAGGGAAAAGATAGCTACACAATACTGCCTATTTTCAGCCTCTTCCCAGGGGAGGAGGATACAGATGCAACCCAACTGTAATTGAACCAGATTAAGCTGTTGGTGGTATTTCAGTGAATGAGGGGACTTTGGCCAGGATATTCCCCTAGTCTTATCGAGAAGTACTGTGGGATCTTTAAATTCACCTGAAGAATCAATAGAAAAGGCAGTCAGGACATCAGTTTAATGTCTCATCCGAAGGACAGCACACCTACTGTTACATTCAGGTGCTAGTGTTTATGATATAAGTCAAATCCCAGTGTGTGACTAGAACCCATGACCTTCTGGGCCACAGATGGATATGCCAAAAACTGAGCCACAATAACACCCACCATTTTTTTTCATAAATATTGCAATAGCTTTCGCACAGGGCTTTGTGACCAAATTAACCAGTAAGTACTTCTTCGCTATTTAATTTATGTGTATTTAAAACTTCTATAAATTCAATAAAGATATATTCTGCCAAAAAAACTACAAAAGGCCATGGTGAGCTCCACAAGGGTGCCAACAGAGGACGATCAGCCAAGGAAGAATTCTCCCTGGCGGTAGGGAACCCCACAGGACCCACTACCAGAAACATGAGGACAAAACTTTTGGACTAACAAACCCCATGAACACCTATGCAAAGCATCTGAGAGGAGACCAGAGAGAGCGTACCTCACAGGACTGTACTACTGGTGGCCACACCAACAGAAAACAGCCATGCATCAGAAGGCACAGGACATAGTGTAATGGACTGATATGTAGACTCCCCCAACAAGGGCAACAGGAAAGGCTAGGGTAGGGTGAGGACAGCTGAGAGGAGACCAATTTCTGCAGGATAGTTCCATAGTTAGTAACAGGGGCCATAAGGCATAACACTGCTAACAGAAGGCTACGAAGGGCTCCTCCAATCTAGGCAACAGAAATACTGACCAAGGGATAACCCTGCCCCCCACTAAAGGAAGAATTCTGCAGGGGCTGCCAACAGCAGTCCAAGGACATTAATATTGGAATCAAGAAACCTCCAGAATTCCCAAGTAGTGCAAGTGGGAGGAGACGTAGGTGACTGCACCCAACAATGTAGCAGTACTGGAGGCCATACCAAACCAACAATACACCCCAAGTCACATGACAATAGCTTGACATCAGAGGGCCTCTGGAAAAAGCCATGCACTAGAGGACACAGGATGTAGTGCAACAGACTGAAATGCCCATAGAACTCCCCAGACAAGACCATGGGGTGGCTGGGACAAGGACTGTCCAACAGATAGTTCAGAGGAGATCAAC
Organism: Neoceratodus forsteri; assembly: GCA_016271365.2. Taxonomy (NCBI): domain Eukaryota; kingdom Metazoa; phylum Chordata; order Ceratodontiformes; family Ceratodontidae; genus Neoceratodus; species Neoceratodus forsteri. The sequence continues at coordinate 647,322,284 of CM028131.1, forward strand.
TCCCACAGGAGAACTTCAAAGTTAGTAATGCAGAGTTCCCTAATCCAGGAAAGAGGGACATTAACCAAAAGGGCAACTCCCCTTCCCTCTGGACACAGGGAATGCATAGGAGCCACTATCACAGGTTGGAGAATGTGAATAGTGGACATAGAATCCCCGTGAACTCCCATGTAAGGCAACCAAGAGGAGACTGGGGAGATTCCCCCCCTCCCCCCCGGGAACACTACCAGAGGCAACATTAGTCTAAAACAGCCATGCAGTGCCGGCCCGTTGGTGCAGTGGTTGGATTTCCACTTGCGACCTGGGTTCGAGAATAGACCTGGGTCATCAGAGGGCTAGCCAGGGGAAGAAGAATGGAGCTTCCCATGGACTACTCTCCTTCTCTGGGGGGGAAGGAGGGTTGGGAGCACGTCTGGAGCTTGACGGACCCCTGGCGGAGGCCGGGGGTACCGTAGCGACCAGCGTCTGAATGTGTAGGTAGGTGGGGCAGATGCTGGACATCATTGCCTGTCTCTGCCTCCAGAAAAACAGGAAAAAAAAGCACCCCAATTGCTCTCAACGACGCCACCCCAGCTCCTGGCCTCCATAGCTCTCCACCGCACCATCCACCAACTGAGTTCGGCTCCACGGACATCACTGCAGGCCCTGAACCCCGCCTTGGGGGGGGGAAGGGAGTCAGGGAGGCAATGTTGAGTTCGCTGACACCTTTCCGCGTCGAAGATGGGCGGGTAAGCGGTGCCATGACCCCATCCTGGGGGTAAGCCAGGGAGTATCGGTAGGTGGCAGGCAGTCATTGGGAAGTGAGGCAGGAGCATGGAGTGGGGGTTGAAGGCTGAGCACTAGGGGCCAAAAAGCATACTAAATAAAACAGCCATGCAACAGAGGCCACAGGACAAAGTACACCGGATCAAAAGCAACGGAAGGTGGAAGGGTTAGGACAAGGACTGTCTACAGGACAGTTCAGAAGACACCAACCCCCACAGGAGACGGATTCCCATGTCAGCAACATAATCAGAGGCTACCTGATTGCAGCATCTGATAAAACACTGTACAAAGCTCCCATCATAGAAACGTACAAGATGCTGGCAGAAAATGTCCTGCGGCCCATCAAGTCTGCCTAGCCCTCTTACTAATGTTGATTGGAAAGGCTCTTTATTCCTCCTTATTCTTACCTCCCCTTTTGCTACTTTTATCATCCCAATAAATTTGTCCCACCCACGTTTGAATCCCCTACTGATTTTGCACAGATTGTCTGTATTGGTACTTTAGTCAGCCTCTCTGAGAAGATTTTTTTTTTTTATTTATAAATATACTGACGTTAATCACCCACATTTGAACCCCCCCTACTGATTTTGCACAGATTATCTCTCCTGGTAGTTTAGCCAACCCCTCCACTACCCTCTCTGTGAAGAAATGCCTTTCCCCCCCCTTCACATTAACATTAATTTTTATCAGCAAGCAACTTTACGAAGAAACACTTTCTGATGCCCCTCTTAAACCTCCCACCTTTACTGAATGTTCTCCAGTACTTGTGTTTCCACTCAGCATGAACACCTTCCTATTTTATCATGTGGAAGTATGTTTTGCACCTAATCCCATTGTCTCTGGGCACATTACAAACCACATAACAGCACATCTATGACAGCTTAATCTGGTTCAAGGTCACTTGGAATTCATCTGTATCCCCCTCCCCCGGGTCGTGCCTGAAAATAGGCAGGCTTTGTCTAGTGCACTTACCCGGTCAACAAAAGCTAAATAAATAAATAATTACAACAGCTTTAAATTGATAGTAATTTCATTAATGTTATAACTGGCACATTAGTTTCCCAAGGGATCCTACCGTCTTGCTGGCACAAGTCCTATATGTGTGGCTCTATATCTCAAAGATTCTGAGATACCTGCAGTGGCTCAGTCTGCCGGGATGTGTTAACATTTATTTGTTTTTGATAACTAAGTAAGATGCACTGGGTGTAAATATGCCTACTCTCAGGCACAACCTGGTAAAGTTACAACAGCTGTCACAAGCAAAAGCTACAGAAAAGTAATCAAATAAGTGGGAACAGATAATAAGGCTTTACAGTTGAGCAGAATTTACACTAACATTTAGAATTAAGTAGGGCAATCAGCAGCACACACATCAAAATGGAAATAGAATGCATTACCCAGTATAAATGAGGGAAAATTGCATCCTTCATGTTTAGAGAGACCCACCAGTCTTGCTGTTTCAGGTATGGCAGCAGGGATCTGAACTTTTTGCCTCTCATACATTGAAGTCTAGAATTGGGTGCCATGTTCTGTAACAGCCTTGCTAATTCCAAAGGAAGATGTTCAGTCATGAGGCCTTGAAGCCAAGAGAATAGTTTCTGATGGGGCAGCTGGTGTGTGCCAGTTCCAAAGAGTGTCTGTCACAGATGATTTCCGGGGTTCACTTGTCTGTGGTAAAGGTCTCCCACAGCTGATCGATCAGGGCCAAATACCTGCCACTGGTACATACTGGTCTGTCTGGAGCAGCTGAGGTTAAACCAGGGTTGGTAACCTAACAGAGGGTTGCACCTGGGGCTTGTGCCTGATGCACAGCATTTTGCTGTGGTTTTTACTAGAAAGGCCTATACTTATCTTGGTGTTGGAAGCCTCTTTGGTTTGGGTCAGGGCTGCCATGAAAGGTTTGTTGGTACTGACAGAATAAGCCATTCCCCCTTCCTCTGTGAGCAGTAGTATGAATGCTCATGTCTTTTAGGGTCAACTGTTTGTTGCTGCACTCTTTAAGGTCCTCTTTCACATTCTGGCCAAAAAAAGTACAACCCACTGAAAGGCATATTCATGACTTTTTTGCTGAACATAGTTCAAAACTAGCATGTCTGTTCCAGGAATGCCTTTCGATACAAATTCCTGATGCTGCAGCATCAAAAACTTCTAGAGCAAGACCAAAGTACATGGACCTGGTCTGTTCTTTTCTCTCCACAGCCCAACATTGACCTACGGTCTCTCCCCTGAAATTTCAACCTAGCTGGGGTTCTAAAGAACCGCATGCAGCACTTCCAGGCAAATTCCTTGAAATAAGAGGCCACTGAAAGTTTATAATTCAAAAGGGAATTTTTAACCACTTATGTATCTCTGAGTTCACTGGTTGTTGTGTTATACACACCGTTAAATACTTAATAAAAGGCCGGCCTGGTGGTGCTGAGGGTTGAGGCGCTGGATGCCACACCTCGCTGTTCGGGAACAAGCCCGGGTCATTGGGGGGTTGGCACGGATGGGGAAGGATTGAGAGTCCCAAGGACTGCTCTCCTTCCCCGGGGGAGGGGGGATTCCACCTGCCAATGCACTAGTGACCACTGGCGGAGGCTGGCAATACTACAGTGCACGGCCACATAATTCAGGGCTGGAAACTGTGGCGGACGTCTTTCAGGGATGCATGGGAGCGTGCACCAGCCAAGCTGGACATCATTGCACGTCCAAGTTTTGGGGAGAAAAACAAGTAAATACCCCTACCCCGGGGAGGCGACAGAACCTCCAGTGGACTGGGCCCACACGTCCAATGTCGGCCGGCAACCCCGACTTCACCTTGGAGACCTCAGGCCTCTCCTAAGGGGTCCAGGTGAGCCGAGATCCTGAACCCGATTACGCAGTCAGAGGTGGTGGTTCAGACAGGCAGTCAGGAGCACCAGTGCAGAGAGGGGATTCCCAAGAGATGCCCAGTCAGGTAGGAGCATAAAGAAAGTCAACAAAAAAAAATACTTAATAAAATCTAATTATTAAAAACAAATTAAGGCAGCTCTAATACAGTAATTACTGGACTCAATTCCCTGGAAATAATCACCCTTAACTCCTGTTTAGAGGCGGACTCTGGCATTTTAACAGCTTTTAGGTTGGACCCAAGTGAGTAGTTGTATTTTGGGACTGGTAAATTCACAATTGTGAGGCCCAAGGTGGCTTAAGCGAATATTATTTTCCCCACAATATCAGTCTTGTGCAACTTATAATCAAGTGGGTGCACAAAGACTTCCTTGGGAGCAATTATTTTATGGTTAATTTCTTTACTGGTCATATTAAAAACAACCAATACAAAAAGTAATGATTGCAGAGAATACATAGGTTACTCACCTGTAACCACAGTTCTAGGACTGGTATATATTTCACATCCACACAATGGCGGTTCCACTGGAAGAACTGACTGATGCATTGGAACGTCTTCGAGCTAAGCTCCTCCCACCACCCAGGCAGTATGTCCTCCACCTCTACCTCATGAAAGTGTGCCACGTGCAAGGGGAAGCCAGATTGGGGTGGGGGGGGGGAATCCCAGACCTAGTGGCCTTAATGGCAGAGGCTGACCTGGACATTGTCGCTGTTACCAAGACATGGCACACCGGGAACCATGACTGAGATATAGCCATACGGAGTTGTGCTCTATTCAGGAAAGACGGGGTGGGTAAAAAGGGAGGAGGAATGGCTATTTATGTCAGTGAAGGCATAAAAGCAACTGAGATACAAGGAATGCAGGGTGGGGCACAGGCACCGTGGATCTTCTTTGAGGGTATCTCTTGCAGCAGGTCATACTCTTGGGTATCCACCAGAGGGCGCTCTTGTTGACGGTACCTTTCACCAGCAGTGTTGACTGGGGGCCACCCATAATTATGTCACTCCATTCATGCCTATAAATATGTGAGCGGTCCCTAGTGGCATCAGTTCTTTTCCCATCTCCCAGCTCGCTGCACGTGTAGCTCTCACTGCAAGTGTATCAACGTGTTCGTCAATGAGAAAATCAACAACTCAATCTTTGGTTTATTTTTCGGTTTACCATATGTATACTTTGGATTTATTATTCCAGAAGTGCCATTGTAGCTGAAAAATAAGACAACCACTAACTTTGTGTTTGCTATCTGGGAGCTGCTCACAACATGCGATCTTGTGCTCACTACCAAGAAATCAATCAGGAAACTCGTCGATGACTTCAGGAGCTAGAAGCTCTCCTTAAGCAGGAGGTGAAGTCCCCCTCCACGTCTCGTCCGCCGTCAACAACCTCCCAGACATGGCACTCCAAGCACTCTTCCAAACACAGACATAGAAGAAAAAGCATTGACGCGCCAAGGTTAGGATGCCCGCTCGTCGATGGCTACCGGCTCTAGTCACCCATTGACAAGCCGGACATCTCTGACACTGAGAAAACTCAAATGGTGCTTGTGGCTTTGGCCCAAGGTTAGAGGCCTCCCCGCACCAAAGAAATGGAAATTATGTACCTACCGAAATTCTTGATCTTCTTGGACGAAGTCTTCACCATTCATTCACACTAGTGGGACTCTGCCAGAGGTGCTAGGACCCAGTGGGAGCCAAACATTTTCAGGAGGGCCAGCGCCAAGGTAGGACCATGTATGCGCGGTGCTGCAAGACTGACTCATGCCATATGGGCTATCTTGGCGTCGACCCTACAACCGCCTCAGTACCTTTTTGACTGAGGAGGTGCAGTGTAAACTAACCTAGGAGAACCTAATCTAATCCGGGCATAAGATTACCTGGATGACCCATGTAAGAAGAGTCAACACAACAACATCTTCACAGCCCAACCAACAAAGGAGTGAAGCCAAAAACAGAGTGAGTGATCGGGGGATGGTGGGTGGGCGTGTGAATGAATTGTGAAGACTTTGTCCAAGACGATCAAGAATTATGGTAGGTACGTAATTTCCATATCTTCCTGGACTAAAAGTTTTCACCATTCATTCACACTAGTGGGAGAGTACTGAGCTAAAACCCAATCCCCCAAGCACAGCAGCAGGAGATCAAGCTCGCTCAAGACAGAAGTCCATTAAGGACTGATCTGCCAAAGGACATGTGCTTTCTGGCATGAACGTTAACAGCATAGTGCTTTCGAAGGTGTGCACTGAACTCCAAGTAGTCATTCTGCAGGATGTCTCCAATGGGAACGTTATGAATCTCTGCCAGGGAAGCCGTAACCACTCAAGTAGAGTGGGTGTAAACCAGGCCTTCCAGCCTGATCTGTGCCGAGTAACAGTGTCGGAGACAGGTTACTAGCCACACAGTAATGCAATGGATGGAGACAAGCTGACCCAGCTGGGTCGCACTTAAGGACACGAATTGCTGTTTAGATTGGCAGATCTCCTTAGTTCTGTCAGTGTAGCACCGCAAAGCTCATTTGACATCCAGAGAATGAAGGGTGCATTCCCCTTCATTCTGGAAGTTGGCAAAATAAGTCGGAAGTACCAAAGGTTGGTTAAGATGGAATTTTGAAACCACCTTTGAAGTAACTTAGAGTGCGTGTGAAAAACCACCTTATCCTTGTGAAACACTGTGTATGGAGGATCTGTGACCAAAACATGGATCTCATAGACCCTACAAGCGGAAGTAATGGCCACCAGGAAGGCAGTCTTCCAGGTCAGAAACTTCAAATCACAAGTGGCTAGAGGCTCAAATGGCTTGTGAGTGAGCATGTCTAGCATGAGGTTAATATCCATGCAGCCACCGGTCTTGTGAATGGAGGTCTGGAGTGAAGGATGCCTTTAAGGAATCTTTTGACCAGAGGAAGCTGAGCCAGCACCAGACTATGCACTGGCTCATGGTAGGTGGAAATCACGCAGAGATGTACCTTTACCATGGAATATTGCAGTCCTGCATTTGACAGGTCTAGAAGGTACTCCAACACCTTGCTTGGTGGGCAACAGAAAGGATCCAGGCGAGACTTCGCACACCAAATCGATAAATGCTTCCACTCAGTTGTGTAAGTCTTTCTAGTGGAAGATTTATGGGCCACTAACAGGATTTCTGAGATCTGCTGGGAAACCTTGAATCTACTCACTTCTATCTCCTCAGGGGCCAGGCATGGAGATGGGAGTGAGCACAGGTTGTGATGGACCAGGGGTCCCTGTGTCAGGAGGTCCATTCGCAGGGGTAGTCGCTTCGGAAGAACCTCTGATAATCTGTTGATCAGCAGGAACCATATCTGTCGAGGCCAGTCTGTTGCGATTAAAATCATTCTGCCCCCTTGTGCCTCCAATCTGAGAAACACCCTCTGAACCAACGGAAGAGGAGGAAATGAGTACAGAAAGCATCCTGTCCACTGCAGTCTGAAAGCATCCTGACAGAAAAAGCCAGATTCTGGATTTCTGGAGCAGAACTGATCCAGCTTTGCATTGAGTGGGAATGCAAAAAGGTCCAGGTCTGGAGTGCCCCACTTGTCGAACAGTGATTGCACTACCATCTACTGCAAGCGACCATTCGTGAGGATTGGCCTCTGTTCTGCTGAAGTGGTCCGCTAGGTTGTTCTGGACTCCCAGAAGATAAACTGCCTGGATGGATGCCTCATTCTTGAGACACCATTCCCACACTCTCATCGCCTCCCTGCATAGGGGGTAGGAGTGCACCCCACCCTACTTATTGATGTAGTACATCACAGCTTTGTCTGTCTGAAGTAGAATTACTTTCTGACTGATAGCATCCCTCAGGGCTCGGACAGCGTACAGGACTGCCCTCATCTCCTGAACATTTATGTGAAGGCAAGACTCACCCTGGCTCCACACTTCCTGAGAGTAGAGGTTCTGACAGTTAGACCCCACAGCCTGCCAGGAAAGCATCTGTGGTGACAGTGATCTGTGGCTCCGGCAGGGCAAAGGGAAGACCCTGTTGCAGGTTGATTTCCTGTATCCTCCAGAAGATACCGTGCCAGAGGCTGTGTCACCCTTATGTGAAAGGACTGTGCACCGAGCATCCATTGAGAAGTCCTCATGTACAATTGTGGCAGGGGTACTGTGAAGACGGACGATGCCATGAGGTCCAACATCTGCCGCATTGCAATGGCACAAACCAACATGTTCTGCCTGATGAAGTGGGCCATCTGGAGAATAGAGTCCTTCCTGTCCTCTGGGAGGAAGGTTCTCGCCTAGGTGGTATCCAGTAGTGCTCCTATGAAGAGAAGCTGCTGGGAAGGGTGAGGTTGAGACTTCTCTAGGTTCAAGAGGACTCCCATGGATGTCAGGAACTGTGAGGCTTCAGCCACCGCCTTCCTTGTCCCTTCTTCAGAGGGGCTTACTAGGAACCAGTCATACAGGTAAGGGAAGACTTGAATGCCTAGCTTTCTGAAGTGTGCAGCGAGCACTGCGAAGCAGTTTGTGGAGACTCCAGGTGCTGAGGACAGCCCAAAGGGCAATACTCAGAACTGGTAGTGCTGACCTAGAACCACAAAGCGGAGGTATTTGCAGAGATTCAGGTGCACTGTGACATGCTGGTAACCATCCTGCATGTTGACGGACGCGACCAGTCGAACTGATGACTCAATGGAAGCACGTAGCATTCCCAGAGAGACCATCTTGAATTTTTCCCTGAAAAGATACTTGTTTAACTTTCTGAGGTCAAGAATCGGGCACATCCCTCCTGTTTTTTTGGAACCAGAAAGTAATGGAAATAGAATACGGTGCTCCTCTCTGCGAGGGGGAATTACTTAAACTGCCCTATTCTTTAAGAGGCCCTGGATCTCGGCAGCAAGAAGGTCTGACTGAGCCGGCCCGGTGGTGCTGAGGGATGAGGCGCTAGATGCCACATCCCACGCTATGCCAGTGACCCAACTTCGGGAACGTACTCAGGCACTGGTGGGTTGGCTGGGGCGGGTTGAGGACAGAGCACCCTAGTGGTGCTCTCCTCCCTAGGAGTGTGGGTTGGGTCAGCTCGGCATGTCAATGACCCCTGGTGGAGACCAGGGGATGTCTCAGCAAGCTGGACAGCAAGAAAATCAGCATGGCCAATGCTGGCAGGGTTGCCGTGCACCACAGCGTTGGGGCGTGCCCATGCAGGGGTGGGGAAGCAGTGCAGAACAAAGGAAAAAAACAGCGCATGGAGCAGGCAATGGCACCTGTCCCCCATGCCCTCTGCCTGGTTCTCCTCAGCTGACCTTCCAGTTCCTCCCTCCAGACCCACCTGCAGTCTGAGTCTGTCTAGTAAGCGAGCCCAAAGAAGCGAAGGGCTACCCTCCCTGGGAGGGTGGAAATCAGGAGTGCCGCTGCGGGGGAGAGGGAGGTTCAGTCCGAGGGATCCACAGGCGGGCAGGAAAAAGGACCGGATTGCCTGAGAGATGGCCCCATGAGCCATGAAAGGAGTGAAATAAATTAAAAAAAAAGGTCTGACTGAACAGTGGACAGATTGGACTGCCGTTTCGGTGGAAGGTCTGGAGAGGTGTCCACAAGACCGAGGGAGTAGCCCTTCCTGACAATTCTGAGGACTCATTTGTCTGACGTGACTTGCTTCCACTGCTCATAGACAAAAGACAGATGACCTCCCACCACCTAGGAAGAGTCCCCCTCAGGCAACAGAGGAGGGACCTGGGCCGAATTCTCAGAGAGTGGCGATACGTGCCTCCAGGCCTGGTGTCTTTTGCTGTGCTTTCTTCCGCAGTTGGGGAGCTGTGTTTTTTATTACCAGCTCTTCGATCCTTACCCTGAAAGGATTGTTGGCTGCAAAATTGCTGGTGGTTCCCACTTTTTCTGAGGAGCAGCAGGCGCCAGTCTGGCTGTTTTCAGGGAAGACCTAGTCTTCTCTGCAGCCTCTAGTGCTTGTTCTATTTGACAGCCGAAGAGGTAGGCACCATCAGAAGGGACATTCATAACCCTCTACTGGGCATCAGCTGGACAATCTGATGTCCTGAGCCAGGAGTGATGCTGTATACAAATCCCCGCGGCAGCAGCCCTGGAAGCAGTATCACAGGCATCCACTGCAGCTGGTTATTGGATTCTATGCCTCTGGTGATGGTCTGCAGTAGCTCCAAGGTGACGTTAAACTCTGGGAGCGTCTCGCCCAAAGCTTTAAGTGAGTGCCACAGAGTATACTCATACGAGTGGAATGACCTTGGTAGTTAGCAATACGCATACCCAAGGTTGCAGCTGTGAATGTCTGCTTGCCCAGAGTGTCGATCTTGCGAGACTCCTTACTGACAGGCCAAGCGGAAGATTCCTGAGGAAGGACGACTGTCATTTTTAGCAAGCACAAACAAAGCATCCACAAAAGCCTGTGAAGACAGGACTAGCCTATCCTTGGGCGAGGCATTTTTCCTATCAATGACTTTAGACACCGAGGGAATTAGAGTCGGCTTGTCCCAAATCATCTCCGAGAGAGTTTTGAGAAAAGGGGGAATTGCAGGAGTCAAATCCACTTGGATTTCAGGGACATGCAGGAATTGTAACTGCAACAGCTTATCTGGGTCCACTGAAGAGTTTTGTAAAGCCAAGTTGGATCCCATATTCTTGAGTAAAGACTGGAAAGAAAGACCTTCCTTTATTGATTCAGCTGAGATTGAAGGCTTACTCTCCAGTCCAAAAACTGAGTCGTCCACATCATTGTCAGAAAGGATCATGTCCAGATCAGACTCAGCAAGGTCTCCCTCTGTGCCAGACGGACCACCAATGATAGGCCTGGGCCAGGAAAAATGAAGAACTGATGAGGTCGCCACTGGCGTCGAGGCCCTGGGTGTCTGCTGCAGCACCGGCACTGTCTGTGGCACCAGGGACAGCATTGTGGGAGCCTGCGCCACATGCGACGCCAGCGCCAAGGTCAGCTGTTGGACACTCGGCTCCGAAGAGCCCTGCACCATCCTTTGAAAGTCCTAATAGAGATGGGAGAAGAAGTTGTAGGTACCTGTGCTGGCCTCTGCATGGACAACAGTTGAGGGGGGTAGGCATGAGGAGGATGCTAGTGCCATAGGTGGAGCCCACGCCTCTTGACCCAAACACCCTGGCTACGGCTCAACAACTCTAAATGCTGAAGGATTCAGAGCTGGAGCTTCCACCAAAGGAAGCCAAGACAAACGTCGCACCCTCTGCTCAATAAGTGTGGCCCAATGATGAAACTGCTCGCCGGAAGCCCAATAGAGGACAACGAGGGGCTTGAAAATCATGGCTGCCAGAATGAATGCTGCCAGGGACCCAACCGGAGTTGGGGCCCAACACTCCTAGCCACCAACAACCCCCACACAGACATATCAGAGAGCGACCTTGAGTGATACTTTTTCTTCTTTAACCATCAGATGAAGAACAGCGTGAGGCTGAGTGGTGCCAGGTCCCTGATCTGGATCAGGAACGGGACTGCTTCTTTTCGTGCTGATGGAAGGACTGTCCTCCCTCTCGAGCACGGGACTGCCTGTGGTCAGATCCCCCCTCCTTTGAAAAGGGAGGCAGACTAGACACAGCCCCACTGCCAGAACAACTTTCAAACGAAGTCTCCCTACCGACACCGTCCATGGTCGACTCCCTTGAAGTAACGGCTGTGACAAAAGTTAAAGTTAAAAGTTTTTAACAAACAAAATAAACTACAAAACTAAGCTACACGGAACTGAACGAAAATGCTGCTGTCGTATAGACTTGACTCCCACTGGCAAGCGATGTCGAACTGAAGCGCACTCGATGGCAAGAAAAAGGAACCGAGGCAGTTGGAGGGTCGATGCCGATAGCCTATATGGCATGGGCCAGTCTCCCGGTGCCGCACATGTGCGGTCCTACCTAGGTGCCAGCCCTCCTGAAGATGTTTGGCTCCTGCTGGGTCCTAGTGCCTCCAGTGTAGTCCCACTAGTGTGAATGAATGAATGGTGAAGACTTTAAGTCCAGAAAGATCAGGCTGCTTTTTACAATGACAGCCTTGATGCTTCTGTCGACGTTGATGCTCATTTAGGCCTTGTCAGGTTTGACCATGATGGCTCCTCCGCCAACAGGTCACTCTCCGTTGACGGCCCAGCCCTCTTGCATGGACAAGGGTTCCTCGTCAACGACTACTTTTGGGCATTCACACACTTCACCGTTTCAGACCCTGTTGACGAAGTCTTCCAGCATGGACTCTGGGTTTAGCCTGATGGTGCTATGGGACCTGCCACCACCGTCTAAGCCGGTTTCATACGAGGGTTCAGTGATTCCTTCATTGGATTTGGCTTCTCCTGGTTCGGGCTCTCGGCCTCATCCTCAGCCCTGCCTGAAACCTTGTATTGTGCCCTCACCTACTAAGGGATCCCTGGGAGCCCCTCCGCCTGCTTCTTCTACCCTGTCAATGGCGCCATCTGTCGACATGGCATCCGTTGTTCAGACTGTACTAGAAATAATGAAAGCAATGCAACAGCCTCAATCACAGCCTTCCTTGCCTTCCCTCGCAAGAAGTCGCACAGGGACCCTTCTCGTCCCCTTCCTTCACTCCTTGGAAGGGGAGGCTCTGGATGACTATGAGGAAGAAGCAGACAAGACTTGCAGTGAAGGAGATGGGCCTCGCACCCCATCCAGTACCCTGTGTCCTCTATAGAGGAGTACCCTGGACGCTACACACCTTGCTCGCCCCCTGATGATCCTACATTTTTGGGCAGCATGGCCCGAATACAGCAAGTCATGGGTTTCACCACGATGGAGTAAGACAGGCACTGCCAAAATTTGGCGGACTACTTAGATCTGCTAGAGGTCCCTCCACTCATTCAAGCATACCAAGATGCAGTCTTTGCAGCTTGGCACTGGCCTTCGAATGTGCCTCTAGTCCCAAAGAAAGTGGATTGCCTCTACCAAGCTCCAACTAACGATCCTTTTTTGTCTGCTGCACTGCAAGCAGATTTCGTGGTTATTAATGCTGCCCATGACTGGACTAAACGTCCGAAGTACCTCAGCTCCCTTCCGCCTGACAGGGAATCAAAGAAGCTGGACTTAATGAGGAAGAGGGTGTATCAAGCTTCAACCCACAATTTACGCATACTCAATGGTATGCCGACGCTATCTCGACAATTTTATTTCGCCCGACACTACAGCGACAGCGCCAAGGTTGCTGTACAGTCGGTCTTGGGACCGTACTGCTTTGTAGGGTATTGCACCCCCACCCTGAAACAACAGTGACTTCGAGTTATTTTAAGTAACAGGTGTAGGGGCACAGCCCCAGCATGGGAGGTTTGGGGTCAAAGCCCCCCAAAGAAAAAGTTTGTTGTGACTCGCTTTATGCCAACCGCAAATGTGGTCGAAATAAAGGAGTTGCTGTAACATCGGTTGACAATGAAATTGTCGACCGACTGACATACTGTAGATCCTACTCAACTGCACAGGGCATATGTTAAAATATCAAAAGATCCTATGGGCCGCTGCTTCTGAGGTAGCTGCTAAGTTCCCACAGTGTGCTGACACCCGATCAGCTAATGGCTATGCTGAAAACTGGTACAAGCCTTTCCTGTTATCTTCTGCACGCAGGTTATGACCCCATGGACACTTCAGCCTGTACCTCGGTGATGGGCATCACCCTGCGCCGTCATGCCTGGTTGATCCTCAATGCCCCTTTCAATGGGCACAAGCTCTTTGGTTCTGATACAGAAACCATTCTGAACAATTTACAGGCCTCAGGTTGTACTCTTCGGTCTGTCCATGGAATATATCATACTCAGCAGCCAATGTCTCAGTGGAGACCTTATCAATCATTCCAGTTCAAATACGTTTCTTGCCGGTGTGGTCCTGCATGACAGCTGGCTCGTGGGCATCAACAGACCCAGCCTGCCAATCGTCCTCCTGCTTCAGCCTCCAAGGGCACGTGGGCTGCCCCTCTAGCAGCGGTCATTGGCCATCAGTCTTTTTGACTCTTCTCCGTCCCCCCCCAGTCCTCCTCCACTGATCTCGGAGGCTGGGGGGGGTTAATTTTCACTACATTTAGAGGTCTGGCAAAAGATAACCATGGACAAATGGGTCCTGCAACTCATATGCATGGGCCACACATTGGAAATGACCACCCCACCCCGACCCATCCACCTTGACTTCAGACATATCCTCCCAAACATATTCCAGTGTTCCTGGTGAAATAGCTCTCCTGATTCAAAAGCACGCAGTTCAACCTGTGCCTCCAGCGGAGCAGGGCACGGGCTTCTATTCCCACTTTTTTCTGGTCCCCAATCAGACAGGAGACCTTCGCCCTGTCCTAGACCTGAGGGCCCTAAGCTGGTACATCCAATACAAAAGATTCCGTCCGGATGGTCACTTGGCCATTGTCAAAGCAAGGGGATTGGCTCTACATCATAGACATGAAGGATGCTTACCTCCACATAAAAATCCATCCAACCCACTGTCAGTACCTTTGGTTCCAGCTCTTGGGCCTTCATTATTAGTTTCGTACCCTGCCCTTCGGACTATCTTACACACCAAGGATCTTCACAAAGTGTCTAGCGGTGGTGGTGGCAGCCACCCTCTGTCGCAGGGGCCACTATGTTTTCCCATATCTGGACAACTGGCTCAAAGTGTCCAGTCACAAGGGCCTCCTACACACCCTTGCTGCCACTCTCCAGTTATTTCAGGAGGTCGGGAACATCATCAACATCCCAAAACCTCACATGGAGCTATCTCAATGCCACCAGTACAACAGGTCCGTCCTCGATACAGCATCCAGTTGAGCCTTTCTACCAGAGGACAGGTGCCACAAACTCATTTCCTTGGCAAGACAGTGTCAAGTGGCTCAACATCACATGGCACAGCAGTACATGTGGCTCCTGGGTCACATGGCCACTGCTATTTCCACCGTCTTGCACGCGTGCTTACACCTGCGTCCAGTCCAATGGACCCTCAGAAGCCAGTGGCACCAAAAAAGCAGAGACTTCTAAGATTCCATCATGGTGACTCCTGCTCTCAGAAACGGCCTAATATGGTGGATGGACTCGATAACATTTATGCACAGGAGTGCCCTTCCGCCTGCTCAGATGCTCATGATGGACACATCTACCCTCGGATGGGGCACCCACCTTGGCCCTCATCAGATGCAGGGTCTTCGGGACCACCACGCAGCATCTCTCCATATCAGTTTCTTGGAGATGGGGACTACCTGTCTCGCCTTGCAAGCCTTCAGACCCTTTATGCTCCCAGGACCCTTCCTGGTACAAACAGACAACACCTGCATGGAGTACTATCTCAACAAGCAAGGGGTCACAAAGTCCCAGACACTGTGCCATGTAGCCATCCATGTATGGAAACAAGCTCCTGGCTCAACAACTTCATCTAGTGGCAGTCCACGTTCCAGGAGCCCAGAACGTCCTTACCAATCAACTCCCACACCCATGGCCACGAATGGACCCTACACATGGTGGCACTCCAGGACATTTTCCATCTCTGCGGAATTCTGGAACTGGACTTGTCTGCCTCCCTGGACAATCACAGGCTTCCACACTATTGCTCAATTATCCCGGATGAATAGGGCCACTCACTGGATGCCTTGTCCCTCTCCTGGCACGGACAATTTTTGTAGCTTTTCCGCCCGTCCCGCTCATTCAGTGTGTTCTCCTCAAATTACAGCTAGGACACGCTTCCATGATACTAAAAGCCCCCTTTTTGCGCTGACAGATCTGGTTTCCTCTGCTCCAGCAATTGTCGGTGGCGGATCCCCTGCCCCTCCCTCTACAAGCCTGCCTACTCACACCGAACAGCGGCTCCCTTCTCCATCCCAGCCTCTGATCCCTTCACCTGCATGCTTGGCTCCTGAGGACACCTTCATAACTCGACAAAATGTCTCTCCTTCTGTGGCTGCCATACTTCTGGCCTCCAGCAAGGCATCCACCAGAAAAACATATCAAGCAAAATGGAAACATTTTGCAATCTGGTCAACTGGCAAAGGCCTTGATCCCTTTTCCTGCCCTATTCAAACAATCCTCTAGTACCTTTCCTCCCTGGGCCTAGGCTACTCCTTCATAGAAGTCCATTTATTGGCAATTTCATAGAAACATAGACTTTGACGGCAGATAAGGACCGCTAGGTTCATCTAGTTCGCCCATTTCTACTCTACAGCATAGGCCGTAGATCCTAGTTAACCAACAGCCTTATTTCTTCCTACCCCCACAAGAATCGCTTATGTCTGTCCCATGCATTCTTGAATTCTCCCAGTTTTAGACCCACAACCTCCTCAGGAAGGCTGTTCCATGCATCCACTACCCTCTCTCTGTGAAATAATACTTCCTCACATTGCCCCTGAACCGCCCTCCTTCTATCTTTAAATTGTGTCCCTTGTTCTGCAAGTCTCTTTTTCTGAAAGATGCTACCCTCTTGGACTTTATTGATTCCACTGAGGTACTTAAAAGTTTCTATCATGTCCCCCTCTCCTTCTTCCCTCAAGGGTATACATATTAAGCTCCTTTAGTCTCTCTCCTCATACAGCTTCTCTTGCAGACCCTGCACCATTTTAGTTGCCCTCCTCTGACTGCCTCTATCCTGTCTATGTCCTTGCGGAGATGGGGTCTCAGAACTGGACACAGTACTCAGATGGGGTCTCACCAACTGTCTGTACAGAGGGATAACAACTCCCTGTTTTCTGCTGATGATGCCTCCCTAGCACATCCCAGTATATCCTCTCAGCCCTCCCTACTGCCTTCCTCACATTGCTTGCTAACCTTTTAAGGTCATCTGATACGGCTACTCCCCGGTCCCTTTCTTTTTTGTTGTTGTTACTACCTCCCCACCCATTGTGTATTCTTCTCCTGGGTTCTTGTTTCCCAGGTGCATTATTTTGCACTTCTTTTGCATTGAATCCTAGCTGCCATACTTCTGACCATTCCTCCAACCTTGCCAAGTCCCTTTTCATCCTTTCCACACCTCCTTGTGTATCAACCCTGTTGCAGATCTTTGTGTCATCTGCAAAAAGGCCTACTTTTCCTTCCAGTCCCTCTGCAATGTCACTGATGAAGACATTAAAAAGGACTGGACCCAATACTGAACCCCTGTGTACCTCACTAGTAACCCCTTTCTTCAGAGTGGACTCCATTTACAATTACCTTCTGTGTCCTGTTGTCCAGCCAATGTTTTATTTCCAGGCTACCACCCTGGGTCCCACTCCCAGGCTGGTTAATTTGTATTAATCTTTGTGGGACTGTGTCAAATGTTTTGCTAAAGTCCAGGTAGGCCATGTCCACAGCCACCCCTGGTCTACTACTTTGGTCACCCAGTCAAAGAAATCACTAGATTCATCTGACATGACCTTCCCGCTGTGAACCCATGCTGCCTTGGGTCCTGTGCTCCACTGGCCTCTAGGTACTCAACTATTCTTTCCTTCAGAAGTGACTCCATCACTTTCCTACCACAGAGGTCAGACTGACAGGTCTGTAGTTTCCTGCCTCTGTCTTGGTCCCACTTTGTGAGGGAATCACATCCGCCTTCCTCAGTCCTCGGGTACCACACCATCCTCCCATGATTTATTAAAAGAGTACAGTGGTTTCACTAGTTCCTCCCTTAATTTTTTAGAATTCTGGGGTGAATTCCATCAGGACCCATTGCTTTGTCCACCTTCAGTTTTAGGAGTTCTCGCAGAACCCTTTCTTCTGTGAAAGGACTGGATCGACCCTCCTATCAAGAGTGCTTCTGTTAATTGGATTAGGCACTTCCCCCTCCTCTTTGTGAAGACTGAGCAGAAATATTCATTCAGTATTCCTGCTTTTTCACTGTCCCCTCTGCCCACCCCACCGCTCATTCTATTCAGCCTCACTATCCTCCCTTGTCTTTTCTACGCCCTGATGTACCTATAAAAGGTTTTATCCCCCTTCTTAACTGAGTTGCTATCTTTTCCTCAGTTTGGGCCTTTGCTATTCTGACTTCCTCCCTGCTTCCTTCTGCCTTAACTTTGGTAGAGCTCTCTGTCCTGCTCCTTCTGTGTTTCCTTATACTCCGAATGCTACCTTTTTCTTCCTGACTTTCACAGCCACCTCTTTTGAGAACCATAGTGGCTTTTTCTTTCATTTTGATTTATTTGCTTCACACAAGGCTTGTTGCCCTGTGATGGCAGTTTTGATAATTCCCATTGTTGCCTCTACCCTCCTTCTAGCCTGTTTGCTAGTGCTTTCTGAGGCACTCTCCCATCTTTGCTACAAAGTCAGCCCTCCTAAAGTCCAGTACCCTCACTTTTGTATGGCTTGACTCTGTAGCTGAGTTTAACGTGAACCACACTGTTTGATGGTCACTTGTCTCCAGATGGCAACCCACTTCTAGATCTGAGATCCTCTCACTGCCCGTTTGAGAGTACGAGGTCTAAGATTGCTCCTCACGAGTGGGTTCCAAAACTAGCTGTCTAATGCCTGCCACCTGTAGGGCATCAAGAATGGCCCTGCTCTTGGATGTGGCTGCAGCAAATGCTCCAGTTAACATCTGGCATATTCAGGTCTCCCAACAACAGTATCTCCTTTCTCTGCCATTCTAAGAATGCCTTCTATCATATCCTTGTCCATTCCTTCCCCTGACATGGGGGTCTGTACACAACCCCCTGCGGATTGTGGTGCCCTTTCCAGTCTCCAAGGTGACCCACAGTGCCTCCTCTCCTCCTGTTTACTCTTTTGTTCAGTTGCTTTTATCCCTTCCTTTACATAGAGAGCTACCTCCCTCTTTCTCCCCTGCCTGTCTCTCCTGTAGGTTGGTGTACCCTGGTATGTTAACATCCCAGTCATGGTTCTCTGTGTACCATGTTTCTGTGATCAGCACGATATCCAGGCATCCCTCTTCCATTAAGGCCATCAGCTCAGGAGCTTGTTGCCTGGGACTATGGGCATTGGTAATCATTACCCTCCATTTCCTGATGGCCTTACTCCCTTTGCCCCATCTCTGTCCTTCTTGCCTTTGTCACTTTCTCCATTTACCCCTGCCCTTCTCCCTGATTGCACCTCTATGTTGGTGTTTGCCACTTACTAACTGTGATTATTTGGAGGGGCTAGGATTTTCCTGCTCCTTTCCAGTGTCCTCCCCTTGGCTAGTTTAAAAGCTTGCCAATGAAGCATTTAAACCTATCACCTAGGATCCTGGTTCCTCCTGGACAGATGCAGCCCATCATGCCAGTATAGGCTTGCATCACTCCAGGTGGACCCTCAGTCCCCAATGAAGCCAAATCCTGAGCTCCACACCAGTTTTCAACCACTGATTGAATCCCATGGTGCGGAACACCCTAGCCTCTCCTATGTCACAGATGGGTAGCACCTCCTAAAAGGTTACCTGCGGCGTTACTTGACTAAGGCCCTCCCCAATTCTACAAACTCTTCCTGCACTTCTCTAATCCCTTTCTTAGCCAGGTCATTTGTCCCTAGGTGGACAATGACATCCAGCTCCCTCCCCTGTGCAGCTGCTCCGCAATCCTGAGGATTCGCTCCCTGTCCCTCCAAGCCATGGCGCCAGGCAGGCACCTTACCTCCCTCTCCCCTTCCTCCCCCAGTTCTACCTTCCTAACAATGGAGTCCCCCACCAGTTGTTTCCTTCCCCTGCAGGGTCCCCTGCCACCCTCCTGTGGGTCTCCTTTGTGGAGGTTCCTAGCATCCTCCTTGGTCTCCACTGTGGGTGCCTCCATAGAGGAACCACACTTTGCCAGAATGGCATAGGAATCGTGGAGGTACAACTGGAGGATGCGCCTGTTCCACCACCCTCACCCTCCCTGAGCCCACTGTCATCCAACCGCTCCTCTTTCTTGGCAACCTCTGAGGCAACGGCAGTGGCACTGGTGGTCCCTGGATGGAAGAGGAGGTCCCAAAAATCCTGGCCAACTCAGCCTGGAGATGAGCAACCTCCTCCCTCAGCCCAGAGAGGTGCCTGCAGATGGGACAACACCGCATCCTCCAGAACATCTCCCGGAAGACTGCTGCTCCACAGCCACTGCACTGCACTGCTACAATTTCAGCCTTCCACAAGCCAATAGGGGTCCCTCAGGTAGCCCAGCTGGACCTTTCTAAAATGTTCCTTAAAGGCATACTCCACCTTAATCCACCCATTTGGAGACCAGTTCTGCCCTGGGACCTTAACTTTGTCCTAGAGAAATTAATGCTGGAACCCTTTGACCCAGCCGCCACCTGTGACATGTGCTTCCTACCCTGGAAAACGGTTCCTCATGGCTATTACTTCTGCTCAGTGCATTTCGGAGCTCCATACCCTCATGTGCACCGAGCCCTACCTGGTCTTCCACAAAGATCGGGTTTCACTGCGTACCAGTCCAACATTTGTTTCCAAAGTGATTTCAGAATTTACACTAAGCCAATCTATTCATTTGACTGTCCTATTTCTGGATCATTCCAATCTGAGAGAATCGCTCCTCCACACTTCGGATGTTCACCGCATCCGTGTTACAATCTTACATACACCAAATCTTTTCTTAAGTCCAAACAGTTTGTCGCCTTCACCACTGGCAGGGAAGAGCTCCCTGTTACTAAGCAGACCCTATCCAATTGACTGGCCCATTGCATAACATACTGCTACACTAAATATAAGAATCTTCTTCCTGGAGCTGTACGTACCCATTCCACAAGAGCTCGTTCTACCTCCGCTGCCTGCTTCAGTGGTGTCTCCATACCAGAGATTTGTGCCACCGCCACATGATCTACTGTACATACCTTTACTAGGTATTACAGCTTTGACTTGACCTCCAGGCACTGCATTGCCTTTGGCCATGCCATCCTGCAATGCCTTCTATCTTGACTGCCCTTCTGCGATAGGGTGGAATAGAACCCTGTCCCAGTTGTTATGGAAAGAGTTTGAATGCAGGGTTCTGTTCTTTCCTTTCCCGTTTCGTCTGTGGTTGAGCAACCAAATTTTCTCATGAGACCTAGGATTTGATCGACCAGACAGTCTCGTAATTCTTTGCCTCACTATCTCTCAGTCTTCCCTTACTGTTCTTTTTCCTCCCTTGCATATCTGCTGATATAAAAAATATATGCAAATCATTATGTGGAAATATAACTGATAGTGGGATTCTTTGTTTAGAAATTATATAGTGTTAATTTTTGATATGTATATAATTATAGTCTGGAAATGCAATCGGTTACCTGAGTGCAATTTTTAAGTCTTTTGCAGAAGAGTTGTAGAAAAGGGGCCTCAGCTGTGGGACACTGTGTTCCTGCCAGCACCTGCCTGAAACATAAAAGAACACTTTAAGGGGGAAAAAACAAACAAAATGGTGCTTGTTGGGGGGGGGGGGTTAGAGGTTATAAGACAGAACTGCAATTGCTTGCAAAAGGGACACAGAGATTGAAGGAAAACTGATGGATCTTCTCTGATTATTTGGCCTTTGTAAATAGTTATACTGAACAATTTTACTTTTTATATTACTGCTAGTAGAAATAAATAATCTTGTTGCAAATTTTACAACTGCTCCTGGTTTTTCCTATGCTTCCTGACCTGTGCCTTGATGACACCTTCCTCTTCAACTGCTTGGGAATCATCCCAAGAGTATGACCTGCTGCAAGAGATACTCTTGAAGAAGATAGCACAGTTTGTACTTCACTATAACGGTAGATCTTCGGAGGATGTCTTGCAGCAGGTCACGCTCCTTGCCTGCCCCTTCTTCTCAGGAGCGCTATCTTCTGCTTCTTTCTTTATTATTACACTGGATGTACTCTGGCCTCCTTGTTCCCCTGGGTCCTGCTCCCATGAGCTGGTTGCCGGGCTGGGAACTGAGGCCGCTAGGGGTTGCCCACGTATTTATAGACACGAATGGAGTGATGTAATTGTGGGAGGCCCCCCAGTCAACACTGCTGGTGAAAGGTACCATCAATGAGAGTGCCCTTTGGTGGATACCCAAGAGTATGATCTGCTGCATAAGATCCTCTTGAAGATCTACCATTAAAAGTAAGAAACTACTGTCACCCTAGAGATGGGAAATGGCACCGCTATTCATACTGGCATGATCTACAGACCTCAAGCACAAAGGTAAGAGTTGACCAGGGTGATAGTGGAAGCCATCCACAGGATGGCAACTAAAGGGAAGATGCTGGTGGTTGGAGACTTCAGTTTGCCAGATGTTGACTGGAGCATCCCAGCTGCAGGAACAGGGACATCCTGAACACCCTGCAGGGGGTGTGCCTCAGGCAGCTAGTGGCAGACCCCACCCATGAGGGAGTGATATTGGACCTAGTACTCACCAACAGGGAGAGAGTTGCAGATGTAATGATGGGTAGCCACTTGGGGTCGAGTGATTATCATATGGTGTGGTTCAATGTGAGAACAGTAGAAGAGTCAAATCACATGAAAGCAAGGGTCCTGGAATTTCAGACAGGTCAACTTTGCAAAGTGGGGGAAATGTCTCAGGAAAGCCCTGGCAGGGGGGAGGACATGTGGAGGCATAATGGAAGAATCTAAAGTGAGGCACAGAGGAGGCAACAAGCCTTTGCGTTAGGCAATTAAAAGCAAGAGGGGAAAAAAAACAAACTACTGTGGTTCTCAAAGGAAGTGGCCATGAAGGTTAGAGCGAAAAGGTTGCATTCAAGCAGTATAAGGAAACACAAAGGAAGGAGGACAGGGAATTGTATCTGGAAAAGCACTGGAAGGTGGGGAAAGCAGTCTGCAGTACAAAGGCGCAAACTGAGGAAAAAATAGCACAGGCAGTAATGAAAGGGGACAAGATATTTTTCAGGTATATTACTGAAAGAACAGGAGTGGTTCAGTAAGGCTAAAAAGGGAAGGAGGGAGTGTGCGGAGGGGGACCTGGAAAAAGCAGAAATCCTGAACAAACATTTTTGCAGATCATCCCTGAAGCCCCAAAGGCTTGTCGCCAGCCTCCAAGACTCGTCCGGTGGCTTCTCTAGACTGCCGCCCTCCCAGCTGCCCATCCCTGAAGCCCCAACGGTAAGGGTTTGACTGCGACCAGACCTGGTTGGGATTTTCAAATCTGGTGTCTTATTTTTTCAGTGTAAATCCTCTCCGATCGCACTCTGAGCTGCCCCTGAATCCCACTGCTTCTTTGAGTAAATGTACTGTGTTTTGCTTGCTGTTTTAAATTAATGATTGTAATTTTATCAACTGTGTTGTACTGGTTATTTGTGCTTTTTTTAGAATTTTTTTTAATCCCCTGTGCTGCTACTTTCTCTGCTCAGTTCCCAACCTGCACCATTCCCCTGCTGAAATCCCTCCCCCGATCTGTGTGAATAGCCCCTTCTCCTTTGTTTTTTTTTTAATTTCACTACTTAAATTGTTTCCTTTCTGTTCCACCAGGCTTATTGCCAGCCCCCCCCCCAGCGGGTTCCAAGACTCGTCCAGTGGCTTCTCCTGACTGCAACCCGCTCACCCAGCTGCCCATCCCTGAAGGTAAGGGTTCGACCGTGACCAGAACTGGTTAGGATTTTCAAATCTGGCACCTTTTTTTTTTTTCTTTTTCAGAATGTAAATCCTCTCCGATTGCACTCTGAGCTGCCCCTGAATCCCATTGCTTCTTTGAGCAGATTTACTGTGTCTTGCTGGCTGAGTTAAATGAACTGGCTCCCCCGGCAATGCGTGCCAGCTCCCCCCTCCCTATCTGGAGGTTTACTTTTATAGGTTTCTCAGGTCATGTGTCAGACTAAGTGTCCGTTTTCCCATTTGCATGTTTTACTACCAGGCCACAACAGGCTCCACAAGCATACCCCATATCCCTGGATTATTAAATAAACTCAGTTACTTCTTCTGCATGTTTTGTGGTTTCTTTCTACTCTTTACGGTCCACAAGTGCATTTATACGAGTCAGCCCACAAACCAGGCTAGAGGTTTTGAGGGCTGTCAGCCTTGTCCCACATCTTTAAGATTTCTGATACTGTACCTATTTCATCTTGATTGTATTAGTGTTCAGTCTTCCTACCATTTCTCCTGCCTACCCCTCTGCTGTTTCTACC
Source organism: Neoceratodus forsteri (assembly GCA_016271365.2). Lineage (NCBI taxonomy): Eukaryota > Metazoa > Chordata > Ceratodontiformes > Ceratodontidae > Neoceratodus > Neoceratodus forsteri. Next base: position 647,345,850 of record CM028131.1, read on the forward strand.
CACCTCATACTTTCTGTCCTTTTTGCTTCACTCTCTTGATCTCATGCTTCCCCCTAGATCCCCCCTCCTCCTCCCAAACATAATTTCTCCACCCATCCTCCCCACTATGTTGTCTCCTCCCTCTCTCCTGTCCTCCCATTTCACCCTGGCCTGCCAATGTCCCGTTTACCCTCTCCATTCTCCTTCTCTATACATGCACCCTGGGCTGCTCCCTTCAAATCTTCTAAACCTTGAGGCCCTGTTCAGCTGCACTTCCCCACCTACTCATACCTCCTTTCTGAACCACAGGAGGTACAGGTACCCACCTCCTTTTCCTACTCCTTCTGCTTTTTTCTGGAGATGGCCATCCTAACCCAGGCCCAATCTCTACCACCACTCTGAATTTTTCTTTTTTGCCCAGGGGCCTTCACACCTTTCATTTAAATGTGTGCCTCCTTCACAAACTGGATGATCTTAAAGTCTGGATCATCCAATACCCGCCTGACATTCCCTGTGTTACAGAAACCAGGTTGTCAGCCAGGATCCCTGACTCCGCCCTCTCTATCCTGGATTTTAATCTATTCTGACACGACTGAGGTAAGCAAGGTGGTGGCATTGCCCGTTACGTCAAACAATCTCCCCTGCTCCATTACTTCTAAAGAATCCTGCTCTTCCTCCCATGAAGTCATCCTAGCACAAACCTACCTTCCTTCTTTGGCCCCAATCTATATAGGGGCACTTTGTACTCCACCTAAAACAACTGATACCCTAGTCTTCACAATCACTTCGATCTCAGCTCACACCACTAATGGTGAGTTGCTGATACTAGGTGATTTCAACCTGGACTGACTCTGCCCTCCTCTAAGCCCACCCTCCTTAAAATTGAAGCCCTAAACCTTACAAATTTGATCCATGAATCTACTAACATAAACCCCCACTCTCAAAACCACTCACAGCTTGATTGGTTATTGCTCTATCATCCCGACCGTATCACTGTGGCTGGGAATTTATCTGATGCCCTCAGCGGTCATTGCATCACATTCTGCATATGCAAGATTCACTCTCCCTGTGCTTCCCCCCCAAATACATATGGTCTCGCCCTCTCCACAATCTAGATGCCACTGCCCTCCAACATGATCTCACTGAGGCAGACTGGCAACCCATCCTTACAGCCAATGATGTCGACTCTGACCGGTCTTCTCCAGTCTATTCCTCTGTGTCTGGAATCACCACGCCCCATTAAAGAAATCCAGAGTAAGACGACATCATCAGCCCTGGATAAGTGCTGACCTGTTGGCAAAATGCAGAGCCAGGGACAAAGCTTGGTACTACTACAAGGACTCTCTATCCCAAGTGGATCTCCAAGCTTACAAAACCCTAAGGAACAATTGCACTAATGCCAACTGCCTCTCCAAGGCCAACTACCTCAGGCAACAACTGTAGCAAGAATAACAATCACCAGCTTCCTTTTGGAAAGTACTTCACGCTCTTGTCCCGCCTGCCAATCAAGTCTCCCCTGTTCTCAATGTCAGTGGTGTCTCAGTCCCTGACCCTGCATTTGTCGCAGAGTCTTTCAACAAATTCTTTGCCTCTTGCACTCTCCCCAATAATCAGTCACCCTTACCTCCCGACACCCCCCCCCCCGGTCGTTCCTGGTCAGTCTTCAAACTTCCACTTCCCACCTTTCTCCTTTCTTGAAGTCTACACTGCCCTCCTTGCCAAGTCCAGCACTGATGGTCTCCACCCCAGGCTTCTCCATATTTCTGCCCCAGCTATAACCACCCCGCTCACCCACATTCGGAACCTCTCTCCTCCTTTGTCCTGAAGGCCTGGAAATCTACCAAAGTCCTACCCCTTCACAAGGGAGGTGAGTCTTCTGTACCCGGAAACTACAGACCTATTTCCCTCCTCCTGCCAAACTTCAGGAATCCCTTGTTCACTCTAGGCTGTCCGAATTCTTTGCCACTGGATTTAGAAAACATTTGATCACCTCCTCACTACTGCAAGATATAGATTAGATTTTTACAGCTATGGATCAAAGCCATATTACTGCTGCCATCTTCATCGACCTTGCCAAGGCTTTTGAGTCAGTCTCCCATTCCTTTCTGCTACAAAACCTAAGTATGGATGGACTTGCTGAATCCACCGGAAATTGGTTCCATTCTTACCTTCACCACAGGCAGCAATCAGTTCAAATAGGTGATGCTGTCTTCCCCCCGCTCCCTATCCTCTCCGGTGTCCCCCGAGACTCAATCTATGGCCCCATCCTTTTCTCCCTATTTATAAACAACCTCCCCCTCAGTCTGCAAATCTTCTAATATACACATGTACACTGATGATACCATCATTTTCATCTCCAGGCCCACTGTCATCAGTGTACAGTCCCCCTCCGCCCCCGGAAGACTTCAATAGAGTCCAGTCCTGGTTCCAGAAAAAAACAACTCAATCTTAACGCAAAACAAAAAAAAAAACAGTGGCCATGACCTTTGGCTCCAGACAAAAACTGGCCACTCTCTAGCTCTCTCCTGTCTTCAAAACCCTGGCTGGTTCTCTATTAGAAAATGTCACCATTTTCAAATATCAGGGGTTTCGTTGGATTGCAATCTGGACTTCTCTATCACGTTAATGCCATCTGCTCTAAACTGCATCCCAAACTGGCTGTCCTCTACCGACATATGGGCAAGCCTCCTCCTTCCCATCTGTCATGAGTTTGTAACCAAAATGATCCTACCCATCTTCGATTATGCTGATGTGATTTATGGTACTGCCTCGCAGTCATCACTGGACGATTAGACACCCTCCTGAACTCCTCCTGCCATTTCACTACCACCTACCCCCCTCACTGTCTCCTGTACTCCACCCTTGCCCTCACGCCCATCCCACACGAGAATGGTTCACTGTGCCTTTGTTGCAAAATTCTGGTTTAAAACCCTCCCTACCTCTTAGCCTGTCTGAAGCCACCCCCTCTACTTACTCCCTTCACCACCGAGATCCACGTACTTTTGCCATCCCATGCCCCCACTCTGTATCTGGCCAATCTGCTTTCTCTTTTTGTTTCCCTTCTCTTTGGAACAAACTCCCCTCTGACCTCAGACTATCCTTCTCCTCCTCCTTCTCAATCAAAAGGCTCCTCAGATTTCTGCCTCACCCATACTGCTCCCTTACCTCACCTCCTTAATTGAATAGCCTACCCCACAGTTGTATACCACTGGCAGCTATATCTCCTTCCTCCAGTAGGAACCCCCGTGTTGAACTGCATGCCCTGCTCTCTATTCTCCTTGCCCTGACCTAAATTTATTTTTGATGCAACAGTCTGTCCTGCACCTGGACTTTGTGATACAATCTGTGGTTTGAAATGTTTCTGTTGTAATGCTAACTCCTGTACCTACTGTCTTGGGTCTTGTAATCATGACGCTTGTTTCTTGTTTAGTCTAAAGTATTTAATCCCCATGTTGCCTTTCCGTGGGTCGCACCTGGAAACGATTCTCTGCTCATTGATGCTTTTCCCAGTTAAACAATTTCTTTTTTTTTTTAAAGTTAAGAGTCTCAGAAGAAGGAAAGGGACCACAGTTAGGCGACTGGAAGGGAGGTGGACACTAGTCCATTTACCAAGGACAGAGTCCTAAAGGAACTTGCAAAATTGAAAGTGGACAAGGCAATGGGGCCAGATGGGATATATCCAATAACATTAAAAGTACTTAGGGAGGCACTGGCATCACCACTGATGGCTCTGTTCAACAAATCGCTGGAACCGGGTGTGGTTCCAGAGGACAAATATAGTCTCTCTCCACAAAAGTGGAAGCAGGGAGGAGGCTGGAAATGACAGGCCAGTCAGCCTGACCTCAGTGGTGGGGAAATTAATCGAATCTCTGCTAAAGGAAAGGATATTGGTATATCTTGAATCCAGCAGAGTACATGATTCAAGGCAGCATGGATTCACACAGCAGGAAGGTCTTGTCAAACAAATCTGACAGAGTTCTTTGACTGTGTGACCAGCGAATCCGATCAGGGAGAGGTGGTGGATGTGGCCTACCTGGATTTCAGCAAGGCCTTCAACACCGTTCCACATAGGAAGTTTGTAAACAAGTTTGGCAGGCTGGGAGTGGGTCCCATGATGGTAAACAGGGTCAGAATTTGGTTGAGGGATAAAACACAAAGGGTGATGATAAATGGAGTTCAATCCGAAGACAGGAGGGTGACCAGTGGTGTGCCATGAGATCAGTTCTGGGGTTACTGTCATCATAAGCGACACTGCAGAGGGTCTGGAAGGGAAGATATGCCTCTTTGCAGATGACACTCGAGGGTGGGCACCTAAGCAAGCTTGAGGAAAGGTCAAGAGTGTGGCAGCTAAGATTCAATGCAAAAAAGTGCAAAATCATGTATTTAGGGCACAGAAACCTGGGGGCCGGGAGTACACGATGAGGCAAGGTACTGACAGCCATCAAACAGGAAAGTGACCTGGGGATAATCCTATCCAATGACCTAAAGGTGACCAAACAATGTGAAAAAACTGTGGGGAGATCAAGTGGGATGCTGGGGTGCACAGGAAGAGGTATCACCAGCAGAAAAAGGAGGGGGTGATACCACTGTACATATCATTGGTGAAACCTCATCTGGAGTACTGTGTCTGGTTCTGGAGACAACATCTCCAAAAGGACATAGAGTAGAGGCAGTTCAGAGAAGAGCAACAAAAATGGTGCAGGGTCTGCATCAAAAGTCATACAAGGAGAGACTAGAGGACCTCAATACGTACACCCTGGAAGAGAGGAGAGAATGGGGGATATGATAGAGACTTTCAAATACTTCCAGAGCATCAAAAAAGTACAAGAGGGTAACATCTTTCAGAAAAAAAGATGTTCACGAACAAGGGGAAAGGGAAAGAGAACATTGTTTAACCAGAAGTAGCACACTAAGCTGATGTTTGTTTCCAGATGCGACCTGGAAGCACAAGAAAGTTAAGAGACTTGCTCAAGATCACACAGTATGCACCTAGGCGGCTGTGGGATTCAAACCCAGGTCTCCAGATCTGTAGCTCAGAGCCTTAACCCACTGCGCTATACTGCCTCCACTGACTGCCAAGGAGTCATGATATGAGGATGGAGGTAGATTCAGGGGTAACAGTAGATATTTTGTTCATGGAAAGGGTGGTGGATGCATGGAACAGCCTCCCAGTGGAGGTGGTGGTGGGGGAATTCAAGAATACATGGGACAGACATAAGGGAACCCCAGCGATAGGAAAGAGAGGGTAAGCTGGAGATCAATTAGGGTCTGCAGTAGGTAGAGAAAATGGGCACACTAAGTGGGCCAAGTGGTCCTTATCTGCCATCAATTTTCTATGGGTGGTTTGCATGTGAATTACATACCACTCCTAGAAATGAAAATTAGGTACCTACCATGATTCCTGATCTTCTTGGGTATCTTCACCATTCATTACTGGTGGGTTCCTAGCCGGGGGCGTTGGGACCTCATGGGACTATGTAGCTCTAAGAATTTTGAGTTGGGGAGCCAAAGTCAGGGGCAGCACCATCCTCAAGCATGAGTTGGAACGTGGTGCTCACAGATTGGCCAATTACAGACATCGATTCCCCAGCCTTCTTAGTTCTGCTCACTGAAAGGGAGAAAGCAGAAGACAGAGAAACTAAAGGAGAAGGAAGGGGCAAGAGACCCAAGGGAGAGCAAAAGGAAAGGATGTAAACTGAAAATAAAAGCCAGAGAGAGTGACAAGGGCTCGATAAAATCTTGGGCAGGGAGGCCCAGATCACTGGGCAGGCCAAGTAGGAGGAAGAAGGGTGGAAGAGATGACCGTCTTCCAAAGTGTTCGAATTTAAGAAACTCCAAGGGCAAAAACAGAACCTCCTGAGAGTGGAGCCAAGGGGCTCAAGGTGCAGAGGTAGAAAAACAGGCCTATAAGGCTAGAGGTTTTCAAGAGGAGGAGGAGGTTAGAGACAGCTGAACAGAACCTGAAAGTACTCTGAGGCAAAGCAAGATGGGGGGGAAAGAGCCACCACTGCTGGTGAAATGATGCCTGAGCAGACTCCCTTCTACCCACTGCATTCTCCTCCTTCTACCGCTGCCCCCCCCCCCCTTTTTTTTAGCCAGGTCTGTAACGGAAACTGGAGTTGACAGCATCTTCCTCCCTTCAAGAGAGGAAAAACCTTTTGGTGTAAGTCTCCAAGAGAGTGGAGACAAAACTAGGTGAAGGGGTAGGCCATCCTCCAGGCATAAGGACGTGTAGGTTTCCTAACACTGTCACTGTTAGAAGAAAAGGGAACTGGCATAGGAAGCTGCCCTTCTGAGCATTTAAATTTGAAAAATTGCCTTCCACCAAAATTTACACAGAAACTGGGAAGGGAAGCATAGTTGAAAACAAGAAAATAAAGGACCATAAAGAGAGTCTCCCCAAGGCTCAAGAAGCTGAGAGAGGAACTACGACTGAAGATAAAGGGAAACTGCAAAGTTGTTTGCAGTAAGGAGGTTGACAGCCAGAGAGTTTAGGCCACCTCAGCTTACTGAAACTGTATCAATGGGTTAAAGAGGCAAACTCAAGGAAAGTGGAGTTTCCCGTGTCCCTGATAACTTGAATCCTGGGGTGGGTAAGAGTCCCTGCTTGCCTTTTCCCTAGGGATGGCATCCTAGTACTTCAAGAAAAAGATTTAGGGGGTCTGGAGGTGCCAGCAAGATGCCACCTGCAACTGGCCTCAGGGGAGAGAAAGCAAACAGGGAGCAGGCCCTGCCCAGGTGACTGCCATGAGGGGATGGTAGGCAGGACACAGTAATGAATACTGAAGATACTCAGGAAGATCAAGAATTATGGTAGGTACATAATTTTCATATCTTACCTGGATCAATCTTCAACATTCATTACTGGTGGGTGAGTACCAATTCAATTCAAGTTTACTGCAGGAAGTACTCCGTTGAGGCTCATTTGCAAGGAGGTTCTGATACATAAAAAGGGACACCAACAGAGTGTACAAGCAATACATATATATATACATACACACATATATACATATATACACACACACACGCACAGAACTGTTCATGGGACATTAAACATACAAAGAACTAAAATACAGTGCTAGAGTACAATAAGGTAAAATCTTCCGAGCAGTACCAAGAAAGACATATGGCAGCAAACACAGTGCAGGTATGCAATATGCTTGTCATACAGGCAGTGCAAACATTGTGCAAATATACACTAAAGTAAATTATACAGGCAGCGCAAGGAATGACATATGGCAGGGAGGGTGAAGGATAGACTAGGGAAGACAGGCAGGAGGGGGTGAAGGATAGACTAGAGAAGACAGGGGCTGGGGAGCCATAGAGGGTAGGATAGGAGAGCATAGAGGGACACAGTACTAAGCAACAGTGCCAAAAGCCAGGCAGAGGGTCCTAGTTCCTATAGCAATGACAGATAACTGGGAAGTACTTATAGGTCAGAGATTTGAAGGTATTTAATGAAACAATATCAGTGAGTTTAAGTGTCGATTGAACAGAATTCCACGCCGATGGAATGGCATAGCAAAGTGGCGCTGGCACCTCCCAGAGGGAAAATAACCCTCAGCCTCCTGTGGGTGACACACAAAAGGAGGGGGCCTGACTAGGCCCAAGACAGGTCAGGTCGAGACTCCTGATGCACAGGAGGAGGAGGGTGCTCCGACAGCTCTCGCCTGGCACTATGGGAAAAGAATCAGGCCCCCCAGAAGGGCAAGGCAATCACCCATGCTAGACCAAGTGCGATAACTGGGATAGCTGGAGCCATGCTGTCCACCTAATGCAGACTACTGTTCCTACCAGGCTGAGGGCTACCACGTTGACATCGTAAGATGCCCTCACTTGGTGTCTTGCCAGCTCCAAGCTGTGTGTAGAAATGGCGATCGACTGTTTGCCTTGCAATCAGACATGGCTGCCAGGATCTGACCCAGTGAAGTACACAGGCACTTTGCATAGGCTACATGATGTACGGAAATGGATAGCAAGAGACATGTAGAAGAAAAACCCCTTCTGCCCCAGCGACTAAACTCAGCAGAGTCAGCATCTAGGGGGGCAGTCTGTCAAAGGGCGATGCTGCCCAGAAAGGGTATCCAGCTACTACAGTCCAGACGTAGGATGGGGCGTAGCTCCTGGAGACCCAGGGAGTGCAATACCTGTGCTGGTAGTCCAGAGGCCCCGGAAATGACGAGCCAAGAAACTGTGTGACTCCTTCATAAAGGGATGGGGCCATAGAAGGATCACAGCAGATTCCAAGCTGTATTCCCTGAAGAAGGACATCGCACGCACAGGATTGTGGTCTATAGATTGGGGAAGATGGAGTTTCTCCAACATTGTTGTGAGGAACTCTTGACAGTTGGTGTAATCAGCGTCCGAGGAGATGTACTCTTCCTCTGAGGAATCCGACAAGGAGGAAGGACTCTGTACAGGGGGAAGCGATGCACAGGCTGGAGGTGGAAAAACCACCTCAGTCACACACCTAAGGTAAATGGGAAAAACACCTGCCATTACCCTGTACTTTTCCTACATAAGGGGAGCACAGAGTCCTGGAAGGAGGGGGCAGCGGTCCTGAGAGACAGAAGGCCCTCTGCCAGGACTGTGGGAGCAAGCAGGGGATGCCTCCTGAGGGAGGGGGCTATGGTGCCCAACCACCGATGGTCACTCAACCTACCTAGCGCGAACAGGGTTGTGCCCTTGAGGGAAAGACCCCTGGTGAGGAAGCCAGAGCCATACAGGCCTAGAAGGGCTGCCCCTTTCCCACTAACAGCAGGACTCTGACCCCTAGTAGGAGAAGACAGCCAGCATCAGCACTCCACCTCAGCCCCGGGGTGGCAGAAGCCACAGGGATGGGACGGGACATCTCATGGAGCCCTACCAGACTTAAACCAGAAGACCAAGGCATGATCTTTGAAAGAAGACCCACCTTAGCAACTGCCCTCAGAGAGGGAGGAAGGGAGGAAAAAAAATAACTGCACCAGGGTCAACTTCAAGTTCCTCCTCAGCACCAGCATCAGCACCAACAGCATAAGGGGCCATGCTGGCAACAGACTTGACACTGGAGAGGGCACCGTCCCCAGAAGCAGCACCGATCACAGCGCTGCTCTCCAGTCCGTCACCGGAATCCGCACTGTGAGTATCCTGGTCACTACAGGTGGCACGGATGGAGGGAGAGGCAGCACCACAGCACCACAGGAGTGCCGGCCAGAGAAGAGGGAGACAAGAAGAGCCTTAGACTGGGCCCAGAAAGCACCCAAAGCTCTGGAAAGCTGAGTTGCCAATTGAGATCATCCCAATCATCCTCCAGTTCTAGGGAGGAGACCAGGGAGATCCCCAGAGAGGCTATCCCGGACACACTAACAGTCCTGGCACCAGGAATGGCGTCGGGAGAGGGCCCAGAAGTGGCAACAGTGCTACCTCGCTCACCGACACTGGGGTTAGTGTTGGGAGCCGGGGCCGTGCCAGTTAAAGCCACTGAGGGAGCTGCGGATGTAGGCCCCATGTATAGCCGAGGCCTTGACACTGGGTGGCCCAGTCTCCCAAAGGGGAACCAGGCCGCGAGGAGTGCTCAACCAGCCCCTCCAGAGGAGACCAACAGTCAACCCGACCCCTCGCCCAGGCCTCCGGTCTCACAGAGACAGCGGAGGCCTGTTCTCCACCAGTGCATGTAGAACTGGGGGAGGCCTGGGGAAGGGCCCAGAGACTTTACTTTGGAGGCCCTTGTACGATGCCAACCACCCAAAGTCAGGAGGGGGGGTCGCCCCAACCTCCTCATGCAGTTCACTAGGGTGCAGAAGTCCATAGAAAAACAGGCACTGCATGAATCCATGTCATGGCGCGGCTCCAGACAAGTGAAACACCGATCATGCGGGTCCGTCACGGTCATGAGATTACCACAGGGACACAGATGCAAAGGGATAGTTCCTGCCTTTGAAGAATGTTATACCCCGAACCTGACATAATCTAATGCAAAAAACGAAATGACAGTAAAAGTTCTCGACACCGCAACACAGAAAATAAGAAAAAGATTGGTGTCGAAAGCGGTGACAAACTCGTGGCATCGAGTAACAGAACCTTCTCAAAAAATCTTCTGTCTTGCTCCCACAAAGTCTTCAGCTGCTGCCTCGATGGCTGGAAAAACAGAACTGAGGTGGCTGGGAAGTCTGCGTCAGTTACTGACCAATCCATGAGCACCACATTTTAACTCACACCTGAGGATGGCACCGACCCTGACACTGGCTCCTCACCTCAAACTTCTTAGAGCTATATGCTCCTGCGGGGTCCCAGCACCTCCAGCTAGGAACCCACCAGTAATGAATGATGAAAATCAATCCAGGTAAGATCTAAGGTTACAGTTGAGTAAATACAGGTTACTCACCTGTAACAGGAGTTCTAGGAGTGGCATATGTTGTTCATCCACACTTATTGGCAGGTTCCTTGCCGCTTTAAATGTTGCCAGAAGGTTTTCAATCTGGCTCCTCCCACCCACCCGGGTGGTAAAACTCTCGGCTCCACCCCATGATGCCAGATCTAGCCCACTGGAAGCCAGGTTGCGTGTCAAGGTCGGGTGGGTCATGTAGATGAACATATACCATTCCCAGAACTCCTGTTACAGGTGAGTAACCTGTATTTCAAGGGACATGGATATGTTGTTCAATCCACACTTATTGGCAGACTCCTGGCAGTTCTCCGGGAGGAGGGAGGCAAGGTGCGCACCCCCCACTTGGGGAATAAGTACTGGAGAATCGAGGTCCCAAAAGAACAGGTTACTCACCTGTAACAGTAGTTCTAGGAGTGGTATACGTTGTTCATCCACACTGTCTGGCATTGTTCCTTTCCCCTTTAAATCTTGCCGTAAGTCTGCAAGCTGGCTCCTCCCACCCACCTGGGTGGTAAATACCTTGGCTCTGCCCCATGACGCCAGATCTAGCCCGCTGGAAGCCAGGTTGTGCACCTTAAGCCGGGTGGGTGCGTGTGGATGAACAACATATACCAGTCCTAGAACTACTGTTACAGGTGAGTAACCTGTTCTTCTAGGAGCGTGGATATGTTGTTCATCCACCCTGTCTGGCAGACTCCTAGCAGTTCTCCGGGAGGAGGGAGGCAAGGCGCACACCCCCTACTTAGGAAAAAGAGATTGGAGAACCGAGGCCCCAAAATCAGCATCATGTCGTGACTCAACGTTGATGTGGTAATGGGTAATAAAAGTGTTCGCTGACTTCCAGGTAGCAGCCCGACAGATTTCCTGGATAGGGATGTCCCTGGAAGCAGCCACTGAAGCAGCAGTATGGCAGGTAGAATGAGCTCTTATCCCTCTGGGAAGCTCCTTGCCCGCCAACTCATAGCTCAGACCTATGCATGATGTAATCCACCTTGCAATGGTCCGTTTGGCTGCAGGTCTGCCAGAAGCGGCTTCAGCGTAGGTGACAAACAGCTGGCGAACCTCTCCCCGAATTTCCCCGTCCTCTCCTTATAGTAGGAGAGAGCACACCTGAGGTCCAGAGTATGGAGCCTGTACTAGGCATCCGAGGTGTAGTTAGGGTAATATACCAGCAAAGTCAACACCTGGTTGAGGTGAAACTCTGACACCACCTTCGGAAGGAATTTCGGGTGGGGGCGTAGGACAACTTTGTCCCTGTGAAAGACCAGGTAAGGGGAGTCCACCAAAAGTGCCTGGAGCCCCCTGTCCTTCTGGCTGACGTGATAGCCACCAGGAAGGCAGCCTTCCACGACAAATGCGAGAGCTCACACTTGTGCATGGGTTCAAATGGCTTGCCCATGAGCTTTGCCAAAACCAGTAAGAGATCACACGGAGGTGGAGGTTCATGCACCGGAGGGTATGGTGATCCAGGCCCTGAAAAGCGCCCGATCACTGCCTCCTGTACTGCCGCTGACCAGCCTGCTCGTAAGCAGAGATGGCTGCCAGGTGCACCAAGGGTCGATGATCAAGCCCCTTTGGGAGGGGGACCAAAGGTAGTCTAGAATGTTAGCCACAGAGCAGGATAAGGGTCCAGGCTCTTTCTCGACACCAAATGGAAAATCTTTTCCATTTGAAGGCATAACATTTCCTGGTCGATTCTTTTCGAGATGCTTCCACCACGGTGTAGACATCTTCAGAAAGACCCAAAGCCTGGAACTCTAGCCACTCAGGAACCAGGTTGTGAGGTGCAGGGATTGAAGGTCAAAGTGGAAGACCTTCCCCTGGTTCAACGATATCAGGTCTGGGCGTGTACAAAGCCGCTCCGGGGCCATGCAGCTGAGGCTGAGGATATCTGGATACCAGAACTGGCGTGGCCAATCTGGGGCTACCAGAATCACCTTCGCCTTATCCCTCCTCACCTCGAGTAACACCTTGTGAATCAAGGGAAATGGAGGGAACGTGTAGAAGAGGCCTGGGGTCCACGGCCTTGAGAAGGCATCCCCCTGCAGCGAACCCTGTTGAGGGGGGCGGGCATGGTACAGCCTCAGCTAGGTGTTCTCCCTTGAGACAAACAGGTCCACCAATGGTTTGCCCCAATGGGAGAACAGGCCGTAAGCTACCTCTGGATGGAGAGACCACTCGTGGGATGTCTGGCCTATGCAGCTGAGAGCATCCGCCAGTTGGTTCGCGACTCCTGCCACATGGATGGCTAGGAGATCCGCCTCCAGCCGGCTGACGAAGATCCAGATCCGGAGCGCCTCCTTGCACAGCAGATGGGAGTGCGTGCCGCCCTGTTTGTTGAGGTAGTACATGGTCGTGGTATTGTCCGTCTGGACTTGAACCACTTGACCCCAGAGCGACAGCTGACAGGGCCAGTCTGACTGCTCTGAGCTCCAACAGGTTGACGTGGCATTGGGACTCCTTGAGGGTCCAGAACCTGTGGGCTTTGTTGTCCCCCATGTGGGCTCCCCAGCCCATGAGAGAGGCATCAGTCATAAGGACGACCATCGGCTCGGGGCAGACAAATGGGACTCCTTCCTGCAAATGACTTGGAACAGTCCACCACTGGAGAGCGTCCCACATCCTCTGGGTGACTGCGATCAGCTGGTCGAAGAGACCCTGACGCTGAGATCACTGGGCGGCCAGCTCCCATTGAAGGGGGCGCATGTGCAGTCTGGCCCAGTGGACCACTGAAGTGCATGCTGCCATGTCACCCAGGAGGCGCAGGAAGTCCCGGGCAGGGTGCAAGTGCCCAACCAGAAATGACTGGGCAAAAGAGGAAAGAACCTCGGCCCTGTCCGCCAAGAGCCATGCTCTGGCTCGAAGAGAGTCGAGCTCTGCCCCAATTAATTGAATCACCTGCGTTTGCAAGAGTTCCAATTTGGCCTCGTTGATGAGGAGGCCAATCTGAGAGCAGACCTGGAGGGCCAGATCCCTGGACTGCTCCACCTCTGGCTTGGAGGCTACAATCAGCCAGTCATCCAGGTAAGGGTACACCCGGACCCTTCGATGCCGCAGGAATGCTGTCACCACTGCCATGCATTTGGTGAAGACCCTGGGTGCTGGAGAGAGGCTGAAGGGCATGGCCCGGAACTCGTAAAGGCATCCCTCCGCTCTGAAGTGGAGGAATCGCTGGTGGGGCAGACAGAGTGGGACGTGAAAGAATGTGTCCTGAAGGTCCAGAGAACAGAACCACATGCCTCGTTCCATGGATGGGATGATCAGAGCCACAGTGACCATCCTGAACGTTTAAGACCGTAGGAACTTGTTCAGGTCATGGAGGTCTAGAATGGGGCGCCAGCCCCCTGTCCGTTTTGGGACCAGAAAGTACCTGGACACAAACCCTGGGTCTGAAGGAGGATCCACCACCTCCCTGATCACCTCCTTCTGGAGGAGCAGGGCAATGTCGGCTCGACGGGCTGACAGAGAGGCTGCGGACCCCATAGCCCCCTGTGGGGCGATGGCTCGATAGGGTGGGGACTGCTCGAATTAGAGCGGCAGACTCTTTCCTACCACTTCCAATACCCAGCGGTCTGTGGTGACATCAAACCAGGTGGAAATGAAGTGGTGGAGCCGTCCCCCCATGGTGGGAACCCGGGGAGGAGTAATGAGTTTGGAGGCGACACCCCTCAACCCGTCACTGGGCGGGCTTGGAGGAAGGACTGGCCAAGGAGCCTCCCAGACCTTTCCCTCCCAGCTTCCTGTTGGAGGAAGCGGCAGGCTTGGCTTTGGGGTGCCAAGTGCGAGCCTGCTGGCCCTGATGCTGGTGTTGCTGGGCCGGACGTGCCGCAGGGGCTGAAGGACGAAAGGGCTTACGCTGCTGCTGGCGGCCTTTGTCCTTCTGGGCAGATGTGACCGAGTCCAAGGTGGCATTGGACTTCTCGATCCGTTGAAGATGCCCCTCAACCCCAGGACCGAACTAGTTAGTACCCAGGAAGGGAACATCTGCCAGCTTGTGCTGGGTATCTGCCATGAAAGAGGAGATCCGCAGTCAAGCTCTGTGATGTATAGCCACTGCGGCTGCTACTGACAGGGCATCCCGCACCTGCTTGACCATAGTTTGGAGGTCAGCCAGGAGATGAGGAATCACCTCATCCAGGGAGCCCAAAAGGGTGTGTGAAAAGTGTGCCATCAGGATGGCCGAGCTGGCCTAACGAAAGCCTAGGGAGGAAGTGGCGTAAACTTTCCTCACAGAGTAGTCCAGCTTTTTGGACTCCTTGTCAGGAGGCTTGTCTACGTCCCGAGCGTTCCCGGAACGCCAGAAAATGCTATCGGTCACGAGCCCCTTCGCAGAGGGGTGCTCTGAGAAACCGGAGAGTGAACCAGTGGGGACGGCATACTTCCGAGCCATCCTGGCTGAAGGTGCTGGACAAGAAGCTGGCCGCTGCCATAGCTCCAGAGCCTGACCAACAATGGCTTCAGCCACCGGGAAGGCCTCAGTGAGGGAATACTCTCGGTCCAGTATCTCCGTGATGGGATACTTAGCCCGCTTTGAAACAGGTTCGAGCTTCATCCCAGCGGACTCTGAGATGAGCCAAAGCATTCTCAAAAATGAGGATGGGCTCTCATCCATTGACTGACCTCCGGTGAACTCCAAGTCAAGCGGCCTGGAGAACAAGGAGGAGTCATCATCAGACTCCAAGGAGTTTGTGAACAGCTGCCGAGCGCCTAAGCCACCCTCCACCTGCTGAGGTCGATCGGGAGTGAGGGTGACCGACAACCGATGGGGCAAGCCCTGACCCGACTGAGAATCTTTGGTCGGGGCGCCAAATTTTGGTTGTGGAGGCGGGGGTTCCACCACAATGGGTAGCGAGCTGGTTTTGTCCGAACAACCGGTGCCGGCTTCGGCTCCTCGACCACTGTGAGGGGTTGTTTCGGCCGCTCCGGTGACAGCCACTTAATGGCCGAGGAAGATAATGAAGTCGGCCTATTCCTTGTCAAAAGGAGCTGCTGCCACATTAGCTCCTCGTAACGCCGATGCAATTTGCGCCAGAGCCTATCCTCTGAAAAGGATGAAGATGAGGATGAGCGGCATCGTGCTTTCCATGGTGCCGAGGCCGCCGATGTCGGCAGGATCGGCTGGACTGAGAAGAGGTCAGAGACTGAGACCTTTGGCGTTTCCGAGAGTGGGTCTGAGAGGGGGTGGGGGATACCCGCTCCTCCCTCGGTTCAGGGACCTTAACTGGGGACTCCAGCACAGGCAAGTCCTCGGTTTCCACCAGGAGAACCGGTGAAGAAGGGTTGTCAGCTTCTCCAGTCGACAGCCCATCCAACGGGTCGAGAAAAATCTTGACTGTGTCAACTGGTGTCTCGGCTGGCTGACCTGACAGGGACACCGTGAAGCCAGCGGCCTTAGCCGCAACCTCGACCGAAGTCGAGTGTTGACTCTCTGGGGAAGGGGACCTCTCCCGCTCCCACGAACATCAACGGTGGGACTTACCCTCGGGGTCCTATTTCTTAGACCGATAGGAATGTCCCTTGGTGGAGAGGGATTGGCAAAGCTCCTTGAAAGAAGCTGTGTAGGAGGATTCCAAGGAGAACGGGATAAATGCCGCGACTGAGGATGATGATGATGCGGCCTGGGCCACCTCCTCCTCGAGGGCGATCATCTGCTCCAGCTGTTCTGCCGAGCCTGCAGCCACCGCCCAACAGGCCTCCTTAGACTTAACCGGAGGATAACGTTTTTCGGGTCGCCCCAACAGTAACCGGGCAACGCGGTCCTCCAAGACCGAAGTCGAAAAGGATTTGCACAACTCACAAGCCCGTGAGTCATGGCAGAGTCCAAGGCAATAAACGCACGCGGTGTGCAGATTGGTCCGGGACATCTTCTGCCCACAGGGGCACCAATGAAATCCGGGAGTCGATTTGTCCATCACAGCCATGAGGGAAGATACAGACCAAAGTCTTGTAAATCTTAAAATAAGTTTCGTATCAACCGAAGAGTGTGAATCCAGCCTAAAACGCAGAGCGCTAAGGAGGGAACCTGAGCTTCCAAGCGGTATGGAAGATCTGGCATCATGGGGCGGAGCCCAGAGTTTTACCACCCGGGTGGGTGGCAGAAGCAAGCCTGAAGACCTTCCGGCAACATTTAAAGTGGCAAGGAACCTGCCAATAAGTGTGGACTGAACAACATATCCATGTCCCTAGAATGTATTTTTGTAGGAGTGTGGATATAGTTCACTAACCACAATGGCAGACTTCCAGCAGTTTTCCAGTAGAAGGGGGCAAGGCATGCACCTCTACTTGATTAATAGAGACTGGCAAACCAAGGTCCCAAAAGCAGCATCTTGATGAGACTCAGGGTCGATGCTGTAATGGGAAATGACGGTATGTGCTGACTTCCAGGTGGCAACCCTACAGGAAGCTCCCTACTAGCCAATCTATAGCAAAGGTCGATACAGGATGTTATCCACCTGCCAATCATCCACTATGCTGCCAGTCTGCCAGGCACAGCTTCAGGCTATGTTGCAAACAGCTGGCAAGTCTCACCCCAAACACCAGCTGTGCACTACTTATAACAAAGCGAGAGCGCTCCAGAGGTTCAACATATGGAGCCTGTGCTCAGCCTCTGCAGATGGGCTGGTGAAATACACTGGAAGGTTGATCAGCTGGTTAAAGTGAAACTCCAGGTGTGGACAAAGAATTACCGTGTCCTTGTGGAAGATCAAATATGGAGACTCCACCAAGAGCACATGGAGCTCACTGATCCTTCTGGCTTACATGATGGTTATCGTCTATGACAGATGTGAAATTTGACACCTGTACACAGACTCAAATGGCTTGCCCATGAGCACAGCCAGAATTAGCAGTATGTCTTGAGATGGTGGTTCATGCACTGGTGGGGACAGGTGGTCAAAACTAAAAAAAAAAAAAAAAACCCGATCACCCTCTCCTGGGCCACCATCAGCAAACCAGCCTGTACTCAGTATGTAGAAATGGCAATTGGGTGCAGTCCCAACTGAGAGAGGAACCAAAGATACTCGAGGATACTAGCCACAGGGCAAGCATGGGGATCAAGCTTCTTGCCTTGACATCAAATGGAAAACAGCACAAACCGCCGCTCAGAGCGTGCACGAAGCAAAATGTGGATAGAGAAAAAAAGAACAAGCTTCAGCACTCCTCGAGAACATTCATATCAGACTTTATTGCACATAACGAAGGACGCCAAACTAAAACAACAGGTTTAGCCAGTTGTTTGTTGTTTTAATTTGGCGTCCTTAGTTATGTGCAATAAAGTCTGATATGAAAGTTCTTGAGGAGTGCCGAAGCTTGTTCTTTTTTCTTTAACCAATTAGAAAACCTCTCCCATTAAAGGCACAGCATCAGTAAGTCATCTCTTTCCAAAAGGCCTCTGCTAAGTGGAGCACAGCTTCAGAAAGACCCAAAGCCTGGAACTCTAGCTGCTCAGGAACCAGGCCATGAAGTGCAGGGACTTAAGATCTAGGTGCAGGACCATCCCACAAAGTCTGGTCAGCAGGTCCAGGCAAAAAGGCAACTGCCACGGAGGCCTGCTGCTGAGGCTGAGGAGATTGTGATACCAGAACTGCCATGGCCAGTCTGGCGCTATCAAAATCTGTGCCTTGTTCTTCCAAACCCTGACCACCACCTTGTCAACAAGGGGGAAGGGAGGTAAGGCGTACATGAGGCCTGGTATCCAGGGCGTCTTAAAGGCATTCCCCAACACTGTCCTGGACTGTTGTGGACAGGCACAAAACAGCCTCAGTTTCGCATTCTCCAAGGCAGCAAACAGAGCCACCAGAGGGGTACCACATCCTGATGCAGGGACCAGTCATGCGATGCATCTCCAACCTGGCTGAGAGTGTCTGCCAGCTAACTGTTCACTCCTGCAACATGAATCGCCAGGAGATCCGCACCCAGGCAGCGCACGAGGGTTCCATGCAAGGAAGGCCTTCTGGCACAGGTGAAGGGAGTGTGTTCCGCCCTGCCTGTTCAGATAGAACATGGCCATGGTGTTGTCTGTCTGGACCTGCATGACCTGACCCGTAACTAGAGAAACAAATTGTTAGAGCAAGCTGCACTGCACAGAGCTCCAGCAGGTTGATGCGGTGATAGGACTCCCAGGGTGACCAGAATCTGTAAGTTTTGTGGTCACCCAGGTGTGCTCCCCATCTTACCAGAAACGTATGTGTTGTGAGCGTGATGGTTGGTTCTGGGCAGACGAACAGGATTCTTTCCTCCAGATGTTCTGGGATCACCCATCACAGGATAGTATCCCACACTGGCTGGGTCACAACAACTGGCTAGTATAGGTGTCCCAAGTGTTGGAACCACAGATAGCCCAGCTCCCACTGCAGGTGGCACATCCGCCAGCATGCCCAGTGCAGCATGCTGGTGGTAGATGTCAGGTGCTCCAGCAGCCACAGGAAATCCCCTGGCAGAGCACGAGTGCTCTGAAATGACTGACACAGAACGCACAAAAAGAGCCAGAAGAACACCAGGTCTATCACGTCTGCTTGGTAAGTGATGCAGGGCCTGGCCTTACAATTTACGCCAATGACCCTGCCCCTCCCGCTTCTCCCCCCCCCTCCTTGGTCCTAAGGGTTACCCTTTTGCTTGTGTCAGGTTCTCTTGAATGCTCCCACCATCCTTGCTGACACCACCCTTTCCGTATAGAAATGCTTCTTTATATCCCTTCTGATTCCCCCCCCATCAATTTTAGGTTGTGCCCCCTAGTGGTGTTGTCACTCATTTTAAAGAGATCCTCCCTTTTCACTCTGTTAATTCCCTTCACGTACTTGAAGGTCTCTATCATATCACTCCTCTGCTTCCTCTCTTCCAGGGAGTCCATCCCCAGGGCTCTCAGCCTCTCCTCACAGAACCTATCCTGTAACCCCCTCAATCATCTTGGTTGCTCTCCTCTGGACCCCCTCCAGCATGCTGATGTCCTTCTTAAGGTAAGGATGCTAGCCCCTCACCCCATATTCAAAATGTGGTCTCACCAATGACCTGTACAATGGTTAAATAATCTTGCTCCACCTACTACTGAATCCCCCTTGCAATACACCCTCAAGAAGACAAGAAAATAAGGTCCTGAGCCTAGTCCACAGGGAGTGTAGCTCTGTCCTGATGACCTGCGAGGGGATCAGTTCAGACTTGTCTGGGGCGACCAGCAGACCCAAGTCTCTGCAGGTCTGGAGGGCTAGATCCCTGGACCATTCCATAGCCTCCTTGGATGGCCCGGCCATCAGCCAGTCATCCAGGTAGAGAAAAACCTTGACACCTTTGCGCTGCAGAAAGGTTGCCACCACCGTCATGCGCTTGTGAAGACCTTGGGTGTGCATGATCTGGTTCAGAATGACCATCCTGAACTTGTGCCTCTGCATCAACTGGTTCATGTCGTACAGATCCAGTGTGGGGTGCTAGCCCCCAGTCTGTTTCAGGACCACAAAGTATCTGGATATGTACCTCTGACTTGCCAGGACATCTGGGACATGGGTTACAGTTCCTTTTGCAAGGAGCTGAGTGATATCCTCCCTTAGGGCGGACAGCATGTCTTGTGACACTGACTCCCAAGAAGTATTTATTTTTTTATTTTTAATTGAATCTAGGATTACAATTATCTTTGAGCCAAGGCTCTTTTATAAAGAAGTGTGGGGCTGATAAGGTGGGAAAGCCTAGAAATCTAGAGGCAACCTTATTTCTGCCACCTCTAGGATCCACTAGACCATACCAAGGATGGACCAACATGGCCACAAGTGGTGAAGATGACCTCCTACAGGGAGCTGGGTCAGGGAACTGGACAGGTGGGAGTCTGACACCCCTGACCTTTCATTGGGCAGCTTTGCAGGGGCACCGGCTACTGGGGCCAGAGGAGCACTTCCTCTGCTCCTGCCTGTTTTTAGGCCCTGCCAGAGAAACTGGCCTTGGGACATCAAGCTTGGTATCGCCTCTGCTAGGGCTGCTGCCAAAGCAGCTGAGGCTGAAAGGGCCAAAACTGAAAAGGCTTCTTTTTAAGTTTCTGGTCCTTAGGGTCTTTTTGGGATGAATCTACTGAGACCAGAGTGGCACTGCACTTCTCAAGTAAGATGTCCTTCCACTGCCTGGCCAAAGAGTTCGGCGCCCATGAAGGGGATATCGGCCAGCTTGTGATGAGTGTCTGCCGTGAAGGTGGACAACCTCAACAAAGTCCTGCAATGTATTGTGATGGCTGCTGCCATGGCACAGGTGCAGAAGTTACCCATCTCTAAGGCTGTCTGGAATTGGCATTTAGTTAGCAAGTTAGCACTTGACCCTGGTCTCTGACCAACTTGTCAGTTGCTTGACAGCAGGAAGGCGAAGGAGCACTTCATCCAACACTCCTGTCAGGGAGTGACCAAAGCTGGCCATCATCATAGTGTAGCTTGCTTGATGGAGACAGAGAGAAGCACCACCACAGAACCCTTACTGGCCATGTGGGCAAGTTTCTTAGATTCCCTGCTGGGAAGCTCGTCCACATCCTCTTGGTCTCCGGACTACTGGAAGGCCAAGTCCAAGAGCAGTCCCATGACCAGGGGATGGTCTGAGAACCCGAAAGGGACCTGGTGGGGACCACATACTTGTGGACCATACAGACGGAGGGTGTTAGGCAGGATGCTGGATGCTGCTAGAGCTCCAGGCCCAGTCCCAAGACGGCCTTAGCCATAGGAAAGGCAACTCCAGGGTAGTTGTCCTTGTCCAAAATGATCATGAAAGGGTATTTGGCCTGCTTCTGGACCAGATCCAAGAAAACATGCATAGATACAGATATTACATGAAGTAAAGCCACAGTGACTTAAACCTGTGGTCAGCGGGCAGGTCTTTGGCCAAGACATGGCAAAAGGTGCAAGTTCTCAACACCACCATGGATGACCTATCCAAAGCACCCAAGGGCTCTTCAAAGATGGCCTTTGGCTGTGTGCTGCCTCGGACCACCATGGATCCTTCTGACTGGGTGACTGCCACCAACAGTCGATCTGGCAAGACAGCTGCAGCACAGGAGTCCTTGGTCGGTGCTACTACCAAAGGCTGCAGTAAAGGCAGATCCACTTGGAAGGGTGGAGAAGCAGATGCTGAAGACATCTGCTGAGGGTCAATCAGTGTGGGCAGTATGGCACCTGCCAGTTGGCCACAGGGCCAGGAGGTAGAGTCCCACCCCACCCTGCAATGGTCCATTGCTGCCAGAGGAGATCCTCAGTGATGTTGCCTCCAGTGGTGGTACCTCTCCTTGCTTGAGGAGGTCAAGGATCATCAATGACAGTATCTCCTGATCGAGTGGGACTAAGAGCGTGAACAGTGCCATGACTGCAGCCCTTCGACCGGAGGGCTGATGTCAATGTGGAGCCACCAGCAGGTTGGTATAGACCACAAGCCAAGGTAGAGAAGAGCACTGGCTTCTGCAGCATGACCATCAGTGGAGGCAGTTCCCGAATGGAGCTGGTCGGGGGCACCGACCAGTTCACATCCTCCTAAAAGAATCAGGGTCTTGGAGATCAACTCCTTGTCGAGTTCCTCTGACAACTAGTAAACAGGGTCAAGAAAAGTCTCAATAGCTTTACTGGTTGGTGTCAAGGTTGTCAAGCCTGATGGGGGTACCGTGGAGCTGTCGACCGATCCCTCAAAAAAGTGACGCTCGACCAGCGTTGAGTTTGCATCGAGTGGTGATGGGAGGGAAAGGGAAGACCATGATTCTCTCCTGATCCTATGACCAGCACTGGCAGAGCTTCTGTTTCTTAATGTGATGTGATGGACAGGGCTCTCCCCGTAGGCCTGGAGGGCCTGATACATTTCCTGAAAATCCTTCATGAACAACCCTCCGATGCTGGCCCCAGCCAGCAGCAGTGCCAAGGCTGATGAGGTGCCCACTACGGCAGTCACTGCTGCTTCCATGGTCGCAAGCTGAGATGCCGACCCTGCTGCAGCAGAGGTCTCGTAACCCTTTAGTTGGAGCCTAGGCTCCCTGTTGGCCAGCCAGCTGAGAAGCCAGGCCAGATGATCTTCAAGAGAAGAGGGAAGCAACACCCGACACAGGCCACAGCCAGAAACAGCGTGCTCTGCCCCATGGCAATAGAAGCAAAGCACATATGGGTCTGCTTCAACATCTTTTGTTGACCTGTAACGCAATATTTAAAGTCATGAGTTTGCTTCCCTGGATTCCATGGTCCACTGACATGACAGAGCTGGAGAGAGGGAGAATAAGTCATCAAGGATTGCTAATGAAAGTAGAAGAAAAGTTGTAAATTCGCCAATGGTGCATCTTGGTAGCCTACAATGTGGCAGAGCTGCGAAGGAGGAGGCCGGACTATTCCAGTGGAAAGGAAGGTCTGATGTCACACATTGGAGTCAGAGCCTGGGTGGTGGAAGCAGCTTAGCTTGAAGACGTTCCAGTGAATCAAAACTTCAGTGGAACTGCTATCATGTGGATAGTGAACTATATCCACTCCCCTAGAAATAACATACACACAGATCTCTATAGCCGCTTGATATTATATTCAGTTGGTATATGCATTTCCAGCATGTGTTACAAGATATTAGAGGGTTAACAGTTATATTTCATAAAAGCTTTTAACTAGTTGAGCTAAATAACATCAATGACAGGTTCCCGTTTAACAAGACCAGCCCTTACAGCAATAGCTGGCTATACCCAAGGGTAGCAGAATTAATTACGTTAACTGCAATGCGTCCTATTAATGAATGGCAAAACCACTGCATTTGAAGCTTCCAGTCAGTCCTGAAGAGAGATGTAGTGGTTTCCAGACACCTTTCTAAAACTTTGCTGCTGTTTATATTAAAAATGTTATGGTAAGAGGGCTGACAGAAGGCATACAGAATGGTGACCGTAGTCATCAGTGTACTGCCTTCCACAATACGTCACTGAAGGTGGGAATATCCACCTAAGGGGGAAGGGGGTGGACAAGGATCCCTTGTTAGCTCACCTTGGGGTGTAAATCTTGCATCAGCCACACTCCTCGCGAGAGGCCTGTTGGTGTCGCAAAGCTTTAGTGCCATAGCTTCTGCAACCAGATTATTAAATGTCATAAACCTAATCCATAGAGCTTTAGTGATGAACAGTGGTACAAGTAAACAGTATGTCTGGAAACCAGACATCTGACAGCTTGTACGTATCAATAACTATTAAAGTACTAGCCTTTCCCTTGATTATACACCAGTGCTGAAACAAAACTATAAACCCCACTGATAGAAACTTAACATTCGGGAAGGGGCATGGTGGTCTACTAAAAAACACAGAACCATTCCATTACTGTTCTCCTTCTGTCCTAGTGTCCTCCATGGTAGTGATGATATGCACCATTGATAAATGGTGACTGCAAAAGTGAACCTCTCAGTCCATATGCTCATAGCTGAAGACAATTTCATAGGCGCCCTAATTCCTGCCAAAGCAGGAGGATAACTGTAAAAGTCTCAATGTCCCAGAGCCATTTTATCACGTTACAAAACTTGTACTAATTGAAACAAAACAGTGCTATATACATGATGTCACAGCCTCTAACAGATGTACCTTACCAAAAATTTAAATGCTTGCAAATTTAAACCGCCTGCAATTTTTCACCCCAGCCCAAATATGCCCTCCTTCTAGCCATCTTGGGGATATGAGACATGAACAACAAAGTTTGTTCATGTGTCCTCTTTAGATTACTGGACACTGTCTGTCTGTGCTGCTCTTCCTGGTGCGCTGTTCTATCTTTCATTTTGTACTGTACCTCTCAGCCTCCTTCGGGTCACTGAACAGATATTTATTGCTCAGGGTGATGTGCAGTTCAGCTAAAGGTAAAAGCAGGAAAGGGACCTGAGCTGACAGCAACCCTCACTTCTCTCCATCAGAACCCTTACGATGATGTTGATCTGCATACAGCCAGTCTGAGAAGAACATGAGCCGCTTGTTGCCCACTGTAATCTGCTTCTTGTGGGTCATCTTAATCACAGTCTCAATCTCAAAGAGAGTTACAAGAAATTAATAGCGCCCCTTGGGAACTCTGTTGGTTATGGCTCTCCTCAAAGTTATCCACTATGACCTCTCGAGTTGGAAACCTGCTGGTAACACCAGCTCTGTCTGCAACCAGGATTCCATGAACCACACTGTGTCCTACCTCCTCATGCCCTTTGGAACCCCAGGATCCAAACACTGCCAGCTCTGAGTAAGTTCACTGATGTCTCCAATTTGCTCCGGAGGCTGGCATTCTCCATCAGCACCACTGCATTCGCAGTCAACGCCCTGTTGGTTTTCTTACTGGACTCCAAGGAGCGAACTTTAACATCCAATTGGGGTCCACTGCAGTAAATCGACCTGTGTTGTAATTTTTTTGTCTATCATTTGGATTGAAGTGCAGAGCTGGGCCACTGCTTTCTGAAGTGACCCAAGCACTACTCCAATCTCCTGCTATAACTGCAGTTGAAACACAGAATTTGTTGGCAGAAAAGGATTGCTTGGCCCACCCAGTCTGCTGAGATGTTCCCTGCCTAATCTGTCTTGCAGACTCCAACTGGTTTCTTGCAACCACCCCTCCTTCCTGACTGTTTTCTAATACATCCCTTTATCTATCCTATGCATGAATGAAGGCCCTCACAGTTTTCACCTCCAGCACCTCTGCTGGCAGGCAGTCTGTTCCAGGTGTGTACCACCCTTTTAATGAATAAATGTTTTCCCACATCTCTCGTAAACCCCCCCAACTTCATCACATGCCCCCCGTCCTTGTGCTCCTGTTTTGAAAGAGACAACCCTCCTGCACCCCGTCCACACCTGTGAGGTAACTGTAGGTCTCTGTCATGTCCTCTCTCTATTCTTTTCCAGGGTGTACATGTTGAGATCCCTCAGTCCTCACAGGGCTTCTCGTGCAACCCCTGCACCATTTTTACTTGCCGTCCTCTAGACTGCCTCCACCTGGTCTATGTTCTAAAATGCGGTCTCCAAAACTGGACATAGTACTCCAGGTGGGGTCTCACCAGCCAGTGGCTACAGTGCCAACACCACCTCCCTCCTGCTGCTGGATATACCCTTCCTATGCACTCCAGCATCCCTCCAGCCCTAATCCCTGCTCTGCCACTTTGAAGTCATCAGAACTGAAAACTCTAAGGTCCCTTTCCTGTCTACTGACTGTCAGTACCTCCCACCTTGTCATATTTTCAGCGTCTGGATTCCTATGCCCTAGGTGCATGATTCTGCACTTTTTGGCATTGAATCCCAACTGCCATGCTTTAGACCACTCCTTGGGTTTCCTCAGATTCCTGTACATTCTTCCCACCCCCTCCTGAGTTTCCATCCTACTGCAGAGTTTGGCACCATCTGCAAAAAGGCATACCTTCCTTTCCAGTTCCTCAGGAATGTCACTTATGAAGACATTGAAGAGAACTGTCCCAGTACTGAGCCCCGTGGCACCGCACTGGTCATGCCTCTATCATTTGATTGAGTGACGTTTACTTCCACCCTTTGTCTCCTATCTGGTAACCCGTTTCTAACCCAATTCACCACTTTGGATCACACCCCCAGGCTGCTCAGTTTGTTTATCAGCCTCCTTTGTGGCACAGTGTCAAAGTCCTTAAGTCCAGATAGGCCACATCCACTGCCCTCCCTTGATCTATTTCACTGGTCACTAGGTCAAAGAGGTCATTTGAGACCTGTTGGGAGCCCCACAAGGCTGAAAACACTTTGAGTTAACTTGGGCTGATTACCCATTTTTCTAGAGTTTCTCATATTGCAGCAGGTACCAAACTGTTCACCTAGCTTAGCTGAGTCCAGTATACAGATTTAAATACTGTAGATGAGCTCTGCTGGAACACATTTGATTAGCTAGATGGGTGTCTCTGTACTATGGAGCAATGATTTTATTACATGCAGTCACATCAATGACAGCATCAGCTATAGACTGTGCATTACAGCCGATCTGAGCTTTGGTGTCAAATACTTTTTGCCCATTATATGGGGTACTGCCGGTGCCAAAGCCAGCCTATTCCAGACTACTAGAGTAGCTTTATCTAAAGTATGCTGAAAAGGAGACATCAAAGAAAAATGCATAGCTGGAACATTAAAATACTCCAACTGGAATTTTTTAGATTCTTCCAAAGCCACAATCCCAAACTGAAGAGCTTCATGCATAGTATTAAGCAGGAAGTGGAAATTAGGATTCACCTGAGAAGCATGCATAGGTTGCTGTTGTGGCAGTACTCACTTGTCATAAAGAATAGTTTCTTCAAGATCCTCAGCCTCCAAATTTATGGGATCAGGACTGTATTCCACTTAGTAAGGGGAACGATTAGTGCCATGGATGGTACGGAGGATGACACAGAAGATGGTATAGACATCAACAGTTCTGGTTCCTGCAGGGTCCTAGGACCTTCGTATCCTGGGACCAAAGAGCGTGACTCTATGGAGGAGATGGATTCTGTATGCTATAACCCACAACAAACCATGGGTGTATCGGGGCAATAATGCATGCCTTGGGTGCACTGTGAGGAACAAGGGCTTGCCCAAGTGACTTCAACCAGACGTGAAGTACATTAATGCCTCGATACACCCACGAGGCCAGAGTGGGTTATTGCACTTTTAAAATGGAACATTTTTTGAATGAAAAAAAATTATCGTAACTGCTTAATATCCTTTAAAATTGTCTTTCTTTTCACTGTGTCTGTCCGCCAAGAAAATAAGTTCGATAGGGAGCAGATGTTCCTTCTTGTCTAGTGTTGTCTTTCGCCGATTCCCAGCTGCATGTTTTTTTTTTTTAAATAAAAAACATGGTGGCTCTATTTCTCGCTAAGCGAGAGGGTTTACTACAAGGAATCCTCATAGCTGCTTTAAATATTTTAAAACAACTTTTAACTTTGCTTTTTCAAAAGTCTTTACTTGCTCTGTTTCATGCTGAGCTGAAAGCTGATGCCATCAGATATTTAGCCAGCTCCCTCGCTGACGGCCAAGGTAAGGAGCGCTGGTAAGCCCGCTACGATACCAGTTTTAGCCCTTTTACAGCAACTATGCATACGCTGGAGATCAATGAATGGCCATGCAGACCCAATCTGTCAATGGGGATGCACGTTTCATGCAACCTATTTTATAAAGAACGACTGAGCTAGTTTCCTTTTGGAAAACTCCTTTAAGACCCATGCTTCAACTCAGAAATACTACTGCAACCTTTCAATACACATGATCTTCAACATTTTAGATCAGGCAGTTCTTCTCAAGCAAACGCCAGAGGCAGTGGGTATTGCAGTAGTTTTATATGATGTTTATGAATCATTTGAAGTACTAGTGTGTTGCTGTCATTTGGGTGACCAGTTTAGATAATTCCGATGAAATCAGTTTATAGTAGGAGCACTGTTAAGAGTCTGTACATCTTCTAAGAAAACACTTTGATATTCTAGATATAGATAGTTAGGAGA
This sequence comes from Neoceratodus forsteri, assembly GCA_016271365.2. Classification (NCBI taxonomy): domain Eukaryota; kingdom Metazoa; phylum Chordata; order Ceratodontiformes; family Ceratodontidae; genus Neoceratodus; species Neoceratodus forsteri. The sequence continues at coordinate 647,373,601 of CM028131.1, forward strand.
AGATAAATGCTCACAAGGCATAATTATGACCTCAGGCACTACACTTACTGTAGCCTGCATACTCCATCATTCAATAAAAATAACCAATGTTAAACCAAGTGATTAGACATACTGTAAGGACTTCATCAGCAGCTGAATAATGATTAAATAGTGTGTTTGTTTGCACATTACATCCACTGGCAGTATAAGCCTAGAAGTTGGAGAAGCAAGATGCGAATAAGCTTGGTACCTGTAGCAGACCTGCATTAGAGTCCCACAACCTCCATTTGCATACTGTGCAAGTCACTTAACCTCCCTGTACTCCTGGGACACACCTGAAAATGCGCTTCAGCTCACTGTGCCTTTTCAGTCAAACGCTGTTTAAAAAACAAACAAAAAAAACAAACACTGAGGCTATCCTAAGTATAAGCCTCCTGCATGTGTAATGTCATGGCTCCTGTTATGAGGAACACCTTGGTATAACCCAAAATGTCTCGCTCCTTATAATAGCCCAATTAAATGTCCGATTATCCACAATTATCAAAACACCGATGGGCTGCACACTGTGCTGTTGCCTAAAAAACTGATGCACCTAGGCAAACATCCATAAAAGCCAGAATGGAAAAGGGCCCCTGAAAGTATCTACCTCTGATGTGTGCTCAGACAACATGGAAGACTCACTACTGATCCTGGTTCTCCAACCAGACAACTGCAAAGAAAAAATAATGTAATAAAAAAAAATGGCAGCTGTCATTTTGGGGGCATAAACTGTAAAATATCATTGGAGATCACATAAGTATATGCAACTGTACAGGACATTAACTTTTTATCGATGACCATTCATGCCGAAACACCCTGCAGCATACTGTTTTAGAATATTAACAAGGACATCAGTCACTAAGAGGATGAATTTTTTTTTTTTTTTTGTAACTAAAACTGTTTTCTTAAGGTCAAACCACTGAGTTAAAAAAAAAAAAAAAAAGGGTTTTAGTAGACATACTCACTCATCAGGACTGCTCACACTGTACAGGTATTTGACCTGCCCTGTTTCTTACACTCATGGAACGCTGTGTGGGAGTCACTAGTACTGGAGACTCAGACTGGAATAAAATACAACTTCATCGCCAACCTTTGATGACATGCTGCATTTATAATGTTCCAGCACTTCACACAACATAGGCTTAAATCACAGTGCTTTGTACTGGAGTAATAGTTAAACCATGTATGAATGCTAAGACATTCTGGTTTGGCAACAGAACATTTAAGACACTATAGCTGTAAAAGCTTTATTAAATAAACAGAATTGGTGGCGGAATGACAACTTTGCCAGTCACACAGTTCTAAAGATCCAGCCTTTCAATGGCTGTCCCCCAAAAGTCCGTTTCTGATTATGTACAAGTAGCAAGTTGTTCTTAGAAGTTAATTGCTTTTCCAAAAGATGCAGCCAAGTTTGCTTCTCGGAAGGCTTCTGACACCGTCTGTAAGAAGTTCACAAAATGAATCATTAGCGCACTTTGACAAAAATGTCTGCATCCCCCTCCCAGACATTTTACAAAGCTGAGACATGGAAAGTTTCCCCCATGATACAAAACATTCAAGCGACAGTAACTAAAAAAAAAAAATACAAGAATGTAAAGAGAAATTGCGTGTTTACAGTTGTACTACTAAAGACACTTACTGGATGAGCATGGCACACTCTAGCCACATCTTCACATGATGCTCCATACTCCATTGCAAGGGCAGCTTCATTTATCATCTCACCTGCGCCCTGCAAATAGAACAGAATTCTCATTTACCACAGCGCTTTTTATCCTAAAGTACTTTACAAAGTAATGAGTTAAGATACTGGTAGTGCATTGACTATATGCAAAAGAACAGGTTACTCACCTGTACAATTATATAAGAACTTACCATAACAGTAGATCTTTGAGAAATGAAAATTACGTACCTACCGTAATTCTGATCTTTCTGTGTATCTTCACCATTCATCACCCTCTGAGTATAGTGGCCGGAGGTCACAACCCCACGGGAGCTTTTTTTTTGGATGGGTGGTGTCGACGCACCATCAGCGCCGCCCTCGAGGCCGACGCACTGCATGGCGCTCGCGGGTTGGCCATTAGGCGTTGTCGACTCTGACCTCCCACCAGTTCTGAGTAGCCGTAGAGTAAGAAAGGGTTGGGTGGGATAAGAAAGTCCAAAGGACAGACAAAGGAAAAGATACAGTATATAAATAAAAGGAGAAATAAACGACTGAGAGGACAGAATAAGCTGGAAAAACTATGGAGATTGGGAAGGGGCCCCAATCTCTGGAAGCAGAAAAGGAGGAGGGAGGGAAAGTTAAGGAATTTAGGGATAAAGATGAGAGGGGGCAGGAGAGAAGGGAACACACCCTGGAACCTTGACTTGTCTACAGATTGTATAGGAACTGTGAAGGAGAAGCCAGAAGGCTAAACTGCCAGAATTCAAGGCACAGAATCCCAACATAAGCAGAATCGGCTATTCTGGAAGAAAAGACAGGATACAGGGAGTAACACCCCCCCCCCCAATTAAATTTTTGGCATAAGAAAACTAGTTTCTTAAATTAAGTGAGGTTGTGTCCAAAGGACAAGAAAATCAAAGGGAATTAAAGAAAAGCCGACGGGGAGAAGGGGAACGAGAGTAGGAAAGAGGGCAACTACCAAACTCCACCCCACAGGGGTGGAGCCAAGGCACTGAGGAAAGAGTGCCCCCCATCCTAGCCACTCTCCCCCTAGAGAAAAACATCCCCCTATGTGCCCAAGGTCACCCCACTCCTGACCAACAGAAAGGGGGGGGTGAAGAGAAAGCACAGAGATAGAGGGGGACCCAGAAACTGAGGCCCCAGGGGGATGGAGGGTGGGATTGTGATGAATGGTGAAGATATACAGAAAGATCAGAATTATGGTAGATACATAATTTTCATATCTTATCTGTGTCAATCTTCACAATTCATCACCTTTGAGTGAGTGCCGAGCCCCCCTGAAGGGGGCTTTGGACCCTAAAGGACCAAGTCCTTTAGCTCTCAGTGGGTGGCACACCAAAAGAGAGAACCTTCATTGGTCTGGAGAGGCCCAGGAGTGGGGAGAGTGAGATGGGGACTCCTCGGAAGGAGTAGGTATTTACCCCAACAGATGCCGTCTCACCCTAAGAGAGAAGAGATGGGTTCTCTGGTAGGGGGAGGAAATCACCCAACGCTGGGCCAAGGGTGACAACCGGGAAAGACGCAGCCATGCTTTCCGCCTAGTGCAGATTGCTGTCCCTATGACCCTGGAAGCTACCTCGTTGGCATCATTAGATGCCCTCGCTTGATGCCTTTAGCTCCAGGCCACGTGCAGAGAGTGCAATGGCTTGTCTGGTTACCTCCGTGTCAGGCATAGCAGCTAGGAGATGTCCTAACCTGGGCCACAGGAACCTATCATAGGTAGCACAGTGGGTCCGATGTGCTGAAACACATGCCGAGTAAAAAGTCCTCCTCCCCCAGAAGTCAAAATCCATAGAATCTTGATCTGGGGGCCAGTCACGGTGATGGGCGTGAAGCCCATCAGGAGTGTCCAGCTGCATCAATCCTGACTGAGGATGAGGCACAGAACCTAGAGACTCCGGGATGGCACAATACCGCTGGCAGAGATCCCTAGAGGCTGGGACTCCGGAAAAGGGTCTCTGCCAGACACGCAACGATGCCTCCCAAAAGGGAGCAAGCCAAGGGGGCACCACAAGGGTGTCCCAACTGAAATCGCCTAAAAAGGCGCACGTCACGTGCTCTGGATTGTGCTGCGTAGGTGGGGTGATGAGCAGGTCCTCCAACATCCTCACGAAGAATCGCTGATACTCTGCAAGATCAGCAGCTTGGGAGATGTGGACAGACCACTCCTCTCCTCCCGAAGAAGGGGATGAAGAGTCAGAGAACCTCAAGAGTTCAGAAGCTGGCTGCCCAGGGGGAGGTTGAAAAACCGGTCTTTCCATAGCCCTGACATAAGAGGGAAATTGAGCAGCCACAGCTCTGAAATGCTCTCAGGAGAAAGAGGTCCGCTAGGACCAAGAATACCTGGGAGCACAGGAGAAGGTGGCAGAGGAGAAGGGACAGAGCCGAAAACAGGAATCGACTGTCCTCTGCCTGGGCCAGAGAGCGCACCTGGAGCCCCAGGAGAAGAGGGAGCTCCGGAAAACTCAACAGCCAACATCTGGTCAATCATACTGGAACTGCCCAGGCTGCGCCCTGAAGAATCCCCCCTGTGAGGTGACCAGGGCCGTGAGAGTCCAAAAGGATGGTCCCCTACCTCCAAAGAACAGGGCCCTCTCGGGTAAACCGAAAAGGAAGGGCGGAGATCCGTACTACGACTCCTTCCGGAACCTGGGTGGGTCCCAGAAAAGGGTCGCCATATCGAACCCCTACTCCTCGGAGTCCAAAAGAGCCCTTCTCCTTGAAAAAGCCAAACTAGGCAGCTGGCAGCCCTGGTCAGTCCCCGAAGGGACTATCCAAGGAGCAGCATCCCTCCCTCCTGTGAGTGCTCCGACCGGCACCAAAGTTAGGCGATCCTGGCACACCACCTGAGGGGATACCACCACTGAGGGGTCAGAAAACCCTCTGAGGCCAGCGTGCAGGGCAATGGTGGCCTGCATCACCGCCTGCTGGTCAGCACCTCTGACCCTGGACCCGGGGGCCACTGTCCGCTCTTCAGAGGGGGGCTGGCTCCGGCCTGTCGAGGACACTACCAAGGCGTCTGCATGAGCAGCCAACTCCAAAGAGTCAGACTGCCTATCTGACTCAGAGTCTGATTCCTCCTCCGAGGAGGTGGAGATTGAAGTTCTGTGCCAAACGGTATGTGGATGCCCGCTGCCATCCTGACTAAATGGGGTACCAGACTGAGTGACTGCACCGGAGTCGGTGCCAATGTCCTCAGCCGCACTGCGAACGGTGTGGGAAGAAGACATAGCACAGAAAACGGCAACAGCATTGGAGCCGGAGCCTGTCATGGCACCATTCCGACCCATGGAGTCGCAAGCAGCGCCAAGGCCAGAGATGGCGCCAATGACGACTCCGACCATGCTCTTGGTGCGAGCCGAAACCCTAAGGTGCGTCCCCGACCCATGGCGCCTGCGAGTGGCGCCCGATGTCTCAACCGCACTCTCGCAGAGATCCGAAACCCCCATGGCGCTGTGTCCTCGCTCAGCGCCACAAGCGGCTCCAGAGCTGGACACTGTGCCATGCTCAACCACGGCGCCAAGACGAGAAACAGTAAGGAATGGCGCCGCGAATGGAGCCGACAGCAGAAATGGCACTGAGCGACAGACCGGCGCAGACGATGGTGCCATCAGAGCCCACGGTGCCACCCCATGCATTTCCGAGCCGAGGGCGCGACACCGTGGAAGCCTTCACCCCCGAAGGGGAGATTGCCAAGGAGGTGCCTCCTGCCCGTCCCCCACGGGAATGGATTGGGCTTCTGCACCGCGGAAGGGGCTTCTGCAATGGCAAGGCTACTAGAAGCAGAAGCCCCCTACTCCGCGGCCCGTATAGAGCCAGGAGAGGACCCGGAGGAAAGGCCGAGAGACCGTGGCTTGGCCTGACAAGTGCGCGCTCGTTCCCTGAAAGTTGGCGGAGCTAGTCCCATTTTTCACACGCGCTGATCGATGACACCACGGTCCATGGAGAAGCAGGCATCGCATGAATCCATGTCGTGTAGCAGGCCAAGACACGCAAGGCAACGGTCATGCTGGTCGGTGATACAGAACTTACAGCTGCACGGGCACTGACGCATTGGGGGCCATCCAGTCTTCACAGATTTCTTGCCCCCTGACCAAGACATGACCTACAGGAAAAAACAACCAAAAACAAGACTCGATGTCGCAAGAATAAAAGGGAACAATCTTACCAGGCGACGTTGAGTAGTGGCGGACACGGAACCGGCAGGAAAAGAAAGCAGCGTTGACAAACTCTGCAACGAGAAACACGGAGCCGAAGGCTTCAGTAACAGGAACAGGCCTCTTGCAGCAGAGCTTCCAAGAGGTGCGACCTCTATGGCGGGAGACGAAGAACTGGTGGGTGGGTGAAGTCAACAACACTTAATGGCCAACCTGCGAGAGCCACACAATGCGTCGGCCTTGATGGGCGTCGCCAGTGGTACGTCGACTCTACTCATTCAAAAGAAAAAAAAAAGTGCTCCCGCAGGGTTGTGACCTCCGGCCACTATACCCAAAGGTGATGAATGGTAAAGACTGACACAGATAAGATCAGCTCTTGCAGCAGGTTACACCCTTAGGACTGAAGCTGGCAGGCGCCAGGACCCCATGGAAAAATTCTAGCTAGCAATAACATCAGACCTGCCCCCGACGTCCGGCATCACATAAAAGGGGGCAGTCCCCCAGCATCCCCAGTTCTCCCGCCGGAGACTCCCGTCCCAAAGGTGACATCTGAAGGGGAGACCGAGGATCCGCTTCCAAAGGAAGATGTAATTACTGGATGGCGTTTGAGACGCTGCAGCCTAAAGACTAGGCTGGAAGACTCAATCTCCTGAGGGGAAGGTGGGAGAGAAACTACTTGCTGCAAGAGCTGTTCTCGAAGATCTTCTGCTACGGTAACTGTACTGTCTTACTTTGAGAAACAGCTCTTGCAGCAGGTTACACCATTAGGACAGATTCCCAAGCAGTTAGGTAACTACTTCCTGATCGGGAGGAGGATAGGAGAGATCCTGGTGTGAACCAGATTTTATAACAAAAATCCTTGGAGGACCACCAAGCTGAAACCTGCTCTGCAACTAGAAGCAATATCCAGACTGTAGTGCCTGATAAAGGGGTGTACAGTGCTCCAAGTAGCTGCTGCGCAGATGGCTGACGTAGAGACCTTCTTAAGTGCTGCGAAGGAGGTAGCCACCCCCCTCAAGGCGTGTCCCTTAATCGGTAGCGGTAAGGGTTTATTGTGTTTCTGGTAACAGAGCAAAATGCATTTAACAAACCATCTGGAGAGCGATTGTTTTGACACAGATGCACCCCGCATCCTGTGTGAAAACGATACAAAGAGCTGGTCTGACTTACGATAGGATCTGGTTCTAGCCAGATAGTATCTGAGGCTCCTATGTACATCTAAGGTGTGCAACAGGGCTTCTCCTTTGTTAGAATGGTTGGGGTAGTACACTGGAAGGTCGATATCCTAGTTGAGAGTTACAGCCGAGACCACCTTGGGAAGAAACTTAGGATTTGTCCTTAAGGACACCCTGTCCTTATGAAAAAAAAAAAAAAAAACAATAAGGATCTTTGCACATAAGTGCATGAAGCTCAGAAATTCTTCTGGCAGAAGTTACAGCAACTAAAAATAGTGTCTTCCAGGCAAAGAGACGCAGCTCGCAATCTGCGGCCAGTTCAAAAGGGGGCAGCATAAGCTGCTCTAGGACAAAGGGGAGATCCCAAGGTGGAATCGGGTCCTTGATAGGAGGCCTCAAGTGTAGAATATCATGCAGGAAAGTGAGGGAAGCCTCTAGCCGTGCTAGAGACTTGTGACCTACCAGGGAATGGTATGCCGAAATGGCACAGAGGTGTACTTTGATAGAGGAGTAGGTGAGCCCTGATTCATACAGGGATGGGAGGTAATCCAAGACTGACCTCTCCGAGCTGTCCAGTGAGGCCAGTCCATGAGCCTGAGCCCAAATGCAAAATCTGCACCATTTCATGGTGTAGGTGGCATGAGTGGATGGCTTTTTTTTGCTGCCACCAAAACGTCTGCAACATCTTGCAAGACCCTGTATCGCATGACTGCTATATCCATAGGAGCCAGGCATGCAGGTTCAGTGACCGGAGGTCCAGACGGACCAAGGAGCCTGCCTCCTGGGACAGTAGGTGAAAATTGACTGGCAGAGGCACCAGGGGTTCCTGGGCGAGTTGGTATAGGAGAGGGAACCAAATCTGCCTGGGCCAAACGGGCACTACCAGTATGAGAGATGCCTGCTCTTGTCAGAGCATCAATAGAACCCTCTGGATCAAAGGGAAGGGCGGAAAAGCATAGAGGAACCTGCCCATCCAGGAGAGGAAGAACGTGTCTCGCCAGAAAATACCAGGCCCTGAATCTAGCGAGCAGAAATTGGGCAGTTTTGCACTGGATGTGGACATGAAAAGGTCTAATTCTGGCGTGCCCCACCTGTGAAACAGATCCTCTACGACTTCCTGTAGCAGTTCCCATTCGTGGACTCTGGCTGCAAGCGATTCAGAATGTCCGTGATGGTGTCCACTCCGGGAACATGCACTGCAATGATTTCTGCGCCGTGCTGTAATACCCAATCCCACACCCTCTTTGCCTCCCTGCAAAGGGAGGAGGAGTGAGCGCCTTCTTGTTTGTTGAGATAGTACATCACCACAGTGTTGTCTGTTTGTAACAGGAGGGTACCCAGTGGGATCTCTGACTGAAAGGCTTGTAAGGCGTACAGGACTGCCCTCATCTCTAGAATGTTGATGTGGAGGTGAGATTCCAGAGATGACCAGGAGCCTTGGGTCCTGACTCCGTTCAGGTGAGCTCCCCATCCGGACCCCGAGGCGTCCATGGAGAGAGTTAGAGTTGGAGGCGGCACTACGAAGGGGACTCCTGTAGAAAGGTGCTCTGGGACAAGCCACCATTGCCAATCTCGGATGACTGCACGCGTGATCCGGGCTGGATGATGCAGTTGGTCCTACTTTTGGTCCCACTGGGCTCGTAACATCCATTGGGTGACCCGTATATGGAATCGAGCTAGGGGAACTGTCGCGATGGTTGCTGCCATGTGTCCAAGCAGGCAAAGAATGGTCCTGGCTGGGACAGACTTCTTTCCCATTATGTCCCTTATGAGGGACCTGATGCGTTCCGCCCCGTCCTTAAGTAGGAATGCCCTCCCTTGATTGGTGTTGAGGACTGCACCTATAAATTGCAACTTTTGAGAAGGAAGAAGGCACGACTTCTCCTGATTGATGGTGATACCCAGCGATTCGAAAAGGGAACACGGGTCCTGAATCACAGCCATCAAGGCCTCCTGAGAGGGGGCCATGAGGAGCCAGTTGTCTAGATATGGAAACACATAGTGGCCCTGTCTCCTGAAAGATGCTGCCACGACTGCCACACACTTCATGAACACTCTAGGTGCGGAGAACAGCCCGAAGGGAAGAGCTTGGAACTGGTAGTGGTGTCCCAGGAACTCAAAGTGCAAGAATTTTAGGTGCGCTCAAGCAATTGGGAGATGGAGGTAAGCGTCCTGCATATCCAGCAGTACAAGCCATGCGCCCTGTTTGAGCATGGGAATAAGACCCGGAAGGGTAACCATGCGAAAGCGTTTGTACAACACGAAGGTGTTGAGATCGCTGAGGTCCAAAATCAGGCGTAAGTCCCCTGTCTTCTCTGGAACCAGGAAGAAGTGAGAATAGTACCCTCTTCCTCTCTGATTCCGTGGTACTGATTCTATGGCCTTGTCCAGGAGTGCCAAGATCTCCTGCCGAATGAACAGGGCATGCTGACCCAAATACTGGGAGAGCAGGGGAGGCCTTGATGGTGGATGGTCGAGGAACTCGATAGATTGTCCTTGACATACTAGCTGAAGCACCCACTGGTCGGAGGTTATCCTCTGCCATCCTGGAAAGTGGTGAGAAATGCGACCCCTGACCTTCTCTTCCCTTAGATCCAGAGGAGGGGCGAGGGCTGGGAAGGAGTCATGCTGTGGTGGTGCTTGCCCTGGCGGGCTGAGCAGACTTTTGATGCTTCTGGCCCTGGACCGTGGGGAACCTAGCTTGACCTTTTCTCCCAAAGTTGCCCCTTGGTTGCTGGCCGGAACGTGGCTGCTGCCTTTGTTGCCGGCTGTGAAAGCGATTCTGGTTCCTACGAAAGGAACTAGACTTGGGACTGTACATAGCTTGTACAGTCCTGACTGCCTTCCCAGCGCCCTGTAACCTGGTGATTACTCTCTCAGATTCCTCAACGCACAGGACTGCTCCATTATAGGGGACATCTAAGATGTTCTTCTGGATGTCCAAAGTAAAGCCGGAGACCCTCAACCAGGAGTGTCTCCGGAGACAAACGCCTGTGGATGTGCCCCTGGCCGACGAGTCCGCTGAATCATAAGCGGCTCGGAGTACCTTGGTCCCCACGTCTGACCCACTTTGAAAGAGATTGAGAAGTTTGTCCTTCTTTTCGCCATCTGGGAAATCTTTCAAAAGGTCTTGGCCCTGTTCCCATAGGGCATTCTGAAACTGCACCATGTGCATTAAGTAGTTCAGAGACCTTATAGAGCACGTAGCAGTCAGGTAAAAGCATCTCCCCAGCGAATCTAATTGCTTAGATTCCTGATCTGGTGGCTGAGTACTCAGGTGTTGAGGCCATTGAGACCGATCATGTGAGGCTGTTATGACCAGAGAATCAGCCAGGGGCTGCTGCGTAAAGTACGAGTCCTCCAAAGGTGCCCTGTAAAGGCAGTCAGCCTTCTTTGGAACTGCCGGAGTGGAGTGTGGATGTTTCCAAGCAGCCTTGGTGACATCCGTAAAGTTGTCCACCAATGATGGGACCACCACAGGCTTCGGATCTTTCTGCCCAAGATATCTGGCAAGGCATTGTCTTTTGGGGTCTAAGTCCTCTGCCTTCCACCCCATGTTCTTTTGGATGTGCCTCATAATCTCCGAGAAAGAGGGATCATCCGTGAGACCGGGGCCAGGTGATGGGAGAAAGAGACCTGGAAGTGTTGGATGTATCCGGCTTTGAGTCATCCACCGGAGAGGATCGTCTGCCTCTGGGTCGTTTAGGGCTGGGAGACCCTGAGGGAGACCTGGATGGGGGTATTCTCCGTTCTCATGATCTGCCCCTGGGAGGTGGTGTAGGCTCCTTAGGGGTCAGGGTTCTTTCATCTGCAGAGCCTCGAGGAGGTGAAGGAGGTGGCTTAGTGGGCACCACATCTTTTTTAATGGTGTCCCACCAAAAAGTGAATAAATCCTTAACCTCCTACAAATTCATACCAGACGACGGGCCCGGTGTCAGTGTTGGCCTGTTGGCGGGGTCGGGCGTCGGGCCTTGGGGGAACTATCGGATCTGGTGATGGTTCCCTAGGCAGTCCGACATCCTCGGTGTCACCTGTCTGGTCATCAGGCAGAACCGTGAACCTCCTCTTCTGAAGACCCCAGGCGACCGGTGTCAGCCGGCGTCGATGGGACAGGTTTCAGCTGCTTGGCCCGTTTGGCGGGCATCGGGTCAGTCACCGTTTGGACTCAGAGGTTCGTTTAAGGGACGTCAGCTCCATTGTCTTCCTTGTGAGGACATCTGGTCCTTTCAGAGGTTGGGAGACCGATCAATGATCGGGGTCTCGACGTTGGTCTAACGCCACAGAACTCTGCTTGGAAGACGACTTCGATTTATGCCAGTCCGAAGTCCCAGACTTGGTGGTGGAGTTGTAGGGCGACCGAGGATCCTCCCGAAGACCTACCTGACTGGAGGGGCCGAGAACGCCTGGGACGGTGACCTATCAGGACCGCGTGGTGCTGGAACTGGCTCTAGATTCAGAAGCCCAACTTGGTGTTCTAGACCTACCCTTCTCCCGGTGTTTCCCCGATTTGTGGGAGGATTCCCCCTTGGAGGTAGGGTCTTTCTCCATCTGCTTTAACTTGCCTTCAAGAAGGATCCCCTGGAGGGCCTTTTGGCTGCGGATCCTAGTCCTACTGATAAATTATTGGCAGATAGGACAGGTCTGTATATCGTGCTCTGGGCCGAGGCACCGCACGCAGGCCGTATGGCAGTCCCTAAATGGAATCTGCTTGCCACAGGCGCACTTGGAGGGGTGTCCTTCGGTAGTAGGAGAAATAGACACACGGGTGGTTTTTAGGAAAAAAAGAAGATTTTTGGATTTCACGCATCGTTCGTCAGTTCAAGGTGTCTGTGAGGCCGATGCTAGCAAGTCAATGGCAGTAAAAGAACTGGGGATGCTGGGGGACCACCCCCTTTTATGTGATGCCGGACGTCGGGGGAGGGGCCGACATCGGGGAGGTACCCCACTGGATATTGCTAGCTATAATTTTTTCATGGGGTCCTGGCACCTACTGGCTTCAGTCCTAAAGGTGTAACCTGCTGCAAGAGCTGTTTCTCGAAGTAAGATCAGTAGCTTTAGGAGTGGCATATGTTGTTCATCCACACTCTTTGGCATGTCCCCTTCTGCTTTAAATCTCACTGGAAGTCTTCAAGCTGGCTCCTCCCACCCACCTGCGTGGTATATACCTCGGCTCCACCTCATGACGCCAGATCTTAGCCCACTGAAAGCCAGATTGTGTGTCCACAGATGGGGAGGTCCGGGGGTAGGGACAGGACTGAGAACCTGGCTGTGTCGAACATGAGGCAAACAGCTTTATGAAAAAGAATAAAAAAACAAGAGGACATCAGGGAGGCAAGCAGTGTCACAGAGTAAATCTGGGTTAAGCTATAGGAAATGTGGGGCAAACTAAAGTATATTACTGTCTCCCACACACCCTGGTGGAGCATGATGCCTAGCAGAGAAATTACAAGAACAGCATACTGGATGCAGTGGTGATCCTGGGGGACTTCGGACTACTGGACATAGTCTAGGATATAATTCCTGTCCACTTACAAGAACTGCTTCCTAGAACTGCATACATGAACTGCTTCTTAAAGCTGCATGTCCAATAGGGTACTAGGTTTGGGGCCACTCTTTATTTACTGAAAAGTTTCACCAGGAAAGGCATACTAAGCCAAAATAACTCGTTTCCAGATGCATCCTGGGGGAAGGGGATACAGGATAATTTACACATCAGGCTACAGAAAACATTCATATGTACAGTACTATATACTGTCTAACTTTATCATATCAGTAATACAAAAATAAACTCAGATGAGAAACTGTGCACCAAGTTAGTAAGGCAACCGAGGAAAGGTGGAGTAGGGTGTACAGAAGGGAGGAGCATGGGAGGAGAAGAAGAGAGAGAGAGTGGAGGAGAGGGGAATGGAGACTTTTGGGAGAGGAACAGATCACACTGGAATGTAGACCCCAGAAGGGACCAGACACAGCTGGATGTAAACCCAGTCAGTGGCTTGGTCACCTGGGCTGCCCAGAAGAAAAAGGTTAAGGTTCGAAAGATAGGCCTCTGTCCCTCATGGGCATCCAGTAGGGGTAAGTAACTGATTATTTGAGAATGAGGTAGTGTTACACAAAGGTGAGGAAAAAGAGGGGCAGGTCAGTTACAAGAGGGTGTGTGGTGTAGTTAAACAGAAAGGAGGCTAGAGTGAGAAATGGGGATGGACCAGATATGTAAGGGGAGTGAGTCCCAGAGTTTTGGGAAGCGACAAGTGAAAGCAGCTTGGCTGGCTGAAGAGGTCCTGGGAGGGAGAGCAAGGGAGCGGCAGTTGGAGCTGCAGTGACTGTAGCAGGCTGAAGAGGGCAGGGAGAGGTAGGAAGGGAGAAAGCTAAACTAGTACTTGGCTATAAAGGAAGAGCAATGGGCGAGGTGCTTATCTTCAAGGGAAGGGAATGAGAGAGGAGTGTAGAGGGTGCAGTGGTGAGTGTGGGGGAGAACAGTTTACAGCAAAGTGACAGAAGGGAGTGGAAGAGGGAATCCAGTCTAGAAAGGGTGGATTTAGGAGCAGCACTGTAAACTGTGTTACCACAGTCGAATATGGGTATGATCATTTTCTGAACAGCAGCTCTGAGGGCCTCTAGAGGGATGCAGGCATGGTTTTGGTACAGTGCTCCAAGTTTGGTATGGATTTTTTTGTGAAGGGCACCCATGTATTCAGAAAAGGTTGAGGTGGATGTCAAGCCAGACCCCTGAGGTATTTGAAGGAAGGGAACTCTTTGATGGAGGACCCATCCAGGGTGCGGAAGAAGGGGAAACTAGTGGTCCAAGTGAGTTTTTGCTTCGTGCTAAAGGTCATGGAAACCATCTTCTTGGCATTAAGAGCCAGCTGATTTGAGCGGAACCAAAGCTGTACACTGTCAAAGTCCAGTTGGAGTCTGGTCATCAAGTCAATGGGGGAAGGGCCAGAGGCAAAAAGGACTGTGTCATCAGCATACATGTGAATGGACGCTGAGGAGCAGGCAGCAGGGAGGTCATTTAGGAAAACTGAGAAGAGTGTTGGGCTGAGGACAGAGCCTTGTGGGACACCGGTGTAGACTGGGAGGGGTGGGGATAGGGAGTTACCAATTCTGACTGTTTGAATCTGGTTCCTACCCTTGAGGTAGGAGTGGAACCAATCTGTGGCATGGATGGAGGGCCCAGCTGCAGCGAGCTTGGTGAGGAAGAAATGGTGGGCTATGGTGTCAAAAGCTTTGGCCAGGTCGACAAAGATGGCTGAAGTAATATGGCCCTGATCCAACCCTGAGAGAATGGAGTCAGTAAGCCGGAGTAGGAGGTGGAGTGGGATTTGAGAAACCCAGACTGGTAAGGGGTGAAATAAGAGGTGGAGTCAAGGAAAGGAGACAGTTGTGATAAAACAATATGTTCCTTGAGTTTTGCCAGAGTGGGAAGGAGGCAGATATGGTGATAGTTGCCTGGGTTTGAGGTGTCACCACCTTTAGGAAGTAAAACAGGTGGAATGTTTCCAGGCTACGGGGACAGAGGAGAGAAAGAAGGAGAGGTTGAGGACGGAAGAGATAGGGACAGCAACAGAGAGGTCAGAGAGATGGAGGAGATTAGGGTCAAGACCATCAGGGCTTTTACTTTTTTGCAGGTTGAGGGCAAGAAGAGCCTTTAACAGCATCAACAGGAGAGACAGAAGTGAAGGAGAAAGGCAGGGTTTGAGAGGGAAGGAATGGGTCAGAAGACAGGGATGGGGCCAGCCCAGTGGCGCTGAGGGTTAAGGTGCTGGACGCCACACCTCGCGTCACACTGGTGATCCGGGTTCGGACGCAAACCCGGACTGTCAGGGGAAGGATAGGATTGAGTATCCAAAGGACTGCTCTCCTATCCTGGGGTGGGCTGTGGGTCTTCACCGCTCTGCAGTGGCCCCTGGGGATGCCTGGAGGCACTGCCAAAGATGGTGTAAAGAAGGGAGGAGTGCAGCGGACATCAGCATGTTAGTGCTAGACGTCACTGCACGTCTGCACTCCTGGGACAAGAAAGAGGAGCAAAATGCAGCACTGTCCACAGGAACTTGATGGCCGCACTCCCTAGCCTGGCGGGGTTCGTGGGTGCAGATTCTGTGGCTGGTACTGGATCCTGGCAGGGTGCGAGGACCGGGGGGCGGGGGGGGGGAGTGGAGCGGTGACTGGATTAAATGGCAGGTCAGTGGCAGAAGGGGAAAAAACAAATTGAAGATAAAAAAAGACAGGGATGGGGTAGGCAATGACAGGGGTGCCAGAGGGAGGGAGGAGAGGTGGCGCAAGAGGTGAAGAAGGTGTTAAACTCATTGGTCACTGACAGGGGTTCAGATATGGTGACATTTGCCTTGAGGACTGTGATGGAGGACTGAACCTTAGGTGAGAGTAAGGCATGGACTACCTTCCAGAACTTAGAAGAGTGGTTAATGTTGCTTTGGAAGGTAGGGGCAAAGTACTCAACTTTAGCCAGCCTGGTGGCTCTGGTGAATGCATTATGCAGGCTGCAGTAATTAAGTAGGTCCTGGGAAGAGCCAGAAGATTTGAGTGCCTTCCAAACTAGATCCCATGCATGCAGACAGGCTAGGAGTTCTTCTGAGATCCAGGGGAGGTGGAAGCCTCTGACCCTGGTTCTCCTTAGCGGGGCGTGCCAATCCCAAATGGACAGGAATTTGGAATGGAAGAAATCAAGGGCAGAGTCAATGGAGTGAGAGGTTGAGATAGGTAACCAGTCTGCAGTGGACAAGTCCACATGTAGGGCAGACAGATCCAGGGACCTAAAGGACCAGAGCGGAATACATTTTGTTTTTTGGGGGGCCCTTGAGGCAATGGATTTTGTGAACACAGTAGCCCATGTGGTGGTCACTAAGCACATCCAGAAGAGTGCCTGCAGCAGTAATATGATGGGGGTGTGTGGTGAGAGCCCAGTCCAGTAGAGTGTGATTGAGTGTCTTGTGATTCAGCCGGGTGGGGTTAGTGATCAGCTGAGTGAGATTTAGGGCCGTGGTATCATGTTGAAATTTGGCATGGGAGAGAGAACCAGTTTAAATTAAAGTCCTCTAGGACAATAAGGTCATTTGAAGAGGTATGAGTGGAGAAGAGGGTGAGGAGATCAGTGATTCTGGTGTGGGGGGGCCAAGCGCAGCAAACTGCTACAAAGATAGAGAGGGAACATTTTAAGAGAAACAACTTGTAAGCAGAGGGGAGAGATGTTGACAGTATATTAGTGTACTGGATGGAAGCAGAGATGTAGATGGCTATACTCCCACCCCTGCTGGAGCGATCTTGTCTTACTAGGCTGTAGCCAGGGATAGAAATGGTATTATCCAGGGTTTTATGTGAGAGCCATGATTCTGAAATAATTAGTACATCTGGCTGGAGGTTACCCGTCACTGGCTGTAGGAGGTCCAACTTATGAAGGAGACTCCTAAGGTTCAGGTGCGCGATTTTCAACCCTTTTGGGGGGGGGGGCCAGGATTAGGTTTTATATCACCAGCCATCAGCAGAAGCAGTGCTGAGTAGTGACTGAGATCAGCCTGCGAGATGGAGTGGATTGGGATTCCGAGGTGTCAAGAGGAAGGAAAGGTCAGGGGCACTGGAACCTAAGAGAGGCCAGATGAAGGGATGGCAATGAGAGAAGTGAAGGGCCAGGTAGCTTGACCTTGTTCTCCAAACTAGGGATAGTGTAAACAAAAAACATAAAAAAATCAAGGAACCAGTGAGGAGCAGTAACCACAACTGGGTAACCCTTGTGGCAGGGAAAATTAGCCAGATCTCAGTTACAAGGACCAGAAATTAAAGGCAGACTTTGCCAAGATGAAGGACATGGAAATAAATACTGGACAAAAGCAATAAGAGAGTCAGTGAGAGAGATGGGTAAAGGAGATACAAGGGCAGCCAAAAAGGAGGAGAGAAGAAAAAATTACTCACCTTAGTAATGTTGTTTCTTCTAATGGAGTCTTGCTGTATTCTATTTCAGTTAGGTCCTGCCTTTCAACTGCCCCGGAGAATAAAGAGTTAACTTTCTATGGCCAGCATGGAACGCTCAGCGCAAGCTCAGTTGAAGCCCCTGTCTGCTGCTGTTTAAACTCCAACCGTCAGATCTTTATGAGCAATACTCACTAGAAGTTCTGTGTGGAAACTGTAAAACTCACACTAGCCAACTGGCAACTAAATTTATTAAAAAGGGGTTTTTGGTTTCAAAGCAAAGACTCAAGTCAGAAACCCAAAAACAAACACAACACACACCCAAAGTAAAGGAGGGTGAAAAGGGCACCCTATGGTGCCAACACTGCTCCTACCCACCCACATCCCAAAAAACAGGTTCTGAGAGGAGGAGGAATACAGCAAGACTCCATTAGAAGAAACAACATTACTAAGGTGAGTAATTTTTTCTTCAAACAACATGAAGTCTTGCTGTATTCTGACTATTGCAGACTACCAAGCAGTACCTCCATGGAGGAGAGACAGAATCTACTTTGAGAATAGGCTCTGAAGTACTGCTGTACCAAACCGAGCAACATTCCTAGCCTGGATATCAAGAGAGTAATGCTTGTTGAATGTATGGACTGTTTTCCAGGTGGTTGCTTGACAAATTTCTAAGACAGGAATATCCCTGGCAGCAGCTGTACCTCTAGTAGAGTGAGCCCTCAGGCCTGAGGGTGGGGTTCTACCTAGTTTTTCATAGCAGAATTGTATACAAGAGACAATCCACCTGGCAACAGATCTCTTAGTGGCAGGTTTGCCCTTACCGACCTCTCCAAATGTGAGGAACAACTGGAGGGACTCAAACCTGTGACCCGTGGTGTGCTCTATGTAGTAGCTGAGGACCCTTTTAACATCCAAGCTGTGCAGCCTCCTCCCTCCAGAAGAGGAATGGTCAGTGAAGAAAACAGGGAGACACAGACTGATTAAGGTGGAAGTCTGAAACCACCTTAGGCAAAAACTTCCTGTTAGTTCTTAGGACCACTTTATCTCTGTGGAAAGAGATGAAGTCAGGCTCCACTGACAGGGCTTGCAATTCACTGATATGCCTGGCAGAGGTAATGGCTACCAAAAACACAGTTTTCCAAGTCAAGTATTTAAGCTCTGCAGAGGACAAAGGCTCAAAGGGAGGTTGCATAAGCTGAGCAATGCAAACAGTAAGGTCCCAAGCAGAAGCAGGGTCCCTAAAGGGGGGACTGGTGTGCAGCAATCCCTTGAAGAACTTACAAAACACAGGATGAGCTGACAGAGGAGAGGGCTTGCCTACTGGCAAGAAGGCAGAAACAGCTGCCAAATGCACTTTAAGTGTAGCAGGCCTAAATCCTAAGCCATTAAGATGGACCATATAGTCCAGAACTGTAGGCAACCCGGCAGATTCTGGAGAAATATGCTTATTAGAGCACCAAATAGTGAACCTTTTCCATTTGGAGTTGTAAGTCTTTCTGGTGGAAGGCTTTTGAGAGGCCTTAAGGATATCCAGGACCCTTTGAGAAAGGTGCAGATCAGCAAACTCTTAACTCTTCAACAGCCATGCCCCGAGATTGAGAGACTTGAGGTTCGGATACCAAATCCTCCCGAGAGGATGTCAACAGGTTGTAATTCCTGGGAAGAGACAGGGGAAGGTGGACTGCTAAGGACAGCAACAGAGGGTACCAGGGCTGTATGGCCCAGTCTGGAGAAATCAGAATCACTTTGCATGGTTGTGACCTGATCTTGACTAACACTTAGAACAGGAGAGGGAAGGGGGGAAAGCATACAGAAATTTCCCTTCCCAATCCAGAATCAGAACACCCAGGGGGACTGAGCCCAAGACTGGGGGTCTGCAACAAAAGAGAGGAAGTTGGTGATTGTCTGGGGCTACAAAAAGATCTATCTGTGGAGTGTCCCATCTCGAGAATATCACTTTCAAAACTAGGGGATCTAGGGTCCATTTGTGATGGCCCTGAGATATCCTGCTGACAGCATCTGCTAGGACATTGTCCTTCCCTGGGAGGTGAACTGCTATCAGAGAGGTTTGCAGGGAATAGGCCAGGGACCACAACTTCATTGCTTCTGTGCACAAGGCCATAGACAGAGTGCCTTCTTGCTTGTTGATGTACCACATTGTGGTGGTATTGTCTGTTCTGATCTGGACCACCTTGTTCTGTACAGATTTGGAAAAGGCTTGCAGTGCTAGAAACACTGCTCCGAGTTCCAAGAGATTGATGTGAAGCAGAGATTCTTGAATTGACCACAGCCCTTGGGTGGTAAGATCCCCCAGGTGGGCTCCCCAGCCCAGCAGGGAGGCATCTGTGGTGAGTATCACTGACTGAGACTGAGTGACAAAAGGAACTCCTTACCTCAAATTGTTCTGATCCTGCCACCACTGCAAAGCCTGGATCAGGGTCAGAGTCACTGGCACTAGCTTGGTAAGGGAATCCTTTCTTTGGGACCAGAAGGCTCTTAAGTGGAACTGAATGTCCCTCATCTGAAATCTTGCTCCCTGGACCACTGCTGTAGAGGCTGCCATGTGGCCCAGAAGCTGCAGGAAATGCCTTGCTGGTTGAGACACCTGAAGGGTGAATGAAGAGGCCAGTTCCATAAGGGTCCCTACCCTGTCCAGGGGAAGGAAGGCTCTTGCCCTTATTGTATCCAGCTCTGCCCCTATGAAGGTGAGAAGCTGTACTGGCTCGAGAACTGACTTTGGAAGGTTGAGGAGGAATCCTAAGGAAGTGAGCACTTGCTGAGTTATTTGCAGATGTGACTTGACTTGGTCTGGAGACTGACCCACTATGAGCCAGTCATCCAAGTATGGAAAGATGGAGATCTTTTTTCTCCTTAGGAAAGCAACCACTGCTGCCAGGCACTTTGTGAACACCCTTGGGGCTGATGTTAGGCCAAAGGGCATTGCTCTGAATTGATAGTGGCCTGAGGGCAACTCGAACCTGAGGTACTTTCTGTGGGAGCACCTGATGGGAATGTGAAAACAGGCATCTTTGAGGTCCAGGGAGACTAGCCAGTCCCCTGGCCTTAGAGAGGGCAAAATTATTCCCAGAGTCACCATTTTAAACTTTGGTTTTAAAAGGTGCTTGTTCAGATATCTTAGACCTAGGATGGGCCGCCATTCTCCTGTTTTTTTTGGGGTTTAGGAAGTACCTGGAGTACAATCCTTTGTCCTTGTGAAGGGTAGGAACCCTCTCTATGGCTCTGAGAGCCAGGAGGGAAGAAACCTCTGTCTCTAGGGCAAGGGTCTCTGATGGATTTGCAGGTGGAAGGGATCCGGTTCTCATCTTAGGACATTTTTTGAAGTTGAGAACCAGTCACTGGCTTACTACTTCCAGGACCACTTGTCTGATGTCAGAGACTTCCAGTCCTGGACAAAGTAAGCCAGCCTGCCCCCACAGGTATTGGAGAATCGTGGCAGGCAGACCCATCAGGGTGTCTGCTTGGCAGGGGCTTTAGGCTGAGGGGTGGAAGCAGACCTGCTCATTCCCCATCTGCCTCTCCCTCTGAAGAACCCCCTCTGAGAATAGGAAGAAGAGGAGGCCTGGGCTTGGTAAAAAGGCCTGCCCCTGCCCCTGGACTGCTGCCTTTGAGGAGTGGCTTGCCTTTCTTTGGCCTGAGCACTCCTGTAGGTGGTCCTGTACTTGTCCATTTTTTTCATGTAGTTCTCTGTCTGCTCCCCAAACAGAGAATTACCAATGACAGGGAAATCCATGGCCTTAGCCTGGGTATCCTGTGATAGGCTAGTAAATTTGAGCCAAGCCATCCTCCGAAGGGCTACAGATGTAGCCATGACTCTACAGGAAACATCACTGGAGTCCACAGCAGCATGAAACTGCACCTTGGATGCCTCCATCCCATCTGCAGCCACCTGCCCCAGCTCCTTGGCAAGCTGGTCAGGGGCCTGTTTAGCCAGAGCCAGAACAGTGTCCCATCTGGACTTCTGGTATCTAGCTGTGTAGGCCATACAGTTAGCCTGCCTGAGTCCCAAAGATGCTGCCATGTACTGCTTCTTTGCCATGGCATCAATCCTCCTGGAGTCCTTATCTGGGGGGTGTGATGCCAAGGGAATATTTGCCTTATCACAGGCAGCAGCCTGCACTACCCCAACATGGCTGCATTGCTGAGAAAGGAACTCCGTGTCTGAGCCTGAAAGGGTGCACCTCTTGTCCATTTGTCTGTCCACAGGAGGTATGGAGTTAAGAATCTTTAGAATTTTAATTGTCTGTTTCCCAAAAGATTTATGGAGGGGAACAGACAGTCTCCTGGACTCTGGGATGTCCATCATTTCAACAAAATCAGGCTCCTCATGATCCTCTACTGTTTCTTCCATTGGAAGCTGGAGGGTTTCAGCCACTTTTTTGTAAAACATAAAGTGGGAAGGGAACTAAAAAAGGCTAGGAGGAGAAACGCCTGAAGGTCTGTCTGGGGAGATGTCCGGGTCAATAGGCACATCCACACTTTCATAATCACCATCATCATCCTCATACTCTCCCTCCTCTGGCTCATAAAATTCTTCTGAAGTGTAATCTGGATCCGGGGGAACCGACCGAACCGTGCCCCTGCCAGATGGTGCCAGTTCAGCTGGAACCGAAGTTAGAGACTGCACTATCCTTATCACTTTAGCTATCTCATCAGCGGTTGGAGTATGAATTTCTGGATCCGAACTGGATGATTTTTCTCTTCTCTTCCTTTTAACCGGAACCAACTCCTCAGAATTGGCTCTCCTTTTGCCCAAAGAAGTTTCGCCCTGGTCAGAGGGCACTCCTTGTTCAGTCAGAACCGAACCGTGGTGGCCATCCGGGTCAGTGGACTTCTCAGCCTCCCTTTCCCCTCAGTCTACCTACTCTCTTATCCAGGGTAGCTTTGGGAAAATTCTTACAAATTTGGCAGTCTGAATCGAGGTGGTCAAACCCCAGACAATAAACACAGGTGGTGTGGGGGTCAGCCTTAGCAAAGGCTTCCCCACACACACTACAGTGTCGAAACCCAGTGGGCCCGTTTTTTTTCTTGGGTTTCTCAGACATGGCCAATCCTATCCAAAACGTACACTTTTTCTCGCAATCCGACAGGTAAGACTCTCTATCGGTTCCTGACTCAGTGACGAGGTCTTCAAAACGAACTAAATCCGTTTTTTTTTTTTAGAACCGATATGGACTGGTTACCACACTCTAAGTAAATTCACAAACTTTTTAAGAGTAAACTGATCGGTTCAGCTGAACCGATCCAAAATTTACAAGTTCCACACAGAAAATAAATGTAAAGCCTATCTAGTACTCACGGTACCACAGATAGAGACTTAAACCGACAGATTTGGTAGCAGAAATTTGGTAGAAACCAAGCGAAAAACGACACTTTAACCGACTTTTTTGAACAGAGCAAAGGAGAAATCTCCAGAGCGACTGTTCAATGAGGCGGAGTAAAGAATCTGACAGTTGGAGTTTAAACAACAGCAGACAGGGGCTTCAACCGAGCTCGTGCTGAATGTTCCATGCTGGCCACAGAAAATTAACTCTCTGTTCTCCGGGGCAGTTGAAAGGCAGGACTTAACTGCAATAGTCAGAATACAGCAACACTTCATGTTGTTTGAAATATACCTAATGAGAACAAGAAAAGCTAGAAGATTAGAGTAAAAGTAAAGTCTGAGGCAAAAACTGAAATTAGCAGAAGCGAGTGAACCAAGGGGACAAACCACTCCTCCAGTATATATGAGAGAAGTGCAACACTTTAGTGGGAACAGTTAGGTTAAGACAGGATGGGGGTAGAAGGACTGGGGTAAGGCTAAGTCCTCTGAGACTGTGACTGTCAACACCCTCCCCAAGTCTGTACTTAGCTCTTGGGTTCTTGCACTCGAAGTACATACCTTGCACTTCTCTGCACTGAATCCCAGTTGACAGATTCCAGACCACCTTTCCAGGTCCTCTCTCAGATCCCTGATGCCCTCCTCAGAATTCACCCTCCTATAGAGCATGGTGTCGTCCTTAAAAAGGCACATTTTACCTTTCATGCTGTCCCCAATGTCACAATGAACACATTGACCTAGCATTGACCCTAGGGGAACCCCACTAGTAACTTATTGAAAGGGAATATAAACGGGGTTCCGAGTAAGCAAAACCAAAAACACAGCAGTGTGTAGGTTGGAGGATTACCTACATAATAATATGTTCCGTTTGTCTCATAAAAGAGTTTTAATCCATTTTCATAATGGTTATACGTTCCGACAGATGTAAACAAACATCTGCTTGCTATTCAAATGTTGTGCTTCCGTAGGTGCCTAAAATGGCAGAGACATCCGTGATGACATCAGTGGAGCGAGAGAGCTCCACAGCGATAATACAGTCTGCAGAGGGACCTTATAAATAAAGTTAAAATAACACTAACAAAGCGCTTCTCCTCCAAATCTTTTACTGTGCATGTGTGACAACCTATTCCCACATGCACAGCACAGGATATGGACGAGAATCACTTTGCTAATGTTTCATGTTAAGGACGTCGCGGCCGTTTTAGGCACCTCGCAGGCACAATGTTTTTTTTTTTTTTTTTTTTTTTTTTTTTCTTTATTCTCTTACCCCTGGAGCCCCCTCCTTCCGTCCGCTCATGTCCTCCTCAACCTGCCTTGGGGATCTGCCCCTAGAGTGCTTGTCCTCCTCCTCCTCGCACATCGGGGTCTGTCCTGCAGGTGGTCTGGGGGACTTAGGGCGGCCTTCATCTAGGGCTGCCAGGGGTTTTTCCGTTTTTCTCCCTTACGTCCCCGCCCCCTGGGGCGTGCGGTCGCTTGGGACGTACGTCCCGAGAGGGTGACGTGGCTAGCACACGCCAACACCCCTCATGCGCCAGCGGCCCCTCCCCGACTCCGCTGGACGGAGCTGCTCCATCCCTCAACTGTTGGTGCTTCCACCGCTGCGAGGGTGATGCAGAGCGCGAAAGCCCATGGTTCCCACCCTGAGGGAGGAGAGCATCCGCTGGGACGCCGATCCTTCCTCTCTCCTCAGCCGACTCCCGCAACCCGAGTCCGCTCTCAACCCGCGCCGGCGTAGCGCGAGG
Source organism: Neoceratodus forsteri (assembly GCA_016271365.2). Lineage (NCBI taxonomy): Eukaryota > Metazoa > Chordata > Ceratodontiformes > Ceratodontidae > Neoceratodus > Neoceratodus forsteri. Next base: position 647,397,636 of record CM028131.1, read on the forward strand.
TGAGGCTTCCAGCACCTCAGCCCTCAGCGCCACCGGGCCGGGCTGAAGCACAATGTTTTAACAGCAAGCAGCGGTTTGTTTACATTCGTCGGAACATATAAACCTTACGAAAATGGATTAAAACTCTTTTGAGGCAAAAGGAGTATATAATTATGTAAGTAAGAACTCTTACCTACACTGCTATGTTTTTGCTTACTCGGAACCCTGTTTATATTCCCTTTAAAACTGGAGTGCCCTCCACAATCTCCCTTCTAGCCTGTTTTCTGCCCAACTGGTTGGTTTCTCCCTATCCCCATGTCTGCCAGCTTTTGATCAACCTCCTGTTGGGGATGGAGTCACAGGCCTTGCTTAAATCCAAGTACAGTATAACGACCAAAAGCAGCATTAAACAGGTGCTCAATTAGGAAATGCTGTGTCTGCTTTAGTAAAAAAGTGTCAGTCAACAAAAATTTAGCACCACACACAACCGGACTGCAGTAAAAATAAAACAGATACTATGTGCCATAGACACATTTATTTATTAATACATACAAGTATATATCTGGCAGATGAACAGTAGGAAAAAAGGTTGTGTGTGTGATGCTAAGTATTTGTTGGCTGACGGTATGACTACCACCTGTCCTCAACCCACTGCCCACCTATCATCTTCCTCTGAGGAACTGGCCTGTCCTTCCTCATGAAGACTGTGCATACTTCCACTTTCTTTCTGTTCCCCGTCACCTACTTCAGCTTTACTATGCCTTCCTTTGTAGATTTATTTCTCCCGGGTGTATCTGAAGAAGGTTTTATCTCCCTCCTTGACCCTGAAGTTATCCACAGCTCTGTCCCCACTTTGGCCTGCAAGCACAGGGCACATTAAATAAAAAGGGAGTTGGGGGATTGGAGAAATGGGTATATTTATTTAGACAGCAGTTTGGAAAACCTTTGAGCCATAGGCTCATTTACAAAGGTACCTTGTCACAGTAAGACAAACGAAAATACACAGTATAACAGTAACTTAAGACATAGATACAAACAAGCCGGTACAGGTAGGATTGATGCAAACAATACCAGAATTATGTTGTCCTTAGCAGCTTAGTTGTAAGCTTTGTCATAAGTATTGAGTACGGCTTTGACTAGTGGCAATTACAGCTTCAGGTGTTAACAAGGTGGTTCCGTAAGGACGTTTTGAAGCACGATATAGTTGGAGCTTCGGAGATGGAGGGGGGCAGTGTGTTGAACCAGGAGGGGGCCCTAAAGCTGAAGGCTCTTTGGCCGTGAGAGGTCCTAGCTCTAGGGATAACAAGAGAGGTTTTCCCAGAGGTCCAAGTATGAACTAGTGGGAGAGAGTGGTGGATGGTGGTGGTCAATCCTCGCGGGGATAGCCCAAGGAGGGTCTTTTTTGTAAGGGTACAGGTCAGATATTTGAGGCGCTCGTCAAGATCAAGTACCAGCGCTTTAGCGTACAGTAGACAGGTGTGTGTTAGCCTAGGTGCCCCAATAATTAACCTGCAGGCCTTATTCAGAGTAGTGCAAATTTTATGGAGTACGGTCTGATCAGCAGCAGCAGCATACACCGGCAGTCCATAGTCCACTAGGGACAGGATAGAGGAGGTGACTGCAAGTCCAAGAGCCCCCCGGGGTGGGGGGCAGTGTTTATACCGATGTAAGATGCCCAATCAGATATTAGTGGCAGTGGCTAGGGCAGCGATGTGTCCATGGAAGGAGAGGGAGGGGTCAAAATGGACCTCTAGGTATTTATAGGAGCAAACTTGTTCGAGTGGGAAAGAGGACCCAGAGTGAATGAGGAGTTTGAAGTTGCAGGACTTGTTTTGAGGATGAGTGAAGAACATGTTTTTTTTTTTTTTTTAAGATTTATCACCAATCTATGTTCCTTGAACCAGCGCTCGGCTGCTAAGGACTTCTGCAGCGAGTCCTGGAGGGCAATAGGGTTACGATTTGAGGAAAAGATGACTGCATCATCAGCGCACATAGAATGTTCCCCGCAAAGAGCGTGGAAGGATGTTAAGGTAAAGGGAGAATAGTAAGGGGCCCAGAATGGAGCCCTGGGGAACCCCAGAAAAGATGGGACAGATGTCTGAGTAGGTCCCATTAATTTTTACACGCTGTGAGCGATCAGACAGATAACTGGTGCACCAGGAGATAGGCCCAGCAGCAAAACCAGAGAGACTAAGGGCATCAAGAAGGATGGGGTGTGAGACAGTGTCGAAAGCTTTAGAGAGGTCAATGAAGACCGCACCAGCCAGAAAACCAGTGTCTAAGGAGGAGTGGAGAAAGTTGGAGAACTCTAGGAGGGCTGTGTTGGTACTGTGGCCCGCTCGGAAGCCATGCTGTTCAGGACATAGGACATTGTAGGTGGAGAGGTAGTCAGAGATTTGAGAGGCCACCACTTTTTCCAAGGCCTTGGAGAGAGGAGAGAATGGAGATTGGTCGATAGTTTCCAGCCACAGTCCTATCACCACCACCTTTAAAGATAGGGGTGACAGTGGCGACTTTCCAGGCAGTTGGAACCTTCCCAGGCAAAGACAGTGGTTGATGAGGCACGTGATCGGGTAAGGACTGTGTCTAAGACCAGCCGTAGGATACACGGATCCAGGGTGTCACTGCCCGCTACTATTACTCTTGAGGGCAGTGACAAGCAGCGGCCTAAGTTCTGGGCAGAAACACGGCGGAGGAGAAAATAAGGGCGGTGAAAGATTTACTGCAGGCGCTGGGGAGGAGGATCAAAAAATTGTAGGGAGGATAGGGCTAAGGTCAATGAATGAGGTGTTGAGGTGGTTGGCTATGAGGGCTGGGTCTGAGGAGATCACGCCATTAATGTTGATCTGGGAGGGTGGGTGGGGGGAGTGTGCACTCCATTTAACTGTTTAATGTTATCCCAGAAGGTTCTGGGGTTCCCCATGAGGCAGTGAGTGAGGACAGATAGTGCTCAGACTTGGCCTTTCTGATGGCCCGAGTGCACTTGTTTCGGGCGGCAGCATATAACTGCCTGTCACTGGGCCGGCCAGTCTCATTGGCACGGTGCCATAGGTTGTCCCTATGTTTGAGCTGGTGGATCAAAGCTGGGGTTACCCAGGGGGCATTCTGCCTTTTAGAACGGCGGGTCGACTTTGGGGCAAAGATATCACAGGCATTATTAAAAGTTCGTGTAAAGAAGGAGAGAGCTGTGTCGATGTCAGGAGTTGCCTGTATAGGAGACCAGTCACTTTGGGACAGAAGTTCCTTAAGTTTTATCAATCCACCAGCTATTAGACGCCGCCGGCATGTGGACTGTGCTATGGGTTTGGGGACTGAGGATGACCAATGGAATAGAATGGGGGAGCGATCGCTGAGAGAGTCTGGGAGGACTTGTACATTGGGGATCCGATTAGGGCTGTTGGTTAGTACCACATCAAGCAGGGTACTGGAGCCTCTCTTGGGGTTAGTCCTGGTAGGGTAGGTAACTAGTTGCATTAGGTCTATTGTAGAAAAGGAGTCACGGGTAGAGGAGGAGGAGGGGCTGAGCCAGTTGACATTTAAGTCACCCACCAGAATTTGATCAGCGGAAGGAGGTAGTGAGGAAAGGTATTCTGTAAGAGAGGCAATGGCCTGAGTTTGGTCCCTGGGGGGCACGTATGCAGTAGTCAGATAAAGGGGTCCCTTTAAAGGGTCAGGGGTTAGTTTCAACATAAGCACCTGGGCCCTGGAGTCAAGGATGGGAGCAGGCAGGGCTAGTACGGGGAGAGATTCCTTGACATAAATAGTGCAGCCGCCGCCCCGTCTCCCAACACGGTCGGACCAGAAGAGGGTGAAACCAGGAAGGGAGACTAGGGAGTCAGGGGAGGATTTCGACAGCCAAGTCTCAACCAGAGCGATGACATCAGGGTTAATTGATGTGACCAGCATTGTAGTGAGTCAAACTTTTAGGAGGCTACAGATATTCATGGAGACCATGCATAGGCCTGTGGTGCTAATCGGGAGCTCCTGGGAACCGGGCCAGGGTTTGATGAATGTTCCCCTGACAGGAGTAGTAGCATGACTAACACCCTGGCTGGGAGATGGTGAGAGGTTTTCCTACAATTGACATGGGGGGAAGAGGAGGTTAAGGGAGCAGGGGTGGGCAGGGTGGTACAGGAAGGAAGGCAAGAATAAGAAGACACCCAGATGTGCCTGAGGTGAGGAGGAAGCTAGGGAGGCAGGGAGGACCGAGAAACACAGAGGTCCCAAGGGCAAGAGAGCAGGTTCAGGAGCAAGGGGAGGGAGGGGTGCCAGGGCACAGTGCGGAGTAGCAGATGGGTAAGTGGGCAAGTGCACTACTAACTGGGATAGGCACAGGCAGAGCATGAGGCAGGGCCAATACATTGTGGTGAGCAAGATCCAAGGGAAGTAGTACTGTACAGGTAGGAGTATAGAGAGTACAGTGGGGGATGGTGGGAAGCGGGGGTGAGGAACAAGACAGGGAAATGGAGAAACCAGAGGGAGACCGGTAAGGAAGAGGGGAAGGGAAACATGGGATGTGAAGAGTGATAGCCGTAAAGGTTAGGAGTCTAGAGAGCAAGATGTCTGACCTCCAGGCCAAGATGACAGAGGGCTATGTGGCTCTGGTCATGGCCAGCGAGACCTGGGACATCTCGAAACATGGCTGTGATCAGTCTACTCCTGGATATAACTTCTACAGCCCATTGACACTGTGCGTCGACTTCCCCGCCCACCACCACATTTTTCTGGGGCTTGTGGTCACGTGACACTGTCATGTGACCTGTCTTGAGTTTTCAAAGTGCCCATATTCCCTTTATCAAGTTATACTCTTTGGCCACTTGCAGTCACTAGTGAGTACCTTGTTGCCTAATTCCCTAGCTACTCGCTCAAACTACCCTACTTTGTTCCTCTGCCCCCTAGTGTTATCCTATTTCCTTCTTTCATTACTTGTTTTCCACCTAACTCAAGGCAGTTTTGAACTCCCAGCCTTCTACACTAAAGGCGGCTGCCCTACCGCTGCGCTATTCATGCAGCTCTACTATCCCTTATACTTCTGCATCTATTACACCTTCTGCCTTGTTACAGTACAGAAGCATGGAGACTGACGCCGGCCACCCCACACCCTAAACTTGAGAATCTGTCCACAGCTTCCTCCCTTAACTAGCTCCCGTTTCTTTTGCAAAAAAAAAAAAAGGCAGTTACAAAAGTGAACTTGATCTTCCTAACCCAATTTTCTGCAAGCCCATTTGAAATTTCTGGGATAAAGCCCCAGTAACCCCCCCTCTCCCAACCCATAACCTCACTTCCCAGACCTGAATATGTATGCCCATGGTTCCACCATGCCGCTCATGACACGCAATTTGCAGACCTGCAAGTACAGCCGCTTGGGGGAACTTGTGTTTCTTAGAAGGTTTTCCCTCACTTGGAGTTGGTTCAGAGGTGAACAGCCCGGAGGCAACAGTGTCAGGAACCCGGCGGTACACCACACCGAGCTGCTGAAAATGTCACTGTGATGCTCTTCGCTGTATTCCCGTTGCTGTTGCGACGTGATACTGTACAACTGCCTACTTCATAGTACGCTACACATCCTCTAGACTTGCTACCTCCTCCTCCCCCTCTCCCCCTTCCCCCACATCTCTCCCAGCATCTTACCACCACAGATGTTAACCTTTGCTTCCCTAATCAGGGCCACTAGACTTGCTCCCAACATTAAGTTTCACACTCGGAGATACAGACTCCCTGCTACGTATTCATTCCTTCTCCTCACCCTCATCCTCCTCTCGGGGGACGTTGAACATAACCCTGGCCCCACAGCCGTACCCACTCCTCTCAGTTCAGACAAAGGCCTATCACAATCACCCATATCAACCTCAGAAGTCTCTTGCCCAAGACTGACCTAACTTGCTGGATAGCTGAGCAAGCTCCAGATATACTAACAGAAACCTGGCTCTCTTCTAAAATCCCTGACTCCTCCCTCACTCTCCCAAATTACACTCTACACAGGCAGGATCATGGTAAAAGTTGGTGGTGCAGCTATCTACACAAAACAACCACTCGTGAGTTCAGTTACTCACAAAGAAGCTCGCTTCAGCTCCCACAAACTCCTTCTGGTTCAACTCCTGCTTCACTCCCACCTTTCCCAGATGTGCTCTATGCCTCTTCCTACCTATCCCGAGACTCCCTCATCACTACCCTTACCACCCTGCCCGACCTAGCAGCAGAGGGGAACTGGTCCTTGTAGGTGATTTCAACTTGGACTAGCTAGCCCCCTCCTCAAAAGCTCACACCTCCAAAATCAAGTCCCTTTATCTCACCCAATTGATCAATGAACCCACCCGCTACAACCCCCACTCCTCAAACCATTCTTTATTAGACTGGATCCTTACCTCCCACCCTCACAGAATAACCTCTTCCGGTGTCCTCTCTAACGTACTAAGCAACCATTGTATTACTTACTGTATCAGGAAAACACTCGCCCTCTAAACATGTTGGACACCGGCACCCTCCTAACCAGTCTATACCAAGCTGACTGGCAACCTGTCTATTCAGCCCGATGTTGACATGGCCCTCTCTAGATTCCTACACACCTTTAACAAATATCTGGGATGTCCATGTCCCCTCTGAAAAAGTTCAGGGTCAAGAAGCGGCACCACCCCTGGATCACCGCACCCGTCCTCGCCAAATACAAGGGAAGAGACAAGGCTTGGTCGTACTTTAAATCCAACCCAAACCCTCAAAGCAAGCAAGCTTTTAACACCCTTCATAATGCCTGCACCAAGACCACAAGAAAAGCAAAGGCAGACTATTTTAGGTCGCAACTCTTGCATGCTAAGCCCCTTCAATTCTGGAAAGTTGTGTACACACTCCTTGACCCACCAGCCCTGCCCTGCACCCCCGGCTTCAAACTTCATGGCCAACCAGTCACTGACCCAACCCATGCCTCTGAAATCCTCAACAGTTTTTCACTTCCTGTGCCATGCCACATGGCTCCCCCCTCCTTCCCCAGTCCCACCACCACCTCCCCTTAGCAATGACTTCAAGTTCACCCCCCCTTACTGAACGCAAGGGTTCACAAAGCCCTACACCTTATTAACCCTGCAAAGACCAGCCCGGGTGGGATTCACCCCAAGCTCCTGCAGATCTTGGCTTCTGTGATCGCCAAGCCCCTTACACATCTTCTTAACCTCTCATTTTCCACAGGAACAGTCCCGCTAACTTGGAAATTTGCCTGCATAATTCCCCTTCACAATGGTGGGGAACCCTCCTTGCAAGGCAGTTATAGGCCCAGCCCTAGCCAAACTACAAGAATCCTTGGCCAATACCCGATTAGCCGACTACCCTGCAACAAACAACATCTTCTCATCCCATCAGTCCAGCTTCAGGAAACACCATTCCATAATTCCCTCGCTCCTGTGTGTCACCAACCATATCTAAACTGCCTCCGACCAAGGCCTCCTTACAGCAGCAGTATTTGTCAATTTAGCCAAGGCATCTGACTCCGTATCCCACCCTCTTCTCCTTCAGAACCTTGAGGCAGCTGGACTTGCCCCCATCACTGTAAGGTGGTTTCAATCTTATCTATTCACCAGATTTCAAATCTGTTAGAATTGCCGATACCACATCCCCCACTCTCCCTATCCTGGCAGGCATCCCTCAAGGCTCTATTCTCAGTCCCATCCTCTTCTCCGTCTTCATTAACGACCTCCTGCACTGGTTAATCAATACACATGTATTCAGACAACACCATACTCTTTACCTCCGGTCTCAACCTGCTTGAAGTCCAAGCTACCCAACAAAGCGACTTCGACAACATTCAGCGCTGGTTCAGCCAAAACCAAATGAAACTAAACACCACCTGTTTCCATGGTTTTTGGCTCTGCCCAGAAACCTACACATACTACCCCGATGGCTCCCCACTTGACCAAGTCACCTGATACAAGTACCTGGGCATTTGGCTGGACTCCCATCTGTCTTTTTCAGCTCACATTGAATTTATCACCTCCAAGTTGCCCCCCAGACTCTGCATGCTATGCTGGAACAGGGAGTCTCTCCCATTACCCACCAGATGTGAAATTGTCTCTAAAATGATCCTCCCCATACTAGATTATGCAGACGTGGTTTACAGCTCTACCCCTGTAACCTCCCTCGCCAGGCTGGATATCTTTCTAAATTCATTTTACCGCTTCGCTACAAACTCCCCCCATGCACCCACCACTGCGATCTTTACTCCCTCCTAGGACTAAGCCCCTTATCTCATATGCGCTATATACATGCCCTCAACCTTATATCTAAGTACTGATTTAACTTGCTCTCCTCCTATCTTGAGGACTGTCTATCCCCCTATGAACTCGGGCACAGAAATGAAAGATTCTTCACCCTGCCCCGACCCTCTTCCGCAGTGGGCAAAGCTGCTTTCTCCTACCGGCTTCCCTACTTGTGGAATAAACTTACCCCTACTATTAGAAACTCACACTCTCACTCTAGCTGCAAGCAACAGCTACGTCTCCTTTCTCCACCCTTATGCCACTGCCACAACTGAGCTAAACCCACTACCTCTGACTTTACCTTCCTACAACCCTCCCTAGAACTTATTAAAGATTCATTATGTAGAGCACTTACTATTGTATTGTTCACCTCTAGATATTCATCACGTCATTTATTTTGCTCTCACTGCTGTATTATATTGATTGTAATCACGTTGCTATTATTCTGTTGAGTAATTCTCTGCACTTATTGTTTGTATTTCCACTGCCCCCCTGTAGCCTACCTGAATCAAGCTTTCAGCTCAGCGTGCCTTTCCCCGTGACCAAATGTTTAAATAAAATAAAATGTTCACCCTGGAGTAATAAATGCTGAGAGAGGACATGATCTCAGTCTTCAGCATACTCAAGGGTATCAACAAGACTGAATAAATTTGGTGACTTACAGCAGGATGCGGGGACATGTTCTGAAGCTCAGGGGTGGTATATCCATGGGTAACATTAGCAGGTACTTTTTCTCCCAGAGGATGCTGAACCTATAGAACAGTAAACCAGCAGAGACAATGGGCATAAAGCCAGTACAGGCCTTTAAGTTAAGCCTGAATTAATTTGGGCTTACCAAGGGAATCATGGCTACCCTGAGTAGCAGAGCAAGCAGAGATACCTTATAAATCGGTGTGTGTCTGTACAGCATCCTCCTTTTCATCCCTGCTTTGGAAGAAAGACAGTCATGATGTATCTTGAGTCCTTTTTGGCTTTAAAGTACCATGCTACTAGAGAACACTGACTAGGACACCATGTTATGAAAAGAGACACTAATTTCAACCAGGAATTTACAGCAGTTGCAGGCAGTTAGTTGGCTGTCTGGTGGATGAGAAGGACCATGGCTATATGTGCTTGATCACAAACCTAACATAGAAAGTGACCTCACACTCTTCCATTCCCCCAAACAATTTTCACTATGATTCTGGTAAGATAACATTTAAATGATGAATATACTAACATACTAAAATGCCAGCAGAATAGGCCTAACGGTCTTTCGTGTCTGCTCGTTTGATCAGCCCCCACCCTGGGAGCTGACCTTGCTGCCCCCCTCGGCCTCTCTGGCTTCTCCCTTCCCAGTCCCGGATATTCTCGCTGCTCAGGACTTTGCTTCCAGAACCCTTCCCCTGTACCTGTCCCACCCCCTCCTGAACCCCTCCACCATCTCTGCCTCCACCAGCCCCCTGGGCAGCGCATTCCATGGCTCCACCACCCTCTCAGTGAAGCAGCACCTCTTCCTTTCTCCCCTGAATCTCCCCCAGCTTCCACTCATGCCCTCAGTTGCCCCCTTTCCTTGGAGCACCCTGACTGCTCCTCCCTATTTACCCCTTCATGTACCTGAAGACCTGTATCATGTTCCCAGTCCCTCTCTTCCAATGTGCACATATTTAGCTCTTTGAGCTTCTCCCCATAGGTCCTGTCCCCCAAGCCCCAGATCATTTTGGTTGCCCTCCTCTGGACCCTCTCCAGGAGTTCGACATTCCTCTAAGTGTGGCCTCCAAAATTGCATGCAGTACTCCAGATGCGGCCTCACCAAGCAGTTATACAGATGGAGTAGAAGTGATCCCCTAGCGATGCATCCCAGCATCCTGTTGGCCTTGGCTGCTGCCCTCCTACAAGTCTCAGAGTTGTTCATCTTGACATCCACCACCACCCCCAGGTCCCTCTCAGTCATTGAGACTTGTAGCATTCTGTCTCTCCCCGGTGTACACTTGGCCTGGGTTTCTGGCTCCCAGGTGCAGTACCTTGCATTTCCCTGCACTGAACCTCAGCTTCCACTCTCTAGACCACTTTTCCAGAGCCTCCAAGTCCCCCTGTAGGGCGACACTCTCCTCCTCCCCATCCACCGCCGCCTCCAGTTTTGAGTCATCTGCAAAGAGACTCATCTCATCCTGATACCCTTCCTTATGTCAGAGACATAGGTGTTGAACAGGAAGGGACCAAGGACCGATCCCTGAGGGACCCCACTAATGACCCTCCTTGGGGATAAGACTATCCCACCAACCATGACCCTCTGGGTCCAGTCCTGGAGCCAATTTCCTATCCATCTGATCATCTGGTTCCTCACCCCCATTTCTCCTAGCTTATCCAACAGGCCCCAGTAAGGAACAGAGTCAAACGCCTCACTGAAGTCAAGAAAGAGGACGTCCACCGGTCTACCCAGGTCCAAGGCACTTGTCACCCAGCCATAGAACTCCACAAGGTTTGTCTGACACTATTTCCCCAGGACGAATCCATGCTGCCTATCGTTCAGGCACCCCGACTTTTCCCCCCAGCCTCTCCATCACCTTGCCCACCACCGATGTCAGGCTGACAGGCCTGTAGTTCCCTATAGCAGATGACTATCTTGGCTGGCATACTTCTCAATGTTCTTTAAGAACACTTTACAGCATCACAACCCCCTCTGATCTGAAATTGTACCCCCATGCTTTAACAGATACTGCCTTTTATAATCCTCTAAATTTGTTAGAACTCTGTTTAATAGTTTTAAAGGGGGGAAACATGAAAATGATCAGTTTTAAAATGCTCTTTTTGCTTACGAAAAGTGAACGAAAAAAAATGTAAAAATCTGGCATGTCTGCCACAGAGGCAGGGCTGTTGGTGGGAATAGAAAACCTGCCTTCCACTTGGGGCTGGGACTGGCATAACTACCTCCAAGGCAGGGTTGGAACCGATGCTAGCATGCCCGCCTCTGAGGCAGGATTGTTAGTTTGACTATAATGCTCGTCAATGTCAAAAGAGCGGTTGAATGAAAGAATACAGGATGATGGAAAACAATGTTATGGTAGAAGCCTTATTTGCTTATGTCTGGGGGTAAAGAGAATAACAAAGGTTTCTTAGCTAGATGAAGGAGGTAGTGTTGCCCCTGTATAGATGGCTGATAAGAGCCCACCAAGAGTACTACATCCAGTTCCAGAGGCCACATCTCTGGAATAATAATAGACAGAGTGGAGCTGGTCCAGAGGAGAGCAAATAAAATGGTTCAGGGTCTCCACCAATAGCCCTACGAGGACAGACTAAAGCACCTCAGTATGTACACCCTGGAAGAGAGAAGGGAGTAGTGGGATATGACAGAAACCTTTAAATACCTCACAGGTGTAAATAAGGTAAGGGCAGTAATTTGTCAGAAGAAAAGGAGCTCAAGAACAAGGGCACATGCTATGAAGCTGGAGGGCAGTAGATTCAGGAGAGATGTGAGGAGTGCTTGTTCACAGAAAGGCTGGTGGGTTCCCGGACAGCCTTCTAATGGAGGTCGTGGGGGGTAAAAACAGAGGCGCAGTTCAATATTGCATTGGATAGGCATAAGGTTATGTTAGTGGAAAGGAACACGGGAAGGGGAAAGAGAAGGAGATCAAGCAGGGTCTGCAGCGATACTGTAGGTGAAAGCACTGCATCATGGGTGTGCAAATGACTTAATGCCATATTTCACACAACACACTTGAGTGCTTCATCTGCTAATTCAGCAAGGTAACAGTTAAGTGCTTCATTTGAAAGTCCGACAACTGCCTAAACAGTAGGAGAATGGAGACGATGGGAAGCAGTGGTGGCAGGGTTGCGTATACCTGCCTCAGAGTCATCAACCGTTGAAGGAACCAGCTACTTGTGAGTGGCTCAGCCATGGAACGACCTACCAGCTGAGGTGGTGGGCGCAGAAATAATTAATGGCTGGGACAGAGTAAACGGCTTAATATGTTCCAGGGGGATGCAGTAAGGTTGGTAAAATGGGAGGTATTCGCATGGGCACAAATCCTGCTTAAGACAGTAGGTTTCAAGGTAGGATAAGGCATTATGGGCAGAGTACATGGACTAATTCATTAACGATCATTTTCTGACATAATCTTTCTTTGTTTCCAAGTCCTTACACCAATACTGCACACACAGAGGCCATAGGCACACCTAAAACAACACATTTTAGATATTCCCTCTAGGCACAGTACATGCTACAATTTGTTACAGCTTGAAACAGGTCCTTGGCAGACGCAGTTTACTGTAGCTGGGTCATGCAAACACTGGGGACACTCCTAACTGGAGAAGGATCTGTAAAAGATGGAGCTTGACTAACTACATCAGAAGGACTGGTGGGGTGGAAAGTCAACTGTTTTATACATACTGTAGTTGTACCTCTGGCTTGCTATAGCACTGTACAGCTAGGACATCTTTACCTTTTAAAGAACCTGTCATGTTCAGTTTGTGGCTCTTCGTGATAAAAACATAGCTACCGCCTGTCACATCCTCACATGGTTTCTCAGCTATGCCAAGTGCCAAAGGAAGACCAAAACAACTGTATTCAGAATATCTGTGGCAAAAACTATGCCAGTTGGAAAAAGGGCATGCCATATTTTTCATAAACTAAGACAAAACAAAATTAACTGTGTGTAACAAGACCATACCATGGAGGGGTCAAATGTACAGGAAACTGATGCAACTTGTAACCCTTTTTTGTGTAGCAGTTGCTGAACTGTGTCTTTTTCATGACAAATTGCCAAGTTTAAGAAAAAAAAAATACAAATACTCACTGCTCCAAGAATATGTGCTCCCAGAATTCTGTCTGTCTCTTTATGGCTTAGAATCTTCACCAAACCATCTGTGTCTGCATTAGTCTTAGCTCTGCTATTCGCAGCAAATGGGAATTTGCCAATCTTGTACAGAACACCCTGTTGATGTATACATATGCACTGTAAGTACTCAAAAATAAATAGAACTATTTCATGACAGAATACAATTTTTCCACTGCCTAACAGAATTTTTTTCAGTTTTTTTAAAATTAGTTTCTCTTTTTTTTTTTTTGTACCGGAACCCCTGATAAGCTCAGCCCCCACACTCCACCAGTCCACAGTCTGCCTGCTGGGACTTACCTCGGGTGGCGATCTTCCCAGGCTTGCCCTCCAGGGTGGGGCCTCTAAGTGGGTGACCACCCCTATTAAGTTCAGATAGGGTGAACCCTAGCTTGACCCCCAGGGCGGTGCCATGGGGGCGAGTCCCGTCCCCCTCCCCCGGGATGGAACACTATTCTCGGTCACCAGCCAAGAGACATGTGCAGGCGACACAGACCTGGCAGAGTGGGGTTTCATACATGGGGGCTGGCATTTTTGTAAGTTTAACCCTGTACGGGAGGCCGTGCAATGACATAATGGTGCCAAAGCGCCAATATCTGACACACCTCCCCACTGTTTCGGCACAGGCAACTGCTTCCCTCCAGCCTCTGCCAGATGTCAGACTTGCGCTGGACGCACGCCCACCCTCCCCCCAGAGGAGAAGAGCAGTCCATCAGATGCTCAATCCTCATCCCCCCCACCAGCCCTCCAATTCCTCGGGTCCGTTCATGAACCTGAGGTGTCAGCATCTCAGGTAAAAACTGAACCGGTGCGCCGGCAAGCAGTTATCTTTTTAATAAACTATGGAACCTGTAGTTAGGGCTGGGTGAAATTTACAGATACCACAACTGCAAAATCTGCTGGTAGAATTACAACTTGTAACTCTTTATAACTCGGTCATCTTTTATGCAAATTATCTGAAGACTGTCAAGTGCATACATCTTATGGCCCAAGACTAAGTACTTGCCAAATCTGGTGACATTCAAATAAGATATTTTCAGTTACAGGGGTTCAAATCTAACAATTGACATTGTTGCAATATGTCATGCAGATTTCTGAAATATCTGTCTATGTATAACTCAGCTGCCCTTAAGAGCTAGAAACCTGACTACTGGCATACTTAACCTTTCCTGCACTGCCAAACTGGTGACATTCAGGGATGTAGTTTTAAAGTTACTGGGGCTCATAACTGTGCAGTGTTCACTTGTTTAAAAAACAATTCATAAACATTTGAAAAATATTAGGCAATTTAGAACAGTTGCCCTTAAAGCTAGAGACCAGACTTTTGGAATGCTTACCCCTTTGTGGTACTGTCTGGGAAACTAACAAATACAGTGAATGTTCTTTGAGTAGTTTTCATGTTATAGAGGAACTCTCTGGTAGAATTATTTTTTTCCATAGAGGTTTTTGTTCACACCAGCCTTACATTTGCCCTCAGGCTATTACCACAACCACCCAGACTTCCTTCCCCAACAGGATCCAGAAGTGCGTGGTGGGCTACATGGCGTGAGGCCCGAAAGTGGGGTGGCTGTTATTTAAGGTACGAGCTGGGATATAGGATTATTCAACCAGTTTTCTGTCTTGAGACCTCCCTTCCCTTCCCCTGGCATGAGTGGAGCCTTCAGCTCTGGTTGGGATGCATGCAGCATACTCCTAAAGAGGGACAAAGCTCTCTGGCCCATCCCTAGGGGTTGCTGCGATGCCGAAACCCACCACCAACCCACCCCAACTGTAGTGCATTGTCAAGTGGCAGCTACCACACAATGTGCTGGTGCTGAGACACCTCTGGGTGTATTTTTCATTCCACACTGCACTACCTATCTATATTCATTTTATGCTAGTAGGAGAATTTTTAGTACAATGGCATGCCATCAATCAGGATACAAGTCCACCAAAAATGGTGCAAGGCCAATGATTTAAATTTAAACAAAACAAAAGAAACCTGTCAATAACTATTACTTTAAGAAGATGAACAGAGAGTTGCAATCTGCCAAATAGGATCAATAATTGTATTTTGTATAATGCCTTCCCCACAAATGCACAGCAAAACACATCACATCTGTGAATTAAGTGAGCCCAAGATTACAAAAACTAAACTTGAACAACTGAAAATGAGGGGCATGCCCAATGCGTAGCACACTGCACTCCTGGGCCAGCCACTAGGGTTCAGGGGCGGACTCAGTAGCTGGGTCAGATGCTACATTGGGCTGGGGTAGCCCTGCTGCATGATGGTGGTGTTCCCAGCTTGGGAGGGATGTGCTGGGTTATACAGCTGCAGCGACCCCCGTGGTGAGCTGGTGAACTTGCCTCCTCTGCAGGAGTGTCGCTGTGCGCATGTGAGGGCTGATGGGGCGCCTCCCAGTGTCAGTGGATGGCATCCGGGAATGGGCCAATACCCAGAAAACCTCCATGTCTCCCTGCTGCCTATTTGACGGCTGCTGGTACTCTCAGGCCCAACTTCCTTTGGATCACCACTGGTGAGACAGCAGGGGGAGCATCTTACAGGGCTGGGAGGTCACTGAAAAAGCCTGAAAATCAGGTGAAGGTGGTTGTCCAAGCAACAAACAGCTACTGTATATGAAAAACGAGAGAAAATGTGAACATACGAAACTGCCTGCAGAAAAGGCCATTTGGTCTATCGAGTCTGCTCGGTTTTGCAGCTAGCACCCCTACTCTGCAGCTGCCCCACCCACCCACCCTTTTCTCCTCCCATGACCCACCCTTTTGCCCTATCCCAACCTCTCTTGAAGCATCCCAGTGCTTACAGGCCACCACCTCTGCCAGTAGTGCATTCCACTCTGCTACCACCCTTTTGGTAAAGAAATGCCTCATCTCCCTCCTAAACCTACCGCCCTCCAATCTCATGTCATGACCCAGAGTGTCTCTCCCAACCCTCCCCTTGAACAGTCCCGCCGTGCCTGTCCTGTTTATTCCTCTTATGTACCTAAAGGTCTCAATCATATCCCCCCGTCCCTCCTCTCCTCTCCTCCAGAGAGCACATGTTCAACTCCCTCAGTCTAGCCTCATATGGGAACTCCCCCAGACCCATGATCATCATTGTTGCTCTACACTGCAGCCCCTTCCAGCAATCTAATGTCCCTCTATAGGTAAGGGCGCCAAAACTGAACACAGTACTCCAGGTGGGGTCTGACCAGCGATTTGTATAACGGCAGAATCACTTCCCCCCTCCTAGAGGTTATAACCCTTGCAATACAACCCAGCATCTTGTTGGCCACTGCTGCTGCTTTCCTACACTGTGCTGAGTTGTTCATTGCTCCCGTAATGAGCACCCTCAGATCTTTCTCCTCATCAGTCACAGCTAGCTGCACCTCCCCCCCGATGGTAGCTCCACTTTGGATTCTTTGCCCTGAAATGCAGCACTTTGCATTTTTTGGTGTTGAAACCAAGTTGCCAGGTGTCAAACCATGTCTCTAGCCTTGTTAGATCCTCCTGCAATCACTGCCACCCTCCCTTGATCATCCACCACTGCTCCCATCTTGGTGTCATCCGCAAATAGACTGATCTTGCTAATTCCACCTACCGAGATCAATCAATCAATCACTTTATTTAACCAGGCATAAACACCACTGAGCAAGCTCATTTCCAAGGTGGTCCTGGGCATTAATACAATACAGTACACTTCATAAGATTACAATTACGGTGGACAATGGTGCAAAAAAAAAAAGAAAAGAAAAACATTGTGAAGGTGCCGGTCAATATGGGCCTATATATACCGGTCAACATAATTAACATGCAAAGGTACATAATGATTGATAAGCTTTACTGAAATGAGAAGAGACAACAATCCCAAATAGTCTCTGCTAAGTAAGAGCTCATACCTAAATGATAAAAAATAAGGAGGTATTAAGGAATAGGGTAGAAATTGGGGTGAAAGAGTAGGCAGCCAAAAGGGAGGCCAGAATAGGTAAGGTAGAGAATAGGCAGGGCCATCCTGGATTAAGGGAACTAGGCTTGTAGGTCCTAGGTTTCTGTTGTTAGGAATGTGGGGTAGATGAGATACTTAGGCGCAGGATTTGAGAGTGGCAACAGGGGCTTAGGGGTCATCGACGTCTGCAATAAATACCCCAAATAACACTGGCTCCAGCAATGACCCCTGTGGGACCCCGCTTGTCACTGCCCTTGGGTATGATAATTCACCTCCCACCACCATCCTCTGCTGCCGTCCCTACAGCCAGTTCTCCACCCATCCCACCAATTTTGCCTAGGGTTGCCACCTTTGGATGGGGCAAAAACCGGATCCTAAGCTCCGCCCCTAGCCCCACCCCTTTTCATGACTCATCATGCATTGTTTCTCCTAGAAGGCCATTTGTTATATCAATAAAGGACAACACCTAAAGCAGCAGTTCAACAAAAATGTTAAGATGCTGTACTGTACCTGTTAAAGTTACTTTCCTAGGTTCTTCCTAGTCATCCATTTACTTATGCATTTATTTATTGACATTGGTTTACCAAATAAATATACAGAGATAAAAGAAATCTCATTTACAGATATGATCTTGGGGGAGACAAGGGAAATACTGTAAATAACATAACAGTATACATGGTACATAATAATACATAAGAAATTGTTTCCTGTAATGTGTACGTTATATCTTTTTCTGGCACCTTTCCCTGTTCATGTCCACAGTACTATTTCAAAGCCAAAGAAGTGACCATACCATTTTCTTGAGAAAAAAAAATAATTTAAAACATTTAAAAATGTCTACATTCTGTTAGAGATGAAAATGTTTACCAGCAAATGAAAGTGGAAGACAACTGGCTCTGTTACTGTTACAAAAGGTGAGGGCAGCTTTGCTGCAGTGGAAAAGAATAGGTTAAGTAAGTGCTAATGGTGTTAATGGCCATACTTTACACCTCCCAGGTTGACTGCTTTCACAAACATAGGGCTATATTGACAAGAGAACTTGTCTGTAACCTGGAGATGTAGGTGAAACAATGAATGATATGACAAAATCTGTTTCAAAAGTATGTGAGCACTCAAAATGGCTCAAAAACCTGACCAGCACAGAGCAAAACCGGATTACCTGATAGGGACCCTGAAAACCTGATCACCAGGTACAAAACCTGACAGGTGGCAACCCTAATTTTGCCCCCAACCCTGTGCCCTTTAGCTTACATGCTAGTCTCCCATGTGGCACTGAGTCGAGTGCCTTACTGAAGTCCAGGTACAGGACATCCACTGCATGCCCTCTGTCCGTTTCCCTAGTCACCCAGTCATAGTAGTCCACCAGGTTGGTCTGGCAGGATCTGCCCTTGACAAAGCCATGTTGCTGACTGTCCTGCACCCCACAGACCTCCAACACAGTCACCAGCCTCTCCTTCAGGATTGTTTCCATCAGTTTCCCCACTATGGACGTGAGACTCATTGGTCCATAGTTCCCTGGTTCATCTTTGGGACCACTCTTATGGAGTGGAACCACGTGAGCCATCTTTCAATCCTGAGGTACACACCCTAAGTCCAGAGAGGCATTAAATATGTCTGTTAATGGGCCTGCCAGGACTTCTGCCAACTCCTTCAGTATCCTGCGGTGTATGCCATTCCGGTCCCAGTGCCTTGTCCACCCTCAGTGCCTTTAACCCTGCCTCTAGTACTCTACCTTCTGTGATTTCCCCGTCCATCATCCCTCTCCCTCTGATCCTATCCTCCCCCCAACCTTAGGTATTCCCCCCTTTCCATTTAGTAAAAACCGAGCAGAAGTAGTCGTTAAGTGCTTCTGCCTTTTCGTCCCCTTTTTCCACCCATTCTCCCTCCTTCTTAATCCTTACAACTCCTTCTCTCCCTGATGTACCTGAAGAAGTATTTTTCCCCCTCTTTAATTTGTTTTGCTGGCCAGAGCTCCCTTGACGCCTTTGCTACCCTTACTTCCCTGGTCACCTCCTTTGCTTTCTTCAGGTGCTTCTCCCTGTCCTCCCTCCTCCCTGTTCTCCTGTATCTCCTATGGGTGACTCTTTTCCTTCTCACCCTGTCTAGGACACCCTTGCTCATCCAACTAGGTTTCTTCACCCTAGCCTTTTTACTTTGGGCCTTGCTGCAGGAATTTGTCGCCTCCACTATCCATAGCTTAATGAGTTCTCACCTCTGATTCGTGTCCATATTAGGCTGAATTCTGTCCAGGAAACCTTGCACAACTTCACTCATCTTTCTGAAGTTAGCCTTTGTGCCAGATGCCCCCCTTTCCCTACCCAGTTGCAACTGGAATCACACTGTCCGGTGGTCACTCCCCGCCAGTGGTTCTTTTACCCTCAGATCTCTCACCCACTCCCCGTTAGACAGTACGAGGTCAAGGGTATTCTCTTCCCTTGTTGGTTCGCTGACCAAATGCATCAGGAAGTTATCCTGGAAGGCATCTAGCATTATCTGTTCCCTTCTACACCTGGTGGCAGGTGTCCCCCACTCCACTCCCGGCAGGTTGCAATCACCTACTATCACCACTCCACCCTTCTCACAGTTCCACTGGATCTGTTCTGCCAATACCCTGTTTTTTCAGATTGGAAGGGCGGCCTGTAAACCACTCCCAACCGTAGTGTCCTATTTTTTAGATCCATAGAGCCTCTGTATCTCCTTCTTCTCCAACACACTTTAGCCCCTCCCTCACGTACAGTGCTACCCCCCTCTTCCCCTTAACTCTATCCTTGCGGAATAGTCTGTAACCTGGAACCGCTAGGTCCCAGTCATGTTTTTGGGTGGCCCATGACTTGGTGATGGCTGCCATGTCCACCCCTCCCTCCGCCATGAGAGCCTGTAGTCAGGGCTCTAGATAAGATTTTTTGGGATGAGTACCTGTACTCCTCATTTTGAAAGTGAGGTGAGTAAAACGAAATTCAGATGTGTACAAATGTCTTGCTAGAGTGGACTGAGGAGTACATTTATTAAATGTAGTTTTTTTTTTTTCTAGATAAGAATCTCAGGTGCCAACAATGCTTCAAATAATGTTGGCAGGTAGGAATTTACTCACCAGTTCTACAATATAGTGAGTAAAACAGAAGTAGGATGCATACAAGTGCTGTAAATCTGGCAAAAAACGGTTCCTTTTCAAATCAAATCAAATCTATTCTTTATTTATCCAGGTGATCATCATTGAGCAAGCTCATTTACAAGATGGACCTGCTGTTGTCCAAGACAGTTATACATACTTAGATTAAGAATACAAAATACAACATGTGCAAAGAGTTACGAACAAATTTACAGAAAGTGGTAGGTGCACGATATACATTCCAAGCTTTCTTGTGGGAACACACATGCATCACTCAACTTTGCTCTGGTATATACAGTCTCCATGTATGCAGAAGTTGAGGTGGTATGTTTAGTCATTCTTAGTCAAGCCTCCATTGAAGGGTACAATTCTTTGCATTTCAGCCCTCAGTGACCGTTTACCAGGCTTGGGTGAGGGTCCTGGGCTGCACAGGGGCCCCTAATGAGGTCTGTATGTTCTGCTTAAACGGTGAGAGTAGAGTAATATTGGAGAAGTGGTGCCTTGGGTGCCGAGGGCCACTATGGCAGCTGATTAGTGGACTTGATTAAAATAGGGAGAGAAGGAACTAGGTTCATGGCTGGATGTGGTAAGGATACGGAGTGAACCTTCAGTAGGACAGCTAGGAACTATAGAAGCACTTACAGATTTTGGCGAACGTTTTGTCATAAATGATCCTAAACAGGGCAAAACTTTTGAATCACCGGTTATGTTATGAAGCACTATTCTTTGGCGTGTGGAGTATTTACAAATGTTGGGTAAGTACTGGTACTCATTAAACAAATTTCTGAAGAGTATTTCCTAAAATGAGGTGAGTAAAATAGGCCGGTACACACCTTATCTGGAGCCCTGCCTGTAGTTCTGCATTTTTATTCCCAAGGCTTCTAGCATTTAAAGATACCACCCTCCATCCACTTTCTTTCTTTCTTTCTTTCTCCCCTTCTCCTTTTTCCTCCCCCTTTATGGCCCTCCCTGTATTGTTTGTTTCTCACCTTATCTCACTGTTATGGGGGGGTAAGCCTATATGGTTTCCCATCCTGAGGCCTCTGATCACCTCGATCCTTTCTGTCACCCCCCTCCTCATTTAAATTCTCAATATGCTCCCCAAACTTTTGCTTTAGTACTGTCCTCCCCTCTTTGTTTAAGTGCAGTCTATCTCTAGCAAATAGACTGCTGTCCTCCCAGGTCACCTCCCCCACCCTCCTACGAGCCCATACCCTTTTTCCTGACACCAAGTTACCAGCCATTCATGAAACCTATGAATCCTCAGTTTTCTTGCCATACTTACTGCTGGGACTGGAAGTACCTCCGAGAAGGTAACTAATCTTCCTGCCCCCTTGCAAACTGTACCTAAATCCTCAAACCTCCTTTTCACCTCATCTATTGTCCCAGACAGGTCATTCGTCTCCAGGTGCAGAACTAGATGTGGTTTTTCCCTGCCCTTTCTGGCACATTTTAGTACCAACTGCACCACCCTTTCTCCTTCATTCCTGGCATGGCTTCCAACCAGACCCGACTATGCCTCTCTCCCTTGCTACCCTACCTGACCCCTCTCAGTACCGAGTCCCCTAACACTAAGATCCCACCCCTTTCTCCCGTCACCCCTTCCGTCCTCCTTTACCCTCCCTGTCCTAACTCCTTCCTCTTGCACACTGTTCCCCTCTTTTCCCCTGTTATACTATCCTCGTCAGTACTCCCTCCTGTGCTCATACTATCTTGACATACACTAGGTTCTTTTCCCTTCTCATCCCCCCCCTTCCCCGTCCCATTTCTCTCTATTACCCTGGACTGTTCTTCTACAGCACCTTCTCCCCAATCTGTCATTCCCATCAATGGCCAGTACCTGTCTGAGCCTATTGTATGCCTATGTGCAGTAACTCTGGCCCCATTTCCTTCTGGCCCCCTATCTACTGTACTTGCATCAACCCCCTTGACCAAATACAGAAAATTCAGACTGGAAAAACAAGGAAAATAAAGACAGGAGGTAGCTGGTAAAGAAGTAATTAAGTTGCAGGTTAAAAAAAAGAGGAACCCGATTTAAACAGGAAGGAAAAATAATAACTACTGTGAAGCAAGACTTGAAAGAGGAGTCATGGACTAAATATGTCTCCGTCATTGATGCACTTTAAATTTGGAGAGGATTCTAAATGGCATGCAATATTAGTCCAGGTAGGGTTCCATGGTGATGTCACAGTTTTGTGAGCAAGTCACTCTCCCCATTAACATAACTACTGAGCTACCACTGGCAATGTGGAACAACACAGAAAGCGGAAATTACGCCACAGGCTAAAGAGAGGAGATACGTTTTAAAAGAAGATTAAAAATAGGTAGGGTGATTGAATAAGCCAGGTTTCTGCTTGAAGGGTCTTCCAAATAAAGTAGAGTAGACAAAAGCCTGTTCCTGTTCCGTCAGCGCTGAAGCTGGTGAAGGGGTCAACAAGATGAAGCTGGGAAAAAAAATTATAAGATCCAGAGGGTATAAAATGGGGGACAGATTGAAATATGAAGTCGTATAATTTGATCTAAATTTGAAAGTGGTCAGGGAGCTAACAGAGGTCATGAGATCAAGAGACAACCTTGCAGGTTTGGTCAAGGAGGTGTGCAGTGCACGTATGGGCATGCGCTTCCTTAGCATAGTTTAGATAGGCAGTAGAACAGGAAGGCACAGTAGTCAAGGTAGAAAAAGATAAAAGCATGGATTAGGAGTTGGGAGGAGGTAAGGTCAAGATACATGTAACAACAATAATTGCAGGTAATATTACAAAGGTGGAAGTAACACTTGCAGGCGTTGGGGACTTTACTGGTGATGCTGAGGTTTTGGGTAGAGGAAGATGATCAGTGGCTCAGCAGGTTGCACACTCTCCTCTGAGGCCAGAGGATCAAAAGGTTGTGGGTTCTAGCCGCACATCAGGCACTTGAGGTAAATCCCAATACAGACACTGTAGTGCATCATGAGGGGGAAGCTGCACTCCTGAAGTGCTGTCTTTCGGATGAGACATTAAACGGAGGTCCTGTCTGCCTGTTCTGGTGGTTGTTCAGGTGCATGTTAAAGATCCCAAGGCACTTCTCAAAAAGAGGAGGGGTGTTTTTATTTAGAACAGATGTTACATATACATAAATATCACAAAAATCATAAGTATATACAGAAACTCCAAAACTAAAATAAAAACACAGTTCAAAAATTCCTTATAAACATTGGTATAAGTATCACAAGTATAATAATGTATATTCATAAAGTCATTCCTGGTATTCTTTATGATACATTGCCAAAACGTAAAAAAACAACAACAAAAAAACAAAAAATTAATTTCTAAACCACAGTTTACTATGTGTGTGTTAACTGTTCGAAGAGTGAATTCCTCTCTGTCATTAACACACTATGTTATGTCTGTTCCCTATCTTATTTCCATCTGTCTAAGAAAACATCCTGAGAGAAATGCCGGTTTGCTGTATGTTTAATAACCTGCAGGTTTTCTGTAATGGACTGTACAACCTAAGCAGGGGTCTTTACTATTTGTTTTAAGGTTAATTTGGATCTCGCCTGCCATAGGCCATATTTAATATAAGTGAGGACTAACCTGAACGGGCTTCGATTCCTATTGGCATAGGATCCTGGAAAAATGCCTAAATATAAAACCTCCGGGAAGATAAGGTCTTTTGGGAAAGATGCCCAGGTATGTAAAGTATGTTCCATAAAGACTGGGCAAAAGGACATTGAAAAAAGAGATGGTCGGGGGGAAGGCTAATGAGCAGCTAAAGGAGGAAGATGCACCTCTCCAGTGCTCCGCACAACTTGTTTTAAACGTGCTTTTACACATAATTAGTAGCTTATTTACAGTATTTCGGGCTACTAAAGTAAAGGAGAATGGATGAATTTTTGACCATAGGCAAATCATCCCGCCAGGTAAATAAAAACATGAAAAAACAGCGGCTCAAGACAGCATGGGGGCAGGAGGACCAGGCCCAATTTCACTCTTGGCGGCAGAGATTGCAATTATCAGCAGGGCAGTCTCAGAGCAAGTGCTTGTGGACCTTAAGCCCAGAAGGGACCACTTTGAGCAATCGATATAGGGCATTACGAGAGAACTCAAACAGCACACTCAGCAAATAAGTGAGGTTGAGCAGCGAGTGTCAGACTTGGAGGATGCCACGAGGGCGACCCCAGCAAAGCTAGCGAAACTTGAAAAAGAAATGGAACAGCTGAAGGATGCACTAGATCATCAGGAGAACTACAGCAGAAGAAATAATTTGTGCATTCGTGGCTTACCGGAGGGAGCGGAGAAAATAAATCTGCTGGACTTCTGTGCGGAAACACTCCCTAACCTGCTAGGAGTGAAACTGAAGTAGGGGGGACTGAAAGTTGAACGAGTGCACAGGACCCTCGCATCGCACCCAATGATCAGCTGCCTCGCCAGGTACTCTTTCGGCTGCACCACTTCCCAGACTGACAGGCCCTCATGGAGGCCTACAGAAATTGGAAGGAGCTGCTATACGAGGGACACTAGCTAATGATCCATCAAAATATGTTGGCCTGAATCTAAAAGAAGCTATGGGATGAAGAACCCAAGGAGGAGTTACCAGCTAGGGGGAGTGCAGCTAGCCCAGACAGAGGAGGAGGAGAAGGATCTGGGTGTGCTCATTACAGGGTCAATGAACAACTCGGCACAGGACCTTTGGCAGACCTATTTAATGCCTCACTACATTCGGGGTGTGTACCTCAGGACTGGAGGATGGCTCATGTGGTGCTGCTCCACAAGAGAGGCCCCAAGGATGAACCGGGAAACTACAGACCAGTGAGCCTCACATCCATCGTGGGTAAGCTAATGGAGGCTATCCTGAAGGAGAGGCTGGTGGCCCTCCTAAAGGCCAAAGGACTACAGGACAGCAGACAGCATGGCTTCATCACTGGCAGATCCTGCCAAACCAACCTGGTTGAGTTCTATGACAGGGTAACTAGGCAACTGGACAGGGCCATGCAGTGATGTCCTGTATCTGGACTTCAGTAAGGCATTCGACTCAGTGCACATGGAAGGCTGGGAAGGACGTTAGTAGGCACAGGGGCGGTAAAGCTGGTGAGATGGGTAGGAAATTGGCTGCAGGGAAGGCAACAAAGGGTGGTGGGGTGGGGAGCTCTCACACCCAAGGGCAGTGACGAGCGGTGTTCCACAGGGCTCAGTGTTGGGACCAGTGTTGTTTGGGATATTCATTGCAGACATATCATGGGACATCAAGAGCAAGATCAGTCTGTTTGCTGATGATACCAAGGTAGGCGCGGTGGTGGATGACCTAGGGGGATGGCAGGGGTTGCAGGATGATCTGGCAAAGCTTGAAACCTGGTCAGACACCTGGCAACTGGGCTTTAATGCCAAAAAGTGCAAGGTGCTGCATTTTGGGATGAAGAACCCAAGGAGGAGTTACCAGCTAGGGGGAGTAGCAGCAGCCCAGACAGAGAAGAAGGATCTGGGTGTGCTCATTATACAGGTCAGTGGAACAACTCGGCACAATGTGGGAAGGCAGTTGCAAAGGCCAACAAAATGTTGGGTTGTATTGCAAGGGGTATATCCTTGAGGAGGGAGGAGGTGATTCTGCCACTGTATAGGTCATTAGTTAGACCACACCTGGAGTACTGCGTGCAGTACTGGCGTCTGTATCTGAAGAGGGACATTAGGTTACTGGAGGGGGTGCAGCGCAGAGCGACAAAGATGATCAAGGGGCTGGGGGACTTGTCAAATGAGAGGAGGCTGAAGGAGTTGAACATGTACTCACTGGAGGAGAGAAGAGACAGGGGTGATATGACTGAAACCTTTAAATACATGAAAGGAATAAACAAGTCGGGTACAGAGGGGCTGTTCAAAGTAAGGGAGGGGAGGGCCACTAGGGGCCATGATATGAGACTGGAGCGAGGAAGGTTCAGGAGGGAGATAAGGAGACACTTTTTTACAGAGAGGGTTGTGGCTAGGTGGAATGCGTTACCTGCTGAAGTGGTATGCAGAAGAACAGTGGACTGCTTCAAACGAGGATGGGACAGGACAAGGGGAGGGTTAATGAAGGGAAGGGTGGAAGGGAGGGCAGCTGCAGAATAAGGGGTGCTAGCTGCACATTCGAGCAGACTTGATAGACCTCTAGGCCTTTATCTGCTGGCAAATTTCGTATGTTCGTAACAGTTCAACACACAAATGGATTGGATGAGGGAGACAGGCCTTGACTTTTTCATGGTCTACCCAGCTAAAGTGGAAGTGCATTCAGAGGGAGCCCCATACTCCTTTTGGGAGTCGGAAAAGCTGCGGATGTTCCTAGATGAGTGGGACAAAAAGAATAAGAGTGGACGATTTGTACTGTAAGTTGAATCCAATGTTCCATTTTTTTCCCCATACCCCTAAACCAACACTGGCGCACCTTTGCTCTGGAGAATGGGAGGGCCTGGTAGAGCCTCGGGGGAAGTCAGCCGAGACTGTGCTTTAATACTTCTTCCCCTTGAACTAGAGACAGGACTACTCGGAGGGCCCCCCCCACTCTGATTTATCACCACAAGTAGCAACAGCAATGCTGAAAAATGCTGAAACTTGGAGCCCCTAATACAGCCAAATATGAGGCTAGGTGGACAGGAAGACAGTGGTGGAGGGGTGCTGGGGATGGGGAGCCATGCACGCGAGAGTGGGCGCGGGCTCCGCACCTCTTCCGCCTCGGACCTCCAGAAGTAAGGAATCTTTCTTTAAAAGTGGAATGGACGTATATAAATAGATTCTAAGATAATATAGAAGTGATTGGGGGAGCATCACACTAGGAAGGGGTGGTGGGGGAGGGGGCCGAAGAGTTAGGCCAGGATGTAATGGAAAAGAGGAGAGGGATGGGAGGAAGGGAAGATGGACTTTGGATGAATATATAGTTGACTGTATCATCCACCAAGGTTCTCGCATACAGTAACCCGAATAAGGGACCGTCTTCCGAGCAGAGTGTGTCTCATTTGGGAGATGGGGGGACTATTGAACGCTACAAAACCCTGGGTGAGGTAATCTGCATGGTGGGACTTAGGGAAGGCCCGAGACATGTAAGGGAGGGAGGATTCAGAGATAGAAATAAGGTACAGTTAAGTAGTAAATAAAGCACAAGAGTACAAGAAAATAATGAAGAGTGCGGAGGGAGAGGGGGCGTAGTAGATCATGGAAGGGATCTCAAATAGACAATATTATCTTTTTAGAAGTTCAGAATTGGAGAATTTATCACAGATACTTGAGAAAGAGTTGCTGGAGAAATAGATGTTCAAGAATAGGGAGGAGGGCGGGATGGGGTTTTGTTTAAAGTTACTGTTTACTGTTACCAGTTGTTTGTATTGTTAAAATTAACCACATGGATAATGTTGCTTTGAAACTAAAGCTGCAAGAATGTGTTCACAAGAAACATGTATAATGTAGGACTGATGCAGATCCAGCCTAGTACTATAATCTCCTAGAATGTAAAGGGTTTTACTTCCCCAGTTAAGAGGACCAAAGTCCTAGCGGTACTCCGAAGGAAGGGTGCAGATATTGCCATGCTCCAAGAAACCCACATAACACTTAAGGAACATGATAACCTGATGGGGGTCTGCCATGCATCATCTTACAACTCCCATAAGAGAGGGGTTGCCATATTGATGCACAAGAGATTCCCCTTTGTGCCTCACAGCACGATAAGAGACCCCACTGAGGGCAGTTATATATTTGTAGTGAGAGAAGTGCAGGGCAAGGCGGTGACTTTTGGGAATATATATGCACCATCAGTAATGGATCCAACTTTTTGCCAAAGGATGTTGGACTTAATCATACGAGAACAATTCCCTAATCTGGTACTGGGAGGAGACTTTAATTGTATGGCATACTCCAAGCTAGACTACTAGGGGGATGAGATCCAGAGAGGTCACAGCTGTCCAACAGTTGCAATTGGGCCTCACGGACCTAAACTTGCTTGATGCTTCGAGAACAGTTAACCCAAGGGCCCGGGAATATACCTTCTTCTCAAATCCTCGTGGCTCTTGGTCTTGACTGGACTATATATACTGTATACATGCAGTAAGACCTATACCCCAGGATAAAACAAGTGGAGCATAACCCCATATTTTTGTCGGACCATGCTATGGTCCAAATAGAAATCCACCTGATCTCTAGAGATGACAGAAGAGGAGGATGGAGATTCCCCACTTACCTGCTAGCTAAGAAAGAATTTTGTGATTTTCTGAAAGAATAATGGAAGTTGTATGTAGAGACTAACATAGGTACCGTGGACTCATAAGGGATTTATTGGGATGCGGGTAAGGTTTATATGAGGGAGGTTATCACTGGCTATACAGCCAGGCTAAAGGGAGAAAAAATGCAAAAGAAAAGGGAACTAGAACCGAAAATCAGTGACCTGGAATGAGAAGCAACCCAGACAGGGAGGGAGGAGAAACTACGGGAACTGCAGGTAGCTAGAGGCATTAAGTCTGAGCCTAACAGACGAAGTCAGAAGCAGGCTGTTCTATGCCAGACAAAGAATCTACAAATGGGGAAACAAACCTAGACCTATACTGGTACACCTTATGAAAGGAGGAAAATCTAAAAAGAGGATAGTAAACATTAGAGACAAGAAGGGGAGTCTTTTGAAAGAAGATGCATGTATTAGAGAATGTTTCAGAGACTTCTATGACAAATTTTACCAGGCATAATGTCTAGGCTTGTAACAATTAATGGATAGGTTTCTGGAAGGACTTCCCTTCCCTAAACTCAAAGAGGAACAAATGAATGTCCTGGGAGCAAGAGTAGCAGTGGGGGAAATGAGCCTGGCCATAGGGCAACTGAAGAGGGGTAAAGCAGCAGGCCCAGATGGGTCTGGGGCAGAATATTATAAAGGACTGTGGGGGGAATTTGCTGAACCTCTCAGAACTGTAATGGAGGAGGCGGGGGGGGGGCTACCTAAGATATGCTGTGAAGCTAACATCACGGTGATCCCTAAGCTGGCTAAAGACCCTGCAGAGTGCTCATCCTACAGATCAATCTTCCTGCTGAACTATGATTGTAAGATCATGACAAAAGTCCTGGCTATGCTGCTTGAAAAATTACTTCCCTTGATAGTCCACTCGGATCAAACAGGCTTCATGCAGGGAAGGCAGTTTTACCATAATATGAGCTTACTGAATGTAATATGGTGGGTCTCTCGGCATCCTGGCAGGGCCTTTTTCCTGTCCATGGATGCTGAAAAAGCATTTGATAGAACAGAGTGGAACTACATGATGAGAGTACTAGAGAAGTTTGGCTTGGAAGATGAATTTCTACAATTAGTGGGGGCATTCTACAGGGCTCCAACTGCAAGAGTCATGGTGAATGGACTATCGTCTGTGGAGTTCCAGCTAGGGAGGGGAACTAGGCAGGGGTGCCCTCTCTTTCCCTTGCTATCTGCTATAGCAATAGAACCACTGGCTATTAAAACACGCAATGATCCGCTGATAACGGGGGTTGAGGGAGAAAAAGGAGGCTGACATACCATCACGTTATATGAGGATGATATCCTGATTTATTTCATGAAACCAGAGCAGTCGATACCAGCCCTGCTACATACCGTGGAACAGTTTGTCAAGTTCTCAGGCTATAAACTAAACCTTCACAAATCAGAAATAATGTTTCTGGGGGAGAAATGGGGGGGCCAAGAAAGATACATGGGGATTCAAGGTGGTAAACAAGACATTTACCTACTTAGGGATGAAGGTGGGGAAAGACCTAGGCAGCCTATATGGTTTAAACTATACACCCCTATTCAGAACCATCCTAAGGGACCTCAGTAAGTGGAAGGCGTTACCAATTTCACGGATGGGCAGAACTAATCTCCTCAAAATGAATGTTCTACATAGAATATTCTATACTATGCAAATGATGCCCTTCTGCCCCACAAATGTGGATATTAAAAAACTGGAGAGGGGTTTTGTCGACTTTATTTGGCAGGGGAAGAAGCCGAGGATGAGCCCCCCAACGTCTCAAAGTCTCGGGGGGAGGCTTAAATTTCCTCAGACATAAAGGGATACTGTCTAGCTACCAAATATAGGTACTTGCAGTGCTGGGTCAATAGGGGAAAATGCAGCTAACTGGCTAGATCTAGAGGAGGAGGAGACAGCCCCAGGGTGAATTTTGGCCTACTTAGGAGATGAAGGCCTACAGGTGTATAAAAGACTAAAAGATCCAAATCCCATGGTGATCTCTAGTCTGGAGGCTTGGACAGCTATTAAAAGGAGGTGAGGGGCAATGCAGGACAAAGTACAGTTACGTAGGAACTTACCGTAACAGCAGATCTTCGAGAGAGGTTCCTTCAGTAGGTCATCACATATAGGACTGGCGCCACCTGGTGTCGGGCCGCACGGCAGACTTTTCGAACAATACCTGACGGGGAACCGCCCACCCGATGTCACGTGACCGACGTCAGCGTGACTGTATATAGTGGGCGGTCCCCACGCCCGCCCTCCAGTTCTCCCGCTGGAGCCAGGAAGAGGCCTGCAGCAGGAGCGAACAGGAATTGAAGTCCCTGTAAAACATAAAATGAGGGGAAGGAGGGAGGGAAAAATATGACCTACTGAAGGAACCTCTCTCGAAGAACTACTGTTATGGTAAGTTCCTACCTAATCTTACTTCGAGAGGGTTCCTTCAGTAGGTCATCACATATAGGACAGAGTCCCAAGCAGTCCCTCCAAGGAGAGACTGAGAGAAACTGGGGAGGAGGAAAGCTAACTCCAACAGAATAACTGAAGTCCAGAATGGACCTAGCCTAGGACAGAAGGCCCTGCAGGATGGCTAGACCAAAGCCGGCCCTCTGCTTAGAAGCAATGTCCAGACTGTAATGTTTGGTAAAGGTATGGACAGAACTCCAAATAGAGGCAGCACAAATGTCCGTCATAGAAATGTTCCGTAGGAAGGCTGTGGAGGCAGCCACGCCCCTAGTAGAATGACCTCTTATGGAACCCGGAAGAGGCTTATTGTACTTTTGGTAACAGTACTGTATGCAGTTGCCTAGCCATTTGGAAAGGCCCTGCTCAGAAACTGGTCTGCCCCTCGACCTTGGGGCAAAAGAGACAAACAACTGGTCGCAGGAGTGAAACTCTTCAGTCCGGTGGGTGTAACACTGGAGAATCCAATGGACATCCATCTGTTAGAGGGGGATGGATAATAAACCAGAAGCTCTACTGATTGGTTCAGTGTGGTTTCCGAGATCACCTTGGGAAGGAACCTCGGATGCATTCTGAGGACCGCCCGGTCCCGATGGAAAATCAAATATGGCTCCTTGCAGACTAGAGCGTGAAGCTCTGAAATCCTTCGGCTGAGGTGACAGCCACCAGAAAAAGCGCCTTTCATGAAAGGAAGCGCAAATCACAGCTCATAGCCGGTTTGAAAGGAGGAAGGGTGAGCTTTTCTAAGACGATGTCAAGTCCCAAGGTGGAGTTGGGCTGCGGATGGGGGGTTTCAGATGGAGGATCCCTTTCAGAAAGGTCTTTGAGACCTCCAACTGAGCCACGGGTTTACCATCCACTAGCTCGTGGTATGCAGAAATAGCAGAGATATGGACATTTAAAGAAAAAAAGGACAACCTGGAGTTCGATAAGTGAAGGAGGTATTCCATGACTTGGGAGGCTGAACAGGAGAAGGGGTTCCAACCCTTAGCAGCCGCCCAGATCGAAAACCACTTCCATTTCATGGCATAAGTGGAACGGGTGGACGGTTTTCTGGCCTCGATGAGGACCTGAGCAACTCGAGAGGAGACGCCAAAGCGGGAAATCACTACGTCTGTAGGAGCCACGCATGAAGATGCAGGGTCCTGAGCCCTGAATGAACCAGCCTTCCTTGATCCTGAGTTAGGAGGTCGTGAGTCAGTGGAAGTGGAACCGGTGGTTCTCTGGAGAGATGTTGTAACAGCAGGAACCAGATTTGTCTCAGCCAGAGAGGGGCGATTATGATCATTCTTGCCCTCTCGGCCCGAAGTTTGAGGAGAATCCTCTGCAGAATGTGAAAAGGAGGGAAAGTGTCCAAGAATTTCCCTGTCCATGATAGAGACAATGCGTCGTTCCAGAAAGCACCTTGCTCTGGAGCGAGCGGGCAAAACTTGGGAAGCTTTACGTTGAACTGGGAGGCGAAGAGGTCAATTTCCAGACGTCCCTAATTCTGGAAGATGTAATCCGCCACTTCCTGATGCAGTTCCCATTCGTGGGCGAGGGTCCGAGTTCTGCTTAGACTGTCCGCCAGGATGTTGAAAACGCCTGGAACGTGCATGGCCACCAGGGCCAGATGATATTGGACTGCCCAGTTCCACACCTGGGTTGCCTCTCTGGAAAGAGGGTACAACCGGGTTCCTCCTTGTTTGTTGATGTATCAAACTACCAACATATTGTCCATTTGGATCAGCAGTGTTCCCTTGGGTAGCACGGTCTGAAGGGCCTGTAAGGCATACAGGACCACCCTGAGCTCCAGAACACTGATGTGGAGAGAAGTCTCCAGGCCTGTTTAAAGGCCTTGAGCTTGATGTTCCCCCAGGTGAGCTCCCCACCCCATAGTCGGGGCATCCATGGTGAGGGTAGCTGCTGGTGCAGGGTTTCGGAATGGAAATCCCAGGGAAAGATTGTGAGAATTCTCCCACCATTGTAAATCCCTCTGGACCGCTGAAGAGACCAGAGCCGGCAGGTCCAGGTCGTCTAGGAGCTGATCCCACTGCACCCATAATGACCATTGAGTGATTCTCATGTGTAGCCTTGCTAGGGAAACGGTCGTGATGGAGGCTGCCATCAGTCCAAAAGATGAAGGACCTCCCGAACAGGGATGGTCCGGAGGGAGGCTACTTTTCAAGCCTGACTGACCAGGGTTTCCCACCCTGTCTGGAGGGAGGAAAGCTCTGCACTGGACGGTATCCAGAACTGCCCCAATAAACTGCAGTCTCTGGGCAGGGACGAGAGGTGACTTGGGAACGTTGACCGTGATCCCTAGTCGGCTGAATAGGTCCAGTGTGAAAGAAAGTGTTTCCAACAAAAGATCCATGGATGAGCTTGGACGCCGAAAAGTATGGCCGCATAGTATCGCAGCTCAAGCCCCAGCCTAGCCATTTCGGGGTAACAATTTGGCATCTAAGCGTAGCTTTTAGTTGAAACCACCCCATTACACATCTGAAGCCGCAATTTCGGTCTGGAGAGGTACTCGCAGCATTCGGGGCACAGTTACGGTTTAAGCGGGCAACTGCAGATGGGATTCGACCAGGCGCCACGTAGGCCGCGGGTTCCTCTCACCGTGTGATCAGAACACCACCACTGCAAGACTAGTAGGGGTCTGTGTGGTCACTCCTCATAGCTAGCAAGGATTTGGCCCTAGACTTAGCACCTTTCGAGGTGGAGGACTATATACTGCGGTAAACCCTGGCTGTACGTTCCCTTTTTGGGAAACTCTGTTGGTAGTAGCCGAGTGGGGATTGCCTGCAATGGCCTCGGAGCCCCCTGCGCACGCACCTGATGTTCACTCCTCCCTGCAGCATATTACATCTCTGCTGGAGACTCTGTTCTCCAGAGTAGACTCCTTATCAGTCACTCTTGCTGGAAATGTGGCTGAGGTGCAGGTGCTGAAAGATAAATTTAATGTGGTGGAGCAAAGGACCGAAAGTCTGGAATTAGGCCAAGCCAAACTCTTTCAGCACCTACAAGAACACGAGAGCAGGCTGGCCACCCTTTGGCAGAAGGCCGAGGATCAGGAGAATCGCAGTAGAAGGAATAATATCAGGATCTTAGGCATACCAGAGGGATCAGAAGGGGCAAATGTTGAGAGATTCCTAAATGAGGAGATCCTGAAGATGTTGGGGGATAGTGGCATGGGCCTTTAGAAGTGGAGAGAGCACATTGGGTCCCTGGAGGCCCCTGACTGAAGAAACCTGGGCCATATCCCATAGTGGCATACTTTTTGAGATACTCCACGAAGGAGCGAGTGTTGCGTGCTGCCAGGGATCTTGAGGATGTGACATGGCATAGGGCAAAAATCTCTTTCTACAGGGACTTTTCCACTGAGGTGGCAGCTCGGAGGAAGGCCTTAACCCTGTAAAAATAGTATTGGCTCAACATGGCTTCAAATATGGATTCCACCAGCTTGCTTACCTGGCTGTGTCAAAGGAAGGGAAAGAAATAGTGGCAGAGTCTCCCCGCGAGGTTGAAAACTGGGTCTCCAAGAACTGGCCACGCCTGAATATTAAAGCTCTTTCTCTCCCAGGAAGCTTTGGTACCCTGACAAGGATGGCAGGAACCCAGTTAAAAGCAGAAACAACCAAGGGGACTTTAATAGAGGTCGGATGAGTCCCTTAGGAAATGGACCCCCTAGCTCTTCTCAATCTTGGTATTCAGCTACGGAGAGTTCCAGGCAAGGAATCAACCAGGTCGTGGTCCCTAGGGATACCTCCTCCACCAAAACCCGGCCGGACACTAACTTTGCTCCTCGGGTCAGGCACCGGTCTCGTAGTGATTTGAATTCTGCAGAAGGACAAGAAATGGCACCTCCTGCCAAGTTAACAAAGGATGAGTTACTACACAGGGTGCAACCTGACCCAGAAGACATACCAGACGAGACCATAATGGAAGTGGTGGAAACATGATCCTGGGCTGATAATATGACAGATGTAGAAGAACTTGCAACTAACTCCTCGCCTTTCATTAAGCCAGGGACATTGTCCTTTGCAGAAGTGTTATCAAAGGGTCTGCAGGGTGCAAGCAAGGAATCATTATCGACTGACTGAGCGCCTCTACCAGACTGAAGGATAAAAAGAAAAAATTACTCACCTTAGTAATGTTGTTTCTTCTAATGGAGTCTTGCTATATTATGACAATTGCAGTTTGTCCCACCATTAGAACTGCTCCGGAGGTGAAATAGTTAACTCCATTCCATGAATGGAACTTTGAGCACGAGCTCTAAAATAGAAGCTCTGTCTGTGGAGATTCAAACCTGAACTGTCAGATCTTTACGAGCAAAAACTCACTAAGGTCTGTGTGGAAGCTGTAACCTACACTAACCAACTGGCTACCTAAATAATAACACCCATTGCTGGTCCCAACACCCAATACTCAAGTCAGGGGACCAGAATTACTAATACAATTTTAACAAAATGAGAATAAAACAAGAGAATAATAAACACCACACCCCAAACCCCAAAAAGGGTGAAACGCTTAAAAAGGGCATAAAGTAGTGCCTACGAGGTTGCCCACACCCTACCCAAGTAGAGGTTCTGAGGGGCAGGTTGGGAGGTTATAATATAGCAAGACTCCATTAGAAGAAACAACATTACTAAGGTGAGTAATTTTTCTTCAAACAACATGAAGTCTTGCTATATTATGACAATTGCAGACTTACAGCAGTACCTCCATGGAGGAGGGCAGAACCTACTTAGGGAATAGGCTCTGAAGAACAGCTGTGCCAAACCGAGCATCTCTCCTAGCCTGGACATCCAGGGAGTAATGCTTGGTGAAAGTGTGTACCATTTTCCAAATAGCAGCCTGGCATATCTCCAATATAGGGATGTCTCTGGCAGCAGCTAGAGACGCGGCTGTACCTCTGGTAGAATGAGCCCTCAAGCCAGAGGGGGGATCTCTGCCCAGTTTCTGATAACAAAATTGGATACAAGAGACAATCCACCTGGCAATTGATCTCTTAGTGGCAGGTTTCCCTTTCCCAACCTCACCAAAAGTGAGGAAAAGTTGGAGGGATTCGAACCTGTGACCCTTGGTACGTTCTATATAGTAACTAGGAGCCCTATTAACATCCAGGCTGTGCAATCTCCTCTCACCAGAAGAGGAGTGTTCAGAGAAAAATACTGGAAGGGAGATAGATTGGTTAAAATGGAAATCTGAAACCACCTTAGGCAAAACTTCCTGTTAGTCCTGAGGACTACCTTATCCCTGTGGAAAGAAATGAAGTCAGTTTCTACTGACAAGGTTTGCAACTCACCTATGCGTCCAGCAGAAGTGATAGCCACTAGGAAAACAGATTTCAAGTTAGATACTTCAGCCTGCAGAAAACAGAGGTTCAGAGGGGGTTGCATTAACTGGGCAATGCAAACATTAAGCACGCAGGCAGGCCCGATCCCAAAAAGTGGATTAGTATGGAGTAATCCCTAAAAAACTTGGAAAACATAGGGTGAGCGGAAAGAGAGGATGACTTTCCTGCTGAAACAAAAGCAGAAACAGCTGCCAAATGAACTCTCAGGGTAGCTGGTCTGAGGCCCAAGGAATTAAGATGGACCATGTAATCTAACACAATGGGCAAATCAGCAGAATCTGGGAAATATGATTCTAACACACCAAATGGAAAACCTTTTCCATTTAGAATTATAAGTAGCCTCTAGTGGAAGGCTTCTAGAAGCCTTTAGGATTTAAAGGACACCCTGAGAGAGGTGTAAGTCAGCAAACTCTAACTCCTCAAGAGCCAGGCCTTGAGGTTGAGGGATTTGAGGTTCGGATACCAAACTCTCTCCTGAGCACAGGTTAATAGGTTGTGATTCCTGGGGAGGGAAAGGGAAGATGGACTGTCAGGGACAGAAGGAGTGGGTACCAGGGCTGCCTGGCCCAATCCAGGGCAATCAGGATCATTCTGCAAGGCTGAGATCTGATTTGACTAACACTTTGAATAGGAGAGGGAGGGGAAAAGCATAAAGAACTCTTCCCAATCCAGGAGAAGGGTGCCCAGGGGACTGAACCCAACACTGGAGGCCTGCAACAGAACAGTGAAGTTGGTGATTGTCTGGGGCTGCAAAAGATCTATCTGAGGGTGCCCCAACTGGCAAAGACTATCCCAATACTTGAGGATCCAGGGACCATTTGTGATGGCCTTGGGAAATCCTGCTGAGAGCATCTGCTAGGACATTGTCCTTTCCTGGAAGGTGAACTGCTATGAGGGAAGTGTTCAGGGAATAGGCCAGAGACCACAACTTCATTGCCTCGGAACACGAGGCCGAAGACCGAGTGCCCCCCTGCTTGTTGATGTACCACATTGTTGTGGTGTTGTCTGTTCTGAGTTGTACCACTTTGTTCTGAACAGATGCAGAAAACGCTTGAAGAGCTAAAAAGACAGCTCTGAGCTCCAGCAAATTGATATGGAGCAGAGATTCCTGGGGGGACCACACTCCCTGAGTGGAGAGGTCACCCATGTGGGCTCCCCACCCCAGAAGGGAGACATCTGTAGTGAGAGTCAAAGTGTGAGCGGGGGAATGAAGGGGATCCCCAATCTCAAATTGCTCTGATCTTGCCACCACTGGAGGGCCTGGATCAAGGTTCGAGTCACTGGGACCAACTTGAAAGGGGTCTCTTCTCTGAGACCAATAGGCTCTCAAGTGAAACTGAATGTCTCTCATCTGAAATCTTGCTCCTGCACAACAGCTGTGGATGCAGCCATGTGCCCCAGGAGCTGCAGAAAGTGTCTTGCTGGTCGAAGACCTGCAGAGTGAAGGAGGAGGCCAGAGCCACTAAATTCCTTACCCTTTCTAAGGGAAAAGCTCCGCCAGGTTTGTGTCCAATTCTGCCCCTATAAAGGTGAGTACCTGGACTGGTTCCAGAACCAACTTTGGTAGATTTAGCAGAAAGCCCAGGGAGGTGAGAAGCTGCTGGGTGACTTGCAGGTGAGATTTTACCTGTTCTGGGGACTGGCCTACAATGAGCCAGTCGTCTAGATAGGGAAAAACAGCAATCCTTTGCCTCCTTAAGTGAGTCACTGCTACTGCCAGACATTTTGTGAATACCCTTGGGGCAGAGGTAAGGCCGAAGGGCATTGCTCTGAACTGGTAATGACCTGAGGCAGTTCAATCTGAGGTACTTTCGATGGGAGCTTCTGATTAGGACGTGAAAATAGGCATCCTTGAGGTCCAGGGAAGCTAACCAGTCCCCTGGCCTTAGAGAGGGTAAAATCATTGCCAGAGTTACCATTTTGAACTTTGGTTTCAAAAGATGCTTGTTCAGATATCTGAGGTCTAAGATGGGCCGCCATTCTCCTGTCTTTTGGGGTAAGGAAGTATCTGAATACAGACCCCTGCCCTGGTGCAGGGAGGAACCCTTTCTACTGCTCTGAGAGCCAACAGGGTTGAGACCTCTGCTTCTAGAGCAAGGGTCTCTGAAGAACTTGCAGGAAAAACCTGGTTCTCATCTTGGGAAACTTTTAGCTGAGAACCAGACCCTGGCTTACTACTTCCAGAACCCACTTGTCTGAGGTTAAAGACGCCAGTTCTGACTGAAGTAAGCCAACCTGCCCCTACTGGTAAAGGAGAATCGGCCCTGGGCACCCCATCAGGGTGCCTGCTTAGCAGGTGCTTTAGGCTGAGGGGGAGCAGGCCTGCCCACACCCGCCTGCCTCTGTCTCTGAAGAAGCCCTCTGAGCATAAGCAGAGGAGGCCTGAGTCTGATAAAAGGCCTGTGAAAGTCCTCACCCCTACCCTGGGGTAGTGCTTCTGGGGAGTGGCTTGCCACCCTTAGCTTGGGCACTTTTGTAAGTGGTCCTATATTCATCCATCTTTTTCATGTAATTCTCTGTCTGCTCCCCAACCAGAGAATTTCCCACCACAGGAAAATCCATAGCCTTAGTTTGGGTATCCTGTGACAGGCTAGTACACCTGAGCCAGGCCAACCTACGAAAAGCTACAGATGTGGCCATGACTCTAGAGGAAACATCATTAACATCCACAGCAGCATGAAACTGCACCTTAGAAACCTCAATGCCATCGGCAGCCACCTGTTCTAGTTCGCTAACCAGCTGGCCATGGGCTTGTTTGGCTAATTCCATAACAGTATCCCATCTAGATTTCTGATACCTTGCTACATAAGCCATATAATTTGCTTGCCTGAGTCCCAAGGAGGCTGCCATATACTGTTTTTTTTTGCCATGGCATCAATCTTCCTGGAATCCTTGTCAGGAGGATGTGAAGCCAGGGGAATATTAGCTTTATCACAGGCTGCAGCCTGAACTACCCCAACATGACTGCATTGCTGTGAAAGGAATTCTGTATCAGGACCTGACAATGTGTACCTTCTGTCCATCTTTTTATCTACAGGAGGCACAGAATTAGGAGTTTTTAAAATTTTTATTGTTTGTTTCCTAAAAGACTTATGCAAAGGAATAGACAATCTCCTAGACTCTGGTATATCCATAATTTCTACAAAATCAGGTTCCTCTTGCTCATCCACAGCTTCCTCCCATGGGAGCTGGAGGGCTTCAGCAACCCTTTTTATAAAACAGAAAAAGAGAAGGGGACTCAGAAAGCATAGGGGGAGATTGTAAGGGTCAGTCTGGGGAGATGTCCGGTTCAGTGGGCACACCCAGACTCTCTCAGTCACATTCACACTGATCATCATCATCATGCCCCCCATGCTCTTGGTTCATAAAAATCTCCAATATCATATTCCTGAACCGGTGGAACCGGACGAACCAGCCTTTTACCAGACAGTGGCGGTTCGGATGGAACCGGAGAAAGTGACTGTACAATTTGTATAGCTTTGTTAGTTCTGCAGCAGTTGGAGAAGGAATTTTGGACCCATACCTGCTGATTTTCTTTTTTTTTTTTTTTAGTTTACTTTTGCCCGAGGAAGTCTCACCGGTGGTCAAGGCACCCTGCTGGCCATCCGGTCAGCAGACTTTTGCTCTCGTCTCCTGAGCCTGCCCACTCTCTTATCCAGGGTGGCTGCAGGGAATTTTTACAAATCTGGCAGTCTGAAATGAGGTGGTCAACCCCAGACAATAAACACATGTAGTGTGTGGTCAGCCTTGCAAAGGCTTCCCACAGACACTACAGTGTTGAAACCCAGTGGGCCTGGTTTTTCTTTGGGTTTCTCAGACATGATGCCAGCCTAACCAAGAAACTTGCCCTTTAACGGCAGTGCTAGGCAAGACACCCTTATCGGTTCCCAACCGTGTCACGGGTCATGGAAAAACCGTAATGAAATCCGTTTTTAGAACCGATAAGAACCGGAACCACACTCTAAAAGCTTTAAAATGCTTACTCTTTAAGATTTTAATAACCTGATCGGTTCGAACTGAACCGATAAACATTACAAGTTCCACACAGAATAAAACCTGTCTATTACTTACAATACCACAGACAGAGCTTGAACCGATCGGTTTATGTTAAAATAATTATACTCGCGGTTTAATTTAACCAGAAAATACTGTTTAAACCGAGAAATGAACAAAGCAGTAGGAGAAATCTCTGGAGCGACTGTTCAGTGAGGCGGAGTAAAGAATCTGACAGTTCAGGTTTGAATCTCCACAGACAGAGCTTCTATTTTAGAGCTCGTGCTCAAAGTTCCATTCATGGAATGGAGTTAACT
Source organism: Neoceratodus forsteri (assembly GCA_016271365.2). Lineage (NCBI taxonomy): Eukaryota > Metazoa > Chordata > Ceratodontiformes > Ceratodontidae > Neoceratodus > Neoceratodus forsteri. The sequence continues at coordinate 647,438,014 of CM028131.1, forward strand.
ATTTCACCCCCGGAGCAGTTCTAATGGTGGGACAAACTGCAATTGTCATAATATAGCAAGACTTCATGTTGTTTGAAGGACTATATATGATATCTGCCTTTAGAGTGCAGGGGGTCTAGTTATCTCCTTTTCTTCTTTCCTCATTGCTGACTCTCAGGGTGTTTGTACCGGGGGTATATACCGGTGGTAGTCATGTGGGATCTGAGGGGTTGGAAATGGCGAAGTATAGCCATTCTGTCTGGATGGATGGGTATATAAGGACTGCCCAGTACTGATCCCAATGATATGGGAGTATATCCATTGACTAGGAGCCCCCCCCCTTTTTTTTCCTTCCTTTCTCTCCGACTTAGATGCCCCACTCAACCTTATTGTGTGGGTGGTGTTGGGGATGGTATTTAGCTTAAGCACGGCTGGGGTCGAGACTGTATGTAGCTGTACGGTTCGACCTCTTCTTGCCCTATTCGAGCCTTTGGCTAGCACGGTGGAGTGCTTACCCTTGCTTTTGGCCAGAGAATAGCATCATTGTGCATACATCAAGACTCATTAGCTTGTGCTGATCACTTGTTAATACACTGTAGTAGAGATTTGTAGGACTCAAATAATTAACGTTCTTTTCTTGTATAATTTACAATCTAGTAGGTGTTGTTAAAGTTGCATAATTACCTAATAGGTCAGAGTGAGATATATTTACTCCTGCCTATGTTTCCTTCTCAGCTACTAGGTCATTTGGGCTGCATTTTGCCTGGTATATTCTACTGGTTTTGACCTTGCTGAATATTCTAACACACCTCAGGTATCCTGACCACTTATCCTATCTCATTTTCTCAGGAGCCCCGAGGTGAGTACTGTATCTTTTTTCTTCTTCACTGAAATCTCAGCGTGGCAGTGATGTACTCCAGAATGGGGCTTAAGCTCGTATCCTGGAATGTGAAAGGGCTAAATCACCCAGTCAAACGGAGTATTGTTCTTAGACACCTCAACTCCTTGCATGCGGACATTGCGTTGCTCCAGGAGACACATCTCACTGCAAGGAATGTTGGCTGGCTCAAAAAAGCGTGGGCTGGACTGTAATTACCAGCTCGGCTCAGAATAACTCCAAGGGGGTAGCCATTCTGGTCAGGAAGTCATGTCCATGGACAGTTGATAAAACTATCACCGATGCCCAGGGTTGCTGGATAGGGGCCAGGTTCTCTTACCCGGGGGGGAGCATGTGGTATTAGCAAATTTCTACGGTCCGAATATGGACCCTCCCAAGGTACACCTTGATCTTAACCACGCACTGTAATCTCTCACTGAGGGATATCGCAATAGCCCACTCCTGATAGGGGGGGATTTTAATTTGGCACCTGATATATATTTAGATACATTTAAGCCCACCCCACAAACTCACCCTAAAGCAATGGGTACTTTGCTGGAAATGATGAGAGAATGGAGCATGACAGACATCTGGCGAAGGGACCACCCCACGGGGGAAGGACTATTCGTTTTTCTCATCAGTGCACACAATCTATAGCCATATCGACTTTTGGCTTATGAATAGATGTGCAGCTCAGGATATTGTAGCAACAGAGATCAAGGATATTATAGTATTGGATCACGCTCCTGTTTCCTGCACCCTTCAACTCGCAGGGCATCGGGGAGCTGGCACTAGGTGGCGCTGTAACCCCTTATTGATCAAAGAACCCTCCTTTAGGAGCATGGTTCAGGACGTTACTCAGGATTACTTTGCTTATAACAGGCCAGGGGATACGTCTGTGACCATGGTGTGGGAGGCCTTCAGAGCCATGTTAAGGGGGCACATAATAGCTTTCCGTGGCCCAGAAAAATAGGGAGCGGAAGGCAGAACTTTATGGGCTCCAAGTGGAACTTTCCGCTATGGAGTAACACTTTAGGTCAACCACTGTCGGGGACCCGGACATAACCAAACTGCGGGAGACTGTCGGGTTAAAATACCGGATAAATACTATACTCCATCAACAAGTCGAGTGGCATATGATCAGGATTAAGCATGCATACTGGGAGGGTGGGGACAAGAGCGGGAAATTATTAGCAAACCAGCTGAGGAAGCAACAGGCCGCTTCCCGTATTCATGCCCTTAGAACTGCGAATGCGGAGATAGTTACAGGTCCCAAGCAAATTAATGAGTGCATGACACGCTACTACCAGCAACTGTATCAATCCCAGATCTACCATGAGAAGGATCATATAAGGGATCAGTTGAGGGACTTTTGTTCGAAGGTTCATATTCCCCAGTTACCAGAAACCATAAAAAGTGCCTTGGATGCCCCCATCACAGAGGCAGAAATCCATGAAGCATTATCTTGGCTGGCTAAGGGCAAAGCTCCAGGGCCGGATGGTATGACCACTGAACTATATCAACTATTAAGCTCCGAAATTTGTACCCCTCTACTTGCTGCCTTTCGGGAAGCTCACTCAACTGGTTCCCTCCCACCAACAATGCGTGAGGCATTAATTACCCTCATCCTGAAGAAATCAGATGACCTGTTAAATTGTGCAAATTACCGTCCTATTTCATTAATCTCTGTAGATACTAAGATTGTAGCCAAAATACTCGCCAAATGGGTGACGGAGGTCCTGGCTTCTATTGTACACCCTTCTCAAGCCGGCTTCTCTAAAGGCAGGGCAGTGGCTGATAATATCCGCCTCTTGCTCAAAATCAAATGGCTAGCCCTCCGATCTCCCACTCCTATGGCAGCTATAGCAGTCGATTTCTCAAAAGCTTTTGATTCGGTTGAGTGGCCCTATTTGCATGAGGTACTCGACTTTTATGGTTTTGGTACCTATTTTATACAGTGGGTCCATGTCTTATATAATAAACCTATGGCTAGAATACTTACCAATAAAGATACATCTATGCCCTTTTCCTTGCAGAGGGGTACTCGTCAGGGGTGTCCACTATCCCCGTTAATCTTTTTGCTGGCCTTGGATCCTCTTATATGTGTACTCCAGGCCAACAAAATGATTCAGGGTATACTGGTGGGTGATCACAAATATCTGGCAACGGCGTATGCAGATGACTTACTCCATACTCTTTCCCGCCCACAAGAGTCCCTTTCTCCGGTACTGGAGTCTTTGCAGTCATTTGCTAGTATATCAGGGTTGCATATCAACCAAAAGAAAACCAGTGTTGCCCCCTTGAATGGGGCGTGTACCAAGGACTGTCTGCAGGGGACGGATCTGTCATGGGCTCCTGACAACTTGCACTATTTGGGTATACACATTCCTTATGCTTGGAGGCATATAGAATCCAGGAATTTTACCCCTCTAATCGCACAGTTGACAACTGAAGTAGCACGCTGGAAACGACTGAATATGTCCCTCTTAGAGAAGGTGGCAGAACTGTGATGCTTATGTTGCCCTGTGTAGCATATTTGTTAAATAACCTTCCCATTGTGTTGTCAAATAAAATATTTCAAACATTAGATAAGTTAATATTTGGTTTTCTATGGGAAGGACGGAAACCAAGGTGGGGTGCTCATAAATTACGGGTACATTGGTCACGGGGAGGCTTAGGGCTTCTCTGGTTTTGGGGGTACCACTGGTCTTTCTTAGCTGCCCAGGCAGTCAGATGGTTTGTTAATGCTCCTGGTATTCTACTGCCATGGTTACAGTCAGATAGACAGATTTGTCAGCCTATTCCTCTCAGCCTACTCTTAACCAATACTGCCATATCCCCAAACAAACTCACCCCAGTCATGGATGCCACTAGGAGAGCCTGGTTTCGCCTTATGAAGTCTTCCGGGACGTCGAAACAAGGTGCTATGTTACCCTTTAGATACTTAGACCTCTGGCATAACCCACTTATTAGGGTGGACAACAAATCCCTGACTTGGGCCTCGTGGGAAGGGAAAGGGATCTATACTGTGCAAGATCTCTACTTACCTAATACTAGTACCCTAATGTCCTTTGAACAACTGCGTGCACGTTTTTCGTTAAAGCCACAGGACTTCTGGAAGTTCTTGCAACTTCGCAGCGTGGTGCAGGCCATTGACTGGGCGACCAAAGGAGAACCGAGATGGCAGTGGTTGTCCTCACTACATTTAAAGCCTTCCTTTTGTGGGCTATCGGGTAGGTTCTACAGTACATGGCGGGAGGTGCAATCAGACCACACGGAGACGTGTAGACTGGCATGGGGCACGGAAATAGGAAGTCACATCGGTCCAGAGACCTGGTCCAGTTGCCTTCATGCGGCGCACTCCACATACAAAGATGCTAGAAGCCAGTTAATTCAGCTTAAGATACTCCTTAGATGGTACAGAACACCCGCTATCCTATTCAGGTGGGGGGCTCTTCCACATGCACGATGCTGAAGATGCAAACATAGTCCCGCAGACAGCCTGCATTTCTTATGGAAGTGCCAAGCTCTAGTCCCTTTCTGGTCAGCGGTAGCAATGGACTGCTCTGGGGAGTTGGGGCAGCCCACAGACCTCTCGCATCCTATGCTGCTGTTGGGGGATCGGACCCCACTTGGGCATTTAAGATTACAGCATCAGAACTGGGTTTTGGTTGTTCTGTTGGAGGCTAAGCAGCTCCTCTTAAGATATTGGTGGCAACCCCTACCCCCACTCATTTTGTTATGGCATTCAGCTATAGCCAGATTAGCTACCTTCGGAAAGTTAACTTATGCTGCCAGAGGGCAGCTGTCCACGTACTTCTCCAAATGGGAGGCCTATCTTAACTCGGCATTGTGTCGGGTTCCCCCTTCCCCCCGTTATGGTAACCATCTCCTTAGGCCACTGTTAGCGGGACAGCCCCTGCCCAAGTAACTTGTAATATTAATACAGGGGGATGATCCCTATGCGTATTCTCGGTGGTGGTCATGTCTGTTCCTATGCTGAGGTTTGACTTGTCTTTTTTTTTTTTCTTCACTATACACTTTTTTTAATGGGCCGGATGTTAACTATATAGTTGGCCTGTGTACGTAACCCGAAAATTCAATGATGAGGAGGAGGCACCTATGTGACCTAGGCGTGAGTATGAGCTATAGATGAGATATGATACATTAAGATAGACAGGAGAAGATGCTATTAGTTATATGGAGTAGTTCTGAACTTTAAACATATTTCTGTGTGTGATGAATATTGGCGTGTGTAAATTATTCTGTACTACCTTATGGTAGCAGGAGTTTTTCTGCTTTGGATGTGATGCTTTTGCAAACAATAAAAATTATTCTATGATTAAAAAAAAAAGATCCCTGAATGGGGCTGATATCAGCCAGTCGTCCAGGTAAGGGAACACCACAATACCCCTGCAGTGCAGGAACGCCGCCAAACGGGGGCTGGCAATTACAGGCCAGTCAGTCTAACATCAGTAGTAAGAAAGTTAGTGGAATCACTGCTGAAGGAAAGGATTGTGGAATATCTTGAATCTGATGGGTTACAAGACCTGAAGCAGCATGCATTCACAGGGAGAAGATCATATTAAACCTTTTAGATTTCTTTGACTGGGTGACAAAGGAGTTTGAGTAAGGTGGCACGGTGGACGTGGCTTACCTAGATTTTAGTAAGGCTTTTGACATCGTTCCACATAGGAGACTAGTAAGTAAGCCGGGTAGCTTATGTGTAGGTCCAAAGGTAGATAAGGAATTGGTTAGGATCTAGGTGACAGAGGGTGGTGGTGAATGGAGTTCACTCTGAGAAAGGGAGTGTGACCAGCAAGGTGCCTCAAGGATCACTGCTGGGACTCGTCCTCTTTAATGTCATTAGGAATGACACTGCAGAGAAGCTGGAATGGAAGGTCTGCCTCTTTGCAAGAAGAATGATCATAAGTATGGCAGCTGAGTTTCAATTCAAAAAAGTGCAAAGTAATGCACTTGGGGCACAGAAACCCAGGGGCGGACTACAAAATGGGTAGATAGGGTTCTTATGACTACTAAGCAGGAAAGAGACCTGGGGTAATCATATTGGATGACCTAAAGGTGATGAGGCAAGTGCAACCAAGCAGTCGGGAGGGCTAGTAGGATGCTGGAGTGCAAAGAGAGATGTATCACTAGCAGAAAGAGGGAGGTGGTGCTGCCTCTGTATACATTGCTGATAAGACCCCACCTAGACTACTGTGTCCAGTTCTGGAGACCACTTCTCTGAAAAGACAGAGTGGAGGCAGTCCAGAAGAGGGCAACTAGAATAGTGCTGTCTGCATCAAAGGCCCTATGAGAAGAGACTAAAAGACCTCAATATGTACACCCTGGAAGAGAGCAAGGAGATGGGGGGATATGATGGAAACCTTTAAATACCTCATGGGGGTAAATAAGGTGCAGGAGGAAAGCATTTTTAGAAGAAAAGGTGCTCAAGAACAAGGGGACATGCTATGAAGCTGGAGGGGAGTAGATTCACAAGCGAGATGAGGAAGTGCTTCTTCACAGAAAGAGTCGTGGATTCTTGGAACAGCCTTACAGCAGAGGTGGTGGGGGCAACAACAGTGGTGGGGTTCAAGAATTCACTGTACAGGCACAAGGGATTCATAGTGCAAAGGAAGGAGAGGAGTTAGAAAGAGCTGTAGCTCAAGTATGGTCTGTGATAATAATGTAGGCAGGGAAAAATGGGCACACTAGGTGGCCCAAGTGGTCCTTATCTGCCTTCATATTTTACGTTTCCACTCCTGGCCAAAAAAGGGAACATTGGCCAACTTCTGCTGGGTGTCCACAGTGAAAGTGGATAACCTCACTAGGCCCTATGGCACATAGACACGGCTGCAACCACTGCTCCGGCACTGAAGTCACCCAGGTCCAAAGCCATCTGGAGCTGATGCTTAGCAAGCATGCAGCCCAGGTCCCGAATAACTCTAGCCTCCATCTGCTTGAAGGCAAGGAATGAGGGGAGATGTTCCCTGATGAGACCGATTAGAGCATGGCCATAGCAGCTGACCTGCCAGATGCCCACGGTGGCAGCCACATAAACCTTTTCAGCAACTTAGTCCAGTTTCTTGGACTCACTATCATAAATCTTGTTAATGTTGCCCCTTTCAATTTTTTTAAAATGTCAAGTGAGAAACTAGCTGCCTCAGTTTGGCTGGGACTCCATTTTCCATGAGAACTCCGGAATTTGCCTGAAGGTTTGAAACAATGTGAATCAGTACAAATTATTTTTTTATGGAGCATTTGTGACACATTTTATTAATGACATTGGTACTTTATACGTATTACCTAGTGGTTTGGCACGACCAGTTGATTAGCACATTACACAGATAGATAGATAGATACCTTTTGTGTAGTTATGGTAGGTGCCGCTGTGGTTCTAGCATGCACACATCTGCATTAAGATCTACTGTACTCTGCTTATAATAATGACTATGTTATATGAAGTTATGGGTGGTGCTGCTTTTTAGCATGCACACATCTGCATTAAGCTATGTATATTACATATAATAAAGACTACAACTGCTGCTAATTCAAAATAGTATAGCTTTAAAAAAGTTTTTGAGCACTTTTGCACTCATCACATTGTGGTTTTCACAGTGCTGTATCTTTAAATCAGTCAGTGACAAGGGGTGTCCCTTACTGGCAATCACCATCCTTTGAGAAAGTGCATAGCGTGAAAGATATCAGGTGGTAACATCAGCCAGTGTTGTGTGTGTGTGTGTGTGGGCGGGGGATCTGCTCATATGCCTTTTGGTTCCTCTTGTCCTGGTTGTGTAAGGCTTTGAAAGTTTGCTGTTTTATACTAATTTGCACTAATAAACTGTTTTGCACCTGGAGGAAACCCGCCTTGTACTGCATCTGTTAACCAAGTACTTATTAGTTATAACTACACCTTACGTAGGTGCCGGTCACTCTGCTTCCTGCTCTTGTTGCACATGGAAAAGCAGCATTTAAAATATGATTTATTACATGACGAAAGTAACACCTGATGATAAAGACTCCACAGATATCTTCATTTTTGTTATTCATTTAGTACTTCAGAATAAGAAAGAAACCCAATCTATAAGAAAATGTGGAAAAACATCTTGCCTTGTAAACACTCAGTTCTCAGCAGATAACATTTCCTGGTCTGGTTGCGTCTACATCCCAGATGAAAATAATTTGTTGAAAAACAATGAAGAAAAACTAGGAAAATCCAAAAATTGTAGGCTTTAGTCTTTATCACCTAGGTCAAGGGTCACAGACTTAGGCTTTGACACGTGAAGTGTAGAATCACTAAAGCAATATGTATGCCAATTCTGAAATGGACAGGGTGGACAAAAGTCTAAAATGCAGAAACTATGCATTTTAATGTTGACCTTCTTAATGAAGGTCATATGGAGTAGACGCTCATCTGTACCACATACCGAATGGCCAACAGATGGCATATGTACACCCATGGGATTTGATCAATGGCGGCAGAGATAAGCAACATATTAACCAAACTGTTCATGGACACCATAGTCAAGGCATAAATTAGTGTCGGAGAGTTGATTAGCGGCCTTTGTTAATCAAAATGAAAAATGATTAGCATTTAGCTGATTTTGATTAGCAGTCTTCTAAAATGGGTATTTTTACTTTAAACCATATAATTACTTATTACTGTATATATATTGATAAAATAGACATATTATACATAGTTCTGAGACTGAATTTGCCAAATTTTGACCAAACTGTCTGCACAGCATTTCTTATTACCCCACCTCATGTAACTGGTGCAGAAAGTTTTCCAATCCCTGCCAAAGCTTAATTCTGCACAACTACAATGCCATTCCGTGCCACAAGTGTGAACACACATTTTGGCTAGGATTTGAAAAATGGCAGCTATGACATACATGAGGTGGAGTAATAAGAAGGCTTTGTTGAAAATATATGGTCAAAATATTTAAAAATTCCAAAGTTACATGGGTGCGTAGTGAAATTGCAATGAATGGTTATAACTTTGCCATTTCTTCATATTTTGACCCCAAATTTTCAACATAGCCTTCTTATGGCACCACCTCATGAACAACAGGACTGTCATTACACAAATCCTGCATGAAAGGTGAATTTGCCAAGCGACTGCGAAATCACCTTTCGGGCAGCAGTTGTGTAATGACAGTTGTATATTGCTCATGAGGTGGGTTCCCCAAAAGGCTATGTTGAAAATTTGGGGTAAGTATCTCAAAAAATGACCAAGTTATGCACCAAAGTTGAAACCTCCATGGAACCGCATTTACCTTAGATCTCATACTGCAGTCGCCGGTTCCAGCAACAAGACGCGTCTTTGATCGCGAACCTGGGACCTGTTCAGGTGAGTGATGATGTGGGAGGGTACTGGTGGGTGTGGGGAGGTGGGTGCACAGTGAGTGGTCGGGTTGGGGGTGCAGAAGAGATAGGCGATGGAGCGGCCCCCAGGTTTAAAAGAAAAAAATAATTTACAGACAAAACGGGGACAGCGATCTGATGGTGGGGGGATGCCACTAGACACCAGGGAATGAACACAGGAACAGGATCGGAGGGTGGAGGCACCACTAGCCCCCCAGGGAATGAACAGGGACTGCTATTGGAGGGTGGGGGGCACCACTAGACACCAGGGAATGAACAGAACAGTGACTAGAGGGTGGGTGCCACTAAACACCAGGGGATGAACGGGACAACGAATGGAGGGTTGGGGCGCCAAGACACCAGGGAAAATTTTTAAAAATGCAGGCAATGGCCAGCTCATATGACTAGCAATCATTGCTAATCAAGCTGGCAACTGGCTCGTGTTTCCCGATTCTTGGGTCGCAAATTGCGATGTGAACCCATTTATTTTATGCCTTGATAGTGATAACATAATTCCTGAGAAGTTACTAGTTAAAGTATTCCTATTCTACCTAGATGTATACAAATAAATTATTAAGACTTTGGAACAGCAGATTTTCTACCTCAGTTGCGTATGTTCAGAAAGAACCAGGACTAGTACTGTGGAAACCTGCACAAGATGGTTTCTCACCTCAGCTCTTCACTTTGAAAAATTCTGCAAATTGCCATGTAGACCAGAGAGTTTAACATGGTAAGTAGTCAGCTATTTTTAATATTAATCAGCCATCGATAAGGGTAAAGTGGTGCATTTGTTTGGTGTCAGTAAGAGTAAGCAGGGTAATAAACAGAAGTAGATCCTCACCTCTTCTTTCAATTGTTCCTCTGATTTTCCAACCCAAGCAACTTCAGGATGAGTGTATATCACGGATGGGACACAATTATAGTCAATGTGAACTGCACCCCCAGCAATTCCCTCAGCACAGATGATACCTTCATCCTCAGCCTTGTGGGCAAGCATAGGGCCAGCGACTACATCTCCAATAGCATAGATGCTGTCAAGAAAGTTGAAACCAACATCTCAGACATTATTTTTAATTCAAAAATGTGCATAAAAACTGACACATTTTCCTTAGTATTTCTTATTGAGCAGCACTTGTTTTCAGTTTCATGGATGAACAGGACAAATGGATTGGCACTAATAGCCATGTTTGCTGCCTTGTCCTGGGGCAAGAGTTTACAGGCAGCAAGCAGCATAAACAAATGACATCAGATTTATAAAATATTACAAGTGCTAGGATAACACTTACTCTGAGATCTTGGTTTGGAACCTGCTGTTGACCGGTATTCTGCCTCTATCCAATTCAATTCCAAGCTCCTCCAGACCAAGATTCTGTGTGAATGGGCGGCGACCAATGCAAACCAGCAGTACATCACAGGTAATTACTTCTGCCTTCCCTCCAGCAGCAGCTTCAATACTGTAATAAAAAAAAAAAATACATACATGATGTTCACGGAATAAAACAAACATTTTTAGATGGTGTATTCCTTTTTTTGTGGAAGAGATGGGTGAAAATAGCTCCACAGTCCTCCAGAGTATCAGTACTGCTATGGCTTAGAATACTTCTTTTAGGGCATTTCCTTACCCACAGAATTCTGTAAAAAACCCACAGAAATGTGATTCCCACATAATTTCTGTGGGAAAATAAATTATCTACGAAATGTCTCAATTCACTAAAAACATAAGAGAATAACTAACCTCAGTCATACTATATATGATTCTTAAAGCAGCAGTACAACAAAACTGGGCAAAAAAAAAAATCTGACCCTACATTTTTTTCACTATAAAAGATTCCTGGCATCTTCAAGTTTTATTTGGTGGTAAATTTTTTTAAGTTCCACCGTTTTAGTATTTTATAAATGTTTTAGTTTAATTTTGTCCTCAAAAAAAAAAAAAAGATGGCCACTGTATTTGGCATAGAAACAGCATTGTAGACCTGGCAAGAGTTGGGAGAAAGAAAATGAAAAAAAAAACTCATGATGCACACTGCATAGAAGGTATCTAAAAAAAGTAGATATGATAGATATGCCAATATTTTTATTATTTATAGCTAAAACTAGGTCTTTGGAAAAAAAAAAAATTTTTTGTTGCACTGCTGGTTTAACACCGAGTGTTTTTTTTTTTTTTCCTCACTCATCCTCCCTGCAGCACTCCCATTCTTCGAGAGACACCTATGGCCTGATTAGTCCCCACTCACCTACCTGGAACCCAGTGCAGTCCATCCCCCATGGACCCATGGTTGTACCCCCCAGGTGGGTACAGGGTGGGGGCCCTTACACCCCCCTGTGCCTGTCTTTCGTCAGGATGTCATCACTGGGGCCAGTAGGGGCATTGGGGATCGGGCCCTGGTGCTCAGTCTACTGGGAGTGCTGCGGGGTGTTTTCCAGTGTTCCCGATGTGCTCTGTGCCCTGACGTCAAGGTGCTTGAGTGCCGATGTCCAGCACGCCACCTCTATTTTTGACTTCAGGCTTGTTATACCTCGGGTCTCTACCCGAGGTCAGACAAGTGCTATGCCCTGGATCACCTCCTCCCCCCGGAGAAGACAAGCTGTCCTTGGGATGCTCAAGCCTCTTCCTCCAGCTCCTGGGCTCATTCCCGAACCCGGGTCACTGGCGTTGCAAGTGGAAATCCAACCTGAGTGGGTTTTGTGACATCAAGAAAGCATAAGACTGAAGCTCAAGTGCTCTCCTGCTGTCACAGAACCCACAAGGTGTTAAGATGAAACCTGTTCTTAACATTTATTTGAAATTTTAGGCAAATTGTGTCAGAGTTTGTTTCCCCGTATGACCCAGAGAAGTGGGTACAGCAGGGAATGAAACAGTAATAACAAAGTGACCAAATAATAGATCATTATTTCATTCTGTAACAGGAGATTTACAAAATCTTTAGCCCTTGAAAAACTGTGCTCAGATTCATCAGTTCCAGAAAATATCGGTACATGATTTACGAAAAACAAACACTACTGACATACTGTAGTCTTGGTACCAGCCCTCAGTGTTATACTCTTTTTCACAAAAAAACTGAAATAACCTTAGTATTACTTGTCAAAAAACTCAAATAATGAGCACTGAATCCTTTCTTTACTTTTTAATCATTCCAGCCGAATAAGTATTGATGGTTTACTCAGTGGCACTGCTCATATATATGGTTGTAATGATCCAAAGGAAATGACTCAATCTTCATTACTGAATTTATTATAAGTAATGCCAAGATAATTTCTACTTTCATGAAAAGATTATGATACTGGTGACAGCTTACAAGTACGGCTGCTTTTTTTTTGTTTGTTTGTTAAACAATTGTGAACACTGACAATTTTTCAGTAAGGTGGTAAAGGACTAGAAGGTGCCAATACTGCAAATAAAGTTCCTCCCCCCTTCCCAATACAGATTACAACTTGCCAGCATGAAAAGAGATAGACTTTTTGGGTCAGCCTATGGGTTACCATGGGGCCAGTGCGAGTTTTCCTAGAAAACAATGGTATTTTCTATGAAGATGCTTCCTGTACGAAGAAAGATTTGCTGAAAACACCAGCAAAATGAGGTAACATATACGAAAATATTTGCTTTTAAAAAATAAATTTTTTTTTGCTACCTTCCATACACCCAGGAGCATCACTCTTTTAGGACCCACAGTACACCACTCTTCTGCCCACCGGACTCACTCTCATCAGCTTCCTCCACTATCAGTTCTTAGTGTTTCCTTTGGGTGCCCGGGTTTGTTATATCCCTTCTAGATAGTCCTTCCACCCCCTTCTGTGGAACATAAAGAGAGAGAAGAGAGAAGCACGCTGCCAAAGCCACTGTCTGGGCATCAGAGGCTGGGTAGTGGAAGTGCCACTGATGGGGACCTGGGTGTATTGGGGGAGGGCATAGGGAAGCCATCACATAAGGCTGCCTTGGTCAAGCATTTCTCCCCTGTTTTACTGTCTTACCCCGCCTCCCCAACTGGAGCAGGCCCAGTGACACATAGCCACCTACACCAGCAATGGCCACACTCTACCTCCAGGTGCCACCCTCCAAGCAGTACATGTCTTCACCCTCCCCAGGAGGGGAGCACCCTCACACATATGCACTTTTGTCCTCCATGCTGGCCTCCGCTTGTAACATCCTGGGACAGTGGCAGGAACCAGGGCTGTGAGCATGCCAGAGCAGTCCCCTACTGCTCAGCGCCACAGAGCCAGCTACATCGCAAACTACTACAGTGCTGCCCTACCATCTACCATAGTCTGGGCTGCATTTTTCTTGTTCTGCACCAATGGCTATATATTGTGACAGTTTGCTACACGCAAGTCAACAACCAGACTGCACAGCCCTAATGTTTATAAGTCTGATCAATCTGCACTTACGAAACGTCAATATTTCCATCTGATCTCTTGGTAGCGCCAGTAACCTTAGTATTGAGTTTGAATTTCAGACCCTGTTTCTGCAGAATACGCTGAAAATTTTTTGAGATCTCCATGTCGATGCCCATTCCACCAACATGGCCCAGGAACTCAACGGCTGTCACATCTGCACCAAGTCGTTGCCAGACTGAACCCTGGATACAAGATAACATATGGAATAAAACAATGAGTAAATCTTAACTATGACTGAAGTATTTTGCTTTTATTAACTGTTATGGATTATAAATATTCCTTCACACCAGTTTTACTATAAATGATTTAAGACAGAACTGATCTTATTACTGCTTCTTTCAGACACTAAACTTCAATTAAAATGTCTGTGTGGTTTACATGTTAGCACTCCTGCTACTGGTTCAGAAGGCAGTGACTTAAAAGTCCTGCACGACTGACTGGGGCTCACACAGCCGACGCTGAAGTCAGTGGGTAGTGGGTGGGGAACATGCTTCCTGTTGGAGGTAATTTAGATAAGGCAATAATACACTAGAGACCCTCTGACATGGAAGCAGACTGTGAACTAGCCAACAGTATATCTGTGGATGTGATGTAAGATATTAGTTAACAATAAAAAAAAAAAACAATAAAACCTTGGTCCCTTCTGTTTACATTTGATTACTGTCCAGATACTAATAATTAGAAATGTTTTGATTTGCACATTTCTTCAAGAGAATTTTGCTCAGGCATAGAATGTAGGACCTCCACCAGGGACACACATATGTTAATTCCCAGATTAACCACAAGATGTCAGTAAATCACCATGAAAGCTAAAGAACAGTTATGTACTTACAGTAACAGAAAATTTTCGAGAGCATCTCTTCCAATAGGCCACACCTTAGGAACTACAGCCAGCGGGTATTAGAAGCACACAGAAAATTTGCTAGGCAGGGGGCCACCCACAGTGACGTCATGCGTCAGCGTCTAGATAAATGTCGACAGCCCCAGCACTCCTCAGTTCCTCACTGAAGATTAGGCTCAGAGGACCGCAACCCCTGGGGAATCAGGAGATCAGACCAGCACCAAGCATACGAGGTGATAAATGGTGCTGTATATAATAGCCATGGATTAGGATGAGGCACAGTATCTGGTGCTATTGTCACTGACGCAGAATGGGGATGGAGGGAGGGATGGCATGGCCTAGCTTAATGGAAGAAATTCTCTCGAAGATCTACAGTAACAGTAAGTACGTAACTGTTCTATCTTCTTTTAAGGATCTCTCTTCCATTAGGCCACTACTCTGAAATGAGTCCCAAAAAGCACTGGGAGGTTAGTACTGTCTGATACATTTTCAAGATAGGAGGCCCTGCAGTACAGCAAGCCCCAAAGCTAGCACATCTACGAGACAATGCCCAGACTGTAATGTTTACTCAAGGCATGGACAGTGCTGCAGGTGGCTGCAGCACAAATGTCAGCAGCAGAAACATTTCTGAAACAAACCGTAGAAGTGGCTATCCCCCTTGTGGAATGACCATGAACCGCACCAGAAGTCCCCTACCCATACTTCCTATAACAGAGCATAATACAATGTGCCAGCCATCTGGACAGACACTATTTAGACACAGGGACACCCTCTTTCCCAGGGATGAATGGAACAAAAAGCTGAGAGGACTTTCTGCAGTCCTTGGTATCTCAGTATTCTATGTACATGCAGCAATGCCCTACACTGATGGGCATGTTCGGGATAGTAAACAGGAAGGTGTATCGTTTGATTCAGTATAAATTCAGACATCACCTTCAGTAGAAACTTAGGAGCTGTACACAAAAAAAATATATTTGTGAAAAACCAAATAAGGAGGCTCACACATGAGATCCTTTGAGCAGATGTGACTGCAACCAAAAATGTTTTCCATGACAGGAAATGTAGGCCACAACTCGCAGCTGGCTCAAATGGAGCCAAAGTCAGTTTCTCAAGCACAAAATTCAAGTCCCAGGAGAGACTGCATTACGAATAGGAAGTTTTATATACCGAATACATCTCAAAAATGTATGTGGCACCTTCAGTTGTGCAATCGTACACCCCTCGTTAGGGGCACGGAAACCGGATATAGTGGCCAAATGCACTTTAAGGGAGAATACTGTAGGCCAGAATCTGACAGTGACAGTAATATTCCAGCATAGTGTTCACAGGACATGTGAATGGGTCCAAATTCTTTGAAGCAGCCAGAGAGTGAACCGCTTCCACTTCAAGGAGTACGTACGTCTGGCAGAACGTTTTCGGGCTGCAACCATAACATCATCAACTTTAGGGGATACTACAAAATGTACCATGGCTATGTTTTCAGGATCCATGCATGCAGATGCAGGGTAAATGGCAACAGCTAGTTGAAGACGTGTTCTCACCAGGTCTGATGAGAGAGAGTGACAGCAGGAAAAGAACTGAGGAGTGATGGGGCCTCCCATGTTTATGTAGACGCTGATGCATAGCATCATCATGGGTGAACCCCAGCTAGCAAAAGTTTCCATGTGTTCCTTTTGCCTGACAGCCGTAGTTCCAAAGGTGTTACCTGATGCAAGAAATATCCTCAAAGAAGATCTTTAGTTACAAGAATATTCATTTTTCTTCCCACCTGCCCCCATTAACTCTTTTGGGCCCAGAAAATTCTCACCAATTGAATTCCCAAACTGGGTACTATGTCCTGGACATTCTGAGAGGATCAAGTTGTCTCTAGGTCATTTGCACTTCTAATGGGGCCTAACATCCCCTCCTGGAGTAACTCCTCCAGAGGAAGACGTTGAGCAGGTTCCAATTACCAAAGATTGCAGGCAGGCCTTGGGGTGTTGAGGGTTGAGGCACCGGACATCACACCTTGCCGGTGACCCGGGATCAGGAGCGACTTCGGGTTGCCGGGGGTTGGCAGGTGGGACAGAGGATCGAGCATCAGACAGACTGCTCTCCTCTTTTAGGGAGGGAGAGTCTGTCCCACTCTGTGGCTGCCCCTAGTTAAGGTGAGGTGGCAGTGTGAGAATCAGGGAGAAGCACGCTCATGCTGCAGGGAAGGAGAGAGGGGGAAGAGAAAATGGGGCTGGCAGGCAGGCTCCACGACAGCCCCTGCACGACCCAGATTCCAGCGACCCCTCAGGCTTCTGGATTGTGCTCTGGGGAAGGGGAACCAGTCCTCTTGCCCTGCCATGGGGGAGGGTGAATCAGTGGGAGACTCATCAGGTGGGGGAGGAGTTGTTTCAGGAAGCAGGGTGCGGAGTGCACAAACTCTCCGGTAGCTGGAGCCTGCCTGTCAGCCCACGTGGAAAGAAAAAGCTAAGAAAAAAAATTACCAAAGATGGCATGGGATATCAGATGGAGGGAGCCCTCCTGAGCATGGACCCTAGTGATGTAGGTTGGGCAAAGTGGCCACCATTTCAACAGAGGGACAGAGAAATTATGTCATATAATCCAAGTATCAGACATCTCTCCCCTTTTATAGTATGCTGCTTTCTGCCTAGCACTAGGAAGCAGCCATTTAACGGCCCCAGTGACCCACCCTTGGGGCCACTGTTCTGGCCATCCTGGGCACAAACCTAGTTCACCAGCATGCCAAGTGCTCCTCCACCATTTAGCTCTATAGACTGGTCTGAAAATGATGAACCAGAGAAGTTGAAACCCAAGCTTTTTTACTATGCCCATGTCCAGATACATTAGATAAGGCAATAAACCTCCAGGTATCCCTCATAGGTGTACCCTCTGACCCACTGTTGTTCCCGCACCCAGGCCACTGGCATTGCAAGTGGTAGCATTAGTGCTGCACCAGAAGGCCAGTCCATCAGCTGAATAATCTTATAGACACGTAAATTTGCATAAACATGATTTTTGTACTGGGTTTGAGGCGTTTGACTGTAATGTTTACAGAAACTACACAAAACTGAAAGGCCTTCTTGTATCCTCATGCATCCTACAGTACACACTGTTATCAACACTTCAATTACTTCTCCGCTTTCACTCAATCATTACAACATTAAATTAAGAGTTTAAAGCAGCAATGCAACAGACACCTTAAAAAAAGAAAGAACTGTTTAAAAATGTTGCTTCACTCACTAAGATGTCATGTTTCTGTCTATGGTACTTGTTCTGATCAACACCAGAGCATTTTAGAAATATTCATACATTTGTATATTTAATTTGAGCAAAAAACTACTCAGCTGATCTGTTTGTAGTTTGTGCTTTACTCCCACAATACTTCTGGGAGCCTATGATGTTGGGAAAAACGATTGAGTTATATAATATGAGCCAAACAGAGTCTCTCCATTGTACAGTACCTTTACAACCAAAAAAAAAAGATTATCTGGTGGCACAACACTGCTCTCTATTCCTTCATCGACCTAATGATGGCACA
Source organism: Neoceratodus forsteri (assembly GCA_016271365.2). Taxonomy (NCBI): domain Eukaryota; kingdom Metazoa; phylum Chordata; order Ceratodontiformes; family Ceratodontidae; genus Neoceratodus; species Neoceratodus forsteri. Next base: position 647,455,999 of record CM028131.1, read on the forward strand.
GCCCTCTCCATTCCACACAGCTCATCGAGTGAAGTCTTTACTAGGAAACTACTGCAGCCAAAATACTTGCTTGTTATTTTTCGTCATCAGCAGCATGCTGAGGGAAGAAGACTAAAAAAAAAAAAAAGGAACTGGATCGCAAAAAGCCATTGTGGATCCAATTTCCAATCTTCTGCCCATTCCCTGGCTTGATTCGTTTGTTGGGAGTCTATCTCACTGCATACTCACCATAATCAACTGAGTATTGCAGCCTTCAGCAGCAAGTTAGGGGGTAGCCAAATCTGGGCAGCAGTCATGGGTGAAGTCAGCCAGTATAGGGTCATGCAGTATGTCAGGTTGAGAGCTGAAGACCCTAGGTAACCTATCATATAATTGTTGCAGACTGGAACCTACGGTGGACTGCTTCTGGCAGTGGTACGGGGCAACGGGCAGATACGAGCAAGAGTGCCAAGTCTGTCTGTGCATTTTTATTTATTTATTTATTTATTTAGGGATTCGGATCATACCTTTGAGCTCAGAGTTCTTTTACAAAGGTTCCACGTCAAACAGTGACAATGACAGCAATAACAGTTTACATACAATACTCGAATAGTAGGTAGCTAGTATACAGTAAGGATACAATGTCATTCATAGTACCAATGGTGATAGTACAGCATCAAGAGCATTCAACTAGGGTAAAGGACAGTGTTTATATGTAGCGAAGGAGATAAACAGGTGTGACACCTAGTGTGAGAGTCCAAGGAGGAGTCAAGGTGAAGGGGAGGGACGAGGGGAGTGGGCAGCCAGAAGACGTGGCTTTGTCTAAGAGGTTGGGGAGGTAGTGGTAGTATGTTGGTTTTAAGGTTGATCCAGTGGGAGAAAAGGCACAGGGGGGAGAGGAAGACAGAGGGATAGGGTAATAGGGAAGAGTGGGTGTAAAAGGAAGGGGAAGGAGAGTGTGGGTGGGTGAGTGGCATTATGGGTGTTAAGAGTCCTAGTGGCAGTCACAAACTATCCTAGTAAGAAGGTGTTGCCTTAGGCCATTTTTGAATTGTGAGATGCATTAGAAGTTTAGAATTTGCACTGGGATTTCATTGAGCCATTGGGGGGCCCTAAAGCTGAAAGCACGCTGTCCCTGCATAGTTCGACGGAAAGGTGTTGATAGGGCCCCCCTCATCCTGCCTCTGGTGGTATAGCTGGTAGCACTTGGTGTTAGGATGCTAGAAATGATTGGCGCAGTTTTACCCATTAGTGCCTTTTTTCCAAGGAGACATGTTTGGAATATAATCCTGTTCTTTAGTGGCAGCCAATTGGTCTCCTTGTATAAGGAGCAGGTGTGGGTATTTCGATCTGCAGCCATTGTGAGCCTACATGCCTTGTTGAGGGCAATGTGAATCCTTTTTACTGCAGTGTCTGTTGCCGTACCATAGACCACCAATCCATAGTCGATGGTAGAAAGGATGGAGCTGGAGACAGAGACGGAGGGCCTCTGGAGTGAGATACTTTTTATGCTTATATAGTACACCCAGCTTGGTGTTCACTGCCTTTACCACTGTGTCGATGTGTTGGGTGAAGGTGAGGCAGCCATCGACGGTGACCCCCAGGTACTTGAAGGTCTGAACTTGTTCCAGCAGCTCACTGACTTTATTGGAGATGGTGAGGGGAGGGAGCTTCTTTTTGTGCTGTGGGCTGGCTGTGAGCATCACCTTGTTTTTTTTGTAGTTTAACAGAAGTTTATGGCTACAGAACCAGTCTTCCAGCTTGTAAACGGATGCCTGCAGCTGGGAGTGGAGGGCAACTATTGATGAACTGCTGGTGAGAAGCACAGCGTCATCTGCGTGAAGTATCAGTTTAGTGTCACAGGCTTCAGGGAGATTATTTAGGAAGAGGCTGAATAGTAAGGGCCCCAGTACTGACCCCTGTGGGACCCTTAAAGATACCTCGTTGGAGCTAGATACTGTGTGCCCAATTTTTACACGTTGGCTTCTGTGTGTTAGGTAGTCCTTGAACCAGCAGACAGCATTGGTTGCAACTCCCAGGTTCTGTAGTTGAGTCAGGAGGAGAGAGTGATTGACAGTGTTGAAGGCTTTGGTGAGGTCTATGAAGACTGACCCCCCCCCCCAGCTTTCCTTCATCTAGTGCCTTGTGCAAGTAGTCAGTGTAGTCCAGCAAAGCTGTGGAGGTACTATGATTCTGCCTGAAGCCATGTTGGTTTGGACACAACAGGTTGTATTTGTTGAGGTAATCTGTGAGTTGGGTGACCACAATCTTTTCCAGGGCTTTAGATAAGGGAGAGAGGATGGATATCGGCCTGTAATTGGCGGTGCAAGTCATATCACCATTCTTGTGCACCGGCGTCACGAGAGCCTGTTTTCAGATCCCGGAGAACTGTGCAAGAGCCAGTGATTTGTTAAATAGTTTTGTAACTGGCACGATGATGACATCCAGTGTTAGGGATAGGAGTTTCATATTGATTCCATCACTCCCCATTCTGGTCTTGCCTAGTATTTTTTTTTTATGTATTTGTAAGCCTCCTTCACTGACACTTTTTTGAAGTAGAAGACAGGGATTGAGCCCTCTTGAGGCGTGCAGTTGGTTTGTTCCCCAGCAGGGTGCAGGTAGTCAGGGGGTAGCACTCCAGTCAGGTCAGTAAACGCTGTGTTGAGAGAATCTCGCTGTGCTGAGGGTCAGTAATCGTGATGTTGTCAATGTTGAGCGAGTGGGGGATCTTCTTCTCATCCTTCCCAAGAAGGTTTTGGATGTTATCCCAAAAATTCTTCCCATTGCCCCAAGTTTTTTTAAGCTGCTCCTTGTGGAAGTTGGCCTTTGCTTGGCGGATAAGGTTGGTGCAGTGGTTTCTTGCAGCTCTGTAGCATTGGAAGTTGTGTTTGCTGTGAGAGGACCTGGCTTTTTCCCCAGAGATTGTCCCTTTCCTTCAGCTGGGTGAGGAGATCCCCTGTGATCCAACCATTAACTTGACCCCGAATTTTTCTTTTCCTCAGTGGTGCAAAGATATCGCAAATCTTGTTGAAGCCCTCTATAAAGAAACTTAGGGCCTGGTCAATATTAGGCGCATGATCGATGGGGGACCAGTCATACTGGGAGAGGCAGAGAAAAGGACCCAAGCTTGCCCTTTCCCAAGACCCTACTATTAATTATGATAGGCGGGGGCTTGCTCAATTTGTTTGACCATGTGAAAGTGACCGGGGAGTGATCACTTAAGGTGTCAAGCAGGACCTTAAGTTCAGAGATCCGAGAAGGGTAACTCGAGAGGAGCCAATCGAGGAGGGTGTCTCTTCCTGTTTTGTGGTTCCGCCTTGTTGGACTGTCTACAAGTTGGGTCAGATTGGAAGTAGTGCCCATGTCCTTGAAAGGCGTGGATTCCCTGCCCTCCCAGTTGATGTTAAAGCACCTGTTATGAGAAGCTCTGTGCCCTGAGAAAGGGTAGCAATTGTATCCAGTATTTTTGGGAGGCCATCCCTGGCTTTAATGGGTGGAAGATAAACCGATGCTAAGATTAGAGATTTGCCGTGCTGTCCGACCTGTGCTTTTATTGCTAGTAGTTCATGATCATCCTCGACCCTGGTAACAGGGAGGACCGAACAGCATAGATAATCCATGGCATAGATAAGGACTCCTCCACCTCTCTTGCCACACCTGTCTTTCCTGAATGTTTGATATCCTGGAAGCATCACTTCATTGTCTTTTATCCTGCTTGACAGCCAGGTCTCTGTCAGACACAGAATGTCAGGTACATGGTCGGACATCCACGCTTGGAGTAGGTCAAACTTTGCTGTGAGGCTGCAGATGTTCAGTGCAGCTACTTTCAGGCCTTTACTCGTGTTTCCCCCTGTGTTTGATACTAGTGGTGGGCCAGGACTGGCATGGACATTACCCGACAGAAGAAGAAGTATGAATATTATTTTCTTGGCTGAGAGGTTTATGCAAATGGTGGAGCGTATCTTGCGCCTCCTGCTCTTGCAGTGGGGGAGGCGAGCGTTCACCAGGGTGATCTTTATAGGCATGAAAATGGTAATGTTGATAACCGTGGCAGGTGTTGGGTGCCCCAGGCTAGCAGGTGGGATGCAGGTAGTGGAAAGCTGGAGCTCCTTCGGCACAGTTGGCATTGGGGTGCCATATAGTCCATTTTTGTCAAGAGCAGGTTCTCGCAGGGGTGGTAGTGGTCCAGCTTGGCATCGTGAGCCTGTAGCACCCACAGCGAATAAAAGAACTAGGAGGATAGAGTAATCCATGGTAGAGCAGAGGTGGTGGCACTTGGGTGGTCTAACAAGCACACCAGGAGATAGCAAAGGAAAAATGCTGAAGGTTAATTTCATCCACAGGAAATTAACTGTTGAGATCCAGGATCGCATAATATGTTAAAATTCCTGAAAGGTGATAAACTGTGGCCTGGGCATATGCAATGTGTGAAATCCTTTTGTCTATATGTTTCCTTTGTTCTTCAAAGTCCTCAGAGATAAGTACAATACCTTGGGAGTAGGTCAGACAGTAGGCATATGCAATGTGTGAAATCCTTTTGTCTGTATGTTTCCTTTGATCTTCAAAGTCCTCAGAGACAAGTACAATACCTTTGGAAAAGGTCAGACAAAAATGTTGATTCGGTCAGAAAATGTGTTAAAATTCCTTTGTTCTTTAAAGTCCACAAGTGCAGTTGCTTTAAGAGTGGTCAGATGAGAATGTTGAAAATGTTGATTCAGTTGCAGGACCCAGCATCACCATGTTTGTAAGACTAGTTGTAAGGCATATGCTTCCTTGGGAGGCTTCAAGAAAGTTGATTTAAAATTAAAAAGCTGATACCTGATGATGGCGATTTGTAGAAATTCAGTCCAGGAGACTTTCGCTAATGTTGTGTGCAAGAATGGCACAGGTATTCCCAGCAGAAAAACATGTAAATGAACAAAAACTAACCTACAGACACAGACAAGCACAAACAGCCACCCACACAGCCCCAGGAGGAGGAGCTTATATTTTGATATCCTGGAAGCATCACTTCATTGTCTTTTATCCTGCTTGACAGCCAGGTGCGTTCAGGGCAAACCTGGCAAATCTATTCAAGGCTGAAAACAGCCATTCCAGTTTTGCCCTGGGCAATTTCTGACCTGTATGAATTCTTTTTGCGATCTGATTTCTTCTACACTTTTTTTTTGCCTTCCTCCTTCTGGAGGCTGCTGATGACGAAAAATTACAAGTAAATATTTTGGCTGCAGTAGTTTCCCAGTAAATACTTCAAGTTCACTTGATGAGCTGTGTGGAGTGGAGAGGGCTGTGCTACCATCTGGCCGATGAAGGAATAGAGAACAGTGCTGTGCCGCCAGATAAACCCTTTTTTTGGTTGTAAAGTTCCTGTACAACGGAGAGATTCAGTTTGGCTCATATTATGTAACTCAATAGTTTTTCCCACCATCGGTACGGGGACAAGCACACACTAGCAACAGGATAGACTCCCAGAAGAATTGTGGGAGTAAAGTACAAACTACAAACAGATTGGCGCAGTAGTTTTTTTGTGCAAATTAAATATACAACAGGACACAATTGGTCACTTTGTCCTTTTCACCCCAAACCCGAGTGTACTGGATTTGGGGTCCCTCAAGGTTCAGTGTTAGCATCAATACTATTCAACCTGTACACGAATGGTGTCGGTGCCCTTATAAAGGGGGTGGGGCACCATGGGTATGCAGATGATGTGACTGTGTATGCAGATGGTGAGTCCATCTTGGAAAAACAGAAAACGCTTCAAAGTGATTTTGGTATTTTTCAGGATTATTTGGGATCATATAACTTGATCCTAAATAAAAAAACTCAAGTTATGCTTTTTGGGAGTAAATGGATAGTTAATCTGTATACATTTCAAATCACAACTCATACAAATCAGATACTAACACAAGTGAATTCTTATAGGTACCTAGGTGTATGGTTGGACATGCAGTTAAAATGGGACGTACATCTGGATAGTTTAATTAAGAGACTGCACACCAGGTTGGTGGCATAATAAAGACTGAGACATTGTATACCACTTAATGTTAGAAAACATATAGTTAATACAACAATAATCCCTCTGTTTGATTATGGAGATGTGGTCTACACGGGGTTGCCCAGGGCAAAACTGGAATGGCTGTTTGCAGCCTTGAATAGATTTGCCAGGTTTGCCCTGAATGCACCACGGTTGACACATCACTGTATCTTGTACAGGTCCCCGAAATGGATTAACCTAATGAAGCAAAGACATTTGCATGCAATACACTTGGTCCACCAATATCTGAAAAGTAAGACACCGCCATATTTAGATAATTTATTTGTTATACGTACCTCAAGATTTGAGAGCAGCACATAACCTAGAACTAGCAATCCCTATGAGAACAGCAAAGGGAAACTCTGCTACAATTGCCTGTGGACCTAGAATTTGGAATAAGTTGCCTGACGTTTTGAGACAAAAAGTGACTGTCCCATGGAACAAGATTAGATGCTGGCTGTTTCAAAAGTTTGCACAATCAAAAAACTGTTGCCGTTGTTGATTTATTTTGTTTCTATTATTTACTAATGACTGTATGTGATTGCATGAATTTCCTGAAGTGTTTATGGAATTTGTGTATTTGTGCTGTATATTTATTGTATTATTTGTTAAGAATGAATGTGGACCCCACTTGAAAATGAGCTTGCGCTCAGATGGGCTTTCCTCTTCCTTGAAATGTCCTTAAAGGAATAAACTTTTACAGAAATGTATGAATATTTCTAAAATCCTCTGGTTTTGAGCAAAACAAATACTATAGATAGAAACCGGACATCTTAATGTGCGCAGCAACATTTTTAAACAGTACTCTTATTTTTTTAGATGTTCGTTGCACTGCTACTTTAAATGTATTTGATTGCAGGCAGCTGAAGCAACAGTAACTGCCTATCCTTATGGGATTCACCTTGCAGTGAAGACAAACTGTCAGCAACTGGGGAGTAGATGATGACCCTGGCTTTCCAGATGTTGACTGCAGTAGGGACTGCTTTACCACTGCCAAGTTGCCCCCGCTTTCTTGAAGCTGAATGTGTGTAGTTTAGGAAGAGTGTTAGTACACAAGACCAGACTACTGTACGGTCTGCATAGTGACATGGTCCTTGGCACACTGCAGTACGAATGGTAGTTTGATTAATGACTCGCAGGGAATGGACTGAAAAAAACAGTACATATGTAGTTCTGCTCATGCACTGCATCTTAAAAGTGCTCTAAAAGCAATTTACTTTCATAGGCAAGGATAGCCGAGATGCCATATCACATTTCTAGTAGGGTCCTGCCTCTGCAAAGGACAGCTTGAAGCCTCCCAGTGCTTTTCGTACTTTGATGTACTCATGTATTCTTGAGGTTTCACTCACCTCACCTCACTCTGGTTTACTTTTGTCTTTTTTTATTTTCTTAAATATTTTCTTTCCCATTTGCTTATTCAGTTTCCTCTTCTATATTTAGAGTGGGTGGATTTTTTTAAGTCTTTTTTTTGCCTCGTCTCTCTGCCTTTCCTGCAGTCCAGAGGAGGGCAACTAAATCGTGCATGGTCTGAATCAGAAGCCCTACGATGAGAGACTTAAGGACCTAAATATGTACACCCTGGAAGAGGATGGAGAGGGAATACGACCGAGACAGTACAGTTATGTAAGAACTTACCGTAACAGTACATTATCAAGAGAGGTTCCTGCAGTATGTCGTAACATACAGGACTGCATGGCAAACTTTTGCTAGCAATGTCTGGTGGGGAACGCCCACCTGACGTCACGTGACGGACGTCAGCATGACCCTATATAGTGGGTGGTCCCTGAGCCCCGCCTTCCAGGTCTCCCGCCGGAGATCCAAAAAGGATACGACAGAAGAAAGGATGAATATTCTGCAGCCCAGTTCAGAATGATCTGTAAGAAATGCAGAGACTGGGGGAAGGAGGGAGGGAAAGTGTGACTTACTGCAGGAACCTCTCTCGAAGATCTACTGTTACAGTAAGTTCTTACGTAACTGTACTATCTTACTTTGAGAGGGTTCCTGCAGTAGGTCATAACATATAGGACTGAATCCCAAGCAGTCACGCTCAGAGAGACTAACAGAAGCAGGGAAGGAGGAAAGTCTGAAAACAACCAGAACTGGCCTTGGACAGTAGGCCCTGCAAACGGCGAGGCCAAGACCGGCCCTACGCCTAGAGGTAATGTCCAGACTGTAATGCTTCGTGAAGGTATGGACAGAACTCCAGGTTGCTGCCGCACAAATCTCTGCTGCAGAAAAGTTTCTTAGGAAAGCTGCAGAAGCAGCCATACCCCTGGTAGAGTGACCTCTGACCTCTCCCGGAAGAGGTTTGTTGTACTTCTGGTAACAGAAGAGGCACTGCTTAGAAACTGCCGACCCCAAGGATTTGGGGGCAAAGGAAACAAAAAGCTGATCTGACTTATGTGCGTCCTTGGTCCTGTGGACTAACAACGCAAAGCCCTATGTACATCCAATGAATGAAGGACAGCCTCACCCCTACTCGTGTGGGTGGGGTAATATACAGGGAGTTCAACAGTTTGGTTTAAGGTGAACTTAGAGACCACCTTGGGAAGAAACTTAGGATTTGTATGCAGGACCATCTGGTCCCTGTGAAAAATCAAATAAGGCTCTTTACACATAAGAGCCTGATGCTCAGAAATTCTTCGAGCTGAAGTAATAGCAACCAAAAAGAGCGCATTCCAGGACAAGTAGTGCATATCACAGCTTACAGCTGGTTCAAAAGGAGGGAGTGTAAGCTCTTCTAAAATAAAATTTAGATCTCAAGGTGGAGTGAGGTTGCGAACTGGTGGTTTCAAATGGAGGATTCCTTTCAGAAAAGTTTTGGAGACCTCCAATTGAGCCACGGTTTTCCCATCCACTAGGATGTGGTAGGCCAAAATAGCCGACATGTGGACTTTGAGGAAGGAATAGTTTAGACCAGAGTCAGACAGGTGCAACAGGTAATCCAAGACCTGTGATACCGAGCATGTGAAGGCGTCGCAACCCTTAGCTGCTGCCCAGATGGAAAATCTTTCATCGCATAGGTGGACCTGGTGAAGGGCTTCTGAGCTTCCACCAGGACCTGAGTGACCCTCTGGGAGACTCCGGAACATGACACAATTATGTCTGAAGGAGCCACACATGGAGACGTAGGGCCCTGAGACCTGGATGCACTAGTCTGCCCTGATCCTGCGTCAACAGATTGTGTTGAAGAGGGAGGGGAACTGGGGGTTCCACAACCAGCTGCTGCAGGAATGGGTACCAGATCTGCCTCAGCCACAGTGGGGCTATAAGGATCATCTGAGCCCCCACTGCTTGAAATTTCAGAAGGACATGCTGCAGAATGGGAAAGAGAGGGAAGGCGTACAAGTACTTCCCTGTCCAGCAGAGAGACAACGCATCTTGCCAGATAGCACCAGGCTCTGGAACATGTGAGCAAAACCTGGGTAGTTTTGCGTTGAATGGGGAGGCGAAGAGGTCTACTTCTGGTCGTCCCCATCGAAGGAATAGTAGGTCTACCACGTCCTGATGCAGTTCCCATTCATGAGCTTGTGTGGAGGCTCAAATTGAGGCTGTGCGCCAGGATGCTGTGGACGCCTGGGACGTGCACAGCTGTGAGAAAAAGGTTGCGTTGGACTGCCCAGGACCACACCCACATCGCCTCCCTACACAGGGGGGACGATCGGGTGCCTCCCTGCTTGTTGAAGTACCAGACCACCGACATGTTGTCTGTCTGTACCAGCAGTGTTCTCGCAGACAGGAGGGGCTGAGAAGCCTAAAGGGTGTAAAGAACTGCCCTCATCTCCAGGATGCTTATATTGAGAGATGCTTCCAGCTGGGACCATGTCCCTTGTATCTGATGATCTTCCAGGTGTGCCCCCCAACCCACACCAGAGGCGTCTGTGGTGAGGGTCCAGGAGGGAGGGGGTACCCTGAAAGGTACCCCCCCCCCCCGAGACAGATTGTGAGGATCCTGCTACCATAAGAGGTTTTTCTTGAGTGCGCTGGACACCAGTACCGGATGATCCAGGCCGTCCGGGCGTTGATCCCATTGGACTGGTAAGGTCCACTGGGTGACCCTCATGTGTAATCAGGCCAAGGGGACCATAGAAATGGTCGCTGCCATGAGGCCAAGAAGGCGTAAGAATGCCCTGGCAGGAATATGCCTGGAGGAGAGTAGTAGATTGACTTGTTCCTGCAGAGTATCCGCTCTGTCTGGTGGCAAGAAGGCCTTGCACTGGACCGTGTCCAAGACCACCTCAATGAACTGATGTCGTTGGGAGGGGTTCAGGGATGACTTGGGGAAGTTGGCTGTGATCCCAATTTGGAGAAAAGGTCCAGTGTGAAAGACAGTGACTCCTCCAGGCTGTCTCTGTACAGGGCCACCAGGAGCCAGTCGTCCAAGTAATGGAATACTGCAATGCCCTGACAGCGAAACGCCACTGCTAGGCACTTGGTGAAAACCCTGGGTGCCGAAGAAAGTCTAAAGGGGAAAGCTTTGAATTGGAAATGTTTTCCCTGGAAAAGAAAACGCATGAACCGGCAGTGGCCGGGGAACACTGGGATATGCAAGCAGACGTCCTGCATGTCAAATGCACAAAGCCAATGGTCTTGCTGCAGTAAGGGCAGAAGACCCAATCAGCATGCAGAACCTTTTGTATTCTACAAAAAGATTCAGCTGGCTGAGGTCCAGGATGGGCCTGAGGTTTCCAGTCTTTTTCCGGACCAGGAAGAAATGGGAGTAAAATCCTTTTCCGCTCTGATATTGGGGGACTGGATCTGTGGCTGATTTTTGCAGTGGGGCCGAAACCTCCTCCGTGACCAGAAACATCTGGTTCTGGGATTACTGGGAACGACCTGGAGGAGAGTCTGGAGGGATCTCCAGAAACTCTATGGTATGGCCTCTTGAGATGAGTTGCAGGACCCATGCATCTGACGTTATGCCCTTTCACTCTTGCAGATGCAGGGCGAACCTTCCTCCCACTGGCTCCACGCAGTTTAGGGGTGGAGGAAGGGGAGGACCATACAAGTCAGGAAGCAGAGGGACAGGAAGGGGGAGGTCCCCCAGCTGCCCTCTGTGATTTGGAGGCAAGCAGGGAGAAGACAGTTGGCCCCTGTGCTCCTTTGTTCCAACACCTGGAGAAGGGCTGCTTGTTCTGTCTCTTCTGCTGCGCCGGAAGGGCTGCTTTTTCTGAAAGCCCGATCTGAATTCTTTGAATTCTCCAGAATAGGACTGACTCTGAAAGGGGCATCCTGGATGGCTGCCTGAATATCTGTGAAAAGTCCAGAATCGTAGTCATGCATGCAGTCTTAGGTTAACTGCTGTGGTGGAGGAATGAGCCACTGCATCCACTGAATCATACGAGACCCTGAGCGCGTGATGACAAGAAATTTTAGACAGGCGCAAGTCCTTGGTTAATTCTGCCTTGAGCTGCGAGTCCTCAATAGACTGGATGCGGGCCTCAAGTTTTGCCATAATGGCCTTTTGAAAAGACACTGTGTGTGCAATGTAGTTAAGTGAATGGAGCACACAAGTAAAGGAGGTGAGAACCTTCTTTCCAAATTGGTCAAGCTGCCTGGATTCCTTGTCTGGGGGAGAGGTGCTCATATGTTTCAGTTTTACCAAACGGTCATGAGCCGCCGCTATAACAATAGAGTCTGTCTTTAGATGTGAATCCAAGAAAAGAATGCCCTCAGGCATGTGATGGATCCGGTCTGCCTTCTTAAGGACGGCCAGGATAGAATGTGGCAGCTGCCAAATGGTAGTGGTGAGGTCCTCATGAGGGGCTGTTCAAGGAGGAACAGGAATGGGGAATACCTCCTCCAAGTCTAGATGTTCAGCTACGTTTTCGTTTGGGGTCTTGTTCCTCCGCATTCCAACCATTAGTCTGTTGGATAATGTGGAGTAACTCAGTAAAGGAAGGGTCCTCAGGAGGTGATTTGGGAGACTCCTTGCCCTTGGTTGCAGTGGCTCCAGACAGCTCACCAGATGAGGCATCAGAGGAATCTTCCTCAGAATTAGAAGAGTCCTCCCCTTCGAGGGTTCCTATTTCAGGTAAGGTGACCTGTTGAGTGGCACCTCCAGAAATGAGCACCATAGTGGACCGAATAGAGCTGACCGGTGAAATTGAGCGGGGGTTGGTGAAACCACGCGGTCCGGCAGTCTTCTCTCCAGATCAGACACCAGCTGTGATATGGCATCCTGTCACCAGGACTGAATCAAGGTTTGAAAGTCCTGTTGTGGCTGAGGAGGTGGTGCGGTGGAGCAGGGGTGGGCGGAGGCTGGTAGAAATGCATGCCCAATCCAGGATACTGAGGAGGAGGGTACCCTTGATAATATGGGTAGCCAGGAGCCTAATACCCAGGACAGAAGGCCTGGCTACGCCAGTGACCTTTTACTGTACATCATACACCCTGAGGAACCCCTGCATACCCTAACCTCACTTCTGCAAGAGACAGAAACGTTGACTGGATATATCATTAGTCAGGACAAATCAGAAGCATTACTAATTCAACACCCCTGCCCCCAAGGTCTGGTGGAAAGCTATAAATATAAATGGAATAAGCCATATATTACACACCTGAGAATTAAAATTCCACAGAAAGTTACTGAACTATACACACTGAATTACACGTTTGTTCCCCCCACAAATAAGGTCAGATCTTCTGAGATGGACACCCCTTTCGCTCTCACTAATCTCTTTAGTCCAATCTATCCAAATGAATACCCTCCCCAAAATTCTTTATCTAATGCAAAATATCCCAATACCTCCCTTGTTGAAGGTCATACGGTCCTGGGAAGGCTCCATAAGAAGTTTCCTATGGGTAGGAGATAAATCATGGATAGCACTAAATAAGCTTCAGCTCCCAAAGGAGAAAGGCGGACTGGCATTGCCTAACATATACATATAGATACTGGTTGGCAGCCCTGCTTTCACACTTAACCTTATGGTTATCACCATAAGCTCAATCACTGCCTTGGCTCTCAGTGGAAAGGGCTATGGCGGCGTGCCCCTCTAGACTCCTATCTAATTTTTCAACCACACAAATTAACTCAATCTGACAAGGGTTCTTGGTTTACCAAGCTATTACCAGAGAGCTGGATGGCATTTCTCTCCCTCCGGAAAACAGATTTTTATCCATCTGGATGGGAATCCTGGCCATAGATTTGGCGTTCGGCCCTGCTCAATCAGACCACACTTTTATAAAGTGGTGCCGATTAGGTCTCAAGCACACATATCAATTTTTTTGATAAGGGAATCCTTAAAACATCTGAACAAATTAGACAGGAGTTTTCTCTACCCCAGAAGGATTTCTTTAGATACCTACAAATTCGGCACTTTCTTAACACTAAAACTGGTGTGGATGCCTTCCCACAGGTGATCCCCCCTATACACTCCCTCCTAATACAATTTGCAGAGGGTAGAGATCGTAGCCACATAATCTCCAAACTCTATAAGGCCTTGTAAAGTACCCCCGCCCAGGTCACAGAACCTGTGCAGTCTCTTTGGGAAGCAGAGTTACAATTGGAACTGTCTCAGGAGGACTGGCTTCACATCTGGAGAAGACCGCACAAAATATCAAATTTGTATACGTGGAAAGAATTATCGTGGAAAGTGGCATCTTGATACTTTCGTACTCCACAGATTACAGCCAAATATTTATTCCAAATTGGGAGACTCCATCTGTTGGAGACTCTGCGGTTGTGAGATAGCTACACATTCGCATGTATTCTGGTTCTGTCCAGTATTATGGGGGTAAATAAGAGAGTCTCAGATTTATTCCCAGATCTGGGAACTCTTTCCCCAGCGATAGGGTTATTATTACACTATCCGAAACAATTTAAACCTTCCCACCAAACATACCTGCTCAACATTCTATTGGGATCAGCCAAAAAGTGTATTACTAGACTCTGGCTCCAACCAGATCCTCCCAGTATACCCTCATGGGAGGACACAATATATGAAATTTATAAGTTAGAACACATGACAGCCAAACTGCAAAATAAAATCCCTAGATTGACGAACAGCATGACATGAGCATCTCTCAATCAAGATCAGACCTGGTCCCCTGAAAAAATGATATAATTTGGAACTGATTCTGTATTCTGTTTGAAGGGAGCTGGCTAGCCCTGCGACACCCTCCTGGGGGTCAGTGGCTCTATGGGGGAACTTAATTCATTAGCCTAATTTATAAATTAGGGCTCTACCCCATAAAAGGAGTCACGGAACTGTCTCCACATATTAATGGGTGCTATTTTCTTATAATGGACCCCCTATTATATAATGAAACCTCCCAAGGTACCCCCATGGAACTCAGTATTTACTTAAGCTTACGTGAGCAGGGATATAAAATTTTAAGGGGAAAGTGCATTTAAACTGTTGTTTTTTAATAGAAACTAACCAGTATCACGGTCTCCCTTATTGTTCCTTATCTATTAATGCTCTTAAATTGACCTCCTTGAATGTATATCACAGGCCTAGTACTGCATCAACTTCTGAAATGTATCATGACAACCTGTATTAATGCTCCACCTGTCTATTTCAAAAATGGAAATAAAAAAAAAAAAAAGTTTAAAAAGAAAAAAGGATAGTAGGCCTGGGGAAAAGGAGTCATTGTTGGGCCTGACAAAGGGTAGGCCGGTGTCTGAAACCCCGGATAAGGGCGATAGGCTGGCAGGTAATCCTGATCCGCCGGAGGTCTGGATGGTCCTGGAAAACTGTCTGGCATTGAGATAGTTGATGTCATGAGTTCTGGCATCGGGCCTGGTGTTAGGTTAGCTTGCATCAGGGGCAAACGTAAGGGTCCTGACGGCTGATGTAAGTTATCTGGCGGAGACCCCTGCGATGGATTGGGGATGTACGACAGAAGGAACTCCGACGGCAGAGTCAAGGTCGGATCCGACAAACCAGAGATAGTTCCCGGAGCTGGCATAAGAGCCAGGTCTGGCGTCAACGTCCTCAGGATATCAGAGGGAGTGACTAGGGATACAACCACTGGAGTGGGTGAGAGGAAGACCACTTCCAGGGGACCATCTTCCTCCTTCATCCCAGTTGGAATGTCTGGGTTAGGAGGTTCCATCGGGGGAGGCAGAGAGGAAGGCTCCTGACCATGGGTGGCTTGGGAGGAGGACTGGCTGGGAGAGGTCAGCGAGCTCGACCAGGCGTCAGATGAAGTGGCATCAGCCCCCGACGGGTGGGCTACATCTGAGGGGTCATCAGAAGCCCTGACGATTGACTTATCAGACGGGAGAGGGGCCGGGCGGATGAAGGGGGCACCCTCGACTGACTTATCGGAGTGCGGGTTCCCGCCTGGCGGGAATCCATTTTAGTGATTACCAGGCGTGCTCTGGAAAAAACTGAGTCCGACTTACTAGCAAGAAAAGTACAGTTACGCAAGAACTTACTGTAACAGTAGATCTTCGAGAACAGCTCTTGCAGCAGGTTATACCATTAGGACTGGCCAAGCGGGCGCCAAGGACCTCGGTAATTTAGCTAGCAGTATCCAGCGGGGACCGCTCCGACGTCAGGCATCATACAAAAGGGGGCAGTCCCCCAGAATCCCCAGTTCTTCCGCCGGAGACTCCCGGCTGCTAGATGACATCAGAAGTAGAGACAGAGGATCCGCCTTCAAAGAAGGTATTCAGAGAGGTGTTAAACACCGAATCCTAGGTAGTGACTAAAGGAACAACTCCACCTCCAGAGGGGATGGTGGGAGGGAAACTACCTGCTGCAAGAGTGTTCTCGAAGATCTACAGTTACGGTAAGTTCTTACGTAACTGTACTATCTTACTTCGAGAAACAGCTCTTGTAGCAGGTTACACAATTAGGACTGATTCCCAAGCAATTCTGGAAGTCCTTCTCAAATGGGAGGAGGTCAGAGAGAGATCAAGAGTTGAACCAAAGCCCAGGACAGTAGTCCTTGAAGGACTGCTAGACCAAAACCAGCTCTTCGCCGTGATGCAACGTCTACACTATAATACCCGATAAAGGTGTGCACGGTGCTCCAAGTAGCAGCTGCGCAGATGGCTGAAGCGGACACGTTCTTCAAAGCAGCAAAGGAGGTAGCCACCCCCCTTGTGGAATGTACCCTAACCGAGCCCGGTAGGGACTTATTACGCTTCTGGTAACAAAACGTAATACAATGGATGAGTCACCTAGAAAGCGACTGTTTGGAAACCGGAGCACCCAGCATCCTATGGGTGAAGGAAACAAAAAGCTGATCAGATTTACGGTGTTGCCTGGTTCTGGTCAGGTAGTATCTAAGACACCTATGCATATCAAGAGTGTGCAGAAGGGCCTCTCCTCTATTGGAGTATTTAGGAAAATACACCGGCAGGTTGATATCCTGATTAAGGGTGAGGGCTGAGACTGGCAGGTCGATATTCTGATTAAGGGTGAGGGCTGAGACCACCTTAGGTAGAAATTTTGGATTGGTCCTTAGGAACACCCTTTCCTGGTGAAAAACCAAATAAGGTGTTTTGCACATAAGTGCGTGTAGCTCAGAAATCCTTCTGGCTGAAGTAACAGCAACTAATCTTCTAACAGGAACCTCTGAAGTGCTTTCTGATGGTGGATCCTGGTGTGGCTGTTGAACTGATGACAAAAGGAGCAGGCTTTGGTGTCGTGCTCTGGGCCTAGGCACTGTAAACAGGCCGAATGGAGATCCTTAAAAGGGATCTGTTTGCCGCAGGCACATTTGGAGGGGTGTCCTTGTGTAGAAGGAGTAGGAGATGCCGACATTTAATAAAATAAATGCTGGAAGTTCAAGTCGTCATTCGTTGAAACAGTTGTTCGCGAGGCTGATGCTGGCGAGTCGACGGCGGGAAAAGAACTGGGGATTCTGGGGGACCGCCCCCTTTTGTATGATGCTTGACATCAGGGGTGGGGCCGACGTTGGGGGCAGGTCCCGCTGGATACTGCTAGCTAGAAAATTTCCATGGGCTCCTGGTGCTTGCTGGCTTCAGTCCTAATGGTGTAACCTGCTGCAAGAGCTGTTTCTCGAAGTAAGATCGGGTGTTCGCCGGAGGATGACTTGCCAGTAGAAGTCTGAGTGAAGCCCGTTTTAAGGGGCTGGAAAGCAGCAGAGGTACCTGGAGAGGTCCCAGTCACAGCCAGGACAACCACAAGGACAGGCGGCGGGGGAATGGCCTTGCTTGTGGAGGCCTTGCTGGAGGAAACCCGGTCCCGGTCTTCCAAATGTTCCTTTTCCCTATGCTTCTCTTTATCTTTTTCCTTCTTTTTTGACTCAGAGGAAGGGGAAGAAGTGGAATCCCTCAGTTTCTGCATCTCTTTTTCCTGGGTGGCCATTCTGGACTTGAGAAGATGGGCCTCCAAGGCTTGCTGTCTACGTTTCCATGTAGCCTGATTGAAGGGCTTGCAATCAGGGCAGGCTGCGGTATTGTGGTTTGGGCCTAGACAAAACAGGCAGCGCCGGTGGAAGTCTTTGTGAGGGATCTGTGTGCCACACTTCTCGCACTTCTTCAAAGTCGGAGATGGAGAAGACATAAAAGAAGCAAAAAAATGACTAGAAATTCAGAAAATAATGAATAAAACTTGACAAAATGGCGATCGACTGGAGCAACGTTCATTGCAGAGGTCCTTGCGCAGGTCAACGGCAGGAAAGAACTGGAAGGTGGGAGCCGGGACTGCCCACTATATAGGGTCACGCTGACATCCGTCACATGATGTTGGGTGGGCGGTCCCCCGCAAGACACTGCTAGCAAAAGTCTGTTGTGCAGTCCTGACGCCAGGGGGTGCAGTCTTATATGTTATGACCTACTGCAGGAACCCTCTCAAAGTCAGATCTTTAAATACCTCATGGGGTAAATAAGGTACAAGAGGGAAGTATCCAAAAAGAAGAAAAAAAAGGTGCTCAAGGACAAGGGGCCACGATAAGAAGCTGGAGGGAAGTAGATTAAAGACTGATTTGAGGAAGTACTTCTTCACTGAATGAGTGGTGGATTCCTGAAACAGTCATCCAGAGAAGGTAGTGGGGATGAAAACAGTAGCGGGGTTCAAGAGTGCAAGGGACACGCACAAGAGAATCTTTGAGAAAGGGAGGGGGTAGATGGGTGAATGGGATGAACGTCAAGTAGGATCTACGGTGATACAATAGGCAAGGAAAAATGGGTAGACTTGGTGGGCCAAGGGGTCCTTATCTGCCAACAAATTCTATGTTTCAGTGGTCCCCAGGTGGCCTCCCACCTTGATATCTGCAATACTGTCCCTGTTAATGAGTACCAGGTCCAGTACTGCCCCATCAAGAGTGGGTTCTGTTCCTAGGCTGTGGGACAGCTTTCCTCGCCCTCTGTGAGAGGCACCAAACCACACCTTAAAAGGATGCTTGATTACATACCTGCCTGAAGACTGATATGTTTCCTGTAGGTATATGTCTTGATTGATGCTATGTAGTAATGACTCAATAGTTAAACAACTTGTGATTGTCTCACAGTCTGTAATCAATTTATCTTGATGCATGTGTCGCTTTACAGTGGCCTGAATCATGCCTATAAAACGACATCTGGTCCACTGTACTTACCGCTCAACAAATAAATAAATAAATACATAAATCAACCTCAATCAATATGATTAATGCATTAGCAGCCATTTTGTCTCCGACATGAATTGCAGTCATCTCCCAATAGCCCAGTTCAGACAATCTGTACATACAGTGGCAGTGTGGCTTCTCTGGAGAATTTTAAAATGCAATACAGTAAGGGACAGACTGGTCACAGGGCATGCTGTTGCCTTCCACAAAAAGTGCAATATGAAGCCTTCTGAAGTACTACAGCAGGGCATCCACCCAACATTCTCTAGGGGAACTGATTATGCATCTAGCACAGAGCTGAATTAAAAATGTTGGGAAGACATGAAATTTTTTGGCCTCCTGATAGGCTTGTGCCCTGTCCAGACCAACTCCCCCAGCTCTGTCACCAGGCGTCTCGTGGACTTACCTGGTTCCCCATCTGTCCCCACAGTACGACTCCATGGCAGGGCCCCAAATGCTGCTTCGCAGGATCCAGTTTGGGGAACCTTGCCACATCACCAGTGCGGGGCCAGTCTGTCACTCTGCCCCCAGCCTACAGCTTTTCTTATCCTTTTCTCTCTTCTCCCGGGATGCTGGCCTGGGAAGTGACACAAGTACACACGTAAGCGACGCTGGCATCCCCCCCCCCCGGTCACCAAGCTGTTCCCGAGTGCACTGACACCTGCAGTCACATAGGTGGCAGTCATGCACCAAAGCAGGCTGTCCTCCCTACCCAGTGAAGGGGAGTTTCCTTTGGGATGCTTGATCTACCCCACCCCCGTAAGTCCTGACAGCTCAACTTTGTTTCCGAACCTGGGTCACTGGTGACACGAAAGGTAGCACTACAGCTACACCAACAGGCCAACCCAGAAGACACATCATTTATGGCTGGCTCCCAAAAGAAGAAATTTCTTCATACTTACCATAATTTCCTTTTCTGTTAGCTCCAACATTGTCAATGGGTAATCATAACAACTGGTTATTGTTCACCCCTACCAGGGGAATGGCACAGCCTAAGCTTTAGCATGCTGGGCACATGAGGATTCCAAGCAGCAGCAACTCCCCAGTCACTACTGACCCTGCAGTGCCATAATGGCTACACATTTTCATATACTATAACCAGTTACCTGTATGCAACATTCCTTAACACTGTAAATAAATACTGCCTTACCTTCCTAGCAGACATCCGAGGAAGAAAATGCTCTCTTTGATCCTCCTCACAAAAAAGAACAATTGGGCAACAAGGAAGGCTCCACACCAGTTGCTCATCTGGAAAACTGAGGCTGACCACACAATAAGGCATAACTTCCAGGCAACAACTGAATGCAGTGAGACTACGTGCAACAAGGAAAACACCTTAAGAGTTATCAGTAAAGCTGTTAACCTGCAGTTGCAGACTGATTGAAAAACATTTATTTTTTATATATATAGTTTATTCATGAGTATAGCACAGCAAAACAAAAGAGTGACGTCTGAAAACATAGTAGGGGATTTTAACAAACAGGTCATCCCTCCAAGCATACTAGATAAGATTCTCCCGCAGGAACCAGGCTTCTGGGTGGGCGCCATTGGCAATGTTGTAGCTAACAGAAAAAGAAATTACAGTAAGTATGAAGAAATTTCTTCTTTCTGTAGCACTGCACATTGTCAATAGGTAATCATAACAACTGGGTTCTAAGAAGCAGTACCCAGAAAATACCAGGAGGGGGGAGAATATTATCCCATATGCCAGAGGCAAGCACTGAGAAATTACTTGCGGACTGCTGTCTGTTGCACACTGCGACCAAAAACTGCATCAGCAGAACTCTGAACATCCAATTTGGATGTTCTCTGAACGTGTGGAAGACCACATAGCTGCCTTGCATAACTCCCTGCCTTTGCCTAGGGCATCAACTTAGCCCTGGCAGAGTGAGCCTTGATGAGAGCCGGAGGCCTCTTCTTTCCCACAACACTGACCTCAGCAATGCAGGCCTGCACCCTCTTATCTATGGTGGCCTAAATGTCCTCTTGATCCTGCTTGTCTGTTTCAAGAGAACAAACAGACTATCCGACTTTCAGAATGCAACCATTCAGTTAACTCGTAATACCCTAGGTGGCCATTTTGTATCAGGAGAATCAATGGATGGTTCGGACTTCATATGGAGCTATTGGGTACAATGATAGATCCTAACGGTGTGTGATAAATCCAACTTGTGCAATTCCTTTTCTTTGGAGTGAGAAGGTTGCAGACAAGAGGATAAAAGCCTATTTACTGGAACTCCTGGAAAGTTATGAGCATTTTAGGGTCGGAAGAACTGAACTGTTCTGAGTACCACCTGTCCTTACGCCAAATAAGGTATGGCTCCTGATGAGGAAAACCTGTTAAACAACAATCCAGCAATATGGTTGATAGTGGTTCGAAAAATTCCTTGCAGAGAGCATTCAGAATGCAATTCAGATCCCATGGAAGAAATGGAGATCAGGACAGCAGACGACTCCTACTAAACACGTGCCTATTAGTTAACATACTAACATACTATTTGCCAGCAGAGTAGGCCTTATGGTCTATCGAGTCTGCTCGAACCTAGATCCTTAGTTGGGTGCCGAGACCCTCCCATCCCTTGTGCTCCAGAAACCCCTATCATCCATCCCCACCCCCCCCGGGACAGGCCATCATCTGATACATCCACTTTCTGTGTCTGTCCCACCCTCTCTTAAAGCCCTCCACTGTGGATCTCTGAACCAGCTCACCAGGCAGAGCATTCCAAGGGTCCACCACCCTCTCAGTGAAAAACCTCCTCCTCTTTTCCCCCCTCACCCTTCCACCTTCCAACTTCCAACCATGCCCTCTGGTGATGCCTCCCTGCTTTAGTCTAAAGATCCCCTCCATGTTTACCCTATTTATTCCCTTGAGGTACTTGAAGACCTCAATCATGTCCCCCCTGTCTCTCCTCTCCTCCAATGAAAACAGGCAGAGCTCCTCAAGTCTGTCCTCATAAGTCAAATCCCCTAGCCCTCGTATCATCTTTGTTGCCCTCCTCTGTACCCTCTCCAGGAGCTGTATGTCCCTCTTCAAGTGTGGTCTCCAGTACTGTACACAGTACTCAAGGTGTGGTCTAACCAGTCCATTGTACAGCGGCAGAATCACTTCCTTGCTCCTAGAGGTGATCCCCCTTACGATGCATCCCAACATCCTGTTTGCCTTGCTAGCTGCTCTCCTGCACTGCTCAGAGTTATTCATACATGTATCCACCATGACCTCTAGGTCTTTTCCCCTGTTGAGGCTTCCAGCACCTCCCTCCCAGGGTGTACCTGTGTTTAGGGTTTCCCGACCAAGATGCAACACCTTGCACTTGGTGATATTGAAATTTAATTTCCATGTGTGAGCCCAGCTTTCCAGGGTGTCCAGGTCCCTGCAGGGCCAACCTCCCTCTTCTCCCTCAACTACTGCTCCCATCTTGGAGTCATCCTAAGAGACTCATTTCACACCCATACCATCCCTGATGTCCGATATGTATGCATTAAACAGGATTGGACCCAGAACCGAGCCCTGTGGTACCCCACTACCAACCTCTGTGGGTTCGAG
Source organism: Neoceratodus forsteri (assembly GCA_016271365.2). NCBI lineage: Eukaryota > Metazoa > Chordata > Ceratodontiformes > Ceratodontidae > Neoceratodus > Neoceratodus forsteri. The sequence goes on from CM028131.1 coordinate 647,478,081, forward strand.
AGCTCCCCACAGACCACTACTCTCTGAGTGCGTCCAGCTATCCAGTTTTCAATCCATTTGACCATCAAAGGGCCTACTCCTAACCCCATCAGTTTCTCCACCAGACCATTGTGGGGGACAGAGTCAAACGCCTTGCTGAAGTCCAAGAATAATACATCCACAGGCTTACCCCTATCCAGTTCTGATGTTACCCATTCACAGAACTCCACAAGGTTGGTTTGACATGATCTACCTGGCACAAACCCATGCTGCCGATCATCCAGACCTCCCACCTCCTCCAAGTAAACCCCCAATCATTCCTTTAGTATACTCTCCATTAATTTTCCACCACCAGGTTAAACTGATGGGTCTATAGTTACCTGGTACTTCCTGACCCCCCTTTATGGATTGGTACCATGTGCCTCGCCAATCCCTAGGTACCGTCCCTGTCTCAAGTGACCTGCTGAAAGCCCCGCCTAGGTGCAGCCAGTATGTCCCCAATTCCCATAGTACTCTCGATGAATGCCATCCGCCCAGGAGATTTGTCTTTCTTAGGGCCTTGTGGGCAAACCACACCCTTTGGCGGGATGGCATCATCCGTCCCTCCACCTTACTGGTCTTTTATCCTTATCCAGATGTGACACCCTGGGTACCTTTCCTCCCTTTTGCTCCATTTCTGTTGCTCCCCGATCCCACTCCCTGCCTTCTATCCCTTTATGCCTTGCTTTGTAGATATCCCATCCCCTCCCTAGTGAACACAGAGGCAAAGTACTCGCTAAATACTCTGCCTGGTCCTCGCCTCTTCCACCCACCCTCTTCTGATCTCAATCTGCTGAGATGGCCCTTGGTTTTTCTCCGCTCCCCCAATGTACGGAAGAACCCTTTCCCCTCCATGTATCCCCTGTGCCAGCCGCTGCTCTTTACTGGACTTTGCTCCCCTCACCATACGGGTGACTTTCTAGATGCAAGCTGGTACATTTCTTATCCCTATCCCCTCTTGTTGTTTTATATTTTTTGTAGCCGCCTTCTTTTCTCTGACTGCCACCTGGACCTCACTGGACCACCAGCATGGTTTATGTGACCTTGCTCCTACGTTTCAACTTAGCTGAATCCTGACTGCCTCATGAAGTCCCTGCTTTATGACCTCCCATCTCCTTTCCACACTTGTCGCTGAGGTAATCCCCTTCAAGTGATCCTTGAGAATATTTCCCATGCCCATAAAGTCTGCCCCTGAAGTCCACTGCCAGTGTCCTAGATCTCACCCCACTCCCCCAATGCTTATTTGAAACCAGACAGTATTGTGGTCACTCCCAGTCAGGGGTCCTGTACAACCATGTCCTTACCAGATCCCCCATCTGCCAGAACCACATCCAGGACATGCCCTCCCTTGTGGCTCCATCACATGCTGTGTTAAGAACACATCCTGGAAGCCATCCAGCAGCCTCTGCTCCTTGGCCACCTTAGAGGACATGGTTCCCAGTTTGTACCTGGCATATTAAGGTCCCCATCAACACCACACTTCCTTTTGGACCACACTGGGCATGATGTTGTCCAGCAAACCATCCTCTAGAACATCACTCATCCCGGGGCCTATATGCTACTCCCAGCTTGACCTTATCTCCTGCTGGGATCGAGGAGACCCATAAGGTCCACGTTTCCTCTGCCTCTTCTACCATAGCAATTTCTATGTCATCTCTAATGAACATAGCCACTCCACCCCTCTGCCCTCCTTTCTATCCTTCCTAAGCATAGTGTACCCGGTACATTTAGGTCCCAGTCATGGTTTTGTTGGTACGTTTCGTGACTGCCGCCCATCCACCCCCTCGAACAGCATGGCCTGGAACTCTGGCAACTTGTTTCCCAAGCTCCTGGCATTTACTAACACTAACCCCACCCTTATCCCTGATCCTCCTTGTCGCAACCCCACCCAGATTCCTTATACTTCCATCCTCCCCTGCTCCTCCGAAACCTCCACCTCCAGTCTGTTTCCCCTCCCCCTTGGGCTTGAAGGCTACTCCCTCATCTGGAGGGAGGGCTTCGTCAGCCCTCCTTATCCCTTCCCCCTTACAAGTTTAAACCCCATCTTTCTTGTATGTAGTCAGCCATCCCTGTTTAAGGACTTCCTTCCCTAATGGGGCAAATGAAACCTGCCCTTGGCATATAGTCCTTTATCCTCCCAAACTCCATTCCAGTTCCCTAACACCCCCAACCCATTCTCTTCACCCCACTTCCTGAGCCAGTCATTAACCTCTGTGAGCTTCATTTTTTTCTCCACTGAGGCCTTTGGTACTGGCAATATCTCCGAAAAGGAAATGTTGCATCCATTATCCAGACAGACCCTGGCAAGTTCTTAGATAAAAACTTCCAGGGTGCTCTGAGAGCAGAAACTTAGCCTCTCAGCATACTCAATGCCAACCCCTTGCCAGGCCTTCCTGTAGAAATCCAAAATCTGTGGAACAGAGGCCATTGAAGGCTTAAAATCCTTCCCTTCTGGCCCAAGATAAAAAGATGAGGCCCTACAGGAACATAGGCTGTGGACATAGAGGCTTTTCTGGCAGCAATCAAGGTGTCAACTAGTTTCTCGGAGAAACCACTTTTTTTTTTCCTTTTTTATGGGGTGGGGGGCTCCTCCTCTCAAGAGCCAGGCTGCGAGCTGCATAATTCCTGGATTTTGGTGGAGAATGTGACCCTGACAGTAGGTCTCTTCGCATCAGAATGCGGAAGGGTGTTTATTGAGCTAGATGCAACTCCCCTGCCAGGTGTGCTGCTGACAGGTCAGCGGCCTCTTGAAACAGCTCACTGCTTGTGCTGCCTTAATGTTTATGTATGTCATGCTTAGCAGCATGGCTTGAAACTGAAGGGGAGCTAGGCGAACCACCTCCATCTGCCGAACACTGATGTGGAGATGCCGTTCCCAGGCTGACCAAGTTCTCGGAGTGGGAAGTTGGCTCCAGCCTGACCCCATCCGTGCAAAGTAACATCTGTTGTGAGAATTAGCTCTAGGGAAGTTCCAGTGGAACCCTTGCTCATATCCTGCACATCCACTCACCAACTCGAGGAGTGACGAAGCTAAGGGGTAAAGGGAAACCTGGCTTGATAATCCTCCGATGACGGATCCCAGGCCACCTGCAAACCCGTTTAAATAGACCACATATGGAAGCGAGCCCACGGGATTAAATCTATTGCTGCCTATCATGAGGCAAAGAAACCACAGCAGATTGAGGGCAGATGCCGATGACTGTGTCCTGAGCCATTGGACGTCTGTCAATAAGGTATCCTTCTGGGAAGGCAAGAAAAAACTTTCCCTGGTTTTGTGTCGAAAAGTTTACCACCATGTATTCTAAGGTCTGGGATGGCTCAAGAGAGCTCTCTCTCTCTCCCGGTTAAGCACTTAGCCATACGACTCTAGCATCTCAAGAGTCCCGAGTACTGATCTCTTGGAATTTTTCCTCTGGACTGTTCGCGCTGCCTTGTGGTGTTCGGCAAGGCTCCATTTTGGCTCTCTTGTTGTTCTCAGAGTATATGCTGGCCACTGGCAGAGATCATTAGGCAGTACAATCTGGGATTTCAGTGCTATGTGGATAACACCCAGTTGTACCTGTCCTCTGCCCCAGGTGACCATTCTGCCTGCTATCCCGAGCCAGTGTTCAGATGAAATTAATGACTGGATGTCTGCTAACTGGCTATGTCTCAACCCTGGCAAGACAGAGGTTATGGTGCTCGAGCCGGGTCATGGGGCTTTTTCGCTCATGGGGATTGCCCACTTTAGCAGTTGATGAGTGTCCCGGTGATTAGTGCAGTCAAGGATCTTGGCATTTCTCTTGACGACCGTCTTACCCTCTAACAGGTGTCATCAGTCATTAGAGCCATTTTTTCCTCATCTACGGAATATTGCTAGGCTCCGTCTGTTCTTGATGTCTGCTGACCTGGCTACAGTCATCCATGCCTTTGTTACTAGCAGACTCGATTACTGTAACACTCTATACCAAGGGCTGTTTGAAGGTCTGATGCATCAACTGCAGCTAGTGCAGAATGCCGTGGCCAGCATATTGATGAGCACCTCTATGAGGGATCATGTCACTCCTGTCCTGTGCGCTCTGCACTAGCTGCCTGTGAGTTTGCGCATCAGCTTCAAGATAGGCTTGTTAACTTACAAGGCTCTACATGCTTTGGGACCAGACTACCTAAGAGAGCTCCTGGTTCCTTACCCTCCTACCCACTCCATATGCTCCGCTGAGGCTGGGCTGCTGGTTGCACCTTCCTGCTTCAAGAAATCTGGAGACGGGACATTCGGTACGGCCGCTCCATTGCTGTGGAATTCTCTTCCACTGTACATTTCAGCATGGGGCGAACCTTTAAAGCCTCCCAAAAACATACTGTACCTGTTTGAAAAAGCTTTTAATTTTTTCTGATACTGTGATTTTAGCTGTTGTGGATGTCTTATGCAATTGGTTATTTTATGTTTGTTTGTTCAGCACTCTGAGCCCCTGGATAGGGCGCTATATAAATAAAATTTGCCTTGCCCTTTGTAAGGATGTCAGTGCATGAAAAAGCAGATCGTTCAATAAGGCAAAGCCTGTCCTAGACATGCTGAAAAATTCTCCTGGGGGATGGAGGGTGGGAAAGCAGCATCTGCTGCAAGAGCTTCTCTCAAAGATCTACTGTTACGGTAAATTCTTACGTAACTGTACTACCTTACTTCGAGGGGGAGCTCTTGCAGCAGGCTAATACTATTAGGACAGAATTCCAAGCAGTCCCGCACCAAGGAGATGACTAGTCCCGGGAGGCAGGATGACAAGTGAAATGATGGTAAAGCCTATGGCAGGATTCAGCAAACTAGGACAAAAGCCCTTGAAGAACTGCCAGGCCAAAACCGGCTCTGCGCCTGGAAGCAATGTCCAGACTGTAATGCCTCACGAAGGTGTGCACTGAATTCCAAGTAGCAGCTGCACAGATGTCTCGAAGGGAGACATTTTTTTAAGGAGACGAAGGATGCAGAGAGTCATCTAGTGGAATGACCTCTGACCAGCCCAGTAGAGGTTTGTTGTACTTGTTATAGCAGTACACTATGCAGTGTACCAGCCACCGGGAAATGGTCTGTTTTGACACTGGTTAGCCCAGGTGTTGAGGCACAAAAGCCACAAACAATTGCTTCGGTATGCCGCTGTACGCTTAAGGTAATACCTCAGCAACCTGTGGACATCCAATGTGTGCAGGAGAGATTCTCCTCGATTAGTAGGGGTAGGAAAATAAACTGGAAGGTCAACTGACTGGTTGAGGGTCAACTCCGAGACCACTTTAGGTAAGAACTTAGGATTTGTTCTGAGGGAAACTCTTTCTCGATATTAAATAATATAAGGCTCTTTACACGTTAGGGCCTGTAGCTCGGAAACTCTTCGAGCTGAAGTAACAGCAACTAAAAAGAAAACCTTCCAGGAAAGGAAACACAGCTCACATTCTGCTGAGGGTTCAAAGGTGGGGGAAGAGTCAGTTTCTCAGCACAAAAAGGAGATCCCAGGGAGGGACAGGATCCCTGATGGGAGGTCGTAGATGTAGAATGCCCTGTAAAAAGGTGAGGGCCACGTCTAACTAAGCCAAGATTCTGTCTCCGAACAGGACATGATAAGCAGAGATGACCCACATGTGCACCTTCGTGGACGAATAACTCAGGCCTTGCCGATATAAGGATAGGAGAGGAGATATTGTAATGCTGAGTTCACCGGGCAGGAAAGGGGATCTAGATGGTGGAACGAAGCCCAAAGACAGATCTGCTTCCACTTCATGGCATAAGTGGAGCGGGTCGAGGGCTTCCTTGCAGAAATGAGGATATCCGCCACCTCCTGAGTAACCCCATACCTGGATTTGACTACGCCTGCAGGAGCCAAGCATGAAGGTGTAGGGGCCTGAGATCTGGATGCACCAGCCTGCCCCGGTCCTGGGATAGCAGTTGCGAGCATACTGGCAGTGGAATTGGAGGTTCTGAGGACAACCGCTGAAGTAATGGGAGCCAAATCTGCCGGGGCCACAGCGGGGCTATCAGAATCACCCGAGCTCCCTCGGCCTGTACCTTCAGCAACACTCGCTGAAGGACAGAAAAGGGAGGGAAGGCGTAAAGAAACTTCCCTGTCCAGCAAAGGGAGAACGCGTCTGGCCAAAAAACACCAGGCACGCACTCTCGCGAGCAAAAAAATGGCATCTTTGCATTGCATGGAGATGCAAAGAGGTCCAACTCTGGAAGACCCCATGTGTTGAACAGCTGGTCCGCTATGGACTGTAGTAACTCCCTCTCATGCACCTTGGACAGAGACCTGCTGAGGCTGTCTGCCAAGTCATTTTGGGTGCCTGGAACATGGACGGCGGACAGTAAAATGTGATGCTCCAGTGCCCAATACTAGACTCTCATCGCCTCCCTGCACAGGGGATAGGAGTGAGTTCCCCCTTGCTTGCTGATGTAAAAGACAACCGCCATGTTGTCAGTCTGTACAAGAAGAGAGCCTGGCATGAGGTCCTGTTGAAAGGCCCTTAGGGCGTTGAGGACTGCCCGCATTTCCAGAACAGTGATGTGGAGGTTACGCTCCTCTGGAGTCCAGACCCCTTAAGTCTGGAGATCCCCGAGATGCGCCCCCCAACCCAAATCAGAGGCATCTGTTGTCAGAGTCTGGCTTGGGGGCTCCTGATGAAAAGGAATCTCTTTGTCTAAATTCAAAGGGTCCAACCACCAATGTAGGGTCCTCCTGACCGACTCTGAGACCCTGACAACATGGTCCAGATCGTCGGAGCCCTGGTCCCACTGCACACTGAACATCCACTGTGGGACCCTCATGTGGAGGCGGGCCAAGGGAACTACCGGGTGGCTGCCACCATGTGCCCAAGAAGTCTGAGGAAGGTCCTGGCTGGGACCTGCAGGGTTACCAGGACCAAACTGGCCACCTCTCTCAGGTGATCTCTTTCTTGAGGAAGAAAGGCCATGCCCTGGGCTGAATCCAGGACTGCACCTATAAAGGTGAGTCTTTGGCTGGGCTCTGGGGAAGACTTTGGTAGGTTCAGGGTGATCCCCACCTCTCGGAACAATGTATAAGTGTCTCCAAGTGCTCGAAGCAGGCGCTCTCTCAACAGGGCCACTAGGAGCCAGTCGTCGAGGTAAGGAAAGATGTAACGTCCCTTGTGCCTTAGAGCCACAGCTACCACTGCCATGCATTTGGTGAAGACTCGAGGAACGGAGGAGAGGTAGAACAGAAGAACCCAGATCTGATAATGTTCCCCTGGAAGTAGAACCTTAGGAATTTCCTGTGAGGGGGAAAGACCCTGATGTGCATGTAAGCATCTTGCATGTCCAGGAAACAGAGCCAATCTCTCTGGTGCAGCAGAGGAATGAGACCTGACCCTTCGGTATTCTATACAATTGTTTAGAGAGCTGAGGTCCAGGACGGGCCAAAGATCTTGCATCTTCTTTTGAATCAGGAAAAATGGGAGTAATATCCCTTTCCCCGCTGCCGCAGGGCAACTGGCTCTACAGTTTTTTTCCACAAGAGGGCCTTGATTTCTCCTATGAGAGGAATGTGAGAAAGAGGGTATCTGGAGGACTTTGGTGGAGCTTCTGGAGGGATGTGGGTGAACTCCAGCATGTGACCTCTCCTTATGATGTCCAAGACCGACTGGTCTGAAGTAAAAGAGCTCCACCCTTTCAGATGGAGGGAGAAGCGACCCCCCTACTCCCTCCCCTGAAGCCTCCACTGGAGCAGGAGGGTCAGTAGCAAGTCACTGGGTGGAGCCGGGAGTGGGGAGAGAGGTGTGAGAGGACTTGGGGCCTCAAAAAGTTGCACCACCAGGCTGCTGTTGCTGGCCTTCCTTCTGAAGCCACCTCTCTGTCCCTGGCTGTTGCCACTGGCTTGCTGGTCTGAGGGTTTACGAAAGGGCCGCTTTCAGAAGCATCATAGTTCCCCCTTATACATTTGGCGGACGGACCAGATAGACTTGCCCGACTCGTGGAGATGAGAGATCAAACCCTCGGTCTCCTGTCCAAAGAAGATGGAACCATGGAACGGGAGGTCCCGGATTCCGGACTGCAGATCGTTCTGAAAGCCAGAGCATCTCAGCCATGCGTGGTGGCGAAGGCAGACCCCTGACGCTGCCGCCGCATCCGCAGTATCGTACGAGGCACACAGAACATGCGTGCCTACATCCGAGCCCGATTTCAACACATCCAGAAGTTTCATCTTTTGTGCGGAATCTGGCAAGGCACTGACAAGCACCTGTCCCTTCTCCCAGAGCGCATTTTGGTACTGGACCATATGTGTAAGGAAATTAAGGGAATGGATGGAGCAGGTGGAGGTAGAATAAACTGTCTTGCCCACCTAGTCCAAGAGACAGGACTCCTGGTCAGGAGGCTGGAAGCTTAGATGCTTTGGCTGCTTAGACTTGTCACGAGCAGCCGCAATCACCATGGAATCTGCTTGAGGGTTTTCTGCCAAAAAGGGCTCATCCCTCGGGGGGCCTTATACAGCCTGTCCGACTTCTTGGGAACAGCCAGGACTGAGACTAGATGCTTCCAAGTTGTCCTGGTAAGGTCTTGGAAAGTGTCAACCAGAGAAGGCACCACTAGGGGTTTGGATTCCTTCTGCCTCAGGTAACGAGCCAGTCTCCGGCGTTCCGGATCCAGGTCCTCTGTCTCCCATTGGTTAGTGGCCTGGATATGCCTCATGAGGTCCATGAAAGTGGGATTGTCTGAAGGTGAATGGGGTAGATACCTATTGACAGGAGATACCCCAACTCCTGAGAATGAAGAGGAAGAGGAGGAAGACCTGCTCCTGGTCCCCGAGGTGTCTGAGCTAAGTCTACGGGGACTACCCTCTGCAGAATGTCAGTGACTCCAAGACCGATGTCGGTCCAGAGACCGACGACGGCTCCTAGAACGGAGTGGGGACCGGCACCCGTCCAGAGACCAGCGTTGGCTACGGAAGTGAGTCCACCTAGGGGAAGACCTGTGGTGGCAGCGGGATCTGCTCCTGGGCTTAGACCGATGATGGCTGACCGTACGTGAATGGCACCGTCTCCGGTCTCTGGACTGTGACCTGGAACGTATAGCAGAGGGGAAGCGAGGTTTTGAGGATGCATGCTGGTCCTCAGGGGTATTAGCCAGCGAGATGACAGGCAACCCCCAGGCTCCTGGCTGTCCGGTCGGTCTGGAACTGGGGTCAGTTCCGGCTGAGGTGGAGGGCTGTCTTTATGGACCTAGCTCCACCAAAAAGAAAGTTCTCCCAGCTCTTCTTTGCTGAACGAGACAACACACCTCCTGTGTGTGTGTGTGTGTGTGTGTGTGTGGGGGAATCAGATAAGTTGTAGGGCGGAAGGGCCAGGTAGGGGAAGAGGCAGAGGGGCCAGGCCCTCCGAAGTAGAGCCCTAGGGGCCGGCATCGATACCTTGACCAGCGTCAGCGCAACAGTAGCCCAATCAGCCGCAGGTACTTCGACCAGTGCCGGTTTCTTAGCTGGGGCCTGATCTGATGTGGCTGACTTAGGAGGGTGGGACCCAGAGGGGGCCTTAGCCATCCTGGTCCTTGCCAGATGGCTCTGGTAAGGCCTTAGTCGGGGCCTTCTTTGGCAGGGCTGAAGCTTGTGCTGAGGTGGAGGCCTTAGTCGACTCCGCTGGGGCAGAGCACACGCGCAACCATGTGTCCTTCAACTTAGGAGGCTTAGAAGCAGAAGAAGCAGCTCCCCGACGGGACCGACATCGGTGTTTTGGTGGGAGCTTCAAGCCTCGCTTTTTCCCGTGCCTGGACTCTTGAAGTGGCTGGACCCACCTGAGCCGGGGGAGGAGGCCTTCCTGTGGGGAGAGCGGGATCTAGAGTGGTGATGGGACCAGCTACGGTCCTTGTCGCGGGACTTTTGCGACTTCTCCAGGCTTTTGCCCTTGTCCCCAGGGGAAGATTGCAAGACATCTCTCCCTTGCTCAAGCAGGTGGGCTTTCAAGGCCTTCAGGCATCTAATCCTCATCCTACTAGTGAAGCCTCTGCAAATCTCACAGGTCTTGAGGTCGTGGTCTGGTCCCAGGCAGAAGACACACTGGTTGTGGCCGTCCTTGGATGGAATTTGGTGGCCACAGGCGCACTTCATCTTCTTGGGACCGGAGGAGGAGGAGACCGACGACGGTGATTACATCGATGGTTCAAGGTCGAGATGGAGAAAAAGAACTGCATAACAGGAATGAACGTGGAGAAAAACAAGATAGATTTGCTAGAACTGCTGTGTGAAAACACTAAGAACTTCCCAACGTGAGCGGGTAGCGGCGGGAAAGAACTGAGGTGAAGCCGGGGTTTGCCCCCTTTTTGTAGCATGACAGACGTCAGGGTGGAACTGACATCAGGGGGGCAGTCCCCACTGGGTACTGCTAGCTAAGTTTTTCCAGTGGGTCCTAAGGCCTGCAGCAATAGGTCTAATAGTAATAGCCTGCTGCAAGAGCTCCCCCTCAAAATAAGATCCTGAGATACTCCTGGTAAGACTGATGGTTAGGAATGTGGAGGTAGGCATCCGTCAGATGTATTGTTGCTTAAGGAGACCCCATGGCTGAGTAGCCCTGGTGATTAACCTCAGGGACTCCATCTTGAAAGATTTGTGGTGCGAAAACTTGTTCAGGTGCTTCAAATCCAGAATGGGCCTGAACCCCTCCCCCCTCCAACTTCTTGGGAACTATGAAATGAATCTAATACGACTCATGACTTTGTTCGATTAGCGGGACCTGCACAATGACCCCGAAAGAATGAAGGGTTCAGGGTCTCTGACAATGCCTGGCCTTCGCGACATCCTTGGAAACCAGACTGTAAGAAAGCATCCCCTAATAAGGTGCCTGATATTGTTTTTGGCCCATCTTGAGAGAAACTCCTGAAGTCTTCTGCTAAAGAAAAGGAGTAGAGGATGTGAGGCACCAGGCTTTTGGTTCTGGGCCTCCTGCACGGCACCTGGCCAGGGTTCCTCTATTCTCTGGAGCCAAAATTCTGAAGGAACAGAACCCCGCCACAGAACTGTCCGCACCGGTCCTTATTCTTGCACTGTTATTTGCACACTGAAGATAGCCCTTCTTACTGCATATCCTTTAAAATAGTATCCAGGTCTGAATCAAACCATAGGCCTCCCTCAAGAGGAGGTTTAACAGCTTAGCTTATGAAGACTGATCAGATACCCAATGACTAAGCCACATGGCCGAAAACAATGAAGTAGGCTGAGCGGGCTCATATGCAAAATGTGTATAACCACCTAGAAAGGTGAAGGCCATGACCATTAATTGCAAAGACTCGCACCCTCAGAGTCAGGCAGAACGAAACTGGCCAGAGTAGTGACCCATATGGTTAACGCTCTAGCAACAATAAAAGAAGCGCAAGACATGCAAATGTTTGTGCTGATAGAAGCAAAAATCCTCCTGCACATGGTGTCCACCCACCTGACATGAGAATCTGCTAGGGCCAGAGAGCCTTTGATAGGTATAGTGATGTTTTTTTAACAGAAATACAAACGGCCTCGTCTTTCAGTGAAGAAGCTTCCCACACGCGAGACCTTTTCTTTAAAAAACAGAAGATCCGCAACTTTGGTTGGGAAGATGCTTTCTCTGACCCAAACCTGCCCCTTGTTGCGCAATAATTTTGGTCACACAGTAGCAGAAGGGATGCAGACAGAATCAGACTGACATCCACCGTCTCCATGGACTGTAACTCCTGAGCTGTAACTAACTACATGCCTCAGTTATCCAGAAAGGACAAGGACTTATTATCAAACAAGGGAGGAAAGGAATCCCTGACTTGGACTCCATACACTCCATTTCTTCTTCCTCCTCCACAGAGTGAGGGAAAAGTCCTCCTCATCCGAGATCTGAGCCCTTTTTTTTATTTTAAATTTAATTAAAGGTCATGAACTTCCCCAAGATCCCCATAATCCTCATCAGGGCCTTCTAAGGAGGCAGGGTTAGGGTCTGCCTGCACATCAGTTGTTATCGCGGCCTAAGCTCACTACGTCACACCTAGGCGTGCCTGGATGGGGCCCCTCCTGACCTGAGGGATCCAACTGGGTTTGGGTGTATCTGCTGGGATGTCCTGTAGGACACAGGGCCCCAAGCTCACTCTGGAGCCACAAAATTGATTTTTTTTCGCAATTCTGCTGCCACTGCTAACTGAAGAACCAGGTGCTCCCCCTTCCCAGGTTGGAGGACCGGCTGGGTGGTGCTAAGCAACATAACGAGGGCAAAAGAAACCATGGGGAAGGTCCTCATCACCCTTTTAAAGGTCTCCGATGTGTCATGATGCCAGAGAGAGATATCACTGTGTGCCAAGTAACAATTGTGAGGTAAAATATAATTAGCCCTAATATCTGGATATAGCTTTGCTGGGCTAAACAAACTCTTCACTGAGCTGTATGCAGTAATTAGCATGTCAAACGATACTAAATAGACATGTGTGCTCACTAGCGGGTACGCACAGGATGCAAGCCTGCTTGCGCAGGTGTGCGTGCACCAACAGACGAGCAAGTGCAATAGCGCAAATCAACTAATACGCTATTGCACTGCACTAACGTGTCGTGTGCTGCACAAATGCATGCACCACAGGTGTGCGTGAAAACAAAGACGGGAAAATGGCCTGAAGGAGGAACGCATGCCCAGCCATTAATGACGGCCATGCAAATGAGAAAAAACAGAGGGCTGTGGAGAAAAAAACCCACAAAACCTCTAAGGAACACCAAATATTCAAATTAACTGAGGAAACAAACAATAAATACCAAACCTGAAGCTGGGGGGGGGACCGACGCCAAAGCTGAAGGATCCCCACCGAGACCCTACACTCCCAGAAATACATGAAACTGTACCTACCTGTGGCATTTTTTTTAAAAATCAAGACCATTAAATAAACACCCTAACAAGGCAGAAATAGCTTCCATTCCCACACGGAAATGGAGAAAAAGGCAAGCTATTTAATTTGAAAGTCGCAGCTTAACAGGCACGATTTTAATTTAGGGGTGCTCCCACTCCAACATGTTATGCAGAATTGCAGCCCCAAAGAAATCTTGAAATCTTGAGTAGCTCTGTCCCCTTCAAATGGCACAGTGTAACTGGCAAGTTGCCACTGCTTGGAATTCTCACATGCCCAACATTCTAAAGCTTGGGCTGTGCCATTTCTCCTGGTAGAGGTGTACAATCCTAATGACTACCCATTGAAAATGTGGAACAGTACAGAGAAACCTAATACGAAAAGTCACACAACCCAAATAGAAACTATGCCAGCACTTGATTGTGAAGCAAATAACTATTTCTGGGGGGGGATCAAGCAATTCTGTGTAAGATAATTACCCATAAATTTCAAAATAAATCAATACAGTTTGGTAGTCAGTTCTCCTTTATACTGGAAGTATGAGTCCGACAAACTTTTATTTCAACACTCACCCTGCTTTTAAAGAGTTTGTTTAGATGGAAGTGCCAAGGTCCATAATATAGAACAACGATATTTAAAAACAAACTGGACAGATACATCTGCAGTATGGGGTGAAACTGACTGGTTAATGCAGGAGACAAACATGATGGGCACCTTCTGTCTCAGACTAAGCATAATAGTCAAAAAACAGTCTCCACTACTGTGAAGGTGGAACAGACCTTGGGTAGGAGAAAATCCAAATATTTTCACCCTACTCTTTGCCATTCAAATCGCAACACAGCTTCGGTGTACCTGGTAATTTTGATGGGTTTGCAAGGGTTACAAATTTTCAAGCAATTTTAAAATCTGGTTCAAGTGTTCTCCCGATAGAGTCGACCCACAGTAATTTAGAATTCCTCACCAGTTCTACACCAATAACACCTGCTCCAATGACTACCATCTTCTCAGGAACTTTACTCAAGGACAGGGCACCAGTGGAAGACACAATAGACTCTTCGTCAATCTGTTTAAATAAACATAGACTTGCATTACAATTTCACAGAAGACTGTTTCCCTCCCAAATAAACAGAGTAAATCATATTATGAGGAACTGAATTCTTTAGACCAGAATTAACCAATTTTTGGGTATTCCAAGGATCTGTGCTCCTACCCCAAAGCTTACACTGCAGTGCAGTACTAAGGAGGTGCTGCCCTACTGGAGATACTGTCCTTCAGATGAAACAGATCACATCTGCTCATTTCTAATGGATGTCAAAGTAGCAGTTAAAGATACTGTGGCACTTTTGGAAAAGACTAGGGTATAATCCTGGTTCTCTTTTTACCAATAAACAAGATTTGTTTTTCTCTCCCGGGGTCTTGGCCAGGACCCTCCTACCACCAATGTCCTTTCTACTGTCCCCTGAGATCCTGCAACCTATACTCCTGGGACTCCTTGACTCACCCACTACACATCACTGTGCTTCTCCCTAGCTGGGGCTGCCTTTAGCTCCTTGGGGACTTTCCCTGCTCTATTTGACCACACACAGTGGAGATGACGGTTAGGAGTACCCCCAGGAGAGGACTGCCAAGGACCGGAAGAACGTAAGGGACAGACTGAGGCTTCCATCTACCTCTGCCAGACCCATTTTCACTTTTATACCCCTCCCACCCCCAGAACAGTGATGTCATCGAATGTTGTCTCAAATGATACACCTGACAACTGCCACGCTTCAGCTCCCTCTACCCCAACCACTCCTGGGATGCTCAATCACCCCCCTCCCCCCAGTAGGCCCTCTGGTGCCTCGGACTTATTCCTGAACTGGGGTCGTTTAAGTGGGCAGTAGCACTACCACTGCGCCGGCTGGCCAGCCACAGCATTTTTATTTGAAACAGAAAACAGAAGTTACTGAACCAGCTGAGCCAAGGCTCATTTACAATCATTTGCTAACAAAGAATACAACGTAGATATGTTTCAGTCATAAGTACATTTTTTAATTGTATTTTTATTAAAGTTTTGGATTAACACCTTTGAGCAGATGCTCATTACACAGGTTCCACACCAGTAGACTAAACAGTACAGTAACATACAGTACAAATATGCCATAATGCACAGCTGGTACAAAACATTACAGTGACGAGTGAGAGACTTGGAAAAACAAACAATAAAATATACTGGTGCAATAGAACAGAAGCAGCTGAGGCAATGTACAGTGTATGCCAGAGTCAATATTGAAATTGCTATGCTAACGACAACAGGGAGTAACAGGCAGTAAAGACAGAGAGGAGGGATCCGTGGAGAGAGAGGGGACAGGGGGAAAAGGAGGTGGAAGGAGTGAGGGGCGAATGTTGTAGCAATGACTGGGAGGGAAGGTAAAAGGGGAAAGCCAAGTATAGTTCTAAGGTTGGCCTGCCACCAACAGAGGACAGTTAGCAGAGTTGGCTAAGTGCTGGCGGGAAATTCGGATTATGGGGGAGGACCTTAGTGGAAGCCATCACATGTGACACTAGTAACAAGATGTTGCAGTCTGCGTTTAAAGTACTTAGAAACAAATAATACAAAACTGTTAAAATATTTTTTTTTAGACAGTGTCTGCACAAGCTACCTCACGTACTTTACAGTCTCCTCTGAATCAGCTCTTTAACCCCTTCACCCTTGAAAAAAAAAGTCTATGCAAAGTAAGCCATTACGGTGGACTTTATATGAAAGGGTTACTTAAACATAGAAGTTGACGGCAGATAAGGACCGCAAGGCCCATCCAGTCTGCCCATTTCTTTTTCTACCTTATAAATGTGCCATTGGCCTTTGTCAGTGACCTATCTATTCATAGTCATTTGTATTGCTCCCTTATGCCTATCCCATGCATGTTTGAAGCCCTGCACTGTGGTCATAGCCACCACTTCTTGTGGTAAGCCATTCCATGCATCTACCACCCTTTCTGTGAAAAAGAATTTCCTCACATTCCCTCTTAATCGGCCTCCCTCTAATCTCATGCTGTGTCCTCTTGTCCTGCTATTTTTCTTATATTTAAACATGTTAGACTCTTTCACCTTGTTTATGCCCTTAAGGTGTTTGAATGCCTCGATCATATCACCTCTCTCCCTCCTTTGCTCAAGGGTATACATATTGAGCTCCGTTAATCTGTCCTCATATGTCTTCTGATGCAGTCCCTGCACCATTTGGTTGCCCTTCTCTGGACTGCCTCAATTTGATTAATGTCCTTTTGAAGGTGTGGTTCCAATACTGCACGTGAAAATTAGATGGGGCCTAACCAATGTCTTGTACAGAGGGATTATTACCTCCTCTTACGACTTGTGATACCCCTACTAATACACCCTAACACCCCCTAGCCTTACCTACTGCTTTAGAGGTCTGCTTGGATGATTTCAGGTCATCAGTGATGATGATGCCCAAGTCTCTTTCTTCCTTTGTGACTGCTAGCAACTCCCTCCCAGCCTATAAGTGGCTTCAGGGTTTCTCTCCCTATGTGCATGATTTTGCACTTCTTTGCATTAAATCCCAGTTGCCACTCTTCTGACCATTCTGCTAGTTTATCCAGATCTCTTCCCATTCTGCCCACCCCATCTGGATCATCTACTCTGTTGCAGATCTTGGTGTCATCTGCAAACAGACAAGCCTTACCCTCTAGTCCATCTCGAGGTCACTAATGAAGATGTTGAATAGGACTGGCCCCAGGACTGATCCCTGAGGTACCCCACTTGTGACTTGCATCTCTTCTGACTGTATACCATTTACCACCACTCTGTTTTCTGCCAGTCAACCAGTTTGCCACCCAGTTGACCAACTTCTGACCAACTCGAGCCTACCTAGCTTATTTATCAATCTTCTATGTGGAACAGTGTCAAAAGCTTTTGCTGAAGTCAAGGTAGGCGAC
The DNA here is from genome assembly GCA_016271365.2 of Neoceratodus forsteri. Lineage (NCBI taxonomy): Eukaryota > Metazoa > Chordata > Ceratodontiformes > Ceratodontidae > Neoceratodus > Neoceratodus forsteri. Next base: position 647,494,839 of record CM028131.1, read on the forward strand.
ATCAACTGCTCCCCCTTGGTCCACCACTCTGGTTACCCAGTCAAAGAAATCTATGAGATTAGTTTGACAGGACCTTCCTTTTGTAAACCCATGCTGTCTTGGATCCTGTGCCCCTATGGATTCCAGGTGTTGCACTATCCTTTCCTTAAGGAGTGCCTCCATAATCTTGCCCACTACTGAGGTAAGACTGACCGGTCTGCAGTTCTCCGCCTCCTCCCTGCTACCACTCTTGTGTAGTGGGATCACATGAGCCCTTCTCCAGTCTTCTGGGACCTCTCCTGTGCTCAGAGACTCACTAAACAATTCTGCTAATGGCTCTGCTAGTTCCTCCTTTAGCTCCTAAGTACCCTGGGATGTATGCCATCAGGTCCCATTGCCTTATCCACCCTGAGCTTAGCAAGCTCTTGTAGGACCCTTTCTTTGTGAAGGGAGTAGTGCTCACCTCCTCCCCTGTGTCCATGATGCTGAGCTGTGGGCCCTGCCCTACCTTCTCTTCAGTAAATACTGAGCAAAAGTATCTATTTAGGATAGATGCCTTTACAGGGTCCTCCTCCTCACTTGCTCCCTTTTCTCCATTAGCTTAGCAAACCCCTCTGGACTTTCTCCTTTCACTAATGTATCTATAGAAAGTCTTGTCACCTTCTTTACTGTTCGTGCTAGTGTTTCCTCAGTTTGGGACTTTGCCTGCCTTACTGCCTTGCCTGCTTCCCTTAGGGCAGTTTGGTATGCCTCCCTATCTTCATCCCCGCTGTGTTCCCTTTATATTTCCTGAAGGCCAGCCTTTGGCTCTGACCTTTCTGCTACTGTATTTGAGAACCAAAGTGGTTTCCTTCTTCTTTGCACTTCCTTTTCTGTCTAACACAATGGGATGTTGCTTCAAGTATTGCATCCTTAATGCTTGCCCACTTTGCCTGTACCTCCTCACCTGTGTTTCTTTTTGCCAGGGCTAGCTTAACTCTGTTGGCTATCTTATCAAAGTCAGCTCCTCTGAAGTCCCATATTTTTGCCTTGGAATGGGATGATTTAGATGTAGTAGCCAAATTGAACCATACCATGTGATGGTCACTGGCCCCCAGGTGACCTTCTACCTGGAGATCTGTGATCCCTTCTTTGTTAGTCAGTACTAGATCTAGGATAGCCCTGTCTCTTGTGGGTTGCTGTACCAGTTGTTTGAGGCCCTCCCCCTGCAGGGAATCCACTATGAGTCTAGTTCTGGCAGATGTTCCTGCTAGATAAAGACGTAAAGCACCCTGTTTACAGACACCCGATGAGCGGCAAATCATTACAGCTTTTAGGGCCGGTAAATGGAAAAGCCTGACATCCTATTAAACTGACACAAGAAATTTTAAATTGTATACCTTGGGAGAATCTATGGCCATTCCTGATGGATCATTTGGAGATCATATCAAAAACTTTAGTTTTATTTATTGAAATGTTTCACCAAGAAAAGCACACTGAACAACAAGTTGCTTGACTCATGGTGCATCCTGGGGGAGAGGGTATAGGGAAACACATATATACATGCATTCATACATACATACATACATACATAAATACAGTTAAGTCAAACGTTAGTACATTTTATACAGAGGAACTTTGCAGTGTAAACTGTGCTGAATAACAGAGGATAACAATATACTGCATATAGCACATATACATACAATCAAGACAGACATCAGTGCAGTTTAATACAGTTTAACTTTGCATGGTAAACAGTGCTGAATACAGAGGATAACAAGGTATGAGGCAGTAGCAATTACATTTGCAACAACCCAGCGGCCGATAAGTGCTACAACTCAAGATCAGATAGCTGATGGGACAATTAATGTAGAGACCACCAGCAGGAGTACAGAGGTGGGAGCGTATCCACAGGAGCAGTTTACTGTGAGGAAATTTTGTAGAGCTAAGGAGAATGAGTCAGGTGAGGAGGAGAAGCTAATCTGGGAAGGAAGCGAGTTCCATAATTTAGGGAGCCCATGCGAGAAGGCCATTTGGCCTATAGCAGTTAACCTACGAGGAATTGCCAATAGGCAAGAGTCATAGGACCTAAGGGAATGGTCAGGTGGGGAGAGAAAGGAAAGAGCAGACATAAGGTAAGAAGGAAGGGTGATGAACCAAAATTTGCTCACGAATTTGGCACAGTGGAGCTGACGGCGATTTTCTAAAGAGGGGAGAGCCAAGGAGTGGTACAAATTACAGTGGTGAATGCGAAGAGAGGAGTCAAGAGCGAAGTGACAGAAGGAGTTAAAAAGAATGTCCACTCTAGCGAGGGAAGACTTGGGTACGGCACTGTAGACTATGTTACAATAGTCAAAGATAGGTAGAATTATCTTCTGGATGAGTTCACGTCTGGCTGGTAGAGGGAGAAAGCTACGGTCCCTGTATAAGGCATCAAGCTTGGGGCACAGTTAATTTAGGATGGCGTCCACATGCCTAGAGAAGCTGAGGTGTTGGTCTAGCCAAACCCCCAAGTACCCAAAAGATATAGTGTCCTCAAGGACAGTCCTGTCAAGAGTATGGAAAGAGGGTAGTGAGGGGAGCCGAGCGAGTCTCTGCCTAGTGCCGAAGGTCATTGAGATTGTCTTCTTGGTGTTGAGGGACGGTTGATGAGAGCTGAACCAGTGCTGAACTTTACTGAAGTCGTGCTGAAGTCTGGATTCAACATCACCTGGGGACTGTCCTGACGTGAAGAGGACACTGAAATCAGTGTATATGTGAATAGAGGTAGAGCAGCAGGTGGAGAGAAGGTCATTTAGGAATATGGAGAATAGGGTGGGGCCCAGAACTGAACCCTGAGGTACGCCAGTGTTGATAGGGAGGGGTTGGAAATTGGAGTAGGCTATTCTTACCAACTGGGTCCTACCTACCAGGTAGGCACTGAACCAGTTTGAGGCACTGTCGGATAAACCAGTCGCGGAAAGTGAGCTCAGAAGACGTGTGTGGGAGACAGTGTCAAAAGCCTTTGTCCATCTTAGAGAGGATGGAGTCAGGGAGGTAGTTGTGGAGTGATTCTTCCAGAACCCGGACTGGAAAGGGGTAAAAAAGTTAGACTCAGAGATAGGAAGAGAGTTGTGAGAGGACTAGATGTTCTTGGATCTTTGCAAGCGTGGCAAGGAGCGAAACTGGGCGATAATTAGTAGATGAGGAGGGATCCCCACCCTTAGGCAAGGGGAGAACAGTGGCATGCTTCCATACAGAAGGAATAGATTCCGTAGCGACAGAGAGGTTGAGAAGGTCTGTTAGTGGGATAGAAATAGCCGGTGCAGAAAGATACAACAGTTTGGGGTCCAGGACATCAGGCAAACTGCCTTTTGAGGGGTTAAGCACATATAATGTATCTAAGGTGTCGGAGGGCAAAATTCTGGAGAAAGAGAAGGAGTTTGATGAGGAGGGGAGACTAGAAGTGGGAGGAGAGTAAGCAGGAGGTAGGAAAGATAGGAGATCAGAGGCACAGGAGGTAAAGTAGGAACTGAATTCAGTAGCAACACTAAGGTGATCAGGGATGCAATAGTCATTTATTTTAAGGAAGGGCGGGGGGTGGAGAAAAGGGAGTGAATTACTTTCCAGACTTTCGATGGGTTATTAATGTTGGCCTGGACGGTAGAGCTGAAATAATCTGCCTTAGCTAACCGAGTAGCTTTAATGCATTTATTTTGAAGAGCGTGGTAGATGGCATAATCATGGGGGAGTCAGGTAGCTTTGTGTGTCAACCAAGCTTGATCACAAGCTCTTAGGTACGCTAGGAGTTCAGGGGTTATCCATGGGAAGTGATTACCCCTTACCCTGGCATGTCACATTGGGGCATGTCTGTTCCAAATATCTAAGAATTTGTCATGAAAATAACTGTAGGCAGCATCAACAGAGTTGGAAGAGGTAATAGGTTCCCAGTCAGTGCTGGCCAGTTTGTGAAGGAGGGGAGCTAAGTTGCGGTATTTGTATGATTTGTATGAGCAAAACTGTAGTTTTTGTTTGGGGGGGAGGGGCCATGATCCTATGAATTCTGCGTACTAGATGACCCATGCAGTGGTTGCGCAGAGCATCAGGTAGTACACCAGATTTTATGACCCTGTGGGGATGGGAGGTAAGGGCCCAATCAATTAGTGAGTGGTTTCCAGACTTGTTATTCCTGCAGGTCGGTTCCAAGATAAGTTGAGTAAGGTTATGGGCACTGATATCACTACGTGCTTTGTTTAGGGAAGGAGATAGCCAATTGTGGTTGAAATCGCCTAGTATATATGTTTCACCTGATGGGGTAAAAGAAAGCATTGTATTAATCAAATCGGTGATGGCAGAGGAGGAGAGACCAGGGCGACAGTAAGCGCCAACAATATAAATGGGTATTGAGAAAGGAAGTGAAAGTTTAAGGATTAACAGCTTGTAGGCTTTTAGTACCAACGTTGTGTGGATGGTGGTGAACTGTAAGGCCGTTGAGACATATATTGCCACGCCACCACCTCTAGTGGAGCGGTCCTGACGGGAAATATTATATTCAGGGATGGTGAGAGAGGAATCAGTAACTTGATTATTCAGCTACGTTTCAAAAAGGATCACTATATAAACAGCAAGTGATAAAATTTGGGGTTGAAGAAGATCTAATTTGGGAAGAAGACTGCATATATTTAGGTGTAAGATTTTCAGTCCACAGGGCAGGGCCAGTGGGTTATCTGGGGATATATCAGCAGAAGTTGAAGCTGAAGCTGAAATGCCTAGGAGACATGGCCCAGGATTAGAACTGATGTCTCCAGCAGATAAAAGCAAGAGCGCAATAATCAAGAAATTAATTTTCACCCCCTTATACCAGGGCGGAGAGCTAATTAGGGACGATGTGGGGGGAGAGCGGCAGAATCGAGGAAGTAGAAATTTAAACAGATGCAACAGTGTGAATAAGGATGGGATGGGTAGGAGGGAGGCCCTAGGATAGAGGGGGTAGTGATTCCACATTACTATGGTTGCTGAGGGGGTCAGAGTAAGATTAGGGACACGGGGTGGGAGTATGGAGGGCAGATGGGGTCAGGAAGCATAGGTGAGGAGACTGGAGTAAGGGTGAGTATAGGGAGGCAGAGAGCAATGAGGATAGGAAGTAGGAGTCTTATAAGAAATGGTGACATGATTTAACAAGGTAAGGAAGGGACAATGTTAGAACTGCACTAAGTAGAGATAGTAGAAGCAGAGGGTAAGGAAGGCCACAATGCTGATATGTGCTGACTTAATTTGCCATTTTGTAACCCACATACAGCAGCAGGAAATTCCACAGGGTCGGTATGCTTGCCACAATTGTGAGAAGTGGTAAGGGAGGAGGAAAAAAGTTATGCCTTAGTCAAAACTTGTTAGGAGGACAGGGTTTGCACCACGATTGGGTGAACTGGAGTTTACGGCACAGCTCATACTGTAGCTAGAGCATTTGAAGAGTGCTAGGGAGGAGGGTGGACAAATATCGCTTACTGTATTCTGCGGCAGACAGAAAGCAGAGAAAGCAGCTGAGGAGTCTGGAGAGAGTACCAATCGGTGACAGGCTAGCAGACAGTGCAGTCAATCAGGAGAGCGCCAAAAGTTCCAAACTCTGGCTTCAAGGACCGTACCTTCGGTTCCAGGGACAGTCGTGGCAGAGCGGGCAACAGCACAAGTAGAGTCGCACCGACCGTAGGAGCGCCCGGTTGGGGGGGGCCGAGCAGCTGTGGGGAGAAGAAAAAATAGCAATTAATCAAGGACACTTAATGGGGGACGGGGGCTTCTCACAAGAGCGAGAAATAGTTGGGCTGAGTCGGGAGCAGTAGAGGGCTGGAGGCGCCAAGGGAAACAAAAGAAGATAATTACAGGAGCAGTAACAGTGCAGGGTGGGTCAACGCTGAGGAGAAAACAAGAGACAAATTAAACTGAATGGAAGCAGGTTGCCACGCAGACCAGCGCTGAGCGGGGGAGGGTGTTGGCAGGAGTAAGTAGGCAGTGTGCTGAGGGGCTAGAACAAAAGAATCAAAGAATTAGTTGAAGGGTTAGGAAAAAGAACAGAAATTCTGCTGAAGGGCTAGAAGGAGCAGATAGGATTTACAGTAGGGCTAAGGATAAGCACAGAGAGAAAATTTGCAGTGGGCTAGAAGGAAGAAACAGAGGGTACTTGCTGAAGGGAGAGAAAAATAATAGAGACACGAACAGAGAGCTTAAGGAGGCAGAAAATTACCATTTAACTAGGGAGACCTTAGTCAGACGCACTAGCTGGGAGCTGGAATAGCTGATTAGATGCTAAACTGAGGGCCTCTTAAATTAAGGGGATACAGAGAAACAGCACAGTACAAGGTTTAAAACAACAAAAAAATAATATTCAGAGCAGTGGCTTCTACAGCAAAAATATATTTGCAGTGACAGCAAAACAGCAATATTAAATATTGCAGTCAGACAAACTATTGGCTTACTGTATTGTGCGGCAGAGTGGAAAAAGAGAAAGCAGTAGAGGGAGGCTGGAGAGAGCACCAATTGGTGACAGGCTGGCAGAGAGCGCGGCCTATTAGGGTAGGAGTCAGAAGAGTGCCAAAAGTTCAAAACTCCGGCTTCAGGGACCGTCCCTTAGGTTCCAGGGACAGCCGTGGCAGAGTGGGCGGCAGCACAAGTAGAGCCGCACTGACCGTAGGAGTGCCCGGTTAGGGGTGCTGAGCAATGTAGGTTCCAGGGACAGCTGTGGCAGAGTGGGAGGCAGCACTAGTAGAGCCACACCGACCGAAGAGCGCCCGGGTTAGAGGACTGAGCAGCTTAGGTTCCAGGGACAGCTATGGCAGAGGAGGCAGCAGCACAAGTAGAACTGTACCGACCGTAGGAGTGCCCGGTTAGGGGGGCTGAGCTGCTTGTTCCAGGGACAGCTGTGGTACAGCAGGATGGCAGCACACCAGAGCCGCACTCGACTACAGATAATGTTAGGGGGCTGAGCAGTGTATTTTATGGCACAGAGAAAGCAGTAGAGAAAGGGTGGAGAGAGTACCAATCGGTGAGAGACTAGCAGAGAGTGCGGCCAATCAGGGTAGCACTCAGGACAGTGCCAAAAGTTCAAAACTCTGGCTTTAGGGACCGTACCTTAGGTTCCAGGGGCAGCCGTGGCGGAGTGAGCGGCAGCACAAGTAGAGCCGCACTGACCACAGGAGCACCCGGTTAAGGGGGCTGAGCAACTAGGTTCCAGGAATAGCCGTGGGAGAGCGGGCAGCACCACAAGTAGAGCCGCACCGACCGTAGGAGTGCCCGGATAGGGTGGCTGAACAGCTGTGGGCACAGAGATCATATCAAAAACATATGGAAGCATTATAAATTTAAACAGACATCCACATTAATATCAAAGTGTACAACAAATGCCTTTGGTCTCCAAGAAGATTAAGGTCTTTTAAAAGCTAACAATGGTGGGTCCTGACCAGCATCCTTTCTTTTGGATGATTCTCCTGCACATGAGGACATCTTATAATCATAAGAGTCAATCATATAGCAGAAGGAAAATCAGAATGTTTCACTCAGTGTTGGGTCTTGCTGGGGCACTGCTACCTGGCCCAAAACTGAGGGGATGTTCAAATTTAATTTTGGGACTTCACCGTACCCTTTCTGAAAATGTCTTAGGTGTACAAGACATCATCATGGAGTTACAGCAGCAACCCAAAAAAATATGATTTTTTTATACCCTCTCTGTAAACATTTGTTGCAGCAACAACACCCTCCAACACTTTTGACTAACTCCCACTCCGTAAATAGTAAACCATCCCCGCATCTAAGCCCTGCCACCCTCCCTGCCAAGTTATAGTTAAGCAGTCCACATAATGCATAAGTAAACCGTCCCACCTACCTATCCCAGCCTTAAAAGTCTCTGTTACCAGAGTTGTATAAAATTAATGTTACAAATCAGCCAATGTAGCGAACCGATCCTCATCTTTGCATTTCATGACCTGGCTAAAATGATTGTAGTCTCACCCAACTTGATGAAAAGCTTACTGGAAAGATATTACTGCACTCGAGTCAGGAGGTATAGCGCAAGAATGAGGACTGGCATATTGCACTGGGAAGGTTTGTGATATTAATTTCAAACAATCTGGAAGAGTGAGGTACTTGTAAGGACTAGACAGGGAGAGTGGTTGGGCTGAGATGAGTGGAGAGAGGGTTTAATATTTGTGGAGCAGGCAGTGCGTGCACTGTATCCTCCCACACACTAGAGATATACGTGAACCCCAGTATTCTAATGTAATTCATGTGCATTTCTTCATGATTAGGAACACTGTCATGTTTCATCCAGGGGTGTACATTTCTTTTATATTTTAGATTACTTGCAATAACATTTTATTATCAGTTTATTACCATTGTGCTTGTCATCAGGTCATCTTGCCTCCAACTCTTGCCCAGTGTCTCCTCTAAGTTGGACTGGTGCACCTAGGACGACTGTTTTACTGGGGGAGGGGGGGGGGCATTTCTAGCCACCTCTCCTTACAGCATACTACAGGCAAATCCAGAATACCACAACATGGTTCCTGGAGGTCTGTCCTTTCCGAATACCTGGATTACATGGGGAGCAATGGGCCACACCTGCCATCCTGCCACCAATGGTGATTTTTTTCACAATTTGTTCCCATCCACCTCCCTCAGTGGAAGCATACACATTCATGATGGTCCTGGGGAGACGACAGGCTAAGGTCACTTAGGCTGACAACAGCATCTCCAAGTCTCTGCCAGGTGTTGCTCTGTCAGGGGTGTTATGACAAGCCCTCCCTCTGAAGAACTTCCAAGCAGACACTCTTTGTCCTCCCTAATGTCTTCTGCTCCCAATGTGCTGGGTTTGGGGCATATTTATAAACATTATAGGATGTGAAAACAATCTCATCTCGTGTTCTTAATGTGCCAGAAATGCTGACCCTTACACTAAGAACGCAATAGGAGACACCATTACAATTGTAAAAGACTGTCCCGATGCCCTATAAACATCTGCTGTAATAAAAACAGGTTGTAATGCAACTGTCCAGGACTCTGAGGGGAATAAGGCTGAGCAAATAAAAAGCTGCTCTATTTATCTACATACTGTCACTGCACATTCTTCTAAAGTTATTTGAGATACTTCATACTACATAGGACTAGGAAAATACGACTTCAAAAGTGCTGGGTGTCTGTGAACAAATCTCAGCTCAAGTCACATGGGAGGAATGGAGAGGGAGGGGTAGGGACAGTAGTTCAAGCTGTGGGCCCTGCAGTACAAGCAGATTAGATACACCAAATGGTCTTCTGCTGGCTTCGTCATGTGTTTGTATGTATGTTCGTATGTCACAAGAGAAAAATGTTTGGCTTGGGATTCTTTGCTCTGTTTCTAGCAGACCAAGGCCTGGACATTTCACAAACCACCCAGCACTTCTGGCCACAGCTGGCAGTCCCCTTTGCGAAGCAATATCCCATACTCAAAACTGGTCGCCCCTCTCACTCCAGCAAAGTGCTCCCTGCAGGTCAGTACTGAGGTGCAGTGGCAGAACAGTGTGCAAAAGACTGCATCTGCCTCCACTTCAGTTCCATTAGCCCTCACCATTCATTTTATAATCACAAAGTACTTTGATGATTGAAGGGGCTTAGGGTCCAGCTTGTCTGCCCCTCCTTCTGATGGAGATGAAGTGTAAGGGGCAAAACTCTTGCCTTCATGTAAATATCCTTAGTAATAAAGAATGGAACTACTTAAACTTCAGTATTAACATGGCAACATACCACTATGAAGATGGAAGGGACTTACAGTCCACCTCTCCCCCCCAAGGCAGTGACAATACCCAGTCTGAATATAGACCCATCTTCAAGCTAATCAGCTGAAAAGCTACCTCTGCTTGTGCAACCTAACCCTTGATGCACTTCTCCCTCAGGAATGTGTCTACCCCCACTATGAAAGCTGCAACACTGCCAGAGCCTACAACCTAACTGGGTAGGGCTGTTCCACATGTTAACTGCCATCTGTACATAGTAATGCTTTCTAATATTTCCTCTTATCCTGCACCCTCTTGCCAAGTTTTTTTTTTTCATTCTCTGTTTTATAGCCCCCTTCTATGCCACTGTCTCAACTTACCTCAGGGTCCCCCAAGTGCCTGGTTCTGCCGTGCTCCGACCACCTACAGTCACCCACCTCCATGCTGCCACAGTTCCAGCTTCCTCCAGGCCAGGAAGAGGGGAGGATTCCCACTAACTTAATGATCTTTTGTCAGGCAGGCAGCTGAGAGGTTCTGAGCCGGTCCTCCTTTGGTTCACCCAGGCCATTGTCTGTTGGGCAGTGGGGTCTTTTCTCCTTTTTTTCCCCTATCCCATGGATGCAGGCACATACTAGAGATCCAAGGCACGTGTGCACACTGCGGCATGCTGCCACACCAGACCCCCGGCCTGCGTCCATCCCTCCCCACTGCATCCTCAGCTGAACTGCCACCTGTGGTCACCCGTGTGGCAGTATTGCAGTGAAGGCGACAACCCACCCACCCCGAGGGAAGCAGATGTCCCCGGGGTGCTTACTCCTCCTCCACCACTGGCTGGCCCCTGGTGATCTGCGCTTGTTCCTGAACTCAGGACTCCGGTGTTGCAAGTGGTAGCACTACTGCTGTGTCGATGGGCCAGCATCCCCACCCCCCACCCCACTCAGCTGGAAGACATGTTCTTTAGTTCTGCATGCACTTTCCATTTCAAACATCTGTATCCAGTCTATCCTGTTTAATACCTGGAACACTATCCTCATGTCACCTTTCAGCCTTCTCTTTGCTAGGCCGAATAATTTGAGAATGTTCAATCCCTCCTTGTAGCTCTTGCCCCCTACATCACAAATTGACTTGGTGACCCTGTACCAGACCAATCTAATATTCTTTCTGTACTGCAGTGACCAGAACTGGAACCAGAACTGCAGGTGTGGTCTACCCAAATCCTTCTAAAGAGGGAGGATCGCCTCCTTTCACCTGCTCTTACCCACTCCTAATACATCGCAGGACAGTATTTGCTCTCTAGTCTGCAGCAGAATGCTGCCTGCCTGGGATCATTTAAAACACATGCACTGTGAAGGTCCATCTATGTTAAACCAACGTACCTGAATTCCTGGGAAAGGTGTTACTTCTGAACCTGTAGCTATGATAATATTCTTAGTGTTGATAACTTGGGTGCTGCCTTCTGTTTCTGTGGCTGTGACTTGGTTTTTTCCTGTAATCTTTCCATGTCCTTGGACATGTATAACCTTGTCAAGTAGAAAAAATTCTCAGTTAACAGTTCTGGCAGAGCTACACAAAGTTAATTTAGATTTCTCAGAGCTGTCTTTGTAGAGGTAAAAAGAATATGGGCCTCATTTTCAAAGGTTAGCAAAGGCGCGAACATGGTTAACACCAGCGCTAGCCTGAGTTTGCACTAGTGTTCCAGGAGAGGCCACATTCATAGGTCCTTTGAGTGCTTCTTAAACCCAACAGTGCCAAGGCGCTAACTATATCGCTGTGCCTATGCAAATGAAGGGGGTTCCCTCATGCATAACAGTGCAGTGGCATATTCAAATGTTTGCAGCGGCTGTAAACCTTCAGAGTGACGCTGTTTACTGCAGCCGAATACCATGTCTTAACCGGGTGCTAAGCCGATGCTCCACCCTCCTGAAGGCAGAGTGGCTGTACTGCAGCTGCTCGCCCCATGCCAAGCTATTCCCCGACCCCCATGGCCCAGATGGAATGTGTGTTATACTTCCTGGTGGCATGGTGGTTCATCCCAACCCCAATGGTTGACTGGAACATATGAAAAAATTACTCACCTTAGTAATGTTGTTTCTTCTAATGGAGTCTTGCTATATTATGACTATTGCAGTTTGCCCCAGCCTTAGAACTGCTCCGGAGGTGAAAGAGTTAACTTCCATGCAGAGCATGGAGCTTAGAGCGCGAGTTCGGTTCAGAAGCTCTGTTTGGCTGGTTTCAAACCGAAACCGTCAGATCTTTACGAGCAAAAACTCACTAAGGTTCTGTGTGGAAGCTGTAACCTACACTAGCCAACTGGATACTAATATATTAACACATTTTTACTGGTCCCAACACAAATACTCAAGTCAGTGGACCAGAAAAATTAAGATAAAATAACTAAATGAACACAACACCCAAACATGAAAGAGGGCATCAATAAATGCCAACAGAGGACTACCCACCCCATACCCCAAAGTAGGAGTTCTGAGAGGGGCAGGCTGGGGGGGAGGTCATAATATAGCAAGACTCCATTAGAAGAAACAACATTACTAAGGTGAGTAATTTTTTTTTCAAACAACATGAAGTCTTGCTATATTATGACTATTGCAGACTACACAGCAGTACCTCCAAGGAGGAGGGACAGAACCTACTTAGGGAATAGGCTCTGAAGCACGGCTGTGCCAAACCGAGCATCCCTCCTGGCCTGAATATCCAGGGAGTAATGCTTGGTGAAAGTGTGTACTGTCTTCCAAGTAGCTGCCTGACATATCTCCAAGATAGGGATGTCTCTAGCAGCAGCTAGAGATGCAGCTGTACCTCTGGTAGAGTGAGCCCTCAGGCCTGAGGGGGAACCTTACCCAGCTTTGATAGCAAAATTAGACATAAGAAACGATCCACCTGGCAATGGATCTTTTAGTGGCAGGTCTCCTTTCCCAACCTCACCATAAGTGAGAAACAGTTGGAGGAGTCAAACCTGTGACCCTCGGCACGCCTATGTAGTAACTTAGGGCCCCTTAACATCTGTTGTGCAGCCTCCTCTCACCAGAGGAGGAATGGCAGTGAAGAACACTGAAGTGAAATAGATTGGTTAAGGTGGAAATCTGAAACCACCTTAGGCAAAAACTTCCTGTTAGTCCTGAGGACCACTTTATCCCTGTGAAAGGAAATAAAGTCAGTTTCTACTGATAAAGCCTGTAACTCACTTATACGCCTGGCAGGAGTGATGGCTACCAGAAATACAGGTTATTCACCTGTAACAGGAGTTCTAGGAATGGTATATGTTGTTCATCCACACTTATTGGCAGGTTCCTTGCCGCTTTAAATCTTGCCGGAAGGTCTTCAAGCTGGCTCCTCCCACCCACCCGGGTGGTAAAACTCTCGGCTCCGCCCCATGACGCCAGATCTGGCCCGCTGGAAGCTCTGGTGGTTGTGCGTCAAGCTGGGAGGTCGGTGGGATGAACAACATATACCATTCCTAGAACTCCTGTTACAGGTGAGTAACTCTGTATTTCTAGGACATGGATATGTTGTTCATCCACACTTATTGGCAGACTCCTAGCAGTTCTCCGGGAGGAGGGAGGCAAGGACACACCCTACTTAGGGAATAAAGACTGAGAACCGAGGCCCCAAAACCAGCATCCCGCGGACTCAAGGTCGATGTGTAATGGTAATAAAGGTGTGCTGATTTCCAGGTAGCAGCCCTGCAGATTTCCTGGATAGGGACGCCCCTGAAGCAGCCACCGATGCAGCAGTATGACGGGTAGAATGAGCTCTTATCCCTCTGGGAGGCTCCATGCCCGCCAACTTATAGCAGCGATCTATGCAGGAGGTGACCCACCTGCCTATCGTCTGCTTGGCTGCAGGTCTGCCAGATGCAGCTTCAGCGCAGGTGACAAACAGCTGGCGAACCTCTCCCCGAATTTCAGCCGTGCGCTCCTTATATTAAGCGAGCGCCCTTCTAGGGTCCAGAGAATGAAGTCTATATTCGGCCTCCGAGGTGTGATTGGGGTAGAACACCGGCAGAGTCAGCACCTGGCTAAGGTGAAACCCCGACACCACCTTCGGAAGGAATTTCGGGTGGGGGCGCAGGACAACCTTGTCCCTGTGGAAGACCAGGTAAGGAGACTCGATGCAAAGCGCCTGGAGCTCTCCCATCCTTCTGGCTGACGGATAGCCACCAAGAAGGCAGTCTTCCACGACAGGTGAGAGAGATCACACCTGTGCATTGGTTCGAATGGCTTGCCCATGAGCTTTGCCAGTACCAGCAGTAAATCCCACGGAGGTGGAGGTTCTCGCACCGGAGGGGAGATGTGATCAAGGCCTTTGAAAAAGCGCCCGACCACCTTTTCCTGTGCCACCGACTCCCTCGCCCGCGCCCGGTAAGCAGAGATGGCTGCCAGGTGCACCTTTAGGGTCGTCGACCTAAGCCCTTGACTAGAAAGGGACCATAAATAGTCCAAAATGCTTGCCACAGAACAGGAAGAAGGGTCCAAGCCTCTGTTCTGACACCAAATGGAGAATCTCTTCCATTTGAAGGCGAGCATTTTCTGGTCGACTCACGGGACGCCTCAACAACATTGAGGACCTGGCCGAAAGACCCAAGGCCTGGAACTCTAGCCGCTCAGGAACCAGGCCGTCAGGTGCAGGGATTGAAGGTCCGGATGGAACACCTTCCTCTGATTGACTGAGAGCAGGTCCAGGCGAGCTGGAAGCTGCCTCGGGAGCCTGGAGCTGAGGCTGAGGAGATCTGGGTACCAGAACTGGCGGGGCCAGTCTGGGGCCATCAGGATCATCTGCGCCTTGTCCCTCCTTGCTTTGAGAAGCACCTTGTGAATCAAGGGAAATGGGGGAAAGGCGTAGAAGAGGCCCGGGGTCCACAGCCTCGAGAAGGCATCCCCCTGCAGTGAGCCCTGCTGAGGGGGGCGGGCATGAAACAGCCTCAGCTTCGCGTTCTCCCTGGAGGCAAACAGGTCCACCTGAGGTGTGCCCCAGTGGGAGAACAGATCTTGTACTACCTCCGGCAGGAGAGACCACTCGTGAGATGCAGCCCCTATCCGGCTCAGGGCATCGGCCAGGGTGTTGGAGGCTCCTGCCACATGAATGGCTAGGAGATCCACCTCCAGGCTGCGCACGGGTGACCAAATGCGGAGAGCTTCCTTGCATAGAAGCATGGAGCGCGTCCCGCCCTGGCGGTTCAGGTAGTACATGGTCATGGTATTGTCCGTCTGGACTCGGACCACTTGACCCCGGAGAAACGGAGCAAAGGCGGTGAGAGCTAGGCGGACCGCTCGGAGCTCCAGCAGGTTGATGTGGCATCAGGACTCCCACGGGGACCAGAGGCTGTGCACTCGGTGTTCCCCCAGATGGGCACCCCAACCCATCAGAGGCGCATCGGTCGATAGAGAGACCGTCGGCTCGGGGCAGACAAACGGGATGCCCTCCTGCAGATGGAATGGAACGGTCCACCACTGGAGAGTGTTCCACATCTCCTGGGTCACTATCACTAGCTGGTCCAAAGGATCGCAGCGTTGTGACCACTGGCTGGCCAGTCCCCACTGAAGGGGGCGCATGTGCCAGCGCACCCAACGGACCACGCTGGTACAGGCCGCCATGAGACCCAGAAGGCGCAGGAAGTCCCGGGCAGGGCGCAACTGCCCAACCAGAAATGATTGGGCAAAGGAGGTAAGAACCTCGGCCCTGTCCGCCGGGAGCCGTGCTCTGGCTCGAACAGAGTCCAGCTCTGCCCCGATGAACAGGATCACCTGCTTCGGCTCGAGTTCTGACTTGGCCTCGCTTGATGAGAAGACCAACTTGAGAGCAAACCTGGAGGGCCAGATCTCTGACCGCCTCCACCTGCCTGGAGGAGGCTGCTATCAGCCAATCGCTCCAGGTAAGGGTACACCTGGACCCCTCGGCACCGCAGGAATGCTGTCACCACTGCCATGCATTTGGTGAAGACCCTGTGAGCTGGAGATAAGCCGAAGGGCATGGCTCGGAACTCGAAGAGGGATTCCTCCACTCAAAAGCGGAGGAATCTCCGATGTGACGGATGGATAGGGACATGAAAGAACGCGTCCTATAGGTCCAGAGAGCACAACCACACGCCGTGTTCCAGAGATGGTATTATCTGCGCCAGAGTGACCATCCTGAAGGTTCGAGACCTTAGGAACTTGTTCAGGTCGTGTAGGTCGAGAATGGGGCGCCAGCCCCCCGTCCGTTTCGGAACCAGGAAATACCTGGACACGAATCCCGGGTCTGAAGGGGGGTCCTCCACCTCCGTGATCACCTCCTTTTGGAGGAGGAGAGCGATGTCGGCTCAGCGAGCCGCCAGTGAGGCTGCGGACCCCGAGGCCCCCCGAGGTGCAACGGCTCTGAAGGGCGGGGCCTGCTCGAATTCCAGAGGTAGGCCTTTTCCCACCACCTCCAGTACCCACCTGTCCGTGGTAACAGCGGACCAGGCGGAAAGGAAGTGTCTGAGCTGTCCTCCCACGGGGAAACCAGGAGGTGGCAGGATTGTGATGAAGGACCCTCAGCCCACACTGGGCAGGCTTGGAGGAGGGACCGGCCGAGGGACCTCCCAGGCCTTTACCTCCCTGCTTCCTGTTGGAGGAAGCCGACGGCTTGGGTTTGGGATACCAAGGTCGAGCCTGCTGGCCCTGACGTTGCTGGGCCGGGCGCGCCGCTGGCTCAGAAGGACGAAAGGGCTTAGGCTGTGGCTTGCGGCCCTTGTCCTTCTGAACGGAAGAGACCGAGTCCAAGACAGCATTGGACTTCTCGATCCTCTGCAGGTGACCTTCCACCCCAGGGCCGAAGAGGTCAGTCCCCAAAAAGGGAACATTCACCAACTTGTGCTGGGTATCCGAGGTAAAGGTGGATATCCTCAGCCAAGCCCGACGACGCATGGCCACTGCGGCCGCCACCGACCTGGCACATGAGTCCCCGATGTCTAACGCAGTCTGGAGCTGCTGTTTGGCCACTGCCCTGCCCTGGTCCCACACCTGCCTGACTGTAGTCTGCAGATCTGTGGGAAGATGAGGGACAACCTCATCCAGGGAGCCCAACAGGGCGTGAGAAAAATGTGCCATGAGGACGGCCGAACTGGCCTGACGAAGGCCGAGAGAGGACGCAGCACAGACTTTTCGCCTGGCATAATCCAATTTCTTGGATTCCTTGTCGGGAGGTTTGTCCACATCCCTGGCGTTCCCGGCACGCCGGAAAACGCTGTCGGTAACCAACCCTCGGCCGAGGGGTGTTCCAAAACCGACAGGAACCGGGGACCGCGATACTTCCTGGCCAACCTGGCCGAAGGCGCAGGGCAGGAAGCAGGACGCTGCCAAAGTTCCAAGGCCGACTCCACTATGGCTTCGCCACCGGAAAGGCCTCCGAGGGAGAATCCCTCGGTCCAGAATTCCGTGAGGGATACCTGACCGCTTAGAAACGGGTTTGAGCTTCATCCCGTGGACTCCGGAGATGAGTCAAGCAACCCTAAGAAGGACGAAGGGCTATCGCCCATTGACTGCCCTCCGAGGACCCAAGTCCATGCGCTTGGAGAAGAGGGAGGAACCATCATCGACTCAGAAGAGTCCTCAAAGAGCTGCTCGGCCTGAGCCACCTCCACCTGCCGAGGTTTATCGAGTGAGGGTGACAGACAGCCTATGGGGAAACCCAAGGCCGACCGGAGAATTTTGGTCGGAGCCCCAACTAATGGTTGTGGAGGCGGAGGTTCCACCAGAATCGTGGGGCAGTTGGAATTGGCGAACAACCGCCTGAGAACAGGCTCCTCGACTACAACGAGGGTTGTTTCGCTGTTCGTGACAGCCACTTAATGGCCGGGGAAGACGACTGGGTCGGCTTATTCCCGTCAAAAGGAGTTGTTGCCACATAAGTTCTTCGCACTCCGACGCAACTTGGCGTCAAGCCTCCCTCGCTCGAGGAAGAGCGGCGGCGCCGCTTGCCGCGGTGCCGAGACAGGAGACCGCCATGGCAGCGGATCGGTTGGACCGCGAGGATGTCCGAGACCGAGTCTCGACTAGGCCGAGAAGGCGAGGAGAAGTGTCGGAATCGCACTCGCCCGGACGATCCCACCAGGCTCCGGAACCGAGGCACAGACGAGCCGACGGGATCTCAACTCCCACCGGGGAACCGGGAGAGGGATTCTCAGCTTTCCAGCTGACAACTCAGCTAATGGGTCGAGAAAATCTCGACGCGCCGACGGAGTCTCGGTCAACTGGCCTGACGGGGACACCGTGAAGCCAGTGGCCGAGCTGAGGGTCGCACCGTCGACTGCGCCACAAGGGAGGGGGATTCTTCCGCCTCCCAAGAGCCGACGGAGAGACTTACTTGCTCTTTTGGACCTGGTAAAGGTCCCAAGAAGTTGGACCTCACCCTTGGTCGAGAGGGTCAGACAAAGCTCCCAAAAGAAGCCGAGTACGAGGCACCGAGAGGAGAGCGGACAAATGCCGCAGCCGAGGTAGAAGCGCCCGCGCCGCTTCCTCTTCGAGGGCGATCATCTGCTCGGAAGGATCTGCCGAGCCCGCCATGACACCGCCAATCGGGCCTATAGATTTCACCGGTGGAATTCTTTTCTCGGGCGACCCAGTCTGTGATCGGGCAGCACGGTCTTCATGGACGAGGGCAAAAGGAAGAGCACAAGTTGCAGGCCTGCGGGTCGTGCTCAAGGCCCAGGCAGTAGACGCACGTGGAGTGCGGATCCGTCCTAGACATCTTCTGCCCGGAAGGGCACCTCCGAAAACCGGGAGTCGATTTGTCCATCGCAGCCACGAGGAGAAAAAGACCGAAGTCTTTTTAGCAAAAAAACCTTTTGATTTCGAACTTTCGAAGAATTAGGAACCAGTCTTAAACGCAGCGCATTAAGGAGGGAACCTGAGCTTCCAAGCGGTAAGGAAGATCTGGCGTCATGGGGCGGAGCCGAGAGTTTTACCACCCAGGTGGGTGGGAGGAGCCAGTTTGAAGACCTTCCGGCAAGATTTAAAGCGGCAAGGAACCTGCCAATAAGTGTGGATGAACAACATATCCATGTCCCTAGAAATACAGTTTTCCAAGTCAAATACTTAAGCTCTGCCGAAGACAGAGGCTCAAAGGGGGGTTGCATTAGCTGAGCAATGCATACATTAAGATCCCAAGCCGGGGCAGGGTCCCTGAATGGGGGATTGGTGTGAAGCAATCCTTTAAAAAACTTGGAAAATACAGGATGAGCAGAGAGAGAGAAGAGGGCTTCCCTGCTGAAATGAAGGCAGAGACAGCAGCCAAGTGCACTTTCAGGGTGGCTGGTCTCAGTCCCAAAGAATTAAGATGGACCATGTAGTCCAATACAGTAGGTAGATCAGCAGATTCTGGGGAAACATGCTTCCCAGAACACCATATGGAAAACCTTTTCCACTTGCAGTTATAGGTAGCCCTGGAGGAAGGCTTCCTAGCAGCCTTCAGGATTTCGAGAACACTTTGAGAAAGTTGCAAATCAGCAAATTCTAACTGCTCAAGAGCCAAGCCTTGAGGTTGAGGGATTTGAGATTGATACCAAACTCTCCCCTGAGCACAGGTTAACAGATTGTGGTTCCTGGGGAGACACAGGGGAAGATGGACTGCTAAGGATAGAAGGAGTGGGTACCAGGGCTGCCTGGCCCAGTCTGGAGCAATCAGGATCATTTTGCAGGGCTGAGACCTGATTTTGACTAGTACTTTGAACAGGAGAGGGAAGGGGGGAAGGCATAAAGAAACTTCCCTTCCCAATCGAGGAGACAGGCATCCAGGGGAACTGAGCCCAACACTGGGGGCCTGCAACAAAACAGTGGAAGTTGATAATTGTCTGGGGCTGCGAAAAGATCTATCTGAGGAGTGCCCCATCTGGCAAACACTATCCCCAGTACTAGGGGATCCAGTGACCATTCGTGATGGCCCTGGGAAATCCTGCTGAGGGCATCTGCCAAGACATTGTCCTTGCCTGGGAGGTGAACTGCTATGAGGGAAGTGTTCAGGGAGTAAGCCAGAGACCACAACTTCATTGCCTCAGTGCACAAGGTCAAGACCGAGTGCCCCTTGTTTGTTGATGTACCACATTGTAGTGGTGTTGTCTGTTCTGACCTGTACCACCTTGTTCTGAACAGATGCAGAGAAAACCTGAAGTGCTAGAAAAACAGCTCTGAGTTCCAACAGATTGATGTGGAGCAGAGATTCCTGAGGGGACCATAATCCCTGGGTGGAGAGGTCGCCCATGTGAGCTCCCCATCCCAAGTGGGATGCATCTGTAGTAAGGGTCAAGGAATGGGACAGAGGGATGAAAGGCACCCCCTGTCTCAGATTGCTCTGATCCTGCCACCACTGAAGGGCCTGGATCAGGGTTAGAGTCACTGGGATTAACTTGGATAGAGGATCTCTTCTTTGAGACCAGAAAGCTCTCAAATGGAACTGAATGTCCCTCATCTGAAATCTTGCTCCTTGCACCACAGCTGTGGAGGCAGCCATGTGCCCTAGGAGCTGCAGGAAATGCCTTGCTGGTCGAGAAACCTGCAGAGTGAAGGAAGTGGCCAGGGCCACTAAGGTCCTTACCCTGTCCAAGGGAAGGAAGGCTCTGGCCTGCTTTGTATCCAGTTCTGCGCCTATAAAGGTGAGTACCTGGACAGGTTCCAAACTGACTTTGGAAGATTGAGAAGAAATCCCAGAGAGGTAAGCAGCTGCTGGGTAACTAGCAGGTGTGATTTGACCTGGTCTGGAGACTGACCCACAATGAGCCAGTCGTCCAGGTAGGGAAAATGGCAATCTTTGCCTTCTTAGGTGGGCGACTGCTACTGCCAGACACTTTGTGAACACCCTTGGGGCAGAAGTGAGGCCGAAGGGCATTGCTCTGAACTGATAATGGCCTGAGGGCAGTTCGAATCTGAGGTACTTTCGATGGGAGCTTCTGATAACATGGAAGTAGGCATCTTTGAGGTCCAGGGAGGCTAGCCAGTGCCTGGCCTTAGGGAGGGTAAAATCATTCCCAGTGTCACCATTTTGAACTTTGGCTTTAAAAGGTGCTTGTTTAGATATCTTAAATCCAGGATAGGCCGCCACTCTCCTGTCTTTTTTGGGGTAAGGAAGTACCTAGAGTACAGACCCTTGCCCTGGTGAAGGGGTGAAACCTTTTCTACAGCTCTGAGAGCCAGGAGGGTTGAGACTTCTGTTTCCAAAGCAAGAGTCTCTAAAGGGTTTGAAGGTGGAAAAGATCTGGCTCTCATCTTCGAAATTTCTTGAAGCTGAGAACTAGACCCTGGCTCACTACTTCCAGGACCCACCTGTCTGAAGTTAAAGACTGCCAGTCCTGGACTAGTGAGCCAACCTGCCCCTGCAGGTAGTGGAGAGCCGACCCTGGGCATCCCATCAGGGTGCCTGTTTGGCAGGGGCTTTAGGCTGAGGGGTGGAGCAGGCCTGCTCGAACCCCGCCTGCCTCTCCTCTGAAGAACCCCTCTGTACATAGGCTGAAGAGGAGGGGCCTGAGTCTGGTAAAAAGGCCTGTGAAAAGGCCTACCCCTACCCCTGGGGGGCTGCCTCTGAGGAGTGGCTTGCCGTTCCTTGGCTTGTGCACTCCTGTAAGTGGTTCTATATTCATCCATTTTCTTCGTATAATTCTCTGTCTGCTCCCCAAACAGAGAATTTCAAAATCACATTCACACTGATCATAATCCTCATCCCCCTCCTCTGGTTCATAGAACTCATCTATATCATAATCCTGAACCACTGGAACCGACCGAACCGACCTTTTGCCAGACAGTGGCGGTTCGGAGGGAACCGGGGACAGGGACTGGACAATCTGTATTGCCCTGGCTATCTCAGCAGCAGTTGGAGAAGGAATTTTGGACTCCAAACCTGCTGATTTTTTAGATTTCTTTGCTGGAACTGGCTCCTCAAAGCCAGCTTTTCGTTTGCCCGAGGAAGTCTCGCCTTGGTCAGAGGGCACTCCCTCCGGTTCGGTTGGCACCGAACCGGGCTGGCCATCCAAGTCAGTGGACTTTTTGGCCTCTCGTGCCCTGAGCCTGCCCAATCTCTTGTCCAGGGTGGCTGCAGGGAAATTTTTACAAATCTGGCAGTCTGAATTGAGGTGGTCAAACCCCAGACAATAGACACATGTAGTGTGTGGGTCAGCCTTGGCAAAGGCTTCCCCACAGACACTACAGTGTTGAAACCCAGTGGGCCCGGTTTTTCTTCTGGGTTTCTCAGACATGATGCCAGCCTAACCAACCAACTTGCCTTTTGATGGCAGTGCCAAGCAAGACACCCTTATTGGTTCCAAACCGTGTCATTGGTCCTGGAAAACGAATGAAACTGCTTTTTAGAACCGATAAGAACCAGGAACTGCGATTTCAAAAGCCTTAAAAGGCTTTAAACTTATATTTAACATAACTCGATCGGTTCAACCGAACCGATAATACTTTACAAGTTCCACACAGAAAAAACCCTATCTATTACTTACGATTACCATAGACAGAGCCTGAACCGATCGGTTTTATGTTAAAATGATGAAATCAGTTAAATTAAACCGAGAAATAGCGCTTAAACCGAAGAAATGAACCGAGCAACAGGAGGACTCTCCGAGCGACTGTTCAGTGAGGCGGAGTAAAGAATCTGACGGTTTCGGTTTGAAACCAGCCAAACAGAGTTTGAACCGAGCTCAGTTTAAGCTCCATGCTCTGCATGGAAGTTAACTCTTTCACCTCCGGAGCAGTTCTAAGGCTGGGGCAAACTGCAATAGTCATAATATAGCAAGACTTCATGTTGTTTGAAGTGATATTCTCTGGTGGTATAGTGCCCCCCCACCCCCATCCCACGATGGCCTAGTTGGAATGTGTGTATTTCCTGGTGGAACAGTGGCTTCCCGCACACCCCAGCTGGAATGTATGTGATACTCCCTGTGTGGAACAGCTCTCATCCTGGCAGCTGACATAGCTCTCTTTTCCGCCCACTACATCATCAGCATTGTGATATCAGACAGTGACATCACAGACAACTGACCTGGCAGCTGCTAAGTGGCTGTTCCTAAGCAGCAGTGATGTTACATATATAGCCCATGATGCTTTGCATTATGGGAGTATGTGTGATTTTGTATTTCTTTGAAACTTGGCTTCCCGGCCAATGCCCTTTGGGGGTAACCATTGCCTCAGTGCTTGGGTACTGAGATTCTTTGTCTTTTAGCTTGTTTTTTGGTTTTATTGGGTTCACCACAACATAACCCAGACAGACCATCTTAGGGTAGCTGGTTCATTCCACTGGGGTGTCATACAGAAGAGGCACACTGATGAGTCCTGGTAGGACAAAACACATTTTTGTGTCTTTTTGTTGGCCCCCTTTACAGACTGTGTGAGAGACCTTTCGGCACCATGCATTTCTGCTTAAATCTGAACCAGCATAATATTCTGTGGTGATTTGTATATACAGCCCATGATGCTCTGCATTGTGGGAGTATGTGTGATTTTGTATTTCTTTGAAACTTAGCTTTCCAGCCAATGCCCTTTGGGGTAACCATTGTCTCAGTGCTTGCGTATGGAGGTTCTTTGTCTTTTAGTGATGTCACAGTCAAGTGAGGTCACAATGATGAATATATAGTGTGGGGAACAGAGCTACATATGTCAGCTGCCCGGCAGAGTGCTGTTCCACACATCACACCTACTAACAGCAGGTAAACAATCTTCTAATTAACGAAAGGGAAAAGGAAAAGTACCTCAGATTTACAAGGTAATAGTTGACAGCTTTTAAAAACTCATATTAGTTTAAGGCAGTACACTAGCTCTTTAAAATAAACTGCCACAGTGTCTGTGGCTGAGTAGGTAGCATGCTTGCATCTGGGTCCAGAAGATCGGAAGGTCATGGGTTCTTGCTCCACACCTGGTGCTTGTGATACTACCCATAAGTGACACTATAGTGCAGTATGAGAGGGGGGATACCCTGCTGAGGTGCCATCCTTCGGATGAGACCTTAAATCTGAGGCTGCTTCTTCCCATCTCTGGTCATTGTCCAGGCAGAAGCTGAAGATCCCATGGAATGCCTGTACCTAAACAATACTGTCCTATGTTTGCCTATACCTAAACACTATTGCCTGTACATAGGCACTATTGTACTTTGTCTTCCTGTACCTATACACTGTACTGTGGCAAGACCTGCCCCAATTATATGCTTCTTCACCTGTACAAATGGTAGCTCATATGTCTGGCAATATGCTGCTACTACTGTATACCAGGACATACCTGTAAAAAGTGCCTTTGGTGCCAGTGTATTCCCACCCAATCATCAAAATAAAAATAAACAACTTGTCGAAGTAGAGTGGGGGAGTTTCTCCTGTGTCATGGCCAACATTCCCCATCTGTAAAACAGCTCCATGAAACCCACCCCCCAGGACAAACTTGGAACAAGCCATCTCAGCTTAGAGTGCCTTTCCTGGTCAAAAAATTACAAATAAATTAATAAAATGTCGGCAATACTGACTGTAGGTTAGTGGTGATTAGCTTGTTTTCTATGTTGGTTTTACTGTATCCGGACATAAAATACAGAAAATGCATTTTTCTGACCTTGTTCTGTTTAAATAAATGAGCAATGCCGCCTGTGAGGGCCTTCACTGCACCACTCTTCTGTTCCATCATCTTCTCTAGGTTCAAACGGAGCCCGGTGACTAACATAATTGAGGAAAAAAAGAAAGCTTTAGTGAGCAAAGCAAAATGTTCCACGTTCATCAGTCACAACTGCCTTCAAATCTGCTGATAAAGTGTGAATGTGTAAAACATTGTATTTGCAATATGCACCACTTTTCCATTAAGTACATATGTGATCCAAATGGGCATATTCTTGTTAAACCTTTTAAATATGATAATAAAAAACACAATATTATTCAGTTCTGCATCACTACCATTAGGATGGATTTACTATTGGGATGGGTGAAAATGCCTCATTCATTTTTGTGGAATTATTTCAAAGAAAAGTGCAAATTACACTACCATTGTCTGTGTTATTTTATTTGTAACATATTTTTACCAGGTAAGCAAAGAGTCTAAATGAGCTCATTTCCAGCTGTGACCCGGGGGGGGGTTGGCAGGAAAATCAGAAACTACAATACAAACAATTCCAGTAGTAAAGATGTACAAAGTCAATAAACACCAAGTCACCAGCTCATCAAATGTACAGGAACAAAATATATACAAAGTCACCAGTTAACACAGTATATACACAGAGTCGAATCATATTCAGGTATCACAGGCAAAATGGGAATGCAGTTCCCGTATAAATATGAATGAACTACTGCTATACAGAACACCTATGAGGAAGGCCCATCTCAGACATGGTCAGGGTAGGAGTAACGAACTGGGACCAGAACCCCATTAAATTAGGGAATAACTCTAGGACAATTTAGACAGGACAAAGGAACATGTGCTCCTTGAGCTTAGCAGCCTGGAAACTGGTAATGGTAGTGAGGGAAGAGGAGATGTTCCATATATGGGGAAGTCTGTACCTGACAGAGGCTTGTCCCACAGCGAGTCTACACCTATGAATTTGTTGTCTTTTTTCATTCTCTGACCTTAAAGAGTATGAGGGATTGGAAAAGGGGGTACATGTCACGGAGACACCCCGGAGGTTTCCTGGACCAGTATTTGGCACCTAGCAAAGCAATATGGAGGGACTGCCTCATAGGGAGGGGGGCCAGTCAAGGTCCTTATACATAGTGAAATGGTCGGTACAGGGGAGGGCAGGCCAACACAAAGCTACAGAGTGTATTGAAGAGGGTGGCGAGCTTAGCTTGGACAGAGAAGGAGGTTCTAGACAACTACATCCCCATATTCAAGCAATGGGAAGGTAGAGCATTCAACCACAGTTTTCTGGTTTTAAAAGGGAGACAATTTTTAACCTTGTAGAGAGACCCAAGTCTAGTGAAACATTTTCCCAACTATACAGCTTATGCGAAGAGAGTAGTCTAGCCGTTACTCTAGGATCATGCCAAGGTATTCATAGGAAAGTACAGAGTCAACAAGGTCACCAGATAAGGCGCTCCGCTTCAGAGAGGATGGGATAGAATGCAACCAACGGGCAGTGCCAAAAAGCATCGGGACGGTTTTCTTATTTATGATTCACAGCTACTTGACTGGCTAGGAACCATTTATGCACATTAACAAAGTCACACTGAAGAGAAAGCTCAATGTCAGAGAAACAGTGACCATATTAAAATAATTATGATATTGTCTATGTACATGTCATTTTTGTATTTTAGGCAGTTTGGGGAGCTGAGTAACTCCCAGAGAGAGACAGAGAGAGAGGGGAAATTTCGGACCCTAATTTTACTGATTGTTGTCCTATCAGAGAGCTAGGAGATGAACCAATGTATGGAGGATGCAGAGACACCAGAGGAGGCTAATTTGGCTAACAGCAGTGTATGATTAACTTTATCAAATGCTTTAGCCAATTCTACAAAGACTGCACCGGTCTCTTGGCTGACATCCATAGGTGAATGGATGTGGTCAGTAACTCTAAGCAGAGAGGTAGAAGCGGAATGGACAGGGCGGAAGCCCAGTTGGAAGAAGTGATAAAGCCTGACATGTCAAAATAATTAGAGACTCGTTCACTAACCAACCTCTCCAGCATTTTGGAGAAAGAGGGGAGTAGAGATATGGATGGTAGTTTGTCGGGCTATCAGTGGCACCTGCTTTTTGAAGTGGGACAACTCAGGCATGTTTACAGCTTGAAAGGGAGGTGCCAGAGGGCAGAGAATGACTTAAAATGTGCATGATGGAGGAGACCGGGGCTGGAGCTCCTACAGCTCGGAGTCTGGGTGATAAGCTGTTAGATCCTCAAGAAGAGAGAACATTCAGAGAAAGGCGTTCTCTCAAAATGTTTAATTTCGGGAGGGGGAAAAAGCCTGATGTCCCACCAGTTAAAGGAGCTAACAGCAGGCTAGTGGTTGTCAAAGGAGATATGAGGGCCCTGGGGCAGTCTATAAAGAACTGGTTTGGCGCATCAGCAGATAAGGGTCGGCAAATATCACTCTGCAAGCCCGAGGCATTCAGAGAGGTGTTGAGAAGCTAGTGAATGGTTTCCTAAACTTTAGAAGGGTCTGAGCCACAGAATAAGAATTTGTTTAGGAAACAGGTGGCCTTAGTCTGCTGGGTGACTTTGGTGCAATAGTTACAGAGTCTTGTGAAAGCCTGCCTAACACAGAAGGTATCACAGAAGCTTTGTGCCTAGCTCAAGCAGCATCTCTTAAATGGAAGAGGCTGACAAGATCAGACGTGAGGAGGAAGCCACAAACTCTAGAGCACCTATGGGGGTGTATCTATTACATACAGAGTTAAATGTAGCAATAACATTATTTAAGGCTCCATTCAGGTTGGGCAATGAGAGGGTTGGGCACCATATAGCATGGTGATGACCTTCCACAAAACTGCCAAGGTGAAATGACCTGAGAGATCTGACCAGAATAATTCTTGGGGGGAAGGGGGTCCTGGGGGTATTTATCTTTCTAATGCAGTAGATCATGCAATGGCTGCTGAAGATATGGAGGGCATCTGCCACCATTATTCTGTAAGGATGAGAAATAAGAACCTGGTTGATTGTGCAGTGGTTCAGAGACTTGGCACTTAAAGGAGAAGGGAACATTAGTTATGTTTGAATAGTGGTAGATTGGGAGGTTTTATTTCCAGCAACCCAGTTTGCATTGAATCTCCTAGTAAAATATGTTCACCACCATTTTAAGAATCCTGAACTTTTTGCAGAATGGTGGCAGCAAAATCAGGAGATTTCCCAGGTGCGCAGTAGAGAACAGTGATACAAATGGGGACCGAGCATGGGAAATGAAGCAGCTCTGTCAGCAACTCGTAGGACTTGGGAATGGACTCCTGATGCGAGATGGAGAATTTTAGGTGGCTAGCTGTACAAAGCAGAACACCACCTCCATGGTCAAAGTGATCCTGTCTGTGGACAGAGAAGCCTGGAATTGAAACAGTGGTGGCGTTAACCCTTGGGGAGAGCCACGTTTTGGACTGAATAAGGATGTCTAGATTATTTTGGCCAACCCAAATTCATACCAAGTCAATTTTAGGCAGCAGGCTCCTGGTACTGGTGTGGAATATTTTAAGACCTTTTGGCAGAATCAGAGAATTACTGGGGGATAGGGAGGCAGGATTTACCTACACATCGCTAATAAGGTGGTGAAGGAGCATCACAAACAAATGGCTAAATCTAGAGGATGAGGCAAGGGGTTTCCTGCTTGGGGGTTGGGGGTGCTGGGGCTAGAGCTGGATTCCCCAAGGTCGTAGATCAGGGGTAGGGCTTCAGGGGTATGCCAGTACGTGGGAAGAGCCACTGATGTATACTGGAATAATGTGGAGCACTGACCATCTCCAAGGAGTGAGGGGACATGCAGGTAGGGGAGTATGGCAGAAGGGTTGCTAACAAAAGGATAAACATAATGATAAGGTTTTATGCAGGGCAGTAAATATAATAAAGGACTAATACCACAATTAAAACCTAAAGTAACTAGTATAATGAACAGAGCTAAATGAGTATCTAACAAACACAAGCACCCTAAACTGGCCTGGCAAAGAGGTGGGAGTCGGGTAACTGGGTACTAAAACAGAGTACTGAAGGAGTAACTAAACTATTTTCTGAATGCAAAATGGCCTAGCAAAGGAACAATTGTAAATAGCATAGTTTTAACTTTCAGATACCGAAACAAAAACTCAGCACTTGCACTCAAACAGAAATATATGGACTAGACTCACATTATAGTAGGCTAAGCAGGGTATGTAATGCAATTAAGTCAGCAAAACCTAATCCAACCAAGTCTTGCGCACAGCCGGAGTCTTTGGGAGTCATGCACTTACAGTTGTAATTGCACTGTATAGCACAAAGGGCATAATGGTTGGCTGCTGGCAGACTCTCCTGGCTGATTCCCATGCAGAATCCTGTGATGTCCTTTGCACTACAGTTCTTCACACTGAGGACTGCTACAGGGCAAAATCCTAATATTGGCAGCTGATTGGTCCACAGTCCTTAGGGGAGGCACAGCTTGCTGTTGGCTCCTGAGGACAAGGGTTGGTCTCCCACTGTGATTGGTGATGGAGGGTGGGGAAGGATTCAGGTGGATGGTGCCCTCTTGACCTTCCTGAAGAGGCTCCCGTGACAGCAGACAGCTTGCAATAGCAGTGGGGACAGCCGCAAGAAATGTTCTACTTTTGGTAAGCTTTCTAGCTCCACACACTTCTAATTAAGCGGCCGAATGGTCCACAGCCCTTAGGAGAGTAACAGCGTCTTGCTGGCTCCCGAGGGCAAGGGTAGGTCTCCTGCGGCAACTGGTTATGAGGGGTGGGCAGAATTCAGGTGGACAGTGCTCTCTCGACCCCTGGATGAGGCTCTTGTGATGGTGGGTGGCTCATAATAGCAGTGGGGAGAGCCACAAGCAAAGTTTGAATTTCAGTGGGCTTTCTAACTCTGCCCACTCCTGCTAATTCTGGCAGCTGATTGACCCACAGTCCTTAGGAGAGTCACAGTTTGTTGCTGGCTCCCAAGGTCAAGGGTGGCTCTCTCACAGCAATCAGTGATGGGGGTGGACAGGATTCAGGTGGACAGTGCCATCTCAGCGACCCCCCCCCCCGATGTTTGTTTTTCCATTTTTGCATGATTTTGCCATTTGTGCAAAAATGGCAAAATCCAATGATTTTTGTGGAAAAAAAACTGCACAAAAACCTTTTCACACAATTCTTGGTTACTGTAATGAAGTGATTTCAGCTGTTGAGTTTGCTTCAGTTACTCAGGACATGGTCATTTGGATTCTAGGGTAGTAAATCAATTCAACAAGCAATATATTAAACAAGACAACTAAAATGTGAAAAAGAACGGTTACGTACTTACTGTAACAGTAGATCTTTGAGAGAATCTCTCATCAGGCCACACCTAAGCAGCATAAGCCGTTAGGCTCTAGGACCACACAGAAACTTTTCTCAAGCAATACCACAAGGGCCACCCACGACAACGTCAGATGTCAACATCCCTACATCTAAGTGTGGGCAGCCCAGACTCTCCTCAGTTCCCCGCTGAAGGTTAAACTTAGAGCACCTCCCTGTTGGGAACCAGGAGAGAAACTATAGTTCCGCCCAGTAGTTAAGCCCTGAAGAGGAAAAGGGCAACACTGGTATGGCCCCAATGTCCCAAGAGGAATAAGTGCAGAGGGCCGTCTCTAGGACACCAGGAAAAGGACAAATGGTTCCAGCCGCCAGGCAAAGCTGGAAACAGCTCATAGACCGTCCCACTGAAGAAGCCATACCAATATGCAAAAGCTGAAGAAGGCAAAAGCCCAAGGAGAACAGAGGGCAGGTCGGCATGGCTTGATGAAAGAGAGTCTCTCGAAGATCTATGGCTACAGCAAGTACATAACTGTTCTATCTTCTACGAGGATCTCTCTCTTTCATCAGGCCACA
Organism: Neoceratodus forsteri; assembly: GCA_016271365.2. Taxonomy (NCBI): domain Eukaryota; kingdom Metazoa; phylum Chordata; order Ceratodontiformes; family Ceratodontidae; genus Neoceratodus; species Neoceratodus forsteri. The sequence continues at coordinate 647,524,948 of CM028131.1, forward strand.
CGTATGGAATGAGTCCCAAGCAGTACAGACAGAGAGACAGTTTGGGAGGCTGGAGGCTAAAGGCCTAAGCTAGAAGGACTTAAACCCCAGCCAGGCTGAAGCCTGCCCTTCTTCTAGAGGCAATGTCTAAACTGTAGTGCTTTATACAAGTATGGACAGTACTCCAAGTTGCAGCAGCACAGATGTCTGCAACTGACACATTCCTGAAACAGGCAACAGAAGTGGCCATGTCTCTGGCTGAATGGCCACACACAACCCCAGGAAGTTCCTTACCATACATCCTGTAACAGAACGCAATACAGCTGGCCAACCATTCGGACAAACACTATTTAGAAACTGAGACACCCTCTTTCCCAGTGGCAAAAGAAACAAAAGGCTATGAGGTCTTCCTGCAGTCCTTCATATGATGAATATAATGACTGAGTATTCTATGTACATATAATGAATGGAGCAATGCTCCCCCTGGATTGGCATGCTCTGAGAACTAAACTGGCAGGTGGACGGCTTAATTGAAAGTAAACTCAGACACTACCATTGGTAAGAACTTAGAATGCATACGCAAAGACGCCCTGTCTTTGTGGAAAATCAAATAAGGAGGCTCGCACACATGAGCCTGCAGCTCCGAAGTTCTTTGAGCAGACATAACAGCAACTAAGAACAATGCTTTCCACGACAGGAAGCATAGCCCGCAAGTCGCGGCTGAAGCCAAAATAAGCTTCTCTAACACAGGATTCAAGTCCCAAGCTGGGACTTGATTGCAGATGGGAGGCTTCAAACGCGGAATGCCTCACAAAAACATATAAGGGCCACGTCCGACTAGGTCAAAGTACATGGAAAGCTAATACAGCAGCCAAGTGCACTTTGAGAGAAGAGTACTGTAGTCCTGTGTCTGACAAGGGCAGTTAGTACTCCAGAATCTGATTCACTCAACATGTGAAGGGATCCAGGTGATAGAACGTGGCCAACAAAGCAAAATGCTTCCACTTCATGGGGTAAGTAGATCTGGAGGAAGGCTTCCTGGCAGCTACAAGGACATCAGCCACTTTCTGGGACACTCCAAATCTCGCTTTGGCTATGTCTTCAGGAGTCAGGCATGGAGATGGTATGACTTGAGGTCCAGATGGACCAGTGTCCCTGATCCTGTGACAACAATCCCATGTACAGGGGCAGGTGCACTGGGGTGTTCCACTGCTAACTGCTGTGGCAATGGAAACCATATCCGACAAGGCCAGAAGAGGGCCACAGGAATTAATAGAGCCCAGTATCAAACTCTTATTGACTATCTGTATGGGGGTAAGAATGAGTCCCCACCCCTTGTCTGTTTATGTAATGTACCACACTGACAGTTTCCTACTGCGCCAGTACAGGACCCAGGAATAGAGGGATCTGAAAGGCTTGCAAAGTGAACAGAACAGCCCTCATCTCCAGAATGTGTATATGGAGGGATGTCACCATTGTTCCACGTTCCCTGTGTCTGGTGGGGATCCATATGTACCCACCAGCCCAGCCCTGAAGCATCTGCTAAGAGGAGGGAATGAGGAAGGGAATCCCTTTCAGCAAGTTGCTGGGTTCCATCCACCACTGGAGCACCTTGTGAACAAAGGGAGATACTAGAACCTGATGTTCTAGAGGGTCGGTGTGCTGATCCCACTGGCCCTCAAAGTCCACCGGGGGGGGGGGGTCCTCATGGACAGTCCTGCCAGGTGTGTACCATGACAATGGCTGCAGCCAGCAGGCCCAACAGGCGCAGGACTGTCCTTGCTGTGACATACCACATTTGAGAAACACCCAGCCTGAGCTAAGAGGCATTCCATCCTGTCCTGGGGGAGGAAGGCTAAGCCTTGAGCAGCGTCCAGTACTGACACTATGTACTGTAGGTGCTGAAAAGGGGTGATGACTGACTGGGGCAGACTTACCGCGATTCCCAGGGTGTTGAACAGCTGTCTGGTATGTGCTAGCATCTGAGTCAAGTGCTCTTGGACTGAGAGCTACGCACCCAGTCGCCAAGATAAGGGAGGACGTACATTTCCTCTCTCCCAAGAATGGCTGTCACCACTGTCAAGCATGTGGTAAACACCTATGGCACAGATGACAAGCCAAGGGGGAGAGGGCAACAGCCTGAACTGGCCATGCTCCTTGGAACAGGGACCTGAAGTACCGCTTGTAAGAGGGACAAATCTTGATATGTCGGCAGGCAGCCTGCATATCAAGGGGAGCATATTCAGTCCCCTTGTTTCAGGTGTGGCAGCAGACCTGGCAGAGTGACCATTCTGAACTTCTTGTACTGAAAGTAGAAGGTCAGATTCCTCAGATCCAGAGTGGTCCTCAAGTCCCCATGGAGATAAGAAAGAAATGAGAACAGAACCTTTTGTCACTTTGTTGCCCAAGAACTGGTTTTATGGCTCTGAAACGAAACTGAAATAGTTCCTGCAGGAGGCCAAAGCATAGGTGGTCAGGGCTGCCGTTGTCTGCCCCAGCAAAACAGCCGTCTCCGCCGGATCACTGGAAGTGGGGCTGGAGGGAGATAGGGAGCCCTGAAGGGTGAACTGAAAGCAGGCATGAACACTCCAGAGTGGGGTCACGCACCTCTCTGCCTAAAAGCATGTGTGGTTGGCACTTTTCCCTAGTCAACATTGGGAGGGGAATGACAGGGGGTGCAGAGGATCCAGGTGGAGCCCGGCACAGCAGGAGCCACTGCGGTGCCCAGAGTGGTGGCGGGGGAGGGCATGACGTCTGTAACCCTACCCGTGTGCCAGGGTGGGGCAATACAGACATGACCCACGCTGCCCGGAGGGAAGGCACACTTGCTGTCTCATGTTGGGGGTGGCCAGGATCATGGGTTGGTGGCCATAACCCCTCTATACCACTCAGGCCAGGGAGAATGGATTGGGACCATTCTGTGGCCAGAGTGAATCCAGATCTGTCACAGGAATGGCCGGCTGGGCAGGAATGCCAAAGGGTCCCCATGTCGCACTGCCCCCAGGGGCAGAAGAAGGGTTCAAGAAAAGTAAGGGCAACATTCTGGTACCTGAACACCTGTGAGCCCCAGTGGGAAACCTGCTTATGTAGCCACCAAAGGCTGGGTGGGCTCAGGATGCAACTAGCCCCAACTCCAGAAAGGGCATGGAAGTGCTCCCCCATCAAAGGAAAGAAGGAGGGGGACAAGGCCTGTCTACCCAAGAAGCAGTCCAGGAGGAAAGAGACTACTGCACTCCTGCAGAAGCCATGCCATCTGCACTGGCTGTGTACCAGGAGGAGAGGGAGAAAGGGGTTCCTCCAAGAAGACCCAACCCTGTAGGGTGGCTGGGAGCCATATGCCAAAGAAAGAGGCCACCATCCGGACAAGCACCCTCCATCGATGGGGAGAGGCCAGAGGCAACATCAACGAGGCTCTGCATGAAACAAGCCTGGTCCAAGTGTTAGGAGGGACTAAGGTGGGTGAACCGCTCGGTGTCCACCTCCATATCGACGGGCACAAGATGTACCCATCATCGATCTTGGAAGGCCAGAGGGGACATTGACGGCACACTACCCAAGCCAAGTCTGGTCTGAACAGGGGGACCAAGGTCAGAGAGACCCTCATCCTTTACATCCATGCCGTCGACAAACTCTAGAGGACAGCTGACAGTGGAGGCAAGAGGTGCCACCGTCAGAGTAGCCAATATGACCACTGCCATACGATGGTAATGGAGGCATCAATGGGGGAGGCATTGGGCACCACCTTCGACAAGGCTGGGAAGCCATGACTGCCTAAAAGAAGCCCATCACTACGGCCACCGCAGGGGCAGTGGGGAGGAGGGCATCGACAGGGGAGGCACTGGGTGCCACCGCTGAAGAGTCTGGGCCAGCCACAACTTGGGTGAAAGCCAGCTAAACCCTGTCCATAGTGACAACAGAGGGGCAGGCGGGATGGGAGAGGCTGCAGCGAGGGAGGCATGGGGCACCACCGCAAGAGCCCTCTCGAAGTGAGATCTAAGATTAGTTTCACGTTTTAGTCTTCACTGTCTGGATACAAAAATACATTATTTATGTACAATACACAGAGAACAGTTAAGTACTTACGTAACACTGGATCTTTGAGGATTATCTCTTTCATCAGGCCACACCTTTGGGAACTATACCTGTGTCAGAACTAGGACCAGACAGAAACTTCTGCAAGCCAGGGGCCACCCACGACCATGTCATGCGCCAGCATTTAATAAACGTGAGCGGTCCCATCTTTCCTCAGTTCCCTGCCAGAGGTTATGCTAGCAGGACCTCTGTCTGGGGAACCAGGAGGTAAAGACAGCACCCAGCATACCAGGTTACAGTGCGTGCTGGAAAAGGCAGTGATGGAATGACTCAGTGCAGGAAGTCCAGTGTCCTACGCCTGAAGGGGGAAGGAGGGTGGGTCGGCATGGCCTGATGAAAAAGATACTCTCAAAGATCTACTGTTACGGCAAGTACATAACTGCTCTATCTTCTTCAAGGATATCTCTTTTGCCAGGCCACACCCTTTGGAATGAGTCCCAAGCAGTACCAAAAACGTACAGTCTGGGCGCATGGAGATATACATTTTCATGAAAGCAGGCCCTTGTAGGACAGCTAGGCCAAACCCCAAACCCTGCTCATCTGCGGGAGACAATTTCCAGACTGTAATGTTTACTGAAGGTGTGGACAGTACTCCATGTGGCAGCTACACAGATTTCAGTGGTTGAAACATTGCAGAAACAAGCACCTGGAGTGGCCATATGGAATAACCATGAACCACACCAGGATGTTCCTTACCGTACTTCCTATAACAGAACGTAATACAATGTGCCTACCATTTGTACAGGCGCTGTTTAGATACAGGGGTGCCTTCTTTCCCAGGGGTGAATGAAACGCAAAGCTGAGAGGAGTTTCTACAGTCTTTAGTGCAGTTCACATAATATCTCAGGATGCCATGGACATCCAAAGTATGGAATAATGCCTCCCCTGGACTGGCATACTCCAGGTAGTACACAGGAAGGTAAATTGTTTGATTCAAAGTAAATTCAGATACCACCTTACACAAAAACTTAGGACTGTTGTGTAAAGACACTGTCTTTATGGAAAATCAAATAAGAAGACTCGCACATTACAGCCTATAGCTCTGAAATCCTTCAAGCAAAAGTAATCGCAACTAAAAACACTTTCCATGAAAGAAACTGTAAGCCACAACTCACGTCTGGCTCTAAAGGAGCCCAAATAAGCTTTTCTAACACAAATTCAAGTCCCAGACTGGGACTCAATTTCTAATGGGAAGTTTCAAATGTAATATGCTCTCAAAAAATGTACGTACTACCTCGAACTGAGCAACTGTATGTCCATCAACAACTGCGTGAAATGCTGAAATAGTAATCAAATGCACCTTGAGGGAGGAATACTGAAGACCTGAGTCTGACAGGGACAACAAGTATTCCAACACTGCACTGACCAGACAAGTAAAGAGATTCAACTGCCTGGAAGTGGCCCACAGCATAAACCACTTCAATTTCAAACAGGTATGTCTGGTGGAAGGTATTCTGGCAGCCACCAGAACAGAAGCCACTTTAGAAGATACCCCAAATCGTGCCATGGCTATGTCTTCAGGAGCCACTCATGCAGATGTAGCTTCAGGTCCCCCTTGTCCTATGTCAACAGTCCCTTGCACAGTGGCAGAGGTACCAGAGGTTCCACTGCCAACTGCTGCAGCAGTGGGTACCAGATCTGCCATGGCCATACTGCAGTGATGAGGGTTGCCCCCTCCATCCTTAGTTTGAGTAGTACTCCCTGTATGAGAGGAAAGGGAAGGAAAGCATACAGAAATCTCCCTTTCCAAGAGAGGGACAAGGTGTCTCACCAGAAAACTCCAGGCCCTTGGATGAGCAAGCAAAATGGGCAGTTTTGTGTTGTGTGGGGGTGCAAAAAGGCCCACCTCTGGATGACCCCACCTTACAAAGAGGCCTTCCACTACCGTGGTCAGCACTCCCATTTGTGTATCCTGGACTGTGACCTGCTTAACTTGTCTGCCAAGGTGTTTTGGGCACCTTGCAGATGTATGGCTGAAAGTTCTAAGCCAAAGCCATGTTCCAGTGCCCACTGCTACACTCTCATTGCTCCCCTAAATAGTGGATAGGAATGAGTACCTCCTTGTTGTTGACATAATGCATTACACTGACATTGTCTGTTGGTATTAATACCGAACCTGGTGTCAGATGCGATTGAAAGGCCTGGAAACTAAACAGGACAGCCTCATTTCCAGGATGTTTATGTGTAGTTTCTTCTCCACCAGGGACCAAACCCCAATGTTTGGTAATGGCCCAGGTGTGCTCCTAACACACAGCCCAATGCATCCGCGGTCAGAATTTGTACCAGATTTGGCACTAAAACGGAACGCCCTTTCGTAGATTGGTGCAATCCATCAACGTCAGTGCTTTCCTCAATGGAGACATGACTAGCACATATTTGTTTAGGTCGTCTGAGGCACGATCCCATTGAACTTTTATGGATCTGCATATGCAAGCAAGTTAGTGGCACTGTTACTATTAGCTGCTGACATCAGGCCTAGAAGCCACAGCAGAGCTCTGACTGGGACATACAGTCTGCTGTACACCAAATGTGACCAAGCTATATGACGTTTTGCCTTGTCCAGAGGTAAGAATGCACAGCCTTGAGCAGTGTCCAATATGGTATGCCGTCTGAACGGCGACAATTGCACAGCAAATGATATTACAGCGGCAATTCGCTGTTGCCGCTATAATGTACCCGCAGGCCCCTGGCACTGCTTTGACCAGGTATTGCACCTCACCTCGAATCAACTGCAACTCGGAGTTGATAATCTTAAAGGATGGGGGGCTGGGAGGGCAAAGCCTCCGCCCCCCCCCCCAAAAAGACAGTTTACTTGATGGATTTATGCTGACCGCAACTTGCGTGTCAACATAAATCCGTCACTGTGATGTCAGTCGACATAATTTTTTGTCGAACCGGAGTCATGGATTCATCCAGTACTGCCACTATGTACTGCAATCTTTGACATGGGGTCAGTATCAATTTCAGCAGAATGACCATCACCCCCAGGTCGAACAACTTCCTGGTATGAGCTAGGGTGAAAAGCAAATGTTCCCTGGAGCATGCCTTCATTAGCCAGTCGTTCAGGCAAACACATACAGGCCTTCCCTGTGGTGGGCTGTTGCTACCACTGCCAAGCATTTGGTAAAGACTCTTGGCACAGAAGACAAGCCAAAACGCAAGACTCTGAACTGGTAATGTTTCCCATCCAACATGAATCTAAAGATATTTTCTGTGACTTTGTCCGATTTTTATATGAAGATAAGGATCCTTCATATCTAGAGAATATATCCAGTCCCCTGTTTGCAACAGAGGAATCAGTGTCTGTAGAGAGACCATCCAAAACCTTTTGTAGGCTGTGTACAAGATGAGGGCTATCAAATCTACAAGATGCCTCAAGTCTCCTGTCCACCTGGGGACAAGGAAGTATCTGGAATAAAAGCCTCTGTTCCTTTGCCTGACAAGGACTGCTTCTATGCCCATCTCTATAGTAAGGCCTGCACTCTTCTTTCAACAAGGACAAGTGTTCTGGGGCTAAGTGAATGTCTGTGACGGATGATCTAGAGGGGTATCCAAAAGGTCCAGAGCATGACCTTTTGCGATGATGTCCAGAACCCATTCATCTGTAGTAATCTCCCCCCACTGACTTAAATGAAAGGAAAGACAACCCCTCACAACCACCCTGGGGCAATGGTTATTGGGAGCGTAGTTCTGCAAGTCATGCTGAACTGGTGGGGGCAATGCCACCAACTCCACCTCCTCTAGGTGCTTTGGAATGGGCACTGGGGGAAGGGTAGTGGGAAGGGCAGTTGGCAGGGCTCCAGTACCTTTTCTTCTACCTGGATGCCTGTAGGTCTGCTTACCAGCTTTAGTGACTGACTCCCACTCTTACCCCTGCCTAGTGTAGGGTAAAGGGATTTAACCAACTTTAAGCTCATTCTAGATGACTGAAGGCCTCGTAATGCCTCTTCCTCATCATAGCCGAATAATTTACTGTCTCTAAACAGTGCATTTTTTAACACTGCCTTTTACACATCATTGGCAAACCCTGCTACACTATGCCAGGAGTACCTCCTCATGCAAATGCCAGAACCAGCTGCCCTGGCAGAGGCATCCAAGATGCCGTAGGCTGAACTGATTCAATGCTTACCCCCTTCAACTCCACAGCTAGTGTTTTCATTAATTCACTTTTGGCAGTACCCTCGGGTAAGGCCTGCGCTGCAACCTTGGCACTTCTCCAGAGGGTAATCTGGCATTTGATTACGTGGGCCTCATAATTTACAATATGCAGGCCCAATGACACAAGTCTGTTTCCCAACGGCATCTAACCTCCTGGATTCCTTATCAAGAAGAAGGGAGCTCATGTGTTTAGGTATCCTGGACCTGTTATGGGGAGCTGTGATCACCACTGAATCTCTTTCAGGCTGGCAGGTATAATAAGGCTTATTAGAGGGTGCAAAGTACATCTTTTCAGCTTTTCTGGGAACAGTTGGTATGGCATTAGGTCTATACGAAGCTGCATACGTGGCATCCTCCAGGGCTGGGTATAATGGGGGAATGACTATAGATGGTGACTCCGGCACCTCTAAAAACTTCAACAAATTTTTCTTTACATAGAAAACATAGAATTTGACAACAGATAAGGATTGCTTGGCCCACCTAGTCTGCCCATTTCCCTACCTAATGGATAAGCTGCAGATCCTAGTTAACCAACAGCCTACTTCCTTCTACCCCCACTAGAATTGCCTTATGTCTGTCCCATGCATTTTTGAATTCCCCCACTGTTTTTGACTCCACAACCTCCTGAGGAAGGCCTTTCCATGCATCCACAACCCTCTCCATGAAAAAATACTTCCTCACATTACCTCTGAGCCGTCCACCCCTCTACCTTCAAACTGTGACCCCTTGTTCTTAGACATATCTTTTTCTGAAAGATGCTACCCTCTTGGACATTTTTTTTTTTTTTTTTTTTTACTTATTTTATTTCTTGTGGGAGGGGGGGTTGTACCTTTGGTTCCCCCACATACTCCAGCCCGCCTTCATGGCTGTCGCCCCAATCGCGACCACAGCTCATACCTCTCCGCCACAACCTCCACAGGTCGCATCACAGCAGGTACGTAGCCCACTACCGCGGAGACCTGGAGGGAGGGCTAATGAGGGAGCTAACTTGGGCACGATCGTGGCAGCCAAATCCTTGAGCTCTGCACCAGTTTTTCAACCATTCATGGAATCCCATGGTGTAGAGTACCCTAGCCTCACCCATGCCATAGACAGGTAGCACTTCCAAGAAAGTTACCATGTCTGCTATTTGTCTAAGACCCCTCCCCAACTCCACAAACTCCTGCTGCACTGCTCTGATCCCATTCCCAGCCAGGTCATTTGTCCCTAAGTGGAAATGACATCCAGCTCCCTCCCCCTGAGCAGCTGCTCCCATGATCCTGAGGATTCGCTTCCTGTCCCTCCAAGCCATGGTGCCAGGCAGGCACCTTACCTCCCTCTCCCTTCCCTCCCCCAGTTCTACCCCCCTAATGATTGAGTCCGCCACCAGAAGTTATTTCCTTCTGCTGTGGGGTCCCATGCCACCTTCCTGTGGGTCTCCTTTGTGGAGGTTCCTGGCATCCTCCTTGGTCTCTACTGCGGGTGTCTCCATAGTTGCTAACATCTTGTGATTAGCCTAGTCCCACCCCCAACTGAGAGGACAAGAATGACAGTGAAGTAGCTCACAGAGAAAGTATTACATCCATCAGTCTGCACAAGCATTTGTTGCTTGTAAAAAACAGGTGAAGAAACAGCTGAGTTTCCAATCTGAGTAGACTGGCCAGGAACTGGGAAAATAAAAGATGGACTGGGGACTATTCAGTTACTGAAGCGAGATGGGGCCACAGAAAATCGATTTGCAAAACAACACTTTGCCAGCATAAAAACTGTTTTAATCTTTTCACCATGCTTACTTAAAAGGAGGTATTATTTTCAGCCTGTAAGAGGACACGCATACTATTACACTGAAAACTGCCACCGCAATAAGTTATGAGCTGGCCTCGGCAAGAGTAATTTTTTTCTTTCTGGAAAGAAAAAGGGCAGTGAAAAGTTACCTTTTGAGTGCATGACCCAACCTTGCTAGTTATGGAATAATAAAAAAATCTGCCCCCTCCCCCCGCCCTAATAAAACAACCTGATGGATCCTGCTGGCCCGACTCCACAGGGAATAATAATTGTACAAAAAAACAAAAAATGGTCCCCCTTCCCCCAAACACACAACCTGACTACAGCACGTCAGGGTGGGAGCTAGCATAATCAGCCAGATACAAATTACTATACTGCAATAAAAAGTAAGAAATAAAATTTCCCAGATAACTGCAAATTGGGACCAGCCCCACAGTTAGGTGTGGGGTTCTTACTGCTGACTGGTTCCCTCTAAAGAAAGTGTCACTTTTCTGAATTTATGTTTTAATGAAATGTATTAAATAACAAATAAACATAGCCCAAGGTGGCCATTTCGAATAAGGTTAAACACAGAACCTTCTGACTCACATATGTGCTCCCAGACTGGGTGAGTTAATGTACATAAATAGGAGTGTTCTGGGGGCAAATGTGAACTACTTGGCCTTCGGTCTCACGGTTTATAAATGTCACCAGAACCCCTTAATAGCTTAATACTCTTATAATAACTGGTCAGCAATGTTCTAAATGGTCTGAACCAGTTATAATTTGCCGTTATAACCCGCGGGTTATAACGGCGAGCGCGCGCCCAGTCACTCAGAAAAGTACAGTTACGTAAGAACTTACCGTAACAGTAGATCTTCGAGAGGAACTCTTGCAGCAGGCTATAACAATTAGGACTATGCCGCAGGCACTAGGACCACACGGAAAAACTTCTGCCAGCAATACCAGCTGGGGACCGCCCCCAACGCCGGCCCAGCCCCGACGTCGGTCAGGGTACAAGAGGGGGCGGACCCAGCTCCACCTCAGTTCTCCCGCCAGTACCCAGCAGATGGCCTGACAAGAGAAGGAGATGAAGCCTATCCTTGAGAAGAGAAAATACCTGCACACTCCGAGGGGGAAGGTGGGAGGGAAAACAGCACCTGTTGCAAGAGCTCCTCTCAAAGATCTACTGTTACGGTAAGTTCTTGCGTAACTGTACTATCTTACTTCGAGATAGAGCTCTTGCAGCAGACTATAACAATTAGGACTGAGTCCCAAGCAGTTCCCTAACGAAGAGACAGTCACCCCCGGGAGGAGGAATATGCTGACTCCAGACACCTTCAGGACAAGAGTCCTTGCAAAACCGCTAGGCCGAAGCCAGCATGGCATCTGGAGATGATATCCAAGCTGTAATGCTTGACAAAGGTATGCACCGAGTTCCAGGTCGCAGCCGCACAGATGTCCTGAATGGTGACATTCCGCATCGCGGCAAAAGAAGCTGATACACCCCTGGTGGAGTGACCCCTAACCAGACCCGGCAGGGGTTTGCTGTGATGCTCGTAGCAAAACGAGATGCAATGGACTATCCATTTGGAGATAGTCTGCTTGGACACCAGTTGACCCAAGCGTTGTGGCACAAAAGCCACAAAGAGCTGCTCCGATTTATGGTGCTGAACCGTTCTACTGAGGTAATACCTCAGGGACCTGTGGACATCCAATGTGTGGAGGAGAACCTCCCCTCTATTGGAGGGAGAAGGAAAATAAACAGGAAGAGCAACCGACTGGTTGAGGGTAAACTCCGAAACCACTTTAGGAAGAAACTTAGGATTAGTTCGGAGGGAAACCCTTTCCCTATGAAAAACCAAATAGGGCTCTTTACACATCAGAGCCTGCAGCTCGGAAACTCTTCGAGAGGAAGTAACAGCAACCAGAAAACAAACTTTCCAAGACAGGTATTGCAGTTCACAAGTCGCTGCGGGTTCAAAAGGGGGAAGGGTAAGTTTCTCCAACACAAAAAGGAGGTCCCAGGGTGGGACAGGGTCCCTGACGGGAGGTCTCATGTGAAGAACTCCCCTAAGGAAGGTGCGGGCCACTTCCAGTTGGGCCAATGCTCTGTCTCCCACAAGAGCATGATAGGCCGAGATCGCCCACATATGCACCTTGATAGAGGAATAGCTCAGGCCTTTCTCGTACAAGGAGAGGAAATACTGCAAAGAGGAGTTCACAGAGCAGGTGACTGGGTCCAAATGCTGAGGCAAGGCCCAAAGGCAGAACCGTTTCCACTTTATAGCATAAGAGGAGCGAGTAGAGGGCTTTCGTGCGGACGCTAAGACCTCAGCCACTTCCGGGGAAACCCCGTATCTGTTCTTAGCTACGTCTGGAGGAGCCAAGCATGAAGGTGCAGGGATCTGAAATCCGGGTGAACCAGAGAACCCTGGTCCTGGGACAGCAGTTGCGAGCATATGGGCAGCGGGATTGGAGGTTCCTGGGACAACCGCTGCAGGAGTGGGAACCAAATCTGTCGGGGCCAATTGGGGGCCACAAGGATCATGTGTGCCCCCTCTGCCTGTAACTTGAGCAGAACCCTCTGGATGAGAGGGAAGGGCGGAAAGGCATAAAGAAACCTCCCGGCCAAACAAAGGGATAATGCGTCTGGCCAAAAAACGCCAGGCGCATGCTCTCGCAAGCAAAAGCGTGGCAGTTTGGCATTGAGTGGTGACGCAAAGAGATCCAGATCGGGAAAGCCCCACCTTTCGAAGAGCTGATCCGCCACGGACTGAAGTAATTCCCACTCATGTGCTCTGGCCCATGACCTGCTGAGATCGTCGGCCAGGCTGTTTAGGACCCCTGGAACGTGCACCGCCGACAAAAGAATGCCCCGTTCCAGCGCCCAGTACCAGACTCTCATCGCCTCCCGGCAAAGAGGATAGGAATGAGTGCCTCCTTGCTTGTTGATATAAAAGACGACCGCGCGTTGTCCATCTGAACTAGAAGAGAGCCGGGAACTAGGTCCTCTTGAAACGCCTGAAGAGCATAGAGGACCACTCGCATTTCCAGGACATTGATATGGAGGGACTGTTCCTCGGGTGACCAAACCCCTTGCGTTTGGTGAACACCGAGATGAGCCCCTCAACCCAGGTCTGAGGCATCCGTCGTCATAGTGTGACCTGGAGGCTCCGGATGAAAGCTGACCCCTTTCTCAAGATTGCTGGGGTCCAGCCACCAAAGCAACGTTCTCCTGACTGGCTCCGAGATCCTGACTAAAGCGTCCAGGTCGTTGGAGTATTGATCCCACTGCACCCTGAGCATCCACTGTGGGATTCTCATGTGGAGGCGGGCCAAGGGTATTACTGGGATGGTCGCCGCCATATGCCCCAGTAGACTGAGGAAGTTCCGAGCTGGAACTCGAGGTGCCATGGAGATCCGTTCTGCCAAACTTCGCAGGCGAATTCCCCTGTCCTGAGGGAGAAAAGCCCTGCCCTGGACAGAGTCCAGAGTCGCTCCAATGAAGGCGAGGTTTTGGCTGGGCTCCGGGGATGACTTCTTTAAGTTCAGGGAGATCCCCAGCTCTCGGAACAGAGTATAGACATCTCTGAGAGAGCGTAGGAGGCTGTCCCTTGACGGGGCTGTGAGAAGCCAGTTGTCGAGGTAAGGGAAAACATAATGGCCTGATCGCCTGAGAGCCGCAGCCACCACTGCTAGGCATTTGGTAAAGACTCACGGAGCAGAAGAGAGGCCGAACGGGAGCACCCAGAATTGATAATGCTCCCCTAGGAAGTGGAACCTCAGAAACTTCCTGTGGGAAGGGAAGACCCCGATATGCATGTACGCATCCTGCATGTCGAGAGAACGGAGCCAATCCCCTTGGCGCAGCAGAGGGGGGAGGAGACCCTGAAGAGTCACCATCCTGAACTTTTTGTACTCTATAAAGAGATTTTAAGGATGGAGATTCAGAATGGGACGAAGGTCCCCCGTCTTTTTTGGGATCAGAAAAAAGTGGGAGTAGAACCCGTGACCCCACTGCTCCATGGGAACTCTTTCTATTGTTCTCTTCTACAGGAGGACCGGAATTTCTCCTTTCAAGAGTGGAAAGTGAGAAGGAGGACAATGGGAGAGCTTTGGTGGAGTACATGGAGGGAACTCTGTGAACTCCAACGTGTGTCCTCTCCGAATGACGTCCAAGACCCATTGATCTGTGGTAATAGAGCTCCGCCCTTCGAGATGAAGGGCGGAGCCCCGACCAGCTCCCCTGGACGTCTGACCACGGGGGAGGAGTCATGGGAACGGGAGGTAGGGAAGAGGCCTGGGATGACTGGGCCCACGGCCAGATGGTCCACCAGACTGCTGGTTTCCAGATCTCCGGCGGAAGCCACCTCTCTGCCCCTGCTGGGAACTTTGGGCTGAAGTCTGATTGCCTGAGGACTTTCAAAAAAGCCGACGGCGATGGGTGCATCGCTGATCGCCACGGTACATCTGTCGGACCGACCAGATTGACTTGCCCGATTCCTGGAGACGGGAGATCAGACTCTCCGTCTCCTGCCCAAATAAAACGGTACCCTGAAACGGCAGGTCCCGGATACCGGACTGCAGATCCTGGTGGAAGCCCGAAAGCCGTAACCAGGCATGGCGCCGGAGACAAACCCCAGAGGCAGCTACTCTGGCTGCCGTATCTGCAGTATCATACGAGGCCCTCAGAACATGAGTGCATATGTCCAAGCCCAACTGCAAGAGGGCCAGGAGCTCCGCCTTCTTATCGGAGTCTGGCATGGCCTGTGCCAGCTCAAGACCACGTTCCCACAACGCATTCTGGAACTGCACCATATGCGTGAGGAAGTTCAGGGATCTAATGGAGCAGGTGGAGGCAGCGTAAACTTTTTTGCCCACCTGATCCAGATAACGGGACTCCAAGTTGGGAGGCTGGGAGCTGAGATGTCGCGGCTGTCGAGACTTGTCATAAGCAGCCGTGATCACAGTGGAGTCTGCCTGAGAGTGCTCAGCCAAAAAGGGTTCAGCCCTCGGAGCCTTGTAAAGCCTGTCTGACTTCTTGGGAACCGCCGGGATGGAGGCTGGGCGCAGCCAGGTGGATCTAGTCAGGTCCTGAAAAGTATCCACCAGAGGAGGAAAGACCAAAGACTTTGGCTCCTTCTGCCTCATGTATCTGGCCAATCTCCGGCGTTCCGGGTCCAGGTCTTCAGTGTCCCACTCATTGGAAGCCTGGATATGCCTCATGATGGCCATGAATGTGGGATTGTCCGGAGGTGAGCGAGGCATGTCCTTCTCCTCAGGGGAGCATTTGAGGTTGAGGGAAGATGAAGAGGATGACGTGGAAGAGGAGGACCGACTATCCGACTTAGAGTAGTCTGGTTCAGCCTCATGCCCATGCCTGCGCTGACGTCGGTATGCAGGGGACCGACGACGGTCCCTGGACCGACGACGGAGCGATGACCGACGTCGGGAACCGTCCCATTGAGCGCGAGAAGGGCTCCGAGAACGAGACCGGGTCCGACGTTGGTCAGCTGAAATTAAAAGCGACGGCCGGGCGTCCTCGGATCAGAGCGAGCCCTAGACGGGGGCGGGGAAGCGGGCGCCCAGGGACCCCAATGGAGAGGTCTCGCCTCCAGCTGTGGTTCACCCACAGGATCCGGTACCGGTGTCTGGACCGGCGACGGGGTGGTACGTTTGTGAACCTGCCCCCACCAAAACGAAAAAAGTTGTTTAAGCTCGTCCGGGGAGAATATCTCAGCCGCCCGCTGCAGGAAAGAAGCTTCAGGCGCGGGCGGGTCCGGCCAGCGAGCTCTCCTGATGACCCAGGGGAGGAGGACTTGGGCGGCGGGGAGCGTGACAGGACAACGACCGACCTCGGTCCTTTGGCTCTTCGACCGCGCTGTGTAGCAAACTGGCGACGGGTGACGAAGGGGGGCTGGACAGTCTCTTACGCCTCGAGGTGCACTTTAGCAGGTGGTACTGGTGCCGGGACGGTAGGGCCAAGCAGGAACGCCACAGACTTTACGATGACTTGATCGAGTCACCTTCGCCTGGCCGGCTGTTCCAACGGGCCGCCTTAGCCTGGGATGAACGCTGCTACACCCGAGCCCGAAGGACGGGCCTTCTTCGGGGAAGGTCGCGAGCGGGACCAAGACCGGGACCAGGACCGACTGCGCTCTTAACTATGGCGCTTTTTCTCCTTCTTCTTCCCCTTGGACGAGTGCAGGTCCATCTTCTTCTCTAACAGATAGGCCTTCAGGCGTCGGATGCGAGTCCAGCTTGTAAAAGCTTGGCAGTCGGCACAGTTAGCGGTGTCGTGGTCCGGGCCCAAGCAGAAAACACACCGCCGATGACCGTCTTTGGCGGGAATTTGCCGGCCGCACTCGCACTTGTTTAGATGTTCTGGGGAAAGGGCGGCCGGGAAGACGTTGAACCCGCGTGGACCAACAGCAGTACTGACGTCGGCGCCAACGGCGGTAAACATCGAGGGAAGGACAACGAGATACCGAAAAAACCGAGCCACTAACGGTAACCGTGCAGGCGTCGGTCGCGGCAACTAAGAAAAACGGAATAACCGTCGAAAAAATCTTGATTGTAGATCCTTTTCTCGCTTGGTGAATCGCAGGCAACAGCTATTCACGTGCATGGTACGCGGCGGGAAAGAACTGAGGTGGGGCTGGGTCCGCCTCTCTTGTACCCTGACTGACGTGCAGCCGGGCGCCCGGGGTGGTCCCCAGCTGGTATTGCTGGCAGAAGTTTTTCCGAGTGGTCCTAGTGCCTGCGGCATAGTCCTAATTGTTATAGCCTGCTGCAAGAGCTCTATCTCGAAGTAAGATCAGCTGTTTCCTCATTGGCTGTTCAGCTCCTCCTAGGCAGGCTAATCGCTCTTTTCAAACATGGCGCTCCTTAACCCGACTAGCGAGGAGCCGCCAGACTGAGAGTTTACATAGCTTCTCTTTTTCTTTAGATGAGCTCCATGGTCCAGAACTTAAAAAATTACAAACAAAAAAGGTGTCCACTTGATTCTGCCATTCGGCAGCTGTGGGAGACAGGAACTGCTACCGAAACCGGGAAGGGGTTCGAATCCGACTTGGCTGACTAGAGTAAGCGCTGATCATGATAATGATCGCAACCTAACTTATACTGTTTAGCAAAAAAAAAAAAGCTGAATTAAATAAACACCTCTACAAAAAAAAAAAAAAAAAAAACCCTGGAGGACAGAAAAAGAGATTCTCTGTGTGTGTGTGTGTGTGTGTGTGTGTGTGTTTCTCAGCGTCGGTGAGACAGGGTCACAGTACAGAAAAATAGGAGAAAATTGCTGACCAGCAATTATAAATAAGGGATGGGGAAGTGTCCTAAATTCAAAATTAATGGTTGTCCTCAGTGTGGGATGCCTTAATAAACCCCTCGGGGGTTTATGTAGCATCCCACACCTCGGGCAACCATTAATTTCTCATTAAGCACACTTCCCCATCCATTACTGTATATATTATGTACAGCAGGGCATAGTTAATCCCTCATATAATGAAGGATCAGAAAGGCACACTACACTGAGCTGGTTCAGGCCATTTTCAGGTGTGTCCAGAAAGGTGCACCAACAACTGTCTCCCTCTCCCTGAGAACAGTAAGACAGAATGAGTGCCTCACAGTAGGAGACTTGCTACATGATGAGTAAGGGGGGGGGGACAACAACTAGACAACAGGGTAGGATAGGGTAGAAAAGGCCAGACTAGATGGACTGATGGTCTTTTTCTGCTGACATGGCCTATGTTTCTGTCTTGCCCCACTTGTCGGTACACTTCTGGCAACCCACTGGCAGCTTTCTGATAACAAAACCATAGTGTCAGAGATGAAGATATTCAGTGAGCTGGTTTGGGGTGAGACATAGGATAGCTCCGTTGCATTATGTCTCTCCATATTGGAAGCAAAGCAATGATTAGAAAGGCTAGATCTGGTTAAGATCGGTGATTAGCTTTCTGTCCCATTCTGAAAAACAGTTATGGTAGTGTAGACTCTGAGCAATGTGAACAGGTGCATAGCTGTGTTGAAGAATGACACAATTTCCATTAAACCTCAGCACTTTGTTGGACAGGTATTAAGTTTCAATAAACTGGCGTAACAACCTTGCTTTTTTATATTAGCCTACAGCTGTAGAAGAGTATGACTTATTTAATCATGTTTACAAAGGGGGAGAGGTTGGGTATGCAAAGAGGGAAATTATTTTACAATGATATTTGCTAATGATGGTGCAACCAGCTTGAGACAAGTAAAGTCTTCAAACTCTTCCAGAATCAAAGAACATTATGCTGGCCCAGTGGAGGAGCGATTGTACTTCCGCCCTCCATGCTGGCGACCCAGGTTCAGGCACAAACGTGGGTCACTCAGTAGGCCGGTGGGGTGAGAGTGGATCGAGTGCCCAATGGCAGCTCTCATTCCTTTTTGGGGGACACCAGTTCCTGCTGCAGGGACTGCCACCTTGCAGAGGCTGGGCAGCAGCACAGCAGAAGTGCACGCTAGTGAGGGGAAGGTTGGAGCATGACACGCTGTGCATGCACTCATCTTGATGCTCCGACCCAGTAAAGGACAAATCAGGAGGAAAATGGATGCTGGGCTGCCCCTAGCCAGCACTTTCTGCAGGCTCTTGCACGATCGACATAACTGGCCTCCCATCCAAAGGGTTCAGTGTAAGTGGTGGGTAACCGGGAACATCCATGAAAAGGTCGGCAACGGGGCTGGGGGGTGCCATTGGGCAGACACCGGAGTGACAAACACAGGCTTAAAAAATAAATAAAACCAAAGAACAATAATAAAGGTTTCAACCCAGAGAATATGAGAATTGGATGAGTGCAGTATATAAAATGTCTGATGGTTAGAGTGAACTGGTTGAGAAGCAGAAGGCAGTCACACAAGATATAGTGTTAACATTTCACCAGGATGGGCCTACTGAGCACAGCACACAGCTTGTTTCTAGACTCTGAAACATCGGGGGCGGAGGAGGGGGGGGGTCAGAACAGCTAAGTAAAGTTTTTAGTAGTAGTTACTTACCACTAACTGTGCATCTTAGAATCTCCTCCATAGAGAAAAACCTTTGGAACTTTGTCTGCATCAGTACTACTCAGAAAATGTTGACCAGCTGGGGTCACCCATGCCAACTAATTTTGGCACTGTCTATAGAAAGTGAAGTGACCCCATACCTCCTAAATTTTTCCACTGGATACAAGCTCAGAGTTTTACCATACTGACATTAACAAGAGACTGGAACCCCGAGTTGGCAGACAGAGGTTCCAGAAAGATAACCACTGAAAGAGCACAGAGAACAAGAAAAACAAGTATGCAGTAATGGGCTTGTCTTCCAGAGCACTCTTTTGACGTCCACAGAGCCTTACGCTTCCATTTAGACCGTGTGACAGCACTGAATAAGGCCCTACCCCATTTGTTATGCAGAAAGAATTTAAACACTAGGGTCTGTTCTATCTTCTCCTTTTCTGTTTGGTTGCGCAACCAAAATTTTCTTGTGAGACCTAGGAACCGATTACTCTGACAGTTTCGCAATTCTCCACCTCTCGGTCTCTGCCTTCCCTTCCTACTTCTGTCTTTTCATTCCCTTGCATATCTGCGGGTATAAAAGTATATGTGAATCTCTGTGTTAAACTGTATGTGATAATGGGATCCTTTGTTTAAAACTGCATATAGTTACACTGTTGAGATGACTGCAAAAAGCTATTTGGAACTCAAGGGGTTAACCTGAGATGCAGTTTCAAACAACATGAAGTCTTGCTGTATTCTGTCTATTGCAGTTGGCCCCAGCACTCAACCTGCCCCGGAGAGTAGAGGGTTAATTTCTATAAAATGCACAGAACGTTGAGCTTGAACTCGGTTCAAACCTCTGTCTGCTGCACTTTGAAGCGCAACTGTCAGATTCTTTACTCCGCCTAAGTAAACGGCCACTCCAGAGATTTCTCCTTTGCTCACTGTTCGAAAGTCGGTTAAAGTCCTCGGTTTTACCGATTATTTTTTGCAAGTTTTGGTTTAGATATCTGTCTATGGTACAGTAAGTACTAAGTAGTGAACTAGACATAGCAAACTTGTGGAAATTGTAAAAATTGATTTTTCAACTGGTTTGGCTGAACCGTCCGTTTAGTGAATTATATATTCTGTCTGTTTCTAAACTTAGGATGTGGTTACTGGTCCTTATCAGTTTTAAAAAAAACTGCATTTTCTTGTGTTTTTTTTCCAATACTCGTGACACGGTTAGAAACCGATAAGGGTGTCTTGCCTGGTTGTTTGCTACAAAAAGGGTAAGTTTGTGGTTAGGATGGCTACGTCTGAGAAACCCAAAATTAAAACCGGGCCCACTGGGTTTCAACACGGCAGTTTGTGTCGGTAGGGCTTTGCTAAGGCTGATCCCCACATCACCCGTGTTAATTGTCTGGGGTTTGACCACCTCTATTCAGACTGCCAAATCTGTAAAAATTTACCTAAGTCTACCCTGGAAAAAAGATTAGGTAGGCTTAGGGATAAGGAGGCCAAGAAGTCCGCTGACCACGATGGCCAGCACGGTTCGGTTCCGACCGAACCTGAAGGAGTGCCCTCTGACCAGGGTGATACTTCGGGCAAGAGGAGAGCCGATCCTGAGGGATCGGTTCCTACAAAAAGAAAAGTAAAATCGGCCTGTTCGGATCCAGAGACCCATTTTCCGACCACCGAAGAGACTGCCAAAGCGATAAGGATTGTAGAATTGCTTCGCCTGGTTCCGTCTGATCCGGCGCCTTCTGGCAGGCTCTCGGTTCGGTTGGTTCCTCCGGTTCAAGATTATGCCCTTGAAGATTTCTATGAACCGGATTTGGAGGATGATGAAGATTATGATGACGACGATGACAATGGTGTGGGAGGTCTGGTTGAGCCCACTGAACCAGACATCTCCCCAGACAGGCCGCCTGGTGTTTCCTCCTCCTAGGCTTTCTGAGTCCCCTTCCCACTACATGTTTTACAGGAAAGTGGCAGAAACCCTCCAGCTTCCTGTGGAAGAAGCTGTAGAGGAACAAGAGGAACCTGATTATGTGGAGATGATGGAGACATCCCAGAGTCCACGAGACTGTCTATTCCCCTTCATAAGTCTTTTGGGAAACAGACACAAAAGATTTTAAAAACTCCAAATTCTGCACCTCCTGTTGACAGAAGGATGGACAAAAGGTACACCTTATCAGGTTCAGGTACGCAGTACTTGTATCAACAATACAGCCATGTTGGGGTTGTGCAGGCTCCAGCCTGTGATAAGGCTAATATACCCTTGGCTTCACACACCCCCAGATAAAGACTCTAGGAAGCTGGATGCCATGGCAAAGAAACAGTACATGGCATCCACCTTGGGACTCAGGCTGGCTAATTATATGGCCTATGCAGCCAGGTACCAGAAGTCCAAGTGGGACAGTGTACTGGCACTGGCTAAGCAGGCCTCCTCCCAGTTAGCCTCAGAGCTGGAGGGGGTGGCTGCTAATGGGACTGAGGCATCCACGGTACAGTTCCATGCTGCTGTGGACTTTAATGATGCATCATCTAGAGTCATGGCTACATCTGTGGCTCTTCGAGGAATGGCTTGGCTCAGATGTACTAGCCTCTCACAGGACACGCAGGCTAAGACTATGGATTTCCCTGTGGTGGGTAATTCTCTGTTTGGGGAGCAGACAGAGAATTACATGAAAAAGATGGATGAGTATAGGACCACCTATAGGAGTGCAAAGGCCAAGGAAAGGCAGGCAACTCCTCAAAGGCAGCAGGCTAGGGGCAGGGGCAGGCCTTTTCATAGGCCTTTCTACCAAGCACAGGCCTCTTCTCCCTTTCCTCAGAGGGGGTTCTTCAGAGGGAGAGGCAGAAGGGGGATGAGCAGGGCTGCATCCATCCCTCAACCTAAGGCTCCTGCCAAGCAGACACCCTGATGTGTCAGACCGGGTCGACTCCCCCATTCCTGTAGGAGGCAAGCTGGCTTACTTTGTCCAGGACTGGATGTCTGTTACCTCAGACAAGTGGGTCCTGGAGGTGGTAAGCCAAGGGCTGGTTCTCAGCTTCAAGAAATTTCCAAAGCTGAGAGCCAGATGTTTTCCACCTGCAATCATCTCCGAAACCATTGCCCTCGAGGCAGAGGTTTCATCTCTACTGGCTCTAAAGGCAATAGAGAGAGTTCCTACATTGCACAGGGGCAAAGGTTTGTACTCCTGGTACTTCCTTACCCCAAAAAAGTCAGGGGAGTGGCGAACCATCCTAGACTTAAGATACCTGAGCAAACATCTTTTAAAACCAAAATTCAAAATGGTGACTCTGGGAATAATCCTTCCCTCTCTAAGGCCAGGGGACTGGCTAGCCTCCCTGGACTTAAAAGATGCCTACTTTCACATTCCCATCAGGTGCTCCCACAGAAAGTACCTCAGGTTCGAATTGCCTTCAGGCCATTATCAGTTCAAAGCTATGCCCTTCGGCCTAACATCAGCTCCAAGGGTATTAACAAAATGCCTAGCAGTAGTAGTGGCCTTTTTAAGAAGGAAAAAGATTTCCATACCTGGATGACTGGCTCATTGTGGTCAGTCCCCAGACCAAGTCAAGTCAGTCAGACCTTCAAGTGACTCTGCAAGTGCTCACTTCCCTAGGATTCCTTCTCAGTCTTCCCAAGTCAGTTCTTGAGCCTGAACAGCTCCTCATTTTCATAGGGGCAGAGTTGGATACAGTCAAAGCAAGAGCTTTTCTTCTCCTGGAAAGGGAAAAGGATATTGTAGAGCTGGCTTCTTCGTTCCACCTTCTGGTCTCTCGGCCAGCAAGGCACTTCCTTCAGCTTCTGGGCCACGTGGCAGCTTCTACAGCAGTGGTCCAAGGGGCCAGATTTCAGATGAGGGACATTCAGTTTCACCTGAGGGCCTTTTGGTCTCGGAAGAAAGATTCTCTAACCAAACTAGTTCCAGTGACTCAGACTCTGATCCAGGCCCTCCAATAGTGGCAGGATCAGGGCAACCTCAGGCAAGGAGTCCCATTCGCCATTCAGTCTCACTCTGTGGTCCTAACCACGGATGCTTCTCTACTGGGATGGGGAGCCCATCTGGGGTCTCTCACAGCCCAGGGACAGTGGCCCCTCAGGAATCCCTTCTTCAAATTAATCTCTTGGAACTCAGGGCAGTCTTTCTGGCCCTGCAAGCTTTCTCTGTTAGTGCAGAACAAGGTAGTTTAGGTCAGGACAGACAACACCACCATCATGTGATACATCAACAAACAGGGAGGCACTCTGTCCACGGCCTTGTGCACGGAAGCCATGAAATTGTGGTCGCTAGCTTATTCTCTGCAGACCTCTCCGATAGCAGTCCACCTTCCAGGGAAGGACAATGTGTTAGCAGATGCATTGAGCAGGATCTCCCAGGGCCATCACGAATGGTCCCTGGGCCCTTCGGTGTTGAAAATACAGGTTACTCACCTGTAACAGGAGTTCTAGGAATGGTATATGTTGTTCATCCACACTGTCTGGCAGGTTCCTTGCCGCTTTAAATCTTGCCGGAAGGTCTTTAAGCTGGCTCCTCCCACCCACCCTGGTGTTAAAACTCTCGGCTCCGCCCCATGACACCAGACCTAGCCCGCTGGAAGCCAGGTTGTGCATCAAAGCCGGGGAGGTCGGGTGGGTCGTGTGGATGAACAACATGTACCATTCCTAGAATTCCTGTTACAGGTGAGTAACCTGTATTTCTAGGGACATGGATATGTTGTTCATCCACACTGTCTGGCAGACTCCTAGAAGTTCTCCGGGAGGAGGGCAAGGCACATCCCACTTAGGAAATAAAGACTGGAGAACCGAGGCCCCAAACCAGCATCCCGGTGAGACTCAAGGTCGATGTGGTAGTGGGTGATGAAGGTGTGTGCTGACTTCCAGGTAGCAGCCCTGCAGATTTCCTGGATAGGAACGTCCCTGGAAGCAGCCACTGATGCAGCAGTATGGCACGTAGAATGAGCTCTTATCCCTCTGGGAGGCTCCATGCCCGCCAACCTATAGCAGAGATCTATGCAGGAGGTGACCCACCTGCCTATCATTCGCTTGGCTGCAGGTCTGCCAGGTGCGGCTTCAGCATAGGTGACAAACAGCTGGCAAATCTCTCCCCAAACTTCAGCCGTCTGCTCCTTATAATAAGCGGGCGCTCTTCTAGGGTCCAAAGTATGGAGCCTATATTCGGCCTCCGAGGTGTGATTGGGGTAGAACACTGGCAGAGTCAACACCTGGTTAAGGTGAAACTCCGACACCACCTTCGGAAGAAATTTCGGGTGGGGGCGCAGGACAACCTTGTCCCTGTAGAAGACCAGAAAAGGAGACTCGATGGAAAGTGCCTGGAGCTCTCCCATCCTTCTGGCTGACGTGATAGCCACCAAGAAGGCGGTCTTCCATGACAGGTGAGAGATGTCATACCTGGGCATCGGTTTGAATGGCTTGCCCATGAGCTTAGCCAATACCAGCAGTAGATCCCATGGAGGTGGAGGTTCTCGCACCGGAGGGGACATGTGATCAAGGCCTTTGAAAAAGCGCCCGACCACCTTCTCCTGCGCCACCAACTGCTTCCCGGCCCGCGCCCGGTAAGCAGAGATGGCTGCCAGGTGCACCTTAAGGGTCGTCGACCGAAGCCCTTGCTGAGAAAGGGACCACAGGTAGTCCAGAATGCTTGCCAAGGAACAGGAGGAAGGGTCCAGGCCCTTGCCTTGACACCAAATGAAGAATCTCTTCCATTTGAAGGCGTAGCATTTTCTGGTCGATTCCTTATGGGACGCCTCAACAACACTGAGGACCTCGTCGGAAAGACCCAAGGCCTGGAACTCTAGCCGCTCAGGAACCAGGCCGTCAGGTGCAGGGATTGAAGGTCCGGATGGAATATCTTCCACTGATTGGCTGAGATCAGGTCCGGGCGGGCTGGAAGCCACCTCGGGAGCCTGGAGCTGAGACTGAGGAGATCTGGATACCAAAGCTGGCGGGGCCAGTCTGGGGCTACCAGAATCACCTGTGCCTTGTCCCTCCTCGCCTTGAGAAGCACCTTGTGGATCAAGGGAAATAGGGGAAAGACGCAGAAGAGGCCCGGGGCCCACAGCCTCGAGAAAACATCCCCGTGCAGCAAGCCCTGCTGAGTGGGGTGGGCATGAAACAGTCTCAGCTTTGCATTCTCCCTGCAGGCAAATAGGTCCGCCTGAGGCGTGCCCCAATGGGAGAAGAGATCTTGTACTACCTCCGGCAGGAGAGACCACTCGTGAGACGCAGCCCCTATCCGGCTTAGGGCATCAGCCAGGGTGTTGGAGGCTTCTGCCACATGAATGGCGAGGAGATCCGCCTCCAGGCTGCGCACGAGTGACCAAATGCGGAGAGCTTCCCTGCACAGAGGCATGGAGCGCGTCCTGCCCTGGCGGTTTAGGTAGTACATGGTCGTGGTATTGTCCGTCTGGACCTGAACCACTGGACTCCGTAGAAACGGAGCGACGGCGGTGAGGGCTAGACGAGCTGCTCAAGCTCCAGCAGGTTGATATGGCATCGGGACTCCCAAAGGGACCAGAGGCCGTGCGCTCTGTGCTCCCCCAGATGGGCACCCCAACCCATCAGAGAGGCATCGGTCGATAGAGGGACCGTCAGCTCGGGGTGGACAAACAGGATGCCCTCCTGCAGATGTGCTGGAACGGTCCACCACTGGAGAGCGTTCCACATCCCCTGGGTCACTGTCACTAGCTGATCCAGTGGATCGAAGTGCTGTGACCACTGACTGGCCAGCCCCCATTGAAGGGGACGCATGTACCAGCGCGCCCAATGGACCATGCTGGTGCAGGCCGCCATGAAGCCCAGGAGGCGCAGGAAGTCCCGGGCAGGGTGCAATTGCTCAACCAGAAATGATTGGGCAAAGGAGGAAAGAACCTCGGCCCTGTCCGCCAGGAGCCGTGCTCTGGCTCGTAGAGAGTCCAGCTCTTCCCTGATGAATTGTATCACCTGCTTTGGCACGAGTTCCGACTTGGCCTTGTTGATGAGGAGGCCAACCTGAGAGCAAACCTGGAGGGCCAGATCTCTGGACTGCTCCACCTCCGCTCTGGAGGGGGCTGCAATCAGCCAGTCTTCCAGATAGGGGTACACCCGGACCCTTCAGCGCTGCAGAAATGCTGTCACCACTGCCATGCATTTGGTGAATACCCTGGGAGCTAGGGAAAGGCCGAAGGGCATGGCCCGGAACTCGTAAAAGGATCCTTCCGCTCTGAAGTGGAGGAATCTCTGGTGGGACGGACGGATTTGGACGTGAAAGAACCCATCCTAAAGGTCCAGGGAACAGAACCACACGCCTCGTTCCAAGGATGGGATTATTTGAGCCAGAGTGACCATCCTGAAGGTCCGAGACCTTAGGAACCTGTTCAGGTCGTGCAGGTCGAGAATGGGCGCCAGCCCCTGTCCGTTTTGGGACCAGGAAGTACCTGGACACAAACCCGGGTCTGGAGGAGGATCCGTCACCTTCTGATCACCTCTTTTCGAGGAGCAGGGCAATGCTCCGGCTCGGCGGGCAGCAGAGAGCTGCGGACCCGTGGCTTCCCCGAGGCAACCCGGCTCGGAAAGGTAGAGGCCTGCTCGAACTCCAGAGGCAGGCCCTTCCTACCACCTCCAGCACCCACCGGTCCGTGGTGATAGACCGGGCGGAAAGCGTGGCGGAGCCATACTCCCACGGAGGAACCAGGGGAGTGATGAGGCTGGGGTGACACCTCAACCCGGTCACTGGGCAGACTTGGAGAAGGACTGGCGAGGGACCTCCTGGGCCTTTACCTCCCTGCTTCCTATTGGAGGAAGCCACGGGCTTGGGTTTGGGATGCCAAGCGCGAGCCTGCTGGCCCTGGTGCTGGTGCTGTTGGGCCGGACGCGCCGCAGGCGCAGAAGGGCGAAAGGACTTGTGCTGCTGCTGTCGGCGGCCTTTGTCCTTCTGGGCAGAGGTGACAGATTCCAGAGTGGCACTGGACTTTTCGATCCGCTGGAGGTGACCTTCCACTCCCGGGCCGAAGAGGTCGGTCCCCAAGAAGGGGACATCCGCTAATTTGTGCTGGGTGTCCGCCGTGAAGGTGGATATCCTCAGCCATGCTCTGAGGCGCATGGCCACCGTGGCCGCAACTGATCTGGCACAGGAGTCTCCTATGTCCAGAGCCGTTTGGAGCTGCTGCTTAGCCACTGCCCTACCCTGGTCCCGCACCTGCCGGACCGTGGTCTGCAGGTTGGCCGGGAAATAAGGGATTACTTCATCCAGGGAGCCCATGAAGGCATGGGAGAAGTGTGCCATCAGCACGGCCGAGCTGGCCTGGCGGAGGCCAAGGGAGGATGCAGTGTACACCTTGCGCCCAGTGTAGTCCAGCTTTTTGGACTCCTTGTCGGGGGGCTTGTCCATGTCCCTAGCGTTCCCGGAACACCGGAAAACGCTGTCGGTGACCAACCCCTCAGCAGAGGGGTGTTCCGAAGAACCGGGCAAACAGCCAGTAGGGACCGCATACTTCCTGGCCATCCTGGCCAAAGGTGCAGGGCAGGAAGCAGGCCGCTGCCAGAGCTCCAAGGCTGGGCCAACAATGGCTTCAGCCACTGGAAAAGCCTCCGTGGGTGAATCCCCTCGGTCCAGTTTCTCCGTCAGGGGATACTTGGCCCGCTTGGATACGGGCTCGAGCTGCATCCCAGTGGACTCCGAGATGAGCCGAAGCAAACCCATGAAGGATGACGGGCTTTCGTCCAACGACTGGCCCACGGAGGACTCCAGTTCAACGTGCCTGGAGAACAGGGAGGAGTCGTCGGACTCAGAGGAGTCCACGAAGAGCTGCCTGGGGCCTCAGCCACCCTCCACCTGCCGAGGACGGTCGGGAGTGAGGGTGACCGACAACCTGTGGGGCAGGCCTTGACTCGACCGACAGTCCTTGGTCGGCGCCCCCGATTTCGGTTGTGGAGGCGGAGGTTCCACCACGATCGGTGGGGCAGCTGGTTTTGGCCGAACAACCGGCCCAGGCTTGGGCACCTTGACTACAGTGAGGGGTTGTTTCGGCCACATGGGTGACAGCCACTTGATGGCCGGGGAAGTCGACGGCATCGACTTGTTCCCAGACACAAGTAACTGCTGCCACATCAGGTCCTCGTAGCGTCGACGCAATTTGCGCTGAAGCCTCTCCTCTTCCGAGGAGGAAGACAAGGACGAGTGGCGCCTCTTACCTCGGTGCCGAGACCGCCGATGTCAGTGGGATCGGCTGGATCGAGACGATGTCCGAGACCAAGATCCTCTGTGTTTCCGAGGACGGGTCTGGGAAGGAGTGGGGGACACCTGCTCTTCCCTCAGCTCGGAAGCCTTAACCAAGGACTGCTGCACTGGGGGCGCAGGCAGATCCTCTGTCTCCACCGGGGGAACCGGTGAAGAAGGGCTGTCGGCCTCACCAGTCGACAGCCCGTCCAACGGGTCAAGAAAAATCTCGACCGCATTGACGGGTGTCTCGGCCAGCTGGCCTGACAGGGACGCCGTGAAGCCAGCGGCCTTAGCCACAACCTTGACCGAAGTCAACAGTCGACTGTCCAGGGAAGGAGACCTCTCCCGCTCCCACGAACGCCGACGATGGGACTTACCCTTTGAGTCCTTCTTTTTGGACCGAGAGGAATGTCCCGATGGCCCCTCTGCCTTTGTGGAACGGGATTGGCAAAGCTCCTTGAACGAAGCTGAATATGAGGTACCCAGTGAGAACAGGATAAATGCCGCGACCAAGGAAGAGGATGATGCAGCCTGGGCCACCTCCTCCTCGAGGGCAATCATCTGCTCGAGTTGCTCAGCCAAGCCAGCCACCACGGTAACTGCCCAACAGGCCTCCTTCGACTTAACCGGCTGGTAGCGCTTCTCGGGGCTCCCAAGCTGTAACCGGGCAGCCCGGTCCTCCTTGACGTTGGCCGAAAACGAACGGCAAGACTCGCAGGCCTGCGGGTCGTGTTCTAGGCCGAGGCAGTAGACGCACGTGGAGTGCGGGTCGGTCCTGGACATCTTCTGCCCACAAGGGCACCGCCAAAAACCGGGAGTCGATTTGTCCATCGGAGCCGCGAGGGAGAAAGATGACCGAAGTCTGGAAAATTTTAAAACGAGTTTCGGGCGAACCAAAGAATTAGGATCCAGTCCATCACGCAGAGCGTTAAGGAGGGAACCTGAGCTTCCAAGCGGTAAGGAAGATCTGGCGTCATGGGGCGGAGCAGAGAGTTTTACCACCCGGGAGGGTGGGAGGAGTCAGCTTAAAGACCTTCCGGCAAGATTTAAAGCAGCAAGGAACCTGCCAGACAGTGTGGATGAACAACATATCCATGTCCCTAGAAGTGATTTTTTTCAAGGTGGGGCACTCCAGAGATGGATCCCTTTTCAGACCCAGACAATCACCAACTTCTTCTGTTTTGTTGCGGACCTCCAGTCTTGGGCTCAGTCCCTCTGGATGCTCTGATTTTGAACTAGGAAGGGAAGGGAAATTTCTATATGCCTTCCCTCTCTTTCCTCTACTGTTCAAGGTTCTGGTCAAGGTAAGGCCATAACCTTGCAAAGTGATTCTGACTGCTCCAGACTAGGCCAGGCAGCCTTGGTACACCCTGTTGCTGTCCCTAGCAGTCCATCTTCCCTTGTTTCTTCCCAGGAATTACAACCTGTTAACCTCCTCTCAGGGGAGGATTTGGTACCCCAATCTTCGGTCTCTCAATCTAAAGGCATGGCTCTTGAAGAGTTAAAGTATGCAGATTTGCATCTTTCCCAAGGGTTTCTGGATATTCTCAAAGCCTCTTGAAAGCCTGCCACCAGAAAAACTTATAACTCCAAATGGAAAAGATTCAGCATTTGGTTTTTCCAAGAAGCATATATCCCCAAACACTGCTGAACTGTCTACAGTTCTGGATTATATGGTTCATCTTAATGGCCTAGGCCTCACACCAGCTACTCTCAAAAGTACGTTTATCAGCTGTTTCTGCTTTTCTGTCCGTGGGAAAGCCTTCCTCACGGTCATCTCACTCTGTATTCTGTAAATTTTTCGAGGGATTGATTCATACCAATCCCCTCTTTAAGGATCCTACCCCTGCTTGGGATCTTAATGCTTGCATTGCTCAGCTTATGCAACCCCCTTTTGAGCCTTTGTCTTCAGCAGAGCTTAAGTACTTGACTTGGAAAACTGTGTTCCTGGTAGCTATTACCTCTGCCAGGCGTATCAGTGAATTGCAAGTTTTGTCAGTGGAGCCTGATTTTATCTCATTCCATAGAGATAAGGTAGTCCTTAAAACTAATACGAGGTTTTTACCTAAAGTGGTTTCAGATTTTCATCTGAACCAATCTATGTCTCTCCCTGTGTTCTTCAATGATCATTCTTCTTCAGGAGAAAGAAGTTTACACAGTTTGGATGCTAAAAGAGCCCTTAGTTACTACATTGAGAGTACTAAGGCTCACAGGTTTGACCTCCCTCCATTTGTTTCTCACTTGTGGGGAAGGGCAAACCTGCCACTAAGATAACTACTGCCAGGTGGATTGTCTCTTGTATTCAATTCTGCTATGAGAAGCTAGGCAAAATACCTCCCTCAGGCCTGAGGGCTCATTCGACTAGAGGTACAGCTGCTTCCCTGGCTGCGGCCAGGGATATTCCTTTGCTAGAGATATGTAAAGCAGCCACCTGGTAAACAGTCCATACATTTACAAGCATTACTCCTGGACATCCAGGCTAGGGTGATGCTCAGTTTGTACAGCAGTATTGCAGAGCCTATTCCCAAGGTAGGTTTGATTCCTCCTCCATGGAGGTACTGCCTGGTAGTCTGCAATAGTCAGAATACAGCAAAACTTCATGTTGTTTGAAGAAAACATTACTCACCTTAGTAATTATGTTTCTTCTGATGGAGTCTTGCTGTATTCTGACCTCCCTCCCTGCCTCTCCTCTCAGAACCTGCTTTTGAGAAGTGGGCTGGCAGGTGCAGTGTTGCACCCCAGGGGTGCATTTGGGTACTCCCTCCTTTTAGAGAGGGGAACTGGGTTATATTATTAATTTAACAGTCTTAAATTGTTCACTACCTGGTTTTTGATTTTGGATTTCCTGACTTGAGTCTTTTGGGGATCCAAAATATTTGGTTGCCACGTGGCTAGTAAAAATGTTACAATTTCCACATAGTAGTTAGTATTAGCTTGTAAGAATCTGACAGTTGTGCTTAGAAGTGCAGCAGACAGAGGTCTGAACCGAGCTCGAGCTCAACGTTCTATGCTCTGCATAGAAATTAACCCTCTACTCTCCGGGGCAGTTTGAGTGCTGGAGCTAACTGCAACAGTCAGAATACAGCAAGGCTCCATTAGAAAAAACATAATTACTAAAGTGAGTCATTTTTTCTTTTAAGCCTTTTGCAGAGCTGTAAACAAGAGGTCAGTTCTGGGTCACTATGTTTTTTTTTGCTGCACCTGCATCGAAACTGACAAGAACATTCTGTGAGAAGCAGGACATCTCTTAACGAGTTCCCAGACACATACTTATAAAAACAGCAGCAATGCTTTTGCTAGAGAGACAAGGAGAATGAGAGACTGAGATTTGAAATCGAGAAGAAACACTCACATGAAGGACTGTTTTCTCCATTTGTTCTGCCTTTGTAAATAGTTATACTGAATAATTTTTTATTTTGGTATTGTGAAAAATAAAATGTTATTTGCGAATTTTGAAACAGCTCCTGGTTTTCCTATGCTTCCTGACCTGTGCCTCGACAACAGCTGGTGTCAGCATAAGTGGGATTTATGCCATGCATACTCTAAGTCAGGAGTTTTGTGCGTGGATACTAGACCTAGTACCAGGGAAGCACAGCAGAAAGGCTTGGATTCTCCATCAGCAACCCTAGGAGTCATTACCAGAAGAATGGCAGCCAAACTAGAAGCAGAAACAAAAGTACAAACTGAGAATGTTCAGCCAGAACCAGAGATGGAAAAAGAACAGGCAGTGACAAGAACCTAAAAGCCTGACTGCCTTTTTCCAATGGTGGGCAATATGACGCTCTGCCCCTGCTTCTGGTTACCTGTATGATATTTATATTATAAATAAATGGTTTGTGTATGAAATGTCCGTATGTGAGAGATTTGGTCTTTAACTTTTAAGGTCAGTAGCGGAAACCACAGGATGTTGTAAAACAGACCAGAAGAACCAGTTACTTAAAGAGCAGCTCTCGACTAGCTTCCCGCTGACACATATCCTGCAACTGACCTGGCCAGGAGTTGTTTTCCATCAATGATTCCTTTGTGGGCTACCGTTTAAAAATTTTATTTGACTCGTAATTTTACTCTGCTGAAAACTGAATCCTACGGCCACGCCCCCATGCTGCTCATGCAGCCCGTTTGTGATGTCAGTAAGCAAGAAGGCTGCATATGCTCTATGACTTGAATGGGGTGATTTTCCCAAAACTTTATGTATCTTTAATGTTTGGGATTTTAAGAAAGCAAAGTGACCACTCAGGTAAGAGGATCCTCTTAATCGGGCGGTCAGTTGATCTGTAAAATCAACGTCGGGCTATAAACATGGAAAATCTCCATTCCATCAATGGTATAACTCTTCGTTGACAATAAAACAGGCTTTCACGTGTGCGTGATGAGGCGTGGCCGTGGATGCAGAATTGGCTCAGTTTTTGCGGTGGGTCAGGGATTAAGTTCTGAGGTCAAATAACATTTTTTTTAAGCGGTAGCCCACAAAGTAATCATTTATAGAAAACGACTCCAGGCCAGATCAGTTGTGGGATATGTGTCAGAGGGGGCTAGTCGAGAGTGTAGAAGCTGCTTCTTTAAGACTTCCTTACAGAAGGGCATTTTATTATCTGTTTATGACCTACCCAGGCTTTTGAAGTTGGAAACCAAATGTGAGTTTTATGACATTACAGAAGGCAAAGTAATTGGGCTGGTTCCTCTCCTTTTAGCATATAACCAGAAATGTGTGAAGAGTCATAAAATATACTAGCACAGGAAATCAGCCCAAGAGGACATGAGTGTGGGACTGTTAAATTCAAAGAGAAAATGTTTAATTAAAGACTGTCATATTTGGGAAATGGCTAGTTACAGATTTTTCAAAGCAATGACTCTCATCCTCAGAGACACTTATGTCAGAAATTATCTAAGGGAGGTTCTAGCTGACCTCATCAAAAGGGGGTGGGGAAAGATAGAGTTAAAAATGAAACATTATATATGGGATTACTAGGATAAATAGGACATAAAGGAGCCAACAAGCCCATCATGAATGTTCCCCACATCCGTGGGCTCATCTACACCACAGTATATTTTGAGTAGTAATATTCATCAAGCTGATTTTTAAAGTTTGCCAAAGTTGGAGAATCAGCAATGCGTTGTGGCAATTTGCTCCACGTCATAGATGCTCATAGTATAGAAATAGTTCATTTTACTTATCCTTGCTTTTGGTAAGACCAATTTTTGGTTATGTGAGCCCAAGTTACCATGTGTATTACTGAACTGGATCCCACAATCTACCATAAGTTCAGGCAATTGTAATAATTTACCTATAAACAGGAGATCCCCTCTCTGTCTCCGTGCCTTCAGAGAGTGGAGCCCTGAATGCTGTAATCTATCCTGATATGACCTTCCCTTAAGATTGGGCATTAGCCTAGTAACTCTCCTCTGCACTCCCTCAAGTGCTTTTTTTATCTTTAATTGTTGATGGTGACCAGAATTGAGACCCATTATCTAGAATGGGTCATACATAGCTCTTATATGTTGGAATTATTTGTTCTGTTTACATACAAATTATCTTATTAGGGTATTTGCTTTTCCTAGTGCTGAAATGCAATGATCGATCGATGATAACTTGTTATTGACCATAATTCCAAGATCTTGTTCTTTTTAAGAATTTTTAAGAATATTTTGATTTAGTATATAGGTATACATTGGGTTGTTAGCTCCAAAATGAATCACAGAACATTTATCCACATTAAGTATCATATCATTTTCCACTGCCCAGTTTTCAATTTTGGCCAGATCTGTTACTGAAGAAAAATGTTTTCCCAATGTATCCACTTGGCCTCCCAGCTTGGAATCATCTGCAAACCTTCTGATCATATTCTGAATACCCTTATTCGTATCACTCACATTGATATTGAATAAGATACAGCCTAAAACAGAGCCCTGGGATACCCCACTCTCCGCATTCTTTGGCATAGAAATATCACTTTGTATACATACAGATTGTATTCTGTTATTAAGCCAAACATGTACCCATTTAATAATTCTAGAATGTATATTTATTTGGATTAATCTTTTGATTAATACATCATGAGAGACTTTGTCAAATGCTTTCGAAAAGTCTAGGACGACATCCGATGGAATTCCCATGTCCAGATTTTTACTTATTTTGTTATGAAATGAAATGACATTAGTTGTACAGGATTTACCCTTCCTAAAACCATGTTGTGTTATAGCCCTAATACCAGGTGTGTTTCAAGAATCTTCTAAATTAGTTTTAATTATTCTCTCTAGTACCTTACAGCAATGGGAAGTGAGACTTATTGGTCTGTAGTTCTCAATCTTAGACTTGCTCCCTTTCTTAAATATTGGTATGATTATTGCTGACTTTCAATCTTTAGGTAATTCAGAAATGTTTAATGACAGATTAAAAAGAATTGATAAGGGAAGGGCTGCATGTTTAAGAAAACAGGCATTAATATTACCTGGACCACAGCTAGCATTTTGATTTATGTTTATTAATTCTTTATAAACTTGTTCAGTAGTTACATTAATTTTTTCCAATGATATAATATTTAAATCTAAAGATGGTGTTTTTTTTTTTTTTTTAAATACTGAGCAAAAATAATCATCGTGGCATATGATTCTAGACTGACTGGGAAAGCACTTAGAAAGGTAACAGAACAGAATTACGTATCTGTGGTAGGAGTGTTTTGTCTGTAACTTGCTTTTTGGTTTACATGATTGTAAGCTATATGATATATTGTTCTGTGTTCAATTTTACACGTTTTTATCATCTTTTAGTAAACAGCCTTTTCTTTGAAATACTGCCTGGGTGTCTTTTCAGTTTATTTTTGCATGTGAAGTGCCTGTATTTAAGTATGATAGCTGTTGAAAGGCTTGATTGTGTACTAAGCTTATATAGTTAGATAAGAATATACCTAAGGTCTCTCACAGAGTTTTAAGGGTTCTTTTGGAGACCGGGTCCCTGGTAAAAGATTGTACTAAAGTCCCGAAGAGGGCACATATCTGAGCCTGTAACTGTGTATGCTAGCATAAGGTTCACAGTTTGAATCCCTCCAGAACTCGAGGCTAAAGGTGATTCAGATCCAAAGCAGATAGTTGGGTTACCTGTTACCTGGTCACACTATTGCACTCTGAGGTTGGCACTGTGGGAGCAGAGGGCCTGACCTGTAGAGTGCGTTTGTGACAGATTTGGTGGCAGTGGTGGGATTTAAAGTATTTGGTAACACAAGCTTTAACAGTTCAGTGTGTCAGCTTAATACTGTACAGCTCACATGCAAAATAAGGCAGTGATTTATTTTTTCTAAAAAGTAAACAGAACAATATCATTTTGCTTACAGTCAAAGTTCCTACCTGTTTAATTTTTTTTTGTAAAGTGCAAGTTAGAGTAGCCGTAGGTAGGGAAGAAGATGGCTTCCAACTACAGCAAGTACACTGCAGACTACTTGAGGCAGTTGTGCCAGGACAGAGGAGTCCAGTATGAGGGGAAAGCCAACAAGCAGACCCTCATGGATGCTCTGATGGCAGCAGATTCCCAGAGCCTCAAGTCACAATCTGTAACGGAAAAGGACCAAACCTTGGGCGTGGAGGGGATAGAGCCCAGTGTAGTGTCCAGATCCAGTGAGGAGGGCAGCAAGGACAGTACAAGCCAAGGGCCACAGCAGCACGGGAAGGTCACCAGCATTCTGGAGCCAGAAGCAATCAGGCTACAGATGGAGTTGCGGAGAATGGAGCTGAAGTTCCACAGAGAAGAGAAGCGAGAGCAGCGTGCTGCAGAAGAGAAGAGGGAGCGAGAACAACGAGAATAGCAAGAAGCGGGGCGACAGCAGCGGGCCACAGAGGAGAAGAGGAAGCGAGACAGCAAAAAGCAGGGCATGAACAGCAAGAGGTTGACTGTGAACCGCGTGATCACCAGAAGCAACATGAACTGGAGAAGCTACGACTCTAACCCCCCAGCATCAGCACAGGTAAGTGGCTTGGGTGTAACTGGAACTACAGGACTAGGTTACAAATTAAATTCCAAATTGATAGCCGAATTTAAAGAGGGGGAGGATATGGATGCCTTTTTGAATTCCTTTGAAAAAGTTTGCGTTCAGGCAAATATTCGTAGAGAGTCCTGGAGCTTCCAGCTAGCCCCGCTACTTACTGGGAAAGCTCATGATGCATTGGGTCAAATGGACAATGAGGACAACACTGATTACAGCAAACTTAAAACTGTACTTTTAAAAAAGTATGATTTAAACACTGAAGCATACAGAGCTAAATTCCATAAGCTCAGAAAAAGCCGTGATATGAGCTATGAGGAGCTAGCCACAAAACAACGTCAGTTTTTAAAATGTTGGTGGGAAGGAATTGAAGCACACACTGTAGATAAAACTGAAAATGCCGTATTGTTAAAGCAGTTTTCTGGGGCAAGCCCAATAGAGCTGAAAACCTGGCTGGAGGACTGAGATCCAAAAACAGTGCAAGAAGCTGCTGAACTCTCAGACTGCTATGCCAAGAGCAGACCTGCTCTGAGAGCAAATGGGGCAGGGGTGGCAGCGCAGAATGGGAAAACACGCCCTTCAGGGTAGCTAAAACCCTCATTGCCTCCACTGAAACCAGTTAGTCCCAGGTTTCAAAGGAAAGATTCTTCTGAGAAGAGAAGCAAATGTTGGGTTTGCAAAGAAACTGTGCATACTGCCAGACAGTGTCCCAAAAGGATGAGCAATATGCAAAGTGGTGCCAGGAAATTAGTGGGTTGTTTGTGTGTCCCTGAAAGCATGCTATAAACATGAGGGAACACATGCACCCAATCACTGTGAATGGTGTACAGACACAAGGGTTAAGAGACACAGGGGCATCCCTGACGTTGGTAAAAGGGGATCCTGAGATGAAGACTAATGGGGGGGGGTAGAAATTTCCCCAGTAGCAGTTAAACAAACAGCTACGGAGGGTTACTCCGAGGAAGGATGGGTGACCTATTGCCAGAGGGTCAGAGATGACAGTGATCCTGAATGCCCTGAAACCAGAGCTAGGGACCCTAGTTTAGATACTGAAGGGGACCTGTCCCATGCCTTGGGAATGTGTAAGGAGTTTGCAGCTGCTCAGAAAAGTGACCCTAGTCTAGAGAAACTGAGGGCTTGGGCAGACTGACGGAGCACAGGGAGGTGATAGGAAACTCAAAGTTTATTGGGACAATGGACTGATGTATACTCAGGATGCTAAGACAGAGGGAGGGAAGATAAGCAGACAGCTTGTCGTTCCCCAGGGTACCGTGAGCAGTTGCTCAAGATTGCACACAATATTCCCTTGTCTGGTCATCTGGGAGTCGCGTGCACTATGCAGCGGTTGGCCCAGAATTTCTATTGTCCCAACTTCACCCAGCAGGTGAAGGAGTATTGCAAGTCTTGTCACTGGTGCCCAAGAAACAGGAAAGGCAGGTAAGAAAACCCAAGCCTCCCTAATTTCATTGCCCATAGCGGAGGAGCCATTCCAGAGGGTGGGAATGGATATCGTGGGGGCTTTAAATACCTCCAGCTCCTCCGAGAAGAGGTTCATCCTGACTGTTCTGATTTATGCCACCCGGTATCCAGAGGCAGTCGCCCTGTCCTCACTGAGGACAAAGTGGCAGATGCCTTACTTGGGATTTTCTCCCGTGTTGGGTTTCTGCAGGAGGTTCCAATCCAATCCATCTTTATTTTTATAGCGCCTTTCAAAACCAAGGCGCTGTACAAACCATAAATACAATAAAATCCCATAAAACTAATTTACAGATATACAAAACTAAATCATTGTCATCCAACTCTAAGTTGGGAAGGCCAATGAAATCAAATAGGTTTTCAACATTGTATTAAAACTACTGATGCTCAGGCATTCTCTTAACCGACGAGGTAGAGAATTCCACAGGGTCGGTGCTGCAAATGAAAAAGCACGGGCGCCAGATGTTTTAAGATGAACCCTGGGAATCTCTAGCAATCCCTCGTAGGCGGATCGGAGCGGATTGGGGGAGTAGGGAGTCAGATCTTTAAAGTAGTTGGGTCCCTGTTCGTGTAGGGCTTTAAAGGTAAGCAAGCCTACCTTACAGGTAATCCTCCACTGAACTGGCAGCCAGTGCAGTTCACGCAGGACAGGTGTAATATGACTGGACCTACAGGTACCAGTCAACAACCTGGCCGCAGCATTCTGCACCAGCTGCAAGCGGCGGATATCAACCCCTGACAGTCCTAGGTAGAGGGCACTGCAGTAGTCAAGACGGGTGGTAATGAAGGCGTGGACCAATGTTGGAAGGTCGCCGAGGGGAATCAGATGTTTCACCCGGGCAATACTCCTCAGAGGGAAAATGAGGATTTGACAACAGCCGACACCTGAGACTTCAGGGTCAAGCCAGTACCAAAAATAACGCCCAGGTTTCGCACCCGATCTGACGTAACGAGCTGGGCACCATCAAGCCAAAGGACAGACATTTGCCCACCACCAACACCCCCCCACAGGCGACCTGGTTCCACCACCAACACCTCAGTCTTATCTGGATTCAGTCTCAGCCAACTGGACCTCATCCAGTCTTTGATCTCGGAGAGGCAGCTGTTTAGAACAGAGACTGCATCAACTTGTCTGGGTACAAAGGACATATACAGCTGAGTATCATCTGCATAGCAGTGAAAACTCAAGCCGTAATGCCTAATGATTTCTCCCAAGGGCAGCATGTACACTGCGAACAACACGGGTGCCAATATGGAGCCCTGAGGCAACCCACAAGGCAGAGAGACGGCATCAGAGGAATACATTCCTGTGACCACCCTCTGAGACCTGCCTATCAGGAAGGATCAAAACCATTTCAGGACTGTACCCGACAGTCTACAAAGAAGCTGCAGGGTCTCCATAAGCACCTCATGATCCACAGTGTCAAAAGCTGCTGAGACATCGAGAAGGACCAAGATGGCACAAGCCTTTCGATCTCTCGCCATTAGAACATTTAATATCCAAACAAGTCAATCTCCATACTATGCCTCTTACAAAAACCAGACTGGAGAGCCTCATAGACACTGTGAGTTACTAAATGATTGTCCATTTGCACCACAACTACCTTCTCAATAACCTTCCCAACAAAGGGAAGGTTAGAGACAGGTTGGTAGTTAGCTGGATTGTTGGGATCCAAGGAAGATTTTTTAAGGAGTGGTCGAATGACCGCCTCCTTTAAGGGGTCCGGAAAGGTCCCCCCCAAAGATCTCCAAACAATTTCAGCTAGGATCGGGCAGATAACATCTACGCACCCCACCAGCAGGGAGGTAGGGCCCGGATCCAAACTACAGCAAGTTGGGTGCGAGGTTTGGACAATCTTCACGATATCCATGAGTTCCAGTCAGCAAAACTCCATCCAGACAGACTGGGCGTTCATCACCTCCCGTTGACCACCGCATGCCCTCATGGAGAGGGCCTGGCCAATTCCAGACCTGATACTGGCAACCTCATCTGCGAAAAACCAAGCTAGCTCATCACACTTAACTTGTGAAAAAACTCTTCCAGACTTCAGACAGACTGAACTGCACAATCTGTCGGCAGTGCAAAAGAATTGTGCTGGTCGGTTCTACACAGCAGAAATCTCCCTGGACAGGAACTCTGCCTTCTTACGGGTGATTTCTGATTGACAGATATTATAATGCTCCATCAATCTAAGCCTGTCAGCATCCAGGCCAGATTTCTGCCAAGCTCTCTCCAGCCTTTGACCACTGACTTCAGGGTACTGTTATCACCGATCGAGGGGGTTCCTTCATGTCGGACCTGATGAAATATTTGTGGGAGAAGTGTGGGGTGGTGCAGAGATGCACAACCCTCATCAACAACAAGCCAATGTGCTTGTGGAAAGATTTAACAGTACCCTGAAGCCAATGCTCCAAACATTTGCTGAACAGCATGGGAGGGACTGGGAGAAATACCTTCCCCCACCTGTTTGCATACAGGAAGGTGCCCCAAGAGTTGACAGGATTTTCCTATTCGAGCTCTTATATGGACGTCGGGTATGTGGGCCCCTAGACTTGATATGGGAGGACTGGGAAGGCAAGCATGCCACCCAAAGAACTCCCATAGTGGATTATGTCCTTAGGTTTAGGGAAAGGCTGAAGGAGCTTATGGGGACAGCCCAGAGCAAGCTGGCAGCTGCCCAACAAAAACAAAAAGTGTGGTACGACCGCAGAGCCAGAGCTGGCTTGGACACAGTGGGTCAGGAAGTCGTTGTCCTCATCCCAGTCCAGAAAGACAAGCTGCAGGCAGAGTGGGCAGGACTGTATTGCAGGACTGTACAAAGTGGTCAGAAAGGTAAATGATGTGAACTACATCATAGTTATCTGACAGAAGACATACAGAAAGAATGTACCATGTCAACAAGATGAAGCCATATGCTAAGAAAGCTGACATGCTGTTTGCAGTATATAGTCCTGGGGAGGGGACGGACAAAGGAGACCCCCTTCTGGACTTGCTAGAAGAAAGCAAGCGGGAGTCCTCTGTGAGGCAATTAAACTGTCATCCCAACTGGCCCCGGACCAGATCCAGGAAGTAAGGGAAGTTTTAGCAGACTTTGCCCCACTGTTTAGCGCCAAGCCTGGACTAACACCCTTAGTGACGCATGATGTGGAGACAGGGACAGACGCCCATATGGTGGACAGCATATTGGGTGTCAGAGGCTGTCCAAAAGGACATTGGGGGGAAGTGGAGGAAATGCTGGATTTAGGGATAATCCAGAAATCCCACAGGCACTGGGCCTCACCCGTAGTCCTTGTGCCCAAGCCAGATGGCCCTACTCGTTTTTGTGTGCACTATCGTGGACTGAATGCAGTCACGAAGTCAGTCGCCCACCCGATGCCATGGACGGATGAACTCCTGGACAAGCTGGAAGGGGCGACTTACCTTACAACTACTGACCTGACAAAGGGGTACTGGCAGGTAGAGTTAACTGCCAGAGCTAGGGAAAGTTCGGCCTTCATCACTCCGATAGGGTTATCTGAATTTAAAGTAATGCCTTTCGGAATGAAGAGCGTCCCAGCCACTTTCCAAAGATTGTTGAACCAGGTGTTAAATGGTGCTGAGGAGTACGCCTTGGTGTACCTGGATGACACTGCCATCTTTAGTGCCAGCTGGGAGGAACACCTGTCCCACCTTAGGGAAGTGCTGGGCAGGATACAGAGGGCCGGGCTCACTGGTGCCAGGTTGCCATGGCTGAAGTGGCATACCTTGGGCATGTTGTAGGCTGGGGACAGTTCCATCCTAATCAAGCGAAAATAGAGGTGATCAAGGTATAGCCCAGACCAGAAACGCAGAAGCAGGTCAGGAGTTTTCTAGGGACAGCTGGGTACTATACGAAATTTGTACCAAATTACAGTGCCCTGGCTGCTCCCCTATCTGACCTGGTAAAGAAAAGGACGCCTAAGAAAGTTACCTGGAAACCAGCCTGTGAAGGTGCCTTTACCAGACTAAAGGAGGCACTGTGCAGTGCTCCTGTATTGACAAGTCCTGACTACAGCAGACCCTTTGTCTTTCAGACTGATGCCTCAGATGTGGATATTGGGGCTGTGCTGAGTCAGACATCCAGCCAAGGGAAAGATCACCCCATAGTGTACTTGAGTAAAAAGTTACTTCCCAGGGAGCAGGAGTACTCTACTGTGGAAAAAGTGTCTTGCCATGGTGTGGGCCCTAAAGAAGTTAGAGCCATACTTATACGGGCAGCATTTTGAGGTACAAACTGACCACAACCCTCTGGTTTGGCTGACAAATAGGAAAAAGAATGGTACACTATTAAGATGGAGACTTGTCTTGCAAGGGTATGACATGACAATCTCACATAGGGCTGAATCAACCAGTCGGAACACAGACGGCTTATCGCATCTATACGAGGAATGAACTGACTTGTGGCGCTTATCCCCTGCCCCCAAATTCAGTTCAGGTGGAGAGGAGTGTGACGCTCTGCCCCTGCTTCTAGTTACCTGTTTGATATTTATATTATAAATAAATGGTCTGTGTATGACATGTCAGTATGTGAGCGATTTGGCCTTTAACTTTCAAGGTCAGTAACTGAAACCACAAGATGTTATAAACAGTCCAGAAGAACCAGTTACTTAAGACTTAATTACAGAAGGGCATTTTATTACCAGTTTATGACCTGCCCAGGCTTTTGAAGTTGGAAACCAAATTTGAGTTTTATGATGTTACAGAGGCAAGATAATTGGGCTGTGAAGAGTCATAAAATCCCTCAGATCACACTAGCACAGGAAATCAGCCCAAGAGGACATGAGTGTGGGACTGTTAAATTCAAAGATAAAATGTTTAATTAAAGACTGTCATATCTGTGAAATGGCTAGTTACGTATTTTTCAAAGTAATGACTCACATCCTCAGAGACACATGTCAAAAACTATCTAAGGGAGGTTCTAGCTGACCTCATCAAAAGGGAGGTGGGGAAAGATGGAGTTAAAAATGAAACATTGTATATGGGATTGTGGCATATGATTCTAGACTCTGACTGGGAAAGCACTTAGAAAGGTAACAGAACAGAATTACATATCTGTGGTAGAAGTGTTTTGTCTGTAACTTCCTTTTTATTTTACATGATTGTAAGCTGTATGATATATTGTTCTGTGTTTAATTTTACTGTTTTTATCATATTTTAGTAAACAACCTTTTCGTTGAAATACTGCCTGAGTAGCTGGCCCGGTGGTGCTGAGGGTTGAGGCGCTGGACGCCACACCTCGCGCTACGCCGGCGACCCGGGTTCGGGAATAGACTCGGGTGGCCGGAGGTCGGCAGGGAGAGGGAGGATCGAGCATCCCAACGGATGCTCTCTTCCTCAGGGGTGGGAAACCAAGAACGATCCGTTGTTTCTGCATCCCTTCAGAGCCGGTGGAAGCAACCGAGCAACTGGAAGGGATGGAGGCGGCCCTTGCCTCAGGAGCCGGGAGGGGGGGACGCCGACAGCGCATGAGAGGTCTGGCATGTGTCAGCACGCCACCACTCGGGACGTACGTCCTAGCGCTTGACATTCCAGAGGGTAGGGGAAACCAGGGAGAAAACAGAAAACACCTCTCGGCAGCCCTAGATGATAGCCTCTTGGGTACCATCGGGACCACCAAGAGGGACAGACCTCACTGTGCAGGAGGAGAGAAGGAGGCACTCTAGGGGCAGATCTCACGGAAGGTGGAATGGGGGGATGAGAGGAAGGAAGGAGAGGGCTCCAAGAGTAGGCAAGGAGAGATAAAAGAGATAAAGTAAAAAAAAAAAAAAAAAATACTGCCTGGGTGTCTTTTCAGTTTCTTTTTGCATGTGAAGTGCCTGTATTTAAGTATGACAGCTGTTGAAAAGCTTGATTGTGTACTGAGCTTGTATAATGAGGTAAGAATATACCTAAGGTCTCTTATAGAGTTTTAAGGGTTCTTTTTGGAGACCTGGCTGGGTGCCCCTGGCAACAGACTGTACTGCAGTCCCAAAGAGGGTACATATCTAAACCTGTAACTGTGTATGCTAGCATAAGGTTCACAGTTTGAATCCCTTGAGAACTCAAGGCTAAAGGTGATCCAGACCACAAGCAGACAGGAGGGTTACCCTGTCTGTTACCTGTTCACACTACTGCACGCTGAGGTTGGCACTGTGGCAGCAGATGGCCTGACCTGTGGAGTGTGTTTGTGACAGGCAATACAACAAAAGGAGATGGAGAAACACAGAAGAGAGGAGCTTCAGCAGAGAGAAAAAGAGATTCAATGTTTAGAGGCACAGAGAAAAGAAGAAATGCAACAACTCGAAAGGCACAGAAAGAAGAGATGCAGCGATGGATGCCTTGCAAGTTATTAAAGCTGGAGGATCTGGCACAGGTCCAGCAGAGCAACAAAACACTAACAACTTAAAAGACCTTAAACTTACAAAGTTGTGTCACTTGGATAATACTGAAGCATATCAGACAACTTCTGAAAGGGTTGCTGCAGCCGGCCAATGGCCAAAGCAGCAATGAGCAATCAGACTGGTATCTTGCCTGACAGGTAAAGCCCAACTTGCTTACAGCAATATGGACATTGCACAGTCGGAAAATTATGACCTCATGAAAACAGAAATCCTGAAAAGGTATGAGATTTCGGGAGAGACCTACAGGCAAAGATCCCGGTTTCTGAAGTACAATTCAGTCGAAAATTATCGAGAAGCCTTCACCCGACTCAGAGAACTCCTAATAAAATGGCTCAAGCCAGAGTGCAAAACAATCCCACAGATCGTCGAGGTACTTTCACTGGAGTAGTTCATCAACATCCTACTGACAGACGTACAGCTTTGGGTAAAAGAACACCAACC
Source organism: Neoceratodus forsteri (assembly GCA_016271365.2). Taxonomy (NCBI): domain Eukaryota; kingdom Metazoa; phylum Chordata; order Ceratodontiformes; family Ceratodontidae; genus Neoceratodus; species Neoceratodus forsteri. The sequence continues at coordinate 647,569,433 of CM028131.1, forward strand.
AGAAAGTAGGGGAAATACAGGTTACTCACCTGTAACAGGAGTTCAAGGAATGGTATATGTTGTTCATCCACACTTTCTGGCAGGTATCCTTGCTGCTTTAAATCTTGCCGGAAGGTCTTCAAGCTGGCTCCTCCCTCCCACCCGGGTGGTAAAACTCTCGGCTCTGCCCCATGGCGCCAGATCTGGCCCGCTGGAAGCTCCAGGTTGTCGCGTCGAAGCGAGAGTGGGTGAGTGCGTGTGGATGAACAACATATACCATTCCTAGAACTCCTATTACAGGTGAGTAACCTGTATTTCTAGGGACATGGATATGTTGTTCATCCACACTTTCTGGCAGACTCCTAGCAGTTCTCCGGGAGAAGGGAGGCAAGGCGCACACCCCCTACTTAGGGAATAGAGACTGGAGAACCGAGGCCTCAAAACCAGCATCCCGGCGTGACTCAAGGTCGATGTGCTAGTGGGTTATAAAGGTATGTGCCGACTTCCAGGTAGCAGCCCTGCAGATATCCTGGATAGGGACGTCCCTGGAAGCAGCTACCGATGCAGTGGTATGGCAGGTAGAATGAGCTCTTATCCCTCTGGGAGGCTCCATGCCCGCCAACCTATAGCAGAGATCTATGCAGGAGGTGACCCACCTGCTTATCGTCCGCTTGGCTGCAGATCTGCCAGGTGTGGCTTCAGCGTAGGTGACAAACAGCTGGCGAACCTCTCCCAAACTTCAGCCGTCGCTCCTTATAATAGCTGGAGCCCTTCTAGGGTCAGAGTATGGAGCCTATATTCAGCCTCCGAGGTGTGATTGGAGTAGAACACCAGCAGAGTCAACACCTGGTTAAGGTGAAACTCCGACACCACCTTCGGAAGGAATTTCGGGTGGGGGCGCAGGACAACCTTGTCCCTGTGGAAGACCAGGTAAGGAGACTTGATGGAAAGCGCCTGGAGCTCTCCCATCCTTCTGGCTGACGTGATAGCCACCAAGAAGGCGGTCTTCCACGACAGGTGAGAGATGTCACACCTGTGCATTGGTTCGAATGGCTTGCCCATGAGCTTTGCCAATACCAGCAGTAGACCCCACGGAGGTGGAGGTTCTCGCACCGGAGGGGAAATGTGATCAAGGCCCTTGAAAAAGTGCCAGACCACCTTCTCCTGCACCACCGACTGCTACCAGGCCCGTGCCCGGTAAGCAGAGATGGCTGCCAGGTGCACCTTTAGGGTCGTTGACCTAAGCCCTTGCTGAGAAAGGGATCATAGGTAGTCCAAGATGCTTGCCAAGGAACAGGAGGAAGGGTCCAGGCCCTTGCCCTGACACCAAATGGAAAATCTCTTCCATTTGAAGGCATAGCATTTTCTGGTTGACTCCTTACGGGACGCCTCAACTACATTGAGGACCTCGTCGGAAAGACCCAAGGCCTGGAACTCTAGCTGCTCAGGAACCAGGCCGTTAGGTGCAGGGATTGAAGGTCTGGATGGAACACCTTCCCGATGGACTGATAGCAGGTCCGGGCGAGCTGGAAGCTGCCTCGAGAGCCTGCAGCTGAGGCTGAGGAGATCTGGATACCAGCATTGGCGGGGCCAGTCTGGGGCTACCAGAATCACCTGCACCTTGTCCCTCCTTGCCTTGAGAAGTACCCTGTGGATCAAGGGAAATGGGGGAAAGGTGTAGAAGAGGCCTGGAGTCCACGGCCTCGAGAAGGCATCCCCCTGCAGCGAGCCCTGCTGAGGGGGGCGAGCATGAAACAGCCTCAGCTTCGCATTCTCCCTGGAGGCAAACAGGTCCACCTGAGGTATGCCCCAGTGGGAGAACAGATCTTGTACTACCTCCGGCAGGAGAGACCACTCGTGGGACACAGCTCCTATCCAACTTAGGGCATCGGCCAGGGTGTTGGAGGCTCCTGCCACATGGATGGCTAGGAGATCCGCCTCCAGGCTGTGCACGAGTGACCAAACGCGGAGAGCTTCCTTACACAGAGGCATGGAGCGCGTCCCGCCCTGGCGGCTTAGATAGTACATGGTCGTGGTATTGTCCATCTGGACCTGAACCACTTGACCCCATAGAAATGGAGCAAAGGCGGTGAGGGCTAGGCAAACCGCCCGAAGCTCCAGCAGGTTGATATGGCATTGGGACTCCTGAGGGGACCAGAGGCCGTGCGTTCTGTGCTCCCGCAGATGGGCACCCCAACCCATCAGAGAGGCATTGGTCGAAAGAGAGACCATCAGCTCGGGGCGGACAAACGGGATGCCCTCCTGCAGATGAGCTGGAACGGTCCACCACTGGACAGTGTTCCACATCCCCTGGGTCACCATCACTAGCTGGTCCAATGGATCGCAGCGTTGTGACCACTGGCTGGCCAATCCCCACTGAAGGGGAGGCATGTGCCAGCAGGCCCAACGGACCACGCTGGTGCAGGCCGCCATGAGACCCAGGAGGCGCAGGAAGTCCCGGGCAGGGCGCAATTGCCCAACCAGAAATGATTGGGCAAAGGAGGAAAGAACCTCGGCCCTGTCTGCCAGGAGCCATGCTCTGGCTCGAAGAGAGTCAAGCTCTGCCCCGATGAAAAGAATCACCTGCTTCAGTCCGAGTTCTGACTTGGCCTCGTTGATGAGGAGGCCGATCTGAGAGCAAACCTGGAGGGCCAGATCTCTGGACCGCTCCACCTCCTGTCTGGAGGGTGCTGCTATCAGCCAATCGTTCAGGTAAGGGTACACCCGGACCCCTTGGCACCGCAGGAATGCTGTCACCACTGCCATGCATTTGGTGAAGACCCTGGGAGCAAGAGAAAGGCCAAAGGGCATGGCTTGGAACTCGTAAAGGGATCCCTCCGCTCGAAAGCGAAGGAATCTCTGGTGAGACGGACGGATAGGGACGTGAAAGAACGCGTCCTGTAGGTCCAGAGAACAGAATCACACACCTCGTTCCAGGGATGGTATTATCTGAGCCAGAGTGACCATCCTGAAGGTCCGAGACCTTAGGAACTTGTTTAGGTCATGCAGGTCGAGAATGGGGCGACAGTGTGGATGAACAACAAATCCATGTCCCTAGAAAAGGCTGTTTCTTTGGCTGAAGATTACTAAATGGCCAGACAGACCATGCAGCAGCGAGGTAACAGCCACACACTGGAAAGACACTCTTTTTCCCATTTAAACTCCAAATCTGATAAGAACTCTGGTGAGTGTAACAAATCTGCACCCAAAGACTTTATTTGCTGTAAATATAATAAGCCAGGTTATCATGCAAGAAATTGAGGTAGTAAGAGTGACACTGCAGCAGATTTGTCCTTAGCAAATTGGGGCAAGTACTTAACAGATGTGAAAGACGGAGATAAGATTGTGAAGGGACTTATAGATTCGGGAAGCAGACAGACCCTAGTACATGTTGAAGTGCTGGAAAACAATGTCCAAAAGGACCAGGTACTGGTGTCATCTGCATCCACAAGGACACTCGATACTACCCCACCAGCTAATTGACTATTAATGAGGTGTTGCACCAAATGAAAGCGGGGGTAGTACCTAAGTTACCAGTACCTGTGATTATTGGAAATGACTTTCCAGGATTTCCTGAGTTAATCAAAGAGGGAGTAAATCCTGATGTTTCAGCAGCTGTGATGACAAGAGCTCAGGCAAAGAAAATCTCAGATGGTGGGGACTCTACATTTCGCTGATTTTGATTCGGACTTGTTTGAGCACAGCTCCAAGATCCAAAAGTCCAGGAAAGAAATACGATGCCTGAAGAAACAGTAGCAACAAAAAACTGATGGACATAAGGGGTTAACATTTGAAAATGCTGAAACTAAACTGATCACTGATTGTGATTTTCTTTCAGAATAATCTAACAATGTTTCTCTCCAGAGTTATTTGAAGCAACTCGGGGTGAAACCACAACAGGGTGAATCTATGTTTAAAAAATGTAATGGGCTACTGTACAGAGTTTGGGTTAAACCTCAGACACAGGACCAGATAGAACAATTGATAATAGCACAAAAGTATAGATCTGAGTTGTTACAGATAGTACATGACAGTCCTATGGCTGGTCACTCGGGGAGGGATCGCACCCTTGCCAGACTGCTGTACAGATTTTACTGGCCTGGAATTCATGAAGATGTTGCTACCTATTGCAGTTCTTGTGCAGAGTGTCAGAAAGTAGCCCCAGTGACTAAAAAAAGACAAGGTGCCCCTGGTGCCCCTACCCTTGATAGATATGCCTTTTCAGAGAATTGCAATGGACGTGGTTGGCCCTTTAGACAAAAGTAAAAAGGGTAACAGATAAAGTTTGGTAGTATGTGACTATGCTACTCAGTACCCAGAGGCAGTTCCAATGTGTACTGTCACAGCCCCAAAAGTGGCAGCAGAGCTTGCCAAAATTTTCAGCAGGGTGGGCATACCTAAAGAGATTATTATTGAACAGGGTAGTAATTTTGGTGCTGCATTACTGAAGGCGCTGTACCGACTACTAGGTATCTCTGCCATAATAAGAACCTCACCTTTTCACCCTGAGAAGGCCCTGTTGAGCATTTTAATCAAACCCTAAAACGCATGTTAAAAAGGGTTGTCAAAGGGGAAGGGAAAGACCAGGATCAACACTTACGTTACCTGCTTTTTGCTTACAGAGAAGTGCCACAGGCATCGACAGTTTTTTCACCGTCTGAAATGCTGTATGGGTAGATAACCTAGAGGGCCACTAGATGTTATTAAAAAAAAAAAAAGGGGACAATAATTCCCATCAGAAACAATCTATTACATCTTATATGCATGCCCTGAGAAGGAAGCTCGTAAAATATGTTGAAATCGCCCACAGTAATCAAGAAGAGGACCAAAACCAGCAGAAGGTATACTATGACTATGGGGTAAAAGAAAAGGTTTTTGAGTCATGTGAAAAGGTTTTACTACTGTTACCCACTACAGAAAATAAAATGTTAATGAAGTGACAAGGGCCTTGTAAATTGCTTAGACGTACTGGCACAGTTAACTATGAGATTGAGACCCCTGATAGGAAAAATCCTGCTAAGATATACAATCCTAACCTCCTCAAGACATGGGTTGAAAAAACACCAAAAGCTGTTTTGCTGGTTTTACCAGAAACTGATAAAGATGATATTGATGTACAGTAGCTTATGACAGACTGGAGCAAACTGTAACTGCTGATACTGTAAAGGTGAATGTTTCCTTAATCTCCGAACAAACTATAGATATATGTAACTTGCTAAAGACATTAACAGTACATTTACCACAGTACCAGGCAAAGCAAAAGGGGATGAGTATGCACTAGTAACAAGGAATGTTCGCCCTATTAGACAAAAGACATACAGAGTACCAGAGCGGTTAAGAGCAGGTGTGGTTAAGGAAATACAAAAAATAAAAGAATTGGGTATCATAAAAGAGTCCAGAAGTCCTTGGTCATCACCAATGGTGACTGTAAACAAAAAAGAAGGGTGTGTAACAATCTGCCTTGATTTTAGGAAACAATCAAGTATCAGAATTTGACAGTTATCCTATGTCCAGAATAGATGATTTGGTGGACAGACTGGGGAGTGCCAAGTATATCAGTACCCTCGATCTCACCAAGGGTTACTGGAAAATCCCACTAGCTAAAGAATCCAGAGACAAAACTGCATTAGCCACGCCTACTGGATTCTATCAGTTCACCACCATGCTGCTGGTTTACTTGGCGCACCCGCTACATTTCAACAGTACATGGTTGTAATTTTATCCCCTCCCACTGGTTATTGTGTTGCATACCTGGATGATGTTGTGATGTACAGTCCAGACTAGAAAAGCCACCTGGAACACCTAAGAGCAGTTATCCAATCAATCAAAAAGGCAGGTCCGACAATTAATCCTACCAAACGTACATTGGGCATGCAGGAAATCAGAGGTCTGGGCTATGTTTTGGGAAATGGAGAAGTCAAGCCAGAGGTTTCCAAGATAGAAGCTGTAGCTAACAGCCCTGTCCCCAAAACCAAGAATAGATCCAGAAGCAAATGATTTGATATCTTTTAATGGACCAACATAGATGTAACAAGAACAAAGTGCTCTAGCTTTCGGACCAACCAGTCCTTCTTCAGAAGCTCATGGCAGTTGTTTGGAAAATACAACACTTATAACAGCTAGATAATGCAGAGAAAAACAGAAAAAAATCCCCATTGGTTTAAAATACTCATTAAAAAAAAAAAAAAAAAAACAGATGATGTCAGACAAGTTTAACAGTACAATACTGCCCTCAGTCCGAATGAACCTTGGGTTCAGATGTTCCTGTGCAAGACACATATAAGGAATCCTACTGCACATAAATTTAATTGACATAAGATAACACTGCAGAAGCAGATAACTCCCAAATCAAGCATGAGTGCCACAGTCAGTATAAGGATGTGATTACTGAAAGGCAACCCCACCCAGCTTAAAGACAGACTGAGATAGTTATAGGGCTCATGAAATTACAATGTATGCATTAAAGACAAGAATTACCAGTAAAGTTGTCTAAAAAACATCAGTGCTCACTGTGTGATGTGTAAAACCTAGCTGGACTTGCCACCCAGCTGTATTCTGTCTGACATCATCTGTTTTTTTTTTTTTTTTTTTTTTTAATGAGTATTTTAAACCAATGGGGATTTTTTTGTTTTTCTCTGCATTATCTAGCTGTTATAAGTATTGTATTTTCCAAACAACTGCCATGAGCTTCTGAAGAAGGACTGGTTGGTCCGAAAGCTAGAGCACTTTGTTCTTGTTACATCTATGTTGGTCCATTAAAAGGTATCAAATCATTTGCTTCTGGATCTATTCTTGCAAGAACCAATACGGCAACTACTAAATCTACAGCCCAAAACCAAGAAACATGTCAGGTCATTTTTAGATCTGGTTGGTTATTATCGGAGGTTGGTTCCTAACTTTGCTGAGTTAGCTACTCCCCTCACTGAACTCATAAAGAAATGGTTCCTGGATAATGTGAAATGGACCCCGAGTGTGACAAGGCTTTTTGGGCCATTAAGGCTATATTATGTTCAGCCTCTGTTTTAAGAAAACCAGACTTTGAGAAACAATTTTTGTTAGACAGATGCATCAGAGGTAGGCCTAGGTGCAGTCTTGAGTCAGCATATAGATGGGAAAGAACATCCCATTCTAAATATCAGTAGGAAGTTGCACGACAAAGACAAAGGGTACTCCACCATTGAAAAGGAACGCCTTGTAGCAAAGTGGGATCTGGAGTCCCTTAAGTTTTACTTACTAGGAGCTGACTTTGCACTTAAGAGAGATCACAATCCACTCTGTTGGCTTAACCAAATGAAGGATAATATTTTAGAATCACATGGTGGTACCTGGCACTACAGCCATTTAAATTTAAAGTGAAGCACAAATCTGGGAAAAAAATGTCAATGCTGATTTTCTGTCAAGATATGGTACAGGAATTGAGAATTCTGAAGGTTGAAAACAATGCGAGTTGAAACTTCTCCGTCTGCTGTGCTGCATGTGCACTGAACTGCAAAGGTTATACGCCAATGTTAGATGGGAATTTAACAGTACATTTTGGAAACCTGTTTTTATAAAACAGGTTCCCTCTTAAAGAGGGGGGTACATGACAGGGTTGAATAAGGTCCTGCTTCATTTGTTATGCAGAAAAAGTTTAAACGCAAGGGTCTGTTCTATCCTCTCCTTTTCTGTCTCTTCTCCGTTTGGTTGCGTAACCAAAATTTTCTTGTGAGACCTAGGAACTGATCATTCCGACTGTTTCGCAATTCTCCACCTTTCACCATCTGTCTGCCTTCCCTTGTTATTTTTGTATTTTCTTCCCCCTTGCATATCTGTGGGGATAAAAATATATGTGAATCTCTGTGTTAAACTGTATGCTATACGGGGATAATTTGTTTAAAATTATATATATATATATATATATATATATATATATATACTGTTGAAATGATTGCAAAAAGCTATTTGGAACTCAAGGGGTTAACCTAAGATGCAGTTTTTAAGCCTTTTGCAGGGCTGTAAACAAGAGGTCAGTTCTGGGTCACTATGTTCTTTTTGCTGCACCTGCATCAAAACTGACAAGAACATTCTGTGAGAAGCAGGACATCTCCTAACAAGTTCCCAGACAAAGCCTTATAAAAGGAGCAGCAATGCTTTTGCTAGAGAGACAAGGAGAATGAGAGACTGGGAGACTGAGATTTGAAACTGAGAAGAAACACTAAGATGAAGGACGGTTTTCTCTGTTCAGTCTGCCTTTTGTAAATAGTTATACTGAATCATTTAAACGGAGACAGTGAGAGGATCTCAGATCTAGAAGTGGGTAGCCATTTGGGAACAAGTGACCACCAAACAGTGTGGTTCACAATAAACTCAGCTACAGAGTCAAGCCATACATAAGTGAGGGTTCTGGACTTCAGGAGGGCTGACTCTGGCAAGGTGGGAGAGTGCCTTAGAAAAGCACTAGCAAACAGGCTAGAAGGAGGGGTGGAGCAACAATGCAGAAATATCAAAATTGCCCAAAATTGTCATCACAGAGGCAACAAGCCTTTGTGTTAAGCAAATAAAAAAAAATCAAAATGAAAGAAAAAGCCACTATGGTTCTCAAAAGAGGTGGCGGTGAAGGTTAGGGACAAAAAGACAGCATTTAGGAAGTATAAGGAAACACAGAAGGAGCAGGACAGAAAACTGTACCAGTTAAGGCAGAAGGAAGCAGGGAGGGTAGTCAGAATAGCAAAGGCCCAAACTGAGGAAAAGATAGCTAACTCGGTTAAGAAGACTAAAGGAGCTTAATATGTATACCCTTGAGGAAAGGAGGAGAGGGGGGACATGACAGAAACATTTAAGTACCTCAGTGGAATCAACCAAGTCCAAGAGGGTAGCATCTTTCAGAAAAAGAGATGTGCAAGAACAAGGGGACACAATTTGAAGATAGAGGGGACGGCTCAGGGGCAATGTGAGGAAGTATTTTTTCACAGAGAAGGTGGTGGACACATGGAACAGCCTTTCTGAGGAGGTTGTGGGGTCTAAAACTGTGGGAAAATTCAAGAATGCATGGGACAGACATAAAGCAATTTTTGTGGGGGGGGTAGGAAGAAACAGGCTGTTGGTTAAATAGGATCTGCAGCTTATCCTCTAGGTAGGGAAATGGGCAGACTAGCTGGGCTAAGCGGCCCTTATCTGCCGTCAAAGTCTCTGTTTCCATGTTTATTTTTTTATTTTGCTGTTATTGAGAAAAATAAAAGCTATTTGCAAATTTTGAAACTGCTCCTGGTTTTCCTATGCTTCCGGACCTGTGCTTTGAAGACAGACTGCAAGGACAGAAAGTCCTCACAGGTTTTTATTTAGTTCACTGCCAGAATGGTGGGCACACCTGTTTGCAAGCATGGCCTTTCCAAAAAGTTTGCTTTTTTTTTGTTACCAGAATCACAGTAAGGAGCTTCCTGGTCCCAGGCATGGGTATGCCACTTCTGTGATTTGTTTTCATTTAGTTCTAGCAACTGATGTATGCTCTTCTACTGCATGATAAATGGATCAGATACGTAACATGACATTCGGCAAAGTAGGTGCCAACAGGGGTATCATCATTTTCTTTTCTTATTCCCCCCGATATGCTCCTGTATCCTTTGTCTCAATGGACGAATAGAGCTGACTTGACACAAACAGTAGAGATGACAAAGTCTAAAGGAATAGCACCAGACGAAGTAGTATGAGTTTTGTCCTGCTAAGGGTTCAAGACATTTGTCATTTATGGGGCCATAATGGGTGAAACCAGGGGACAGAGGAGGCAACAGACTAACCAAGCTACTCCAAAGGGAGAGTTATGGGATCTTCTCCCTAGGTAGTCTCAAAACAAAAAAGGCTGAATATGGTCTGGGATCGAAAACTATTCTTATGAGACCCAGTCCTAATCAAAACTGAACTGAATTCTTTGTGTGAACTCCCCAAATGACGTTTTTCTCTTTTTCTGTCTTTTCAGCTTCTCTGGGTGTGTTGATCCTAGCAGCAGGCAGAGCCACCAAATACTACATACAGCCCACATAACTAGCGGTGGGGAGATCGAAACTACAAGGGGGTCATGGGAGTCACTCGATCCTCGTTCTTTTTTTTTAAACCTTTTTGCTAAATCTTGGTCCATGGTAACTACAAATTTAAATAACACTTTTGCAGTCAATTTACCATGTCCACCACTTGAACTGCATGGTCACAGTGCTCTTTGTGACCACTTCGGGAACAGCATGGGACTCTGTTGTAGAACAAAACTGGGCGTAAAGCTGAGTGTGACTGTGATTATATATTTAGAGTACATCTCAATTCACATGAATCAAAACACACAGTACAAAAAAAATCTAAAACAAAAACCACACAACGGTCATGTACACCACCACGTAAGGTGCCACTTCTGGGAGATAATCACCTAATGTAAACAAATGCTCTCATTTAATGAAATGACAGCACATGTACTTAAAAGCAGTCCATAACCCACTGTTTTCTTTTTTTTTTTTTTAGTTTTGCCTCCACAGGACCTCTCTGAAACATGTAGGTATCCAGTTAGTAGTTGATGTTTCTGATGGGAAGATATCAAATGAAATGGAAATACAGTTCAACCTCAATTTAACGAACACCGATCATCCAGAACTCCCTATTTAATGCACCCAACCCCTGTCACTCAAATTTTCCTATTCATTCTGTGTACATTGCACAGTGTACAGTACTACACTACACAAACTTGTTCTACACTATTACATTTCAGTATTCTGTACTGGTATACAGTACGTTTTTTGCTATAGGGTACTGCACCTACTGCGTGTGGCATGGTGAGTGGGTGCTGTAGCGTGGCATGTTGTTGTAGTGTATGCTCGACAGTAGAAAGTAAGCAAGAGATAGGCTGAAAAAACCTCAATAAGACTTAGTTAAGAAGAGTTTTATTTACTAGAACGAGTATTCTTTAACTTTGATTTCTACACTGTCAAGTGTCTATTACCACTTCCGGTTTGTGGCCGACTCAAGGTGTTGTGCTGCCAAGATAAAGATCATTAAGATGGTGCTGGGGATAAAAACAACAAACCTACCAATATTTTACCACACCAAAACATGAAAGGTGCATTACAGTATGAGAATGGGAAACGTCTTAACATGTGGGAATATGCCTGGTAACAATGGACTACACAAACAAATCAGGTAATGTTTAATCAAGTCACGCAGTCAATGCAGTCTTTTAGCATTAGCACTTTCAGACTGGTTTTAACTGTGATATTGTAAAAATGTTTAAAATTAAAAAATATGTGCATTACTGCAGCAGTTGGCATAGGAGTGTAGGTAGATATGTAAAGTACTGTACTGTGTTTTTGTAATGCCAAGCGGTCAGGCATTACATTTTCAGCTTTTTGTTTTTGGTGCTCCAAGCTAGCAATGAATATCTGTTGTTAACCAGTAAAATACATTGTTCACTAGTAAACATATGTTGCATTTAAAGGGCGGAACGATGGAAGCAAGGGTGGAAGGATGCCAGGTAAAAGAAGATCACGTGGGCTCACTGAATATAATGAAACCCCAATCTTGTTAACTCCCGATTAGCTGAATTGACTGGATGTCCCAAATAGTTCGGATATTCGGGGTTCTACCGTAATAGTAATAAAAATAAAAGACGGCTGGGTCTTGAAACTTAAGTAAATGTGCTCTCCTTTCATCCCACATACAAAACATTTATTTGCACTAAGTGCAAGGACTGTATGTTTAGAGTCCCTAAACCCGACAAAACAAACTGAAAATTTCACAGCAACTCATGATTAGGAGATAAAACACCCAAAAGAAGAAACGGTGTACACAAGAAAAAATGCTAGAACACTAACTAGAAAAGAATGTATTTACTTTTAAACAGAACAAAAACGAATATGCTCTGACCAATTGCAAAAAAAAAAAAAAAAAATGCTTACTCACCTGTAAAAGTAGTTCTAGGAGTGGTATATGTTGTTCATCCACACTTATTGGTATGTCCCTTTCCCCTTTAATTCATGCCAGAAGGTCTTCAAGCTGGCTCCTCCCACCCACCCAGATGGTATAACCCTCGTCTCCGTCCCATGACGCGAAATCTTAGCCCACTGGAAACCAGGTCTGTGCGTCGCAGCTGCTGAGGTCAGGTGGGTCAGTGTGGATGAACACATACCACTCCTAGAACTACTGTTACAGGTGAATAACCTGTTTTCTAGGGACGTGGTTATGGTGTTCATCCACACTTATTGGCAGACTCCTAGCAGTTCTCTGGGAGGAGGGAGGCAAGGCGCACACCCCCTACTTTGGGAACAGAGACTGGAAAACTGAAGCCCCAAAACCAACATCCCAGCATGACTCAAGGTCAATGTGGTTTAGTAGGTGATGAAGATGTTTTCTGTCTTCCAGGTAGCAGCCTGGCAGATTTCCTGGATAGGGATGTCCCTGGAAGCAGCCACCGACGCAGAGTTATGGTGGGTGGAATGAGCCCCTAGCCCTACGGGACACTCCCTACCCGCCAACCTATAACAGAGATCAATGCAAGCTGTAATCCTTCTGCCAATCGTCCACTTTGCTGCAGGTCTGCCAGAAGTGGCTTCAGTGTAGGTGACAAACAGCTGGCGAACCTCTCCCCAAATTTCCACCGTTCTCTCCTTGTAACTGGAGAGAGCTCGTCTCAGGTCCAAAGTATGGAGCCTGTATTCAGTATCCGAGGTGTAGTAAGGGTAGAACACAGGCAGAGTCAATACCTGATTAAGGTGAAACTCTGAAAACACCTTCGAGAGGAATTTCAGGTGGAGGCACAGGACAACCTTGTCCCTGTGGAAGACCAGGTAAGGAGGCTCCACCGAAAGCGCCTGGAGCGCCCCAGTCCTTCTAGCTGACATGATAGCCACCAGGAAGGTCATCTTCCACGACAAGTGTGATAGCTCACACTTGTGCATTGGTTCGAATGGCTTGCCCATGTGTTTTACCAAAACCAGCAGTAAATCCCACGGAGGTGGAGGGTCACACACCGGAGAGGATATGTGATTTAGACCCTTGAAAAAGCGCCAGACCACCTTCTCCTGTACCACTGTCTGCAGACCGGCCCGCACCCGGTAAGCAGAGATAGCTGCCAGGTGCACCTTAAGGGTCGAAGACCGAAGACCCCCTTTGGACAGAGACCAAAGGTAGTCTAAAATGCTAGCCACAGGGCAGGACAGAGGGTCCAGGACCTTGCCCTGATACCAAATGGAAAATCTTTTCCATTTGAAGGCGTAGCACTTCCTGGTTGACTCCTTTCTGGATGCTTCCACTACTGTGAGTACATCCTGGGAGAGACCCAAAGCCTGGAACTCTAGCAGCTCAGGTACCAAGCTGTTAGGTGCAGGGACTGAAGATCCAGATGGAATACCTTCCCCTGACTGACTGAGATCAGGTCCGGGTGTGCTGGAAAATGCCTCGGGAGCCTGCTGCGGAGGCTGAGGAGATCTGGATACAAGAACTGGCGGGGCCAGTCTGGGGCTACCAGGATCACCTGTGCCCTGTCCCTCCTCACCTTGAAAAGCACCTTGTGGATCAAGGGGAAATGGAGGAAAGGTGCAGAAGAGGCCTGGGGTCCACGGTCTCGAGAAGGCAACCCCCTGCAGCGAACCCCACTGAGGGGGGTGGGCATGAAACAGCCTCAGCTTGGTGTTTTCCCTGGAGGCAAACAGGTCCACCATTGGTTTGCCCCAGTGGGAGAACAGGCTGCGAGCTACCACTGGTTGGAGAGACCACTCGTGGGATGTCTCGCCTACATGGCTGAGAGCATTCGCCAGTTGGTATGAGGCTCCTGCCACATGGATGGCTAGGAGATCTGCCTCTAGTCGGCTTACGAGTGTCTAGATGCAGAGCACTTCCCTGAACAGCAGCAGGGAGTGTGTGCCGCCCTGTTTACTGAGGTAGTACATGGTCATGGTATTGTCCATCTGGACTTGAACCACTTGACCCTGAAACTGCTGAGCGAACGCTGACAGCGCCAGTCTGACTGCTCTGAGCTCTAACAGGTTGATATATCATATCGGGATTCCTCAGGGGTCCAGAACCCGTGGGCCCTGTTGTTCCCCTTGTGGGTTCCCCAGCCTGTGAGAGAGGCAATGGTCATGACGACAACCGTAGGCTCGGGGCGGACAAATGGGATCCCTTCCTGCAACCAGTCTAGGATGGTCCGCCACTGAAGAGCATCCCACATCCTCTGGGTCACAGTGATCAGCTGGTCGAGGTGACCATGGCGCGGAGTCCACTGAGCACCCAGCTCCCACTGAAGGGGGTGCATATGCCACTGGGTCCATTGGACCACAGTGGTGCAGGCTGCCATGTACCCCAGAAGGCACAGGAAGTCCCGGGCAGGGCACAAGTGCCCAACCAGAAATGATTGGGCAAAAGAGAAGAGAACCTCCGCCCTGCCACTGGGAGCCGTGCTCTGGCTCAACAAGAGTTGAACTCTGCACTGATGAAGCATATCACCTGTGATGGCACAAGCTTCGACTTGGCCTTGTTGATTAGGAGGCCAAGTTGGGAGCAGGTCTTGAGGGCCAGGTCCGTGGACCTCTCCACCTCTTAGCTAAGAGCCAATCGTTGAGGTAAGGCTATACTCTGCCCTGACGCCGGAGATGGGCTGTCACCACTGCAATGCATTTGGTGAAGATCCATGGGACCGATGACAGGCCGAATGGCATGGCTCAGAACTCGTATAGGGTTCCCTCTGCTCTTAAGTGGAGGAACCGCTGGTGAGACGGACGGATTGGGACATGAAAAAACACATCCTGGAGATCTAGTGAGCAGAACCACATGTTTTGCTCCAGGGATGGTATGATCTGGGACAGAGTTACCATCCTGAAGGTGCGTGGCCTGAGAAACTGATTTAGGTCATGCGGATCTAGAATGGAGCGCCAGCCCCCCATCCACTTTGGGACCAGAAGTACCTGGAAATGAACCCTGGGTTGACTGGATGATCTGCCACTCGAACCACTGCCTCCTTGAGGAGGAGCTGCGCTATGTCATCTCTCAGAGCTGACTGAGTATGGGCGGATACTCTCTCCTCCCATGAGGCACAGGCTCGGCAGGGAGGGTACTACTCGAACTCTAGAGGCAGACCCTGGCAGGCTTGGAGGAAGAAGGTCCAGATTGGAATCCATCTGAACCCCAACCTCCCTGTCTGTAGGCCGCTAGAGGCCCAGCCTTGGGCCGAGGGTGCAAAGCTTGTGCCTGCTGTTGCTATCCACCCTGGAAGGAGGGCTGCCTGGCCGCAGGAGCAGGCTGCTGAAAAAGCTTCTTCTTCTTCTGTTGTTTCTTGGAGCCAGGGGCATCCTTTTGAGCAGAAGTAGCAGAGTCCAAGGTGGCACTGAACTGCTCCATTCGCTGAAGGTGACCATCCACACCTGGACCAAAGAGATCTGTCCCCAGGAAAGGAACATCAGTGAGTTTGTGCTGGGTATCTGTCGTAAAGATGGAAAGCCTCAGCCAAGCCCTGCAAAGCATGGTAACTGCGGTTGCCACCGAATTGGCACAAGAGTCCCCGAGGTCCAAGGTCGTCTGAAGTTGCTGCTTGGCAACGGCCGACCCTGGTCTCGGACCTGCTTGACTGTAGTCTGAAGGTCCGAGGGGAGGTGCGGGAGAACTTTGTCTGAGGAGCCCAGGAGGGCATGGGACAAGTGCGTCATGATGACGGCCAAGCTTGCCTGATGGAGGCCTAGAGAGGAGGCTGCATAGACCTTCCTGGCAGAGTGGCCCAGTTTTTTGGACTTCTTGTCGGAGGTCTATCAGTGTCAGCAGAGCTGCCTGAGCATCTGAACACAAAAGCGGTCAAAAACCCCTCCGCCGAGGGATGTTCCGTGAACCCCGAGAGGGACCCAATGGGCACACATACTTGCGGGCCATCCAGGCAGACAGCGCTGGGCAAGAGGCAGGATGCTGCCAGAGCTCCACAACCAGGCCTACAATGGCCTCGGCCACTGGGAAGGCTTCCGTAGGGGTATCCCCTCTTTTAGGAATATCTCTAAGAGGGTCCTCCGCCCGTTTCTGGACAGGTTCCAGGGGTATCCCTGTGGATTCGGAGATAAGGAGAAGAATTCCCAAAAATGACGAAGGGCCCTCCTCTGTCGACAGACTTCCCACCGACTCATCATCCAGTGGATGAGAGTGGAGGTCGGTGACGTCAGAATCTGAGGTATCCAGATAAATCAGTCAGCCACCAAGGTCTCCTCCTTCTTCGCACCTGGGGCAGTCAGATGTAAGGGTGACCAAAATCTTGCTGGGAAGACCCGGAAGAAGCCTCTCCCAAAGACTGTTTATGTGGTGGCTCCAACACTATCGGTGGAGATACCGATTTTGGCTGAACCGGGGTAGGCTTTACTGGCTCTGTAGGAAGAGGAACCGATTTAACCTGTTCTAATGGAGCTGGCTTCAGCCTGGGAGGTGAAAGCCAAGTAATGGCCGGGGTGGAGATCGTAGAAGGCTTCTGCCTGGACAGGATGAGCTGTTGCCACATTAGATCTTCGTAGCATTGACGGAGTTTCCGCTGAAGCCTCTCCTCATCCGAGGAGGACAAAGATGAACGGTGGCATCGCCTCCTTTTAGCTTGGTTGGGCGCCTTCCTCGGCCTATCGGTTGAGGGAGTCCAAGATCTCGACCTCAATCGGATTGGCCATGCGGGTTGTTTGGGTGACACCTGGGGAACCGGTAAATTTCCAAGATCAGGGATCGGTTCCTTGATGGGACTGCCAGCAGGCTGGATCTCCTCATCGGGGAGAAACAGGACTGGAGTGTTGTTAAGAGAGTTGTCGTCGGCCGACAACCGATCAACAGAGTCAAGAGTAACCTCAATCACACCGTCGATCGAGACTTCAGAAGACTGACCAGACAGCGGGATTGAGAAGTCCGTGGCCAAAGTCGCAATCTCAACCGAGGTTGAGACTGGTGATCGCTCTCAATCCCAAGAACATCTTAGACGAGACGAACAATTTCTCGGTTCTTTGTCCTTTTTACGGGACCAGGAGGTATGCGAGTCCGAAGGTCCCTTGCCCTTCATGGGGAGAGACTGGCACATCTCCTGAAAGGAGCCAGAGAACGTGGAGCCCAGGTTGAGTGGAACGAAAATCAGCCGAGAAGAGAGCGCATCTGTTCCAACTGCTTGGTGGACCCTGCAGCCACGGAGACTGCCCACCAGGCCTCCTTGGATTTCACTGATGGATTCTGTTTCTCGGGCCTGCCCAACTCGAGCCGTGCGAGATGATCATCGAGGACGTTCGGGTGAAAAGCATGACACATCTCGCATGCGTGGGTGTCATGGCTGACACCCAAGCAGTAGACGCCGTGCTATGCGAGTCTGTGCGCAACATTTTCTGGTCGCACAGGCACTGGCGAAAAACCGGGGGAAGATTCATCTTCCATGATCGAATAGCAAATGTCGCAATTGCTAGCTCGAACAAGCTTATTCTTCAGAGGATCCAAAGAAATCGAAGCCAGGGCCTACAAAATGTGGTAGTAGAGAGGAGGCAACCTGAATCTTCCAGTGGAAAGGAAGATCTGGCATCATGGAGCGGAGCCAAGGTTATACCACCCGGTGGGTGGGTGGGAGAAGAGCCAGCTTGAAGACCTTCAAGGCAAGAATTAAAGGGGAAAGGGACATGCCAGATATGTGGATGAACAACATATCCACGTCCCTAGAACTAATTTTTTATCACAGTTCATAATGCTTTAAATTATATTTCAAAAGATTTATCTTTTTAACTGTTAGTCATAGGGTCATAGGAACTTAAGAGTTTTTTTTTGTGTGTTTTTTTTAAATGGAAGACTGGAGTCCAAGCAACATAAACAGATCATAACAATATAGTTCTCATGTGTTGATATAGGTCTGTACGTGTCAATATTTTGTCACAGTAAAAGGACTGAAAGAATGTTGAACCATTTTATGTTTTCATATATCGATATATGGAAGATTTAGCAACATCAAATACTGATGTGTGAATTTACCAGACTCCGATCTTTCATTTTAAAAAAATTAAACTTCTAGTCTTTACTGTTCCAAAGTCATCACATTTTGAAGAAATTATCTTTGGAAGGTCTAACTTTGGAATGGTTAGGGCTAGAAATGTTTTTTTTTTTTTTTGATTGCTTAAATAAAAGCCTGGAGTCAGGTTGTTAGGAATCAGTCTGGTCGATTCAGTTTTTAAGTTTCAATATTATTCTATGATCAAAATTTTTTAACAGATACATAAAACTACATGACAGTTTTTTAATTTATAACTTTTTTTTACTTGTTCTGGATGTTGTAATGCTGCATATTATTTAATCAGAAACTGTGTAATTTACAAAAACAAGTTACTCACCTGTAACTGTAGTTCTAGGAGGGGGTATATAGTGTACATCCACACTGCAGCAGTATTCCTTTCCCTTTAAGAATGGACGGATAGTCTTCAAGCTGGCTCCTCCCACCACCCACCTGGGGGGGTATCCTCCTCAGCACTACCCCGTGACGTCAGATCTTGCACGCTGAAAGCAAGACAGCTGGTGTGCCACTTACCAGAGTAGGTTGGGTGGGTTGTGAGGATGTACACCATATACCACACCTAGAACTACAGTTACAGTGAGTAATTTGTTTTTCTAAGGGCGTGGATATGGTGTACTGATCCACACTATAGCAGACTCCTAGCAGTTCTCCTGGGAGGAGGCAGCAAGGCGCACACCCCCTACTTGGGAAGAGAGACTGGAAAACTGAGGCCACAAAACCAGCATCCAGGCGTGACTCAAGGTCAATGTGGTAATGGGAGATGAAGGTGTGTGCTGACTTCCAGGTAGTAGCCCTGCAAATCTCCTGGATAGGGACATCCCTGGAAGCAGCCACCGAGGCAGCGGAATGTCTAATGGAATGAGCCCTAAGCTCTACAGGAGGCTCCCTACCAGCCAACCTATGGCAGAAGTCGATGCAGGAGACTCTTCACATTTTTTGCTGCTGGTCTGCCAGGTGTGACTTCAGCGTAGGTGACAAACTGCTGATGAACTCTCCCCGAACTCCAGCCATCCACTCTTTGTATCAGGTGAGTGCATGCCGCAGGTCCAGAGTATGGATCCTGTTTTCAGCCTCCGAGGTGTGACTGGTGAAGTACACCGGGAGATGGATCACCTGGTTAAGGTGCAATCCTGAAAAACCCTTCAGGAGGAACTTCAGGTTGGGGCAGAGGACAACCTTGTCCTGGTGGAAGACCAGGTAAGAAGACTCCACAGAAAGCACCTGGAGCTCACTGATCCTTCTAGCAGATGTGATAATAACCAGGAAGGTGGTCTTCCATGACAGGTGTGACATCTCACACAGTCAAGACCAGCAAAAGGTCCCAAGGTGGTGGAGGTTCACGCACCAGTGGGGACAAGTGGTCCAGGCCTCTAAAAAAGCGCCCTACCACCTTTTCCTGAGCTATCTTCGGCATACCGCCCACACCTTGCATGAAGAAGTGGCGGCCAGGCACCTAATGGTCATCGACTGGAGGCCCAGCTGAGACAGGGACCATAGGTCTTGCAGGATGCTTGCCACCAGGCAGGACAAGAGGTCTAGCGCCTTGTCCTGGCACCGACTCCTTCCGAGAGACCTCAACAATGTGGAGGACCTCACTGGAGAGACCCAGAGCCTGGAACTCTAGCCGCTCAGGAACCAGGCTTTCAGGTGCAGGGATTGAAGGTCTGGATGGAGAACCTTCCCCTGGGAACACGAAAGCAGATCTAGGCAGAGAGCAATACACCACTGAGACCCGCTGCTGAGTCTGAAGAGACTGGGGTACCAGAATTGGCATGGCCAGTGTGTAGCCAACAGGATCACCTGCACCTTGACCCTCCGTACCTTGAGCAGCACCCTGTAAATCAGAGGGAAGGGAAGGAAGGCATACAGGAGACCCTGTGTCCAGGGCCTCACGAAGGCCTCACACTGCAGTGTCCCGAACTGAGGGGGAGGAGCGGACACAACAAAGTCTCAGCTTTGCGTTCTCCCTGGAGGCAAATGGGTCAGCCTGGGGAGTGCCCCATCGGGTGAAGAGACGGTTGACTACCTCTTGAGGAACAGCTCATTCGTGAGACACCTTTCCCACCCAGCTGAGAGC
This sequence comes from Neoceratodus forsteri, assembly GCA_016271365.2. Lineage (NCBI taxonomy): Eukaryota > Metazoa > Chordata > Ceratodontiformes > Ceratodontidae > Neoceratodus > Neoceratodus forsteri. Next base: position 647,589,487 of record CM028131.1, read on the forward strand.
ATCTGCAAGCTGGTTGTACACTCCAGCCACATGAGTCACCAGAAAGGCGGCGTCCAAGCTGCGTACGAGGGTTCAGAAGTGGAGAGTTTCCCGACAGAGACGAAGGGAGTATGTCCGCCCATGTTTGTTGAGATAGTACACAGTCGTCATGTTGCCTGTCTGCACCTGAACGACCTGACCCTGACCATGAGGAGCGAACGCTGTCAGTGCCAGATACTGCCCGGAGCTCCAGCAGGTTGATGTGGCAGCAGGACTCCTTGGGGTTCCAGAGCCCATGGACTCAGTGGACCACCAGGTGGGTACCCCGGCCTACAGGGAGGCAATGGTCATTAGGGTGACTGTCGGCACTGGGTGGACGAAGGGGAAGCCTTCCTGAAGATGGTCTGGGACCAGCCACCACTGGATGGCATCCCACAAATTCTAGGTAACTGAGACCAACAGACTGAGGTGACCATGGCGCTGAGACCACTCCCTGGCCAGCCCCCACTGCAGGATGTGCATTCACCGGCGGGCCCAACAGACCACGCTGGTGCACGCTTCCATGAGGCCCAGGAGGCGCAGGAAGTCCAGGGCAGGGCGCTATTGCCCAACCCAAAATAAGCGGGCAAAGGAGGCAAGATCTTCCGCCGGTAACCGTGTCATAGCCTGGCAAGAGTCGAGCGCTGCTCTGATGAACTGAATCACCTGAGCTGGGACAAGATCTGATTTGGCCTCGCTGACCAAGAGCCGAACAGGTCTGAAGGGTCAAATCTCTGGACCTCTGCACCTCCAACCTGGAGGATCCTGCTATAGGCTTGTCGTCCAGGTAGGGGTACACCCAGACCCCTGGCACCGCAGGAAGGCTGCCACCACTGCAATGCACTTGGTGAAGACCCTAGGTGCCAAGAAGAGGCCGAAAGGCATGACCTGGAACTCGTACAGAGTCCCTTCAGAGCAGAACCAGAGGAACCGCCAGTGGGATGGGCAGATGGGGACATGGAAGGTGGTGTCCTAGAGATGAAGAGAGCAGAACCACATGTTCTGATCGAGGGACGGAATGATCTGCTTCAGAGTGACCATCTGGAACTTGCAAGAATGCAGGAACTGATTGAGATGTCTACTACAGCACCACAAAATATCCGGCCATGAGCCCCGGGCCGGGCATGGCATCCTAGACATACATCACCACCTCCTTGAGGAGGAGGTAGTGAATGTCCTCCCGAAGAGCAGACACCATGTCCAAGGGCACCGCGTCTTCCCATTAGGCATGGGCTTGGCTAGGCAGAGGAGCCCCGAATTAGAGGCACAGACTGCTGCCGACCACCTTGAGGACCCACTTGTTGGTCATAATGGCTGACCAGGCGGAAGTGAAGTGGCGGAGCTGATCCCCCGTGGGAGGGCTCAGGGCAGGCATGATAGGTGGGGGAAAGTCTACCCCCAACCCATCACTTTGCAGGCAGAGAGGCAGAGGAGGGACTGGCCCAGGAAGCCACTGGACTGTGTGGCAGCCAACAACGAAGACTCTGACTGGGGTTGCCAGACCTGCTGTTGCTGTTGAGATGCCAGGTGCAGCGTGAGACAGCTTGCAAAGACAGAGGAGGGCCGAAACTGAAAGGGCTTACACCAAGCATGGAGCTGTGATGGAGGGAACCTGATGCTTCCAGTGGAAAGAAAGATCTAATGTCATGTGGCGGTGCACAGGAGGATACCACTCGGGTGGGTTGGAGGAGCCAGCTTGAAGACTTTCTGGCTAATCTTAAAGGGTATGGAATACTGCTACAGTGTGGATAAGTACACCATATCCACACCCCTAGAACTTAATTTCCATTGCTCTTTTACCCTTAACCGTATTGCGAACTTTTCACTCTACTCTCTAGCAACCCCTATTCTTTCTTGCTTTTCCAGACTTCACATACAAAAGCGTCAGAAAACAATATTTATTACATAGCACTCGAAACATACTATACCGTACACAATTACTTTCACTTTATTATGCTACATATTTCCAATTTTTATAGCTAAAGCAATGCTTGCTTACTTTCAATTCCTCTGCTGGCAAAATCCTTCCCATGAGCTAAGTGATAGAGGTGGGAGTTGTTTAGCAAAGCCTGGAAACGAAGAAAAGATTTGGTTAGCTACCAGGACCCAAAACCAATGCTGAGGATGTCAATCATAACACAAAAAATGTCAAACTGATAAAGGGTTTACTTCAGCAACAACTTACTAACAATACTGGTGTTGTTCACAAGCTGCGGGCAGAGTGCTTTAGATAAAGGGCATTAGCCGCAGCGTGTTCGTGAACCTCAACAAGGCCTTCGATTCCGTGGATCATGGACTGATGTTAGATTCTTTATTAGAATGATGTAATAATGTGGTTTTGTAACTACTTAGGGAGTACTGGGGCTGTGTATGATGATGTTTTGAGTGCTGTGCAAAACCACTGATTTTTTCAGGAATGACTCTTGTTTAGATGCATGCTTTTAAATACAAAAATAAATGAAAGCTACAATTTTCACTGGACCAAGAAAGAATAAAGAACTTAATCACCCCATAGTTGATCTTCAGTGTGAACCTATTGAAATTGTAGATAGCTTTAAATATTTAGGGATTATACTAGATGGTAATCTCATTCGAATCCCATGTTAAACATGTTGTTAATTTGGTCCATCAGAGACTGGGGGTCAGATATTCAAAACTTTGCCCCAGGGCTAAATTAGCACTGCCTGGCGGGCAAACTTAGCATGGACACAAAAGCCTGCTATATTCAAAAGGAGCAGCCCGGAGCAATCAGCTTCTGAATATAATATGCATATGAAGCCAGGCAAACTGGGCTGGGAGTGCAGGGCAAACTTAGCCCTGGAATAAGACAGCTCCAAATATAGCAACCAGGAAGTACAAACCACAACAGCAACACAGTGCACAGCAACATGACGGTAGGTAGAGGTGAACTATGTTGACAATGTGTGTGCCAGCAAATGCGTGGACCCAGTGCAGCTGCAGGCAGCAGCGCATGTGAAAGTACAGTGCGCAAAACTGTATAATATTTCCCAAACCGTTAGTGCAGTGCTAACACATTTGTGCGGGTTTAGCATAGAGCTAAGCCGTTTGCCTGGTGCAAACATTTGCCCAGCACTAAATTCTGCCATATTCAAAAGCGACATGCACATGAACCTACTTAGGTAGTCTCTGGGCAAACATCCAGATTAGCATCTCATTATGCCTGGTTAAATAAAGTGATTGATTGATTATGCCCTGATTTGCAAGCAGTTTGCCCAGCATTACTGCAGGGTCCCACAGCTCCATCTGTAGGTCAGTCTGGAAGTACAGGGGCCATCAGGGTCCGCCCGCAGCTCCACCTGTAGGTCAGTCTGGCAGTGCATGATGATAGCTGCAGGCTACATGTAAACAGTACAGCATAGCATATTGTACCCCAGGGGACAGCACAGCATAGGCACAGGTGGTGGTGGTGCTGCATGCAACTGTCACACTGTAGGGCATGCTACAGTGCACAGCAGACACTACAGTAGCAAGGGGGACAGTAGTGTGAGGGACACAGCAATGCCTATGGTGTGTAGGACAGTGATGACCACTGCACTGTACACAGTGACAGGCCCAACTTGCAGGTGTTTACCGACAGTGGACGTTACTATTACGCTGTTGTGTGAACCACAGATGCTGCACCTCTGGCATGGGATGCTCACAGTGACATATACATGGCCGGCTGTGTGTGCTGTGGCATTTGTACAGCTGGGTGGTATGTGGCTGGGGGTGGGGCACGTAGGATCAGACAGGCACAATGGTGTTGGGGTATTCCCAATACTGGCTCATGTGCACTGCGTGATGCGTCCCAGTCTTGTGGCCACACCTAGTCTGTGGCGCAGCATGGCCATCCGTACACCCTCCCCTCAACATCCTCCATGCCCACAGTGCTGCATGTGTGTGCTGGCATCGGTTGCTGTCCACAGAACAGTGGTCTGCAGGTGTGTGCTGTATGGCCACACTGCCATGGTGTCCACTGGCGGCCGGGTCACCACTTACTGCCTGGCATGGCCGGGACTGGTGGTAAATGATGGCATCATTGTGATGCCATCAGCGAGCAGCATGTTTCCTCTATGTCTGGCTTTGTCTATGTGTCATATTTATTTGTTAGGGTCACTCAAAGCTGCACAAAAGCCACGCAAAGCCAAAATGTCACACAAAGCTGATTGCTCAGGGTTAAGACTACCTTTTCCTGGGCGGTAATTTGCACTGCACTAAGTCATGCAAAACCACTTTTGTGGCGCTAGTCGCTGAATATAGCACTGCGCCTGTATTCATGTACACGCCTCCTTAGTTTGCCCTTGCACATTATGATTTTGGGGGTGCTGAAACCACCTAAGCTAATGCACAGTACCAAAGAGCACAGCAATGCTTCTAATTGAAAACATGGAACAGCTTATCATGTGTAGCAAAATTCTTCTTTAATGTTCAAAGTGCTCAACATCATCTCGCAAAACAAGTGCAGAACTTACATTCAGAAATAAACATACTGACTATAAACTAATAAATAAATACATGCCGACACCACTATCGGTGTAACCGCAGCAATGCAAGCAGCATGGACTTGAGCATGCCACTCCCGTGACGCAGCTCGACCAATCAGCTGACGTTTCGCCCGTAGGCTTCCTCAGAGCTGATCTGATCTCTCCCCACACGTAAATTTAAAGTGCAAATTTCATGAATATTCAATTACATGTTAAGCTCCTTTAGTCTCTCCTCATACGGCTTCTCTTGCAGACCCTGCACCATTTTAGTTGCCCTCCTCTGGACTGCCTCTGTCCTGTCTATGTCCTTGTGGAGATGAGGTCTCCAGAACTGGACGCAGTACTCCAGATGGGGTCTCACCAACTGTCTGTACAGAGGGATAACAACTTCCTGTTTTCTGCTGCTGATGCCTCTCCCTACGCATGCCAGTATACCCCCAGCCCTCCCTACTGCCTTCTCACATAGCTTGCTAACCTTAAGGTCATCTGATATGATTATCCCTAGGTCCCTTTCCTTTTTTGTTGTTATTACTACCCCCTTCCCCATTGTGTATTCTTCCCCTGGGTTCTTGTTTCCCAGGTGCATTATTTTGCACTTCTTTGCATTGAATCCTAGCTGCCATACTTACATATGGAGGGAATTAATGCTCTTGTAACTTACATACTCGATTATATAATGCCTTGCTTTATTAACTGTATGTTGACCGTGCAACTAGTCATAGATTTTAAGTACTGAATGTCCTTGTAAATGTTTGTTTTGTGTGAACCTGGGTCAAGCCTGTAAAAGGGCCATGTGGCCCAGTGCTTTACTCTGCAGATAAAATTTTAAATAAAAAAATAAAACATAGATTACATTTAACAAGGACAGAATATGGTTATAACCGTAACAAACAACATCAGGCAGTTATTACAAACTGAATAGACTCTGCACCTCCCATTTTGCAGACCAGTTGTCAAGGGGGAATACAATTTTCATCACACTGGTATTCAGAATACCACTTCTCCATGCTGCCACTCTGCTGCAGTTTAGTACATAGTATAACTCTTTTGTATAGGTGGAATACCAGATATTGAGGTATAGAAGTATTAAATAAGCCAAAAAAATTGATTACCAGTTTTGTGCGTTAAAGTGCTAATCAGCTGTGAAAATGCATAACATTTGGCACAGAAAAGTTAGCCAAATTTAAAATAAATATAGTTTTAATAATTCTGTCTACTGTGCTATGGATTCACTAAAAAAAAAAATGGTCAGCAGTCTACTGCCACTTACTTCTGGAAATGGTTAGCATTTCCCCTTGTTTAGCATAGCATTTTGCTATGCTATATCAGCTATTTAATACACTGAGGTAGAATACCAAGTTTACAGTTTCAGTATTCTGCCACCCACAACACACTATTTTCTTGATTTCTACCCCTACACTGCATAAGCTGGAGCTCCTGAAGGTGGTGTCACAAAGTGCTGTAAAGGATGCTTGTATATGTAAGCAATGACACACAATACGGTGTGTGTTAAGCTAAATAAAACATATGTCCTACATGTTGTTGAGTGCCTCAAGCACCTGGGAAATGTGTTAATTTAGCTTATAATGTGGGATAAGCAGCCTGAAGCAGCCAGCTGGTCAATCCCTGCCACCTGACAATGCATAATGCACGATATACTGTACTTACAGCTGCTGTTTGATATATGCAGAGTTTGTAGTGCTCAGGCAGCCTTGGTATCAGGGGGCAGAGCCGCACTAGTTATTACTGTGTGAGTGCATTCCTAACGGCAGCCATTTAAATTCATGGCTAAGCGGGCAATAGTGTTCTCAGTAAGAGACACAGCAGTAAAGGTACTGACGCTCCAGGTAGTTGATGTGTTGTATCCTGTTGTCACTGAGGCATTCCTCGAAATAATGTGAACGGACAGACATCTTTGAAGAGTGTGTGTGTGTGTGTGTGTCTGTGTGTGTCTCTCTGTGTGGATTAACCGGCTCCCAAGCTGACAAGACAAAGCAGACACACCCAGAAGACGATCATGATGTGTCTGAAGCCTCCTGCCCAGCGGAACTCCACTGTCGGAGCCACACAGTGCAGTTCCCCGTGTGTAGCTACCCAGTAACACCGCCCCTCGGACCTTTAGTGACCCGCCACAATCTCCGCTATCCACTGTCCTCCTGCCTGCATGTCAGAGTCAGTGCGAGTGACTGTTTGTGTAAGCCCCACAGTGCTATTTCCTACACAAAGCGAGCAGTACTGTGCAGCGAGAACGACAGCGGGCGTGCAAGCAGTGTAGCAGAGAGAGATAGTGGGATGTGTCTCAGGTACCTGGCTTAACTGTCAGGAGTGGTGTGGTGACAGTAAGAAATCCCCCCAAAAAAAATGACTGGTGCAGTGACAGTGGTGAACCCCCCTTTCCCTCTCTAGAGAAAGACAGATCTTGCGATGAAACATCAGCAGCAGAAAGCCCCAAGAGAGAAATAAAACGGTGAACGATCGATAACGAGGAAGTTATCACCGACTTGGTTTCCATAGCACCATGTGTGCTGTCCACGCCTCGCTGCAAAGTGGAATTCAGTGTTGCTGCAATGTTATTTTCCTGTGGGTCCGTCCCCACTCATGCAGCAGCATATTTTCAGCTTCTCTCCCCTCTCCTTCTACATTGCTCACAGTACCTCAATTATTATGCACCAGTCGGTCAAGCTCACACTGCCCTGCCGAAGGTGTTACAAGCCCTTTAATTCAAAAGGAATATCGGGTGGCTGTGTTCTGATGGCTCATGGTCGTGGGCCAGAGAGAGAGAGAGAGAGAGAGCAAGCTAGCTAAAGGCAAGTGGTGTTGAAGAATCTGGGAAAAAAAAATAAGCAGTGGCAGTGTTGCACGCTAAATGCGTCTTGCAGCCTATCTGTGTGTTACTGTAATAGCTCCTAACAAATAAAACACACTAGCTCACGAGTTGTTTAACTGTGTGGGCACAGAGCGACAGAGAGAGTCGATGCAACCACAGAGCGAGACAGAGACGGGGAGAACCAGTTCAAGAAACATCAGTAGAAATTGCTGTAACCCTGTTTCCTGTCATACAGTAACTTTTTCTTTCCGCATCTTGTGAGCAAAACTGCTGTCAGGCTGACTCTCTCTCTCTCTCTGCGTCTCCCCTGTCAGTGGAAACACAGCACAGTTCAACTGTGATTTCAGAATTCAGCACCATCTGCAACAAAGTACTTGTGGTGGTGGCAGAACACTTAAAAGAGTTCCTCTATTTTCTTTATTTAATCAGGCTTTCCCCGTTTTTTCCTCCCAGTGTCACACCTCATGTTATAGCGTAATAACCCACTCCAGAGTGTGCGGGTGAGGGATTAATCAACACCGGGTGCTAGGGTGCCCTCGGCTCCTCACCAATGCACCCAGGGTGTTGATTAATTCTTACTAATGACACCTCAGGGTGTGTCATTGCACCTACATTTTAGGTTTATAAATTATTTGAAAACTAAATGGTGCATTAAATGTAGTGACACACAGTAATGGGAATGAACTCACAGTACTTCATTTCTCTTGCATTTTTTTTTTTGTTTCATTTTATGTATTTGAAAATTGGTAATCGGGAGAGGCACACTCTGCCAAGGCTCATGTTTCCAGATGCGACCCGGAGGGTGAAAGTGAATACAAACATAAAGCATATATAGTAGTAACAAAACAGTATAAAAGTAAAGTGCAAAACGCGTACAATTCAACACGGAACAAGTGAAACAATAGAAGGTGCCAAAAGTTGGTGCAATGAGCAACTCTATTGTATGGCTTAATTGTCAAGAGCAGGATGAAACATGACAGAACAGTGGTCACTGCAACAACGTGCCACAAGATTGGAGGGTGGCTTATGTAGTGCCTATACATAAAGGGGGGCTAGGGAGGAGATGGGGAACTATAGGCCAGTCAGTCTGACGTCTGTAGTGGGCAAAGTAATGGAGGGCTTTATCAAGGAGAGGCTTGGGAGGCAGTTGGAAAGGTTAGGGCACCAGGATGATAAACAATATGGCTTTGTCCCGGGGAGATCGTGTCAGACCAACCTCCCAGAGTTTTATGATTGGGTGACGAGGACCCTGGATAGACATAGGCCGGTGGATGTCCTATACCTAGATTTCAGCAAGGCATTTGATTCAGTACCTCATAATGGACTGATAGCAAAAATGGGGGAGATGGGGGTTGGAGGACAGGAGTTAAATTGGGTTGAAAACTGGCTTTCGAGGCATGTACAGAGGGTAATGGTGGGTGGGATAATATCCTCCCCCATGAAGGTAATCAGTGGGGTCCCTCAAGGTTCAGTATTGGGGCCGCTCTTGTTCAATGCCTACATCTCGGATATAGGGAGGGGGGTTAGGAATAGGCTGAGTCTCTCTGCGGATGATTCACAATTGGGAGCACTGGTGGATTGTGAGGAAGCGAGGGAGACTGACCAGGAGGATTTGGATACCCTGGAGGAGTGGTCAAGGAGGTGGAGACTGAAATCTAATGCCAGGAAATGTAAGGTACTTCATTTCGGGGTCAAAAACCCAGGCCATGTATACACCCGGGGGGGCGGGGGTCACACTGCATGCCACATTGAGAGAAAAGGATTTAGGGGTGGTGGTAAATGTCAAAATGAATAACTGAAAATTGTAGAAGAACTACAGCCAAGGCAAACAGGATACTGGATTGCACAGCCAGGGGAATTACGTCCAGAAGCAGGGAGGTGATACTCCCTCTATATAATGCTTTGGTCAGGCCACAGCTAGAGTACTGTGTACAGTTCTGGAGACCTCACCTGAAGAAGGACATAGCGCTGCTGGAAAGGGTCCAGAGGAGAGCGACCTGGATGATTCAGGGCATGGAGGGGAGGCCTTATGAGGAGAGACTGGAAGAGCTTGGGCTTTACTCACTGGAGGAGAGGAGGGATAGGGGAGACATGATAGAGTTTTTCAAGTATGTAAAGGGAATAATTAGGAGTGGAACCAGGGAGTTGTTTAGGCTGAAGAAAGGGGGGGAGTAACCAGGGGCTATGAGTGGAAGTTGGAGAGGGAAATTACAGGGGGGAAACGTAGGAAGCATTTTTTTCCCTTAGAGGGTGGTGCAGCCGTGGAATGTGCTTCCCGGGAGGCTGATGGAGGAGGGCACAGTGGCGGGCCTCAAGAAGGGGTGGGGCAGGTTCAAGGGGAAACAATCTAGAGAAGACCCTCTTGGGGGCTGGGGGGGTGGTGAGGCGGGCAGCCATTAGGTTGCTGGCTTTTGAGCAGACAAGACAGACCATTTGTCCTATTCTGCTGGCTTTTAGTATGTTAGTATGCAACTTCAAAGAGGAAAAAAAGCGGCATCATAACTCATCCGTGAGTCACAAACAGGCAAAAGGGTCAGGTGGAGGCGGGAAGGAGTTTTACATGGTGGCTAAGGAAGACAGGAAAGCAGTGGTGCAAATGATAGACAAGAAGTACAGGAACTCAGGCATTGGCAATTGTGAAATGCAGAATGAAGAGCCTCAATCTGAAGGATAGCTGTGTCAAGACACATCTATCTGTTTAGACACTAGTAGATTCAGTTACAGATATTGAAGCATTTCTAGGAAAATAGCATTGTTGTACAAGTCAAATGTTGTTATGGAAACCCTGATTTTAGTTCACAGGCCCAGACACTGTCATTATGTTGCTGGATTAAGAATTTCAGTTCCAATGTCAGTGGGAAGAAGTACAGGAACTCTGTTCCTGCTGCAATAAAAGTACAGGAACTGAGTTCCTGTGCGTTCCTGTTCACTTTCATCACTGCAGGGAAGTGATGGATGGGGTGGATAGCAGGCTCCAGAGGAAGGAAAGGCGAGAGAAGAATGCCGACTGCCCAGCAGAGGAGTGAGGGTGGGAAAGGGAAAAGGTGCGAGGATCCCTGGAGCGGAGGGAGTATGAGGCAAAGAGAATGGGGAAGAGGAGTGAGGCAAGGTAAGATGGTAGGCACCCAAACCAGTATCTGGAGATGGAGGCACAATTAGGCTGGTGATGTGAGGGTAGGGTGAGGATGTACAGGGAGGAGAAGAGGGAGCAGAGGTGAGTACGAGAGAGGGAGTGGGTAGCAAAGTGACACCAGGCATTACAGAGGGTGTCCAGTCTGGCAAGGGAAGAGGATGCAGCAGTGTCACAGACCACATCCAGATAGTCAAAGACATAGAGCACCATTTTGGTAACCAGCTCCCAGCAGACCTGGGGAGAAATGCTACATGACAAGCTGTGCCAGTCATATCCCTGAGCGCCAAGTTGCCTCGAACTCTTGGCTCTGGCATCAACTGACACCCTGCACAAGTTGTCCCCAGACAATCTGCCCCCAGCATATTATAAAACAAACTCGTCCGAGGACAAATTGTGCAGGGTGGTGATTCATGTTGGAGCCAAGAGTCCGGGGCGACATGTTGCGCAGCAAGATAACTGGGATGACTTGACATGTCCCCTGGGGAGAGAGGCACTTTTTTATTATGATACAATGCACCAATTTTGGGGCTCATCTTGGAGTGGACAGCATCAATGTGGACAGAGAAGTCAAGCCTACTATCAAGCCACACACTGAGATAACCTGAACGAAGAAACCATGTAAAGAGGGGTGCCATCCAGGATGAGGAAAACAGGGAAGGGAGTGAGCCTGGCCGATTTCTGACTGGTGTCAAAGGTCATGGATACTGTTCTCTTTTTTTTTTTCTTCAGTGTTGACCCAGAGAAGGTTAGAGTGGAATCAGTGCAGGACACTGTGGAAGTCTTGATGGAGCAAGCCTGTCATCTGCATACATATAAATATGCGAGCTGGCGCAGGCTGAGAAGAGGTCATTCAAGAAAATGGAGGAGAGGATTGGACCCAGGATAGAGCCCAGTGGGACTCCAACTCCAACCTGAAATGGTGGGAGACATAACAGGATGCCTCCTGCCTGTAATGCATGTTGATGGCCTGAGAGGTAGGAACAGGACCAGTTCACAGCGGGGGCTGAGAGGCCGGCAGAACTCAGCTTGTCAAGGAATGAATGGGTCACTGAATTAAAGGCTTTGGCCAGATAGATGAAAATAGCCACCACGATGTGCCCCAATCCATCCCAGTGAGGATGGAGTCGGTGATCTGTAGCAGGGAGGAGACAGTGGAGTGGTTCTTCCGAAAACCTGACTGGTAGGGGGAGAGGAAGCTGGAAAAGTAGAGGAAGTTTGCAACCATGGAGTACACAGTTTTGTCTTGCAGCTTTGCAAGAGAAGAGAGGAGGAAGACAGGATGAAGCTGCCAGAGAAGGAGTCACCCCTTTGTGAAGGGGAAGAACTTGGGCAATCTTCCATGAATGTGGAACAGCACAGAGGGAGAAAAAGAGGTTCAGGAGGTAAGGGGGGGGGGGCGATGGAAAGAGCAGAGACCATCAAGGCCTAAATTTAAACGGGTTGAGTGAGGAGAGGGCAAGAAGGGTTTCCAGGGTAGTGGGGCAGGGGGGATGAACCCCCACGGAGGGGTGGGAGAAGAGGAGGCTGGAGACAGGGGTAGGGAAGAGAGGAGCCAGGAGGGGGTGAAAAGGGAGGACACAAGTAGTGAAAAACTCACTGAAGTGAGAAGCTACAGAAGAAGGGTCAGAGACAGGTACATCATTAATCATGAGGACTTGGGGGAGTAGGCTGGGCAGTAGGGTCAAAAAGGGAGTGAATCACCTTCCAGACTTTGGCTGGGGAATCAAGGTTGTTCTGGAGGTTGGATTTAAAATTGAGAAACACTGTGGTGTGGACGGCCTTAAATTTCTAAGTGCTCTATAAGACAGGAGGTCAGAAAGGGAGTGGGATAATCTGAACTAGGCCCAGACTTGACCACTGGATTTGCATATATCAATAAGATTAGTAGTAATCAAAGAGTGGTTAACCCTGGACTTTCTGAGGTGGGTGTGTTTGTGCCAGACAGAAGTAAATTTGGAGTAGAACAGGGAAAGGGTCATGTCTGTGTCGGGGGCAAACAAGAGGGGAGACCAGTCAGATGCAGCAAGGTCACTAAGTAGAACATTTATGCCGAGCAACCAAAGGGACCTAGATGAAATGTAACTGGGGGTGCAGAGAGGGTGCTGGATTCCTGACACAGAATGTCATGCAGTGGCTGCTGAAGTCATCTGGTAGAATATCTACTCAACACTGTGGTGGGGGTGGGAGGAGAGAACCCGGTCCAGATGGGTGTGATTAGAGGAGAGGGGACTGAGCCGGGTGGGTTCAGCAATGAGTTGGGCGAGATTAAGGGACTCAATCCTGATGGAGGTCGGACTGGAGACCAGGAAAAAACAATTAATATTGAAGTTATAATCCCCTTTTACTACTATTATATAATGCATCCTTTACAACACTCTGGAGTCAGCGCCTACAATAAAGGGACTTAAGCAATCCTCCAACCACTGAGAAGTGGAAAATCTTTTTACATACAGCTGCATGTAACACCTTCCTTATGAAAGACACTGCTGTGAAGCTGAGACTCTCCAGTTCTTAATGTCTGGTGAATGTATAGACAACCATGTAGCTACTAAGCAAGTATCCTCGACTGATGCAGGCCCACTCTCTCCACTGAAGATGTGGCCATGACCTGGGTAGAGTTAACTTCAAATGCATAGGGGACCCCTGCCCCCTGGGCCACGCAGACTTCATGGATGTACACCTTCAACCAGTAGCAACCAGGGAGGATGTGTGTGGGGGGGTTCTCCATATTGGAGACCACAAGAAGGGTGATAGAGTCCACAGGAGGAAGAGGAAGCACCTTCTGGTGGGGAACTCAATTGTGAGGGTCATAGATCTGGGAATAAAACATAGAAACATAGACTTTGACGGCAGATAAGGACCGCTAGGCCCATCTAGTCTGCCCATTTCCCTACCTACAGGATAGGCCGCAGATCCTAGTTAACCAACAGCCTATTTCTTCCTACCCCCCACAAGAATTGCCTTATGTCTGTCCCATGCATTCTTGAATTCTCCCAGTTTTAGACCCCACAACCTCTCAGGAAGGCTGTTCCATGCATCCACTACCCTCTCTGTGAAATAATACTCACATTGCCCTATAACTTCCTATCTTAAATTGTGTCCCTTGTTCTTGCAAGTCTCTTTTTCTGAAAGATGCTACCCTCTTGGACTTTGTTGATTCCACTGAGGTACTTAAAAGTTTTATCATGTCCCCCCTCCCTTCTTTCCTCAAGGGTATACATATTAAGCTCCTTTAGTCTCTCCTCATACGGCTTCTCTTGCAGACCCTGCACCATTTTAGTTGCCTCTCTGGACTGCCTCTATCCTGTCTATGTCCTATGGAGATGGGGTCTCCAGAACTGGACACAGTACTCAGATGGGGTCTCACCAACTGTCTGTACAGAGGATAACAACTTCCTGTTTTCTGCTGATGATGCCTCTCCTATACATCCCAGTATACCCCCTCCCTACTGCCTTCTCCATTGCTTGCTAACCTTAAGGTCACATCTGATATGATTACCCCAGGTCCCTTTCCTTTTTTGTTGTTGTTACTACCTCCCACCCATTGTGTATTCTTCCCTGGGTTCTTGTTTCCCAGGTGCATTATTTTGCACTTTTGCATTGAATCCTAGCTGTCATACTTGACCATTCCTCCAACCTTGCCAAGTCCCTTTCATCCTTTCCACGCTCCCTATGTATCAACCCTGTTGCAGATCTTTGTGTCATCTGTAAAAGGCATACTTTTCCTTCCAGTCCTCTGCAATGTCACTGATGAAGACATTAAAAAGGACTGGACCCAATACTGAACCCCATGAGTATCCACTAGTAACCCCCTTTCTTCAGAGTGGACTCCATTTACAATTACCTTCTGTGTCCTGTTGTCCAGCCAATGTTTTACCCAGGCTACCACCCTGGGTCCCACTCCCAGGCTGGTTAATCTGACTATTAATCTTCTGTGTGGGACTGTGTCAAATGCCTTGCTAAAGTCTAGGTAGACCATGTCCACAGCCCCTCCCTGGTCTACTACTTTGGTCACCCAGTCAAAGAAATCTATTAGATTTGCCTGACATGACCTTCCCGCTGTGAACCCATGCTGCCTTGGGTCCTGTGCTCCACTGGCCTCTAGGTACTCAACTATTCTTTCCTTCAGAAGTGACTCCATCACTTTCCCTACCACAGAGGTCAGACTGACAGGTCTGTAGTTTCCTGCCTCTGTCTTGGTCCCACTTTTGTGAAGGGAATCACATCTGCCTTCCTCCAGTCTTCGGTACCACACCATCCTCCCATGATTTATTAAAAAGAGTAGCCAGTGGTTTCACTAGTTCTCCTTAATTCTTTTAGAATTCTGGGTGAATTCCATCAGGACCCATTGCTTTGTCCACCTTCAGTTTTAGGAGTTGTTGCAGAACCTTTCTTTTGTGAAAGGACTGGGGTCACATTTCTATCAAAAGTGCTTCTGTTAATTGGATTAGGCACTTCCCTCCTTTGTGAATACTGAGCAGAAATATTCGCTCAGTATTCCTGCTTTTCACTGTCCCCTGCCCACCCACGCTCATTCAATTCAGCCTCACTATCCCTTCCTTTGTCTTTCTACCGCTGATGTACCTATAAAAGGTTTTATCCCTTCTAACTGAGTTGGCAAACTTTTCCTCAGTTTGGGCCTTTGCTATTCTGACTTCCCTCCTGCTTTCTTCTGCCTTAACTGGTACAGCTCTCTGTCCTGCTCCTTCTGTGTTTCCTTATACTTCCGAATGCTATCTTTTCTTCCTGACTTTCACAGCCACCCTTTTGAGAACCATAGTGGCTTTTTCTTTCGCTTTGATTTGTTTATTTGCTTCACACAAAGGCTTGTTGCCTCTGTGATGGCAGTTTTGATAATTCCCATTGTTGCTCTACACCTCCTTCTAGCCTGTTTGCTAGTGCTTTTCTGAGGCACTCTCCCATCTTGCCAAAGTCAGCCCTCCTAAAGTCCAGTACCTCACTTTTGTATGGCTTGACTCTGTAGCTGAGTTTAACGTGAACCACACTGTTTGATGGTCACTTGTCCCCAGATGGCAACCCACTTCTAGATCTGAGATCCTCTCACTGCCCCGCTTGAGAGCACGAGGTCTAAGATTGCTCCCTCACGAGTGGGTTCCAAACTAGCTGTCTAATGCCTGCCACCTGTAGGGCATCAAGAATGGCCCTGCTTTGGATGTGGCTGCAGCAAATGTGCTCCAGTTAACATCTGGCATATTCAGGTCTCCCATCAACAGTATCTCCCTTTCTCTGCCATTCTAAGAATGCCTTCTATCATATCATTGTCCATTCCTTCCCCTAACATGGGGGTCTGTACACAACCCCCAGCGGATTGTGGTGCCCTTTCCAGTCTCCAAGGTGACCCACAGTGCCTCCTCTCCTCCTGTTTACTCTTTTGTTCAGTTGCTTTTATCACTTCCTTTACATAGAGAGCTACTCCTCCCCTCTTCTCCCCTGCCCTCCTGTAGGTTATGTACCCTGGTATGTTAACATCCCAGTCATGGTTCTCTGTGTACCATGTTTCTGTGACTGCTACGATATCCAGGCATTCCTCTTCCATTAAGGCCATCAGCTCAGGGAGCCTGTTGCCCAGACTACGGGCATTGGTACTCATTACCCTCCATTTCCTGATGGCCTTACTCCCTTTTGCCCCATCCCTGTCCTTCTTGCCTTTGTCACTTTCTCCATTTACCCCTGCCCTTCTCCCTATCGACACCTCTATGTTGGTGTTTGCCGCACTTACTACGTGATTATTTGGGGCTAGGATTTTCCTGCTCTTTCCAGTTCCTCCCTTGGCTAAGTTTAAAAGCTTGCCAATGAAGCATTTAAACTTATCACCTAGGATCCTGGTTCCCTCCCCGACAGATGCAGCCCATCATGCCAGTATAGGTTGCATCACTCCAGGTGGACCCCAGTCCCCAATGAAGCCAAATCCTGAGCTCCACACCAGTTTTTCAACCACTGATTGAATCCCATGGTGCAGGACACCTAGCCTCTCCTATGCCATAGATGGTAGCACTCCAAGAAGGTTACCGTGCTTGCTACTTGACCAAGGCCCCTCCCCAATTCCACAAACTCTTCCTGCACTTCTAATCCCTTTCTTAGCCAGGTCATTTGTCCCTAGGTGGACAATGACATCCAGCTCTCCCCTGTGCAGCTGCTCCGCAATCCTGAGGATTTGCTCCCTGTCCCTCAAGCCATGGTGCCAGGCAGGCACCTTCACCTCCCTCTCCCTTCCTCCCCAGTTCCACCTTCCCTAACAATGGAGTCCCCACCAGGAGTTGTTTCCTTCCCCTGCAGGGTCCCCTGCCACCCTCCTGTGGGTCTCCTTTGTGGAGGTTCCCAGCATCCTCCTTGGTCTCCACTGTGGGTGCCTCCATAGAGGAACCACACTTTGCCAGAATGGCATAGGAATTGTGGAGAGGTACAACTGGAGGGATGCGCCTCTGTTCCACCACCCCCATAGGAAAAGGGGGAAGAGTGAAGTTAAGTGCCTATGCAGCACCACAGCCTGGAGGGATGTAAAGTGGACCCAGTGGATCATTATGGCAGTAGGAAGGGAGGCAGAGCTGGCTGTCATTGTCTACCTGGGGATGAATGACCTACTAGGGATGGGGCCGGGATAGTGCAAGGGGAGTTCATGGAGCTGGGGAGAGGTTGTAGACCTGTAGCATGTTCAGTGGCTTTCGCAGAAGTGCTGCCTGTCTATAACATAGGGAAAAAGAGGGATCACCGCACCAGGATCTTCAACTCATGGCTGAATGAATGGTGCAGAGAGGAGGGGTTCAGCTTCATTGGGGATTGGGGTTCAACCTGGAGGGATGGGGGCCTCTACAGGGGTGATGGCCTGCATCCACTTGGGAGTCCTTGGTGAACGGGTAATACTTCAATGAACATTTAAACTAGCCGAGGGGGGTGGTGGAAGAAATCAGGGAGACAGTAACTGCCACTTCCCCACAGGCTAGAGTAGGAAGTTGAGATACTGAGGGGAAAGAAGTACCTCAGGGTGCAAATTAATAAAGGAACCAGGGTGGCAGAAATGAAGGGTAATGAAAACATGAGTACTGCAAACAGAGGGGGGAATCAAGGAGTACAAAAAGGAAGAAAAAGGAAATAATCAGAGGGGTAACAAAATCTGGACGGCATGAATGCGAATGCTAGAAGTCTAAGAAATAAGGTTCCCGACCGAGAGGCCATCATGGCAGAGGACAGCCTGGCTGTTGTGGCCATTACCAAGTCATGGTGCCCTGAAAATCATGACTGGGATATGGTCATACCAGGCTATACTCCGTTCAGGAAAGACAGCGTAGGAAGAAAAGGGGTGTGTGTGCTTTATGTGAAGGAAAGTATTTAAGTGACAGAGATACAGGGAATATGGGGGGGAGCAGAGGTACTGTGGGTTACTCTGGAGAAGGGGGAATGGATCCAGTATTTGTACTGGTGTGCTCTACAGACCTCCAGCACAGGGGGAGAAGTTAGGCAAAATACTGGTGGAAGACACTGGCAAGACAGCAGAAAAGGGAGAGGTATTGCTAATGGGGGAATTCTATCAGCTGGATATAGATTGGAGTCTCCCAGATGCAGCTTCGACTAGAAGCAGAGACATCCTCGACTCTCTGCAGGGGGCATTCCTCAGGAAACTAGTCAGTGAACTTACTTGTGATGCAGCAGTACTAGACCTGGTACTCACTAACAGGGATAGTGTGGCAGACATCAAGGTGGGAAGCCACCAAGGAACCAGTGATCACCATACAATGTGGTTCAATATAAGGACAGCTGCAGGATCAAATCACGCAACGGTGAAGGTCCTGGACTTTAAGAGGGCAGATTTTATAAAGATGGATGAATGCCTCAGAGATGACCTGATGAGGGAAATAACCTGGGTGGTGCAGAGGAACAGTGGACGAAGCTAAAAAGGGACATAATGAAGGCAACAAACCTTTGTGTCAAACAAGTGAGTAAAAGTAAGAGTAAAAGGAGACCATTATGGTTCTCAAAAGAGGTGGCTGAAAAGGTAAAGGCTAAAAGGGTGGCATTCAGAACATATAAAGTGACAGAGGGAGGAGGATACAGAGATGAATCAGGGGAACCGCGAGAAGCTGGGAAAGCAGTAAGGATCGCAAAGGCACAAATTAAAAAGAGAAAGGCCCAAGAAGTTAAGAAATGGGACATTTTTTAGACATGTAAGTGAAAAGACGACCAAGTGAGGGATTGTAAGGTTAAAAAGGGATTTTTGGGGAGACCAGGAAAAGACAGACATCCAGAATATTTTACTTTGAGTTAACAGTTAAAGGAGAGGGGAGTGGCCATAAACAGCTAACAGGAGCTCTGGAAGGAGCGAGATGGACATTAGTTTTTTTTTGTTTTTTTTCTCAGAGGAGAGAGTCCTAAAGGGACTTGCTAATCTGAAAGTGGACAAAGCAACAGGACCAGATGGGTACATCCTAAGTTACTGAAGGAACTCAGTGAGGTACTGGCTGCACCTTCCACAGTGATATTTAACAGCTCACTGGGAAATGGGTGTAGTTCCAGAGGACTGGAGGAGGGCAGAGATTGTAGTCGCACTTTTCAAAAGTGGTAGCTGGGAGGAGACTGGCAATTATAGACCAGTCAGCCTGACATCAGTGGTAGGGAAGTAAATGGAACCACTACTGAAGAAAAGAATAGGGGAATATCTTCACTCTAATGGTTACAAGACCCAAGACAGCATGGACTCACAGGTGAGAGGTTATGCCAAACAAATCTGATCAATTTCTTTGATTAGGTGACCAAGGAAATTACATCAGGGTGGAGTGGTGGGTGCAGCTTACCTAGATTTCAGTAAGGTGGTCAACACTGTTCCAGGAGACTATTAGGCAAGCTGGGTATCTTAGGAGTGTGTCCAAAGGTGGTAAACTGAATAAGAAACTGGTTAGAGGATAAGTGACAGAGGGTGGTGGTAAATGGAACTTACTCCGAGGAGGGTAGAGTGACCAGCAGGGTGCCTCAAGATCACTACTGGGATTGGTCCTCTTTAGTGTCTTTACAGGTGACACTACAAATGAGCTGTAGAGGGAGGTCTGCCTCTTTGCGTATAACACCAACATTTACAACAGGGTGGATACTCACGGGGCGGGGAGTGGAAAGGATGAGCAGAAATATAAGAAACTTGAGGAGTGGTCAAGGGTATGGCAGCTAGGTTTCAATGTGAAAAAAGTAAGAAATAATGCACCTTGGGCACAAAAACCTAGGGGCAGAGTACAAAATGGGGGACGTGTTACTGATGACCACCAAGCAGGAAAGAGACCGGGGGAGTAATAATCTCTGATGACCTTAAGGTGGCCAGGCAATGTGACAAAGCAGTTGGGAGGGCGAGTGGGGTGCTGGAGTGCATAGGGAAAGGTATCACCAGCAGAAGGAGTAAGGTGGTGCTGGCAAGACCACACCTAGAATACTGTGTACAGTTTTGGAGGCTACATCTCTGGAAGGAGATAAAGACAGAGCGGAGACAGTCCAGAGGAGGGCAACTAAAATGGTGAGGGGTTTGAATCAAAAGACCTAAGAGGAGAGACTAAAGGAACTCAATATGTACACCCTGAATGAGAAGAGGGAGGGTATGATAGAGACACCGCAGTTACATAAGAACTTATCGTTACCAGTAGATCTTCGAGAGAGGTTCCAACAGTAGCTCTTCAGAAGTAGGACTGCGCCCCTGGCGTCAGGACCACACAGAAAAATTGTAGCTAGCAATCATCAGCAGAGATCACCCCCAATGTCAGGTGACAGACATCAGTGTGACTACAGATAAGGGCAGTCCCCCACCCACCCTCCAGTTCTTCTACTGCAGACCTCTAAAGAGGAAGCAGAAAAAAGGAGTGGAGACTCCTGGGACCCTGAGCCCTGGCTAAAACAAAGTCCTGGGAAGGGAATAAAGAGAAGCAAAACACAGGCGCTGCCAGAAGGTGGGAGGGAAATCTGGACCTACTGCAGGAACCTCTCGAAGATCTACTGTTACAGTAAGTTCTTATGTAACTGCTATGTCTTACTTTGAGAAGGTTCCTGCAATAGGTCTTCACAAGCAGGACAGAATACCAAGCAGTCAACTTAAAAGAAGGAGTCTGAGATGAGGTTCCAGGAGGAGGAAAATGTCTGTCAACTGCAGGTCACTCAAGACAGAAGTCCTTGCAGGACTGCTAGACCGAAACCAGCCCTGCGCCTAGAAGCAATATTCAGAGTGTAATGTTTCATGAAAGTGTTGACAGAGGACCAAGTGGCCACTGCACATGTGTCCACAGTGGCTACATTCCTGAAAAAAGGCAGTGGAAGTGGCCACTCCCCTAGCTGAGTGTCCCTTAACCATCCCCGGAAGGGGCTTTTCGTACGTCTGGTAAATGTAATGTACACAATTTGCCAGCCACCTTGACAGAGTCTATTTAGAAATAGCCTTGCCCTGGCACTTGGGAGAAAAGGCTACAAAAAATTGGTTTGACTTGCGAACCTCCTTAGTCCTGGAGATGTAATATCTCAAAATCCTGTGCACGTCAAGGGTGTGCAGGAGATACTCCCCCCTGTTGGGAGTGTTCAGGGTGAAGCACAGGCAGTTCAACATTCTGCATGTATTCAGCATGTAAATAAGTGTTCTGGGTTGCTAATCATTTTTTCACACTTCCTCTTGATCCCTTCCACTCTTTCCCTTCACCCCTCTATGGCTTTCCCCCTATCCCCCCACCCCCACTATATATCCTGAGCTCCACTGCTTACTCTAAAATGCTTTGTCCCATACCTATGCACTTCTGACGAGGCCCCTGGGCTGATTTCTTCCCTTACCTTGTTGATTATTAGATATTAGACTGAGTCTGTTCTCATTTTCCTATAAAGGGTCATTTCATAAGACTCCACCCCCTCTAATATGACCCTTTGAATTCCATGTTTTAATCAAATATGCACCTTGATATACATTGTACAATGCCACATGTATTGGAACTTCTCTAGTTATACACTCTTGTAATGTTTTGTATAATTCCTTGTGGTGTTTGTACTCCGTATCATACTTTTCCAATTTGTATTGTCGTCTGACGTGGAACCTATGAAATGACCTTGTTCTCAAAGGTGTTATCAGAAGTTTCAATAAATAAATAATTCTGGTTTAGAGTGAGTTCCGAAACCACCTTGAGAAGAAAAGAAGGATTAGTCCGCAGAGCCACCCAGTCTGTGGAAAATCAAGTAAGGCTCTCTACAAACTAGAGCCTGAAACTCTTCGAGCTGAAGTGATGGCAACTAAAAATAGTGTTTTCCACACCAAAAGACACATATCACTACTTGCTGCTGGCTCAAGAGATGGCAAAGTAAGCTTTTCTAAAATAAAATTAAGATCCCAGAGGGGAACATGATTCTGGACTGGAGGTTTGAGGTGAAGGATCCCCTTCAAAAAAAGTTCTGGAAACCTCTAGCTGAGCCAGAGTTTTGCCCTCTACTAGAAGGTGGTAGACTGAAACTGCAGAGGGATGAACCTTCAGAGAGGAGTAACTGAGGCCCAACTCTGACAAGTGCAAGAGGTAATCTAAAACCTAGGAAGCAGAGTAAGAAAAAGGGTCAAGGCCTTTAGTTGTGAACCCAGATGGAAAATCTCTTCCACTTCATGGCATATGTGGATCTAGTGGAGGGTTTTCTGGCCTCTACTAAGACCTGAGCGATTCGAGAAGAGATGCCATAGCGAGAAACTGCTAAGTCCACAGGTGCCACGCATGAAGGTGGAGTGATTTAAGGCTTGGGTGTACCAGGGTGAGACAGAAGGTCATGAGAGACAGGAAGTGGTACTGGGGGTTCCAGTACTAACTGCTGTAGTAGAGGGAACCAAATCTGCCAAAGCCACAGGGGGGCAATGAGGCTCAAGTATGCTCCCCTCTGCTTGAAGCTTTAGCAGAACCTTCTGAAGAATAGGAAAGGGACGAAAAGTGTATAGAAATCTCCCTGTCCAAGATAGACACAGTGTGTCTTGACAAAAAGCACCACACCCAGGAACGAGCGCGCAAAAGCTAGGTAGTTTTGCGTTGAATGGGGAGCCAAAGAGGTCTATGTCTAGCCTACAT
The DNA here is from genome assembly GCA_016271365.2 of Neoceratodus forsteri. Taxonomy (NCBI): domain Eukaryota; kingdom Metazoa; phylum Chordata; order Ceratodontiformes; family Ceratodontidae; genus Neoceratodus; species Neoceratodus forsteri. The sequence continues at coordinate 647,612,014 of CM028131.1, forward strand.
TACTGAAGAAACAGATCTCTACTACTGCCTGCTTTAGTTCCCACTCATGAGCCCTGGCAACTGATCGGCTGAGACTGTCCGCCAGAATGTTGTGAACACTAGGCACGTGGACTGCTGTCAAAGATAAGCCATGTTGAAAAGCCCAGTACCACACCCGCATAGACTCCCTGCAAAGCGGGTAAGACTGGGTGCCTCCCTATTTGCTGATGTACCAAACAGTGGCCATTTTGTCTGGTCTGGATGAGAAGTGTTCCCAAAACCAAAAGAGACTGAAAGTCCTGAAGAGCATAAAGCACTGTTCTTGTCACCAGAATATTGATATGAAGGTTCTTCTCCAGGGGCGATCAAGTGCCCTGTGTCCGATGGTCTCCCAAAGTGCGGTCACCATCCCAGGTTCGAGGCATCGGATGCAAGAATCATGGAGGGAGATGGTGAGTGAAAAGGTACCCCCACCGAAAGGTTGGAGAGGTCCTGCTACCAAAGGAGATCCCTCTGAAGGCTGCTGAAGACTAGAACCTTCTGGTCCATGTTGTCCAAGCGCTGATCCCATTGAACATGTAGAGACCACTGGGTTACCTTCGTGTGCAGTCTGGCCAGAGAGACTGTGGGTATGGCAGCCGCCATCAGTCCCAGCAGTTGCAGGATCGAATGCACTGTGGTCCAACGAGATGAGGCCACCAGCGCAGCAAGTGAGAAAAGCGTCTCTGCTTTGTTGATTGGTAGGAAGGCCTTGCTCTGGACCATGTCCAGAACCGCTCCAACGAATTGAAGGCACTGGGAGGGTAACAGCTGGGACTTGGGATAGCTGACCAAGATGCCCAGAGGAGAAAAGGTCCAGAGTGAAGGAAAGGGAATCCTTCACACTGTCTGGGGAAGGGGTTGAAAATAGCCAATCGTCCAGCTACATGAACACATAAATGACTCTGTGGCGTAGGAACACCGCTACCACTGCTAGGCACTTGGTGAAAACCCAAGGTGCCGAAGAGAGGCCAAATGGGAGGGCTCTGAACTAAAAATGCTTCTTCTAGAAGAAGAATCTCAGAAAGTTGCAGTGGGCTGGAAGAATGGGGGATATGTAGGTAGGCATCCTGCATAGCCTGGGAATACAGCCATGTGTTTGGTTGGAGCAGGGGTAACAGTCCCTGGAGGGTCAACATGCAAAACCTCTTGTATTCCACGAAGAGGATGAGCATGCTGAGATCTAGGATAGTCCTGAGATCACCTGTCTTTTTGGGAACCAGGAAGAAGTGGGAGTAAAATCTCCTTCCTGTCTGCTCTGGTGGAACTCGCTCTATGGCTGATTTTTGCAGTAGAGCTTGGATTTCCTGTAGGATCAGAAACTGATGGCCTGACGGGTAATGAGACCTGCCCGGAGGATTGGTGGGTGGTTTCTCCAGGAACTCTATCAAGTGACCTCTTGCTATTAGCTGCAGAACCCATGCATCTGTGGTTACGGCCTTCCACCCTTCCAGGTGGAGGCCGAATCTTTCCCCACTGGTTTCTCCACGGGGTGGGAGGTAACGGGAGGGGGGTTGGGAAGTCAGGACGCTGAAGGGAGGGGCGCTGTCTCCCCAGTGGTGGTTTTGGGGAACTTTGCCTAGGGAGTTTGAGCACCACAGCCCAAGGAGCGACACTTAGTCTGGTGTCTGCCTTGGTTCTGTTTGTTCCACTTTTGTTGGTGGCGAAAAGGTTACTGGGGTTTCTGACCTGAATGGTACAAGGAACTGACATTTTTCAAAGATCTGCCGCTCTCTTGCAACTGTAATTTATGTCCGTGGCGTCACCATCAAACAGAACTGGACCACTGAAGGGAGCATCCAGAAGTGTACTCGGAACATCCTGTGCCAACCCTGCCAGATGAAGCCAAGCAAGGCACATGAGACACATGCCCGTAGCAGCTCCACGTACTACCGAATTGACAGAGTCATAGGTTGTACGAAGGACATGGCGGCAGGACAATTTGTTCAGCTTATCTTGTCCAGGAGTTTGTTCCCGATTTGTTTATCAGGTACCTCCTGGATGTCCTTTTCCAGGTCAGACAGCACAGATTTCTGGAAAGCCACCATGTGGGCCACATAATTCAATGAACATATGGCGCAGGTAGAGGAGGTGTAAATCTTGCAGCCATTCTGGTCCATTTGCTTCAACTCCTTGTCTAGAGGGGAGGCACTGAGATGTTTAGGTTGTGCTGCCTATCGTGAGCTGCAGTTATGACAACAGAGTCCACTTTGGGTTGGGCAGTAAGGTGGGAAACCCCTTCCAGGAGATGGTAGGTCCTGTCAGCCTTTTAGACATGGCAGGGACAGACAACGGCTGCTGCCAGATTGTGGAAGTAAGATTCACGCGGTTCCGCCGGGGAGTGGTGAGGGGTCCGCACTGACCAGGTGCAAATGTTCTACCAGTCTTCTGCGTTTGGTTCCAATTCTTAGGAAGCCCACCCGCAGGACTTTTGAATGGACAGGAGGAGCTCAGCAAAGGACGGGCCCTCCAGAGGGGATTTATGGGACTCTTTCAGCTGGGGCTCTATGGGAGAGTGAGGTTCTGATTGGTCATCCTCAAATGAGTTCAATGATTCCAGCCTACTAGGTAAGGAAGCTTCTGGAACAGACTCCAGAAGCCTGTGTTCCACAATAATCCCAGAGGGCAGAGCACCCAAGCCTCTGTCTGAAACTCTGCTGGAAGGTGCAGGGCTTCCGGGTGGCAACCTGTGAGGTGGGGTAGCCCTGACTACCAGCTGGGGTTGACAACTCCTATAACAGCTGGGACTTAGCATCCTTACACAAGGCTGAGATGGGTTCTTGTTCCGGCTGCAGAGGTGGAGGAGGAGGGGGTGGAGGATATCCTGGGTACCCCATACACTATGAAGGGTAACTAGGAGAGTGGTACCAGTAAGGATACTGATAGCCTTGATACTGAAGGGCCTGATCCAGCGACGGGTTACCCAGGGTCAGGGGAAGGTAGCCGTAGCGTCGGGCCCCCCAGCGTTGGGTACTGTGGGAACTGTGGCGTGTAGCCTGTATAGTAACCCACTGGACCCAACAGGGGAGGGACATAAGGTCCAGCAGAAGGTGGTGCCAAGGGACCACCAGGGAACAGGTCCGTTGGCGGATTCGGGGGGACCCCCGAAGGCCCAGGGGGATTTTGATCCATACCGCCCCCAAGAATGTCTGACGATGGATCTGGCAGTGGGTGCAGATCCACTGGTGGAACAGAGGCTGGCAAGTCTGGTAGAGCCCCCGTTGATGGGTCTAACTGGAGGGTATCTGACAGAAGAGGATCCTGGAGATCAGGCCCAAAAAGGTCGGAAAAGAACAGTGAATCCCTAGAGGGATAAACTGGTGGAAGGTTTCCTGGAGACTTTCAGAGTCTCCAGAACTCTCTAAGAAAGATGCAGGCCTGCATATTCTAACTCTTCATAAGCCAGGCCTTGAGGTTGAGAGACTGGAGACTGGGGTACCAAATTCTCCCGAGAGGAGGTTAGGAGATTGTGTCTCTTGGGAAGAGACAGGGGAAGTGACACTGCCAGAGAACAGCACAGGATACCAAGACTGTCTGGCCCAATCTGGAGCCACCAGTATCACTGTACAGGGTTGAGATCTGATTTTGATTAGAACTCTGAACAACAGGGGGAAGGAAGGGAGGGAAGGCATAAAGGAACCTGCCCTTCCAATCTAATACAAGAACATCCAGAGGAACAGTCCCTAGGACTGGAGGTCTGCAGCAGATTAGAGGAAGCTGGTGATTGTCCGGGGATGCAAAGAGATCTATCTCTGGAGTGCCCCATCTGATGAAGATTACTTTCAGGATGGGAGGACCCAAGGACCATTTGTGATGTCCCTGGGAGATTCTGCTCGGAGCATCTGCCAGTACATTGTCCTTCCCTGGGAGATGAACTGCTGTCAGAGAAGCCTGAAGAGAACAGGCTAGAGACCAGAGTTTCATGGCCTCTGTGCACAAGGCAGTGGACGGAGTGCCTCATTGCTTATTGCTGTAACACACTGTGGTGGTGGTGTCTGTCCTGACCTGTACGAACTTGCCTCTGACTGAGTCCGAGAAAGCCTGAAGGGCCAGGAATACTGCCCCGAATTCCAGCAGACTGATGTGAAGGAGAGAGTCTTGTGGAGACCAAACCCCCTGAGCCGTGAGGGCTCCCAAATGGGCTCCCCAGCCTTGGAGAGAAGCATCTGTGGTTAGAACCACTGAGGGGACTTGACGGAGGAATGGGACACCTTGTCTGAGATTGTCCTGATCTAGCCACCACTAGAGAGCTTGGACCAGAGTCTGAGTCACTGGAACCAATTCAGTGATAGAGTCTGTTTTCTGAGACCAAAAGGGCCTTAGGTGGAACTGAATGTCCCTCATCTGAAACTTGGCTCCTTGTACCACTGCAGTGGAAGCTGCCATGTGGCCCAGGAGTTGAAGAAACTGTCTTGATGGGCGAGAGACCAGAGGTCGAAAAGAGGAAGAGAGATCTGTAAGGGCCTCTACCCTTGCTAATGGGAGGAAGGCCTTTGCCTCGACAGTATCTAACTCTATTCCTATGAAAGTAAGGAGTTGTACTGGTTCGAGAACTGACTTTAGAAGACTGAGGAGAAACCCCAGAGAACTGAGTAAGTTCTGAGTGACTTGTATAGCTGACCTGACCTGGTTGGAGGACTGACCTACAATGAGTCAGTTGTCCAGGTAGGGGAAGATGGATATACCCTGCCTTCTGAGGAAGGCAACTACTATTGAGCAGAACTTTGTAAACACCCTTGGAGCTGATGTTAGGCCGAAGGGCATGGCCCTGAACTGATAATGGCCTGAAGGCAACTCGAACCGGAGGTACTTTCTGTGGGAGCACCTGATAGGAATATGGAAATAGGCATTCTTGAGATCCAGGGATGCTAGCCAATCCCCTGGCCTTAGAGAGGAAAAAATTCCCAGAGTCACCATTCTGAATTTTGGTTTTGTGATGTGTTTGTTCAAATACCTCAAGTCTAGGATGGGTCGCTACTCCCCTGTCTTTTTAGGGGTAAGAATGTATATGGAGTACAGACCTTTGACCCTGTGCTGCGTAGGAACTTCTTCTACAGCTCTGAGAGCCAGCAGAGAAGAAACCTCTGCCTCTAAAGCAAGGGTTTCTGAGATGGTTGCAGGTGGAAAGGACCTGGCCCTCATTTCTGGGAACCTTTTGAAACCGAGGGCCAGTCCCTGGCTTACTACCTCCAGGACCCACTTGTCTGAGGTAACAGACTTCCAGGTCTGGAAGTACTAAGCCAGCCTGCCTCCTACTGAAATGGGGGAGTCGACCCGGGCTGACAAATCAGGGTGTCTGATTGGCAGGAGCCTTGGACTGGGAAGAGAATGCAGCCCTGCTCATCCCCCTCCTGCCTCTCCCTCGAAAGAACCCCCTCTGTGGGAAAGAAGAGGGAGCCTGGGCTTGGTAGAAAGGCCTGTGGAAAGGCCTGCCCCTAGATGGCTGCTTCTGAGGAGTGGCTTGCCTTTCTTTGGCCTGTGTACTCCTGTGGGTGGTCCTGTACTCATCCATTTTCTTCATGTAAGCCTCTGTCTGCTCCCCAAACAGAGAGTTACCCACTACATGGAAATCCATGGCCTTAGCCCGAGTATCCTGAGAAAGGCTAGTACATCTGAGCCAAGCATGTCTCCTGAGAGACACAGATGTAGCCATGACTCTTGATGTCACATCACTGGAGTCTACAGCAGCGTGGAATTGTACTTTGTATGCCTCAATTCCATCAGCAGCCACCTGCTCTAGCTCTTTGGCTAGCTGGGGGGAGGTATCTTTAGCCAGTTCCAGAACTGTATCCCACCTTGACTTCTGTTACCTGGCTGTGCAGGCCATTTAGTTAGCCTGCCCGAGTCCCAAAGAGGATACTAAATATTGTTTTTTGGCCATGGCATCCACTTTTCTGAAGTCTTTGTCAGGAGGGTGTGAAGCCGAAGGAATATCAGCCCTGTCACAGGCTGCAGCCTGCACTACCTCAACATGGCTGCAATGACTATATAAAAATTCTGTACCTCAGCCTGATAACATGTACCTCCTGTCCATTCTCTTATCATCAGGAAATAAGGAATTAGGAGTTTGCAGTATCTTTTTTGCCCGTTTCCCCAAAGATCTGTGAAGAGGGACAGACAATCTTTTGGCCTCTGGGATGTCCATCATCTCAACAAAATCAGGCTCTTCCTCCTCCTCAGCAGCGTCTACCATTGGGAGCTGGAGGGTTTCAGCCACCTTCTTTTAGAACAAGAAGTGGGAAGGGGACTCAAAGTCGGGGGGGAGGGGGAGAGAGACATTAGAATGCCTGTCTGGGGAGATGGGCACATCCAGACCGTCAAAATCATTATCTTCATCCTCGGGATACTCTTCATCGCCCTGCCACTCCACATCATAGTAAGCACCTGGATCGTAATCCGATGGAGTCAGATCCAGCCTAACCGGCGGCGTAATTCGGACGGAACCGGGCTAAGCAACTGAACTATACTTATCGCTTTGGCTATCTCGACAGCGGTTGGAGTATGGGGCGCTGGATCCTTATTTTTGTTAGAACTGACCCCTCGGAGTCGGATATCCTTTTGCCCGAGGATGTATCGCCCAGGTCAGTGGGCACCTCCTCAGGTTCGGCCGCAACTGAACCGGGCTGGCCATCCAGATCTACAGACTTCTTGGCCTCCCTTTCCTTCAGCCTACTCAACTTTTTTTCCAGAGTGGTTTTAGGAAAATTCTTGCAGATTTGGCAGTCTGTTTTGAGGTGATCAAACCTCAGACAGTAAACACAGAAGAGGTGGGGGTCAGCCTTGGCAAAGTCCTCCCCACTCTCAGTACAGTGCTGAAACCCAGTGGGACTGTTTTTCTTCTTGGGTTTCTCAGACATGGCCACTCTAACCAATTACCCTTAAAAGCTTTTAAGCCAAGTAATGATCCCCTATCTATTAACAACTGTGTTACGGGCTTTGGGGGGGGGGGACACAGAAATGTTTTGTTTTTTTTTTAAACTAATAAGAACCGGAAAACCACAGTAAATTCCAGAAAAACAGTCGGCCCGGTGGCGCTGAGTGTTGAGGCACTGGATGCCACACCTCGCACCATGTCGGCGACCCAGGTACAGGAACGGACTCAGGCCGCTGGGGGCTGGCAGGGGAGAGGTTGGATTGAGCATCCCAGGACTGCTCTCCTTGCTCTGGGGTGGGCTCATGGGGTTGCATCGCAGTTGGGCGGCCCCTGGTGAAGACCGGTAGAAAGCACAAGGCACGGCACCAGCATGGGGAGGAGTTCGGCAAGACGCTTGCGTAAGCGCAGCACGTCATTGTACTGCCGGCTCCGGGGGATAAAAAAACAAGATGGAAAAAAGGGCTGGGCACGACCAAGCAGCTTGATGGCCACGCACCCGCTGACTTGGAGGCCTGTTGTGGAATCGCATCGGGGGGTCCAGTGACGGCCGTGCTTAGACCCTCGTGTATCGAGTGATCCTGCTGTCCTCCGGGACGGTGGGGGCCGGAGGCTGGATGCCCCCGACGGAGCGCTGCAGAGCTGCAAAAATTAAAGTATGATAAAAAAAAAAACTCCAGAAAAACACAAATATAAACAAAGGGTCGGTTTCCAACCAGACCGACCAATCAGAAACCGAGGAAAAACAATTTCCACAGAAAACTATAAAACACAAGTCACCACCTATCTACCACACTACCTGAACCATAGACACAGGCTGGAAATCTGAAAATAATAAATTGGTTTAAAAAAAACAAATGCTTTTTTAAACTCTACCAAACCAAGCAGAGGAGAAATCTCCGGAGCACCTTCACTGTTAGGCAGAGTAAAGAACCTGATGGTTACACTGGTATGTACCAGAGACAGAGGTTTGAAACCGAGCTCGAGCTCAACATTCTATGCTGCTGCTGCAGCACAGAGTTAACTCTTTCCTCTTTGGGGCAGTTCAAGTGTTGGGGCTAACTGTATATTGTCAGAATACAGCAAGACTTCATGTTGTTTGAAAAGTAAGGTGCAAGATGACAGTAAAAGAATCAAAAAGTCCACAGATAGCCTTGACAATGCAGAAAAAAAATTCAGTGAAGATCTGGGCAGAGTCAGAGTATATGAGCGTTACACTGCCCAGCTGGGGGAGAAGAAAAGATTCCAGTGGCAAGATGCTAACTGAAATACCTGACACAGGGGGTGGAGAAGGAGGGGACCATTGCTAGAAGAGCAGTAGAGGAAGGAAAAAGAAGGTCAGGTACATTAGTAAAGCTTCCCCTCAGCTAGCTGACCACCTGTGTCCTTGCCCCCCAAAAAAAAAAAACAATAAAACTTCACTTACCTGAGGCACCAGGCTAGGAAGGCTCAAAGACCTTGTAAAACACACCCTAAAGAAAATGCAGTGACATGTGAACCCCAGTTCATGTACAGAAGGCACTGAACATGGGAAAAGGACTAGCAGGTTAGACAATTTGAAAGCTGCAGCTTAACAGACAGAATTTCTAACCGGCACAGTGAGAAAGGCGTCTGGCCTGCGGGCGCCCGGCGCATCCCGGTTCGGGAACGGACCTGGAGTCAGAGGGCCAGCCGGGGGAAGAGGGATCAAGTGTCCGGAGGACTGCCTCCCTCCTGGGAGGTGTCCATGCAATGAGGAACCTGGTGGAGGCTGGTGGGCCTGCGTGGCTGGTGCCTCACGTTTCAGGGGGTGGGGCAGACGCTGGCGTTATTGAACGTCCCCTCCCCCAGGGAGGAAAAGCCACAGAAAAAATTAGGCCATAAATGATGACCCTGCTCTGCCGCCACTCCCGCCTCAGATTGATGTCCGCTGGGGTGTCCCCTCCCATGACCCCACCCTGGGTAAAGCTGGTTTTATGACTCACCCATGCCCCGCCCAAGGGGAAGCCTGAATGGCGGGAGGGTAGGGGTCAGGGGACCAGAAAATACGCCCCCAAAAACAAGCATAATTTCTAAATTTGAGGGTGCTCCCAATCACCAGGCAACCCCAACCAACATCCCAGTTGCAAAATCCTATTAGAAAACAACAAAATAATTGTAGACAGAGGCTTCTGAGAGAGAGAGAGAGAGAGACAGAGAGAGAGAGAGAGTGCTCTCCCTATGCTGTCCTAGCACTCTAGTGGCACAACAAAGACTGGAGAATCACTGATCTCGGGATGTTCATATGTCCAAGATTCTATGGTGATTGACAGCCTTGGGCTGTGCACTACCCCAGTAGGAATGTTCATTACCCATACTCCCCACTGACAACATGCAGCTATACAGAAAGAACATGGGTATGCATGTCTAGCTCGCAATCCCAGCATCTCCGACAGGTGGAATCATGCGTGGTTAAGAATTTCGTTGTGAATTGTGGGGGGTTCTAAAGCATTTAATTGCAATTTTTCAACTATACTCCCTTCACTAATAAGAAGCTGTGACCTTGTGTACTCAGAAGCACATCACAGTCCACTGTGCCAGTTCTAGATTAACAGACAGTTCAGCCTCCCAGGTAGCCTGTACCTGTGTGACATCCACCCTGTGATTCCTCTATAGTAGCTGATGGCAAAGTGAAATGAAGTGGACCCCTCTCAATACTGAAACAATAAAATCTAGGAGTGGCGCAAGCTTGGATTCATCCACTTAGAGTTCAAGTTGGACATTTAAAAGTGACGCATTTGAAGATATTTATAATGGTCCCTCTGATCCAGCCCAAATTCTTCCCTTAACTGTGCAAAGGATTTTAAGTGTCCATCATCACAGAACTGATGTGTCTGACAAACCCTTGTGAGTCCATTCCCCAAATTTATGGCCCAGTCAGGCGGTATAAAGCGTGCATGGTATGCTGAAATGTTAAATCATCTTGTACCCTGGTTGTACTGTTTCTGGGCAAGAAGTTCATGCCATCCCTTAAACAAGGATAGTCTTGTGACAAGAGAGTGGGAATTGTGTGTCTAGCCAGCCTTTTGAACCGAATAAAAGAGCATCTAGCAACTGTGCCATGTCATTAGTTTCTATGGAAACCCATCGACGCTGTGCCACAACTGCCATTCATGACAAGAAGTGCTTGATCAGTCACCTGCATAGACACTGGAAGGTCTGGTTCTGCCAAGTCCTCCTCTGTTTTTGGGAACCTGAAGTTTATAGTAAGCTGTCAGAGGACATCCCCCTCCCACAGGACTCGGGAGCAGTGCTTCAGATAAGGGAAGTACAGGCCTGTTTTACTCACCAGATTTTAAGGAACACTCTGAAAATTTTTTTAGATGAGTTCCGATACTTATCCCAAACCCTTGGAAATGCTCCACAGATGCTTCAAAAAATGCTGTTTTTCCTCATTTAAAGCATTTTTACTCATGTTTCTCACATGCAGCCCCTTTTTCCTGGAATAATTGGTCTCCTCAGCTTAGACATCTGCCCACCTTCCGATGCTGAATTGCAAGGAAAACTGGCTAAGGAAGGATTTAATAATTTTTTTTGGATTAAGAGTGTCTGTGTAAAGACCTGTCCAGGCAGTGAGAGTGCCTGAAATTCTGCCAACATTTCATTTATTAAATTAGTGCATTCATTCAGAGTCAAGGTGAGAGCTGACTTTGTCTGAAATACCATCTGGTTTTATCCTTCAGAGGGCGAGAGCTCTGATGGACACCACTTCTACGAGACCTGAAGAGATCTGACTGTTTTGAATTATTTGGACTTTCCTATTGTGATACACAGGCCGAAGCAAGTGACCTGGGCTGTGTGTTTAATTCTGGATTAAACTGAATGGGATTTAAGAACTCACTTGAAGTGAAGAAGCTGTGTTTATATGATTGTTTTTTTTATTTTTGTAGCTTCTCCCTTGCTACGTGAGAGGTTGGTGGACGGGTTGTTTTGGTAATTTTGCTAGAGTAGAAAGATAATTCAAATTTGGGTTAGATATATATTTTAGATATTTTGTTTGATTTATAATAATTTATTTGTATTTATTTAATTTGATAGAGCACTGGAATTGATTTTGATATAGCTACAATTTATACTTACAGTAAGTTTTTTTAATAGGCAGCATGTGTTGGGATCGTGCTACGGTAGGCAGGCGCTACTCCCCCTCCAGGCTGAGGGGCCTGCGCCCCTTCGATAGTCCCCCATTGCAACCTGAGGTATATAGGCGTTGTCATGCCCTGGGTACTGCACGGAGGGGCCAAGAGGGGGGCCCCTTGACTTGGGGGGAGCGGGGTGGACAGATGGGGTAGTGAGGTCGAGGAGGTGCCCTGGGGCGAAATGGGTCCAAGAAAGGGGTCCTACATGTGTGGTACCCATACCCAAGGGTTCCACTGATAGTGGGCAAGTTGCCCGCTCTTCCATGGCCTCTCATCCAACTCGGGTCGTGTTATGTAATGCCAGGTCAATAAAGAACAAGACAGCAATTACTACTGATCTTGTTTAGTCATCTGACCTGGTTTGCATCACCGAGACCTGGCTGGACGAGAATGCCGGTCCGGTATTGGAGTCAGCAGTTCCAGCTGGGTACTCGGTGATGCACTGCCCGAGACTGGATCGAAGGGGCAGGGGTGTAGCTATCTGTTTTAAGATGGAACTAGGCCTTGTAGAGGTTCCAGTGGGGACCACTAGATCCTTCGAGTGTATCAAGGCAGCAGATGTGGGCTGCAGGATTCTGCTCGTCTACCGTCCACCCGGAGAGAAGAAAGTTTTCCTGCAGGAAGTTGCAGACTTCATGGTCGACATGGTGTTGGAATCCTCCAGGTGGTTGATCCTGGGGGATTTTAATGCCCGAGTCAACAATGAACTCTCGCATTTTGGTCAAAACTTTCTCCAACTGATGATTCTTTGGGCTTCACACAGGTATTTACCACTGCAACCCATATTCAGGGTTACTCCCTGGACCTGTTGTTCCTCCTGGGGATGGAGATCGTTGACTTGGTGCTGGAACCAGTTGGATGGTCAGACCATCACTCTATAAGGTTCAGCTTCACGGCTCCCCCTGTGAGACCAGTCCCTTTGGAGATAGTCCGGTTCCACCCTTTGAGTGGTGTAACCCCAGAGGGTCTGTTGGCGGGTGCTGGACCTATCGAGTTGGCCACTGGAGTGCTTGGATCTAGGAGACCTAGTAGTGCCCTATAATAATATGGTGCTGAGGGCCCTGGATTCCATAACTCCTGTCAGAGTTTACCCCCTTCCTCTCCGCCCTCAGTCCCCCTGGTTTGATGGGACTTTGATGGAACTGAGGAGAGTGGAGTGAAGGTTAGAACATTGTTGGAGGAAATCTGGCCTGGAGGAGGAGGAGGAGGAGGAGGAGGACAGACTTAGGTTGAGCGCCCATTATTCAGACCGTCAATGAGAAATTTCCTGTAAGAAGGCAGAGTTCCTGTCTAGGGAGATAGCTACAGCAATGAATTGACCATCTCAGCTCTTTCGGACCGTGGACAGGCTGTGCAATCCAGTCTGATTTCGGAGCTGGAGAGCCTTTTCACAATCTAAGTGTGATGAGTTTGCTCGGTTCTTTGCTGATAAGGTGTTTTCAATCAGATCGGAGATCTGCTTAATGCGTTCAAATGAGTATGGTGGTGGTCGATGCAAGGGACCAGCCAGCAATCATGGATATCAAGAAGACTGTTCGAGGCTTGCGACAGACTTACTGTAGTTTGGATCCTGGTCCAACGCACCTCCTTGTGGGGGTGCATGGATCTTATCGGACCAGTCCTTGCTGAGATAGTCTGGTGTTCGCTGGATCAGGGGGTGTTTCTGGACCCCCTGAAGGAGGCTGTGGTGACACCCCATTAAAGAAACCTTAATACAACCCAGACTGTCTTGCAAACTACAGACTTTTTGGGCAAGGTTATTGAGAAGGTAGTCATGTTGCAGCTTGAGAACTTTATTACCACCCATGAAGTCGATGATCCTCTCCAGTCCAGTTTCAGGAAGACACACAGTACCCAGACGGCATTAGTTTGAGTAATTAATGGTCTCCTAATAGTGAGGGATCGGAGGAGTCGGTCAGTCTTGGTACTCCTTGATCTCTCTGCAGCATTTGACACCGCAGATCATGGAGTGTTGCTGGAATGCCTGTGGCTACTCAGTGGACCATCAGGGACAGTCCTCAGATGGTTCCATTCTTTCCTCTCAAGCAGGACTCAGAGGGTGGTGTCAGGAATTATTTCCTCTGCCCCCTTCGCCCTGCCTTGTGGGGTACCGCAGGGTTCCGTGCTGTCCTCCATGTTGTTCACGGTGTACATGTTGCCATTGGGAGACATTATAATGGCGGTATGGGCCAAGTTTTCACTGCTATGCATATGATACTCGGCTCTACATGTCCTTTTTACCCGAACAGAATAGTGCGATCTCTGTCTAACAACTGCCTCGCTGAGATTCAGGACTAGATGAGTGCTAACTGGTTCAGACTGAATCCGGACAAGACTGAGGTGTTGGTGGTGGACCCAGGTCACCGTGTAGAGAAGTTGACTCCTGGGCAACCGTCTGGCCTTGTGTCAGGGGGTAACCAGTTGAGACCTTCTGAACGGGTGCGGAATCTGGGGTCGTTGTGCCTGACAACGAACGGACGCTAAAAACACAGGTGTTGGCAGTTGTCAAGTCCTTATTTTACCATCTGAGGAACATCGTCCAGATAAAGCACCTTGTTCCGCAGAATGACCTTCCTATATTGGTTCACGCCTTTGTGTCCTCTCATCTTGATTACTGCAATGCTCTATACCTAGGGTTGCCTGGGGTGGATCTCAGTCACCTGGCAGCTGGTGCAGAACGCTGAGGCCAGGTTGTTGACAAGGTTGTCAAGAACTTGCCATGTCACGCCTGTGCTACGCGAACTGCACTGGCTGCCGGTGCGTTGCAGCATCACCTTAAAGGTTGTATTGCTGAACTATAAGACCCTACATGGACAGGGACTGGGTTACTTGCAAGACCTCCTTCAGCCCTACTGCCCCCTCCAACCACTCCGCTCCACCGACAAGGGATTGCTAGAGGTTCCCAGGGTCTGTCTTCAGACATCAGGTGCTAGGGCTTTTTCTTCTTTTGTAGCCACGACCCTGTGGAACTCTCTACCTCATTGGATTAGAGAGTGCTTGTCCACCGAGACTTTTAAATCCTCATTAAAATTTGGATTACAATATATATACACATAATATACTGAAATATTGTCTTTATTGTAACAACCTTGAATTTCATGTCTACTTTCTCTGCACCCTGTACTACCTGACTATACTGTACTGTACTGTTTCCGTCTCCCAGGTTGCCCCTGAAAAAGGGACCTTTGGGGCTCAGTGGGCCTACCCAGTCATCAAAATTCAATAAATAAATAAATAAACAAACAACATATTTATTCAGCTTGGCTTTGGGGGATAATGTTTAGTTTTATTATTGCTGCCTTTTTATCTTTTTATATGTTTCATTGACTGAATGTCCATTTTTTTTTTACAATGTATATGCGCTTTGGTTTTTGAAAAATGCTTTATAAATAAAAGTTTATTGATTCACCTTTGGTATTTTTAAATATGGATTGAAAAGACTGCTGCTGCAGGAACAATCCATTTGTAATTGTTATTAGTCAATTTTGCATACATTAATTTTGTTGTCTTGTTATCTTTACGGCTTGGAACATTCTGTAAATAAGACTCATTTCTCATACCACTCAACCTGTATTTTGGGCAACTTTTAAATAAAAAAATAAAATAATCCAAATTATATTTTACTCTCCTAATGTCAAAAATGGTGAGTACATTACTTCTGAATGCTAACGTTATCTGAAGCACTGATTGGGAGATCCATATGTTCCACTTTTGAAACTCCCCAGAACTTGAGAGAAGTGGGAAGGATTAAAATAAATAAAAATACTTTGGCTAGGATATTCATCCAAATCATGTGCACTCTACTGATCAGTGCCAGGGTACAGAAACCCAACTCTGTAGGTCCTCTCCGAATGCCTGTTTTAGCAGGGCGTAATTTAATTGGTATGAAATGTAATCCTATTTGTACCCCATGGTATTTAATGGACTGTCTATTCCATCGATGGGTGTAGGTGCTGGATCTCAGATGTGGGAGAGTAATGGATCTGCAGGACCGCTGTCTTATCCTCATTAAATTTTGTATTCTGACAGGTATTACATCTGCTTAAGGTACTGAGACAGATGTCAGGATTGTTCCTGGTCCAAAATATACAAAAGCAGATAGTCTGTGTAATACGCTGCCTTATGTACAGTATGTAACCATGAACCTTCATCCCCCTTTAGTTCTCCCATCTGTTACAGGAACTGAGCCAGTGGCTTCACATATATAAAGAGAAAACATAAGGAGAGAATAGGTAGCCCTGCCTCATGCCTCTAGAGAGGGGGAAGCTATCAGAGACCAACTCAAATGCCTTTACTGTTGCCCTAGGGGAGTTGTATAGTCCTGTTAGAAGGTCAAGGAATTCTAAAGGGAACTGACATGCCAAAGTATGGAGAAACAGCCAGACACCCTATCAAACATCCTTTGGGTGTTGAGACTAAGGATAGAGGGGGCCAGTGTTTTACGCTGAAGGACTTTATCTGGCAGCAGTAATGTCTGTTGAATGTTACTGGTTGCCTATTTCTAATAAAGCCTGATTGACTGGCGTCTACCTTAGCAGGGAGAATATAGTCCAATCTATCAGCCAAAATACCAGTATAGAGTTTGTAGTCCATATTCAATACTGAAATAGGATGGTACAAGTCACAAATTACAGGTCCTTTTGTGGTTTAAGGATAGCAGAGATGGTGGCATATCTCTAGGTATTCAGGCACTGGGCAGTGAGGTGATAGTGTTGAAAGCTTTTAAGGAGGGTATAATGAAGGGCTCTATCAATGCTTTATAAAATTTATTTATTCATTTATTTACTGGAATCTCGGATAACATCTTTGAGCTAAAAGCTCGTTTACAAAGGTTCCATGCCGTAAGGCAATAGACAAGGTACGTAAACATTACAAAACAGAAAGGGTTTTATACAGCAGGCAAGTACATTATGGTACATACAGATACAGATTCAAGCAAGTACAGTTAAAATACATCAGGTAGGAGAGGTCAACTTTATTGTAACAGTACTAAGAGCACACCTAAGGTGGACAAGCAATTTATAATGGTAGCTGAGCTTTACAGCGTGCAGGTAGAGTTATGGAGGGTCAAAAGTTGTGGTGACCAAAGGAGGAGGAGGACAGAGTAGATGAGAGCAGGGTGAGGGTGGGGGCAGAGACAAGGGTGGTGACAGAATAAGGGGGTTGAGTAGTTAGAGGGGTGGGATTGGATAGGAATCTACCTAGGGTTACGAATAGGTAATTGGCACGAAGGGTAATGGGGAGAGAGAGGGAAAATAAAAAGGGTTTTAAAGTTGGGGTGAAGTGAGGGGGAAAACGGGGAGAGGATTAACATTTGTTTTTTTTTTATAATATCTTTATTGCATTTTGAATGAACATACAAACAGATATATAGAGCGAACCCGGGTTTCCGGGTGCCCACCCCAACAACTGGGTAGACAAACTATATACAGAGACTATATACAATCACAGCTGCCTAAACCCCACCCCCTATCCAAACACTAAAACCAGCTCACCACTACCCAAATTGAGGGAAAATGAACACGAGGCTACCCAGTTTGAAACTAGATTTTAGAAGAAAAAAAGAAAAAGACCTCAAGGCATAAAGGCTGGGATTAATCCACAAGTCCTATAATTCCCAGAACCTCTAATCAAGGGGAGATGTTCCTAGCTGTGTCCCGAGAAGAGAGAGAGCCCCAGAAAAAAAAAAAAAAAAAAAAAAACCCTTTGTTTGGCAGCCCAGGTCCTATCTACTTAATGTACACACAAAAAGAAGAAGGAAGTTAATCTTGACACATACAGATCTACAAACCTAAAAATAAAAAACAAAGATAATCCAAATATAGATATTCAAGCATAGATAATTTAATTACCCACCATGTCAAAAGACTACACTTAGACAGACAGACCGATGACAGGGAAGCTTAAGTTGGGTCGAATAGATTGCCTCTAAGATTCGCCACCTCTTATCATATGTTCCTTTTTTCCCGTTCCGAGACATTTGGCGCTTAATCCTGCCTAGTGCCCTCAGCAGATCCGCTAACCAATGTTCATATGAATAAATACATTCACTTTTCCAATGCCTCAAAACATAAGCTTTGACTAGGGCAGACATCAGGGCAATATGATACTTGATCTGAGATCTCGGGATTTGAGACATATCCCCCAAAATACAAACCTTGGGTGAAATATAGTCCACATAATTTAAAAAGGGGGTCCATATACTGCTTAATCTGAGCCCAAATTGGGTATATCCTAGGACAGTCCCAAAATATATGCAATGTATCCCCCGGACTCAGTCCACACCTAAAACATAGATCTGTCTGTCCAAGCTTCCTAGCACAAAGTTTGACAGGGGTATAGTACAAATTGGAAAAGATGAAGAATTGCATAGTTCTATATTTAGGTATAGGTATGTAAGCCACACTTTTCCAAGTCGCCTCCCAGTCCAGCCTCAGGAGGATATCCTTCTTTTTCCCAATAAGGCCACACTGTAAACCTCCTTACTAAAGAAGTTTCCAGAAGCGCCCTATACACCATTGACAGGGGTTTACGAGCACAATTAATTCCCTTAAGATTGTCCCAGGTAAATGGAGTCTCCTGGCGGACATATATTATCCCTCTGCATTCTCTGCAACATTTTAGTAACTGAATCTTCTTAAAAAATTGATACCACTACATTGAGGTGGAAACACTACTTTATCGCTCTAGAACTAAGTCTGACCAAACATATTTAGCTAATCATGGAGCCCAATAACCCCTAATTAATCGCCACCAATAGTCATGTTAGATTACCTAAAACAGGTTGATGTCTACAGCCCTTCTGGAGTTTTTTCGAAGTGGGGACAGGAGAGCCCACCAGGCCAGGACTGTCTTAAATATTGGGAATCATTACCCACTCCGGGAAGAATTCCCGGATTAGTAAAGAGCAATGAATCGGGGGAGATACCCTTGCCTCTCAAGATTTGCTGTTCAATATGTAACCAAGTTGGAGTGTAGCCCTCTCCTTCCTGGGAACTATTCCACCGGGTCATTATAGATAATTGCCCGGCTACATAATATAAATAAAGATCTGGAATTTTAAGACCCCCTAAATTAAAAGGAAGTCGCAAAAATACAGGTTACTCACCTGTAACAGGAGTTCTAGGAATGGTATATGTTGTTCATCCACACTCATTGGCAGGTATCCTTGCCGCTTTAAATCTTGCCGGAAGGTCTTCAAGCTTGCTCCTCCCACCCACCCGGCGGTATAACTCTCGGCTCCCCATGACGCCAGATCTGGCCCGCTGGAAGCTCAGGGTTGTGCGTCAAGCCGGAGGTTAGAATAGGATGAACAACATATACCATTCCTAGAACTCCTGTTACAGGTGAGTAACCTGTATTTCTAGGGACATGGATATGTTGTTCATCCACACTCATTGGCAGACTCCTAGCAGTTCTCCGGGAGGAGGGAGGCAAGACGCACACCCCAATACTTACTTGGGAAAGAGAGACTGAGAACCGAGGCCCCAAAACCAGCATCCCGGCATGACTCAAGGTCGATGTGGTAATGGGTAATGAAGGTGTTTGCCGACTTCCAGGTAGCAGCCCTGCAGATTTCCTGGATAGGGACGTCCCTGGAAGCAGCCACCGCTAGGAGCAGTATGGCGGGTAGAATGAGCCTTATCCCTCTGGGAGGCCTCCATGCCCGCCAACTTAGCAGAGATCTATGCAGGAGGTTACCCACCTGCTTATCGTCCGCTTGGCTGCAGGTCTGCCAGAAGCGGCTTCAAGCGTGGGTGACAAACAGCTGGCGAACCTCTCCCTGAATTTCAGCCGTCGCTCCTTAAAATAAGCGGCGCCTCTAGGGTCCAGAGTATGGAGCCTATATTCGCCTCCGGGTGTGATTGGGGTAGAACACCGCAGAGTCAACACCTGGTTAAGGTGAAACTCCACACCACCTTCGGAAGGAATTTCGGTGGGGCGAGGACAACCTTGTCCCTGTGGAAGACCAGGTAAGGAGACTCATGGAAAGCGCCTGGAGCCTCCCATCCTTCTGGCTGACGGATAGCCACCAAGAAGGCGGGTCTTCCACGACAGGTGAGAGAGACACACCTGTGCATAGGTTCAATGGCTTGCCCATGAGTTTTGCCAGTACCAGCAGTAGATCCCACGGAGGTGGGGGTTCCTGACTGGAGGGGAATGGATCAAGGCCTTGAAAAGCGCTAGACCACCTTTCTCCTGCGCTACTGGACTGCTTCCTGCCCGTGCTCTGTAAGCAGAGATGGCTGCCAGGTGCACCCTTAGGGTCGCCGACCTAAGCCCTTGACTAGAAAGGGACCATAAATAGTCCAAGATGCTTGCCAAGGAACAGGAGGAAGGGTCCAAGCCCTTGCTTCTGACACCAAATGGAAAACCTTTCCATTTGAAGGCATAGCATTTTCTGGTCGACTCCTTACGGGACGCCTCAACTACATTGAGGACCTCGTCGGAAAGACCCAAGGCCTGGAACTCTAGCCGCTCAGGAACCAGGCCGTCAGGTGCAGGGATTGAAGGTCCGGATGGAACACCTTCCCCTGATTGACTGAGAGCAGGTCCGGGCGAGCTGGAAGCTGCCGCAGAGTCCTGGAGCTGAGACTGAGGAGATTCTGTACCAGAACTGGCGAGGCCAGTCTGGGGCTATCAGAATCACCTGCGCCTTGTCCCTCCTCGCCTTGAGAAGCACCTTGTGGATCAAGGGAAATGGGGGAAAGGCGTAAAGAGGCCCGGGGTCCACTGCCTCGAGAAGGCATCCCCCTGCAGCGAGCCCTGCTGAGGGGGGCGGGCATGGAACAGACTCAGCTTCGCGTTCTCCCTGGAGGCAAACAGGTCCACCTGAGGTGTGCCCCAATGGGAGAACAGATGCTGTACTACCTCCGGGTAGAGAGACCACTGGGTGGGATGCAGCCTCATCTGGCTCAGGGCATCGGCCAGGGTGTGTAGGCTCCTGCCACGGAATGGCTAGGAGATCCGCCCAGGCTGGCGCACGAAGTGACCAAATGCGAGAGCTCTTGCATAGAAGCATGGAGCGCGCCCCGCCCTGGTGGTTTAGATAGTACATGGTCGTGGTATTGTCCGTCTGACTCGGACCACTTGACCCCGGAGGAACGGAGCAAAGGCGGTGGAGCAGGGGGGACCGCCTCGGAGCTCCAGCAGGTTGATGTGGCATCGGGACTCCCAGGGGACCAGAGGCCATGAGCTCTGTGTTCCCCAGATGGGCACCCCAACCCATCAGAGAGGCATCGGTCGATAGAGAGACCGCCGGCTCGGGCGGACGAACGGGATGCCCTCCTGCAAATGATCTGGAACGGTCCACCACTGGAGAGCGCTCCACATCCCCTGTGTCACCGGCACAAGCTGGTCCAAAGGATCGTAGCGCTGCAGACCACTGGCTGGCCAGTCCCCACTGAAGGGGACGATGTTCCAGCGGGCCCAACGGACCACGCTGGTGCAGGCCGCCATGAGACCCAGGAGGCGCAGGAAGTCCCGGCAGGGCGCATGTCCCAACCAGAAATGAATCCGGCAAAGGAGGAAAGAACCTCGGCCCGTCCGGGAGCCGCGCTGGCTCGGAGAGAGTCGAGCTGCGCCTCGATGAATAGAATCACCTGCTCGCTCGAAGTCTCACTGGCCCTCGCTGATAAGGAGGCCCAGTTGAGAGCAGACCTGGAGGGCAGATCTTGGACCACTCCGCCTCCTTCCTGGAGGGAGCTGCTATCAGCCAGTCGCCCAGGTAAGGGTACACCGGACCCCCCGGCGCCAAGAGGAATGCTGTCACCACTGCCATGCATTTGGTGAAGACCCTGAGGAGCTGGAGACAAGCCAAGGGCATGGCTTGGAACTCAAGAGGGATCCTTCCGCCGGAAGCGAAGGAATCTCTGGTGAGACGGACGGATAGGACGTGAAAAACGGGCCCTGCAAGTCCAGAGAGCAGAACCACACTGCGGCTCCAAGGATGGTATTATCTGAGCCAGAGTGACCATCCTGAAGGTTCGAGACCTTAGGAACTTGTTTAGGTCGGGTAGGTCGAGAATGGGGCGCCAGCCCCCGTCTGGCTGGAACCAGGAAGTACCTGGACACAAACCCTGGGTCTGAAGGAGGGTCCACCACCTTCTCTTATCACCTCCTTCTGGAGGAGGAGAGCTATATCGGCCGGACAGCCGCCAGTGAGGCTGGACCCTGCTCCTGAGGCGACGGCCTGAAGGGTGTTTGCTCAATTCCAGAGGCAGGCCTCTTCCCACCACCTCCAAGACCCACCTGTCCGTGGAAACAGCGGACCAGGCGGAACGGAAGTGCCGGAGCTGCCCCCACGGGGACCCAGGGTAAGGTGATGGGAATGGGGCTACACCCCCAGCCCGCCACTGGGCAGGCTTGGAGGAGGGACCGCCGAGGGACCTCCTGGGCCTTTTCCTCCCTGCCTCCTGTTAGAGGAAGCCGCGTTTGGGTTTGGGATGCCAAGGCCGAGCCTGCTGGGCCTGACGTTGTTGCCAGGCGCACAAAGGCCAGAAGGACCTAAAGGGCTTAGGCTGTGGTTTGGTGCCTTTGTCCTTCTGAGCAGAAGAGACCCGAGTCCGTTGCAGCATTGGACTCCCGATCCCTCTGCAGGTGACCTTCACCCCAGGGTCAAGAGGTCAGTCCCCAAAAGGGAACATCCGCCAACTTGTGCTGGGTATCCGGCAGCGGTGGATATCTTCAGCCAAGCCCCTACGACGCATAGCCACTGTGGCCGCCACTGATCTGGCCATGAGTCCCCTATATCCAAAGCAGTCTGAGCTGCTGTTTGGCCACTGTCTCGTTCTGGTCCCGCACTCTGCTAACCGTGGTCTGCAGATCTGGCGGAAGATGAGGGATGACCTCATCCAGGAGCCCAACAGGGCATGAGAAAATGTGCCAGCGAGGACGGCCGTAACTGGCCTCGGACGGCGTTTAGAGAGGACGCAGCGTAGACTTTTCGCCTCGACATAGTCCAATTTCTTGGACTCCTTGTCAGGAGGTTTGTCCACATCTCTCGGCGTTGTCGGGCGCCGAAAACGCTGTCGGTAACCAACCCTCAGCAGAGGGTGTCTCAAACCAGACAAGGGAACCGTAGGGCCGTGATACTTCCTGGCCATCCCGGCCGGGCTTAGGCAGGAAGCAGGCGCCGCCAAAGCTCCAGTGCCGGACCCACTATGGCCTCGCCACCGGAAAGGCTCTGCCGGAGAATCCCCCGTCCAGAATCTCCATGAGGGGATACCTGGCCTTCAAGCTGGAAACGGCCCGGTGCTCCATCCCGTGACTCCGGAGATGAGCCGAAGTAGTCCTAGGGAAGGACGACGTGGGCTATCAGCCCATTGACTGACTCCTGAAGACTCCAAGTCCAGTCGCTTGGAGAAAAGGAGGAATCATCTTCGACTCGGAAGAGTCCCGAAGAGCTGCTCTCTGGCCTGAGCCACCCTTCACCTGCCGAGGTCGGGTCGGGAGTGAGGGTAACTGACAGCCGAGCGGGTAGACCTTAGCCTACCGAGTCTCTTGGTCTGAGCCCCACCTGGTGGCTGTGGAGGCGGAGGTTCCACCGGAATGTGAGTAGCAGTTTTGGCCAACAACCGCTCGGGTGTCAGGCCTCGGATAAGTCGAGGTTGTGTCGGCCGCCCGGTGACAGCGTTAATTTAATGGCCGAAGGCAGACAGGGTCGCATTCCGCCAGGAGGAGCTGTTGCAACATAAGGTCCATCGCATCCGGACGTAATTTACGCCGGAGCCTCCCTCATCCAAGGAGGAGGACGAAGCGCGACGCCCATTTACCGGGCTGTGCCGGTGACCGGACCGCCTGGCGACGGTGAGGGGATCGGGCTGACCACCTAAGAGGTCCGGACTGAGACCGAGTCCCGGAATTTCCGAGGTCGGGCGGGAGGTGTCGGCCGGAACCGCACTCCCTTCGCTCGGATGGTCCATCCGAGGGCTCCGAACCGGGAGGGACAGGCGCAGCCCACGGATCTCCTAACTCTCCGGGGAACCGGGAGAGGGGAATCGCTGCTAAAGGCGACAGCCCGTTCAATGGGTCGAGAAAATTTACATTTCATCGGTGGGAGTCTCGGTCAACTGACCTGACGGGGACACCGTGCGAGGCCAGTGGCCGGCCGAGCTGGTCGATCGGGCCGACGGTCGACGGCCCGGGAGAGGACCTTCCGCCTCCCAAGAGCGCCGACGGAGGGATTCTCACCTGTCCCCTCTTTTGGACCGAGAATAAGGTCCAGCAGACGCAGGCCCTTCTCCCTTAGTGAGAGGGACAGACAAAGCTCCTTAAAGAAGCCATGTAGGAAGAACCCAGAGAAGCAGGATAAATGCCAGGCCGAGGAAGATACGCGCCGCGCCGCCTTCTTCGAGGCGACTATCCGCTTCAAGCTGATCCGCCCGAGCCCGTCGCCTGGACACCGCCAACCGGCCTCCCTGACTTCACCGAGGAAAACGCTTCGAGGCCCAGTTGTCATCGGGCAGCACGGTCTCGAGGACGTGAGGTCAGAAAGATGAGCACAGGTCGCAGCCCGCGGGTCGTGCTCAAGGCCTAAGCAGTAGACACACGTGGAGTGTGGATCCGTCCGAGACATCTTCTGCCCGCATGGGCATCTCTGAAATCCGGGAGTCGATTTGTCCATCGCAGCCGCGAGGGATAGAAGACTGAAGTCTTTTTCGCAAAATTTATTTTAAACCGCAAACGGAGAAATAGGAACCAGTCTCAAATGCAGAGCGTTAAGGAGGGAACCTGAGCTTCCAAGCGGTAAGGAAGATCTGGTGTCATGGGGCGGAGCCGAGAGTTATACCACCCGGGTGGGTGGGAGGAGCAAGCTTGAAGACCTTCCGGCAAGATTTAAAGCGGCAAGGATACCTGCCAATCAGTGTGGATGAACAACATATCCATGTCCCTAGAACCACGTTTCCTCCTCGGAGGTTTGGAATTCCATAGAAAATCAGAAAAAAGTTTTTGTATTCTAGTAAACCAGGACTTAGGAATATTATACCGGGACAAATATATGGGATACAAAAATCTAGGCAATAGATTCATTTTAATTAATCCCATTCTAGCTGTCAAGTTTAGAGGAAGCTTGTTCCACCTATC
This sequence comes from Neoceratodus forsteri, assembly GCA_016271365.2. NCBI lineage: Eukaryota > Metazoa > Chordata > Ceratodontiformes > Ceratodontidae > Neoceratodus > Neoceratodus forsteri. The sequence goes on from CM028131.1 coordinate 647,636,143, forward strand.
CAAGTCAGCCCTAGCTGCTACTAATACTTTATTCAGATTTGCCTCTACACCTTGCTGAAAATTAGGAGTAACCCAAATACCCAGATAATCAATACCATCTGGAGCCCATTTCAAGCTGGAGATGGTCAAAGTCTGCCTTATATACATGTGTGGTAAGAGGGAGGACCTGTGTCTTGGTCAGTTTAGCTTTATAATGCGAGACCACCGAGAATCTCTTTATAACCTCCAAAACCCTGTCAAAACTCTTCACAGGGTCGCAAAGATGCAATAGGATGTCATCTGCAAAAACCGAAAACTTCAGTTCCCTCCCCTGAACCACAATCCCCCGTATTTCAGGGTCCGACTGAACTGCCCGCAGTAAGGGCTCCAGATAAATATTAAATAAAATTGGCGAGAGGGGACAACCCTGCCTGGTCCCATTATCAAGTTGGCATTCCTTTGACAAAAAACCATTGCAAAGGACCCTGGCCGTAGGTATAGCATAGAGATTCCTAATGCCCCTGAGAAGACCCTCCGGGAAACCCATCCTCTCCATGGTGGCAAATAGAAAGGAATGGGAGACCCGGTCAAAGGCCTTCTCAGCATCCAAGGAGAAAAGCGCCATATCTGAGCAAGAGCTGGAGGCCTCCAAAAGGACATGGTGAAGCTTACGCAAGGCATCATAAGCCCCCCTGCCCGGCATAAAACCAACCTGGTCTTGGCTAATAATCCGAGGAGCTATCCTTAAAATTCTATTAGCCAATATTTTAGATAATTTAATGTCCTGGTTCAAGAGGGCAATAGGCCTATAACTCTCTGGCATTTCTCGGGGTTTATCTGGTTTGAGAATAAGTGTAATATAAGCCTGGTATAGCGGTAAATGGGGAACTCCATCAGACAGAATACAAGAAAAAAGCTTGAGGAGTAAAGGTATGAGAGTCTTCAAATGAGCTTTATAAAACCCAGCTGAAAGACCATCTGGACCTGGAGTCTTGCCCCTAGGTAAAGTATTAATTGCATCACTTATTTCAGCCTCTGATATAGGAATTACCAAGGCCTGGGCTTGTTCTTGCTCCAGTCTTGGTAGATTGATACTCTCCAGAAGCCCCCACACACTCTCCTCAGTGCTACCTGATGCCCCTTGATATAATTCTGTGAAGTAATCCGCAAAAACATCTGCCATAGCCTGTGGGTCTGTAACCAATTCCCCATGGTATTCCAAAAATGGGATTGTGCGAGCGGCCTCCCACTCTCTTACCCTACTTGCAAGAAGCCTACTGGGCAGATCCCCTTGCAAAAGGTATTCAGCTTGGAGCCTTTCGGTCCAAGCCTCCAATTTATAGTACATAATGTCCGTCATTTCGTCCCTCAGTTCCCTTTCTACGTCCTCGCCAGATCCCTCCAAGGGAGCAAGTGAATTAATAGCACCCCAAATGAATTCCTCCCTTGCTTTCTTCATCCTGTTTCTCCTAATGGAGAGGGTCTGAGCTATACTGGTATATAGAACTTTACAAGTAGGCCAGGTTAAATTCTTATTGACGAGGGTAGGGATCTGGGTCGAAATAATATCCCTAAGAGCTTCCTCCAGACGAGATAACATATTGTCTTCTAAGAAGAGAGATTCATCTAGCCTCCATCTGAAAGGTTTTGTCCGAACAGACTCCATTATCCAAGACATCTGAACTGGAGAATGGTCAGACAAAACTCTACTGTGAGTAAATATTTTCTTAACCCCCCACAGGGCCTCCTGATTAACCAAGAAAAAGTCAATACGTGTTTGAGTTTTATGCACCCCCAAATAAAAGGTCATATTACAATCCCCTTGTTTAAACTTCCAAAAGGGGTCTGTCAACGCTGCCGCCTCCAGAAATCTAGCCAAAGATACCTGCGCTCTAGAAGGAGGCTTTTTAGAAGGGGGCTTCCTATCCACCAGGTTACTAAAGCAGAGATTCCAATCCCCTGCTATAATTAGGGGGTGAGATGAGAAGCTAGTTAAATCTAATTCCAGGGAGGAAAAAAAATCAGGGTTAGGAGGAGTTGGCCCATATACAGAGGTAATTGTTATTAACTTTCCCATAATAGTGCCCGTGGCGAAGACTCCTCTGCGTCCTCCAGCGCTTTATATTGCAAGGGGACAACGGCAACTCTTTTATCAAAATCGCAACGCCTCTGAAGCTTTGGCGTGCCCCTCTCCAAACACTTGACCCACCCAGAGCCTTCTCAAGAGTGTTAACTCTTCCTTTAACAGGTGGGTTTCCTGCAATAAAGCAATTTGAGCCCCTATCTGTGAAATATACTTTAGGGTCACTAGCCTCTTTTTCCTCCCTCTGAGGCCTTTAACATTCCAAGATACTATGTTGACCATAAACATAATAGTATACTACACCCCATCTTGACCTCCCAGCCCCGGCTGCCAGCAAAAGAAAAATTAAGGATCTGCACTTTGGACTCTCTCTCCTCCCCCTCCCTCCCAACCCTCACCCCTTTGACACAACCCCCGATCCTCTGATGGTCCTCCTAACCACCGTCGAAAACGAGATGAGCCAGCCACTGAGCGCTCTCCCTAGCCCCCTCCAACCTCAAATTAACTCAAATCAGGCTTCTACTCCCCTTTACCAGGTATATCAATATTTGAAAGCCCCTTCTCCCCCCCTTCTTAAATTTCTTCTATAGCCCCAACACATAGCTCCTCCCTCATAAGGGCTTTAAAGCAAAAGTCACAAAGTCTTCAAAATCCTCAGGGGGGATTGCACAACAGAACTACTGAATGGCTTTATTCCAAGGTAAAATAAATGGGAAAAGCAGTCCTCAGCCGCATCCAATAACTTCTCCCATCATAGAATTTCAGGTTGCCGCCCTGAACAGATCCGGAAGTTCAACTTTCAGACCCTCTGCAGCATCCCTCACTGTCAAAAACCTCTGGTCTCCCGACTGCAATTTGACCACCAAAGTAGCTGGATGTTGCATCCGAAACTTCACGCCTGTTAAGTATAGTTTTTTCTTAATGTCAATATATTCTTTCTGCTTTTCACGGATGGCAGGTGTCTGATCCTGGAAAAGCCAGATTGCAGCTCCATTCCAATACAGGTTTTTAAGGGCTTTCGCTCTCATAAGGACGTGGGTCTTCTCCCTAAAATTCAGGAAACGCATTATAATAACCCTGGGGCGAGCCCCTGGGGGAAGGATCTCTCTCAGAGATCGGTGTGCCCTCTCGATGTTATATGCCTCTACGTAAGGTGTAGGGCCCAAGATCTTTAAAAGCAGCCCCTGGATGAAGGCAATACAATCCGAACCGTCAGACCGCTCTGGTAAACCTGCCAAAATCAAGTTATTCCTTCTACTACGAGATTCTTGGTCATCTACTCTCTCCTCGAGTTTTTTCACCTGTCTCCTTAAAGCCACAAGCTCCTGTTCATGTGCCGACATTTTCCTGTCTTGCGAAGCAGCTCTAGCTTCAAGATCCCCTACTCTCTGTGCCAGAGCATTCAACGTAGGTTTAATTGTAGCAAAGTCAGCTACCAACCCCCGAAGGAGCGATTTGATTTCCATTATATCATCCGGGGGAATCTGGCCTTTCTCCTCCGCTTTTAAACATGCCTCCTGGTCTTCTGGACTGGTGAGGGCTTGAGACACTTAGGCGGGCGCCCGTGCGTCGGAGGTTCGGCCTGGACTCCATAATCGGTGCTGCACCACAAGGAAGTACACTCGCGGTCCCAAAACAGATTACCGGATCCAACAAACTTCTCCGGTATGCGCGGCGATCAGTTGCCGATTTTAATAACAGGTGTCAGTCCGTTTACGCTAATCGGGGATGTTTAAATTACTTTTGGGGTTGAATCAGCCTGGGAGCAGCGCTCAGCACGTCTTCACCGAACTAGCACATCACGTGATCCCGAGAGGATTAACATTTGTGAACAGCAAACAGGAAGGTGGGGGGATAAAGAGGGGACGTGGGAGTACTGCTCAATGGGGTCACACCAGGCAGGGGAGGAAGTGGGGAGGGAGATGGGTGCTATGCAGGACAGATAAGCTACCAATAACAGCAGGATTATGCAGGTAACGCAGTCATAGCTACTAAGAGTGGCCACGTACTACAGCAGCTTGGCCTTAAATGGGCGTATTCAGATTCACAACCATTTGGTTCAGGTCTTTTGCCACTCTTAAAGGCTTTTATGCTGCTAATCTGTTCCTGTGAGGTAACTGAGGCAGTAAAGCTTGACTGCTGTGCTTCTGTAAAGGCTAGAAGGGTAACTTTTTCTAAAAAAGTTGATACTGCCTCTGTGGATGGGGTGCCAAATTAAGTGTATAGGGACTACTAGCAAGTTTTAGTAGTACTGAGAATAGCTGAAGTGGTGTTTGAGGCAGTTCCTGTCACTGGATGTTGTAGCTTCATTATTGTGCATGTTTTACTTTTTTGGTGCAGTCTACATGCCAACATTTTAGATGCACAGTAGCCCCCCCCCTTCACAAACAGACTAGCAGAGTCATAGCAGCACCTGCTCCATTTTTTAATTGAGGATTTCCTAGATTTTGTTCCGGGTTGTTTTCATGTGTGGCTGTAGGGAGTCCCTGCCCTGCATATGAGCCATCTGTAGTAACCTCAGTTGCTCCTGTAGTTCCCTTCAATTGTTTTTTTTTTTTATTGCTGGGATGCAACAGCGATGGTGTTCCCCAAAGCACAGTTTTCACTGAGTCCCACAGGGTAGTGGAGAGATATCAGGGTGTTCATTCTCTCTCTAATAATTTGTGGGATTCAATCTTGCAACATCTTTTTCAACTCTGGGTCCCTCAAAAAGGAAGGATTAAACCTCCCTAGAGTATGTTTGGGTTCTGTTGGACTAGCCAGGGTGATAGTATACTACTACCTGACTATGCCCCTATCCCTATCTATATGTGAATCTACCACCCAGTCTACATCTTCTATGGCTTATGGCTATACCAAATAGTCCAGCCTAGAACAGCTGTGTTGAGAGTGGGAGTAGAATGTATAGCTCCTATCCCTCATGTGGCAGCAGTGCTAGATGTGAACCAAACCTACATCTTTCCATAAACATCTGGGGGTGTCGCTGCCCCGACGTGGATGTGGATAGGTGAAGATTACTGGTTTCTAGGGACGGAGTCAATAAGACATTGACGTTCCCCCTCACAGCAGTGTCCCTGTCTGGTGTGTCCAGATCATGTCTATCAATCGTTATCTGATAGGGTGGAATGTAAACACTACCTACTGCTAGTGGCCATTCATAGATGGAACCCATGGCTAGTGTTAAATGGCAGTAGCACAGCAAATTCCCAGAGGGCCTGGGTGCAAGGCGATGTTACAGGGCCCCTCCCCAGTTCTGAATAAAGATCAAAATTATGATTTGGGCCCCTCAAACCTTGTGGGCCCTGGTGCCACTGCACCCTCTGCACCCTTGTAGCTACGCCCCTGCTAAATGGCCCTCCTTGTCTGCATGCGAGGAAGCTAAGCAGAAAGGAGTGTTTGGAGATTAAAATCACTGTTCCTCTACATCGCCTATTTTGATATGCTGATTGTATAACATGGTCAAAACCACATTTTTGTAATTTGTGGTGTTCTGCACTACTCAAATGCATTTCCTGTAATATTATTAAATGTGGGCTTTTTTGGTTGGGGCTTGTATAGTTTTGCCCTTTTAAATCAGGTTAAAGAGACTGTTTACATTTTTTGGAAAAAAAGTCTTAAAATTCCCTACCATCCTTCAAGGTATTATTCATGCCTGGAGACCATCTGGCTATTGTCTGTCTGTATGTTGCAGTCTGAACAGCAGTGTCTGCTACAGAGATAACCAGCCCGACTTCCCAACACCTTTTTCGATACAGTACTCACAACAGGTTCTGATGTCTGCTTGATAATATAAGACCAACAAAAAGGAAGCATTAACGATGATCAACTGTGTCAACAAACCATACTGATCCAGACAGCATGAACTGTACAAGGCCGATATGGTCCATCAGTGAAGAACATGGCCAGGTGGGCCAAACTGCCAGAAACTGGAGCCAAGGGGTAAGATCCAGTGTCCCAGTGGTGATCCTACCTTATGCAAAGGAACGGACTAATGAACGAGGGAAAGCCAATACCCTCCTCATGGGGTACCAAGAGGGACAGCCCCACCCCGAAGATAATTATCAAAATTATAGTGGACATCTAAGGTAGGAGAGGGTAGAAATACTCTACCTTACAATATGTCCTGCAATACATTTGAGAGGAAACCAGAGTAAATCTTTCTATAGGCTCCATTGGACCCCTGAAAGGTATCTAAAAATCAAGAAGAAGGAGCAGCACAAAATAGAAAAGGTGGAGAACATAAAATTGTGTACAGTTGGGACAGAACTGTGATGTCATTGAGCACAACAGTACACATCAATGCAGCCCCCTGGCCTCCCCCCCCCCCATCGATATTCCAAAGAGTATACTGTAGACAGTGTCCCTGGGGATGCAATATGGCCATCTAACCACCCTATCAAGTTAGGAAAACTGCGAGGTAATGGGAGGCAGAAATCCCCCATCCCTTCAGTGCTATCAGGCTCCCCTCCAGTTTAAATGAACAGAAAGTTTGCAAAGGCACTGTGCAGTCTCAGTGCCAGGGGAGCAGATGGAGGGGGGCAGGGGGAACAACTGTCCCGGGCCTAGTGGCTTTTGGGGGGGAGGGCCCTAGTGGGACCTGTAATGGGATGTGAGGATAAGGGGGGGGGGGCCAGTCCTAAAGGTGTGTCCCAGGCCCAGGAATTTCTACTGGCACCCCAGTCAAGTGCCATTAGTTCTATATGGCTTCATTACACCTTTGGGGAAATAAAGAGCTATCTTGCTGCAGTGACCGAATCTAAAGGACGCAGTCCCAGATTAGGTACTTCGCCTTCATGTAAGTGGAGGCACATGATACAAATAGCACTCCGGTTTAAGGCAAAGGGGTGTCGACATCTTCCCAAGAGAAAGAGAGTCTGAGATAACACTTAATAAACTAACCTAGAAAGTCTGGCACATAGCAATGGGACAAATGTGTGGTAACTTTATTACAAGGAAAGAGACCATCACATGGCGACACCATTTTTACTAGGTGGTCCAGGGTGTGTGTGTGTGTGTGTGTGTGTGTGTGTGTGAGAGAGAGAGAGAACGAGAGAGAACGGATTTGCATGGCATCAGGGTCAGAGGCTGACCGCCGGCGAGAGCAGAAAGAGCTTGAGCCTTCAATCCAAAGTGTATAAAATCGCCACTAAATCAGCAAAGCCCAGGTGGCTCATCTGCCAGTTACCTTAGTGCACAGCACCAGGGTCACAGATCGACCACTGGCGAGATCCAAGAGAGCTTGAGCCTTCAATTCAAAGTGTATAAAATCGTCACTACGTCTGCAAAGCCAAGGTGGCTCTGCCGCCAGTTACCTTAGTGCACTTTGGTTCTCACTCTAGCGAACTGGGGATCGGTATATGCTGCCTTACAAGCATGTCAGTGAGAAGTTCAAAGGAAGAAATGGTCATACGCAAGTGAGTGGTGCCGAGAGGCCGAACTACCACATGGTTTCCCATTAGTAACTCGGTCTCTCCACTGCAGCCACCAGATTTCATCTGAGTCAGAGATACAAAAAGTGTTAAGAAACTAAGGCACCAAGTTGGCTGTCAGACTGTGGCAATATCCAGTTGATGTCAGCTCCCATCTCCCCTGCCGTCCCCATCCTGCCCACCAACCTTATTGATCAGGCCATGGATTTCACTTATCCCCCCCCCCCCCATTACCACCCGGTACCTGCAAAGTTCAGAAGTGGGCTCAGTACTGGCGGGCACAGTCAAAATATATGACTCATATTGCTGAGCTGGTCATCATCTAAAGCTGCTCAATTATAGCAGCAACTCACTCTCAAAAAATGTTTGCACTGAAACTGTGGTGCTCTCAATAATGCAAACAGTTATAAACCAAAAAAATGGGCACTCACCACCATAAAAGAATGATGCTCACTCTAAAACCATAGAACATTTAAGGTGCCATATTTTATTAAGGTGCAAAAGTACACAGATGCCCACACTTGCCTTGAGGCATTTCGGATTAAAGGATTTTGAGAAAGGATTTTTTTAATCTGAAACGCATTGGACGTCTGTGTACATTTACACCTTAATAAAATATGGCACCTTAAATATTTTATGGTTTTAGACTGAGCATCATTCTTTTATGGTGGCGAGTGGCAATTTTTTGGTTTGGATATGCCAATTACAGCAGCCACTGCTGACTGGCGTCTCTGAGTGGAGGCTTTAGACTGACGATGCCAAGGTGCAGTGTAGGAGAGTCCCTGTGGATCTTTTGCTGGAATCTTGTGGACCATGTCCAGTCCGTGGTCCTTCATATCTTGTAAAGCTTTAGCTGCAGTATTGTATGTCTTCTGGCCAGTGGGATACTGCATTATTAAGCCAGCCAGGTAAGGAGTTTTGAATTTAATTTGTGCTTTATATATGGTCTGCAGCAGGGGGATGTAGGGTTGGCGAAGCTGCACTATTTTTGTGGGGCAGTCATTATCAATGTAAATACGGAAATCTTGCCATTGTAAAATCTGTTTTTGCTAGGTCCTGTACAGGAGATCTTCTTTCACTGCAGATCTGTGAAAATGAACCATAATGGAGGAGTGGGGCCTCTGCTTAGGACCTCAGGGCACAATTTGCCCCTTCAGTTTCAAATGTATAATCTGGCTCCAGTTTGAGTAACTTTTTCAGGAGGCTTTCTAAAAAAAAAAATGTATCGATGTCTGTGTCCTCCATGGATTCCGGGATTCCATTCGGCCTTAAATCTTTCCACCATGCCTGTACTTCTGAATCCTCCTGGCAGTCCTGGATGGCAGCTTGGGTTTTGATTTTCTCTAACTTATCCAGTCTGTCAGAGTTTGAAATATGTTCTTCGGCCGCCGTAACTTTGCTAATTAAGTTACCGTTTCTTTGGTTTCTTTAAAGGATATCTAAACCACCGAATTTCACAGATCTGGTTTTAAAAAAACTCCACTGACCTTTAAGGGAGACACCAATGTTTACATTTATGGTGAAACTGCATTTAGTGTATTTAAGCAGTATAAATGCAGTTTAGCAGAGTCTGAAAACAGTAAACACATCCTCTCTGAATTCAAAAATCCCACTGTGTTCAAACCCTAAAATGGCTGCTGATGTGCAGCGTGATGATGTTAATCACGAGAGAGCTCACAACTCGGCAGCCCTAACATTTCAGAACAGTGCTACATAGTCCCTTCTTTTATTGCCCTTTGCAAACAAACAAACAAGCAGTACTCATCACTTAACTTGTTTACTATTTCTTTCACCCACTAGACCACCAGGTGTATTTTCAGGAAGTGTTTTTTTTTTTTGGGGTTATTATATTAGTGGCTGCATTAGATCAACCATGATATTGTACTGCATTATATTATATTGTATTGTACGTTATTTCATCGCTAGTACCTCACTGTTACCTCAGTAGCTCACTGTACCTACTGTAATGTTAGTATCTGTCTTGTATGTACTTGTGTGCTATTTATCCGAATATTGCCGTCTCCTGTTGTACCTGACCCTAAACCCTTTGAAAACAGGCACACCCTAAAAGGTTTTATGTGAAATAAATAAAATACAATAAAATAAATAAATAAAAATAAAAACAAGGGGCAGTTGGTTTTTGTATGGGGGTGTACCTACTGTACGTCTATTTATTACTTTTTTATAATATACATTTTATTAAGTTTCTTAGAAACCGTACACAGTATCCATTTCACCAGAAATAAAGCATCACACAGACAAATGGTTTCTTCCATCACAACATCGACTGCCTATGTCAAATAAAAAGGACAGCATGTGCTGCACATAGTTTAGCTACTGTGCAGGTCATAATGCATGATGCAAGATCCAGTCTAGGTACATTTGTTATTAACCAGTGCACTTAAAAAAGCATTTAAAGTGACGTCTGTCCATTAGGTGAGAAGCACATTTTTAGATAGTGTCTAATATAATTTTGAATCACTAACACAACATTAAAGTATCCACTAAAATTCTGCCTACTGTGCAAGGTAATTTTGAACGTGAGATGGAGGAAAGTATTTAAAAAGGAACAGAGAAGGAGGAGGGAAAAAGGAAGATAAAAGAAAGAGAAAAGAAGCATAGTGAACATGACAATTGTGTGGAGTTAACACCTCCTGATGAATGAACTTGATATATAGTGAAATCTATAACAGCAATAGACAAAGTGACATGGTCTGAGTTAGTAGTGTTGGGGGGAAGGGAAGAAGATACCCGACTCTATGGTACAAAGTCTAGGTATTTATCCAGCTGATACATAACCAATTTTCTCCATTTATTTTCAAAAGAGGAGATCTGATTACTGGATCTTGCCGACATTCTGCCAAGCATATAAAGCTCTAGTGTAAGGGCCCTCCAGACGCCATGTGTGGGGACATTCTCTTTGTGCCACAAACGTGTAATGGCCTTTTTAGCCACTAATATCAAGAGGCTCATCATTTTTAATATGGGACAATTCAATGTCGAACGCACTGGAAGAATAGCTGCTGATATTAATGGAGGGGATATTGTGCCGGAGCAATCAAATATTTCTTCAAATTCTTGTATAACCTCTCACCAATATGCCTGCAATGAGGGGCATGTCAGCAAGATATGAGACTGGCTTGCCGGCACTGTACCACAGTTATGCCAACATCCCGCCACCTGGGGGCCCATGAACATTACCATTACCGTTGGGATGTGGAGGTATATCCAGCAACACTTCCAAGCACATTCCCTCCAATAAGAGGCTGCCATTACCCTATGTGCAGGAGGAGTATACTTATGCTATATCTCAATACTGTAAGCAGTGCCCAACTCCAAATTCCAGTGGTTAAGGATAGCACTAGTTGATATCTTAGTATTAGCTTGTATGGCTTTATATGAAGTACTAATTAATGAACCTCAATTGTGCCTGACATATGGGTTTCAAGAAGATGGACCAGAGGTGAGGGTTTTTCTGGCACCTGTGGAAGGGTCTCCTCCTTCGGCCGAAGATATGAACACAGGTGTAAGTATTTAGGAAAGTCCAACTTGGGCAGATGGTAGGAGACCTGGAGGGATCCAAATGGTAGGATCCCTGTTGGCGTAACCATTTGAAAAATATAAGTAAGGCCACATTTATGCCAGGCTTGAAAGGCTTTGTCCATTTTGTTTGGGGAGAAGTTAGAATTATAGGCCACTGCCCTCAGACACAGCTGATCCACATGGGTAAGGAAATGTTTCCTGATAAAGAGCCACTGCCGGTATGTTTCTGCTGTGAATCTATTAAATTTTCGAGTAGGAATGCAAGTGGGTGGGTTCCCAAATATATAATGGGCAATGGCATGATCGCGAGTATCATTTAACACAAGCCCCGTTATCTTCCAATAGGATGGGGTAATCCGTAGATATAGTATTCAAAGGTGTGTTGCCAGTGTGTACCAGGTAAAATTTGGGAGACCGACTCTCCCTGTGTCCCTAGGCAATTGTAAAATGGAGTAGTGAACCCTTGGGGGTTTGCCCAGCCAAACAAATTGGGAAATTGCTTTGTCCCAGGCTTTAAAGTACAGTTTACCTGGCATAAGTGGAAGGGTTTGAAGAAAGTACAGTATACGGGCAAAATGTTTTGTCGAATTATTTCTATTCTATACAGGAAAGGTTGGAGGAATATCTAGAGAGGCATGGTCTCCAGGATGCGCGGCAGCATGGGTTCATGGGGGGGGGGGGGGGAGGAGATTGTGTCAAACGCAGGGGTCGATCTTTACATTATATTACTGGCCCGGAGCATAGTGCAAATTGATCAGGGCCATGCAATTACCTCCGACTTTTCCTGGCTTGGCTAGTGCAATCTAGCCCGCTTTGTGAACCTGACTCTCTTAAGAAATTCCTCTATCATAATAATAATAAAAAAAAAAAAAAAAGCGGTTCCGTTTTTTTTTTTTGAATAGCCCAGCAACTGCCACAGGAAGCCTTCAGACTGGAGGAATGTTTTGGCACCTGTCTGCAGCCCATCCCCACCTTTAGAGTCACAGACATCGATCTCCACATGTGCCTTTTACCACACGCAGAGAAGAAACCCTGAGAAAGTGTGATCCAATTACTGACCGCTGCTGACAGATCCCGGACCTAGGAGTGCTGCCCGGTTTTCTCCAAAGGGGATAAGCCAGCCCAAAATAAAGATAAACAGTCCTTTTAAAACTAGCACTTGACTGCTGCTTAAAATGGAAGAGAAGTCCAGCCGCCAGTGTCGCCATCCTCTCTGGGCTACTTAGTACTCCTGGGGATTCGTGTGCCACAGTGCACATTACTTAGTTTTGATGAAGCTCAGCTTCGGGGTGGGGTGGGGGTCCGTTGTGGTTGTGACAAGATAATTGAACCCTGATTCCGTAAGGCGTAAGTGTTTTAGTCGGAACAGTAATTTCCATTACTAACAGTCTGACCCAGTACTTACTTATACAGGGGCTGAGTCTAAATCAAAGTCAAAGAACTGATTTCTGACTAAATGATTCAGATACCAGTTTACAAGGATAGTGTCAGAACCGCGATGGATCACACACTCCTCCCAAAAATTAGCTTCATCAAAAACTGATTCGAGGAACCAGCACAGGCCCTGGGTCGTTTCTTTTGTGGAGACCGAGCAGCTATAGCAGTCTTTAAAGCCAGGTAAATTGTGCTTGTGCCTAAGTTGCCCTTGCTTTGACGATGTGCTGCGGGTTGGATTCCTGTACTTTTTAGGGGTTGAGGTTCCTGGAATTAAAGCTGAGGAACAGAACTGCTCGATGCTGGCTCGGGCATGATCCACAGGTTGAGAGAGACATGAGTGACTATTGGGAGGTGGGAGGGTGCCGGCAGAGTGAGGGTGTGTGGGAGAGAGTCAGTCGCTGGACTGCAACAAGCAAGTCACACTTATAGGACTTGCCACAGAGTTTCAGTTTGGTGCACAAGCAAGCTAGGCCGGAAGGAGTGCCTGAACTTGAGGCACACTTAGTGTTGGGTTGCAGCCAGTAGCCAAATCAAGTGCAGTTGTGTTACAAGTACTACTACTACTGCAACACGAAATTGCTCACTTATGGGTGATGCAATGTGTTGCTGATCTGGGCTGCTGGTCGTGGCAACAACTGGACCCAATGCTAGCTCCTATGCTGTGGGGGTTGGGAAGGGGCAGGAGCCGCTCACTGCTAGTGCCCCCTCCCCCCTCAACCAGCACTGCCAGCCTCTTCCCTGACACCACGAGGACTGACTTTGGCATTTTAGCACTGAAGCCTGAGCAGATAACACTGATTTTTGTTTCTTTGGCTCACTCCCTGGAAGCAACCAAACCTTCCTGGCTCACACTCTAGTTGCATCAATATCAGGACAAGGCTGGTGTTTTCATCTGGCTGGTAGTGTTAATCTGGCCTAGTGTGTTCACTGGGAGGCCTGGGAGTATGTACTATTCTTTGTGACTTCAACAAGCCTTGCTGCAGCCTCCACCTTGCAGTTAGTTGCCTGCGGCTGCCATTAATACATGCTGGCTACACGTGTCTCTGCTACAGGTGATCTGTGTGTTTGCTGGGTGATGCTGGGGATTTCTGGCCTGCTGGTGGTACAAGAACTGGAGATGGGGGCTGATGCCCGCATGCTGGGCTTGGGGGGTAGGCTGGGAGACACACTGCTAGTAACCCCAAGCACTGCCAGGTTCCATGACATCCGAGGATCTAACAGTTAAATACTTTAAAACACCGAAACTTCGTCACTGTGTCCTTTTCAGACATTTGTGACTATTATGTTGGGGCTAGTGCAATCTCTGGGGGGGCCAGTGCAGCTGGGGCATCACTTGTCCAGATGGACCAGTGCAAACAAAAGATAAGCGTGACCCCTGAAACGAATCTGACTGACTTCTTTGACTGTGTCACTAAGACAGCAGACAGGGGCCAAGCGGTAGACATCCTCTATCTTGATTTCAGCAAGTCCTTTGACTCTGTGCCCCACAAAAGGTTGATCAGGAAGTTGGTGGATCTTGGGGCTGGGGAAAAGATGGGTGGAAAACTGGCTGAGGGACAGAACCCAGTGGGTGGTTGTGGAGGGAAGAGTTATCTAGTACCAAAGAGGTAAACAGTGGGGTCCCACAGGGCTCTGTGCTGGGGCCGGTGTTGCTCAATGTCTTCATCAATGACACTGGGAATGGCATCAAGGGCAAAATGTGCATATTCGTGGATGACACCAAACTCTGCAGCAGAGTGGACACAGCTGAAGGGATACAGGACATACAGAAAGATCTGGAAAAGCTGGGGAAGTGGTCCAGGATCTGGCAGCTTGACTTCAAAGCCAAGAATTGCAAAGTTATGCATACTGGAGACAAGAATCCCAGGACAGAGTACTACCTGGGTGGAGTCCGAGTATCTGCATCCGAGGAGGGGAAGGACCTGGGCACAATGATCACTAGTGACCTGAAGCACTCCACACAGTGAAAGAAAGCAGCAGCAAAGGCAAACAAGATGCTGGGATGCACATCTAGGGAGATCGGTAGTAGGAGAGAGGAGGTTATACTGCCCTTGTACAGATCACTGGTAAGGCCGCATCTAGAGTATGGAGTTCAGTACTGGTTCCCACACCTCAAAAAGGACATGAACCTGCTGGAGAAGGTCCAGAGGAAGGCTACAAAGATGATAGTGGGGCAGCAGGGTAAGGCATACGAAGAGAGGTTGAGGGCACTGAACATGTACTCCATGGAAGGCAGGAGAGAGAGAGGAGACATGATTGGTACCTTCAAATACCTGAAGGGGATAAACAAGGTTGATAAGGAGGGTCTCTTTAAGCTGAGTGGCAACCATAACACTAGAGGGCACAGTCTTACGTTGGAGGGTGGGAGGTTTAAGAGGGCAGTCAGGAAGCACTTTTTCACAGAGAGGGTGGTGGACACTTGGAATGCACTGTCGGAAGAGGTCATCTCGTTGTAAACATCAGGCAGCTTTAAGAGAGGCTAGGATAGGCATGGGGAAAATAAGGATCATGGGTAGGGAGGATGGGAGGAGTGGGGAGGAGAGGGCAGGGACATTAGCTCAAGCTGTAGACCCTGCAATACAAGCAGACTTGATAGACCAAACGGTGTTCTTATGCTGGCTTCTTCATATGTTCATATTCTATTAAAGAATCCTAAATTCAGGGATGCCCATCTGGATAGATCCGCCAAGATTTGTTGGGTCAGGTGTTCATAATTAAGGAGTTCCATATAGTCTATATTTTTAATAAGCTTAATATCCTGGTATCTAATGGTTTGCTTAAGCCATGTAAAAAAGAGAAATAACTTTTCAACTGGGGGATGGGAATAATTATATAGCAAAACTTCTGTTTCAAGCATATTAACTTCATATCCCAATACCTTGCTAAATTCCCGTAGATGTTCCCACAGTGCTGGAATGGAATCCTCTGGTGAGGTTACAGTTAACACCACACTGTCAGCAAAAAATTATATTTTATATCATCTACCCCCCCCCCCCCAAGGGATCCCCTCCACCGCAGGTCTCGGTGAATGGCTTTTGCCAGGGGTTCTAGATAAAGAGCGAACAAAAGAGGAGATAGTGGACAGCTCTGGCGATACCTCTAGAAAGGGGGAAAGGATCAGAAAAGGAGCCATTTCATTTTAAGTATGCTTGGGCTGGGCAGTAGATATCCTGTAGAATTTGTATGAATTTCTGGGGAGGCCAAAACGGGACAGGACACTCCAAAAATATGGCCTGGTCACCTGATCGAATGCCTTCTCTGCGTCGAGGCTGAGCAGCGTAAGGGGAATCCACCGGGTGGTCACATAATGAATTAAAAGAAGGTTTCGACTAACACTGTCATGCGCCTGTCTATAACAAATAAATCCTACTTGGTCAGGGTTAACTAAACTAGGTAGGAGGTGTTCAAGTCACCTGGCCATGGTGGACATGTATACTTTATAGTCACAGTTAAGCATAGATATCAGCCTATAGGAGGCTGGGTGACTAGGGTCCTCCTGGGGTTTTAACAATGCTGTAATGGTGGCGTAGTTCCAAGAGGGCAGGGGGGAGGAGTGTTTCCTTCATGTACTCCTCTAAACGTCAAAAGTAGATGGGGTATGAGAGGTTCCCGGAATGCCCTATAAAATTCAATAGGGTAACCATGAGGACCAGGGGCTTTTTGAGTTTTGGAGTCGTCACACAGGACTGCTTCAATCTTGGAAGGGATGATGGGAGCCATTAAACTGGCGGCCTGAGCATCAGTTAGTCGTGGCAAGGGGATCTGGTTTAAGTAGGAGTCTATTTGATCAGGAGAGGTCTGACTATCTGCTGTATATAACTGTTGGTAAATTGTTGTCATTGCCAACTGGATATCGGTGGGTCTGGTAAGGATAGTACCTGAGGTCGGATCAATTATTTGTGTAATGCAAGCTTGGGCTTTATAATTACGGATTCTACGGGCCAGGTTACGGGCACCTCTAGGGCCTCCCTCATAACGATAGTGCCAGAGGCATAACAGTTGTGCTAGTTTTTGATCGAGGAGTTTCTGAAGGTCTTGTTTTACCCTCTGTATTTGAGCAGTTACAGAATGGTCTCCCAGATACAAAAAGCATCGAAGGGTGTGGAGTTTATTTTGAAGATTTTTTTTTTGGGGGGTTCTCTCTCCCTTTTTTCCTGGATGCGTTGGCAATGATCTCTCCCCAAAGAACTGCTTTAAGGGTGTCCCAGAAAATGACCAAAGTGATATTCGGGTCAAAATTATTTGTGTGAATATAACTAACAGCTTCCTTAACCAACTCCTTAAACTCAGGGTCTTTAAGGTGCATTAAATTAAGCCACTAGGAATTAGATCTGTGCTGTTTGCCCAGATACAGCACAGCATACACAAAAGAATGATCAGAGAGTAGTGAAGTATCATACTGTAAATCTCTGGCAGAATCCAAATGTTCTGTCGATATAAATATATAATCAATACAGGACACTGTACATGTACAGGGGACGTAATGGATATATTCTTTTGTCATCTAGAAACAAATGACTCCATAAAATCAACAAAACCCAAGTAAACTAACGTATGCCTCCGGTATTTCTGTAGCGGTGTGATAGAGTGGGGAGTTGGACCAGAGGACTCCAGATCTGGGAATAAAGTGACATTCAGGTCCCCCCCCCATAATCAGTTGACTCTTTAGGATCAGAAGTAAGGTATTAAAGAAATGTTGGGCTACCGCATTCTTGGAACCCGGTGGTAAATACTGGGAAACCAGCTTGAGCGCTTGCTGTAGAGTAATCCAGTAGCAATGGCAAATCATCCATCTGGATCTGAAATCTGGTCTTCTAACACGAAGGAAACCCCCCATGGGATAAGAATTGTCACTCCTCATCTCCTAACAGAGGCATGGGAACAGGCCACCACCACAGATAAAGTCAGCATGTTCCACAGCTGAGAGGTGGGTCTCCTGGTAGAATACTACCTCCGGTCGATCACTCTGTTGAAGTAAATGGTACCTCTTAAATGGGATATGTATAGCATTTGTGTTAAAAGAAACCACTTTGGAGGACTTATCCAATAGTTTTGAACAGCTCTAAGAATAGTGGGGAAAAAAGAGAAGCAGACAGAAAGAGTGAGAAGAAGCAGTAGTTGTAGAAAGATGAGAGACTGACAAGAGTTAAACAAAAGGTATCGTTTCTTTGATGAGGTTAATACAAAACAGGGACTACAAACAGGTAATACCACAAAAACAGTAATCAGTGCCAACAGGGCACAAAACAACACAACCATGGAACTTCCCCATCGTTCAGCCGGATAGGGAAGTATTCTAAATGACTTCCTAGGTAGGGAGAATTATATTCTCCTGTGAAAGGACAGCTGACATATCCCGTGGGGGGTAAGTCACAGCAATGCCTGTGGGCCCCCGTAACAGCAAGCTGCTACCAAGTACGGAGGGACGGTAGGAAGTTCCTGACCTTCAGTAGTCTCCTACTATGCTGCTGACCGGTTCAAGAGGGTATGCAGGTGTTACAGCGCTGTGGACCCAAACCCCTGCCATGCCACAAAATTTGTACGGGGGGGGGGGCAAGGATGAGGCAATGGTCCAATCCTGATGGCTGTCTACAAGACCTGAGCCATTACATAGAAGGAGCTAGATGTTATTCTGACAGCCTCCTTCCAGTTTTTATATATATGTGTGTGTGTGCGCGTACGTGTATCAGAGAGAAAGAGAGACTGTTGCTCTAAAGCTGTAGGGATGCTGACTGGTACCCTCCTACTGAGTGTGGCATCACCACCACATTACTAAAAATGAGGAACCCCTTGCCCAAAGGGTAGCTTAAAATGGGGAGCCACAGACCCTTTCCATTGAATTATGTCACTATTAAGGGGGGGTTCCCCGTTCCCCTCACAAAATCCCAAGAATCTGGAGGTGACAATTACTTAATACATACTGCCATATATTAATTATAACTCCAATTGTCGCCTGAAAACAATGAACCTGCTTGGATCAATGGGGGCGGTGGAATATTGGTATACCTAGTCATCGTGGAAACCTGACTTAGCTAGACCTGAAAAATAAAGTCAGTGCTGAGAGATACATAGCTTAGCCAGCTAGCCAGATAAGGGTCATTTTTATCTAGTACGTCCATCGGAGCCATTGCACTCTCCCATAAAGCCAATGGAGTCTCCACTCAGCAGGAAAGTTATGATCAATCCAGGTTCTGGTAGACAGACATTGTGGAACAGCTGGAATTACATTTGAGCCCATGACTAACAACATATAAGTCAATGTAGCCTATATGGAGATTCAAAAAAAAAAATAGAGGGAAATGTCTGACCAAGTGAATAGATTTTCCCTCTACTGATCAGTGGGTGTATAAAGGAAATGGAGGGAATCTTCGCATGAGTGGCAGCCATCCCCAAAACAGCCTGTTTGTAAAGCGGGCTGTTAAAAGTCATTAATGAGAAGATCAGCAACAATCACCGAAGGGCTGCAAAGTCACACAAATCAACAAAACTGCTGGGTGAAACTGGGTGCCTGTTGTCCAGAAAATGCAGTCCCATTTGACAGTAGTACGGATTAAGCACCATACTGGTCAGATCACTTACGCAGTACTCTAGTGAGAGCTTCTAACAAAGAGAGCCATCGGCATCTCTTAACAACATAATTTGAGGAAGGGGAACACACAAACTGTACCATCACTCTAAGAATGTAACAATAATCTACTGACTTTATATATCCTGATTCCCTTAATTTTGCACTGAACTTTCCCAGTACTGTCATATGAATAGTCTGCCCTCTGGCAGGAAACTCTAAAATGAGTGAATGTATATGCCTCCCACAGAGAGTATGGTATACAGTTCTGGCCTTAACCAGTAGACATAAGGCCTGACAGATTCACAGTCTGTTCTGTCCAATGAGTGGGCTAACTGCTAAGTGCCTGCCACATTGAAATGCCCCTTACTGTCCAACTGGACGGATCCCCCTCCTTAAGCGAATCATAGCCACCAAGGAGGGGACTGCCTAAAAAGAATGATGGCAGGGAGGCTACTAGGCCAAATTATCACATCACTGTAGCTAAGGGAAATTTCATTGGGAAGCAATCACAGAGGATGACTGCACCACAGAGAGCAAGGTGCCCTTTAATGGAATACACCTAAAATTAACATGGTAGATGTGCTAATCTCTAGGCCCTACATACATTTTGCGGCCCCTTTGAGAAAACAATATGGTGTCTGAGCTCCGACACTCAGTTTTGTAATTAACATCCAATACGGAGCAATAAACAAGGTAATTTAAGAATGAGAAAATAAAAAAGTCCCTCTCCCTGCAACCAATTCCGGACTGTGGCCCAGTCCAACCGTGGCGTCTATTAGGTCTGACTCTCATACCCGTGTCTCGATGAACATTGGGGAGTCATTGCCGAAACAAGGGAAGACAGGGTAGAACATCCCCCATTTGCTTTAGTAGAGTCCTGTTAGCTACAAGTCGATGGTAAGAGAAGACACACTCCCTGGCTATAATCAGCTAGCGGGAGCTCGGCTAAAAGAAAGCCCCAAGTATAGTCAGGGGTGGTGGTCTGGAGAAAGACTGGCGCAACTGTCGAATCTCCTTCAGTGTGTTTTGGCCCTGTCGATGACATTCATTTCCAGATGTGGCTGCAGACCAGATAGTGCTGTGAAGGGTGGCGACCTCTGGAAGTTCTGGCTGGTGCTGCGGGAGGGAAACCTCCATGCCCCAAGATGTCATCTCTTTCGTGGTGTCCTCCATGGTGGAAAAGCTTTTCGGGCCAGCTGGAAACAAGCTGATCAAGCAGGCAGGATACAGGGCCTGGAATGTAAGCTGTTGGGCCCACAGAACCTGAAGAATGGGCAAATAAGCTCTGCGTTTGGCCAAGACTCCAGGGGACTAGTCGGTATCAAAGTACAAGTGGGTGTTCTGGTAAGTGATTTGACGCATTCTCCAAGCTCTAAGCAGGATGCCCTGTTTCGTGGTGTAATTCAGGAATTTAATAACTGATCATGGCCCATCTTTGGGTTTTTGAGGTTTAGGCTGTAAGGCTCGGTGAGCCCTTTCAATATCAATCGGGTAACCGGGATCAAGTTGTAGCAGCTCCCGTAACAGGCCCTCCAAGAAAGCTCCCATGTCTCAACCTTCAGACTCTTCAGGCAAGCCACAGATCCTCACATTACTGCAGTGGGACCTGTTCTCCAGGTCCTTGCATTTGTCATGTAAGATATAGCAATCCTGGAGACTATGTGCCACAATTCTTTCAAGATGGTCGAGTCTGGTATCTGTTCCGACTTGCTCCTCAAATGCTTGAACTTTGGTTTCTATTTTTGCTAGGTCTGCTTTGAGGTCCTGTTTAAATTCCCGGACTTCGAAGTGAAAGTCTTTAAATCTGGCTAGTATTGCCACGTTAGAAAGGCTGTGGTGTGGCTGGCAGTTCAGCGGCCATAACTGGAGTAGATGGCATCGTAGGTTGTTTAGGCGAGGCAGCTCCTTCGAGTGCCAAGGTCTTGGTAGTTGCAGTCATCCTTTTCCTTCTACCCATCTAGTGTGTTAAGTTCCTTATCACTGAAGTTAGCTGCAAGTTGAAGCTGTTTCAAGTATTAATGAGCTATATATGGAAGATTTAGATTCAGAACTTGCCACAGCATGTCACAGCTCCCTCAGAGCCGGAACCAGAAGTCACCTACGTCTATTTGTGATTGGGACTTCGAGGGACTCCCTCTTCAACCACTGGACCACCAAGTATATTTTTGTTTGGGGGGGGGAGGGGGAACAGAGATCTACTCAGTGGTGCATGTAGGACAGTAGCTAGGTACTACTTAAAGCTGGCAGCAGTCAGCGATGGCTGGGAGGGGGAGTAGTAGGTTTATCTACAGTATGTATGACTGGAACTTCGAGGGTCCCAAACTTATCCCACTGGACCACCATGTATTCTTTTGGGGATTTTGACCATTTGGGTGACTGAACAAGCTGGCTGCTGGTTATAAAGGACGGCAATATAAAGCAGTGCACTCGTGTCATTTAATCATTTAATTTTAGTCAAGACTACATTGACAAGTTCCAGCTCATCACTTGACTTGTGTGCATGTGTAAATAATACAGAGGTTAAGTGATGATTTCTATGTTTTTTGTTTTTCGCTAAGAGCAATAAAGGAAAGGATTGGGAAGCACTGTTCTACTGTAAAGTCAGGGCTGCCAAGTCGTGAGCTCTCTCACGATTGATATCATCACGCTGCACATTGGCATCCATTTTAGGGTTTGGACACAGCAGGATTTTTGAATGCAGAGACTATGTCTACATTTTTACAACCCTATGGAACTGCATTTATCCTGCTTAAATAAATGCAGTTTCAACATTAATGTAAACATTAGTCTTTCCCTTAAAGGTCAATGGAGTCTATTTTTTTTTTTTTTAACCAGATCTGTGAAATTGGATGGTTTAGGTATCCTTTAAAGTATTTTAGTTCTGTTTGTATAACCTGTAGTTTGCGTAGGGTGAGATTGAATTCTCATCCCTTTCTGGGTGTGTGTTTAGGTTTGCCTGGGAAGACGGTCTGTGCCAATTCTGAGACAGAACATTCACAAACCCCATCCATCACCATCTGCATAGCTGGACTTTGGATTTTCCCTTTGAAGACTCACCATCTGTGCTGGTACCTCTACTGTGCAGGAAGAAGTCTAATTTCATGAAGTTTGCTATTTAAAGAGGTTGCTGTTCAGGTAAGGGGTCACAAAGCTCTTCTCCTACACAGTCATTAGGCTTGTGACATCACCTGATGTCCCCTATATGTATGTTTCCTTTGTGTTAAATAGCTTTTTGAATGAAAATCTATTAACTGCAAAAAAAAAAAAAACGTAAATCAGACCTCTGCTGGAGGTAAGACAAAACATACAACACTTCAACAACATGAGACACCTTATCTGAATGTACCGACTCCTAAAAACAGCCCACTTACAATGAGAAATGTTGTGGATGAATCTGTTTGAACTGGGGAAGGGTCAAAGGAGGGTATTCATAAACTTACGCAAATAGTCCAAGTTAAACAGTCTCTATCTCTCAAGAGCTAGGCCATGAGGTTCAGAGTCTCTATGGCCAGAGGTCCTGTCACTGAGGTATTGCTAGAAGGTTGAGTTAATACGTTGATCAGAGAAAACCAGGACTACTTTGACTAATCCAGGGCAATGGGAACCACTACAATCAAAATATTCATGCACACACTGACGGCTGGACAGATGCCACCACATACCAGACAAATCTGCAATGAAGAATTCAGCAAATTCAAAGTTTTATTACCAAACCAGTAAAACGTCTTACAGCAGAAACACAGAACCCATCAGTTATGCTGTCCATTCCGACTGCTGTCTTCCATAGGGCTTTTGGAATTAGGGGTAACAGCAGATGCACATATGCTCTATTGAAGTTGCAGCCCATTGACAGAGCCCCCCCCCCCTATATGCTCCTCTCCTTGGGCCTAGAGAAGAGCTATGGAAATTGAACATTATTCCTAAATGCCATGAGATTTTTGTTAAATGATTCCCATTTCTTTGTTATGTCCAGAGGTTCATGAGATGCCACATGTAAGATGCAACTTCTAATCTGCTAGTGGGGATCATCTGTCAACTTAGTCTGCTTGAACATTCTGTTTTTCCACCAGATAAACTGATGAGATGACTTTCAGGTTGCTCACTGCCCAGAACAGAACCCTGAGATCTGTAGGCCTCAGCCAGGGAACCCTGGATTGGTCCCATGGCTACCTGGATGGTAGACAACAAAAGGTTAGGTTAGGTACTAAATTTGTGTCTGGTTATCTAAATATTAATTCTGGTGTTCCTCAGGGGTCAGTGCTAGGACCCATCCTATTTAATAAATATATACAAATGGTGTCGGACATCTGATGAATGATGTCCGGCACCATTTGTATGCAGATGATACAATTTTGTATCTTGAAGGGAAATCTGTGGGATATATACAGGAAAAATTACAGAAATGTTTTAATACATTACAAATATATTTTTCAGAACATGGTTTGGTTCAAAAATCACAGGTAATGTTTTCAAACAAAAAAGTATCTGTGGATTTGGATATTAAAACATTGGATGGGTGTAGCCTGGCCTCTGTGGATCGTTATAAATACTTGGGAGTCTGGTTGGACTCCCATTGTAGTTGGGATTTTCATATTGATAACTTGATACAAAAATTGTGTAAAAAGTTGGGGATATTGTATAAGCATAGAAATTGTCTTTCACTTGATGTCAGGTTGAAGATTGTGAATTCGATGATAATTCCACATATCGATTATGGTGATGTCATATATAAAGGGGCAGCTAGGAACAATTTAGAAAAACCTGACATCATTTATAACAGATATGCGTGTTCTGTTTTGGATGCACCTAGGAAAACACATCATTGCACCCTCTACAGGAACTTAAATTGGATATCCTTGACAGAACGGCAAAATATGCATGTGCAATGGTTAACTTATCGCTGTTACTCTAAAAAAGCTCCAGGACATCTAGTGGAGTTTCTGGAGTAGTGGAATGTTAAGGTAGGATTGAGATCTGAAGGGGAAGTAAAATTTAGGGTACCACTTATGAGAACAGTGAAGAGCCAACATTGTTATGTATATGAAAGTCCAAAATTGTGGAATTCATTGTCAGGTCACTTGAGGTCAAGTATAAATAAAATATCTTGGAATTAAATAAAATCATGGCTTGTAAAGGAAGCAATGTCTTTAAAAAATTGATGTACTTGAGATGTTTGTACATATGGTTCATTGTTGGTAATTATTATTTTTTTTTCTTGGTCATATACGTTTGTGTTTTATGTATGTGTAATGTGTGTATCTGTATGTATTTAATATGAAACTGATGTTTTTCTGCACGGTAGGACCCCATTGTAAATTAGCTGATGCTAAATTGGGTTTTATCCTGTTTCTGATATCAGAAATAAACTTTTTACTACTACTACTACTGACTTCCTCTTTGATAATCTCTTAACTCTTGGGTCCTCCATGCTTCACAAAGTTTGTGACTGCCACACTGTTTTCTAAATTGGACTCCCACGGACAGTCCCAGTATCTTGTCACTGCTGTTAGTCAGGCCACTACAGACTGCACTCATTTCCAACATATTAATCGGTAAAGTTACCACGGTAGGTGGGTGGGGGAACACCAAGTGACTTATGTGAAATGTTTCTTCAGAGTGGCTCCCATTCCTGAAGACTGACATGCTTGGATATGGTTACATGGTATTACTGTGTTAGGGGTATTCCCTTATCAGGTTTCGTATGGTCATCAATCCCCTGAGGCTGCCACAAATGGCTAGCAGTAGAATTATCAGGTGAATGAAGACATGACATAGCAGGTTCTAGTTGGAAAGGAACTGCAGTCTGTAGCTGCAGGGGGGTGAGTGTCCAGTCTGGTCTAGGGTACTACAGTAGGTTGACATGGACAAACGTGGCAATATGTTTTAAGGTACATGTGCCAGAATTGACCTAGGATCATCTCCAGGCTATGGGTGGCTAAGGACGTTGTTCTCTGCTGAATGTTGAATACCACTCTTAGGTGCTATACCAGAGTTTAAAGAGGAGCCTGCTCTTCTTGTGGATGATAACCCACCTGTGCTGCTGTAGGACAAAGGAGACTTTTTCCAGTTGCTGCCCTGAACTGCTCCTCTTTCTACACCCCGATGAGCCAGCCATCCAAAAACGGGATAATATGAATGCCATGTCGAAGCAAATAAGGAGCCAACACTAACACGACCTTTGTGAATACCCAAGGTGCTGACGCTAGTCTGAAAGGCAGAGTACAATACTGAACATGGGTGACCTACAGCAGAATGCAAAAGCATAGTCAGTTCTGAACAGCTGGCCTAATAGGGGTGTGATGATACAAGTCTTTCAGATCTATCAATGTGAGGAAGTCACCTCAACAAACAGCTTGCACGACTGAATATAATGTGACCATCTTGTACCTCATGGACCTAACCTACTTACTGAGGTACTTCTGATCCAGTACTTGTTGCTGGCACCACATCCTTTTGGGATGGTGATGTAAATGGATATAGACCTTTGGTGCTTCCCCTGGCTGTTTCTCTATGACTGACTTGATTTGAATGAGATGCACTACTGTGACTCAGGCAAACAGTTTCTCTATGCATCATGTAAACAGAAGGAATGAAATAAATATCTTGCCCTTGAAACTGGGAAATATTTTGTAGTGTACCTTTTGGCCATTATTGTCCCAAAGTGAAGTGTCCCTCAAGGGTGCAGCAAACACAGGAAACAGACCCTAACAAATATGGCTGCCACAGCTGTCCTTACAAGATGGCCACCAGCATCACAACCGGCATCCCAAGATACCTGTCAACACTGGATCAGTCCCCAACAACAGCTGTCAAAATGGTCCATGAACATGATGCAGGTAGTAGCAGTAAGGCAAGTTGCAGCATCCCAGGATTACACTGAAGCTATATAAAGAGGGCAACTGATCTGTCATTCCCCACTTCAGTTCTGAGAAAGCTACAAAACCGTCAAACTGCCAGCAGCCAAATATGGGGGATTCAAGCTAGAGAATAAACACCTCTGTAGAAAACAAAAAGCAGCACATGTCATAAAAAAGATGGAAACAATTAAACTTATCACCCACTATGTTCTGTCAACTGGTAACCCATATTCCCAGTTGGACATACATTTTAAAACATTACGTCCAAACTTATAGATACAAATTATAAGTTTTAACAATCTTGATGGCCTATGAAGTCACAATGTTTAATCCTTTAAGTGATTACTTGGAAGTGCTGTAGGGGATGAACTGTATAATTTACAGTTTAAATCTGATGCTTTTGTCCAGCAAATCAAAGTTAGGAATGACTACCTATGTGCGAATCCATGTAGATGCTTGCAAATGAGCATGCCATCTTCAAAGGGGGTGAGAACAGGTGGGGAAGGAGTTAAGTAAATCTTAATTTAAATGAGCCTCTGTGGGGCACACTACTACTTTAAGAATCAAGAAGATGTCCTTTCCCTAGGCAACACTCAGAAACCATCCAAAACCCAAATCCATCCTGCTGTTTGCTTGTGGGTAGTACCACTGCCACTAATCTAGAAGACGACAACAGTGTCAAGTTCCCAGTCACGGATGTCAACTAACAGACTCCTGTTCGACAGCATAATGACTGGGGACTTGGCTACCTGGCTGTCAGCAGGTGACACAGCAATTTAAGGCTGGAAGGGACTCTAGGTACCAACTAAAACAGAAAATGTAGGCTCCACAATATACTTGAAGTTTCAAAGACTTGCAAATTTCCAGTACAGTAAAATGGGTGCACCTTACCAAGACATGTAGAGATCATAGCGCACTCCGTATACGTTGTGCATGAAAAAAAGTAGGTCAGCACTCCATAGCACTAATTCAGGGCACACCTTTAATCCATTAGTTCACAGCTGCAACAGATACTTGTTCAGGCATTCAAGCAATATTTCAAACGCCACACTATCAAAGTGTACTGAGAACAGTCCATAGCAGTTCCAACATGCAAAAGCAATTTTAATTCCGCAGACTACAAGGCCGAATGCCAGTAACAGAGGAGCCGTTAACATTTCAACTTCAAAACAGAAGTGTTCATCAGAACCTGAAGGTGTGTCCTGAATTACTGCTATGGAGTGCTAACTTACTTTTTTTCGGGCACGTGTACGTAATGTACTATAGGACACTAGGTACATCAGCTCCACCCCCATCACAAAGAGGAATAAACAAGCATGCTGTGCAAATGTGTTATTCTAGAGAGATTTTCACCCAGTCTCCTACTAAGGGTACACTATGACTGCCTTCCTAAGCAGAACTCTGTCAAGGCCTACCTTAAAGACCTGTATTGATTTCATGTCCACTGTCTAGCTGATAGGCTGTTTCACTGGTTTGTACCCTCTGTGAGATAAAGTGCCTCTTACTTTACCCCTGACATCACCACCTTTAAGATTCAGAGTATCCACACATTCTACTACTGCATACTTTTCAAAATTATTAGTAATATTTTCTTTTTGATATTTCTGAAGCACTAGTTCCTAAAATGAATATACTGATTGCAGTACTGCTGTAAAGACAATCTGCATTCTTTTTTTTTTGTTTGTTTGCTTTGCATTCTTTCGTAACCAGGTAAGGCCCAGTAGGTACAATGCCTCTTTCCAGGGGCGACCCTCGGGTACTTGCATTTGCAGCATTAACAATTTTTACAAGAAAAACGTAACATAGAAATGACGGCTGCCGCTGCGAGACACTCACAGTTTCATTTAGTTTTAATCAGGACACCTCAATGATTTGTGGATTCACAAGTATTTAAAAAGGTGTGCTCATCACTTGATGAAAATAAAAATTCAAAGAATAAATTAAATCAAGTTCTACCTTGTGCTTAGGTAAGAAGTTCTTTAACATGCCACAGATAAAAACAGTTTTACCCCATTACGTTTTTATCAACATCTGCATCAAGGTATGAATTTTGTTTTACTAGGTTTTAAAATGTTTTTTTATTCATATCTAGAGAGTGCGAATTCCATTTTTCCCATTCTTTTTGGAAAGAGGAAGCACATAAAAAGCCTATTTTCTCTATTATCAGACTTACCTTTGAAGGAATGCAGCCAACATTCAAGCATGTTCCACCTAAAGTATCATTCTTTTCCACACAGACAGTCTAGGAAAACAACAAATATAACTAGCTGTTAAGGAGCTATGACAAGCTAGCCATGTACTCTACAGTATTTTCATTCACTGGCTATATTACCCATAATGCATTAGAAACTATAACATTTGTACATACATGCTTCTCAAATTAGGCCAATGGGGCCATATGCAGCCACAAGTACAACTGTTTTTGTGATCATGGAGCTCTTTAGAGCTTCAGTTACAAAGGTAAAAGAATGGATAATCTCTTACCTTTGAAATAAACGGAGATAGATTTCAAGTGAAAATATACCAAGGACTTGATTTATTGTGTATTTGTGAAAAGCAATGTGTTATATCAGGGAGTCTGGGGTGAAGGAGTGAGGCCACCAGGAACGTCTGGTGGCCACGCTCTGAAACCCATTGAGACCACTAGGATTTGAGTACCAAGAACCACTGCCACACCTGATTTTGTTCCTTGCCCGCCTATGGTAAGTACTGGTACATACTTCTGTCTGGCCAGCAAGGGGCTGAGCATACTGCAGAGTGCACATTTTAGTGTCTTTGTAAAGGCTTTGCTCTTGGATTCAAACAGGTTTGTGCACTCACACTGTGCTTCGACTTGAGTACAGCAAATTTAGGCAATGTGTTAATCTGTGTTCAGGACAGGGACACTGCGAACTGAGACCTCTGAAAATGGTGTCCCTAGTTATTTGTTTGTTAACCTACTAACATGTTATGCTACCCATATGCGCTGAAGTAGGTGTAAACTTCTTTGGGGTACTGATGACGTCATTCACTGTGGAAACTAGAAACACATGTTATAGTTTAAATCAAGGGCAGTCCCTTTTATTCAGCAATCATATCAGAGTAACAAGGGCATTTTAGTTCAGCACCATGTGGGGGCTAGGAAAACAACTTCACTAAATGATGAGTAACTGACAAATGCAGCAACAGATAGATTACTGGCACAAGCGAAGTCTAGTTTTTTTGGTTTTTTTTATGCTCACGCCCCCTTCTCTCCACAGCCTGTCCTTCCTCGGGACTCCCATGGTGGGGGCCAGCCTAAGCCCCAGAGCTCGGTCTTCTCGGCCCCCATCCTGCCACCGATCACCTCCTGGGTGGGGAAGCAGGAGGTCCAGCTGCCTCCCCACTTGCTCCATATGTGTCGGGCCTCCGACCCGATGCTCTGGGACTGCCACCACACCTCACCTGGGCCTGCACTTGGGCTCTTAGGGCCATTTTCCCCCATTCCTCCGAGGGGCGTTGGCAGCCAAGGAGGTCCAAGAAGGCATGCGCACAGCGAGACTTAATGCTGCTCTGGCCCCCAGCCAATGTCCTCCTCTCCCACATGGCGCCCTCTGCTGCACCTCCACCCGTGTGACCCAGATGGCGGTGCTGCAGCGAAAGCAGCAACCTTCCCTCCCAGAGATCACCTCTCGTGCGCTCAATCCTCCTCCTCCCCCAGCCAACCCTCCAGCGACCTGGGCTCATTCCCGAACTCTGGTTGCCGGTGCTGCAAGTGGTAATGCAACTGTTGCGCCGGCAGTCCAGCCTTTAAATCTTTCTTTTTGTTTGTAAAATATATTCTTACAATCTAGATATGTATTGCATAATAAAAACATATTTCTTACTATAAAATGTTCATGAAAATTCTACCCTTTGTGGTAACTGAATATTAATTTCTATTAGAAGCTAAGCTCCTTCATCACTATGCTACAGAAGGTTCACTGGATTCAGCCTTGAACTTACATCCTAATCTACGGTGTATCATAAATATGCACTGAATCGGGAACAAATAATTCTTACATTTATTTCTTAAGAGCTTCAGTGTTTAAACATATTGTGTCCCTGTATTTCTTAGTGCATGTCAAGCTCTACCATGCAAAATTTTGTGACAGACTTCATTTATTACATAATCTGCTTCTTCTACAAGAAAGATATTTTTCCCACTTTTTGGCTGTGGTACAAAACTCAGCATGAAATGCACTTAAAAGAGCATAAGTAAACATAAACTGAGCATTCAGCCAGAAACAGATACTTTTTAAATTAAAATAGTAATTTTGGTATGGTAGGAGTGCTCAGCTGGGTGGCAGGAGTAGTCAGAATGGATTTTGTATCACACTTTGTGAAGCCTGATAAAGAGGGGAAGAAGAGGCAAAGAGAATGAGAACAATTTTCAGAGTACAAAAAAATATGGATGCAGGGGAATTTAATGCATATCCAACAACCGCCATCTTCAAAGCCACTTTTCCTCCACAAGCTTAAAAGTGACCCCCACACCATATAAAATATTACAAAACAGAACTAAATAAAACCATGCGTTACAGGTTTGATTACTTCTAGCTCAAGATTCAGGTGACATCTCAGACTTCTTAAGGTTTATGCTGTCATTTGAATTCCTTGATAGAATTACAGCCCTGTAAAGGGGAAGCGTAACTTCCTTACTGGTAATTCCAGTTGTGTGTAGGCTCTGTCCACAGGCAGGCAGCTGCTACGTACTGTCCTCCACCCCCCCCTTTTCTTGTTCAAATAATATGCTTTATTGATTCTAAACAACACAGATTCCAAGAAGAAATAACATGATACATACAAGGTCATATAAGACATCCATACATCCCATAAACTATGCACAGGAGGAAATTCATTGTAATAAAGTAAACCGGCAGGTCACTGGCAGCTGGACATTAGCTAGTTTTTGATTAAGGATATAGCTGACATAAACAACCTTCAAATCTTGCTTCAAAAACCCTGTGAATGGTACCTATACAGCTATACGCTCCATCCTGTGTAACAGAAGTAAGCTACTAAGACATGACAGGCATTGGTTAGTACTTTGATAACCGCATACCCAGGGGCATAGTAAGGCATGAGTCAGAAGACCAAGTGACTTCAGAACCTGCATGTGTGATTGTCAAAGTACTACCAACACCATGGAGTGTCTTACTGTGCTTATAGAATGGGTATGTGAGGTACATTTTAAAAATAAAACAAGGACATTTAAAAAATATATTTATCCACTGTTAGTACTGTCACCATACATGGGTTCTGGCCAATAAGAATGCAGGGATTTCCTTGTCCACTTTATAATAAAGGGTTAACAATTTACCCAACCTTTTCTCAAACAATTTGTATCTGTTGTTAATGTTGGCAGTCACTACTTAACTTAC
Source organism: Neoceratodus forsteri (assembly GCA_016271365.2). NCBI lineage: Eukaryota > Metazoa > Chordata > Ceratodontiformes > Ceratodontidae > Neoceratodus > Neoceratodus forsteri. The sequence goes on from CM028131.1 coordinate 647,667,420, forward strand.
AAATTAAGCAGAAGGTCTTGGTACCATTCAGCATATGAGACTGCATCTTGGTCTACGGTGTTTTAAAATGACGTTCTGGCTGAAGCTGAGACTACTTCCATGTAATGCCTGTATTCTCTTACATATATACTGCTGAAGTCACCTAGATGCAGACTTCTGGAGTGGACAGGTCGTCAATGCCCAACATGGGATCTGCCCTCTCACTGACCGTTTCAAAGACTTCAATACTTTTCAGAAATCCAAAAAAGGTGCATTAGGGAACTTTTTCCTTATCACACCTGGTTAATGAACTGAACTGAAGCCTGCCCATTTAGCATAATTTTATAGGCATGTAATAAAGTTTGTTAAGATTGTTAAATTGGGTAAGCCTAGGTTCGTCAAATTTTTCCTGTACACATAGATATCAGATCAGATATGTTCCCAGTTAATCTGCCTACTTGGGAATTCAGTTTACCAGTAGAAGAGTTGCCATCAGACTTGTATGGAGAGTGCACAAAAATCATTTACAGAGATTGAATGTTGTTATGAAACAGCATGACACAGACATGTTACAAGGTTACTGCCTTGATGTTGCCAAGGGGGAGGCCCCATGTGCTGGGCAACTGCATGCATAATCTGTAGAAATTCATACATGCTTTTATCAGTTACTTGGGTTTGTACCTTAAAGGTCCTGAAGGGAATGGGCCCATCACCCAATATTAGGAGACCTAGATAGGGAAGAGTAATTCTAGACCAAAACATTAGGTTTGACAGGAATGCCAGTGAGTTTGACATTAGGGTTTTTGAAGACAGGTTGATGTAAATCCCTGATATAAGGTATGGTCAAAAACTTACACAGCTGCTGGTGCACCCTGACAGTTGCATCCATAACAGTATTTTTATGGGATTTAGGAAGGTTCTTTGGGGACACACAGGAGAGCTTGCAGATTTATTCCTGCCTCTCTGCTGAGATGCTGCTCGGTGGTCAGCCACTGAGGCTGGTAACGCTCCGATGGATCAACTTGTTCATCTATCTACCACTTCAGGCATTTACCAGCTTGAGCTGCATAACAGTATATGGCAAAGTGAGGGAAGCGTAGTTCTCCTTGTTGCTCGGGTCTGGCCAGCTTGACATAAGTAATCTTTGCAGTGCCCCATGTTTGCCCAAATGAAATCAACTATGGGGGCACGTAGTGTGGAGAACCATTTCATGGGTAGGCAGACATTCATCATGATAAGGTGGGTAGAGAATCCTTAGAAGAATGTTCATTTAAATGATGCTGATGCAACCCTACATTGTAAAGGGGGGTTGGGGCCCTCCATTGCTGCAACTCTTGTCTGATTCTAACCATAATATCATCTAGGTTTTTTTTTTTTTCTCTCATTTGGGTCTTGTTGCAACTCAGCTCTATACCCAAATACTTTAGCATTTTGGGTGCCCAGAAGGCCCATGCATGTAGGGCAGGATGGGTATTCAGCCTGCAGATTATGGGGCTCTAAATAAAGATTAAATAAAATAGGTGAGCGGGGGTATCCTGGTCTGGTACCTCTGCAGAGGGAGATGGGGTCTGAGAGAACTCCACTGCAATCCACTCTAGCCTGTGGCCTAGTGTCGAGTGCCCTCATCCACTGAATGAACTCCTTGGGAATCTGAATTTAGTCAGTACTGCAACAAAGGCCAACAACACTTAATCAAAAGCCTTCTCTGCATCCAGAGCGACCAAGGTTGCTAGGGTGTCGGGCTCCCCAGATGAAGGGAAGATGTACTCCAACTTCCCCAAGTGGTCAGAAGATGCTCTACCTGGCATGAATCCTACTTGTTCTGGCCCCAATAAGTAGTCCTCAGACCCTATTCACTCATGTTGCCAGCACTTTAATCAGTATTTTCATGTCTTAGTTTATCAGGGATATGGGTCGATAGCTAGTGACCTGTTCAGGGTCCTTCCCTGGTTTCAACAGCAAAGTGATCATAGCGTTGGTTAATGAGGTGTCATTCAGACCATGTTTGTGCATACACGTAAAGGTACATGTTCAGATAGGGGTTAAGTTCAGTTCTAGCTTTATAACAACTGGCAGAAAAGCCACTGGGTCCAGAAGCCTTGTCAAGGGTTAGGCTTTTGATGGCTGGGCAGACCTCTCCACTAGAAATGGGCTCTGCTAGAAGGGTTTGATGTTCAAAAGTTAAGGTGGGCAAGCTGACGGTATCAAAGTAGGCTGCTATATCAGTCTGTCTGGACGAGGTGATACCTCTGCGTAAACAGACTGATAGTACTGTTGGAACTGGTGGGCCATCTCTCTATATGATGATGTAGGGTCTTCATCTTAGCTTGAAGGAAAGCTCTGATCATTATGGCAGTTTCTTGTTGCTTAAGGTGAAGAGCCATTAGTTTGCCCGCTCTGTCACCTTGGTCTACGTATCTGACCTGGGTGTGGAAGATGGCATGTTCAGCCTGCACTTCGTTTAGGTCTTCGTAGCTTTTAAGTTATGAAGATGCAGCCAAGCTGCTTCGCTGGTTGTTAGACTCAGTGTAGTTTAAATCTGGCTTTATTTTACTCATCTTTTTCTGCATCAAGGCCAGTGCAGTAGTTCACCCCTCAGGAAAGTTTTCATGGCTGCTCACAAGAATGTGTAATTTATCCACAGACCCAGTGTTTGTTTCAATAAAGGTAGGTTCATATGGATTCCTGAATTTTCACTAGTGTTTCCTTATCTTTCAGAAGATGATTATTGATTCTCCAGCATATGTCTGTCTGCACTTTGGATAAGTGCATGCTGAAGTAGGACTGGAGAATGGTCTGAAACGACTCTGGCGAGAATACAGACTTTGTTGAGGCTGCGTAGTGTTACTTGATTGAGTAAGAAATAATTTGTGAAAAGTGTTGTGTGGTGTCGAATAAAAAGTGTAGTTGCACATGTGGGGCTACAACAAACTCCAAGGATCTAATAGGGACAGGGAAAATTGTTTAATCAGGAAAGGTACACTAAGCTGAAGCTTGTTTATGGTTGCGATCTGGGAGTACAAGGAAGTTCAGTGACTTAGAAACAGAAATTGATGGCAGATGAGGACCGCCAGGTACATCCAATCTGCCAGTGTACCCTATCTTTTCTTTGCTGCCTCTGACCCTACTTGGTCATCGGCTGTTACCTCTTCTTCCCCTCCTCTATGGTCTCTTTATGTCTATCCCATGCATGTTTAAATCCTCCCACTTGACTTGCTCCCACCACCTCCTGGGGCAGGCCATTCCAAGCATCCACCACCCTTTCTGTGAAGAAATACTTCCTCACGTTGCCCCTTAGTCTACCCCTTGAGTATCATGTCATGCTCTCTTGTTGTTTTAAGTAGCTTCTCCTCTGAAAGATGCAGCCCTCCTGTACATTAATCCTCTTGAGATACCTGAAGGTCTCCATCATGCACGCCCGGGTGTACATATTGAGTTCCTCCAGTCTCCATTCATATGACTTGTGGTGCAGGCCCTGCACCATTTTTGGTGCCCTTCTTTGAGCTGCCTCTACCCTGTTTATGTACTTCTGGAGATGTGACCTCCAGAACCAGACACAGTATTCCAAATGAGGCCTTACCAAAGACCTGTACAGTGGCATTATGACCTCTTTTCTTCTACTGGTAATACTTCTCCCAATGCACCCCAGCATCCCACTGGCTCTCCCCACTGCCCTGATGCATTGTTTGGCCACCTTTATGTCTTTGGATATGATGACCCCCCAGATCCCTTTCCTGTTTTGTGGCTGCTGCTATCTCTCCTTCATCCTGTATTCCTCCACTGGGCTTCTGCATCCCAAGCGCATGATTTTTAACTTCTTTAAACTGAATCCTAGTTGCCACACTCTGAATCATTCTTCCAGTTTAGCTAGATCCTTCCTCATTCTCTCCACCTCTTCTGAACTGCCCACCCTATTGCAGATCTTGGCGTCATCTGCAAAGAGGCAAGCCTTCCCCTCCAGCCCTTCTGCAATTTCCCTGATGTAGATATTAAAGAGCGCTGATCCAGGAACTGCTCAGGGTCACACAGTATGCAAGTGGGGGCTGTGGGATTCAAACCCAGGTCTCCAGGTTTGCACCTCAGTGCCCTAAACCACAGCGTCATACTGCCTCCTTAGTCCCAAGAAATCGCACACATCCCTTACAGCTCTTTACACCAGAGAAAGACCATGCAGTCTCCCCTTGAATTTGTCTATCTCATTGTCCCAAACTAAGTTCCAGTCCCCTGAGATCATCATCAGAAAGTGGGCATATGCAATGAGCACACTAAGTAACTGCATAAAGAACCCTAGTGTATCAGAGTTTGGACTATATATATATATATATATATATATATATATATATATATATGGCATATGACTATATCCATGTGATGCAGGCAGCCGATTAGAAAGAGTATCTCCCTTCCTAGTCCTTGATGATATGGGTGAGCTGGAACCCAACATTTTTTGCAAAGAGAGGAGTTATCCACTCTGGGTGTTGCCATCTCAAAACGTGCAAGCCTGCCCCACCCAGTCTCTTCTAAACACAAGGGCTTCTCTTTCTAGTAAATGTGTCTCCTCAAGCATTACTATTTGGCTTTCCTGTCTTTTGAAGCGTTTTAGGATCTGGTATCATTTGTTTTTGGTCCTGGCACCCTTAACATTCCATGATAAGTATTTTACATTGCTAATTCCATGTGTTGAAAAATGCTGCAGCTGTCCTCTTGCCCAGAGCCTGCTCACCTATACAGAATTCAAGACAAATGAGAATTCCCTTTACATTCAAAACTTTCACGCAAGCCACCTCCTCCAACATATAACAGAAAAACAGATAAAACCGTGGTTTGTACAATAAAAGACAACACAGAACACCCCTGGTGGTGGTTCATATCACGGACCCTGCTTGAAGGCTGACAGGGTCCTGAGTCCTCAGTTTGAGTGACTGAACTCCAACTGATAGGTCTGCAGTAGGGCTGATGAAAGAATCTCCTTCCATCAGCTTCCCGAGATATTAATAGTGGTTAGCCTTGATAGCATTTCATAACATGGTATCTTACCCATCAGTACTTAAAGCAAATGGTGAACCTGAGGGTAGCATAGGCTTAAATGTTGCACAATCAAATGCATATTCCCCCACTCCCACCTCAAGGCAGGGAGGGGTCAGTGCCTAATAAGTGTGCCTTATTATTAGATGGTATACGGCAGAGATGCTGAGGTGACTTGTGCCGTGCATGACTATGGTAAGCTAATAATCTTTGCATATCTCCCTCCCACCCCCCAAAAAAAAAAAAATACTTCCACAGCTTCATATTCAGCTTGAAAGGATATGAGCTGAAATCCAGACATGGAAACTTCCATTAGCATGTAGAGCTATTAGTCACAAAGACTGAACCCGTTCACTGACAGCGGATTCGGGCAGTCTACACCTGCAACATGGTTTATGCATTTCCCCATCAACTTTAAATAAACAGTGAGGCAGTCACTATTCAACAGTCGCCAACAGCGGCGAGAGGAGCAGTCAGTCTGCACCCTATATGTGGGTCATTTCCATGATCCTCTCTGCAGTGTCACACCTACTCTCCATGTGCAAGTGCAGGTCAACTGTCATGCGGCTCTGCTACTGGTGTCTAGCTACATGGAGCGTCCATGTGAGTCTCCTGCTCATCTTAGAGCTGTGCACACTGTCAAGAGGAGAACAGCCTGAACTGTTCACTGCTGCGCTCGCTGGTCACCAGGGAGATGCTCCACACTGAGCGCTCACATTCAGGTATTTTTGGGCATTGTGTCAGGTTAGGCAGGCAGTCACTGACTTAGTTACAACTCTGGGCAAGGTTGTTAAACCTCTGCCTTTAGCCTGTCTGGACTTCCCAACCCCCATACTCAGACACTGGGCTCTTCAAAATAGTGTTACAAGATCACATGAGTTAGTGGGGAAGGGGGGTTGGAACCTACTGAAGAGGGGTTGGTGCCCTGCTGGTTGTCACAGATGTTGTGGGATTAACTTTGCAGCTGAGAGAGAGAGAGACAGAGAGAGATCATAGTGTTTGGCAAGTATCCTACACCCCCCAGAGCTCTGTTCCCTCTTGGACAACCAGCCCGTCCCTTTAAGTACTGAAAATGCAGTGCACAGGCATAACTGGTAGAGGGAAGAAGAGGGATCTCCGAGCCAAGGCCTTCAACATGGTTGAAGGAATAGTGCACAGAGGAGGGGTACAGCTACACTGGGGAGTAGGAACTCACCTGACAGAATAAGAGCCTACACAAAGGTGATGGCCTGCATCTACCCCGAAGGGGAACCACAGTTCTCAGTGAATGGTTTAAAGAGCAAGTGCTTAGTACAGGTGTATATCTTAAAGAATGAAACGTTCAGGACCTTGAGATGCCTCTGCAATCATTCAGTTTGCTTTTATTTGTTTCTTTACTTACTTTTTCATCATTTTATTAGTATTTTGCCAACTGCTAGTGAAAAAAAGAATTCAATGGAATCCTTGTGTTATGATGTCAGGAACGCTTTACTGGCAAGGCTGCCAGTGTATTCCAGTGGGAAACTACAAATCTGTTTTCGGATTCTTATGAAGAAATAACACTTCCTGTCACCAAAATATTATATAGTTAATAGAAATGTGTGTTTTTTGATACGTGATCTTTTGTTATAATTTAGCAGGTGACATTTTCTTTATAACTAGATTTTACTTGAAAAGAAGAAAAAAATAAGTTAATTGTTTTTAAAAACACAAAATTGTATAGATGGAGCACAATGGTGCAAACACATAAAAGGCAGTCTTTTGATTAAATAAGCATCAATTTCTTTTGAAAACTATAGAAAAATATATTTATTTTCTCACTGAAACACACTGAGCTCCTAAGTAGCTGGCATTTTCTGACATCATACCAGAATTCCACTGAATTCCTTTTTACTAGCAGTGTGAAAAGCAAAGGTGAAAATCCATTTGTTTCACTGCACTAACAAATATTTTATTATAAAAGTATAAAGTAATTACTAACACATAAAATACAATAGTCAGTTTTCTATTTTTTAGAAGTAAACATTTTCTCTTTAAATGTTACTCCAATGAACATTTAAACTAGCCAACGAGGGTGATGGAGAAGATAGTGGAGGTAGACACTGCGGCTCCTCACAAGCTGAGATAGACAGAGAGATCACTAGTCCCACCAGGGTGCAAATTAATCAAAGAAGTAGGGGGTTAGTAAAGGAAGAAGTAGGGAACAGAAGCAGTCAAAGGAGAAGGGGGAAAGAAAGGAAAAAGGGGGAAACAACAAGCAAAGAGCTAACAAAATCTGGAAGGCCATGTGTGCTAATGCTAGAAGTCTGGGAACTAAGATCCCAGACCTAAAGGCCATCATGGCAGAGGCTGACCTATATATTGAGACCATTACTGAGTCATGGTGCACTGACAACCATGACTGGGACATGGCCATACCAGGTTATACTCTGTTCAGGAAGGACTGGGTGGAAGGAAGGAAGGACAGAAAGGAAGGAAGGAAGGAAGGAAGGAAGGAAGGAAGGAAGGAAGGAAGGAAGGAAGGGTGTGAGGATTTATGTAAAAGAAAGCACAAAAGCCACAGAAATACACAGAATTCAGGGATGGGGGGTCACCTGAGGTTGGGAAGCGGAGTCACTATTCAGACAAGCATGATCTACAGGCCTCCAGCACAGGGGGAGGCATTAGATAAGGAAATGTTAGAAGCAACTGGCAAAATGGCTGAAAAATGGGGAAGTGTTGGTGGGGAACTTCAATCTGCAGGATGTAAACTGGAGCCTCCCAGCTGTGGCTTCAGCTAAAAATAAGGACATCCTATACTCCCTGGAGGGAGAGCTCCTCAGGTAACTAGTCAGTGAACCTACTCGTGATGGGGAAATACTGGACCTGTATTTACTAACAAGGACAGTACTACAGACATCAAGGTGGGAAGACCAGTGATCACTGCACAGTGTGGTTCAAAATAAGAACAGCTGCCAAATCCAACTGCACAATGGCGAGAGTCCTGGACTTCAGCGGGGCTGATTTTATAAAGATGGGTGAATGCCTCAAGAATGACCTGGCAGGAGGAGATGACCTGGGGGAGTGTTGAAGTCCAGCAGGCTAACTAAACGAGAGCACAGTGAAGGCAAGAAACCTCTGCATCAAGCAAATAAGCAAAAGGAAGAGGAGACAAAGTACAGTTACGTAGGAACTTACCGTAACAGTAGATCTTCGAGAGAGACTCTTGCAGTAGGTAATTACATATAGGACTGAAGCCGGCTGGCGGCAGGACCCCACGGGAAACTTTCTAGCTAGCAGTCCCTGGCAAGGGACTGCCCCCATATCAGGTGACCGGCGTCATGTGACTTCGGTATAAAGGGGCGGTCCCGGACGCCCGCCTTCCAGTTCTTTCCTGCCACAGGCCTGGAAGGCCCGGACGAGAGAGAAGCAGATGTTTCCATTCCTGGAAAAAGAGCTGAAAAAACCTAGGGGGATGAAGGGCGGGAAGGTATTACCTACTGCAAGAGCCTCTCTCGAAGATCTACTGTTACGGTAAGTTCTTACATAACTGTACTATCTTACTTCGAGAGGGCTCTTGCAGTAAGTAATTACATATAGGACGGAATCCCAAGCAGTCTGGAACAAATAAAAGGCACCGGGAGGAGGAACTACTCCAAAAAATAGCAGAAGCCTTGCAATCCTCAACACAGGAGGCCTTGCAAAACAGCTAGCCCGAAGCCTGCTCTACGGCGAGAGGCAATGTCCAAACTGTAGTGTTTCGTAAAGGTATGGACAGAAGTCCAAGTGGCGGCAGCACAGATGTCTGCTGCAGATACATTCTTGAAACAAGCTGCAGAGGCCGCTACCTCTGACTTCACCCGGAAGGGTCTTGTTGTACTTGTCATAACAAAAAGTGATGCAATGAGCCAACCACTTCGACAGGCACTGCTTGGAAACAGCACTGCCTTCCCTTTTATGGGCAAAAGAGACGAACAACTGATCAGTCTTTCTGAGATCCTTTGTCCTGTTGGTGTAGTATCTCAGAATCCGGTGAACATGCATAGTATGGAGTAAATATTCTCCTTGGTTGGAGTACTGCGTGAAAAAGGCAGGTAACTCTATAGACTGATTTAAGGTAGACTCTGCTACCACTTTAGGTAGAAACTTAGGGTTCGTGTGAAGAGCCACTCGTTCTTTGTGAAAAATCAAATAGGGGATTTTACATATAAGGGCCTGGAGCTCGGAAATTCTTCGAGTGGAAGTAATGACCACCAAGAAAAGCGTCTTCCACAAAGAAACTTCAGATCTACGGTTGCCACAGGTTCAAAGGGAGGAAGGGTAAGTTTCTCGAGAACAAAGTTTAAGTCCCAAGGGGGAGCAGGAGTTCGGATGGGGGGCCTCAGATGAATGACCCCTCTAAGAAAGGTCTTGAAGACCTCTAATTGGGCAAACGCTATATCTGCAAAAGGAACATGGCAGGCTGAAATAGCGGCCATGTGCACTTTCAAGGAGGAATGACTGAGACCCAGGTCGAAGAGGTGACGTAAATATTCCAGCAGAACAGCCACTGAACAGGAGAAAGGCTCCACGTTCCTAGAGGTGGCCCAAATAGAAAATCTCTTCCATTTCATGGCATAAGTGGACCTAGTGGAGGATTTTCTAGCCTCCATCAGAATCTCCGCCACTTTTAGAGAGACACCAAAACGAGATTGAGCTAGGTCTGCAGGAGCCATGCATGAAGTTGCAGGGACTTGAGGCCCGGATGGACCAGGGTCCCCTGATCCTGGGTCAGCAAACCTCGAGACAAAGGAAGAGGAAGAGGAGGAACCTCTGAGAATTGTTGTAGAAGAGAGAACCAGATTTGCCTGGGCCAGAAAGGAGCGATCAGAATCATTCTCGCTCCTTCTGTGGTTAGTTTCTGCAATACACGAGGGACCAGAGGAATTGGGGGAAAAGCACAGACGAATCTGCCCTTCCAGTCTAGAGGCAGAGCGTCGCTCCAGAAAGCGCCTCGCTCTGGAACAAGCGAGCAAAAGGTGGGAAGTTTTGCGTTTTGAGGAGAGGTGAACAGGTCTACCTGCAGAGTCCCCCAAAGTTGAAAGATATCGTCTAGCACCTTTTGGTCCAATTCCCACTCGTGTGGTAGGGCAGAGGAGCGGCTTAGCTTGTCTGCCAGGGTATTGTCGACTCCTGGAACATGAATCGCAGTGAGGTGAAGGTTGTGTTGAGTTGCCCAGTCCCAAACCCTCATTGCTTCCCTGCATAGAGGGTAGGATCGAGTCCCTCCCTGCTTGTTGATGTACCACACCACGCACATGTTGTCCGTCTGGACGGCTAGGTGACCAGGTAAAATGTATTGGTGAAGGGCTTGGAGAGCATATAGTACTGCTCGAAGCTCGAGCACACTGATGTGGAGAGCTAGTTCCAATCTGGACCATAATCCCTGGGTTCGGTGAGGACCAAGATGGGCTCCCCAACCTTCGCCTGATGTGTCTGTGGTCAGAGTCTGGGAGTGGGGGGAGGATGACAGAAGGGAACCCCCCAAAACAGGTTCTCTCGAACCATCCACCATTGCAAGTCTCGTGCCATCGGCGAGGAGATCAGAACAAGATGATCTAGGTCATCTACAAGTTGATCCCACTGGGAGCAAAGAGTCCACTGAGAGATCCTCATGTGGAGTCGAGCCCTGGGAACAGTCGGAATAGCTGCCACCATGAGCCCCAGAAGACGGAGGACCGACCTCGCCGGAATGCTCCTGCGTTCTGATAGCAGGGAAATCTGTGACTGAAGAGAGGCCGCCCTGTCCGGAAGCAGGAAGGCCTTGCTCACTGTCATATTGAGGATAGCCCCGATGAACTGTAGTCTCTGGGAGGGATCCAGACGAGACTTGGAATGGTTGATGGTAATACCCAGGCAAGTAAAAACCTGCTGGGTGAGGGAGACAAAATGCAGGAGCTCCTCCCTGGATGAGGCCGCCAGGAGCCAGTCGTCCAGGTAAGGGAACACCTGAACTCCCATAGTACGCAGGTGGGCCGCTACCACAGCCAGGCATTTGGTAAATACTCGGGTGCCAAGGAAAGACCAAACGGGAGTGCCCGGAACTGGTAATGGTCCCCTTGAAACACAAACCGAAGATACTTGCGGTGAGAAGGGCGAATGGGAATGTGCATCCTGCATATCCAGCGCACAAAGCCATTGGCCCGGCCGAAGGAGGGGCAGAAGGGTCTGTAAGGAGAGCATCCTGAACCTTTTGTATTCCACATAAAGGTTCAAGTAGCTGAGATCGAGAATGGGTCTGAGATCTCCCATCTTCTTTGGGACCAGGAAGAAATGTGAATAGTAACCTGTCCCTTGAAGATGAAGGGGCACGGGTTCTATGGCCCTCTTCGCGAGGAGGGCAGAGATTTCTTCCCGGACCAAAGGAAGATGGTCCCTTGCGTATGACGACTTCAGAGGTGGGTGGCGGGGTGGTTTCTGTAGAAACTCTATAGAGTGCCCTTCCGCTATGATCTGGAGCACCCAGGAATCCATTGTTATCCTCTCCCAACCCGGAAGGTGGAGGGAGAACCTCCCTCCTACCGGTTCCTTTGGTGTGTCCGGAGGCGGTGGGAGAGGGGAGGAGTCAGGTGGTGTGGGGCAGCACCGCAGCTGGGGCACCCGCTGCTTTTTTGGGCGGGAAGGGACCTGGCAGCTGCAGGGGCCCGATGTTTAGTGGCCCGCCTTCCTTAGGGTTTCGCTTGTAGCTGACTGCGTCTATGAAAAAGACGGCGCTGCGGGTGATAGGGACGGTACATGGAATCCACGGATTTCAGAGCCGTCCCCTTCTCCTGCAAGTCGGTGATGATGTCCTTGACATCACCACCAAAAAGCACCGAACCCCTGAAAGGTGCTTCCTGGATCGCGGACTGCACCTCCAGGACCAAACCTCACACGCGGAGCCAGGCATGACGCCGTAGACTCGCGGCAAAAGCGGAGCTCCGCCCGGCAGTCTCCACTGCATCGTATGTCGTCTGCAGAATGTGGCGACTGGTCAAACGAGCAGAATGGACTAAATTGGCCAACTCCTGCTTGACTTGAGAGTCAGGTAAGGAGTCAATCTTAGATTCCGCCTGGGTAAGGATGGCCTTCTGGTAATCCCCCATATGAGCAACGTAATTTAGGGCCCGAATTCCCAGTGTGGAAGAGGCATAAATTTTTCTTCCATACTGGTCCAGGAGGCGAGATTCCTTATCCGGAAGAGATGAGCTTAAATGTTTCGGGTGCGCTGACCGGCCGTGAGCAGTGCTAATCACGACTGAATCTGCACGAGGGTGGGAGTCCAAATAGTCTACACCCTCTGGAGCCTGGTATAACCCGTTAGACTTCCTGGGAAGTGGGGCTAACGCCGATGGTTGTTTCCAAATTGCGGAAACAAGGTGGGCGTGAGGCTCGATCCAGGGTGGCACTAAAGTTGGGGCTGTCAGGGGCAAGTCCAGATGTTCGGCGAGTTTAACCCGCTGAGGATCTGGTTCCAAGGAGCGCCACTGATGAACTTCCTGGATTTTTCTGAGCAACTCCATAAAGGAAGGATCCTCCGGAGGAGACTTCAGAGGAATCCTCGGCCGGGGCTTGGATGGAGAGCGCAGCTCGTCATCTCTCTCGGAGCATCCGTCGGAAGATTCCGAGGAATCCGAGAGGGAAGAAGAAGAATCAGAAGCAGAACAAGACTCCCTAACACGGCTGGGGGCAGGAACAGGTTCCTTTGGGGGGAATCCCTGGACGAGTGTCCTGCCCCTCTCGGGATCCAGAAGGAAGGGTCCTGGAGTCTGGAGGCAGTGAGGGAGTGTGCCGCCTCGGGCGTACGGGAGCGGCACCATTGCCGTAAGGCAGCTCTCTACTTCCTTGGTGAGCTGAGCCTTGGCCTCAGCCCACCAGGAAGCCACAGTCTCCTGCAGATCCTCCGGCGGCCGTAGGGGCGGTGGAGGAGAAGGGAAAAAGTATACGGGTTGTACCCGTAAGGCGAGTATCCGAAACCCGGCTGCGGGAAAACCGGCGCCAGGTATTGTGGCGTCGGGTACTGCGGCGTTGGAGGGACCGGCATCGGGTACTGCTGCTCTGGATACTGCGGTCCTGGGTACGACGGCGTCAGATAAGACGGCGGGTACCCGGGCGCCGGAGGAGCTGCCGGAGCAGACGGCCCGGATGGTGTCCCCACGGGCGGGTCAACAGTAAGAGGCCTGGGGGAGCAGGGCCCAATGGTAGGGGAAAAACCCCTGATGGCATCGATGGGGCTGGTGTCGGGGCAAGCATCCGGGAGGCCGGCATCAGACCCGTTCCTTAGGAGGAAGGTTTGACGGAGGAGGAACATCCCGCATCGCCCGGGATGGGGAATCCCGGTCAGGCTGGAGTGACTTGGGCTCCTGGACGGCAGCGAAAGCTGCAGGGAACCGGCACGACGGGTGTCGGTGGGTCCGTTGTAGGTTCCGTTGTCCGTGCATGTCGGGGAGCCGACGCAGCATGCTAGTTTCGGCGGGCGCCGGGGAGCCGTGTCCATCTCATGGGGTCCCTCATCAGAGGCGGGCCGAGGAGGAGGAGCGGCCCAATCCGAGGGGGACAAGGTCGTGCACCACCCCGAAGGGTCGGGCGTCTTATCGACCTTCTCCCAGCGGACGTCGGAGGAGCCGACGTCCAATTTATGGGAGTCACCCGCAACAGTAGGCCGCAAGCCTGCGGCCGAACCGGGGGCGGAGGCCTCCTTTTGCCCGGAGGAGCCCGCAAGGCCCGAGCGTGAGCCAGACAGGTGGGCCGATGCCTCCTCCAAACCCTTGGAGGCTGCTGTCGGACGGTCCCCCGGAGGGGATGTTACCTGGGCCGCGACTCCGGCCGGAGTCGCAGACGCAGGAGGCCTTCTCCGGTGCCTCCTGTCCTGCTTTTTGGCGATGTCCTTCCGGAGAAGTGGACGCCTGCCTGAGCTTCTTCAACTCTTTTCCATCGAAGACATCTTTTCTTTGAAAGATGGGCTTCCAGGGACTGTTACGCTGCTTTGCAGGTAGCCGCATTGAAATGTGAGGCAATCAGCGGGCACTTGTCGACTGGGTGGTCGGGGCCTAGGCAAAGAGGCAGAGGAAATGGTCAGCCCTGTGTGTGCACTTGGCCGTCATAATGAAGTCACACTTGTTTTTGTGCTTGAGGGTGGAGTGCCTACACCGACAATGACCTGACGATAGAAGGAAAAATAATTTTAATTTTAATTTCGGTAAAACCGATGAAAGAGCAGGGCTGACGAAGCACGAACTTTACCGCGAGGTGCTGCACGAGCTAACGGCGGAAAAGAACTGGAAGGCGGGCGCCCAGGACCGCCCCTTTATACCGACGTCACATGACGCTGGTCACCCGACGTGGGGGTGGTCCCTCGCCAGAGACTGCTAGCTAGAAATTTTTCCGTGGGGTCCTGCCACCGGCCGGCGTCAGTCCTATATGTAATTACCTACTGCAAGAGCCCTCTCGAAATAAGATCTATGATTCTCGAATGAGGCAGCAGGAAAGGCAAAGGCTAAAAGAGTAGCATTCAGAAGGTATAAGGAGACCCAGAGAGAGGAGGATAAGGAAGTGTGTCAGGGAAAACAGAGGGAGGCAGGGGAAAGCACTAAGGTGCGCAAAGGCGCAAACCGAAGAAAGAATAGCTCAGGCAGTATCAAAAGAGGATAAGACTTTTTTTTTTTTTTTTTTTTTTTAAGAGATGCTAGTGAAAGAAAGGAAGACTAAGGGAGGGATTGAAAGGTTGGGGGGACTGTACGGAGGGGGACCAAGAAAAGGCAGACTTCTTGAACAAATACTTCTGCTCAGTGTTAGGAGTGGAAGGAGAGGGACTGCGAAAAAGCATCAGGAGCTTTGATGGGAGGGAAGTGGGCAATAGTCCTTTCTCTGAGGAAAGAGTCCAGAAAGCACTCACTAACCTGAAGGTCAACAAAGCTATGACAGATGGGGTGCACCCAAAAGTGCTGCGAGAGCTACTAGCTTCACCTCTGACAGACCTATTTAACAGATCACTGGAGACTGGAGTGGTCCCGGAGGACTGGAGAAGGGCAGATGTAGTCCCACTTCACAAAATGGGGGCAGGGAAGAGCGAGGCAATTATAGGCCTGCCAGGCTGACATCAGTGGTGAGTATGTTAATGGAAACATCAGTAAAGGACAGGATTGTGGAATATCTGGAATCAAATGGGTTACAGTATCCGAAGCAGCATGAATTCACAGGAGGGAGGTCATGCCAAACAAATCTGATAGATTTCTTTCACTGGATGACCAAGGAATTAGAGCAGGGTGGAGCGGTGGACATGACCTAGCTGGATTTCAGCAAGGCTTCTGACACCGTTCCACAATGGAGACTGGTAAGCAAGTTGGGTAGCTTGGTTAAGAAACTGGTTAGAGGACATCAGACAGAGGCAGTGGTAAACAGAGTTCACTCCAAGGAAGGGAGGGTGACTGGCAGGGTACTCAGGATTCAGTGCTGTGACCGTTCCTTTTTAATGTTTTATTAGCGACATGGCAGAGAAGCTAGAAGGAAAGGTCTGCCTTTTTGTATGCAACACCTAAGATCTGCAAGAGAGTGGATATTTTGCAGGGGAGTGGAAAGGAAAGACAGAGATCTGAAAAACTGGAGGAGTGGTCAAGGGTATGGCAGAAGAGTTTTAATGCAAAAAAGTGCAAAATAATGCACTTAGGCCACAGAAAACCAGAGGCAGAGTACAAAATTGGTGGTGTGATACTGACAACGACCAAGCAGGAAAGAGACCTGGGGGTAATCCTACTGGATGACCTAAAGGTGGTAGGGCAGTGTGACAAGCCAGTCAGGACGGCTAGTGGGATGCTGGGGTGCACAGGATGGAGTATCACCAGCAGAAAAAGGGAGGTGGTGTTATTCCTATGTAGATCGCTAGTAAGACTCCACCTTGAGTAGTGTGTCCAGTTCTGGACACTGCATCTGAGGAAGGACACAGAAAGGTGGTCCAGAAGAGTGCTAGCCAAATGGTCCAGGGTCTGCATAAAAAGCCCTACAAGGAGAGGCTAAAGAAGCTCAATAGGTACACCCTGGAGGACAGGAGGAAGAGGGAGGATATGACAGAGACCTTTAAATACCTCACAGGGATTAACAAGGTACAAGAGGGAAGTATTTTTCAGAATAAAATGAGCTCTGGAACAAGGGGACATGATATGAAGATGGGGGGGGGGCGGTTGGTTCAGGAGAGATGTGAGGAAGTATTTCTTCACAGAGAGTGGTGCATTCCTGGAACAGCCTTCCAGCTGAGGTAGTGGGGCAATAACTGTGGTAGGGTTCAAAAATGTCTGGGACAGGCACAAGGGAATCATAGGGGTAAGCAAAGGGGGAGGGAGAGACAGCACTGTAGATCACAAGATGACCTCCACACACAAATACATTAACTGCTACCCAAGACGGTGCCACTACAATAGCATGGCCAAAGGGCATGGGACCCTACAGGATTGCTCATTCCTCCTCCTCACAGAAATTTCCATGCTCCTCAGACACTGCCTCTCCGTAATAATACCCCAGCTCCTACCTTATTGTGTTTTCTGTGAGGCTTAGGGGATGACACCCTCACCACGACCAAACAGAGTGTGGGCTTAAGCAGCAACCTGCAACACAGATACCCCCTGCTGCCTGTAGCTCTGTGGTTTTCTGAAGTCCCTGTCGATCCTGAGCTGCAGTAGTCTGAAGATCCAAACTGGAAATGATAAAAACCAAAGAAAATATCCACTTGCTGAGGAACATGTGGCCCTGCACAGTAAGGACCTGTCTACCAGCTATGCCGTATTAAAATGACCGAGGCAGTCGGGGAAGGGATGTGCTCTGAGACACAAGTTCTCAGACTTTCACAGTGAGCCTCCCCAAAGTCATGGAAAAGAGCTCAAGCCCCCACAACTACAGAAATAATCTTGGACCTCCAAAAAAGATATCCTGCTTTGCACAGTACACCAGGAATAAATAAAATGCCTTTGAGTTGCCTTCAGAGTTTACTCTCATTTTATTCACGTTATTGTTCTCCTCCTCTGTAACCATCTCCCTGGCTTAGCCTACTCACTCCACTCTCCTAACTCTTGGATGCTTTTTACCCCTTGTTGCAATACCGCCATGGGTCAAGACTACTTTCTGGGGACTTAGTTAAATCTGAATCACTGGACCCGGACTGGACAAAAACAGTAATAGCTGGACTAGTTAGACCAATGGACCAGGCAAAACCTGTGCGGTCTGGCTTTTCCAGCTGGACCAGTGGATCTGGTTTTTGTCATTTTGATCCCTCCATTCTGGTTGGTACAGATTTCATCCAGGTGAGGGTATGGGTGAAATCTGTACTACCAGACACGGACCAGACCTTTTACTATTCTGGTCTGGTCTAAGTTTGGCGGTCTGGATTTCACTTATATCCTCACCCAGAAGAAATCCAGACCAGCCGAAATAGATGGATCAAAATGGTACAGGACCCACTGGTCTGGCCAGAACAGCCAGATAACGCAAGTTGTGCCCAGTCTGGTTGGACCAGTCAATCTGGATTTTACCATTTGGGTCCAATCAAGGGGTCTGGATTTTATCCATACCCTGCTTTCT
Source organism: Neoceratodus forsteri (assembly GCA_016271365.2). NCBI lineage: Eukaryota > Metazoa > Chordata > Ceratodontiformes > Ceratodontidae > Neoceratodus > Neoceratodus forsteri. The sequence continues at coordinate 647,684,967 of CM028131.1, forward strand.
CTGTGAGTTTCCCCTCCTACCTACTATATGGAACAACCTTAATAACTCATACACACACACACACACACACACACACACACACACACACTTTTACTCTGGTCTTAAGCACCTTCTCAGGGATAACTCTGCTCCCTTCTGCTCTTGTTCCTAGTACCTGTCTGCTTAACCTTTGAATTTGCACTGTTCTGCCACCAATCTAATCAGTCAGTTGTGAACTGCATATTGTTCCTGCCTGTTTGCACTATTTTTTATTGTGCATTGCAGTGTTCCTATTTTTTTCCTCTATTCTTCACTTTGCATTGTTGGACTGTTTTGCAGTTACCTGTGAATTGCAGTCACTACATGTACCTCCCCCCTTGGGTCATACCTGGAAATAAGCTATGACTCAGTGACCTTTCCTGGTCGACCATTTGTACAAACTGTAAATAAATATATTTACCTGTCTACATCCACTTTCATTCTGTCTCACCCCTTCACACAAAACGTCGGAAATTCACAATTTAAATCCAGTACATTTTTAGACTTGTTTGAGCCTCCCCTGGAAGACGCTGGGGGCTCCCTTTGGATGCTAACCTTACCATTTGAAAAACACTGGTGTAAGACTTTTCTCAGACCTTTCTATCGGTCCCAGCTAGCAGGGGAGAACAGCCCATGCCAACTGCCTGTCTACAGAAGCTGATACACAAGAGATGGTTTGCTACCAGTCTAGTTATATTATCTTGTTTTTAGTGTTGTGATCCCTACATTAGTATGTTTATATTTCCAGTTCAGGAGAAAAATCTGTTATTTCTCACTTGACCACATGCTTATTACCTTGAATTATAAGACAAGCAAAAAAGAAAAGGCAGGGAAATCAGAAAATGTAAGGATCAAGTAGTTAGCCAAGCATCTCTTACCTTAAAGCCCAGCTGTGCAGCTTTGATAGCTGCCACATAACCTCCGCGGCCTGAACCAATAACTGTAACATCAGCATCAACTGGGTAAAAAAAAAAAAAGGAGAATAATATGAACTAAATGTCAAAACAAACAAAAAACTTTCTGTTTTGAAAGCGATATTTAGCAAGCAAGCCAAATAAAAAAAAATAAATAATTATTTTCACTTACACTAAAAGACAAATCAGCACCACTAAAAGAATATTGGGATACAGGAACTAACAAGATTGTGTTTGTACTTTATTTTGACTTTCAGATTAAACTATAATTTCAAATTTTCAAGTGCATCTACTTACATAATAATTCAGCCCTATACAACAGATTACGAAGATATCCAATATTCAGTCATAAAGTTGCACAACTGAATTACATTTCTGAAGTTAAGATGGGTATTACTGGGTTGGGAATCAACAAAAAATAAAAATGTCTACACTGATACAGCCGGTGCACAGAAACAGTCACACTAGGGAGGATTTACCAGAGTGTAAAAAAAACAAAATAAAACTGCGTAATAACCAGTAATTGCTACATAAAAAAAGGTTTATTTGTATTCGCCAAACACATGAAGCGTGGCACAAAATCCCAGTGTTTCACATCCCACTGGTGATACTTAGCTTGAAATAATATTCTGCCTGCTGTTGAGGTGGCCCCTTCCATACCAGTGACCTGGTTTTGTGCCACCCACTTAGGCAGTTACTATAGACCAGTTGACGGGGAGAGGGCAAAAGATCACAGAAAGCAGGTATATGTCAAACTTGTGAAATGTTTCAAGTTGGATGCCACAAAGTTGGTGTAGGGGTCAACCCGTTTCAATGCATTCCGCAGTGACACTGACCAAGAGCTGCAATCTTGGATTTGCAAGTTTTAACAGAACACTAAAATAAGCAAGAGGGTGCACACCGCAAAAGGAACAGAGCAGTTACAAAGGGACTGGGACAGACTGGTCAGGTGGGCTAAGAGATGGCGTTGCAACTGAATGTTTCTTAGTGTGCAGTGATGCATCTGGGGAAAAAAACAAAACTAAAGAAACAAGAATTACCTAAAAGAAAGGAAGCTCAGGGTGACAGACCAGGAAAGGGACCTTAGACCCATACTGCCAACAATTTACAGCCAGGAGTGAGTGCAGTGTGAAACAGAAGCAAAATGGAGTACATAAATTTCTTGGATGCTATAGGAAGCACTTTGTATGCAAGTCAAGGAAGATCTGCAAGAGTTTCATTGCTACTACCACCCCCTTCAACCGCTCCACCGAGGAGGGACTGCTAGAGATTCCCAAGATCCAACTTGAAGATCTCTGGAGCCCGTGCATTTGCTTTTGTGGCTCCTACCCTGTGGAATTCTCTACCTCCTCAGATAAGAAGGTGCCTGATTGTGGATAGCTTTAAAGCTGCTCTCAAAACCTATCTATTTTCTCCTGCCTGTTTTAATTGGTTTTAAAATTTTATGGTTTCAGATGTTTGTAAAAACGCTTAGTATAAAGAAAGTTGTTATTATTATCATGCTGCTGCTCAGGTCACTAGTTCGGTCACATCATACTATCTGTTCTGGGAACCATACCACTGTTTGTGGCTTTAGTACCAAAGGGGGAAAAAAGATAGCCACTAGGGGCCGTAGCAAACAAATGAAGGGGATCAACTGGGTGAAGGGTGACAAAGAAAACACTTCTACTACTTTACTCAGAGGGTACATAAAACAGTCCACAGAGGCTGTGGTAGAAGTGGGAACAACACTTTCGGCCCCTGTACAGTTCTTTAGTAAGACCTCACCTGGAGTACTGTGAATAGTTCTAGAGCCCACAGCTAAAGGACAGGGACATCTTGGAATTTATTCAGAAAAGAAAACCAAGAAAATTCAGGGGTAGCAGGACAAGGCATACGAGTAGCGGCTGAAGAGTCTCTCCTCAATATACAGAGATACAGATGAGGCCGCGGGGGTGGGGCATAATCGAGATCTTTAAGTACCTAAGGGGTATTAATAAAGTGGACAGTAGTGCCCTGTTCACAAGAAGTGAGGGCAAGGTAACAAGAGGCCATGGATGGAAACTGGTGGTGGGGGAGGGGAGCTTTAGGAGTGACATATGGAATTCTTTCTATATGTCCCTTCATCCCCCATGTGCATATTGTATGACCCTGAGCAAGTCACTTAACTTCCTTGTACTTCCAGGTCGCACCTGGAAACAAACTCCAGCTTAAGTGTGCCTTTCCTGATTAAACAATTTCCCCTTTCCCTTTCCTTTCTAGAAAGGGTTGTGGAGAACAGGAATGCATTGCCAGAAGAAGTGAACCACATACAGCATGTAGCCAGCGTCAAACAAAGGTGGGATAGGTAGAGGACAGAAGTCCAGACTAGAACAGAAAGGAATGGTGGGCAGTAGAGAGAGGGGGATGAGTGGACTCAGGAGGGGGTTACTGAAAAACAGCCTGGACCATCGGTAGACTAGCACTAGTCTAACATTAGGCAGGTCTGGCCGCAGGCAGGCACTGGGCTGACTCAAGAGGCCATTAAGCCTTTTTCTGCCATTAACATCTGTCTCTCTATGTTAAGCCCAAATTGGATATGTAGAGGAGAGTGAGAAACCGTGTCGGGGGGAAGGGGGTGGAGAGAGATGGTGCCAATAGGCTGATAGGCCTGCTTCAGTCTTACAATCCTATAATGTTTCACTGGTAACAGCACCAGACACTAGGCCCTAAAGGAGGATGTCCCTAAAAGCCCTGTAAAGTGGGACAAGCTTGCTCAGGCTTATTTTTTTGTGTCAATGCCTATATCAAAATTCTGGGCTAATGCCTTTGCCAAAATATATGTTTTTGCACCATATGGTGGGCATGACCTATTTTCATCTCCAGTAGTGCCAAACAGTTTTAAAAATGTTGTTTTATTTATTTGAAAACTTGTAACCATCCAGGTGAGGCACGCTGAACAAGGGCTCATTTCCAGGTGCGACCCAGCGAAAAGGGATACAATAAATCAAGAACGGCAGTAGAGAAGCATACCAAAGATAAAGAGCAAACAGGGAGCACGTCAACAAGATGCAAGTGCAAATAACAATGGTGAACAGAAATTGGTTCTATGAGCAGCACCAACACTCAATTAAAATGACAAAAGCAGGTTTATTTATTTATTTTTTAATAACAGGAAAAATACACTAGACATATACACATATTTAATATATGGATCTTAAATAGCACTTGAAAGTATTCAAAAAAATCCCAGTAATACCATTGGTCCCTCGCTGATAATATCACTGTTATACAGTTATAATATCATCGCTCGAATGTGATAATACTATTGTTCCACACCTGAATTTATCACCACCACCAAACAGTGGAATGCCCACAAAGATGCTGTCTCGCCCTGGCCATCCTAAGCATGGTTCTCGATTGATTGCTTTTGATGTGTAGGCAGGCAGAACAATTTTAAAAACATGGCGGCTCGCTCTGTTGCTTAGCGAGACCATACTGCCTCTCCATGTTTCTTCACATATTTTTTTTTTCTCTCCTCTTGGAAATAAAGGAATTATCTGGTTGAACCTGCAGTGCGGTGCCCAAAAAGAGAAAAGTAGGACTACCTACCAATTGTTGTTCAAGGTGCTTATGGCGGGGCCAAGAGCGGAGGCGGGTGGGGTGGAGCACAGCAGGGTGGGGCGAGAGCAAGACTATGAGACGGTCAGCCAGGACCAAGAGTCATTCACTGAAGTGACTGACCGCCACAAAACGAGAAAAAAACAAACTTGCATCCATATATTAAGAAAATAACAGCTTACTGTACATGACAAGGGGTAATTCCATCTCGAGGTTCTGGGAACATGGGAACCTCTCAAGTTTGAGGTTCCCATACTATGTCCCTATAACCTCTCGGTGGAATTGCTCCCTTGTAATGCACAGTAAGCTATCCATCATTCTATATTTTATATATATATACATACACACACACACACACACATATAATATATATATATATATATATATATATATATATGTGTGTGTGTGTGTGTGTACACACACACATAGCATATATCTATCATTCTATATATGACTATTTTCAGGTACAACCGGGACTCATACAAGTGCAGCAGTTGTAGTGATTTGAACTGACCTCGGGGGGCCCACAGTAGGGGTGAAAAGGACACCATGTGCAGGTTACGTAGGGGGCTGAAAGGAGCAGGAGGGGGAGAGGTGGAGTTCTAGCTGGTGCCTAAGGGAAACAGGGGAAGGTGACAGACAGACAGAGGAGGGGAGCTGGTTCAAAAGGGAGGAAAGGTGCTAGGAGAAGGTTGACTGCCCAGAAGAGTGAGGGTGGGGGAGGGAGAAGATGCGAGGATCCCTGCAGCAAAGGGAGTATAAGGCAGAGAGAAAGGGTGAGAAGAGTGTGGCTAGGTAAGATGGTAGAGACCCAAAGAAAAAATTACTCACCTTAGTAATGTTGTTTCTTCTAATGGAGTCTTGCTATATTATGACTATTGCAGTTTGCCCCAGCCTTAGAACTGCTCCGGAGGTGAAAGAGTTAACTTCCATGCAGAGCATGGAGCTTAGAGCGTGAGCTCGGTTCAGAAGCTCTGTTTGGCTGGTTTCAAACCGAAACAGTCAGATCTTTACGAGCAAAAACTCACTAAGGTTCGGTGTGGAAGCTGTAACCTACACTAACCAACTGGCTACTAATATATTAACATATTTTACTGGTCCCAACACAAAGACTCAAGTCAGTGGACCAGAAAAATTAAGATAAAATAACTAAATGAACACAACAACTAAACATGAAAGAGGGCATCAATAAATGCCAACAGAGGACTACCCACCCCATACCCCAAAGTAGGAGTTCTGAGAGGGGAGGTTGGGGAGGTCATATATAGCAAGACTCCATTAGAAGAAACAACATTACTAAGGTGAGTAATTTTTCTTCAAACAACATAAGTCTTGCTATATTATGACTATTGCAGACTACACAGCAGTACCTCCATGGAGGAGGGACAGAACCTACTTAGGGAATAGGCTCTGAAGCACGGCTGAGCCAAACCGAGCATCCCTCCTGGCCTGAATATCCAGGGAGTAATGCTTGGTGAAAGTGTGTACTGTCTTCCAAGTAGCTGCCTGACATATCTCCAAGACAGGGATGTCTCTAGCAGCAGCTAGAGATGCAGCTGTACCTCTGGTAGAGTGAGCCCTCAGGCCTGAGGGGGGAACCTTACCCAGCTTTTGATAGCAAAATTGTATACAAGAAATGATCCACCTGGCAATGGATCTTTTAGTGGCAGGTCTCCTTCCCAACCTCACCAAAGGGAGAAACAGTTGGAGGAGTCAAACCTGTGACCCTTAGTACGCTCTATGTAGTAACTTAGGGCCTCTTAACATCTAAGCTGTGCAGCCTCCTCTCACCAGAGGAGGAATGGTCAGTGAAGAACACTGGAAGTGAAATAGACTGGTTAAGGTGGAAATCTGAAACCACCTTAGGCAAAAACTTCCTGTTAGTCCTGAGGACCACTTTATCCCTGTGAAAGGAAATAAAGTCAGTTTCTACTGATAAAGCCTGTAACTCACTTATACTGCCTGGCAGAAGTGATGGCTACCAGAAATACAGTTTTCCAAGTCAAATACTTAAGCTCTGCCAAGACAGAGGCTCAAAGGGGGGTTGCATTAGCTGAGCAATGCATACATTAAGATCCCAAGCCGGGGCAGGGTCCCTGAAGGGGATTGGTGTGAAGCAATCCTTTAAAAAACTTGGAAAATACAGGATGAGCAGAGAGAGAGAGAAGAGGGCTTCCCTGCTGAAATGAAGGCAGAGACAGCAGCCAAGTGCACTTTCAGGGTGGCTGGTCTCAGTCCCAAAGAATTAAGATGGACCATGTAGTCCAATACAGTAGGTAGATCAGCAGATTCTGGGGAAACATGCTTCCCGGAACACCATATGGAAAACCTTTTCCACTTGGAGTTATAGGTAGCCCTGGAGGAAGGCTTCCTAGCAGCCTTCAGGATTTCGAGAACACTTTGAGAAAGTTGCAAATCAGCAAACTCTAACTGCTCAAGAGCCAAGCCTTGAGGTTGAGGGATTTGAGATTCGGATACCAAACTCTCCCCTGAGCACAGGTTAACAGATTGTGGTTCCTGGGGAGACACAGGGGAAGATGGACTGCTAAGGACAGAAGGAGTGGGTACCAGGGCTGCCTGGCCCAGTCTGGAGCAATCAGGATCCATTTGCAGGGCTGAGACCTAATTTTGATGAGTACTTTGAACAGGAGAGGGAAGGGGGGAAAGGCATAAAGAAACTTCCTTCCCAATCGAGGAGACAGGCATCCAGGGGAACTGAGCCCAACACTGGGGGCCTGCAACAAAACAGTGGAAGTTGATAATTGTCTGGGGCTGCGAAAAGATCTATCTGAGGAGTGCCCCATCTGGCAAACACTATCCCCAGTACTAGGGGATCCAGTGACCATTCGTGATGGCCCTGGGAAATCCTGCTGAGGGCATCTGCCAAGACATTGTCCTTGCCTGGGAGGTGAACTGCTATGAGGGAAGTGTTCAGGGAGTAAGCCAGAGACCAGAAAGCTCTCAAATGGAACTGAATGTCCCTCATCTGAAATCTTGCTCCTTGCACCACGGTTGTGGAGGCAGCCATGTGCCCTAGGAGCTGCAGGAAATGCCTTGCTGGTCGAGAAACCTGCAGAGTGAAGGAGGCGGCCAGGGCCACTAAGGTCCTTACCCTTTCCAAGGGAAGGAAGGCTCTGGCCTGCTTTGTATCCAGTTCTCCGCCTATAAAGGTGAGTACCTGGACAGGTTCCAAAACTGACTTTGGAAGATTGAGAAGAAACCCCAGAGAGGTAAGCAGCTGCTGGGTAACTAGCAGGTGTGATCTGACCTGGTCTGAAGACTGACTCACAATGAGCCAGTCGTCCAGGTAGAGAAAAATGGCAATCCTTTTGCCTTCTTAGGTGAGCGACTGCTACTGCCAAACACTTTGTGAACACCCTTGGGGCAGACGTAAGGCCGAAGGGCATTGCTCTGAACTGATAATGGCCTGAGGTGCAGTTCAATCTGAGGTACTTCAATGGGAGCTTCTGATAAGAACATGGAAGTAGGCATCTTTGAGGTCCAGGGAGGCTAGCCAGTCCCCTGGCCTTAGGGAGGGTAAAATCATTCCCAGTGTCACCATTTTGAACTTTGGCTTTAAAGGTGCTTGTTTAGATATCTTAGATCCAGGATAGGCCGCCACTCTCCTGTCTTTTTTGGGGTAAGGAAGTACCTGGAGTACAGACCCTTGCCCTGGTGAAGGGGAGAAACCTTTTCTACAGCTCTGAGAGCCAGGAGGGTTGAGACTTCTGTTTCCAAAGCAAGAGTCTTTAAAGGGTTTGCAGGTGGAAAAGATCTGGCTCTCATCTTTTAGTTTAGTTTAGTTTATTAGTCTAGGAATTAATACCTTTGAGCCAGGGCTCTTTTACAAAGGTTCCACGTAACAAAGAACATTTAACAAAGCACGATACACATTACAGGTAAAACCAGACAGGAAAGTTACATCATAAATTTGCTATTAACAGTATAAGGCAGTAACATCTTTGGAAATTTCTTGAAGCTGAGAACCAGACCCTGGCTCACTACTTCCAGGACCCACCTGTCTGAAGTTAAAGACTGCCAGTCCTGGACGAAGTGAGCCAACCTGCCCCCTACAGGTAGTGGAGAGCCGACCCTGGGCATCCCATCAGGGTGCCTGTTTGGCAGGGGCTTTAGGCTGAGGGGTGGGAGCAGGCCTGCTCGAACCCCGCCTGCCTCTCCTCTGAAGAACCCCTCTGTACATAGGCTAAGAGGAGGGGCCTGAGTCTGGTAAAAGGCCTGTGAAAGGCTACCCCTACCCCTAGGGGGCTCGAGAGTGACTTGCCGCTCCTTGGCTTGTGCACCTGCAAGTGGTTCTATATTCATCCATTTTCTTCATAAATTCTCTGTCTGCTCCCCAAACAGAGAATTTCCCACCACAGGAAAATCCATAGCCTTAGACTGGTATCCTTGTGACAAAGTAGTACACCTGAGCCAGGACAATCTGCGAAAAGCCACAGATGTAGCCATGACTCTAGAGGATACATCATTAGAATCCACTGCAGCATGGAATTGCACCTTAGATGCCGCAATACCATCAAGAGCCACCTGCTCCAGCTCCTTAAGTAGCTGGCCAGGGACCTGTTTGGCTAAGGCCATGACAGTATCCCATCTAGATTTCTGGTATCTTGCAACATAAGCCATATAGTTAGCTTGTCTGAGTCCCAAGGATGCTGCCATGTATTGTTTTTGGCCATGGCATCAATCTTCCTGGAATCCTTGTCAGGAGATGTGAAGCCAGTGGAATATTAGCTTTATCACAGGCTGCAGCCTGAACTACTAACATGACTGCATTGCTGCGAAGAAAATCTGTATCAGGACCTGACAAAAGTGTACCTCCTGTCCATCTTTTATCCACAGGAGGTACAGAATTAGGAGCTTTTAAAATTGTTACTGTTTGTTTTCTAAAGGATTTATGTAAAGGATGGACAACCCTGGACTCTGGATATCCATCATCTCCACATAGTCAGACTCCTCTTGCTCATCCAACGCCTCCTCTAAGGGAAACTGGAGGGTCTCAGCAACTTTTTTATAAAACAAAAAATGAGAAGGGGACTCAGAAAGCCTAGGGGGAGACTCACCTGAAGGTCTGTCTGGGGAGATGTCCGGTTCAATGGGCACATCCAGACTTTCAAAATCATATTCACACTGATCATAATCCTCATCCCCCTCCTCTGGTTCATAGAACTCTTCTATATCATAATCCTGAACCACTGGAACCGACCGAACCGACCTTTTGCCAGACCGTGGCGGTTCGGAGGGAACCGGGGACAGGGACGGGACAATCTGTATTGCCCTGGCTATCTCAGCAGCAGTTGGAGAAGGAATTTTGGACTCCAAACCTGCTGATTTTTTAGATTTCTTTGCTGGAACCGGCTCCTCAGAGCCAGCTTTTCGTTGCCGAGGAAGTCTGCCCTGGTCAGAGGCACTCCTCCGTTCGGATGGCACGAACCGGGCTGGCCATCCAGGTCAGCAGACTTTTGGCCCTCTCGTTTCCTGAGCCTGCCTCACTCTCTTGTCCAGGGTGGCTGCAGGAAATTTTTACAAATCTGGCAGTCTGAATTGAGGTGGTCAAACCCCAGACAATAGACACATGTAGTGTGTGCCGGAGCCTTGGCAAAGGCTTCCCGCAGACACTACAGTGTTGAAACCCAGTGGGCCCGGTTTTTCTTTTGGGTTTCTCAGACATGATGCCAGCCTAACCAACCAACTTGCCCTTTTGATGGCAGTGCCAGGCAAGACACCCTTATCGGTTCCAAACCGTGTCCACGGTCGTGGAAAAAACCGTAATGAAATCCGTTTTTTTTAGAACCGAAGAACCGAGACAGACTTCTAAAAAGCCTTAAAAGGCTTTAAACTTATATTTAATATAACTCGATCGGTTCAACCGAACCGATAATACTTTTACAAGTTCCATACAGAAAAACCCTATCTATTACTTACGATTACCATAGACAGAGCCTGAACCGATCGGTTTTGCGGTTAAAATGATGAAATCGCGGTTAAATTAAACCGAGAAATAGTGCTTTAAACTGAAGAAATGAACCGAGCAACAGGAGGAATCTCCGGAGCGACTGTTCAGTGAGGCGGAGTAAAGAATCTGACGGTTTCGGTTTGAAACCATCCAAACAGAGCTTCTGAACCGAGCTCGCGCTCTAAGCTCCATGCTCTGCATGGAAGTTAACTCTTTCACCTCCGGAGCAGTTCTAAGGCTGGGGCAAACTGCAATAGTCATAATATAGCAAGACTTCATGTTGTTTGAACCAGTATTTGGAGATAAAGAAAGTGCAGTGGGACTGGTAGGGGGAGGACAGATAGGGAGGAGCACAGAAAAGCAGTAATGGGGGATTGGTAGCAAATTAACAGAAGATGTTACAGAGGGTGTCCAGTCTGGCAAGGGAAGAGGAGGGGGCAGTCCTGCAGACCACATCTGCGTAGTCAAAGACTTGGAGCACCATTTTGATAAACAATTCCCGAAAGACCTGCGGGGACAAGCAGTTTTTGTTACCGTACAAGGCTCCAAGTTTGGGGCAAAGATTGGTGTGGATGGCATTGCTAAGGGCGGAGAAGTTAATTTTACTCTCAAGAGGATGGACAGTCACTCAGCAAGCTGCCTTGCCAAGGGTAGGGGATACATCTACAGTAGCTGCAAGCTGGTTGCTACTCTGGAGAAGCATGTTGCTGGTCTGGAATGGCAACTGGCTGCTGTGCCACTGGGTCACCAGGATAAGAGCTGTGCAATGCACACCATCCTGATACCTGCCTATGTGGAAGTGTGGGGGGGGGTACATCTGTGGCCACACCAGGGTGGTCGAGTCTCTCAAGAGGTACACTGCCACGCTTGAGTGACAGCAGGAGGCACCAGAGCGACACAGGTAAGTGACCAGACAGTAAAGGAAAGGGGGGGGTATGAGAGATAGACAAGACTAAGTACTCTGGCACTAGGCTTGGGAATGGTGGTGGTCAGTGACAGGTAAAGACTGAATACGGTGGAAGGTGCTGTGGTCCCTAGTGACAAGGGATGGATTGGAGTGGAGAAGGAAGTTTGCAGGCATGGTCATAAGGGAGCACCAGTGCCAGTGGACACCAGCAACAGAAATCAACATCTGGCTGACCAAGCTGAGTAAGGGAGTGAACAGGAAGACGGGCTGGTGGGGGCAGTGTAGACATCATGGTATCCAAACTGCCAAGAAGGCATAAGGAAAAAGATAAGGGATGGGGCAGAAAAGTAACAGTCATTGGGGACTCCATAGTTAGGTAGTAAGTGAAGTGGAGGGGGCATTGTTGGACCAGGATGGTCGCTCAGATAAGATGGTTTGCCTTACTGAAGACCCATGTCCAACAAGTGTTACCCAGCTCCAAGCAATGCAACAGGGGGAAGGAGGAGAGCAGACTATCATTGTCCATGCTGGCATGAATGATACGGGGAACACAAATCCTGAGGACATGAGGAGGTCATTCACTGAACTAGGGATGCTCCTGAAGGAAAAGGTACAGTGTGATGTTTCTGAGATCCTACGGTCCTGGGGACTAGTGAGGAACATGCAGCAGCAGACCATTAGGCCAGTTAATGCTGGACTCTGGTACGAGAGGAATGGCTTCATTTTGCTAGTAAACTTGAGGATCTTCTGGGGCACAGGAGGACAGCAAGCCCAAAATGGACTGCTTCTGCTTCAGTTGAGAGTACAGATAATAGCCAGAAGAAAGAAAGGAAATCTGGTGGTGGTGGGGGGGGTTAAAATGAGAGGGAGGGGGTTAGAGGACTGCTGCAGATCACCAAGGGCAGAAAGCAGATGTAGGGAAGCACAGCAGAATACAGGAGTGCCACGAGAGGGATACCAAGTTATTTGAGACTTTGGGGGGGGGAGGGGGACTTAGAAACATAGATAATGATGGCAGGAAAAAACCACTGGTCTATCCAGTCTGCCTATAAATCCTAACAAACCTAGGACTTGTTCATACAGGTTCTAACCCACACTATGCACCCCCTATGCTCCCCACCCTACCACTATCACCCTGAGCAACCATTAAGCCCTTCACTCTTTCCCAGCAGTGTTTGAAACCACTGATAGCTTTGGCATCCACCACATCAGCAGGCAGATTGTTGCCTGGCTTCACCACCCTTTCCACAAAATAAAGCTTTCTCACTTCCTTCTTGAATCTCCCCCATCAGTTTCCACTTATGCCCCCATGTTCTTGATCCACTACTTGTGCGAAATAGTTCCTTGCAGTTTACCTTGTTCATTCCTTTCAGGAATCTGAAGGTCTCCATCACATCTCCCCTCTGTCATCTGGCCTCCAGAGAGTACATTTTCAGTGCCTTGAGCCGATCCTCATAAGATCTGCCCTGCTGGACCCGAATCATTCTGGTCATCCTATGCTGCACTGCCTCCAGCCTGTCCTTTTCTTTCCTTAGGTGAGGACTCCAGAACTGGGCACAGTAGTCCAGGTGGGGTCTCAGAAATTATCTGTAGAGAGGCAGTAATACCTCCTCCTTTCTGCTGTCAATACCCCTTCCTATACATTCCAGCATCCTGTTTGCCTTGCTACACTGGTTTGATTGTTTCAGGGAATCACTGATGATGACCCCTGGGCCTCTTTCCTCAGAAGTCGTTCACAGCTTTATCACCAACCCCTTCCCCAGCTCCATCCAGTACTCTGTCCTCGGGTTCTTGTTCCCTTATGTGCATATCCTTGCACTTTTTGGAACTGAATTTCAATTGCCAAACCACTGACCACTGACCACCTCTCTAGTTTTCGCAAGTCTCTTTGCAACTTCCTACACCCCCCGCTGTCTAACCTGCCACAGAGCTTAGTGTCATCTGCAAAGAGATGCATTTTGCCCTGGATTCTTTCTCCCATGTCCCTAATGAATACATTCAACACATCGTGTCAGTGTCTTAGCATGTTGCACACTTGCCTCAGAGCTCTGAAGAACAGATGGCTGTAGTTCCATCCCCACACCAGGAACTTGGGTTAAATCCCAATAATGACATAGTAATGCAGCATGAGGGGAGGTACTGCACTCGTGAGGTGCTGTCTTTCGAATGAGACGTTAAACCGAGGTCCCGTCTGTTCTGGTAGTTGCTCACATGGATGTTGAAGATCCCATGGCACTTCTCAAAAAGAGTAGGGGGAATTTTCCCGGAGTCATGACCAAATTTCCTCCATTCACTAAAAATACCACCAAATGTTTAATTTGGTTTGAAGTCAGTTGATCTCCATGTGTATTCCCCCTTCCCATAGGACAAGGATGAAAACTGGCGAGGTACCTTTGGAAATGAGCCTCTGGCTCAAAGGTTGTAAACTGATTGCATTATAAAATAAATAAAACAGACAGAACTGCCTGGTCCTCCTTTCCCAGTCAACAAAAACTAACTAATCAACTAAGCAAGTAAATAAATATTGAAAAGGACTAGACCCAGGACCGATCCTTGTGGCACACCACTACTGACCTCCCTCTCCTCTGATTTGACTGCGTTAACCACAACCCTCTGCTATCTCCCTTCCAACCAGTTTCTCACCTATTTAACTGCCTCTTTCGCTGCATCCAACTCCTCTAGCTTCTTCAGCAACCTTCAGTGAGGTACCAAATAAAATGTCTTGCTGAAATCAAAGTAGAGTAAATCCACAGCATGGCTTTTATTCACTACTCTCATTAGCCAGTCAAAGAATACTGACAGGTTGATCTGACAAGACCTTTTCTGCCACGAACACGTGCTGAATACTATCCTCTTTGACTAGTGTCTCCATCAGTTTACCCACAACAGAGGCAAGACTGACAGGTCTGTAGTTACTTGGTTGCTCCTTGACACCCACCTCATGGGGCGGGACTACATTTGCTACTCTTCACTCTTTTGGAACTACTACTGTCTGGATTAAGCTGTTGAATAGTCCCACCAGGGGTTCAGTTAGTTCAGTTGCCAAGTCCTCAAGCACCCTCAGATGCATCCCATCTGATCCCCCAGGGCCCTATCTATCTTTAGGGCTGCGAGCCCTTTCCAAACCCTTTCACTGGTAAATAATTGCTGCCTCATCTCAGGGTTCCCCCTTACAACTGCCTTAATGTCACTCTCTTGTGAATACAGAGCAAAAGCCGTCATTAAGAACGACTGATTTCTGCCCATCCACCTCAATTAACCTCCCTCCCTCCGTTAGACAATTTCTCCTCTCCCTTCCTTTTTTCCCTAATATATCTAAGGGACTGTATTTCCCCACCTTTGACCCCCCCCTCTACAGTATGCAGCTCTGTGCCAGCCTTTGCGTCTCTGACCGGCCTTTTGATTTTCTTGTTCTCATTAGGTACTCTACTCATTCTTACTTCCCTTGTTTTTCTTTGTACCTGGTGAGGCCTTCTTTTTGGCTCTCACTACTTCCCTGACCTTTCCAGAGAACCGTATTGGTCTCTTGTACCTTTTTTCTTCTGATTACCGCTCTCTTGCGAGACTTTGTTGCCTCGAGAATGGCCCCCTTGATTGCCCCCCCAACTTTACTCCACATCCCTGATGCTGTCAGCTCTGGCTAACTTATTCCGGACCAGCTCCCTCATCCAGTTGAAGTCTGCCCTTCTAATGTAGAGGACTTCAGCCTTTAATGATGGCTTACTTGTCCCAAGGGCCAGTTCAAACCACACAGAGTTATGGCTGCTAGACCCTAGTGGCTCCCCTAACCTCACTCCTCCTACCCAGGGCTTCAGATAAGATTTTTTTGGATGAGTACTATACTCCTCATTTTGAAAGTGAAGTGAGTAAAACCAAATTCAGGTGCGTAAAAATGTCTGGAAGGAGTGGAGTGAGGAGCACATTTTTAAAAAGAATGTCGTTTTTTTTCTAGATAAGAACTGATCAGGTGCCAACAGTGTACCACATAATGTTGGCAGGTAGGAGTAATTTACTCATCAGTTTTAAAATATAGTGAGTAAAACAAAATTAGGATGCCTACAAGAGTTGTAAAGCTGGAAAAAAATGCCCCTTTTGAATCACCAGTTATGTTATAAAGAACTATTCTATGGAGTGTGTGGCATTTACAAATGTTGGGGGAGTATTGGTACTCATTAAAAAAATCTCTGAAGAGTATTTCCTAAAATGAGGTGAGTAAAACAGGTCAGTACTCACCTTATTTGGAGCCCTGCTCCTACCACTTACGAGTTGGTGAGATCTACAATGGTAGCCTGCCTAGTGCAATAGTTCTCAGACTTTGTCACAGTGAGTCTCCCTAAATCCATGGAAAAGATTTTGAGCCTCTCCCAAAAATGGAAATAATCTTGGACCTCCCCAAAGAAAAATAACGTACTGTACTTTGCACAGTACACTATGAATAAATTGAAACCCCTCTGAGTACTTGGCTCACATTCAGTTCTTTGCCTTATACTGACTTGGAACTTTTGAAAAAGAGCTCCTGTGCTCAAAGGTGTTATTTAAATAGCAAATAAACAAATATTATTCCGTTTATTGTAACCCCCCCCCACAGGCTAACCTACATGCTCTATTTTCATTCTTGAACCATTGTTACCCCTTGTTGCCTTACCTCCATAGGTCAGACTACTTTCTCCGTTTCCTCTCTATATGAAATAACCTTCCTACCTACTTTGCCTCCACCCCTCCTTATCTGCTCCTAAGCAACATCTCGGGGATTACTTTGCTCCTTCCTGCTATTGCTCTTAGCACTTCTATGCTCAACCCTTATACTGTATTTGGGCTGTTCTGCCATCAGTCTACAAACTGATCAATTACCACCTCTCATTATTAGTTTATTGTTCGTATTTATTTGCACTATTGCTTACTGTATATTTCTTGATTGTTCTGCAGTTACCTTTTGAAATGTATTCACTCCCCACCCTTCCCCGGGTATACCTGAAATGAGCCTTGGCTCCTTCACCTTCCCTTGTCACCTATTGGTAAATAAATACATAAACTTCACCTACTATTATTATCCTCTTTCAGTTTGCTTCACTTCTTCACACAAAAACACATAAAACCCCAAATTTGAATATAGTACTTTTGCAGACTTGCTTGAGCCTCCCCTGAAACAGGCTGGGACCTCCCCAAGGAGGCTGGCCTCACCATCTGAGAACCCCTGGCCTAGTGGATTCCTTAACTAGCTGCACCAGCAGACAGTTCCTCAATGTTTCCAGTAACAGGGGTCGATCTTAACATTACTGGCCTGGGGCATAGTGCAAACTGCCTAGTTCCAGTGTGGCAAGTCTTCTGACTGTCCCGGCTTGGCTAGTGCAATCTAGCCATTATTTGGTAATGGCCCTTTAAGGGAATAAAAAACACAAACTCCTCCTGGGCTCAAAATTCCCAGATTTAATATGTGAGATGCCAATAAGTGCAATACCTATTTACAGTCCCTGTTTGGAGTGGCCGCTGCTGCTTTGCTTTGATTCAGTTTCCTGCAACATGAGTAAACAGAATGACTGCTAATTGACCTCTGTAAAATGCATTTAACACTACATCAGAGCCCAGGCTACAGCCAAAGGACTTCTTGTGAGAAGTTGCTGCTCTCTTACACACACACACACACACACACACACACACACACACACACACACACACAGCTGCTGCTTACATGGAGTTATCAGACTCCTAATGAAAACAATCGGGTGAGGATGACAACTGCAGAAAAGAAACCGGTCTCTGACTAAGGGCCTGTCCACACTAGGGGTTTTGTAACGTTACAGTTGGTCTGTAACATTACAAAACCTGCAGACATGGTTTGCGTCCACACTACAGCATGCTTTATCCGCGCTCTGAACCAGTTTAAGAAACCGTACTCAAAACCTGATCAGAGCAGGTTTTGAGCACGGTTACAGCCCAACACGGTTGCCTTAAACCGTCTTAACAGTGGTGTGGACGCACACCATACTCTAAAGCTGTTTAAGGCACTTCCATGGGCTGTCTTGGCAAATGTTTGCCTCCCAAAAGAAAAGTGGATAATGTTACTTACATCCCCGTACTTGTCATGGGATCCCGAATTGATCGGTGCTATTTTTAGCCCGATAGGTAACATGCCCGTTCTAGAGTATCCTGGCATGCACTGGGCACCAACGGGACTGCCACAAGTATGCCTGGGAACTCTGAGGGGCATCCTCTAATGTCGACTGCAGTGTGGACAGAGGGACAACTGTTCTGAAAACCGTTATGCAAAACGGTTTTTAAAACGGTTTCCAAAAGTGCTGTAGTGTGGACAGGGCCTAAAGGGGCTAATCATGATTAGGGCCTGATTTTACAGAAATAAATTGGCATGCTAAAAAAAAAAAAAAAAAAGGAAAAATTGGTGGCTGCTAAAAAAGAAAGGCTGCAAAACATCTAAACCTGAGCCCATTACTGCTCAAATCTTTACAATGTGAAAGGGAGGGCAATGCTGGTTGTTGAGGTCTGGAAAAAAGTCTGCAGATTAAATTGTAACCTTTTTTGCAACTATTCACTGTTTAGTGTTAATCTATAGCTGGCAAACTGAGTCGGGGGGGGGGCTGAGTTGCTCTCTGCTGCTGCTGTAACAATCAGGGCTGTGTGTGTTTTTTTTTTTGTTTTTTTTTTAAAGCCAAGTTGAAATGAATACTGTGCAAGTTATTTGATTAATTTAGGGCTGGCTACAGCTAAGAACTCATGAAACATGTTGTGCCTGGCCCACCTGCACCACAATAAAATAAAGATAAACACTACTGGTGGGCTTGGGCTTAGCATTACAGAAAAAGAAACTGAACTGTGATAAATCATATTTGTGTGGCCAGGGATAATATCTAGATAAAAACTGTAATGTTGGGAGGGATAAACAGGAAAAAAAAAAAAAACACAGGGACAGACAAAACCTGCAAATTTAGTTCTTTTATTAAACAACACTGTTAAAACTCATGAACGCATATACACATAATTCAGAAGTGGGGAAAAAATGGTATACAAAAAAATAGGTTTGTATACCAGTTCTCAAGATGGAATGCCAAATTTTGGGGAATTGTATTCCATGCTGAACACCACTTTATCAAACAAATTTCTAGCCCTGCCCTCCCAGGTCGTCGTGGAGCCCTCCGATTCTTGGGGCTAGTGCAATCTCTGGGGGGCCAGTACAGCTGGGCCATCACTTTCCCAGGTGGACCAGTGCAAATAAAGTTAAGTGTGACCCCTGCTGAAAGGCCTGACTTATTAAGCTCCTGGTCGCTGGAATGGCCCAGTCAGTATATGGCAGGTTTAGATCTACCACCACCACCTCCCCCTTTGCCACCCCACCATTTCTAGTTCTTCCCCTAGCTCCTTATCCCCCACCCCACCCCCCAAGGTTTACAGATCACGCCTTTTCATAGTTTCTTGCCTGAGGATGCCATGAGCTGCGCGCGCACGCGCGCACACACACACACAGATTCTATTTCCAAATTACCTCCCCTGATGTTTCCATCCGCCACTGCCTCTATGCTTTCTCCGACATACAGGACTGCACCTCCTCCTCCTCCTCCTTTACCTCTTCTTTTATCCCATCTAAACATGGTGTAACCTGGGACTGTCAGGTCCCAATCGTTGTTCTCCATGACTCAAGCTTCTTTGATGGCTTCTAGGTCCATTTCAGTGTCTGCCACCATTGTCTGGAGCTCATTAATCTTATTTCTCAGACTCCTGCCATTAAGGCAGACCCCTTTCCATCTTTCTTCTGATCCCTTATCGCTTCTTCCTATTCCTTCTCTCTTATTCTTTCCCAGTATCCTTCATTTTTTATTTTTCAAGCCGAATGTAGCTTTGTCAGCCCTCTCTCATTGGCCTCTTTCCCTAACCTAATTTGAACTTCAACCTTACTGTTACTTACCTTGCTACTACTAGTACCCCATTCAAGGACAGCCCTAGTTAGATTCCCCACCTGCTCTCCCTTCTCGGCTGTTCCCTTAACCTCCATCTTCCCCATTGTCAGTTTAGCTGTCCAATGTAAATGCCAAACTTCTTCCCCCACAGCACTTGCCCTTTCTCTCATCAGATGAAGGACATCACCCCTGAAGAGCCTCCCATCCCAGAAGCCCCTTCCCCCACAAGGTAGTACCACTCCTCCTTACACTATCCCTTCAACCACCCATTAAACTCCTCAGTCTCTTCCTTCCTTACCATATCATACCCATTCCTCTTATTCTACATACGGAGGACCTCAGAAAAGGCAAAGGAAGCAAAGTGCATCTTCAATCTGTCCCCCAGCCTCTTTAAGTTCAGCTTTACTGCCTCCACAGGCTGGTTTGCCAGATCATTGGTACCCAAGTGTATGAGCACCTCTAGATCCCCCTCCCACTTCTCTCACCATACTCCCTAGCCTATCTATATCCCTGACAGATGATGCACTAGGAAGGCATCTGGCCATCTGACTCCCCTTGCCTCCCCTGACCACCACCCTCTCTACTCTACTAATCACTGAGTCCCCAATCAGTAAAAGTCTCCTTGCCGACTTCCTCCTGTTCACCCCCTCAGGTGCCACCAAGTAGTCATGCCCATTTCCCTCTACAGACTTAAGGCCCCCCCAAACAAAGTCAGGATCCTGAACCTTCTCCAGGGGTGCAAAGCGATACACTTCTGGGGCAAGAAGCAACGTTTCTGGGACAGGAGGTTCTTCAAGGGTGATGGCCTTCCCCTAACAAGAAAGGGGGGCTGGTGCAACAGGGCAGAAGTTTTCTGTCTACATCGGTGGACATTTAAACTGACTGGAGGGAGACTGAGACTGAGGGAACTAAAGAGGACAGAGAGCAAGAGGGGAAACAAACTGGGACTTCCCCAGAACTGGGGGCTAAGCAGCAAGGCAGGGGTTCATAATAAGTTAAGAAAAATTGCCCGGGTGGGACAGCTCACAAAGATGGCATGGAGCAAGAAAATTAGGAAATTACAGAAGGAAGGGGAGGAAGAAATGAGAGGAGCTGAAAAAAAAAAAGGGAGGGTTATAGACACACGCTGGAAGGCAGTCTGCCATAATGCAAGGAGTCTAGGAAATAAAATTAGTGAGCCCCAGCCAATGGTGGCAGATACGAACTAGACCTCACCACTATTATGGAAACGTAAGCCACTGGAAATAATGACTAGGACCTGGTTATACCAGGCTACACGCTGAATAGGTGTGACAGAAGGAGGGCAGCGCTCTATGTCAAGGAAGGCATAGATGCAGTAGAGGATGGTCCATCAAGGAAGGCAGTGGGGAAAAAGAATTGCTGTGGGTACAGCTCATGACAGCACCACGGAAGAAGCTGCAAGTGGGTGTGGTCTACAGACTACTGGGACAGGGGGACAATGACGATATGGACTTAGGGGCAGAAACTGAGAAGGGAGCTGCATTGGGGGAAAGTAGTGGTGGTCGTTCTCAACCTGCCAGACACAGATTGGGACATTCCAGCAGCTAAGCATACCAGAAGTCAGGCCCTGCTAGATGTACTGTAGGACTGCCTGCTGGTGCAGTTGGTCAGGGAACCCATAAGATGTGCTGCCATTCTGGATGAAAAGATCACCAACACAGAAATAATAGGTCAAGTGCGGGTTGGGAAACCATAGACAGGTGTACCAGCCTAATCTTTCGGTTTACGATGCAGAGGTTGGTATCTCTGCAGATGCCTGGGTAGACAGACCTCACCATTCAGAATTTATTTGTTACCCCCGAGAAAATTGGTGGATGGCCCCTCGGGTGGCCTATTTCTGATTTTGGCTCAGCCTAGGAATGTCCAATTTACAATTCCAAGGAGTCATTTTCTACATTTATTGCCATGCCAAGTTGGATGGAACAACTTAGAAAATCCAAAATGGCTACCAAAATCCAATATGGCCACCATATCGCTAGTAAATACTCGATTCACTATTAATTTCCAAATCTCTAGCTTCCAAAATACCGATTTATTAATTTTTTTAGTGATTCGGAAAAGACCTTTGAACGCAAGCTCTTTTACAAAGGTTCCTTGTCATAGATTGCAAAACAAAGAACAATAGGAGAAAGCAAAGGTACATTACAATGAACGATACAGCTTGGATTCAGAATTTACAAAATAACTCAAAACATAGGTACAAGTTAAAATAAAAAAAAATAAAAAAAAAAACACTTTAAGAGGGTAGGTGGGGTGGGGGGAATAAGCAACCACAGAGTGCCTTGTCAATAGTTCAGAGGGACGGGGATAGCTGGCAGTGGGGTGAAGAAAGGAGGTACGAGAGAGAGAGAGGTATGTAATGCGGTGGAGGTGAAGGGTGGGGGAAGAAGGGCCATAAGGTATAGGGATAAATGGTGGAGTATGGGGGAGGCTGAGTGGAGAAGACATGCTAAAGTAAATGGTGGGGTGTGAGAGGGCATGGTCGGGCAGCCTGCATTAGTAGTGACTGTTAGGGAAACTCACGTGACTGTGAGTTGGGGGAGGGTGGGGTTGAGGGTGCCAAAGGAGCATGACGCACACTGATTGCTGAGGCAAGTCATGAGAAGGGACAGAGGGAAGGGGTACCTTGAGGCCTGCCTAGTTCTTGCTGGGGGCAGAGAGAACAGATGTGGATGGACTCAGGGGCAGATGCGCATAGAGTGTGTTATTAGGTGCTGTTTGAGGTTAGTTTTGAATTGTGTCAGACAATTGGTGGCCAAGAGGTGCCCAGGGAGCGATTGTCAAGGATTCATGAACATCTATATATTGAACATTTATTCATGAACATTTATGACATCTATATATTGCTTTGAGGCTCCCTGTTAGACACAGGATCAAATGTACACATTAATACTACATAAAACAATTGAATTCACTGAATTCACGAGGCAATTTACTGATCAAATAGTTTGAAGTACATACAGTAATGCTTACAATCTAAATGTTTAGAATTAAGTCATTTTATCAACGATTTGACCCAACACTATGAATATTTTGGGTTAACAGTACACCTTGGTTGTAATGTCCAGTTCTGAAGTCATTATATTGGAGTCCACTCGATCTGAACTGTCACATTCACTCCCAAAGCCTGAAGATTCATCCATAGAAGTTTGTTCACTGGCTGCTGCTGTGTCGTTTTCAGTGTCATCATCTCCTGTACAATCAGTCATTGGCACTGTGGTCAAAGGTTTTTGTTTGGTCTTCTGTGTGTGTCTTTGAGGTGTTGACTCACCTTGGTCATCTGCCTCATCTCCATCAGCTACACATTGTCGGCCAGCTAACCTTCTGCCCTTTTTCTATGACGTAGGACGTCAGGTAACAAACCCAGTGAACCACACAGGTTTCAGCATTTCATCCTCTCGTTTCCATCCTGACAAACAAGGGTCAACTTTCGGGGTTTCCGACTCTGTGCAGTGGCGCCAACAACAGTAGGCTATGAGATTTGCTCTCTTTATGTGCCGACATAGGCTTGCTGGGTCTGGCAAAATTGTTTCAGTAGTCTTCACTTTCAGGTTATTTTACTGTCTTACTCGTGTGTCTACCAGAACCTCTCCTCCTGTACCATTATACATGCAGTGCTGAGTGAAGGTCTTGATGTTTTGTTCAGTGTCTTGTGAAGCATATGTGCTTTCCCCAAGCCCGGAAAGGAGATTTATTCTTTCTTCAACCCTGTGCAAACATTGAAAGACTAATTTCTTTGATACCTTGTAGAAGTAACTCGCTGCGTCGCATCTAGTGACAGCATGGTATGCTGGCAAATTGAGACTTGCAGCATTTCCAATGTGACTGTATATAGATCCTATGTTTACAAATACATCGGGATAAATTTGGAGCATTCATGGTGAATCTGGAAGGGTCTTTGCAAAAGCATAAACCATCAGGACGAGGATGTCTGTATCTTTGGCTCGGACATAGAAACATAGACTTTGACGGCAGATAAGGACCACTTGGCCCACCCAGTCTGCCCATTTCCCTACCTACTGACGACAACTGAGCCTTTCGCAAGAGCACAATGCAACACTATCCTTGTATCTGCCTCTTCATGGTTGCAGAAAAACAGGAATTCTTCTGAATCTGGGTATATAGTATACATGCTTCTGCCATTGCTGACCGTAAGCGGGTAGCGCAAGTTTCTTCCGATATCCTCTTGTCTAACATACTCATTGAAGCGATGTATGAGATCTGTTTTGTTGTCACTGTTGTGAAGGCACTGCTGATACACCTTCCCCTGCGGCATCTCTTGCGAATCTGATCCCATGTGAAGTCGCATTCCTCCTGTTGCTACCACTCACTCAGCTCGTTTTAGCTGTTTTACAGAGAACTCCTGATCATCCTTATAATTATCAAAAATGACGATGACTTCCGCTGGGTTTGCTGTAGAAGGAAGTGTGAATGCGGCAAGAAGTGCTTTCTAAAGGCTGTCCATTGTACACTGTGCAGGAAATACAGATTACTCACCTGTAACAGGAGTTCTAGGAGTGGTTTATGTTGTTCATCCACACTTATTGGCAGGTTCCTTGCCACTTGAAATCTTGCCAGAAGGTCTTCAAGCTGGCTCCTCCACCCACCCACCCACCCAGATGATAAAACTCTGGCTCCACCCCATGACGCCAGATCTAGCCCGCTGTAAGCCAGGTTGCGCGTCGAAGCCGGGGAGGTTGGGAGGGTTGTGTGGATGAACAACATATACCACTCCTAGAACTCCTGTCACAGGTGAGTAACTTGTATTTCTAGGGACGTAGATATGTTGATCAATCCACACTTATTGGCAGACTCCTAGCAGTTCTTCGGGAGGAGGGAGGCAAGGTGCGCAACCCCTACTTAGGGAATAAGGACTGGAGAACCGAGGTCCCAAAACCAGCATCCCGGCGTGACTCAAGGTCAATGTAGTAGTGGGGTGATGAAGGTGTGTGCTGACTTCCAGGTAGCAGCCCTGCAGATTTCCTGTATAGGGACATCCCTGGAAGCAGCCACCGAAGCAGTGGTATGGCGGGTAGAATGAGCTCTTATCCCTTTGGGAGGCACCACGCCCATCAACCTGTAGCACAGATCTATGCAGGAGGTGATCCACCTGCTTATTATCCGCTTGGCTGCAGGTCTACCAGGTGCAGCTTCAGCATAGGTGACAAGCAGCTGGCGAACCTCTCCCCGAATTTCAGTCGTCCGCTCCTTATACGAGAGCACTCTTCTAAGGTCCAAAGTATGGAGCCTATATTCGACCTCTGAGGTGTGATTGGGGTAGAACACCGGCAGAGTCAACACTTGGTTAAGGTGAAACTCTGACACCACCTTCGGAAGGAATTTCGGGTGGGGGCGCAGGACAACATTGTCCCTATGGAAGACCAGATAAGGAGACTCGATGGAAAGCGCCTGGAGCTCTCCATTCCTTCTGGCTGATGTAATAGCCACCAAGAAGGCGGTCTTCCACGACAGGTGAGAGATGTCACACCTGTGCATCGGTTGGAATAGCTTGCCCATGAGCTTAGCCCATACCAGCAGTAGAGCCCACGGAGGTGGAGGTTCTTGCACCGGAAGGGATATGTGATCAAGGCCTTTGAAAAGCGCCCAACCACCTTCTCCTCGCGCCACCAACTGCTTTCTGCCCATGCCCGGTAAGCAGAGATGGCTGCCAGGTGCACCTCGAGGGTCGTCGACCGACACCCTAGCTGAGAAAGGGGCCACAGGTAGTCCAGAATGCTAGCCAATGAACAGGAGGAAGGGTCCAACCACTTGCCCTAACACCAAATGGAGAATCTCTTCCATTTGAAGGCATAGCATTTTCTGGCCGACTCCTTATGGGAAGCCTCAACAACATTGAGGACCTTGTTGGAAAGACCCAAGGCCTGGAACTCTAGCCGATCAGGAACCAGGCCATCAAGTGCAGGGACTGAAGGTCCAGATGGAGTACCTTCCCCTTGTTGACCGAGACCAGGTCCGGGCGGGCTGGAAGCCGCCTCGGGAGCCTGGAGCTGAGGCTGAGGAAATCTGGATACCAGAATTGGCGGTGCCAGTCTGTGGCTACCAGAATCAACTGCGCCTGGTCCCTCTTCACCTTAAGAAGCACCTTGTGGATCAAGGGGAATGGAGGGAAGGCACAGAAGAGGCCCAGGGTCCACGACCTCGAGAAGGCATCGCCCTGCAGTGAACCCTGCTGAGGGGGGCAGGCATGAAACAGTCTCAGCTTCGCATTCTCCCTTGAGGCGAACAGGTCCACCCGAGGGTCGCTCCAGCGGGAGAACAGATCTTGTACTACCTCCGGCAGGAGAGACCACTCGTGAGAAGCAGCACCTATCCGGCTGAGCGCATCGGCCAGACTGCTGGAGGCTCCTGCCACATGGATGGCTAGGAGATCCGCCTCCAGGCTGATCACGAGAGATCCTTGCACAGAGGCAAGGAGTGCATCCTGCCCTGTCGGTTGAGGTAGTACATGGTCGTGGTGTTGTCCGTCTGGACCTGGACCACTTGACAACGGAACGACGGCGGTGAGGGCAAGTCGGACCGCTCGAAACTCCAGCAGGTTGATGTGGCATTGAGACTCCTGAGGGGACCAGAGGACGTGGGCTCTGAGCTCCCCCAGATGGGCACCCCAACCCAGAGAGGCGTCAGTCGTCAGAGTGACCGTCGGCTCGGGGCAGACAAACGGGATACCCTCCTGCACATGAGCTGGAATGAGCCACCACTGGAGGCCGTTCCACATCTCCTGGGTCACTGTCACTGGCAGGTCCAGAGGACCGGAGTGCTGTGACCATTGGCGGGTCAGCCCCCATTGTAGGGGATGCATACACCAGCGGGTCCAATGGACTATGCTGGTGCAGGCTGCCATGAAGCCCAGGAGGCACAGGAAGTCCCAGGCAGGGTGCAACTGCCCAGCTCAAAATGATTGGGCAAAGGAGGAATGGACCTCGGCCCTGTCCACCGGGAGCCGTGCTCTGGCTCGAAGAGAGTCAAGCTCTGCCCCAATTAACTGAATCACCTGCGATGGCATGAGTTCCGACTTAGCCTTGTTGATGAGGAGGCCAATCTGAGAGCAGACCTGGAGGGCCAGATCCCTGGACTGCTCCACCTCCAACCTGGAGGGGGCTGCAATCAGCCAGTCATCCAGGTAAGGGTACACCCGGACCCCTCTGCGCTGCAGGAATGCTGTCACCACTGCCATGCATTTGGTGAAGACCCTGGGAGCTAGAGAGAGGCCGAAGGGTATGGCCCGGAACTCGTAAAGGGGTCCCTCTGCCCTGAAGCGGAGGAATCGCTGGTGAGACGTACGGATTGGGACGCGAAAGAACATGTCCTGGAGGTCCAGAGAACAGAACCACATGCCTTGTTCCAAGGAAGGAATGATCTGAGCCAGAGTGACCATCCTGAAGGTGCGAGACCTTAGGAACTTGTTCAGGTCATGTAGGTCGAGAATGGGGCGCCAGACCCCTGTCTGTTTTGGGACCAGGAAGTACCTGGACACAAACCCTGGGTCGGGGGGGGGGTTCCACCACCACCCTGATCACCTCATTCTGGAGGAGCAGGGCAATCTCGGCTTGACGAGCAGACAAAGAGGCTGCAGAACCCATAGCCCCCCGTGGGGTGACGACTTGATAGGAGGGGGACTGCTTGAATTCCAGGGGCAGACCCCTGCCTACCACTTCCAACACCCAGCGGTCCGTGGTGATATCGGACCAGGCGGAAAGGAGGAGGAGGCGGAGCCATCCCCCCACGGGGGGGCGGAACCTGGGGAGGAGTGACGAGGCTGGGGACGACACCCCTCAACCAGTCACTGGGCAGGCTTGGAGGAAGGGCCGGCCGATAAGCCCCCTGGGTCTTTTCCTCCTGGCTTCCTGCTGGAGGAAGCAGCAGGCTTGGCTTTGGGGTGCCAAGTACGAGCCTGCTGGCCCTGATGCTGGTGTTGCTGGGCTGAACGTGCTGCAGGGGCTGAAGGATGAAAGGGCTTACGCTGTTGCTGGCGGCCTTTGTCCTTCTGGGCAAACGTGACGGAGTCCAAGGTGGCACTGGACTTCTCGATCCGTTGGAGATGACCCTCCACCCCAGGTCCAAACAAGTCGGTACCCAGGAAGGGGACGTCTGCCAGCTTGTGCTGGGTATCAGCCGTAAAGGTAGAGAACTGCAGCCAAGCTCTGTGGTGCATGGCCACTGCGGCCGCTACTGACCGGGCACACGAATCAGCGATGTCCAACGAAGTTTGGAGCTGCTGTTTAGCTACTGCCCTTCCCTGATCCCGCACCTGCTTGACCGTCATTTGAAGGTCAGCCGGGAGATGAGGAATCACCTCATCCAGGGAGCCCAAAAGGGCATGTGAAAAGTGTGCCATCAAAACGGCCGAGCTAGCCTGACGAAGGCCTAGGGAGGAAGCAGCACAAACTTTCCGCCCTGAGTAGTCCAATTTCTTGGACTCCTTATCGGGCGGTTTGTCCACATCCCGAGCATTCCCGGAACGCCGGAAAACGCTGTCGGTCACTAACCCCTCCGCAGAGGGGTGCTCCGAGAAACCGGAAAGTGAACCTGTAGGGACCTCATACTTTCCAGCCATTCTGGCCGAAGGTGCTGGACAAGATGCTGGCCACTGCCACAGCTACAGGGCCGGGCCAACAATGGCTTCGGCCACTGGAAAGGCCTCCGTAGGGGAATCCCCTTGGTCCAGTATCTCCGTGAGGGGATACTTGACCCGTTTTGAAACGGGTTCGAGCTTCATCCCAGTGGACTCTGAGTCGAAGCATTCCTAAAAACGAGGAAGGGCTCTCGTTCACCAACTGACCCCCTGTAGACTGCAGATCAAGCAGCCTGGAGAACAAGGAGCCGTCATCTTCAGACTACAAGGAGCCTGCGAACAGCTGCCGAGCGCCTGAGCCACACTCCACGTGCGGAGGTTGATCGGGAGTGAGGGTGACCGACAACCTTTGGGACAAACCCTGACCCGACTGAGAATCCTTGGTTGCGGCCCCAGTCTTCGGTTGTGGAGGCAGACGTTCCACCACAATGGGTGGGGCAGCCGGTTTCGGCCAAATTGGTGCTAGTTTCGGCTCCTCGACTACGAGGGGTTGTTCCGGCCACTCAGGTGACAGCCACTTAATGGCTGGAGAAGGCGACGGAGTCAGCTTATTCCCGGACAATAAGAGCTGCTGCCATATTGAATCCTCATAGCACCGACGCAACGGACGCCGGAGCCTATCCTCTGAAGAGGACGATGAAAATGAGTGGCACCGCCGCTTTCCATGGTGCCGAGACCACTGATGTCGGCGAGACCGGCTGGACCTGGAAGAGGTCAGAGACCAAGACCTTCGGGGATTCTGAGGGTGGGTCAGAGAGGGGACGTGGGAAACCCGCTCCTCCCTTGGTTCAGGGACCTTAGCCGGGGACTCCGGCACAGGAGGCACAGGCAAGTCCTCGGTTTCCACCGGGGGAACCGGTGAAGTAGGGTTATCGGCATCACCAGACGACAAACCGTCTGACGGGTCGAGAACAATCTCGACTATGTCAACGGGTGTCTTGGCCGGCTGAACAGACGGGGACACCGTGAAGCCAGCGGCCTTAGCCGCAACCTCGACCGAAGTCGAAAGTCGACCATCTGGTGAAGGGGATCTCTCCCACTCCCACGAACGTCGCCGGTGGGACTTACCTTTGGAGTCCTTCTTTTTGGACCGACTGGAATGTCCCGATGGTCCTTCTCCCTTGGTGGAGAGGGATTGGCAAAGCTCTTTAAAAGAAGCTGTATATGAAGAGCCCAAGGAGAGCAGGATAAATGCCGCGACCGAAGATCATGTGGCCTGGGCCACCTCCTCGAGGGCGATCATCTGCCCCAAGTGATCCGCAGAGCCCGCCGCCGGACACCGCCCAACGGGCCTCCTTCGACTTGACCGGTGGATATTGTTTTTCAGGGAGCCCCAAAAGAAGTCGAACAGCGCGGTCCTCCAAGACCGAAGCCGAAAAGGATTTGCACAGATCGCAAGCCTGTGAATCGTGGCCAAGTCCTAGGCAAACGCAC
The DNA here is from genome assembly GCA_016271365.2 of Neoceratodus forsteri. Lineage (NCBI taxonomy): Eukaryota > Metazoa > Chordata > Ceratodontiformes > Ceratodontidae > Neoceratodus > Neoceratodus forsteri. The sequence goes on from CM028131.1 coordinate 647,714,311, forward strand.
GTGGAGGCGGGCTGTCCGGGATATCATCTGATTCCACAGGGCACTGACGAATCTGAGTCGATTCGTCCATCGCAGCCGCGAGGGAAAAAGACCGAAGTCTTGTAAATTTGAGAACAAGTTTCAGATTAACCGAAGAGTGTGGATCCAGTCCTAAAATGCAGAGCGCTAAGGAGGGAACCTGAGCTTCCAAGCGGTATGGAAGATCTGGCGTCATGGGGCGGAGCAGAGAGTTTTACCACCTGGGTGGGTGGGAGGAGCCAGCTTGAAGACCTTCCGGCAAGATTTAAAGCAGCAAGGAACCTGCCAATAAGTGTGGATTGAACAACATATCCACGTCCCTAGAACTTCTCTGATCATCGCCATGGCGTTGTATATGTACACTGAGCATAACGGAGGAGGGGAAGAACTTCGAGCTTCTGCTTCATCAATGAGATAATTTCTTAAGACATGTTTGGTATTAGGGTTGTAGAGGTTTCTGTCCGGAGTTGCTATTGCAAGAGGATATGTTGTGAGCAGGTGGGAAAATGCATCTTTCTTGTTGGGGGACTTTGCAACAATGATAAGGAGAGAGCCTGACTGTCTTCTTTCAAGACTGATTCCGCTTTGGGTTTCTTTTTCTTCTTGTCCATTCCCGTGGAAATTCCACTGCATTTAATGGGCTTGAAGAAACCAACTTTCCTTGATAGGAGGCGGTTGTTTATAAATGCACTCAACATAACTTCCCCTGTAGACCTTACCTTCAAAAGGCCCTCTACTATTACCAACAGTATTTCAATGCCCGTTGTGATGTGTCGTGCTACACCATGACATGGATCTCAATATTTGTGAAGTTTCTTCACTAGCTCTTTCAATTGACCATCATGTTTCTCCATGGCACCATATGTCAACTCACTGTGTGTGGCCGGTGTTTTTAGAAGCATCTTCTTCAGCAACAAACAAATTTTAGCGAGCTTGTGGGAATTCAAAACAAAGTCACCAGCAGCTTCCTCAGACGTACTGTAACTGCCTCTCATGGGTACACCCCTCACCTTGATCTCTCTGTTAACTGTGACCTCAGTCACTTGGTCGCCAGGTATCGTGGAGAACACCTCACCGGACAGACAAGCCCCAATGCCATATTCCTGCAGTTCACTGTATGAGTTCTCATTGAAGGTTTTCAGATTGATGAGGTCTACATGATGCCACGTCAAATACGTAGAGTAGTTTTGATGGTTGAATGCAAACAGTAAAGGTAGAACACCTCGTTGAGCCTGCAGATGCAAGTTCAGATTCTTGTTTCTATATGGAGCGACCTGGACGAGAAGAGAGCTGGTGTCACCAATGTAACCTGTGACCCACTGTCCCATGGTGCCAGAGGTTTCAGGCATTCGTGACTGCACTTCAGGGAAAGATTCATTCAAGAGGACAAGATTCAGGGATTCTGCAAAGATCTTCTCATGTTGATGAGCTTTTCTCGTAGTCCGCTGGTTAGTGAGCAGTGAATCTTGGATCCCAGGAATCGCAGGAGAGCCTCGAGGGACTGTTTATGTAATCTCATCGATCTAAAATAGTGGCGTCCTTCCAAGGCCTGGTCAACAAATCCATCCACTATTACCCAACCTGAACCCACCAGTCACAAAGTCCCAAAGCACCATATCGCTTTTAGAGGATCTTCTTCCTCACCATCAGTTCATGAAATCCTATCATCAAAGTAACCACTTTTGTATATTTTTCTTCTTTTCATGTTATTTGTGCAATCCTGTAGAAAACTGCATGATCGCTATGGCTGAAGATGTGGTCAAGTTGTAGGTCATCCATTAGATCCATGAGAAAGTTAAGGTAATATTTGCAAACTGCGTCTGCATCATCTTGTTCATGTGGTATAATGGGCAGGAAATCAGTTTCGGATTTGAAGGTAGTGGTCGATGTTGCTTTTTTATTGAAAGCTGTCCATGGTCCTAGGACTGGAAGAGAATCATCTTCTCTGGAAGATTCTATGCTTGCTGCCAGAGCCCACATACAATCTTTGCTCAAATGAAGCTCAAGCTCAGTCCTTCCTTCATCCTCACCGTAGGATGGGACAAACAGTAGGGGTTCTCTTTTTCCTATTTTAAAATCCCCATAGTCAATATTTTCTGAGCTCTCAAAGGTTTCCTGAACTTCTCTTGTTGAGCTGCTTGGAATGTTCTGTTCCTGTTCTAGTAACGCGAAATTCAGGGCACGTAAATCCCTGAGTTAGTGTCATGTGGTGTTTAGATTCCTGTTAATGTCTGTGGCTTATCAGCTGCGACATGAGTTGGCTGTCCAGGCAGAATCGTGTGTGGTGCTTTTTTTCTCAGATTTACTATCGTGGGCTAATTTTTTGTTTTATCTTCTGACGTCTGTGTAAGAAATACCAGCCCCTGAACAATGTAGAAGATTGACTGTTTTTTTTACTTCCGGTGAGACGATGAATGAACATGGATAGAACTATTGACTTTTGAGAATGTTCTCCAGTAATGAGCTGTTGCCAGTCACTAACAATGGGCCATATCTTGGTAGCTTGAATTTCTGTTGGGATTTTCACATAACATAGAGCAGTAATCTCCTTAGAAGGGCTTACAAAGAAAGCTATCGCATTGAAGACTTCCGGAATGGGTTCATAATTATCAAGCTCAGAAAGCAAGTCTTTGTATGCCATAGGAAACTGCAGTGACTCAATTTGTCTATCTTTTAATTTCCGAGTGATCATCTTTACAAATGCTCTGGTGATGTCACTACCTCTGAGCCTAGCTCCTCTCAAGGTTGCCAAAGAATAATCAAGGGGGTTTACTTTTGTCAAGTGAAGAATGAGAGGATTCCTGTGTATCCCCTTCCCCGCAGTAAAAGCCATCTCATCTCCGAATTCATTGCTGATAAGATTCTTCAACTGAAATGTGTGATTTATTCCAGCATCTTGTTCGCATCCATGGAACTCGTAGAAGTTATGAAGATCCTCCAGTAAGGGAGAGTAAACAGCAACATTTCTGTTCAACAACCTTTCTTCTCACGATTTGAAGAAACTCTATTTCAGCAGTCTGTGTGTGAATGCTTTCCAAGCCGCCTGGTGTTCGTCTCTTTCGTTTGCCGACGTAGACGAAAGTGTTGTAACAACTTTGATGGTATTTGATGTCCACAGCAAAGACGTCAACATTGACGATCGTGACCTTCAAACGTTTGGCTGCACCAGACAAGAGCATCATCGGAATTTTCATTGCATAACATGCTTTCGTGCAATGTAATCTTTCCATCTTCAAGTTCAACTCCTTGGAGTTTTTCTTCCGCATTTCCTCTCTTTTTCCTTTTCTTATCACAGATGATGCAGGTCTCATCCTTCTTAAATTCCAATGATTTCCTTTTACATAGAGTTACATGGACCACTTCACTGCTACTGGATGTCTGTGGTAGGGTATGCTTGAGAATTCAGCTTCAGAAGATTGATCCGAAGAAAGTTGTTTCACTGAGTTGGTGTTTAATTTCCTTTCACTGGTGAAATTTTGGCAACATCTTGTACGAACAAGGTAGGCCGGTTTCTCCATGGCCGGGGGGAAGCTGGTCACAGATTTTATTCCATACGAGGTTGAAGTTTCTGGTGTACTCGGAAGTTGGTTTTGTGACTGACCATTTCTCTGCAAAAGCCTTGACAGTATTCAGCACATTCTCTCCTAATATTTGTTACAGTTCTGTATCTCTAATTTGGTTCTTACAAAGAACACAGGTAGGCAAATTGGATGGACTGACCAATCCAACAGGTACAGCTAGAGGGCTATCCACGTTTTTGAAACAGAAACTAAAATTAAAAACTAGAACCTAAAAATACAAACTAAACAGGCATACAACGTACATGAACACACCACGCAATCCGGTGAACAAAGTGGCAAATTCTCACACAGTGGACACAATTTTAGGACAACAGCACAAACAAGCAGATTGATGCATTATGCAACGTTTATTCATATTAATGTTCTTTTATACTGATTTAATATGTGTTTATATTAAACGTAATAACAAACTCCCTGTTCATGAATCATTGATCATCAGTATCTTGGAAGTTACGGATTTGGAAATTATTAGCAAATCAAGTGTTTACTAGCAATATGGTGGCCATATTGGATTTGGTGGCCATTTTGGAATTTCTAAGGTGTTCCATCCAACTTGGCATGGCAATAAATGTAGAAAATGACACCTTGGAATTGTAAATTGGGCATTCCTAGGCTGAGCTATGAGGCCCGCAATGTCCAAAATCAGAAATAGCTCCCCCTCCCCCGAGGGGCTATCCACCAATTTTCTCGGGGATAACAAGCAAATTCTGAAAGGTGAGTAGATCTACACAGGAATCTGCAGAGATACCAACCTCTGCATTGTAAATCGAAAGATTAGGCTGGTACACCCGACTACTGGGGTACAGTGTGCATAATACACCATCTGGTTTAAACTGACCCTGGGTAGCAGTACAGCCTCATTAAAGGCTACGTTTCTAGAGTTCAGAGTAGTAGACTTTGACCAGATGAGGGAAACTGTATAAGTTGGATGGACAACATCAGGGAGGTGGAAGAAAAGAGGGGAGTAATTAAAGGGACAATTCTCGAAGCAATAAAGTCATGCTTGAGAATGGTTGCCAACAGGAACAAGAGACCAATCTGGTTCTCTAAGAAGTTCAAGGAGGCAGTAAGGGCCAAAAACAGGGCCTTCAGATATGACGAGAGCAGAGGGAACAGAATGGAGCAAACACCACCAAGCAAACATGAGGGAGGCCATGAAAGCAGTCAGGGATGAAGAAGCAGACACAGAATTACATATTGTCAAGGGGGTCAAGAGAAGGAAAAAGGGCAGTTTTTCTAGATACATTAGAGGAAAAAGAAAGATGAGAGGGGGAACCGTAAGGCTGACGGAGGGGGCAGGGTAACAGAGGAGGATAAGCAGAAGGCAGCCATTCTTAACGATTATTTCTGCTCATTATTTGGAGTGTGGAAAGCAGCCCTTTGCAGGAAAATGGCATAAAGGCTGCTGCAAGGGGAATCCCAGAAGGGGGCAGGTAGTATTTACAGAAGAAAGGGTCAGAAAAGGGCTTGCAGCCCTGAACATAGATAGGGCTCCAGGGCCAGGTGGGATGCACAAGAGGGTGTTCAGGTAATTGTTATCAGAACTGGATGAACCCCTGTCAGGGTAGTTCAACAGCTAAAGTAAGCAGTGGTTATGAAAGATTGGAGGGCACTGGATGATGCTGGTTTTGGGGCCTCGGTTCTCCAGTCTCGATTTCCCAAGTAGGGGGTGTGCGCCTTGCCTCCCTCCTCCCGGAGAACTGCTAGGAGTCTGCCAGACAGTGTGGATGAACAACGTATCCATGTCCCTAGAAATACAGGTTACTCACCTGTAACAGGAGTTCTAGGAATGGTATATGTTGTTCATCCACACGACCCACCCGACCTCCCCGGCTTCGACGCACAACCTGGCTTCCAGCGGGCTAGATCTGGCGTTATGGGGTGGAGCCGAGAGTTTTGCCACCCGGGTGGGTGGTAGGAACCAGCTTGGGGGCCTTCCGGCCGGATTTGGAGTGGCGGGGAGCCTGCCAGACAGTGTGGATGAACAACATATACCATTCCTAGAACTCCTGTTACAGGTGAGTAACCTATATTTTTTGCTCAGTATTTACAAATGAAGAGGAGGAGGTACCTAAAACAAACAACAGAAACACTCTGGATACAGAAGTTGACACCAGCCCATTTACAGAAGAAAGGGTTCTGAAAGAACTCTTAAAACTGAAGGTAGACAAAGCAATGGGGCCTGATGGGATTGATCCCAGAATTCTAAAAGAACTAAGGGTAGAACTAGTGACACCACTGACTACACTCTTTAACAAATCATGGGAGGATGGGGTGGTACCTGAGGACTGGAGGAGGGCAGATGCGAGTCCCCTTCACAAAAGTGGGAGCAGGGCAGAAGCAGAAAACTACAGACCTGTTAGTTTAACCTCAGTGATAGGGAAAATGATGGAATCACTTCTGAAGAAAGAATTGTCAAGTACCTAGAGGCCAGAAGGGCACAGGACCCAAGGCAGCATGGATTCACAGTGGGAAGGTCATGCCAGACGAATCTAATAGATTTATTTGACTGGGTGATCAAAGTAGTAGATCAGGGAGGGGCTGTGAACATAGCCTACCTAGACTTTAGCAAGGCATTTGACTCAGTCCCACGCAAAAGATTAATATACAAGTTAGCCAGCCTGGAAGTGGGTCCCAAGATGATAGCCTGGGTAAAGAATTGGCTGGAGAATACGACACAGAGGGTAATAGTAAATGGAGTCCACTCTGAAGAAAGGGGGGTTACTAGTGGGGTACCGCAGGGTGCAGTATTAGGACCGGTTCTCTTCAATGTCTTTATAAGCGACATTGCAGAGGGACTGGAAGGAAAAGTATGTCTCTTTGCAGATGACACAAAGATCTGCAACAGAGTTGATGCACATGGTGGGGTGGAAAGGATGAGAAGGGACTTAGCAAGGTTAAAGGAATGGTCAAATGTATGGCAGCTTAGATTCAATGCTAAGAAGTGCAAGGTAATGCACCTGGAAAACAAAAACCCAGGGGGTGAGATACTAACCACAACAAAAATGGAAAGGGACCTGGAGGTAGTCATATCAGATGACTTAAAGGTGGGCAAGCAATGTGAGAGGGCAGTAAGGAGGGCTGGGGGGATACTGGGATGCACAGGGAGAGACATCACCAGTAGAAAACAGGAAGTTGTTATCCCTCTTTACAGACAGCTGGTGAGACCCCATCTGGAGTACTGTGTGCAGTTCTGGAGACCCAATCTCCGCAAAGACAGACAGGATGGAAGCTGTCCACAGGAGGGCAACTAAAATGGTGCATGGTCTGAACAGAAGACATATGAAGAGAGACTTAAGGAGCTTCATATGTATAGCCTCGAGGAAAGGAGGGAGAGGGGGGACATGATAGAAACTTTCAAGTACCTCAAGGGAATCAACAAAGTCCAAGAGGGTAGCATCTTTCAAAAAAAGAGGTGTGCAAGAACAAGGGGGCACAATCTGAAGATTGGGGGGGGGGGGCGGTTCAAAGGTAATGTAAGGAAGTATTTTTTCACAGAGAGGGTTGTGGATGCAAGGACCGGCCTTCCAGAGGAGGCTGTGGAGTCAAAAACAGTGGTTGAATTCAAGCATTCATGGGACAGTCATAAGGCAATTCTAGAGGGTGGGGGTAGAAAGAAGTAGGCTGCTGGTTAACTAGGATCTGCAGCTTATCCATTAGGTAGGGACAGACTGGGTGGGCCAAGCGGTCCTTATCTGCCATCAAATCCTATGTTTCTAATTCCACAAGGGAGGGGACAAGGACTCAAGGAACAGCCGGGTAACTACAGGCCCATCAGTTTCACCTCTGTTATGGGTTAACTGATTAAGACACTAGACAAGGAGGTTGTAATGTGCTACATGGTGAGAAATGGGCTCAGGGTAGAAAACAGCAATGGTCTGCAGCAGGGATGTTTTGTCAGATCAACCTGATAGCATTCTTTGACTGGATAACCAAGGCAGTGGATCAGGGGCAAGACAGCATTTATTTCAACTTCAGCAAGTCATCTGACTGTACCACACAGGTTGCTGAAGAAGCTAGAAGATCCAGGTGTGGTAAAGGAAACAGTTAAATCGGTGGGCGGTTGGTTAGGGGAGAAACAGCAGAGGGCAGTGGTAAACAGTTAAATCTGGGGCAAGAGAGGTCACAAGTGGGGTGCCAGAGGTTTCAGTCTTGGGTCCAGTCCTTTTCAACATGTTCATCAGTGACACAGGAGAAGGAATACAGTGCAAGATGAGTCTCTTCTCAGATTACACCATGTTCTGTGGTACGGTGGACAGCGAGGAGGTGGTAAAGTAGTTGCAGAGGGCAATCCATGAGTTGGAGAGGTGGGGCAAGGTTGGGCAGTTGAAACTCAATCCCAAAAAGGGCAGGGAGGGAGAGAGGTAATATAATTGAAATATTCAAACATATTAAGGGCATTAACAAGGTGAAATAATCTAACATGTTTCAATATAAGAAAAATAGCAGAACAAGAGGACACAGCATGAGATTAGAGGGAGGCCAATTAAGTGGTAATGTGAGGAAGTCCTTTTTCACAGAAAGGGTGGTGGATACATGGAACGGCCTACCTCACAAAGTGGTTTATATGAATACAGTGCAGGGCTTCAAACAGGCATGCGATAGGCATAAGGGAGCAATACAGACGAGTATGAATAGATAGACCATTGACAGAGTAAAGGCAGACTGAATGGGCCTTGCTGTCCTTATTTGCCGTCAACTTCTATGTATGTTTCTAGGTTCCTTAGGTGATACACATACAGAAGAAAAACCCCAGTAATAAATACTGGATGGGAGGGATTAAGCTGGGCACTGTGTCTGAGGAAAGGGACCTGGTAGTCATCACAGGGACTCCTTAAAACAATCTAAGCAATGTAACAAGGCCTATAGCAAGTCAAACACGATGTTGGGGTGTACTGGGAGAGGTTTTGATAGGAGGAAGGCGTAATACTACATCTCTGTTGATCACTGGCGAGGCCCCATCTAGAATACTATGGCCAGTTCTGGAGTTCTCACCTAAACAAAAAACACAGACAAGCTAGAGATGGAGCAGCATATGGGAACAATAATGATTCAGGGTCAACAGGGCAGATCCTACAAGGACTGGCTTAGGGCACTGAACATGAGCTCGCTGGAGGCCACAAAAGAGATGATGAGATCTTCAAGATTCTGAAAGGAATGGACAAGGTAAACTGTGAGGAACTATTCAGCAGGAATAGCAAGTCAAAAACACTGGAACATGAGTGGAAACTGGCTGGTTGAGGGGGTGGAGGGAATTCAGGAAGGAGGTGAGAAGTTTTTGTTTTTAAACTGAGTGAGTGGTTGAACCATGGAACATCCTGCTGGCAGAGCTGGTGGGCACAAAAGCCATTAATGATTTCAAGTACAGCTATGATAGAGATGAGGGCTTAACAGTTACTCAAAGAGGTAGCAGTAAGGCAGATTCAAGGGGGTTAAGGAGGGGACAAAAACCTTGTCTAGACAATAAGTTTTGGGGTTGGAACAGGGAAGACTAGATGGACTACTGGTCTTTTTCTGCCAACACTATCTATGTTTCTATGACAGAACATCCCCATGGGTAGACAAGGAAGCGTAGATAGCAACTGACACCATCTACAATTACACGTAGGCCAATATAAGGAACACACCCAGCAAAATGGGCACTTTGTTTATTCAAATATATTTTATTCATTTTAAATGCATGAACGTTATACTGAGGAAACTTAGTAAAGAGATCCAGAACCGAGCACAAAGTAATAATATAGCCGGATTCATCCTCAGTTACATTAAATGAGGAAATGCTAAATTAATTTTAATGCAGCCCCTAAAGATGGTCCTACTGTAGCCCACCTCTAGACTTGAGGCTGAAAGAGTCCATATGGTAATGTCTTATATAGTGCTCCATGCACTAAACATCATAGCCTTTCGTGACTTAAGTCCAGTTCCTGAAATACAAAACTGTCCAATTTATGACAACTCACAGACTTGCACTGAAATGCCTAAAAGCAAACTTTTCAATATTCAGAACAGAATCGTGCTTCACAACCAGTGGAGGCACATAATGCACAAAAAACTGTAAAAGGGTGGATAAGTCATGTCCCAAATATACATTTTAGCAAACAGTTTTGTGTACTGCAGTGCTGATATCAATTGGTAACGTCTAAAACTTTTATATTTACTTGCCAATTGGGTTTCCCTTAGAGCAATAGCTCCTGGTGCCAGCAGGAAGTGGGTACAAGATGGCCAATACCATGCAGTCAGCAAAATAGGGTTAAATACTCAAAAGTGTTGGCAAATACTCTATCTAGTACAAGCCTGTACAGCAGCACATAAGTGGAGCTGGAAAATAGTTTCTATAGCTGACTTATCAAGTACAGTGTATGATACTTACTTTTAATTTGCAGTATTATATGTTCTGAAATCACTTCTCCAACTGTTTGCAAAATGGAGAAGCTTGAGGGTCAGATGTACTCTGAAGGTCAGGATGTAGTGGCACTCCCAGAGACCTGGTTTGGGGGGGAGGGGGATTACTGGACCACAAGGATAGATGGATGTAAACTATTCCAAAGGAAAAGGCCCGACAGAAAAGGTGGGGGTGGGTCTCTCTTCATAAGGGAATGAAGGGCACTAGGATGGCAAACAGTGTCACAGAGTCCTTGTGGGTTTAGCTAGTGGAATAGGAGAGCAAGCGAGTCACCCTGGGGGTGTGCTACAGGCCCCCCTTCCCCAACAGCTCAGTGGACCATGATCCCCAACTGGTTGCTGAAATGGTGATAGCAAACAACTCTGATGCTGTGGTGATTTTCTGGGACTTCTGGGCATAGACTGTTTGCTTCAGACCTAACGGCAAGGCTGGGATTCAGCTTCTGTCCATCTTCAAGGACTGGTTCCTATAGCAGCTTGTCCAACAGGGTATTTGGTTTAAGGCCACCCTTGACCTTGTTCTCAGCAGCTGAGATGGGGTCATGTCATCTCCAGTGTAAAAGTTAAGGAACTGGAGGAAGGCAGTGACATAACCAGATAACTGTTTCACTAGTGAAAGGGAGGACTACCTGGGCCTCAGACACCAGGACCATGAACTTCAGAAAGGTGAAATTTGCCACGATGAAGGGCCTAGGTTCCAAGGGTCTGTAGAAACTGCAGGAGGCTAGGAATGCAGAGCACATGTGGGATTTGTTTAAGAGGGTGCTTGAAGCAGCTACAGAGATCCTTGCAACTATAAAGGAATCAACAAAGTCCAAGAGGGTAGCATCTTTCAGAAAAAGATGTGCAAGAACAAGGGGGCACAATCTGAAGATAGAGGAGGGACTGCTCAGAGGTAATGTAAGGAAGTATTTTTTCATGGACAGAGTTGTGGATGCATGGAATGGTCTTCCTGAAGAGGTTGTGGGGTCAAAAACAGTGGAGGAATTCAAGAATGCATGGGACAGATGTATGGCAATTCTTGTAGGGGGGGTAGAAGGAAGCAGCCTGTTGGTTAACTAGGTATCTGCAGCTTATCCATTAGGTAGGGAAATGGGTAGACTAGGTGGTGCCGTCAAATTCTGTGTTTCTATGTTAAGCAACAAGATGAAAGTCGCACCGTGGTTCAATAGCGATCCAAGGCAACTGAGCAAAAACAAAAACAAAAAAAAAAGTCTATGACCACTGGACAGCACAAGTTACATCCAATCCAGAAAGGAGACCACAGCAGTACTGAGAGACTGCAAGACTAGAATTAGGAATGCCAAGGGGGAATGGAAGCAAGGACACAGCTGCATACAACACTAAAGCTTTTTTCAACTGCATAAATGGAAGAATTTTAGGGAAGGAGGGGAGTGGGCAATGAAAACGGGGGAGGAGCATGCAAGAGAAACAGAGGGGATGACTGAGAGGCTGAATGAATAGTTTACTCTAATGAGCACCAAAGGGCACCTGAGGAAAGGAGGGTACTCATTAGGAGGGCCCATGGTATCAGTGGTAGCTATGATGCAGCCAGCAGGCATCACACCCAGACCCACTCTGATCACAGACTACCTAACAAAGATCACAGGTGATGTCTCAAGGGGCAGATGGGACACATCCAGGATCATAGTGTAGCTAAGCGAACTACTGAAGGGTTGCATGCAGTAATCAGACAAGTGCCATACTACAGAATTGTAAAGTGGCCAAATGTGGTCCCCATCTAAGTGGTAACAGAAACCAGCAACTGCAGGCAGGTCAGCCTGATCTCAGTGCTAGGCAAGGTTTTGGAAGCCATTATCAAGGGCAGACTAATGAAGTACTTGGTTGAAGCAAAGGTTCTTGCCCAATCTCATCATGACTTTATGAGGGGGTAAATAGCGCTAAACCAACCTAATCACTTTTTTGGGGGGCTAGGAAGATAGACAAGAGACAAGGCACAGATGTAGTATATCTGAGCATCAGCAAAACCTCTGACACTGTGGTCCATGACAAGCTTCTAGGCAAAGTTCACAAATGTGGTATACATTAGGCATACATGAAGTGGACTGCTAACTGACTTGGGGAAGGAAGCAGAGGGCTGTGGTGGATGGGCACTTCTCCAAGCAGAGAGGAGTAATCAGAAGTAGGGATGTAAGTTTGTCATGGATGAGGTTTTAATAGCTCATTGGTTGTTCATGAAATCATTAAACTTCGTGGCACTGTCATCATTGCTACGTTTTGATGACAATAGTGAAAGTTCATGGAAGTCCTGAATAAAGGCCAAACGTCATGGAATCCATGATATGTATGACTGCCATGACAAATTTACATCCCTAATCAGAAGCATCCCTCAATGATCTGTGCTGGGGCCACTGCTGTCAACACTGCCATCAATGATCTGGAAGCTCGGACCTTCACCAGCCTGTTAAAGTTCTCTGATGACACCAAGCTGACATGGTTAAAGACTACCTTGAGGATGGAGAAAAACTTCAGGACTTGATAAAGCTAAGCGATTTGTGAAACTCCAGGAGCCTCATATTCAGTGTTGGAAAATGCAAGGTGCTACTTTTGGGGAGTAAAAACAGAGATAAAAGTTACACACTGTGTGAGACTCGTCCCCTTGGGGCAGTGGAAGAAGAAAAGAAAGTGGAGGTCATAACAGGCAAGGGACTGAAGCACGGCAAACAGTACACAGCTCCTGTCGAGAGAGACAGAAGAATGCTGGGGTGCTTCAAAGGGTGGAGACCAGCAAGGCAGGGCAAGTAATCGTGCCACTTAACAAGGACTTTGTTCAGACCCCACCTAGAGTAGTGTGTGCAGCTGTAGGCAACTCAGTTCAGAAAGGATACTGAGGCCACCGTGCAGGTGCAATGCAAGGCCACCAAAATGATCATGGGTTTGTGGGACAACAGCAATGAGCTGCTGGCCCTTAACATACTCTCCTTGGAGAAAAGGAGGCTGAGAATGGGCATGAGCTCAATCCACCACATACTCAAACATATCGAAAAAACTGAACAGAGATGTACGATCTGGTGTCTTCCACAGAACACAGGAACATACCCTGAAGCTCAGAATTAATAAATTTAGAAATAAAGTTAGAAGATGGTTCTTTTCCCAGATGGCGGACATATGGCACATTCTACCAGTGGAACCGGACACAAAACTGTAAAGGCCTTCAAAGTAAGCCTGGACAAAATGTCTGCTTACCAAGGTCCCCCCACCGAACAGTAAGGGTGGGCAGGGAAACCATTTACAGCATATTTATTCACCTTTGCTTAAAAGAAGGGTGGGGGGAGGACTCAGTTGCTTCCAATCTTAAATTACTGTTACTATGTAAGGGCAGGTCTTGGTTTCAAAACATATTTCATTAGCATGGTTATTCAGTTACAGTGTAATAGAAAATGTATTTACGTGGACATCTGTTCCTCCCACAGTTTAAAACACTGTGCCAAGTTACGCAAGAAATCTGTTATCAAAAGCTTGCAAGAGGGTTTATTTTTGAGCTAAGACAGTGCATGACATCACAGTTCTTTCCAAAACAACTGTCAATGATGTCAACGACAATACAATTATGAGGGCAATTGGTGACAGTGTAATGAGCCTCAAGCACACAGATATACAAGTACAACCTTTGTACCCTGTATGTACTTCGAGCCCCAGACATCTCTGTGGAAATTCTGGAAAACCTTCATTTTTATACTCCAGTCACCTTATCTTTCATGTCTTTACTGTACACAGCATTCCCTTTTTCATTAACAATTAACAGAAACACTGTCCATTAGACTTTTATCAGCTCTGGTTGCTTGTCTCCACCTGGTATCAAAAGGCACTGCTTGTGACATCAGCATTAACATAGCACCAGACTGTCACAAGCAGACAAGCACTCAAAGCAGCTGAAGTCTTGGGGACAGTTATCCAGTTTTCTTGTTAATGCTCAGTGTTTCAAAGAAAAGGCGGCATACCAGGGAGAGACATTTTCTTTGTGAAAAACAAAGGATATGGGGACAGGAGATGGTGTTTCTAAAGGATGGTATTCCGATTATCAAAAAATTGAGAGAACCGTGTCGCTCACTACATATAGTTAAGTGAATTTGTTCTTCATGAAACCAAAATAACAGCCCACTCCGGTATAATGGTCAAAATACCAGCAAGCCAAAGTCTGTGGCCCACAAGCCAGTTTTTCATGACAAGTGGTCCAAATATCATTTCACATGTACTCATCCATATAATCATATCCATCTTACACTCAGCTTATGAAGACATGGCTGACAGTCCCTCATTTCTTGTTTTCCACAGTCACCGTGATAACCTAATTCTTAGAAAGAAAAGCAGAAAGCCAAGTACAAGAAATATAAGCTGAAATGTTTCCAAAGAGAACTGTTTCTTCAAAGTGTCTCTGGCAGATTTGCGACAGTAAAAGGGCCATTTGCGACAGTAAAAACTGCATTTGCGACACTGTCGAACTTTTTGTTAACTTTTCCCATTGACTTATAACGGGAACTTGTTTTTTGAATAACTTTTGAACCGTTTAATATTTTTTCCCGAACTCTTCAAAAAGCACATCGGGAACCCCGGCCGCAAGTTCCCTGAAGATTTCGGACCGGTCGCGCAAACCGTAAGACCTGTAGAGACGACAGTAAAATTCCAGAAATTGTAAATGCACGCTTTGCTCTCGAGGTTTACATGGGTTGCCAGAGGAACTACTCGAAACTCACATAGCGGTGTTGTTCATGGATGCCCATACATTATCCTCTATATTACGAAAATAAACAGGAGTTACATTTTTCATTGCAGATGTCTACTCTCTAAAGCAGCAGTCCATGTGTGTTGACAGTACAGCTACCCCACAACAGGTTTAGGATATGAAAAGGGAAGTTCAACAGTAGGGATGCCACAATAACTCACTATCATGTGTAATATATCACAATATTTCCCACAGACAACTGCTTATCACTGCAAAAAAGACAAGCAGTACCACCCTATACAACGATAAACTCTTCACTTTCTGATCTCCACTGCGCTGCCTTCGTGTCCCTCTTCAGGCATGACCAGACTCCTGATACCCCCAATCCAACTGTTTTTTCCCTCAAATTAGAAACGCCAAACATTACTGTGATATTCAGCATATCATAACAATTTTAACAAACAGTTCAGCATTCAAAACTTGATACTGTGCTACCCCTAGTTAACGGAGTTGTCACATATCTGTTGGAAGAAAACTAATGAAGAAGCTGAAGAAAAATACAGTGTGCTCCTACTGTGACAAACTCTGTTATAATGAATCCCCGAGTATAATGAAATGTTGGTCAAGTCCATTTCTTTCAATGTATCCTAAAGAAGAAAATTCCTATTTAAAATGTTATTCTTCCCCACTTGTAATTCCTTTTTGGGAGATGTCATATATATTGTATAGTTTTGTTGAGTGCTTCAGAATGGACATACCCACCTAATTCAAAAACGCAAAATTTTTTTATTTCTGTAGTCTTCATTCACATGCTCAAAGGTGTTTTATTGCTAAATACCTCAGACACCTGTGATTCTGTTTCATATGTAGCACACAGAAAGACTTCATGTACTCTTCCTGATACAGTGATGACACGCCCCGGCCAATTAAGAAAGAGTTTTTTTCTTAAACACTAGATCATCTTAAGAAGAGACCATTGTAATTAGAAACATTCTCCTCTAATTATGGCAGCCTCCCCCAAGTATCTGCATCTCTCCCTTGCCTGCTGCACTCCAGAGTACTATCTGCATTAGAATGCTTGGTCTTTGACATTAACAGTACCTAAGGTTACCATAGATTACAGAGAATACCACAGTACAAAAAGCTTACTTGGTGGTTTGTCAGCATATGTCCTCAGAGTTACTGCAGAGATTCCTTGTAGACTGCATGGCAGGCGACTTGCATGGCATCTCTACATATAAAAGAAGAACAGTAGTAAATAATCTGATAAAACACAGCAAAGAATCAAATGGATGTAGCTGCACAGACCCTCTACTCCTTGTCTTCAGATATCATCAAGGACTCCCAGAGTTGGGTGCCATGCAGAACTTCAACAACTTGGAGCCACTTTCTCACTGTTCTGTATGGATCACAAACAACCGTATACAGAACAGTTATATCAGACATTTCCATTTCTGGCACTCAGTACCTGGGCATCTCTGAGCCAGGAGTTCAAAGCTAGGCTACCTCACTGCTCAAAAGGAAACAGAATAAATCTGGTTAAGCTTATCTTACTTGTCGCCTTTTTGATGTTAAAAATTTGGTTTTATTTTATTTAGTTTTTGTTGAACAGGAAAGGAGGACTAGACAATTCTGCCTATTTTCAACCTCATCCTGGGGGGGGGGGGAATACAGATGGATGCCAATTGAAATTAAACCAGATTAAGCTATTGGTGGTATTTTTAGTGAATGGGGGAAATTCCCCTACTCTTTCAGATTTGCCATGGGATCTTTAACATCCACCTGAACTACTACAAGAACAGGCAGATGGACCTCGGTTTAACATCTCATCCGAAAGATGGCACCTCAGGAGTGCTGCACATGCTGCACTACAGTGTTAGTATTGGGATTTCACTCAAATGCCTGGTGTGGGAATAGAATCCACGGCCTTCTGATCTTCTGGCCTCAGAGGAGCGTGTGCAACCTGCTGAGCCATTGACACTTTAGGAGAGACTGGTCTGGGCTTGAGCCACAATCAGTTTCCCAGAGGTAAAAGATCAGCAGTGTACTAAGTAACTAAGCCAAAAGTTCTACCTCGACAACTGCATTGCTCATAAACCCTACTGTGTATGCAAACAGACCAGCTATCACTAATAAAAACATGATTAACACAACAACATCTTTCAGGGTTCTCCATTGCTTTTGCCTCTTGGGGATCCAGGACTTCCAAAATAAAAAATATAAAAATATCCTGGCCGTGGATCAAATTCTGGGAGTCTAGCAGCGCTCATCTGGGTCTGCCATGGCATGTCCCGTTATAGTGTGGGTGGGCACCAGGTAGCAGTTTGTGCACCCTGAGAAGAAAACAGCATGTCGTGGGACTCTCCGCTATAGATGGATGCATGTCCTGATGTGCTGGAAGTACATCAAGGATGCAGGGCCCTCTGTCACCGACAGCCCTGATCCTTGCCCATACATTGTAAAATGAATTACAGAGGTGGTTTACCACTTTAATTGTGTTGTAATTAAGTGCTGTATATCTACATCTTTAA
Source organism: Neoceratodus forsteri (assembly GCA_016271365.2). Classification (NCBI taxonomy): domain Eukaryota; kingdom Metazoa; phylum Chordata; order Ceratodontiformes; family Ceratodontidae; genus Neoceratodus; species Neoceratodus forsteri. The sequence continues at coordinate 647,731,527 of CM028131.1, forward strand.
ATGCAGAGCTTTAAAGTATCAGCATTAAGTAGTAACACAGAGAATGACAGCAGAAAAAGGCCCACTGACCCATCTAGTCTGTTGGGCCCTAAATAACATGATACAAATTACCTAGTGATCAATCACCCGCCTCCCCTCACCCAGCTATTACCACCAGACCACTATGTCTGTCCCACCCTTGCTTGAATCCCTCCATTGATCTGACACAGACCAGCCCTTTTGGCAGCCTGTTCCACTTATCCACCACCCTCTCTGTAAAGAAATACTTTCCAATCTTCCTCCCACCAGTTTCTTGGCAGTTCCCCCTATTGCTGCTCAGTGTGAACAGCTCCCTGGAGTCTGCTTTAATTATCCCATAAAGAAGTGTGCAAGTCCCCCAACCCCCAAACCGGTCTCTAGTGTATACATGTTGAAGTCCTTGAGCTTCTCCCTGTAGGACTTGCTGCCCCGGAATCATTTTTGTTGCCCTTCTCCGCACAGCCTCAGTCCTAATCCTATGTGTCCTTTTTCAAGAACAGATTCCAGAACTGCACACTTTACTCCAAATGTGACCACACCAGGCCAAGTGCAGGGGTTAGGCTTTAGATGGTACATTTCACTAGCTGGATGTGCTTCCACTGCATTGAGTCAGTTATAGTTGAATGGTTACAGCTGGGCCCATTTTTTTTTTTTTTTTTTTTTTTTAATAGCTGTGGCTGAGTGCATGCATACAGTATCCCATGCGATCTGAGAGTCTAAGCTGGAAGCCAGTGCTGTTGATTAGCTTGCAGCTGCCATGTAATCTGTCTCTCTCAACTAGATGTCTGTGTACTAGATTAGCTTGGAGCTTAAAACTGCACGCCTCTGTTACTGCACTGGAGATAAATGGATATTTTACTTCTTTTTAAAGCAATTTGTGTAGAAGATTTAGATCATGGTATCGCCGTCAGCCACCAGAACTGCTGTCCGTAACTGATAGAAATCACGGTTACCTTTCATCTGCATTTGTTGCCGTCATAACTGTGTGGAGTCACATTTATGTGGAGTCGGCTCCTCCTCCCTTATCTGACAGACAGACACTGCTTTAGTGCCATGGTCTGACTGTGACTTCAGGCTGTCACACACAATCTTGGACACACTGCTACTAACAAGGTGGAATGGCACATCCTGCCCCTAACCTCTAATCAGTAAGCCGGGAGGAGCCAAAGTCACTTGGCACGCACAATGCCCAACACGTACATGCATTTGGATGCAGGCTGTAGCGCAGGCAGATCTAGCATCGATTCCTGTAGTGAGTAAGGAGCAGGGCACAGGAGGACTGGACCACTGCACGTCATCAACTGGAAGATTCAACTGGAAGATGGGTCACTTATAGACTTGGAAACATTAAAGGAAAAATACACCCTCATATCTTCTAAATTTCATTTGTTTCTATGTCAACAGACAACTTTTCATGTAGCTGTTAGAGATGTATGCAACTGCCTTAGTCTGTTTTCACACTTCATACTAGGCCCAGTAACTGTCCTGGGAGGCTACATTTGGTGGTTGTTGAACTCTCATTGTCCCTGAGAGCTGCAGTAGCATATAAGAACATGATGCGTAATCAACCTTTCAACTCTCCAGTATGCCTGTCTGCTTAATTAGTCTTCAAAGAAATTAGCTGCAAAAAGGTATGAAATACCACTTTTACCTTCAGTAAGCTTTTCAAGTGATCTGAGTTGTAATGTAGGGTTTTTCCCTTCAAACTCTGATCAGTTTGTGTGTTTCCGGAGAGTTTCTGCAGGGTATTTGTTCTTTCAGCACAGAGATACATGATATAAATGGTTGATCTGACATCATATTCTCATATGCTAATGCAGTTCTCATGGACAATGAGATTTCAACAACCATAAAATGGAGACCTCCAGGGCAGTCATAGGGGGCTACCATGAGCAGTGAAAACAAACTAAAGGTAATACATATAGCCCTAACAGCTATAGGAAAGGAGTTGTCTGATTACATGGAAACAAATAAAATCTGAATGATATGAGGGTGTAGTTTTCCTAAAAAAAAAAAAGTATTGCCTCTGCCAGGTGGGCCAGCTCAGAGAGCACTGGGGTTAGAAGGGAGGGAGGAGGAAAGAGTGAGGACACTAGCGCAGTAGGCAGGCTGAGATGGAAGGGCGCACTGCCACTAGGGTCTGGGTAATATCCAACTAGGCTGCTTGTAGTGGCCTTGTAGACCTGTACAAACACCAGTCTAACACCTAGTGCCACAGAGACAAGGCGTTGTGAGATGGGACTGACTGCACCCATACTGATCGCGGTCATAGGGTTAAATAAAAAAGAATTAAGAATCAGTCCATCTATACTGTGGGTAGTGGGTACTGTAGCTGAACTTTAGAGAACAAGAAAAGACGGGGTGGGGGGTGAGGACTGGGCAGCCCTGCAGCCAGCCAAAGTTTTGGTTCAGGGACTGTGAGTGACTACCCAAACTCACATCAGTTGATGACATTAGAACAGAACCAAGCAACTGGACCAAGCCAAGGAGGGGGTCATACGAGTGTAGAAATGACAAATGTTTGTTTGAAAAGCCTCGATGTTGAACAAAAAAGCATACTGCATTGTGTTAATAACCCTGGATGCTGGTATAAGTTTGCTTCCTCTCTGCTGTTCCAGCACTGCCTGATGCTTGCCAAAAAGTTTAAAACTATGTCTAAATAGCAATTACTGGTGATAGCTGGCTAGACTAATGTTTAAAATTTTATTTTCAGTGATTGTGGAAAATTTGATGCATTAAGTAAACTAAAAGCCATTATCATCAGTGTGTTTTAAAATAACATATGCGGATTATTGTGTATAACTGCTGAGCTGGTGAACATCTTCCAAACATAGTGTCCCTTGTTATTTTTATGTTCACTGTGCGCGAACGTGCAAGCGAACATCTTGGAATGAGAGTGCCTTTTGCGGGGTGTGACACTGTCAATCCAATGCAGAGTAGTCTGAAAAGGATGCATCAGTGCCACACCAATCATTGGCTAGACTGATCATGACACAGTTTTGGCTTGCTGGGCGGAAATGTTGTGTACTCAAAAAGGAAAAATCGACCCAATCATGGGTCAGTTCTTTCCTTTGATGTACACCACCCAGTAAGCACAGCTGATCTGTCATAATCAGCCTGCTGAGGAATTTCAAACATACAGGAAGAGTCCTCTTGCAGATGCCAGCTGTAACAAAGAAAATGGTCCATCGATGTCTGTTGCTGGCGCCCCTGTAACTGTATCCCCCTCCTGACCTTCCCTATCAGCACCCACCACCCCACACCTCCCCCCCAACAAACCCAACACTGACACTGGGGGTACCCAATCCCCCAATGTCGCCACCTCCTATCATTCTTGTAGTGTAGCATGACCAAGCAGTGTCAAGCAGTAAAGAATTTGCTGCTAGAGGTTTAACATAAGTCATCTTCTGTTAAAAAAAAGTATATAAACTCCTTTTTTTAAGTTAAGATTAGTTAGATATCTGTAAAAGAAGCTGCTGACTGTGGAAAGAGGAGAGCGACCAAGTCAGCGGCTTCAGAAGGCAAGACACAAGTGCGAGCAACTGTTGCTATAACCTACAGCAATGGTCGCTCGGACTTGTGTCTTCCCATCTGAAGCCACCAACTCGCTCTCTTTCTATAGTCAGTGGCTTCTTTTACAGACATCTAACTAATCTTAAGTTAAGAAAAGGAGTTTGCATACTTTTTTTAACAGAAGATGACTTATTTTGAACCTCTGGCAGCACGTCCTTTACTACCATTAACACCACTTGGTCGCAGTACACTATAACAATGGAACTCACTCACTTTCCCCTCTCTGTCTCTCTCTCTCTCTCTCTCTACAGTCTGTGGCTTCCTTACAGATATCCAAGTAGTCTAAAGTTAAATAAGGCAGTTTACATACTTTTTCTAATACAAGATGCCTTATTTTAAACCTCTGCCAGCATGTCCTTTACCACCATCAACACCGTTTAGTCCCGCAAAGCATCTAGTACCCCAGGGCTTCTATACCAGTGGCAAACATTTGGCATTGACAAACGCTTGTTGAAAGCTGGTGTTGGCCCCGATTTTTTGTGTGCCGTATGACTGCCTGTGGGGTGAGGGTGAAAAGTATGACTTCTCAGTCCGTCTCTCCCAGCAAGGCTGTTGACCAGTTTCAAACTAATCCACTAGTAGGTTTGTTACCACAGTATGCCTGGCTCAAGAAAGAAAGGGTTTCAATCCTGTCATAGACAACAGGAGCTGTTAGTTTGCATACAGGGCCTCGTTTTAATTTCAGGGCACATCTGCAAAGGCCTTAAATGACAATGTGGGAATGAAGTGTGGGGGCATATTTTTATTTAAAATCCCTTTCACAGAATATCATTGTATGGTGTATGCCGTTGGGAGGGGGGGTGCTCTTCCGGATGGAGGCTGAGCTACTGTATAAAATAGCTGGCAGACGTTTTGCAGAAGTGAGATTCTGTCTACATCGGGATGAGGTAGTGTGTGTCCCCATACCTCCCAACCTCTCAGCATTAAAATGCATAGCACTAGCCTTCAAACTTCAGAGCAAACGGGATCCCCCTTTGTTGTGCCTACTGCCAACTTGGATTCCTATGTTGGAGCTTGGTTCTCAACATTTAGCATGGCTCCCGCGCCAGATCACCACCCCATTTTGGTGAAGGAATCCAGGATATCTGTTGTGATAGAAAGCACAGCACAACAGAGGAATGTTTTGTCCTGGGGGCTTCAGTCTACGGTTTCTCAAACATTTGACATGTTTGCCTGTGTGTAGTTGTGTATGGAGATTGTGAATCTATGTGGCAGAAATTGAAAACATTGGTTGAAGTTTCTTTATCCAGTTGGTCATAAATTTCAAACTGATTGAAAAAGTCAGTCAGGATGAGGTATAAGTCAATCATAATGGTCATAAACTGGTCCGCATCCACATCGCTGCCCCCATCAACAACATTTTCAACCACTCTCTGTCCACCGGGGCTTTCCCTAGCATTTGGGAAAATGCTGTCATCAGACCCCCTCCATAAATCTGGTTCTAAAAATGACATTAGCAACTTCAGACCCATCTGGCTCCTGGCACTTGTCTCAAGAATTACTGAGAAAACTGTCCTTGACCAGACCACAGACTTCCTTAACAAGCACAACATTCTATCCAGCTCCCAGCATGGTTTTAGGGTCCACCACAACACGGAGACAGCTTTGGTCAATTTTACCCATGATATTTACCAGGCCATTGACAATGGTCTCTACAAAGGCACCATTTTTGTAGACCTCACCAAAGCGTTTGACCTGGTCGATCACGGCATTCTCCTCAAAACCTTCGCCCAACTGAACTTCTCCAACAACGTCTCCAACTGGGATCACAACTATCTGAGTCATAGGACACACAAAACCTTGAGGGTCACCTCTCAGATGTCTGTCACATCAAATACAGCGTCCCTCAAGGCTCCATTCTGGGCCCCCTATTGTTCTCCCTCTTTGTTAATTCTCTCCCAGGCATATGTATCTCCACTAAGCTCATACTTTATGCAGACGACTCAGCCCTTTACTGCTCTGACAGAAACCCCACTACACTTCACCACAAACGCCTAACTGACGTCAGTAGATTTCACTCCCTATACTATTTTCTTCCTGATTCCTATACACTGGCGTTTGTGAAAATGTGCAATTTTGCTCACATGCCTTCCAGTATAAAATACAAAATAAAAATTTATAATTCAGCCGACTCCAGAATCTAAGAAGATTTGGTAATGTTTTAGTACTTTAGGTATAAGCTTCTGCTATTCAGAATTGTAGTTTTTACATTTTTTTCTGGTGTCCTAATTTGGTGTATAATTCTCCTTCATTGCATTTGATTTAATACAGAGCAATATGAGGCTTTCTGCGTACGTAGTATTTTCTTCAGGTTTGTTTGATAGCTGTCATGTTTTGTTTTTGTACATTGTGTTTGCTGCATGAGTAGAATCTCTTGATTTTTTTTCATAGAGAGTTTTCTCTGGGTCTCTGTCTGCTACACTACTGACCAGGGTGGGACAAATCAGGTAGCTAGGTGGCCAATATCCACTAAAAACTGGTTTGACTACCAGATTCTAAAAATAAATGGCCACCAGCCAACAAAGTGATTTTGCTCAGAGTGGGAGTAATGCTGTACAAAATCTTAAAAACGATGGCTACTTAAACATTTGGTTTAGCTTCCAGATTTTGAAAGTTAGTGTCCACACCATCCCACAAACTAATCTGCCCCCCCCCGGCTACTGATGGCAACCTCCACAGCCCTGTCACTGACATTCTACAGGACTTTCATGTTGATCACCTCTTAGCCATGATCACAGATGTGAAGAGTGTCTTGCCCAGTTGGTCTTGAGTGTGCCAGTGTCATCCTGGCAGAATCAGGGATTCTCCCCTCCATTTTCTCCGGAGGGTACTGACATGCAGTGATGCACACGCATGCAGGAAATAGCCTGCGTGCTTACTTGTGGTGTCTAGCGGCTCCCCCTCTCCCTCTTGATGCGCTCCTGCTGTGCTGACACCTGGCCTCTACCAGGTGACATTTAAGCAACAGGATGCAGAGATCCCTCCACCCCGAGGAAGGACAGCAGTCTTTAAGGCGCCCAATCGTCCATCCCCAAGCTGGCCCAACCGAGCTACCCATGTCAGCTCCTTAACCCAGGTCGCCAGCAGAGAGAGCTGTATCTGGCCACTCAATTATCTTGATTTTTTGGTTTGCTTATTCATAATCATCGTCACATAATATGAACATGGCCAGACCCCAACTGAGCCGAGGCTCATTTTTCAATGGGTACCACATATAGTAATCTCCCAAGATCCCTTTTTGCTTTGAATGCTTAATTCCCCACCCCAATGTGTATTCGGCTTGCAGGTTTTTTACGCACTATGTACATTACTGTACATTTTTAGCACTGAATTTCAGCTGCCATGTGTCTGACCACCATTCCAGAATCTGCAGATCCCTCTTCATGGACTCTACCCCCACCCCACCCCACGGGTGTCCATCTACTGCAGATCTTGTATCATCCACAAAAGGCACACCATCCCCTCAAGTCCCTCTGCTATATTGCTGATATACATGTTAGGGTATACTATGATAATAACAACGAATATCGACGGCAAATCAAAATATTTCTCATATTAAATTAACTATCATCATAGGTGGCCCGCAACAGTAGCCACTGACTGCTACCGTGAGGGTAGGAAAGGTGACCAGAAAGGGGAATGGTGAGGGAAGGGAGGGAGGGAGGATAGGGAAGAGGGTTATCTGGTGTGGTGTGGCTTGCGGCAAGGCCAACTATGTGATGATGTGGTGAGGAGGCTAGCTCTGGGCGCAGCAGGTACTGGGTTCAGGGCTGGGAATGGGAGGTTCAAGTTTGCTGCTGCCTGCAGCTGAGGGCCTTATTTTTTACTGGCGGACTGTGCCCCCTCCCCGACACGCACCCCCCCCCCCGGAGTCAGGAATGTAAAATCAGGGGGGTGCAGGGGACAGAGCAGATTTCGGGTTGCTGGCAAGTGTATATCACCAATATAGACTCACGATAATAGCGATCGCCATTTCAGATTCGCTATTATCACACAGAACCAGATGTTAAAGAGGATCGGTCCCAGTTCTGATCCCTGGGGCACCCCGCTCATCACCCCCTTTCCCCTGGAGTGCACCCCATTTACCACCACCATCTGGCTTCTGTCCCTCAACCAGTTTTCCACCTGTGTAGTTATCCTCAGCCCCACCCCTAAGCTCTCAAACTTATTTACCAGTCTGCGGTGAGGGACAGAGTTGAAGGTCTTACTTAAGTCCAGATAGGCCCCCCCCCCCGATCGATCATCTTCATCACCGAATCGAAAAAAATCGATCAGGTTTGTCTGACACGATCTCCCACCCGCGCAGCTCTGTTGCCTGTCATCTAGTGGCCCACTATCAGGTAGTTTACCACTCTTTCTTTTTTAGCACCTCCATCACCTTCCTCACCACTGAAGTGAGGCTGACCGGGCAATAATTTCCCGTTTCCTCCCTGCTGCCCCCCCCCCCCTTATATAGTGGCACCACATCCGCCGTACTCCAGTCACTTGCCACCCATCCAGTATCCGGGAACAGGTTGAACAGCCTCACCAGTGGTGCTGGCAGCTCTACTTTAGTTCCTGGAGTACCCTAGGATGCAAGCCGTCCAACCCCATTGCCTTGTCTACCTTCAACCTTCCTATGTTCTCTTTTATCCTGTCCTCACTGAATGGACTAGGATCCACTCTTTTGTTATCCCCTCCGCTCCTCTTTAACTCAGGTCCCCTCCCCATCTCCCCTAAAGACTGAGCAAAATCGGAATTTAAATACCTGTAAATGTTCATTCTCCGATGGCTGGTCTCCGGGCTTCCTTACACTTGGGCTGTACCACCTGTTGCTGATCATCAATCAGGATTCAAAGATCTGCAGCAGGGGGCATCTAGTCCTCCCCTTCCGGCTTCCTCCAGTATTTCTGAAAGCAGTCCAAAAGTGTTACTACTATGAGAATTTGGAAACAAAACACAAGAAAGTTTAAGGCAACCATGGCCCTGAGGCCAGTCAACTATGTACATTCTGGGAGGGAATTTGAAGCCCAGAGACTAGCTGTCAGAGAAAGAAAATTTACAGGTATTTAAATTTCAATTTCTCTCTCCTTAGCTGGTCTCTGGGCTTCCTTACACTTGGAATATACAAAAGCAGTACATCCCCAGATGCCCCGGGTTGGAATGCCCATTGACCTTAAGAGTCCCCACCGCCAGAAGCACTCAGCAGCCAAAGGATGCCTCTGCCAAGGACATCACGTCCCGCTTCCTTTTGTAAATGTGTGAATGGATGACCAAGTGGCCGCCCTGCATAAGTCTGCTGGAGATGCTTCTCTAAAGTTCGCCCACGAACAGGCTGTAGCTCTGGTGGAATGTGCTCTGACTGGGCCAGGCAGAGGTACCCAGGCCTTGTCGTAAGCCGTGGTGATGACTGATCTGATCCATCTGGCTATCGAGTCTTTTGACGCTCTGTTACCCATATTTTGGCCTGTAGTTAAAAATGAACAAGCTTGCTGTTTTACGTATATCTTCTGTTCTGATATACATCTTCAATGCTCTTCTCGGGTCTAGCACATGAAATTCCCTTTTTTTTTTTCGTTTTTGGGATGTGGGCAGAAGGAAGGAAGGAAGGATAAGATCTTGGTTGCAATGGAAAGGAGACACAACTTGGGTAAAAACCCCGTATCTGTACGAAGAACCACAGAGTCGTGATGAAAAACCGTGTATGGCTCTTTGGTGGACAGTGCTCCCAGCTCGCTGATCCTCCTTGCTGAAGTAATAGCTACTAGAAAAAAACACCTTCATTGTGAGATGCACGATGGACATTTCCTTAAGAGGTTCAAAAGGCTCCTTGGTCAAGGCTTTGAGAACCACGTTAAGTCTCCAAGGTGGAACTGTAGGCTTAATCGGAGGGCGTTTTTATGTTGCCGCCCTTAGAAACCTCCTGACATGAGGGTGTGAGCCTAGGGATTCTCCAGATTCTACAAACAAGAGCGCCCCCAGGGCTGATACCTGAACTCTTAGGGTGGCTGGCTACAGCCCCTTGTCGAATCCCTCTTGAAGAAACTGTAATAGCAGAGGTAATGATATTGGCTGGTCCTGTACATCTCTGGATTGAAGCCAGAACAAGAATTTCCTCCAGATTCATTAATACACTCTAGAAGAGGAGGTGCGACGTGAGTTCAACATCATTTCGATTCCCGAAGCAATATAGCCAAGCTCCTTGAAAGTTTCCCACTCAATTTCCAACCCAAGGGGGATAGATTGCTCAAATTGGAGTGCAGGACCAGCCCCTGATGGAGAAGGTCCAGGCTGAAATGGAAAAATACAGGCGGTCCTATTGACAGCTGAATGAGAAGCGGGAACCAAGGACGGCGAGGCCATCGAGGACAGACTAAGATGATCTCTGCTCTGCCCTGGGCCACCTTGTGCAGAATTCTGGAAAGCAGTGGTATCGGAGGGAAGGCATACAGGAGGCCGAACTGACCCCAGTCTAGGGAAAAGGCATCCTAAGCTACTGCTAGCTCATCCCTGGTCAGGGAACAAAATTTTTCTGCCTTGGAGTTTCATCGGAATACAAACAGATCTATCTGGGGACTGCCCCATTGCTCTGTTAGGAGGTGAACAGCGCTGTCCTTCAGCTCCCATTCCCCTGGTAGGACATCTTGGCGACTCAGCCAGTCTGCTGTGACATCTTCCTGTACTGGAATGTACACGGCTCTTGTACTTGCCAGCTGTTGTTCTGCCCATTGGAAGAGAAGCAGTGACTCCCACAGCATTTTTGAGCTTTTTGTGACTCCCTGATAGTTGATGTAGGCCATCGTTGTCCGATTGTCTGTTAGAATCAACACATCTTGATTGTGTACTTGTTGACGGAAGTGTATCAGGGCTAGGCGAACTGCCCTCATCTCAAGGACGTTTATGCTGTAACTTGATTCTACCAGGGACCATTTGCCTTGTGCCGACAGCTAATGCAGGTGGGTGCCCCATCCCCTGAAGCTTGCATCGGTCGTGATTCTGAGTTGATGTGGATGTCCCAACTTTCGCCCCTCATGACATTTGATCTCTGAGATCACCACTGGAGGGAGGATTTTATCTGCTGGGAAACTGGCATTAGCTGATGCTGGCTGTGTCTGGACTGGGACCACTGCCTGAGCAGATGGGCTTGAATGGGTCGCATGTGCACCAGAGCCCAAGGGACCGAATCCGCCAGTGACACTAGAGTCCCAATTAGCTGCATGAAGGTCTGTGCTGGCAGCCGGGTTGCTGTGAGAAATTTGTTGATAAGCTTCAATAGGTCCCTGAATTTCAATTCTCTGGGAAAAACTGTTGGTCTGAGTCCTCAAGTCCGCCCCCAGGTGGTTCAAGTTCTGGCTCGGAGTTACAGAGCTCTTCCTCCGGCTGATGGCAAATCCAAGTGCCGGGAAGCAACGGACTACCACTGACACTGCATGTACTGCTTGGTTGAGCTTCGAGGCTTTGAAGAGGAGACTATCATCCTGATAAGGGAAATGTTGCATCCCCCTGTTCCAAAGGTGAGTAATGACCGCTACCAGACCCTTCCAGAATGTCCCTGGGGCTGACGAGAGGCCAAAATGAAGGGTTTTGAACTGAAAGTGTTGCCTCCCCACCTTGAATCTGAGATATTGCCTGTGTACTGTCTGGATGGGAATATGCAAATAAGCATCTTACAGGTCGATGAATGCTAAAAAAAGTTCCCTTGCTATAGTTCCTTGATGACAGATGACAAGGTTTCCATCTTGAAGGGTCTGCTGCGCACAAAACGATTTAGGAATTTGAGGTCTAAGATCGGTCTGAAACCCCCTGTGCCCTTGTGCATGATGAAGAATAGAGAGTACAGAGTATACCCCTGACTGAACTCTGTGTGAGGAACCTGCTCGATCACTCCCACTTGCAGAAGGTCTGTGATGGCCTGTAATGTCGCCTGTCTTTTGGACGGGTCGTTTGAGATAGGGGAGGGTACACATGTGGTAGGGGTGGCTTGGACTCGAACTCTATCAGGTAACCCTTGCTGATGTCGTCTATTATCGAGTTGTCTGATGTTGTATGGATCCATTCCTCGAGGAAATTTGAAAGTCTGCCTCCTACTCAAGGATGGGTCCAGGTGGCTTCACTGGGACTTTTTGTTGTTGTTGTTGTCAGTGTCTCTGGAGCCCCCACTGCCACCAGATCCTCCCCCCCACCAAAGTTACGTTGGTTGTGGGAGGAAAACCATGTTCTTTTCTCGGAAAAGTCAGAGTTTTGACCTTTGTTGTAACCCTGGTCATGAAAATTGCACCTGGAGACTGAGGACCATGATTTGCAACTGCCCCTGGACTGGGGCATGTGTACCTTGGCTGTCTCCCCGGATACCTTCACCGCCTCTTTCAGGGCTGAACTGAACAGGAGATTTCCTTCGTATGGCGCATTTACCAGATGATTCTTTGAAGAGGCATCTGCTTGCCAGGCCCAAAGCCAGAGGTTGCAGTGAGCTGAGGCTTGATAAAACATGATCCATACAGCGCACCCGACTGCTCCTCAGATACGTCCGCTGCTTAAGCCAATGCTAGGCCCATTAAATGTAGCTGAAGAATAAATCGGCGAGTTTTTCTCTGGGTCTTCTGCAAATTGAGAAGCTAGATCCGATGTCCAGGACAAAGCGTCTCTGGCCGAGAAGAGATTCATTGTTGCCAGTTTAAATGAAGTTGCCGACACTTGGAAGGCCTTCCTCAGCGAGGCATCCACTTTTCTGTCCACTGGGTCCCTTAGTGAAGCCCCTCCTTCAGCAGGGATGACTGTCTTTTTGGTTAGATTAGAAATCAGTGGATCGATCCTGGGGCAGTCTAACCACTTTTCTGACTGCTTCTTGTCAAACTTTAGAAGTCTGGAGATTCGACGGGGGACCAGGTATTCGGGGGTTCTGGATCTTGCCATTCCTCCTTTAGCAAGTCCACTATGGTGGGAGGGATAGGGAAGGCTGTGGCTGGTTTGGAGGTAGATGCCAGTCGAAAGGTCTGTTTCAGTTGGGAAGGGACAGGTGGAGAGGATCCGAGGTGCATCTCGAATATGACCTTTTTAATAAAAAAATCTAGTCCTGCAAGTCAAAGTTTCTGGATGGGGAGTCATCAGAGTCCGATGAAGAACCCACTATCTCCCCCTCCTCCGGGGAAGAGCTGGCGTCTGAGGAGTGCGTGCCCCTAGATCTACTCTGAGAATGAGACCTTTTCTTCCTCCTGTGACGTGAGAAATGGTGATCTTCCTCCTCGGACGATCTGCCCCTGTGTTTGGATTTTTTCTTCTTGTCGTACCGATGTGAGGGATAGCCATGCCGATGAGGAGGGGGAGGGGGTCCTCTTTCCTTTTGCCTTTCTGTGGTGTCTCGTTTCAGGGGACCCTGGAGGTTGCCAGTGGAACCATGCAGGGTCCAGAGCAAAGGCCCTATTTAAACTTGTCTATAAGGTCTGGGTCCAGGGAGGGAGCGGTCGCCTATTGAGTATCCCTGGTTGCCATTGCGCTCTCCGACCTGGAAGTAGCCAGTCATTCGGACCTGTCTTGGGCATTTAAGTCAAGGGACAGGTTGCATCCGCACAGTCCTCCCCACTGGCAGCCGCTGCCTTTTCACATGTAAGGCAGAGTGAGCCTGCAAAAGTGATCAGGAGCGGGGATTTGCAGCGCTGACATTTCCTGCCCCTGCTAGACTTTTCTGAGGGCATGACTTTCTAATATCAATGTGCCCCCCCCCCTTCAATATCCAAAACTGTAGTATGAATTTGATACTGTCCCTTCAAGAGCCGCTCAAACTGTCTCCTTTTCGTGAGAAATAAAAAGAAAATTCCTGCCTTGGTTTGGAGGGGGCGGGAGTTCCAGTGGCACTGCTCTCATCGTCTTTTCCTCTCAGACTGTCTCCTTTCTCTAGCACTGCAGCGTGGCTGGCTTGCTACAGCTCTGAATTCTCCTCAGTCCTCATCGACGAGAGGGCTTATTGTCGACGAGTGGCCTGGCGCTTTCCTGTATTCGTGCTGACGAGATGTGCCGTCGACGGGCGGTTGAAACCTTCAGCAGAGCCGCTCATCAATCGGAAGGAACAGAGCAGCTCCTGAAAAGCACTCCGGTGCTTAAATGAATATGTCCCCTTCACCTGAAAGGCTTATAATGGTCCATTATGGGAGCCCCAAAATAGCAGGAAAAACGAGCTGCTGGGTGGTGGGGCCAGTCTGTGCAGCTTGCAAGGCTGAGACTGGATCCCACCATAGGGTGCTGAAAAACGATTCTCTTGACAAGAATAATTATATTTTTTAAGAATTAGAATAAAGACTTACAGTCTGTTCAGCCCAGCCATGAGTGACAGGGCTCTGCTGCAGAGTGCCTGCTTCACTGAAGGCAGAAAGTAAACTGGAGGAAGCTGGAAGGGGAGGACTAGATGCCCCCTGCTGCAGATCTCTGAATCCTGCCTGATAACCAGTGACAGGAGATACAGCCCAAGTGTAAGGAATCCCGGAGACCAGCTTAGGAGAGAGAGAAAGTAGCTATTTAGCACCACTGCTTTCCCAAAGTCTCCCTCCACCAGTCCTCCCCCCTTCCCCTCACTATCCCCTGCCTTTCATTCCTCTTTTCCCCACATACCTAAAAAAAGTTTTATCCCTTTTTGGACTGCCTAGCAATTCTCTCTTCTGCATCTGATTTTGCCCTCCTAATCTTTTGCCCTGCCACCCTCAGCTTCTCTCTATAAATCTCCCTGTCCTCTCCCCTCTGGGTCCTATTGTATGTTCTGAATGCTATCTTTCTTTTCCTAATTGCTCCCACCACCTCTCTGGTAAACCAGAGTGGTCCCCTTTTTTGGTTTTTCCTACCTTCCTGACGCAGAGCTCTGTAGCTTTCAGTAACTCCTCCTTAATACAGTTCCATAATTCCTCTATGTCCCCCTAATTACTTCTTACCCTCTATTTCCTCCCTGAAAATCCCCCTCATTCCTGCGAAGTCCGCTCTCCTGAAGTCCAGAACCTTTGTGTTGGTTTGATTTGCTTCCTTCCCCCATCTTTATCTTAAAACTCACTGTGTTGTGGTTGCTTGTACCCAGGCATTCTCCCACCTTGACTTTCTCTACATTATCCCCGTTTGTGAGGGTTCCATGTCATAATAGTGATCGAGCAACAGCGATCACTATTACGGCGAGTGTACATCGCCGAAAAATAATTTCGGCAATGCACTGGCAGCGCGCTGAAAAGCGGCACTCAAAACCTACGAGATCTCATTTTTACGCGGAGGGGGCTGAGCCTCCTCACACCCCTCAAGACAGGGCTTTGCCCCTCCACCTTCCTACCTACGGATTCTCAATCCATGGGGACTTGACAAATACATGCCGCCAGGTGGCAAAAAGAAGAACTCGCACCACACTGGACCAGAACCTGGTATCCCATGCCTCCCAGCCGACCATACTCCCCACGATGCCAACGATCAAGCTCGGCAGCTGCTCACTGCAACCCCTTCCACATGCCATCCCTCCGCCGTGTCTCAATCCCACGGGCGTGCGTGTATACACGAGAGTTCCTGTCACAGTTTCCGCCAACCGCAGTATCCGGTTGACCTCCACCCTAGGTAGCCATGATCACAGTCGTCGAGATCGACTTGCCGCTTTTGTAGGCACTCACTCTGGGTCGCTATGGTCATGGACAACCGTTTGTGAGCAGTACGTTATCTCCCCTAGTAGGCTCCCTAACCAGCTGGAAGGAAAGCTCCCTGGATTGCTCCAAGTACCTCTCTGCTGCTGGCAGATGTTGCCGTAGGGATTTCCCAATCCACATCGGGGAGGATAAGGACCTCCAGTAGTAGGATCATCCCTCAGAGTATCATTAGTTGTACCGCCTGTACCATCCGTCTGTCCTCTTCCTCCCCCTGTATAGGAGGCCTGTACATCACCCCCAATCTTACTGAAGCTCCAGGTCTTTTCTCAGTGTGACCCACAAGACCTCCACCTCCCCCTGCATCTCCTGCCCTTCTGTCGCCCTAATGTCCTCTTTGACGTACAATACAACCCCGGCCCACTTTCTGCCAGCCCTGTCCCTTCTGAAAAGCCTATACCCTGGACCCCTACCTCCCAAGAGTGGTGCTCTGACCACCAGGTCTCAGTTATGTCCACAATGTCTAGCTCCTCATCCACCATAATGGTCTCCAGGTCCACCATTTTGTTCCTTAAACTCCTGGCATTTGCTGACAAGCCTTTCCACCATAAACCCCCATCATCTTTGATCTTTGCTGCCCTTTCTGCCTCAATTTGCGGGGAAGTCCTAGCTAGACTATTTCCTGCTGCTCCCCCTTGCCCAGTTTAAACATAAACCCTCCTTTATGTAGCTATCTAATTTTTTTCCTCAGGGCCCCTGTGCGCCCCCCCCCCCATTTAAATGTAACCTATCCAGAGCATAAAGTTCTACATTATTACATGTCCTACCCCATTCCCCCACCAGTCCAAACCCCATTTCTTTACACCACCCCCTCAGCCAAATTGAATTCTTCAAATCTTCTCTTCCTATCCATACTGGCTTTTGGCAGGACTTCAGAGAACGAGACAGTTTTACCCTCCACCAGGCAGATCCTTGCCAGCTCTCTGAATTTAGCCTGCACCTCCTTTACACTGTTGTCTGCTAGATCATTAGTGTCCAGATGCACCACTATGTGGGTGAACCTCCCCATGCTTCCTAGCCAAGGTGTGTATTAAGGATGCAGCCATGAGCGCCATCATACCCAGCATGCACTCAGTCCTTATAGTTCCTCTCCTCCTCCCATCCCCCATTTGATTCCCTTGAGTATGGAGTCCCCCACTATAAGGGCCCTATATTCCTCAGTCCAATTGCATTCTATGGACTCCTTGCTTGGCTGCATCCAGTCTGGTATTGCCCTGCTTGTTTTCATGGTGCACCCCTCCCTCTAAATCTCCTCCTTGCGCACATCACCTATATGCACCCCTCTCTATCCTTTTGGATGTTCTCCCTTCCTTGGCCTTGCCTTCCTGCTTGTTCACATCCCCCTGATTAGCTTCTCCCCTAGCACCTCCAGCCAAAGCCTTTGTTGGGATCCCCCATACAAACGACCTCTTGTTGCTCCTTTCTAGTTCACCCACCCTTCTCCTGGCTCCACTGCTATCGATATTTGCCCCTTCCACCTCCTGCTCTCCTGACTCCATCAATTTCCTTCAGGGTATATACCTGTTCCTCAGGTTCCCGGTACCACCCATAGCCTTGTTACTCTTCTCCTCCTTTTTTCCTCTCTCCTATTCCCCTTTGTTGCTTCCTCCTTTTCCTCCCTCCTCAATGTCCTTTCCCCTTGTCCTATCCTCCATCTGCCCTTCTCCTTTATTTCCCAAATAATCCGGACCACTCCCTGCCCTGGAATTGTACCCCTTAAACCCCCATTTTAATGAACATTCTCCTTCGATTAGCTGCTAGCCACCCAGACACTTCCCTTGTTCATGCTCCCCAGGTAAGATCTATCCATCTCTCTCCTCAGTCTAAGAACCTCTATCTCTAATTGTGTCAATCTGTTACAAAATGGGCAAAACCCCACTCTCCACAGTGTCTCCATATAAACCACGGACCCGCATCCATTACACCCCACTATCCTCCTTGATCTAGTTCTCGCCCCCCCTTGGCCCCTGCCATTCACCCCTCCATCCTCCCCATCTACCAGTTTCCCTATCTGACCCCCAACCCCCTTCCCTCTCACCTCTATATCTCCTCTCAAAATACATATTGAACCCTCTGATATCACTTGAATTTTAAGATACCAGGTATTTATAATTAATATGCCATTTCATGTACATGCAATATTTAAATTTAAATTTGCCTGACCCAACTCTCCTTTCTTATGGCCACTACAATTATAATAGCTGGTAAATCAGATTTTAATATTTCCTGTCTTGTTTTAAAATTTTATTTGCCTCAGTTCTCCTTAATAATGCCCTGCAATCAATCAATTATTCATCAAAAGATTTTACATAATGTCTGTTAAAATGTTCAAAAACAATCTGCCCATCTCTTGCTGCATAAACTCTTTTCTTGATACAACAGAAAACATTCTAAGTTCAGATTTTCCCAACAAATTTCAGAAAAAACAAATTCAAGTTCTGATACACATAAATGAGTTACAGGGATACAGTTTCATGCTACTTAAAACAAATACAGGGATACAGTAAACATTCAAGCTCAGGTATTGGCCAACTGCTTTTTAGCACAACACCCTACCTCCCTCCTAAACTGTCCAATTACAGAAGTCCCTTAGGGCATTTAAAAAGTTGTGGGGGTGGTGGAGGCACAGCACTTGTCTCAATTTGATTAGCTAAATTAAAAATACAAAAAATGTGACCCGGTGGCACAGAGGGTTGAGGCGCTGGATGCCATAACTCTGACACCGGGGTCGAGAGCAACCTTCGCTGTCAGAGGGTCGGCATGAGCGTCCCAGGGACTGCTCTCCTCCTCCAAGACGGTGGGTTGGGGGAATCACAGCTGTGCTGGCAACTGGTGGTGGCTGGGGGTCGGTACATGTGGCGGTCCCACAGTGAGAGCGCACAGATGGAGTCAGGCGTGCTGTCTTGGCGAGCTTATATATGGCAGGGTCCTTGATGCTCTGCACGCTCGTGCTGTGGGGTGGGGACACAACAGAATTCTCTGGCACTCTTGAAGGTCAGCCCTGACGGCACCGTCATGGATGCACCAAGTTAGCTCCCCCAAGCCCAGCCGCCTAGGTCTCTGCAGTGATGGGGTAAGTACCCGCTGTGACGCGACCTGTGGGGGCTAGGGAGCGAAGGGGTTCGAGCTCTGGCTGCAGCCTGGGTAGGGACTGTGAGGGCAAGCTGGAAGGGGGAACAATAGGCAAAAAAACACAAAAACAAGGAAGCAGAAAAAATACCAGAAAGAAATAAAGTACAAAAAAAAAAAAAAAAACTATGTATTTACAATTTTTAAAAAACATTAATCTGAATAAAATCCTTTATTAAAATTAGCTCTTTGCTTCATTTCTTTTAATACACACACACACACAATCTCTCTCTCTCTCTCTCACTTGTCTTTCAGGGAGATGCAGACTGCTTTCCGGCACCCTACCAAATGAGGCACCAGTTGACATACCTCTTAACTGTCCCTGATTATGAGGGGCGTCCCTCATTTTACCCATCAAAATTGCTCTGTCCCTGCCGGCCCGGTGGCACTGAGGGTTGAGGCGCTGGACGCCACACCTCGCGCCACGCCAGCGACCCGGGTTCGGGAACGGACTCGGGTCGGCCAGGAGAGGGAGGATTGAGCGTCCCAACGGATGCTCTCCTTCCTCATGGGTGGGATACCAGGGGTGCAATATGCACCCGACACCCTAAGAGAGCCAGTGGGAACACGGCTCTCGAGGGGACCGATGCTCCGCTCACGGAGTCGGGAGAGGGACGCCTGTCGGGCGCTTGAGAGACGCGGCAGTCAGCATGTCGCCTCTCTGGACGCACGTCCTTGCGCCGGCGCCCAGGGGCGGGTTGAGGGAGCACAGAAAACGGATAAGCCCTTGGTGGTCCTAGATGAAGACGGCTCCACCCAAGACCACCGATTCCAGGACAGACCCCAATGTGCAGATAGGAAGGAGGAGAGAAAGCACTCTAGGGGCAGATTCTGGGTGAGTGGCACAAAGGGTATGAGCAGTCCGAAGGAGTGGACACCGAGGTAGGAAGGGGGATAAATAAGAGGGTTAAAATAAATAAATTGCTCTGTCCCTCACCCATCCCTCATAGAAAATGTACTGCCCACATAGAGAAAATTCTGTAAAGTCATGGTTTAAAGCAACACTACTAAATTAAAAAAAAAAAAAAAAAATTTCAGATCTTTTGCAACAGTTTGTTCCCTGTGCTCTGTTGAGCGCTTGCCTGGTAATCTTTCTTGTTTTTGCTTTACTATCACCCCGGAATTTGCTTTGTTTTTTGTTTTTTTTTTACATTTCTCCTACCCGCCACGTTGAACTGGAACCCTCTACTGCCAACCACGTATGCGCATGACTCGCAGTACTACACAGGGATAGTGGTAACGTGTGTGATGGTGTGGTACCGGCGGACTGGAGGAGGGCGGATGCGATTCCTCTTCACAAATGTGGGAGCAAGGCAGAGGCAGGAAACTACAGACCTGTTAGCATGACCTCAGTGGTAGGGAAAATGATGGACCCACTTTGAAAGAAAGAATTGTTGAGTACCTAGAGGCCAGCGAGGCAAAGGACCCAAGGCAGCATGGATTCACAGAAGGAAAGTCATGTCAGACAAATCTAATAGATTTCTTTGAATGCATAACCAAAGTAATAGACCATGGAAGGGCTGTGGATATGGCCTACCTAGACTTTAGTAAGGCATATGACACAGTCCCACACAAAATATTAATAAACAAGTTAGCCAGCCTGGGAGTGGGTCCCAGGGTGGTAGCCTGGGAAATAAGCTGGCTGGAAACAGGACTCGGAGGGTAATAGTAAACGGAGTACACTCTGAAGAAAGGGGGGTTACTAGTGGGGTACCACATGGTTCAGTATTGGGACCGGTACTCTTTAATGTTTTTATAGGTGACATTGCAGAGAAGCTAGAAGGAAAGGTATGCCTCTTTGCAGATGACACAAAGATCTGCAACAGAGCTGATACACAAGATGGGGTGCAAAGGATTAGAAGGGACTTGGCAAGATTGGAGGAATGGTCAAAAATATGGCAGCTTAGATTCAATGCAAAAAAATGCAACATAATGCACCTGGCAAACAAAAACCCAGGGGAAGAGTACACAATGAGGAGGGGAGGTACTAACAACAACACAAATGGAAAGGGACCTGGGGGTAGTCATATCAAATTACCTTAAGGTAGATAAGCAATGTGAGAAGGCAGTAAGGAGGGCTGGGAGGATACTAGGATGTATAGGAAGAGACGTCACCAGTAGAAAACAAGAAGTTATCTCTCCATACAGACAGTTGGCGAGACCCCATCTGGAGTACTGCGTACAGTTCTGGAGACCACATCTCCGCAGGGACACAGGCAGGATGGAGGCAGTCCAGAGGAGGGCAACTAAAATGGTGCAGGGTCTGCAACAGAAGCCATACGAAGAGAGACTAAGAGAGCTTGACAGGGGGACATGACAGAAACTTTCAAGTATCTCAAGGGAATCAACAAAGTCCAAGATGGGAGCATCTTTAAAAAAAGATGTACAAGAACAAGGGGACACAATTTGAAGATAGAGGGGGATCGGCTCAGAAGCAACGTGAGGAAGTACTTTTTCACAGAGAGGGTGGTGGACACATGGAACTGCCTTCCTGAGGAGGTTGTGGGGTCAAAAACAGTGGGAAAATTCAAGAATGCATGGGACAGACATAAGACAATTATATTGGGGGGTAGGAGGAAGTAGGTTAGTGTTGGGTAACTGGAATCTGCAGCTTATCCAATCGGTAGGGAAATGGGCAGACGAAGTGGGCCAAGCGGTCCTTATCTGACGTAAAAGTCTGTTTCTAGCACAGGGTCCCATGGAAGTAAACAAAAGACATGATGCGACGTGAGGGGGGAGCCTGGCTGCAAATTAGGCACCAGCCATATTTGCTGTAGATCCACAACAATGGAAATACATTTTAAAAATCTAAAAAACTAAAGATCACTAGAAAAAACATATTTACAGATAAGAAAACTGGAACTATGGGTGCATGCTCCCAGCCGAAAAGCAGAATTTTGATAATCACATCCCGATTATCCAGTATTGCTGCTTTGAAGCAAAAATGATATAATATTCTAAGATGCTAAATGAAAATAAACTTTATTCAAGTGCATGCAATGGTCTTCATAGTGTTCTGCATTTATTTATTTGAGAATGTGTCCTCATTTCAGTGACAAAAGGTTAAGAGTTATGCTAGCTGAAAGCCCCAATCCCATGTATGGCAAAACTCTCCCACCAACCATCTAAGGACGACCATCCTCACTACTCATATCCCCTACTAAAGCCATGATCCCATGTATGCCAAAACCCTCCCCCCCCAACCATCTCAGCCCCACCACCGTCCCAACCCATGGCCCCACAGACACTCACCCACAAGTAGTTTCTTCTACAGTGACCTTCAGGGTGCCACCGACAGTATGCCAACAGTCTCATCGCCGCGGCCCTGAATGCTGGAAATCGCTCACTATACCACAAAGCACTAGTGGAACGACTGCCGGCATCTGGGCCCGCAGTGGTGAGGCTGTTCGTATACTACTGGCAGCAACCCGCAGTCACTGCAGAAAATTAACTACAGTACTTGTGGGCAAGTGTCTGTGGGGACATGGGTTGGAAGGGTGGTGGGGCTGAGATGAGAGGGTCACAGAATGGATTGTATTTTTTTTTGTGATTCAAAAGTAAAAAAAAAAAAATGGATCGCATGAACAGCCGGTGCGCATCGCAAAGTGTGATGCGAAACTGGCTATTCAATACCCATCATTCATGTTCTGAGAGAACTTCTGATACATTTGTTTGACTGGGTGACCAGGGAAATAGATTTGAGAAGGGCAATGAACGTGGCCTATCTGTACTTAAGAAATGCCTCTAGCACTGTGCCGTACAGGAGGCTAGCAAAGAAACTGAGCAGCCTAGGAGTGGGATCCAAAGTGGTGAAATGGATTAGAAGTTGGTTAATGGACAGGAGACAAACGGTGGTTAACAGCATTCGCTCTAATAAGGGTTTAAAATTCAGACAGGGACAGTGCGTTTCACGCTCTTTTTGCTGCCCTCTCACTGTTGTTCTGACCCCCAAGCAGGACAGTCTCATGCAATCAATGTACTTTGTTTCATTTAAAGGAAAGAAAAAACAAAACAAAAAAAAAAAAAAAAACACACAGAAAGCAATGGAGCGCTGAACTGGAGTGCCAAGCATAAGAGAAAAAGTGGCATTTCTGAAGGGAAGGGAGCAGAGCGGTTACATAAGCAGCGCTGAGAACAGCTGCCCATGTCAGAATAAAGGAGGACCTGAGCTACTGGAAGAACAAGCAGTGAGAGGCAATGAAGATAGCAAGCCTGGTACACCACGAAGCGAACTACTGTGCTGATGATCCTGTCTTTTTAGGGTTGTGGGCGGAGCCTACAGTCATTCTGGGATCGCTCAGTAACTCTAAAAATGGCCGATCATGGAACCATCTGTT
Source organism: Neoceratodus forsteri (assembly GCA_016271365.2). Taxonomy (NCBI): domain Eukaryota; kingdom Metazoa; phylum Chordata; order Ceratodontiformes; family Ceratodontidae; genus Neoceratodus; species Neoceratodus forsteri. The sequence continues at coordinate 647,754,220 of CM028131.1, forward strand.
GGACTTTTGGAAGTATCCTTCTGAAAGTCCAACGCAGCTTGAAACCCTCCACCATGATCGGCCCTAATGGATAACAGCCGCACTATTTCAGCCGTTACTTCCAGCATTCCATGCATCAACTGCGCATGCAGCGCCGCGATCACAGTTCTGCTGGCACCATCTTGTTGTGAATGGCAAAATGCATACGTGCAAGTGCTGTGCATGTGCAGTTGCGTTGCCGTCACCGGCAACAAAGAAAATGCACCAACATCGTGGTCCCCAGTCCCCGTGTCAGCATTATGTAGCCACCCAAAAAACTAATGTAGCACACTAGGAGCCCACCCCAGTGTGCCCAAATGTATTTTTTTCCCCTGCCACCATCGGGGTGCCCAATCCCCGTGTCGGCACCAATACCCACCACCCTCACTCACTCCTTGTGGCTCACTAGGAGCCCACCCAGTATGCCCAAACGTCTTTTGTTTTGGTTACCTGTAAAAAGAAAACAGTCCCCAATGTGTCTTTTTTTTTTTTATCTGTAAAAAGAAAAATAGTCCCTCGTCGTCGCCCCAGTCCCCTCCCCTATGCCCACCCTCCCACTGAGCACCCACCTCCCTTACCCCCAGATGTCGGCACTGTCATCTTTGTGGACCAGGACATGTCTGCACTCTTAAAAGTCGAATTGCAAACTGAAGAATCAAAGGTAAGTGAGCTATAATGCCATTCAATGGGGTTCTCAATTTATGTTGATAAGCCATTTTTTTTTAATTCTGGCCAGAAATTTTCAACATGGAGTTCTTGGGACCCCACCTCGTGAAAACTTTCACTGTCATTCCGTTACTCAGTCCCAAAAGGTTATTTTGCGGTGGCTGCGCGGAATCACCTTTCAGGACCAGTTCACGAAATGACAGTGGCACTGTTCATGAGGTGGGGTCCCAAACAGCGCATGTTGCAAATTTGGTGAAAAAAATTCCAAAAAATGTCTGGATTACAAGCGTGCATTGTGCAGTTTCTACGCACGCTCCTAACTCTGCCAATTTTTTATATTTTCCCTCCACATTTTCAACACTGCCATTTTTGCACACCTCCTTTTTAACAGTACAGCTGTCATTTATCACATCCTGCCCAAAACAGGTTTTCGCACCTGTGGCACAGAATGCTGCCGCTCTGCTAAACTACCTTTGGGACAAGTGAACAAAATGACACTGGCACTCTTCATGAAGAGGGGTCCCAAAAAGGCCATGTTGAAAATTTGGTGCAACACCTCCAAAAAATGGCCAAGTTACACCCGGGCCTGCAATAAGTTCAACGCACTCGTGGAAATTTGGTCACTTGGCAGCTCATCACAGCCCTATCGGCTCTGGCCAGAGTTTGTTTATTCTGGAATGGTGGGTAAGAACTGGAGTAGGGAGAACTGAAGAAACAACAAGTAACATTAAAAACTGTGTTTTAAACAAAGGACCAGTTCATTTTTAGAACTAAGAAGTATTTCAATCAATCAGTCAAGATTTATTGGATAGCATAATTGAGAATATACATTCTCTTTTGCAAATGCGTCCAAACAAATGTGACATTACAAAACATAAAACATACAAAAATTACAGTCATCCAAACAAATATAACTTAGAAGTTTCTTCCATCTGGTAATATTTTTATCTAATTGGTAGTAATACCATCCCTTTATCGGTTTCCCACCCCTAAACCAAGTCTTTTCTCAACCCCGCGTGGGCGCCTGCCACCACCGACTTGTGTCTGACACTGTGGAGTTTCAATATACAGTACTTCCCCACTCACTGCCATGCAGTGCTGAGACCCAGTTTTTAACATGTTGCCATGATACTACTGCCCTTCTGGCCTGCCAGGGAGCAACTCCAGAAAAAGCCTCCTGCACTTTACACAACTGATGCCAATGCTGTTTTCCATCCCCACCTCTCCTGCTTAAACTCTGTTGGTTTGTGGGTCCATGGCTGGTACCACTGAATGGTGCTGTCAATTATGTGCATATATATTATCATACTATAAATGTGTTTAGTGGGGACCTAATTCCTAAATTCAGAAACTGGATGTAAAGTATGCAAAAAATGGTGGTAAATTACTCTTATTCCCTTTATCTGTTCCCCTGGTTTTAAACCCTAGGAACCCCCCCCCCCAAAGTTCCAGTTCCCCCTAAATGCTAGACACAGGGGGTTCCCCCTATTTAAAAACACCAATTTTAAGCCCTGTTTAATGATGGGACAATGATCAGTAGGGTGCCACAGTGCTCAGTACTGGGACTGGTCCTCTTCAATGTCTTAAGTGACACTGCAAAAGAAATGGAAAGGAAGGTGTGCTTTTTTGCAGAAGATACCAAAATGTGCAGTAGAATGGACACTTAGGAGGGGGCGGACAGAATGCACAGGGATACTGGAAAACTCCAGGAGTGGTCAAAGAGCATGGCAGTTGGGGGTTCAATGCCAAAAAAGTGCAAAATCATGCACCTAGCAACCCAGGAGCTGAGGATAGGATTGGGGGTTACCAACAGTCACTAAACAGGAACAGGACCTTGCAGATCACATTTGAAGACCTTAAACTGGCAGGGCAGTGTGACAACGCAGTGGGTAGAGCTACTGAGATGCTGGAATGCATAGGGAGGGAGAGGTGGTGCTACCACTGTATTGCTCTACTGGTGAGACCCCCACCTGGAGTACTGCGTACAGTTTTGGAGGCTGCACCTCAAGAAGGACAGGCAGGGTGGAAGCAGTTCAGAGGAAGCAACACAAATTGTGCAAGGGCTACATGAGAAGCCCTACTAGTAAAGACTGACAAATCTAAACATGTACATCCCGGAAGTAAGGAGGGTGAGAGGTGACAAGATTTGAGACCTACAAGTACCTCACAGAAGAAGCAGAAGATGAAGAATCAGCATTTATATAGCGCTTTTCATACACCGTGTATCCCAAAGCGCTTTATAAGCAATGCTAGACTGGTAGTGAAGTGACTAAATGTGTGGTGGCGGCCATATCGCACATCATCACCCACACACAGCCTGGATAATTGCATGAACTGGTTTATGGGAAGGGGAATGTTGGCCAGGACACCGGGAATGTTCCCTACTCTTTTTGCGAAGAGTGCCCTGGGTTCTTTTACTTCCACCTGGACACCCACCGGGACAACACCAGGATGGGCAGAAGGGACCTCAGTTTAACATCTCATCCGAACGACGGCACACCCCAGCAGTACGTCACCCCCCAATACTGCACTCTGATGCCAGCAATTTTTAGGTGCAAGTCCAATCCCGATGTGGGACGAGAACCCAAGACCTTCTGGTCCAGAGGAGGAGGTGCTACCAACTGAGCCACACTCAGGGGTGAATAGGGTGCAGAAGCAGAGTCTCTTTCAAATGAGTAAGAGCACCAGGACCAGGGGGCATGAGATACAGCTGGGGGAAGGGTTAAAAGAGATGTGAGGAAATATTTCTTCAATGAAAGGGAGGTAGACACCTGGAATAGACTGCCAGCAGAAGCGATAAGAGACTAAAACAGTGGGGGGGGGGGCTTCAAGCATGTGTCAGATAAACACAGGGATATATTAGAAAAAAAACGCAGGGAAAAGGGAGGGTCGCCGGAGACCAGTTACGGTCTGCAGAGACAAATTAGGCAGGTAACATCTGGGCAGACTCAATGGGGCAAGCGGTCCTTTTCTTCCAACAAATTCTAAGTTTCTATGTTCTTGTGAGGAATCAACAGTGTGGATTGTAAGGACATGTTCACAAGCAACGAGGACACAGTAACTAGAAGATTACAGGTGGAGACTGTTGCAGGCGGGGGATATTTAGGAGGGACAAGAAGATGTTCTTCTTCATGGAGAGCATGGTGGACAGATGGAACAGACTGCCCAGAGAGGTGGTGTAAGCCAAGACTGTGATGAGGAGAAAACTTAGGTGGAACAGATATAAGGGAATAACAGGACCCACATATAGAAGAGAGGAAGAGATACCGGGGGAAGAGGGTGAGAATCAGATATTAGGCCTATCAGATCTCTAAATCCAGACCGGTGTTAAGCCACGTATGGAGTGTTTCTACAGTGTGTAATTCTAGGAACAGAAACATATTCAGTTTTGTAAACTCTCTGTGTGATGTTTGTAAGGTAAGCACTAAGGATTTGGGCTGGTAACAAACGCTGACACTGCTAACGGGGTGGGGAGGTTGCATTGCTGAAGGTGTCATCCTTATGATGAGATGCTCAACTAAAGTCCCTTCTACTGACCACTAATTCTGTTCAGGTGCCAGTTAAAGACCCCATCCCCACCACACTTTTAAATGATTAGGTGACTACCCCAGCATCACAGACAACACTGTCCTCCTCAAGGAGACAGATTCTAATGCAATTCTTCAACCATGTCTAGATGCTGTCAGCATATAATGGGGTAATGATTCCAGCATCCTAACCATAAAGTGCCCCTACTCTCCTGGCAGAGGTGCAGACCACCATGGGCACACATGCATCCTTTGCATCAGAAGGCCCATCACTTGACCAGAAAAGTAAAACCCTCACTCTTGCACCAGACCCTCAGTCAAGCATTCACCTACCTGATGGTCCGCTGCGACTCCTCACTAGTCCTTAAGGCTGGGAGGATCTCAGGAAAGATCACCTAGGATACATTTCCCTTTAGGGACAACCCTAACTACATGAATGACCTTCACTTGTCTTCGGGACTCCTGCTCCCTGTGTTGTCTGTGCCAACAAGGAAGACAATGGTCTGCACCTACCTATGGCTATATTGCTTGGCGGGATAGCTTTTTTCAACCTGCAATCCAGGCAGGTAAACATGTTCACCAAAGCCAACATCCTGATCTAGCAATGCCCCCCCACCTCACCTACTGACCAGAAACTAGGGAGCCCCAATGACTACAATCTTCCCGCCCATCTCCCAGCCTTTTCACTTCTCCTCCCCAGTTGGTTGTCCTAGTACCTGTCCCAATGTGCCCCAGCTGCTGTTGACCCCCCTCCCAATCAAGTCAGAAAAATAATACCTTTTGCTGGTTTCTGCTGAGGGTGGTGTTCCCTTAACAACCATTCCTGCTACCTTTCTTCCACACGTGGATCTATCCCCCATCCCTGAGGGTGATCAAAGGACAGCATGGCAAGCAATCCTCTGTACACTTTGGGCCAAGCAAATGGAATAACTTCCCAACTGAAATGAAAGCAACAGTGAGGTCTACCACATTTTCAAATGCTCAAACTCCTTACCTGCTCTGTTCCTGCTTTTAACCCTGTGTGTAGTATACTGCTTTAATTTTACAGATGTCAAGATATCATTTTGAGTATCACAATATATGTGTAAAAAATACCATATTTTTGATTATTATAATTTGTAGCCTTTCTGGCTTTAGGACAAATAGTGAAAATCTGACTGGGGAAGGTGGGGAATCCAAAATCTTAGCCATGTTTGGGAGAGGGCACATTGTCAGAGCAGTGGAAGTGAGAATGCTAGGACGATTTATCACGAGTATACTGAGTCCGGTAATAATCCCAGAATTTGTTTTTTACAATGATAAATATTCATCAGCATGAAATATCGTCATAATAAATTATGACATCCCTACTCTCCTTAATAGTACTTTAGCTTTACAAATGTACATATGAAGTACCTTGAGAGCATTCAGATGCTGTTTCCTTAGGACTTCCATGATAACAAGAGACTGTTTCTTGGGATGCTAACATGGACGTGACATTTTAAATGAATTTTTTTTTTTGTTCTGTTTTACAGAAAAAAAGTTTGGATGCAACTTCCAATACATCTTTCATGGCCACAGACGTTTTCCTGCTGTACATATACAAACTGCTGGGAGTCACTCATTAGTGAAAAAAAACTACCCCTGTGTGTGTGTGTGTGTGTAAACAAAGGTACTTTCCCCAGTAATCAGACTCACTGTAACAATGTAGAACAAGCCCCTATAGGTCACAAACATGAAAATACTTCTCAAGTGTCCTTCATTATGGGACATCCCACATTTAACCCCTCAAAACTGCTCTGTCCTTTATAGGAAAGGTGCTGTCATACAGACAAGGAGGTGCTGTATACTCAAACTTTAAAGCAGAAATTCACAACACTCTACAGGACTATAGCAAAATCACATACAAGAAAAAACTCAATACTTCGAGTGTTTGGAGTACAGCAGTATATCACCACGTCCGATGATTAGACCCACATTCTGCGGTTCCTAAGTGTCGATCATTTCCTAGACTAGACTGTCAAGTGTCCCACATTTCTGCGACTAGATTGTAAAGTACCCATGCAGACATTTCGAAAAACACGAATGACCATTATTTATAAAGAGGTTAACCAGTACTCTATTAATAAGCCCTTTTCTCCCAATCAACTACTCCTGAACTCAACTTTATTTCTCCGAGTCCATGACAGCTGATTCACACTACTTGAGAGAATACAGTAGTAGGCCTGATACCAAGCAGCAGACTCAGCTGAGACAGACAGCCTTTCATGCAACTTTTCACTTGCTGACCTAACTCCGATTGTTGTACAGCCCTGTCCCCATCGCTTGATCCCTTCAGGTTTACCTTGGCTAATGTGCTGTAGACCCGACTCCAGCTTTGCATTTTCACAGAATCTCCCTTAACCTCCCACAGCACAGACCAGCTACCAAGGTCTTCCCCGACCACGCATGCCCATTGACGCCGCCACCAATTTAGCCCCGCCTGCCGCCGCCTTCTAGAATGGAAACGCTCATTGGTTGGGCGGGAGCGTGCAACTTCGAGTCCGCGCGTCCTTGGCAGCAAGTAGTTGCGCGGAAAATGCATAAGAGGTTATGTCCTACCTTTGAATGAGGCAAAAACCGGATCCTAAGCTCCGCCCCTAGCCCCACCCCTTTTCATGACTCATTGTGCACTGTTCCTCCAATAAAAGACAACACTTAAAGCTCCAGTGAAATAACAAGCATTTGTCCATGCCGAATGTTGTCTTGCTGCCATTGGCAGTGCAGGAGTTAAAGATGCAGCACAAGAGTGGCAGTCAAGTATTGAACTGATGCCAACCCACCCCCACCCTAGAGAGAGTGAGAGGCATTAGGGTGTCCCTGTGGGTGGTTGGTAGTGCAGTGCCGGAAAACATGCTGGGCAGGATGTGAAAAATGACAGCTGCACAGTTCATAAGGAGATGTAATTAAATGGCAGTGCTGAAAATGTAGCATACAAATATACGAAAGTTGCAGAGTTGCAAGGGTACATGGCAAATATGGAAAGCACGCTTGCAGCACTGGCAGTTTGTGGGCGTTCAGCACCAACTTTTCAACATAGGCATTTTAGCACCTCTGCTCATGTACAGTGTCACTGTCATTTCCTCAAAGTGTCCCAAGAAGTGATTTCACACAGCGACCACGCTATTCTGCGCCGGAAGTGCGGAAACACATTTTGGGCAGGATGTGTGAAGTGACAGCTGTACTGTTCATCAAGAGGTGTGTAAAAATGGCAATGGTGAAAATCCAGAGTGAAAATATCACAAATACATGACGGTACAAGCATGCGTGCAATCTGCCAATGCACCGCAGCTAAACAACACAGTCATTTTATGGAGTATCAGCTCCAAATCTTCAACATAGGCATTCTAGGAGCTCTGCTCATGAACTGTGTCACTCTCATTTTCATAATCTGGCCCAAACACTGATTTCCCACAGCGACTGCGCAATTGTGCACCGGAAGTGCAGAAACACATTTCAGGCAGGATGCGGGAAATGACAGCTGTACTGTTCACGAGGAGGTGCAGAAAAATGCCAATGCTGAAAATACGGCGTTAAAATATTGCAAATGCATGAAGTTACGAGCCTGCGTAGCAACTGCGCAATGCACGCTTGTAAAACAGGCATTTCTTGGATTTTTTCCACCAAATTTGGAACATAGGCTTTTTGAGAGGCCACCTCATGAACACTGGCACTGTCATTTCGTTAATGGGTCCCAAAAGGTGATTTCGCGCATTGACTGTGAAATCACCTTCCGAGGCCGATTAACGCCATGACAGTGACAGAAATCATGAGGAGGGGCCCCAAAAACCCCATGTTGAAAATTTGGTGCCAAAATTCCAAGAAATGCCTGAGATATGCAACAAAGTTGAAAAAAACCAATTCATTGCATTATACAGCTTACTGGCATTTCCTCAGTTCTTGGTCAGCTTTGAAGAGTGCAGACATGTTCCCGGTCCACGGAAGATTGTCGCGCCAGAGTCCGGAGGTAAATATGGGGTTAGGGGGTGAGGGAGGCAGGGTGCGCAGTGGGTGGGTGGGGGGGGCATGTAGACTATGAGGACGGTTTCATTTTCCAGGTGTAGAAAAAAAAGCGAAACAAATCGGGGGACAGTTTTGTATTACAGGGCATTTGTGCGCTGGGTGGGCTCCCAGCGTGCCACCTATGAGGTTTGTGGGGGTCTCAGTAGCCGACAGGGATTGGGCACCCTCGTCGGCACACAACACAGAGGGCAATGCCAGCGGGGATTGGGCACCCCACCGGCAAACAAGAAGGGGCCTTGTGTGAGCCAAGGATTGGGCACCCTCGGCATTCAACAGTTGGGGTGATGCTGATGGGGAATGGCTCCCGTCGGCAGCAAAAGAAAGCGGGGTGCGAGCTGAGGGGATTGGGCACCCCCTCGGCATTCCACATTTGCGGGAGGGATGCCCGACAGGAGTGGCTCCACTGTCGGCACACAAACACGGGGTTGCTGACAGGAGATTGGGCACCCCGATGTCGGAAAACCATGAGCCGGCCGCCCGTTCGCGGACCATAATCATAATGGCGGCGAGCACGGCCAGCAAAGGACCGCTGCGTATGACGATTGCAGCAGACCTTTGCTTTCATGTGCTTGCCCCATTATGAATTCATGGTGTGGCGGTGGCATGTAGGCTGATTGGGGAATGAGGGACGCACCTACTGATGTGTGCCCTGCATTCGCCTAAGAGCAGCCGTGCCCCCAAGACCCGCACTGTCGCAAGATGTTTCTTGCGCATGCGCGCAAGCCAACATAAAAATGTTAAGATACTGTACTGTGCCTGTTAAAGTTACTTTCCTAGATTCTTCCTAATTATTTATTTAATGACATTGGTTTACCAGATAAACATACAGAGATACAATAAATCTCATTCACATATATGATCTGGGGGAGACAAGGGAAATACTGTGAATAGCATATAACAGTATACATACATTATATCTTTTTCTGCTTCCATGTCCTGTTCTTGTCCACAGTACTATTTCAAAGCCAAAGAAGTGACCATACTTTTTTCTTGTGGGAAAAATAATTTAAAACATTTAAAAATGCCTAAATTCTGTTTGAGATGAAAATGTTTACCAGCAAATGAAAGTGGATGACAACTGGCTCTGTTACTGTTACAAAAGGTGGGGGCAGCTGTGCTGCTATGACATTTTAAGATGCAGTGGAAAGATTAGGTTAAGCAGGTGTTAATGGCCATACTTTACACCTCACAGGGTGACTGCATTCACAAACAAAAGGCTACACTGACAACAGAACTTGTTTGTAAACTGGACATGTAGCTGAAACAATGAGTGATATGACAAAATTTGTTTCAAAAGTATGTGAGCACTCAAAATGGCTCAAAAACCTGACCAGCATAGAGCAAAACCGGATTACCTGATAGGGACCCTGAAAACCTAATCACCAGGTAAAAAAACTGTCAGGTGGCAACCCTATACTAAGTGGTTATATTTCTTATTTTAATATAAAAAGTTTTAACAGGAAGGACACTTTGAGCTAGTAACAGCTCATTTCAAAGATGCGTCCTGGGGGAAGGGGAGATCATAGCAAGGCGCAGAGACCTGGGTTTGAATCCCACAGCCCTCATATGCATAGTGTGTGAGTGACCCTGAGTAAGTCACTTAACTTCCTTGTGCTCCCTGGTCGCACCTGTAAACAAGCTTTCAGCTTAGTGTGTCTCTCCTGGCTAAAAAAAAAGATATGGTGCATTTGGTTAAATAAATTACAAATAACACTATAAGTCAAAATAGGAAAACTAGGAGGGGTGGAAGAACAAAGGGGAATAATAAAAACTGCCATCACAGAGGTAACAAGCCTTTGTGTGAAGCAAATAAACAAAACAAAACGATGTAAGAAACCACTATGGTTCTCAAAGGAGCTAGCAGTGAAGGTTCAAGAGAAAAAGAAAGCATTCAGAAAGTACAAGGAATCACAGAAGGAAGCAAGACAGAGAACTGTATCAGTTAAAACAAAAGGAAGCTGGGAAGGCAGTCAGAACAGCAAAGGCCCGAACCGAGGAAAAGATAGCCAACTCAGTTAAGAAGGGGGATAAAACCTTTTTTAGGTACATCAGGGAGTGAAGGAAGACTAAGGGAGGGATAGTGAGGCTTGATAAAGGGGAGAGGGTGGGCAGAGGGTGACGGTGAAAAGGCAGAGATACTAAACAAATATTTTTGCTCAGTATTTACAAATGAAGAGGGGGAAGTACCTAAAACAAACAATAGGAACACTCTGGATACAGAAGTTGATACCAGCCCATTTATAGAAGAAAGGGTTCTGAAAGAACTCTTAAACTGAAGGTGGACAAAGCAATGGGGCCTGATGGGATTCATCCCAGAATTCTAAAAGAACTAAGGTAGGAACTAGTGACACCACTGACTACCCTCTTTAACAAATCATGGGAGGATGGGGTGGAACCTGAGGACTGGAGGGGCAGATGTGATTCTCCTTTACAAAAGTGGGAGCAGGGCAGAAGCAGGAAACTACAGACCTGTTAGTTTAACCTCAGTGATAGGGAAAATGATGGAATCACTTCTGAAGGAAAGAATTGTCAAGTACCTAGAAGCCAGAGGGGCACAGGACCCAATGCAGCATGGATTCACAACAGGAAGGTCATGCCAGATGAATCTAATAGATTTCTTTGACTGGGTGACCAAAGTAGTAGATCAGGGAGGGGCTGTGGACATGGCCTACCTAGACTTTCAAGGTATTTGACACAGTCCCACACAAAGATTAATATACAAGTTAGCCAGCCTGGGAGTGGGTTCCAAGATGATAGCCTGGGTAAAGAATTGGCTGGAGAATAGGACACAGAGGATAATAGTAAATGGAGTCCACTCTGAAGAAAGGGGGGTTACTAGTGGGGTACCACAGGGTTCAGTATTAGGACCGGTCCTCTTCAATGTCTTTATAAGCGACATTGCAGAGGGAATGGAAGGAAAAGTATGTCTCTTTGCAGATGACACAAAGATCTGCAACAGAGTTGATGCACAAGGTGGAGTGGAAAGGATGAGAAGGGACTTTGCAAGGTTAGAGAAATGGTCAGATGTATGGCAGCTTAGATTCAATGCTAAGAAGTGCACGGTAATGCACCTGGGAAACAAAAACCCAGGGGAAGAGTACACAATGGGAGGTGAGATACTAACAACAACAAAATGGAAAGGACCTGGGGTAGTCATATCGGATGACTTAAGGTGGGCAAGCAATGTGAGAGGGCAGTAAGGAGGGCTGGGGGGATACTGGGATGCATAGGGAGAGGCATTACCAGTAGAAAACAGGAAGTTGTTATCCCTCTGTACAGACAGCTGGTGAGACCCCCATCTGGAGTACTGTGTGCAGTTCTGGAGACCCAATCTCCGCAAGGACATAAACAAGGTGGAAGCTGTCCAGAGGAGGGCAACTAAAATGGTGCAGGGTCTGCACCAGAAGACATATGGAGAGAGACTAAAGGAGCTTAATATGTATAGCCTCGAGGAAAGGAGGGAGAGGGGGGACATGATAGAAACTTTCAAGTACCTCAAGGGAGTCAATAAAGTCCAAGAGGGTAGCATCTTTCAAAAAAAGAGGTGTGCAAGAACAAGGGGGTACAAATTGAAGATGGCGGGGCGGCTCAGAGGTAATGTAAGGAAGTATTTTTTCACAGAGAGGGTTGTGGATGCATGGAAAGGCCTTCCGGAGGAGGTTGTGGAGTCAAAAACAGTGGTTGAATTCAAGCATGCATGGAACAGTCATAAGGCAATTCTAGGGAGTGGGAGTAGAAAGAAGTAGGCTGCTGGTTATCTAGGATCTGCAGCTTATCCATTAGGAAGGGAAATGGGCAGACTGGGTGGGCCAAGCGATCCTTATTTGCCATCAAATTCTATGTTTCTAACTAGTTCTAAATAGGGGGAGGGTGGGTAAGAGGCAAAGCACTATACAATTGTAGAGCAGCGCAGGGTTTGTATAATGTGTATGTTTGCATAAAAATGTTTATTTCTTTATTTATTTAAAGTCTAGGAATTACAACCCTTTGAGTCTGTGACTCATTTGCAAAGGCTCCATGTCTTACATAAATGGATTAGAATACAGTATATCATAGAATATACAATATAGTCAACATTACTGGTACAGAAAATGACAGTAACCTACCGAGGTGAAAGAAAAAAAGAATAAACACAAACAATGGAACAACAGCAATTGTGAAGTAATGATGCATTAACATTTTTAAAGTTTCATCTGCAGTCACAGTGGGAGTTTGACATTATGTGATTAAGTGTGCTGTATTTGTGAATGTTTTCGTTTAATGACCAGGGCTCCCAGGTCTTCAGGGATTTCTTTATTTTACAGGGAAATGTAGCAAGTCCAAGAGGGTAGCATCTTTCAAAAAAAGAGGTGTGCAAGAACAAGGGGGCACAATTTGAAGATGGGGGGCTCAGAGGTAACGTAAGGAAGTATTTTTTCACGGAGGGGGTTGTGGATGCATGGAACAGCCTTCCGGAGGAGGTTGTGGAGTCAAAAACAGTGGTGGAATTCCAGCATGCATGGGACAGTCAGGCAATTCTAGGGGGTAGGGGTAGAAAGAAGTAGGCTGCTTCAGTTTCAGTCTACAGGAAATTGTTCCCATTAGGGTTACCACCTTTGGATGAGGCAAAAAATGGATGCTAAACCACACCCAAACTCCATCTCTGGCTCCACCCCTTTTTTTATGACTGTCGAGTATATTGTTCCTCCTCCAAAGCTGTTTGTAATGTCAGAATTAGCGATGGCAAATAATTTTTATACTGTTATTTATTTAATTTATTTGTATTCTTTGGCAACCAGGTTAACTCCCATAGGCCACATAGTCCATTTTACCAGAGTGCCCCAGGAGTGCAGGAAGGTTAAGTAACTTGCTCAGCGTCATCCAGTATGCAAGTGGAGGCTCTGGGAATCAAACACAGGTCTGCTGGATGTGTCAAGTTCATTCACAGCTTATTGCTCAAACCTCTGTTAAACACTGTTCCATCTTCCTTTCCAAGTCACTCAGTATTCTGATATGCTTTGACAACTTAATTATTGATGCCTGTGGTTCCCTCAATACTGCATTGCATTCCCTTTACCTCAGCAGCTACTGCTGTTTCTTTTCATATTTCTAAGACATTCCACAGTTTCAGACACATGGTCACGTTCCATGCTGTTTATCTGAATGACCTGTAAAAGTGTAGCTAATATTATGGAATTTTCAGGCAATACAAAAAATGAGAGCAGTAACTGTTGAGGACTCAGGAGAGAAGTAATTAGTGTAGGAATCATAGGAATCGTGTTGGCAGATGTGGACCACAAGATCCATCTAGTCTGCCCATGTTTCTGCCCCTTCCCAATTTAGACTGCACCCTGATGTGTCCACAATGTATGTCCTATGCAAGTCTGAACTTGTGTACTGTCTCGGATTCCACCACCTCCTGAGGTAGGCTGTTCCATGGGTTTATGATCCTTTCTGTAAAGAAGTACTTCCTGAGGTTGCTTTTGAACCTTCCTACCACCAGATACAAGTTGTGCCCTCTTGTGTGCACATCCCTGTTTTGCTGGAGGAGGTTTCCTGCTTGTTTTGTGTTGCTTCCCTTAACATACTTCAATCATGCCCCCTCTGTTTCTTCTCTGCTCAAGGGCATACAGATTTAGTTCCCTGAGTCTTGCCTCATATGGCTCACGATGCAGTCCATGCACCATCTTTGTAGCCCTTCTTTGTACTGTCTCCAGGTGGTCTATGTCTTTTTTGAGGTGGGGCCTCCAAAACTGACCACAGTACTCTAAATGTGGCCTCTCCAAGGACCTATGGAGAGGAATGATAATCTCACTCTTTCTACTTATAATTCCACTACCAATGCATCCAAGGATGTCACTCGTCCTCTGTGCTGCCTTTTCACACTGTTTTCCAACCTTTAAATCATTCGTGATAACTACTCCAAGGCTCATTCTGTCTTTGTCTCCTCTAACTGATGCCCTCCCAGTGTGTACTTTATCCCTGGGTTTCTTTTTCCTATATGCATAACCTTGCACTTCCTGCCATTAAACTTCAACTGCCAATCCCTGGACCATTCCTCGAGTTTTTTCAGGTCAGCTTCCATACCTTTTGCTCCCTCCTGCTTGTCTACTCTGTTGCAGGGTTTTGTGTCATCTGCAGACAGGCAAATCTTCCCCTTCAAGTTGTTTGCAACATCCCCGATAAATATGTTAAAGAGCATAGGTCCCAGCACAGACCCCTGTGGAATGCCACTGGTCACTTTGTCTTCCCTTGATAGTGATCAGAGGAGCTGACTTTGATAAGATGGCCAACAGAGTTAAGCTAGCCCTGGCAAAAAGAAATATAGACGAGAGGGTACGGGCAAAGTAGGCAAGCATTAAGGATGCAACACTTGAAGCAACATCCCATTGTGGTATAGAGAAAAGGAAGTGCAAAAGAAGAAGGAAACCACTTTAGTTCTCAAAAACAGTAGCAGAAAAGGTCAGAGCCAAAAGGCTGGCCTTCAGGAAATATAAGGGAACACAGTGGGATGAAGATAGGGAGGCATACCAAACTTCCCTAAGGGAAGCAGGAAAGGCAGTAAGGCAGGCAAAGGCCCAAACTGAGGAAACACTAGCACAACCAGTAAAAGAAGGTGACAAGACTTTCTATAGATACATTAGTGAAAGGAGAAAGTCCAGAGGGGGTATTGCTAAGATCAAACGAGATAAGGGGGCATGTCAGGAGGAGGACCATGTAAAAGCATCTATCCTAAATAGATACTTCTGCTCAGTATTTACTGAAGAGAAGGTAGGGCAGGGCCCACAGCTCAGCACCATGGACACAGGGGGGAGGGAGGTGAGCACTAGTCCCCTCACAAAAGAAAGGGTCCTACAAGAGCTCGCTAAGCTCAGGGTGGACAAGGCAATGGGACCTGATGGCATACATCCCAGGGTACTAAAGGAGCTAAGGGTAGAACTAGCAGAGTCATTATCAGAGCTGTTTAGTGAGTCTCTGAGCACAGGAGAGGTCCCAGAAGACTGGAGAAAGGCTCATGTGATCCCGCTCCACAAGAGTGGTAGCAAGGAGGAGGCAGGGAACTACAGACAAGTCAGTCTTACCTCAGTAGTGGGCAAGATTATGGAGGCACTCCTTAAAGAAAGGATAGTGCAACACCTGGAATCCATAGGAGCACAGGATCCAAGACAGCATGGGTTTACAAAAGGAAGGTCCTGTCAAACTAATCTCATAGATTTCTTTGACTGGGTAACCAGAGTGGTGGACCAAGGGGGAGCAGTTGATGTTGCCTACATTGACTTCAGCAAAGCTTTCGATACTGTTCCACATAGAAGATTGATTAATAACCTGGGTAGGCTCAGGGTGGGTCAGACGTTGGTCAGCTGGGTAGCAAACAGGTTGACAGGCAGAAAACAGAGAGTGGTGGTAAACGGTATACAGTCAGAAGAGATGCAAGTCACAAGTGGGGTACCTCAGGGATCAGTCCTGGGGCCAGTCTTCTTCAATATCTTCATCATAGACATTGCAGATGGACTGGAGGGTAAGGTTTGTCTGTTTGCAGATGACACCGAGATCTGCAACAGAGTAGATGATCCAGATGGGGTGGACAGAATGAGAAGAGACCTGGATAAACTAGCAAAATCGTCGAAAGAGTGGCAACTGGGGTTTAATGTAAAGAAGTGCAAGATCATGCACATAGGGAAGAGACACCCTGAAGTCACCTATAGGCTGAGAGGGGAGTTGCTGGCTGTCACAAGGGAAGAAAGAGACTTGGGCGTCATTATCACCGATGGCCTGAAATTATCCTAGCAGACCACTAAAGCAGTAGGTAAGGCTAGCGGGATGTTGGGGTGTATTAGTAGGGGTATCACCAGTTGGAAGAGGGAGGTAATAATCCCTCTTTACAAGACACTGGTTAGGCCCATCTGGAGTACTGCATGCAGTACTGGAGGCCACACCTTCACAAGGACATTAACCAGATTGCGGCAGTCCAGAGAAGGGCAACCAAAACGGTGCAGGGACTGCATCAGAAAACATATGAGGAAAGATTAATGGAGCTCAATATGTATACTCTAGAGCAAAGGAGGGAGAGAGGTGATATGATCGAGACATTCAAACACCTTAAGGCCATTAACAAGGTGAAAGAGTCTAACATGTTTCAATATAAGAAAAATAGCAGTACAAGAGGACACAGCATGAAATTAGAGGGAGGCCGATTAAGGAGTAATGTGAGGAAGTTCTTTTGCACAGAAAGGGTGGTGGATGCATGGAATGGCCTACCTCAGGAAGTAGTGGATATGAATACAGTGCAGGGCTTCAAACATGCATGGGATAGGCATAAGGGAGCAATACAGATGAGTATGAATAGATAGGCCATTGACAGAGCAAAGGCCGATGGCACATTTATAAGCTAGAAAAAGAAATGGGCAGACTGGATGGGCCTTGAGGTCCTCATCTGCCATCAACTTCTATGTTTCTATGACAAGCACTCTCTGTGTCCTATCTTGCAGCAATGTAGTGATAAAGGCAATAAAAAATAGATCATTAATTTAACAAAAATGGGTCTAAAACATACCAGAATATAAGATAAACAGAAAGAAACACATGGGACCATATAAAGGTGTAAAAGTTGTTTCTTGCCATAGCAGTAAAAGACCACACTTAAAATTCAGAGTGGAACATATTATTTTAATTTACTGCTAATTGTCTTAATGGCCATACTTTACACCTAACAGGCAGACTGGTTTTACAAACAAAGGCAGGTCTGAATGACATCAGAACTTTGTAACCCAGACATACAATGCAGCCAAAACAGTGAATGATTTGATGCATCAGTTTTAAGATTATATGAGCACACAAAATGGGCCAAAAACTGGACTACATTTATTCAAAACCGGATGGCCGGATAAGGGCCCTAAAAACTGGATTAGCGTGTCTAAAACCAGATAAGTGGCAACCCTAGTTCCCATAGACCTTAGAAAAACTGAGCAATTTGACTTCTATAGGAAACAATGTCATCTCCAGGAAAATTGCCTAGGAGTTACGGGGGAAAGTAGGGTTACCAACCATCCTGATTTTTGCAGGACAGTCCTGATTTGGGCAGCTGTGTCCTGCAAAAAAAAATTAAAAGTACCATATGTCCTGACATTATAGTAGAAAATATATTTTCTAATTTTTCTCTAAATGTTGCAGAAAAATATAATACCTTAACGAAAATACCTTACAGTGATAACAAATAATAGAAACAACTAAAAAACTACAGTTAGTCTTAATTCTAATTATTTAGAGAAAACAAGTCTGTTGCATTGGTCGCGGTTACATACTGTCCTGCAACAAATCACTTTTTGGTAAAAATTACCCACTTTGGGCTTCCTTAAAGGTGGTAACCCTAGGAAAAAGCCAAATCGATCTGGGAGCACTAAGGTAAGGAAGTGCCATCTTTTGTTAGCAGCAGCCCTTGTAGCAATAAAAGTGACATATCCAAGAAACCAACTCATTGTTGATTATACATTTATAGACAAAAAGCTGCAGTCACATACAAAAACAGCAGTCAGACAGTCTGAGTGATGGGGCTCCGCAACATGCCAGGGAAGTACTGTATATAAACCATCTACTCAGTTATAAGTAGTTTTTGATACTAAAAATAGGCCCTCAAGAAGGGGGACTCAACTTATCTGTGAGATTAAATAAAGTGAGCTGTGTTTTGCAAATGTGTAACCTAATATTGTGACCACTTCCGGCCACAAAGTCATAGAAATATGAATTTCATTGGTAGAAAAGGACCACTTGGCCCCCAGTCAATCCAAGTGGTCCCTGCCTATTCTTCTTCACAGGCCCTATCTGGTCACTGGCGACCCTCATCACTCACTGCCTACATTCTGATATACCCCGTGTTTACCCCATGCATGCTTGATGCCTCCACTGCTCTAGCCTCCACCACTTCTGCCAGAAATCTGTTCAAGGTGTTTACCATCCTTTTAATGAAGAAATATGTAATCATATCTTTCTTTAACCCCCCCAAGCTTCATCGCGTGCTCCCTAGTCCTCATGCTCATCCTCATTTGAAAGAGATTCCCCACTTGCATCCTATTCACCCCATTAGGTACTTGTAGGTCTCAATCATGACCAGCCCCCTCTCTTTCTCCCCTCCTCTCTTCCAGGGATCTTCCAGGGTGTACATGTTGAGATCCCTCAGTCTCTCCTCGTAGGGCTTCCCATGCAAACCCTGCACCATTTTAGTTGCTTTGCTCTGGACCACCCCCACCCCATCTATGTCCTTCCTGAGGCGCACTCTCCAAAACTGGACACAGTTCTTAAGGTTGGGGTGCATCAGGAAGTGACACAATTGCAATGCCACCTCCCTCTTCCTGCTGGAAATACTCCTCCCTGTTCACCCAGCATCCCACTAGCCTTTCTCACTGCCTTGTCACACCGTCTGCCACCTGGAGGTCCTATGATATCATAACTCCAAGGTCTCTTTCCTGACTAGTGTCTGTCAGTATCCCCCTCCGCATCTTATACTCAGCACCAGAGTTCTTTTGCCCTGGGTGCACGATTTTGCATGTTTTAGCATAGAACCTCAACTGCCATGTCTTTGACTACTCGAGTTTCCCAAGATCCCTGTGCATTTTCTCCACCTCCCCCCACAAATGTCCACTCTAGTACAGATTTTGGTTTTGTCTGCAAAAAATGCATACCTTCCCCTCTAGTTATTCTGCAATGTCACCTATGAAGAAATTTAAGAGGACCGGTACCAGTACCGAGCCCTATGGTATCCCACTGGTCACTCTCCCATCCTTAGAGTGAGTGCCATCAACTACTACACTGTGTCTCCTATCTGGTTACCAGTTTTGAACCCAGTTTATGACTTTGGATCCCACACCTTGGCTGGTCAACTTCCTAATCAACCTCTTGTGTGGAACTGTGTTTAAAGTATTGCTAATGTCCATGTAGGCCATGTCCACTGCCCTGATCTATTTCCCTGGTCATCCAGTCAATTAAATCTATCAGATTCATTGGGCAGGACCTTCCCCATCGTGAATCCATGCTGCCTATGGTCCTGTAGCCCACTGGATTCTAGATGCACAACCAGTCTTTCTTTGACTAGGGTTTCCATTCAATTCCCCACCACTGAAGTAAGAAGGACCGGCATATAGTTGCTGACCTCTTCCCAGCTTCTGCTCTTATGTAGAGAAACCATGTAAGTCCTTCTCCAGTCCTCCAGAACCACACCCGTTTCCACAGAGCTGTTGAACAAGGCTGTTGGCAGGGCAGCTAGGACCTCCCTTAGTCTTCGTTAAGTACCCTGTGGTGTATGCTTTCCAGTCCCAAAGCCTTAGGCACCTTCAGGGCCCCCCAATTCCCACTTCTCTCTATTGATCTTTCCCCTCCTCCCTCTACTACTGAGCAGAAGTACCTGTTTAAGATGTATTATGCTATCATGACGCCCATGTATTAATTTAATTCTGTGGAAGAACAAATTGTTTAACCACTCCTTGCCGTGCCCCTAATTATTTCTATTGCTAAACTGTGATCTTACTGATTTGTTTTGTATTGTATAGTCACAGAATCATAGAAGTCTGAAGGCAGAAAAAGACCCTCTGGCCCATTGAGTCTGCCCCCCCCCACACTCATTTCCTCTGTCAAGATGACATCCAACCTACCAAGCTGGGTTAACATTTGCTCCCCCATAAACCAGGTCCCCATAGTAAATTAATGGCAAAAGCATAGTGTTGACAATTTGGGATCTGGTTTTATGAAGGAGGGCATTTATTGTCTTGTATTTAGTTGTATAGCATACTTGCAAATCCCCTGTGCTCGCCGTTCTTTGTTGTATCTGACTCTAAACCCTTTGAAAATAGGTTCTGCCTAAAGAGTTTTATGCAAAGTAAATAAATGATAAATAAAGATGCCAGCCTTTTCCTGGCCCCCTTCTACACAGTCTCCACCTTCAGCCTTTCTGATCCTCATCATCCCTTCTCATGCTTTCCTTGTCTCACTTATGTACCTGAAAAAGTCTTATCCACCGTAATGACCCCTCTAGCAAATCTTTCTTCTGTCTGTGCCATTTCTCCCCTAATCACCTTGTCTGCTTCCTTCTGCTTTGCTTGTTAAACCTCCCTGCCCTCCTCCCTCTGTGTTTCTTTGTACCTCTTGAATGCCACACTTTATTTCTTTCACCATCCTTGTCACTTCCTTGGAGACCATAATGGTCTCCTTTTCCTTCTGCTCTTGCTAAAAGGCAGATTCTATGTCTGATGGCTTCAGGAAGCCCAGCCAACCATAAAACCCCCGAACCTTGTGACCTTGGAAGTAGTGGATAGGTATAAGTACCATGGGTTGAGGTTTGATTCCTGCCTAACCTGGTTGGCACACATTTCCTTTATAGTAAGGAGGCTACAACAGAGACTAGGGGCCCTCTCTAGAGTGTGTAATGCCTTCCTTCATAAAACCAGATCCCAAATTGTCAACACTATGCTTTTACCATTAATTTACTATGGCGACCTGGTTTTTGGGTGGAGCAAATGTTAACCCAGTTTGGTAGGTTGGATGTCATCTTCAACTGTATGGCAAAGTTTATAACTGGTGCCCCCTATGGAACCCCTAGATGTACACTGTAGCACCTGGCAGGTTGGACTTCCGTCAGCATTAGGAGAAAATTACACACTTTTTAATTTTTGCATTTGAGCCTAAAGTATATCGAGTACCAAATTATATATCTGAACTTCTGCAAGTGAGAGCAATTAAAATAGGTCTGAGGTCTGCTGCTGGTTTTGAATTTAGGGTACCACGTACATTTACCTGAAAGGGAAGAGGAAACCTTATAATTTAGTACTCCACCTTTTTGGAAAGCAATCCCTTCATTTGTGTGTGTAACCCCTAGGTGGCGCTATCCCAAGGGCTACTCCCCCTGCCTGTGTGACTAGGTGCAGGTTAAGGGGCCTGGATACTGAAAACAGGTGCCTCCACCCAGAGGACAGGGTTATTTGTAGCTTAGCTGACCTGGGTACAGCCCGCCGGGACACTGTAACCCCCCTCTTTCCCCTCTAGTGGCTTAAGCAATGAACAACAGACACAATTACAATAACCCTAATCAGCATACAAATCCCCACTCTGTTTTCACTTACCACCAGGGCTGATTCCACCAGTTCAGCCCTGGAGACCCCCTGCAAAATAAGGTTAGACACAGTAGGTAGCAACAGTACAGTGCTTCTTGTACAAAATGGAACCACAGTCAAGTTAAATGCAAAAATAATTAGATCTGATTTATTCAGGGGGAATGAACAAGAGAGGGGTGTAATTTGGCTGATTTGTTCTGTAACAAATTCAATCAGGCAATCATGCATGCACTTTAGAGTCCCTTCACAGTCACACACTCTGGGTGCCCAGTTGGAAAAAATGTGGGCTAGCCTGACATGTTGCCCAGGTAGGCCGGCACTGCAGCTGGTAGGGGCTCTGCGATGGAAAGAAGGAGCATGCACAACCACAAACAATTTGTAATCCAGAGCCTGGAGGCTCAATTCATGACAAGAAAACAATTGAATCAGATGACAACACTTTTGATTTAGCTGATGTTGCAGGGAGCTACCCTGGTGTTTACTCATGCTACCCAATACAAAACACAGGAGGGATGAAGTGGGGACTGCAGATTGGCAAGCTGGTATGCCAGGAGAAGCAGGGGCCCACATGATTTACCGAGGTGTCGTTCCTGTTCGAGATGTTGAGCAGGGGGCTGATCCCTGGACGAGTCTCTTATCGATGGTGGTCTCTGCATGTGAAGTAGCTGACTGGGCCAAGGTGGCAGGGCCCAGGCCAGGTGAACAGTTCGGGATTCAGTTCAATAGGTGCTGGAGACAGCTTCCAGCAAGCGTGACACACTTAAGTAGTGGGGAACCAAATTGTGACCCACTGACAGCTTATTGCATATTTATAGTAAAGCAAAACACAATACCACAGGTCGTATGACAGCCCAGTTGCAATTTCAGTTTTCCTGAGTAAAACCGTGATCTCTGTGGTGATTCAGACATCCTGACAGGCTGATTGCGTACAGCAAATGTTCGGTCTTCTTCAGGTAACAGGGCAGTCACAAATTCGGTATTTCTGGTCACAAGCCGGTTCGGATTCAGTCTGATTAATTTCACTAGCAGATCCCTCAGAAGGGAAAACAAAGCACGCAGGCCAGACACAGCCTTCTCACCAGTTTCCTGCACTACTACGCAGGAGCAGCTGCTTGAATGTCTTGAGCAGTTCACTCTCTCAACTCCAAACTCAGACTGACTCTCTGCCGCAAGCAGCACCGGGACTTCCTTCTGATCCAAAAAGGGTTTGGTTGGTTGATTCATCTGTCTGTCAAAGCAAGGGCTCCCCCTCCAGGTCCATTTAGGGGCTTAAAATGATAAAACTGCAATTCCTACAGAAATTCATTCCCACAAGACCCCTGGGGACAGACTCCATTTTAAGGTCCCCACAAAAGGTACTGATTGGTGCAATACAGAAATGTCCATGCTGCAAAGAAACACAGGTTAGGCCAACTATAATACCATTATTATTAGAGCAGCTAATCAGCAAACAATTACCGGTTCTAACCGAGCTCCCTCTGCAGCATTCGCGATGGCAGAACAGAGCAATATTATTGCAGCTTGGGCGGGACTTGAACCTGGAAACACTCTGCCCCTACCCAGATTAATTATACACTACAAAAATAACGTCTCTTAAAGGGACAGGCATGGAGGCTAACAGGGCACTCGCATGCAAGCACTTTTTTACACCTGTAAAGATACAGAATGCCCGCCTGGCAGTGGGCATTTAAGCACACCCAAGGAAGACTTTTGGGAACCCCTATTTATAGGGGGGTTACATGTACCCTTATTATGGAGACCCTGTCTCCTTAAAGATCATAGGCAAATGTGTTTTACAACTCTGATTGGCATAAAGTCATTGTTTTACACCAGACAGTGACAATTTTAACATTTCTCATTAATTGTATTCAGAGAAATGCATTTCTTGTTCATATATTAGGATTTCTGTAGCGCTTCACATTATCAGTGGGAAGTCCTAACTACTGGGAATAGTGCAGCCTTACCAGGGGATTGGCACAGTCCAAGCTTTAGAATGTTGGGCACATGAGGATTCTGAGCAGCAGTAACTCCCCAGTTCAGCTGTGCCATTTGCAGGTGACAGAGCTCCCCCCCCCCCACTGGTCATTGTCTCCTCTGCTGCTCTGCCCTGCTTTCCTCTCTCTAGCTGATCTTAGTCTCCGCCCACTGCTCTGACCTCCTTCTCACCACTTCTCTGGTTTGGTTATGCCTGGCTGCACTACTGTCTCTTCACTGCTCCTACCCAAGTCTGTTTGCTCTATTTTCCCCACTACGATGCCTCTCTCACCCTATATCACACACTGTTCATCACCCCCCCATGATGTCCTCATACTCTGCCCTGTATCTCTCTTTCTCTATTCTCCTTGGTCTCTGTCTTCCTTTCGATGCTGCTCATCAGTCCTGGTCCTGG
Source organism: Neoceratodus forsteri (assembly GCA_016271365.2). Lineage (NCBI taxonomy): Eukaryota > Metazoa > Chordata > Ceratodontiformes > Ceratodontidae > Neoceratodus > Neoceratodus forsteri. The sequence goes on from CM028131.1 coordinate 647,777,937, forward strand.
AGCAAACTGCTTTAAAGCATGTCCATCCCATGCCTTGCCCACCCATCATACTCCCTAGCAGTGAATGTGGCCTGCTGCTCTCCTGCCCATCTGCTGCCCTTACCTTCATAAGCTCCTATGACCGTCATCATCTCTTCCTACACCTCTCTTCTCTCTCTCTCTCTCTGGGTCCCAGTTGCCTCTGCTCTGCTCCCATCCAACGTCTACCTCATCCATCTCTTCCTCTCTGGGGACATTGAGAGTAACCCAGGCCCTGCTTCTACTCCCCTTTTAAACACCCCTCTATCCTACAATCACCCTCTATGGGATGTCAGGCATGGCCTAATAATTCATCCATCTAAATGTAAAGAGTCTGCTCCCCAGAATAGATGAATTGGAAGCATGGGTCTCACTGTACAAACCAGACTTACTAGGTATCTCTGAGTCCTGGCTAAAAAGCTCCATCCCTTATCACTGCTGCTCTCTACCCAGCTACCCTTTCCTCTGCCATGATTGTTCTTCTTTCTGCCGTGGTGGTTGTGTACTCCTGCAATACAAGAGCTGGTACTCTGCCACTCGTCTTGGCCAGTCCAGCAAGGACTTTACTACTGAGTGGCTTGCAGCTGAGCTAATGGTAGCCACCAACATGAAACTGCTCGTTGGGTGCTACTGTAATCTGCTAGGGTCTGGTGTGATTGACTTTGCTGCTCTCTTCAACACCCTTGCCCCTTTCTCTCTCTCAAGAGACACCATTCTGGTAGGAGACTTTAACATTGATTGGGATTCTAATCCCCTCTCTGACTACAGCTCCATTACTCAACAACACAACCTCTTTCAGCTAATTACTTCCCATACGCACCTCAACAATCAGACTAACAATTACTCAACCCTTGACTACATCCTGACTACTCGAGCTAACGAAGTGGCCCATGCTGGCACTCCGTCTGACACCATTAGTGACCACTCCCACAGCCCCTGCCTACTGCCTGGTGCACCAAACCACCCCCCACACCCCCCCATGTTCCTGTCCTTCCATGACTTCTCCAACTGTGACACCCTTAAGTTGCAAGTTCACCTTGGATTCCTTGACTGGACTGACCTCTACAATGCCTCCAGTGCTGACCAAGTCCTCGGCATCTTTGTCACAGCTCTCTCAACCATCCAAAATAAGCATTTCCCATGCACTAGCTGTGGAGTGTGAGGGGGAGACACTTGGTGGCTCTCATCTGACCTTTTCAAGTTAATGAAAGAGTGTGACTTGTTGTGGGCTGCTTTTAAAGCCGCCCCCATCCCCAACCCTTTGGAATACCTACCGGCACCTGCAAACACCCTATTAAAACTAGTAAGTCAGCCTATTTCCAATCCCTGCAATCTAAACATCTAGTTAACCCCAAGCATTTCTGGTCCGCTATTAATGCCTTGCTCTCCCCCTCTTCTAAGCAGTCCCTCCTCCCATACTCAACAAGGCCCTGACTGACCCTACTGAAATTGCAAATGCACTGAATACCCACTCTCCAGCCTTAGTGTACCTACAACTACCCCCCTCCACCTGCCCACCCCACCCACCACTCCAAACAGCCCCTTCTACTTTAAGACCATCTCCCACCTGGTACTTTAAGCTCCTCCTCAGCCTGCTGTCTCGAGGGAGTGCTAGTAGTGATCGACTAGCCCCCCATTTCTTAAAACTCATGGCCCGTGACATTACCTACCCACTCACCTTCATCTTTAACCTCTCTCTCACTACGGCACCTGTCCCCTCTGCCTTGAAGCAGGCCAAAATTGTCCCCGTCCATGAAGCAGATGACTCTAGTCTCATGGACAACTACCTCCCCATCTCTATACTTCCTCACTGTCCCCACTGCCTGGAAGCAGGCTGAAATTGTCCCCATCCATAAAGCAGGTGACCCTAGTCTCATGGACATCCAGCGTCCCATCTTTATACTTCCACACCTAGGAAAACTATTGAAGGCAATAAACTGTCAAATCACTGAACATATCATGAAATACAATCTCCTTTGCCCTCAGCAGCAGCATGGTTTTAGGAAGTTACATAGCACTACCACAGCACTAGCTCTTTTCACTGATCACATTCTAAGGCAGATGGACAATGGAAAACTAACAGGCACAGTGTTCGTTGAGCTGTCTAAAATGTTTGATCTTATTAATCACAATCTGCTGATAGAAAAACTCACCGCCCTTGGTTTCTCCACTGCCTCCACAGCTTGGCTCACTAACTATCCCTCTGGCAGAACCCAAATGGTTTGCCTTGGTGATGCCTTCTGCCTGTCACAGTTGGTGTCCTCCAGGGTTCTGTCCTTGCACCCCTCCTCTTCTCCCTCTTCATAAACTCTCTACTGTCGGATGGCCCCTCCTGCAATTCACTTCTCTATGCAGGTGATCTAATAGTGTTCCTGAATGACTCTTCCGCTGCCTCTCTATCTAATTTCCCTCAGTGATGATTACTGAAGGCCCACCATTGGTTCTCCGACAACAAGCTTCTCGTCAATGCTACCAAAATGAAGGTCATGCTATTAGGCTCCAAACTGAAACTCTCTGCCCTTGCTTACTCCAGCTTCTCTCCCTCTCTGTCCTTTCCCCTGATGGTTCCCCACTCGAAACTGTTACTGCCTTCAAATATCTGGGGGTGATCCTTGACCCATCCTGTACTTACACTGAACATGTAACCTCTCTAACAAAGCGCATAAACCAGAAGATTGGGCTTTGCTATCAGCTCATTGATCACCTCACTCCCAATGCCTTCCTAGCTGTGACCCATGGCAACCTACTCCCCCTCCTAGGCTGTGGGTGCCCAGTCTACTACCGTACCACAGCTGCCAATCTAACATGGATTAACTCTACTTACAATCGAATATGTCACTTTGCCCTCTGTGCCCCTCTTGCTACTTACCACTGTACACTCTATCAGTCCTTTAACTGGCTTCCCCAAGCCTGATGCTCCTACCTCCTGGCCCAGACAGTCGATGATGCCCCCCATAATCCCTCCTACTCACTACTATCTACTATGATCTAACCCAAAACCTTCAGGTGGAATTTGCATCAGTCATCCCACCTCCAGCTTGAACGCCCCCATATTACCACCAGTATGGGCCTAAGAGCCTTTTCAGTGGCTGGCCCCTCACTTTGGAATTACCTCCCCTCATCCCTACATTTACCTGACCCCCCCCAGTCAACCTAAATACACTGATAAGAGCTCATTTCCTGTCCTTCTCAGCCTGCAACTATCCTTTGTCATCTACCCCTATTGTTTCCTCCTTTGTTGCCCCACCTCCTCCCCTCCCCTTTAGAGCCCCCCACTGCCCTGATTACAGACCCCCCAAACTGCCTTCACTGGCTAGCAGTCATTTACCTACCTGTCCCTGCTCCCCCATGGTCTCTGTTGTTCACCTGTGGTTGACATAAGACTTAGTTTTTGTTGCCTGTGTAATCATTAGTTGCCCTTTACTATGTATGTTAAGTTTCATTCCATTGTATACTGGATTGGCACTGTCCACTGTATGCCCCCCCCCCAACCACTGTATGATCAGCCTACTTATGTTATGCCTGTTATGAACCCTGTTTTATTTCTGATGTTTATTTGGAATCTTGTTCTGAAAATATTGTACTGAATATTTGTAATGTATGTGTTTCTGTAATTGTTCACTACCTCTGTATTTGCCACTACCTGGCCCGTGCCGTGCCTAAAAAAGGTCTTCAGATCAGTGCCCCAACCTAGTTCACAAATGAATAAATAAATAAATAAACCTTCTCTCAAAACTTTGCAAGATTTTCAGTTGGGGCTCCAGTTCTGCATAGCAGGTTGGGGCTACCTGGTTCCAGGGAGCACCCCTAAATTAAAAATGGGCTTATTAGGCTGCAGCTTTTAAATTGACTAACCTGCTTCACCCATTTCCATTCATGGACTGGGGACCACATCTGCTTTGCTTTAGGGTATTTCTAATGGTCTCCGATTTATTTAACAAATAAAAAGGGTGCCACAGGTAAACACCTTTTTACTTATTTGTAGGGTAGTGTAAGGCTCTTTGGGGGGGTTTCCCTCAGCTCCTGTATTGGTTACCCCCCCCCAGCCTTCAGATTTTGGTTGCTGTTACTGCTGAGACATCTTGCATTTTGGGGCATTGCCATTTTCCTTGTCTTTTTCCCTTTTAGAGTGACTGCAGTCATATGATAGTCCTCAGGCAGCGTTTTCCTTGGTGGGCTGCTGGGGACTCGGTCGCTGCTCTGATGGTTTCAGGGCTGGTGGCAGTTTTTTCTTGTATGTGTTTTACTGTTTTTGCTTTGGTTTGTGATCAAAGGGCTTTGACGGTCTTTTTTTACCTCAGCCACTCTAATCACTTACGCTTCTGCCATTAAGCAGTTGCAGCAGTTGACTACACGTTCTCCTCACTGTTTGGCTTTTCACGTGCTTGGTTTCCAAACACTGAGGGATACGGGCAGTTGGGCCTTGCACAAAGAAATTGCACATGTGTTCTAATATTACTTTTAATCACTATTGTTGTGTAGTGCGCCTGGAGGTGCATGCACGTGTATGCTAATGCACTAACGTCACGTGGGACATCATGGGACAGCATGACGTGTTAAGAGCATGCGCCTAGGTGACTAGCTAGACATGTGGTTCTCCAATGACAAGTTTTCTCTCTGAAGGGAGCACCAGAATTGGTGCTTGCACAGTAGGCTGTACTGCACTGATCACCTGCAGTCCAGACAAGCTAACAGAAATAGTTTATTCTCCTTAGTTTTCAGTGATTTGTAATACAGCAGTCACTGGTATTATTTGTAACTTCACAGGGCTGTTCTATTGGCACCATGGCTTATCGGAGACCATTAATTATGAAAAGATGTAAGACCTGCAAAAGGGTGATGAGGCCCTTCCCCTTGGGTTCCAATTGCCATCATTGTGTTGCCTAGCATAACATGTCTCTAATGGTCCCCTCCGGCTGGTCCTCCAAGCTGGTGAGGGGGGCATCTGGTTCTTTAGTTAGCAGTGGCAAGGCAGAATTGTGAAAATCATGTTTATTGCTCCTTGGTGAGCTTTTGGGCCCTGATGTCCTGCAGGACATCCCAGCAGACACACCTGACCCCAAACCGGGCCCCTCAGATTGGGGGAGCACACAGGCATGTCCAGGTGCGTTGCAACAAAACAAGGCTGTGGAGACAGATGTGCAGTCAGACCCTGACCCTGACTACCTAGTGGGTCAGGATGGGAATTTGGGGGATCTTGGGGACACTGTTGACCGTCATAAATTACTCTCGGATGATGAGGACATCCCCTCAGAGGAGGAGAAAGGGGAGTGGTTGGAGCCCAGGTCAAGGATTCCTAGTCCTCCCATTTGACAATAAGTCCTTGTTCTTTTTGATAGCCGTGGCATCTAGGGCCTTTCAGCTCAAGGAGAAACAGTCCATGGAGACAATGAACGTTAATCAGATTCTGTGTGCATTTTCCTCTGCTCCAAAGTGGTTTCCAAGTTTTATTCACTGTGACCAAATTATTGAGCAAGACTGGGCAGGTGTGGATCAGAGAAAATATCTGCCAAAACTGAAGACATGGTTCTTTCCCTTTTTTGAGGAGAAATTTTGCAGAATGGAAGCCCCACCAATGGTGGACAAGGTTGTGTATAACTCGGTCAAGCACGCTGCTAATCCTATTGAAGGGTATCTGGCCTTGGCAGATTCCCACGAGTGGATGCCGCATGTAGGAGGGCTTTTGCCCCTTAATGTCACAAACTTATGCACCTTGATGGTACGCTTCCTTTATCGTTGCCAGAGCTTTAAACTTATGGGTCACTACCCTGAGCAGCTTCATTCCCCCGGATTCGGAAGGAACGAGCATCTCACAGTTGGTTGCCATAGCCTCCACTTTTCTCTGTGGTTCAACAGTGGAGAATTTGTGCATGTAGGCTTGTTTGGCCTACCACATTGTGTCGACCTTGTGGGGCATATGACTTAGACATTAAGTTTCTGATCAAGCCTCAAAATCTAAGCTATTTAACCTCCCCTTTGAGGGAGGTCTGTCATTTGGTTCCGGCCTGGACGCTCTTTTAAAGGATCTCCAGCACAAGCAGGGCCACCTTCCAGTGTCAAAACAACAGTGTAGGGGCCCCTTCAACCCAAAGGGGTCAAGGTAGCAGCTGGCACAGGCAGTTTTGAGGAGGTTTTTGGCCCTTTTGGAACTTCGGTAACCAGAGAAAAAGAGGAGCATACTCGGGTAACAAGGGCTACAGTAACTGAGGGGCCCTTGCCAGACGCCATACAGGAAGTCCAGGCCAGAAGGCTGGCACCTCACAATGAAGGTATGTGGGCCCGTCCCTACCCCCCTTCCCTTGTTGGAAGACTACACCATTTCTACTCAAGAAGGGCCCAAACAATGTCACATGCGTCGGTTTTGGAAATTCTATCCTTGGGCTGTGTGATAGAACTCTCAAAAATTCCATCAAGGGGACATTTTCTGCCATCCCCAGTTTTCAGAGACACTGTAAAAAGGCAGGTGGTGTCAGAGACCCTGAACAACCTCACTCAGAACGGGGCAATTGTGATGGTTTTTCCAAGTGAGTAAGGTCAGGGATTCTACTCGATATATTTTGTAGTTCTGAAAAAATCAAGGGTTTTGAGGCCCATCTTGGACCTAAAGCATCTGAACAAGTTTGTGCACCACTCACCATTCAAGATGAAGTCCCTGAGGTCACTCACTCAAGCTGTTCAGCCAGGGGATTTCTTAGCTTCAATAGATCTGATGGAGCTTATCATCACATTCTCATCCATCAGTCCCACCTGAAGTATCTCAAGTTCTTGATACTGGGCCAGGCCAGTACAGGGTGCTTCCTTTGGCCTTGCGACATCACTCAGGGTCTTCTTGAAGGTGCTGATAGTCCTGGGAACTCAAGTTCATCAAAACAGACATCATGTCTACCCTTGCCTAGACGACCTGCTCATTCGAGCACCGACGGAGTCCTTGGCGAGGAGATCAGTGCTCAGGACCCTGGAGATGCTCGAGTCTCATGACTGGGTGATGAACTGAGAGAAAAGCTCTCTTGAACCATCTCAAACCCTAGAACACCTAGGAGCAGTCTTCAGCACAGGCCTAGGGAAGGTTTTTCTTTCATCTTCCTGAAAGGAGATTCTCTTGAAGGAAGTTCAGTGGCTCAGGACTCCGTCCTCAGCCTCAGCCCTCAATTTGCTATGAATCCTGGGTCTCATGTCAGCAGCAATAGATCTAGTCCCATGGGCTTGTTTTCACATGTGGCCTCTACAATTGGGATTGCTGTCAGCCTGGGATCCGACATCAGAAGATTATCATGCCAATATCCCCCTCTCCACCAGCTATGCTACTCCCTGAGTTGGTGGGTGAGTATTCAGAATTTGAGCAAAGGGGTTCCCTTTGAACTCCTTCCAGAGTTGATTCCGACAATGGATGCCAGTCTGTACAGTTGGGGGACAGTCCTAAACCAACTACCCACTCATGGAACTTGGTCAGTGCAGGAAAAGCATCTCCTCATAAATGTTCTGGAAATGAGGGTGGGTCACCTAGCTCTTTTTTGATTTCAAAGTCTTGTGCAGACAAAAGCAATAAGAGTAAATTCAGACAACGCTGTCACAGTAGCGTACATAATCAAGGCAGCACAAAGAGCAGGGAGATGCTAAAAGAAGCATACGATCTCCTATGGTGGGCAGAGGAGAACCTTCTCTCTCTCTGTCAACAGTACACTTGGCAGGGGAGTTGAACATTCAGGTGGACTGGCAAAGCTGAAAAACCGTTCACATCAGAGAGTAGATGTTGAACCTGCAGGTGTTCGACCTTCTGTGCAAGAAGTTCAGTCAGCCTCAGATTGATCTATTCACCTTCAGCTACAGTGCTCAGACTTCAAGGTTTTTCAGCCGTTAACGGTGTCCACATGCAGAAGCAGTGGATGCTTTTGCCTCAGGAGTAGATCTTCAACAGAGCATGTGCATTTTCTCCTCTGCCTCTTCTCCCCAAGGTCATACAAAAATAAGACACTCAAAAGGAAACTTCCTTCTAGTAGTTCCAGAGTGGCCAAGAAGACCGTGATTCTCAGACTTAGTGAACCTAGCTCAGTGAGCACCCTTTCACCTTCCAGTGCAAGGAGACCTTCTGTCTTGGGGTCCCATTCTGCACCCAAATCCAGGGACAATGCAGCTCATGGCCTGGCTCCTGAAAGGAGACTCCGAAAACTAGGCTTCTCTAAGAAGGTAGTAGATGCTCTAATGGCTGCTAAGAAAACCTCTACTTCTGCAGCTTATGCCCATGTATGGCCCATCTTTTTCGGCTTGGGCCAGGAAGAAGGATCTTCAGCATTCCAAGGCTTCTGTTCCACAGAGCTTAGATTTCCTCCAGGAAGGCATGGAGAAGCAGCTGGCTCTGAGCACTCTGAGAGGACAGTTTTCCACATTTGGGGCATCCTTGGGCATGTCTTTGGGGACTAACAGAGAGGTCATTCGCTTTCTACGTGTCGTTAGCAAGAGTCGACCTGTATTACAATCCCTGGTTCCTCCATGGGACCTAAATATAGTTCTTAATACTCTTTGTAAGTTGCCTTTTGAACCGCTGTCGTCCATTCCGCTGGATCTGTTGTCTTACAAGGTATGTTTATTTATCGCTATGTAATCAGCCAGGAGTATCAGTGAGTTCCAGGCCTTGTCCCACAAGGCACTGCACCTTATCATGCATAAGGATGAGGTGGTGCTGAGAACAGTCCGGTCTTTCATCCTGATAGTGCCCAAGGCCTTCCATGTGAATCAGGAAATATGCCTTCCATCTTTCCGTCCTCGACCGTCTCACCTGAGGGAGCAGGAGTTGCAGAAGTTAGATTTGCATCAGACTGTTAGGACATACTTTAAATGGATGACCGAGTTTTGGAAACCAGATAGCCTATTTGTTCTCTTTGGAATGGCCAAGCAGGGTCAGAAAGCCTCGAAAGCCACCCTAGCTAGGTGAGCGAGGGCCTGCATTGCTAAAGCTTATGTCACAGAAAGAAAAGAGGCCTCCAGCCCTTGTAAAGGATATGGCCACTTGCCGGGCAGAGAGAGGCAAAGCATCAGTTTTAGAGCTTTGCAAGGCAGCTACGTGGTCTTCCATCCATATTTTCACAAAACACTACAAAATGGATCTTCAGAGCTCTGCTGATGCAGTTTTTGGTGGCAGAGTATTGCAGACAGTAGTTTTAAGTAGTCTTTTTTCAGTACTTGTTTTATGAAATATGGGATAATATTCTCCCCCCTCTCAGTTGTTCTGGGTATTGCTACATAGAACCCAGTAGTTAGGACTTCCCATTGGCAATGTGGAACTCTACAGAAAGAAGTTTCTTTATACTTACCGTAATTTCCTTTTCTGTTAGCTCAAACATTGTCAATGGGGCCCTCCCAGGAGCCTGCTCCTGCGGGAGAATATTATCCGGCGTGCCAATGGGGGATGTCCCTTTTTTAATCAAAACCCCGGGCCTAATACAACTTTACCTGCACATCCCTCTATATTATTCTGCTGTACTGTATTCAAAAAAAAAAAGAAAAAAAAAAGGAGAGGTTTCTAATCTGGCTGCAATCAAGCATTTTAACAGGTTTAGTTGTAACTAACCAAGGGTGTTTCCTTGTTGCAGGTGTTTTTTTTTCGCTACATACAGTTTTGCTTACCAAAGTTAATTGTTACATTTTGTCAACTTGAAGATTGCAGATGAGTTTGCTGGTGCGAGACCGTCATCACTGGCAGTACACCATTCCACAGAGTATCGATTCAACAAAGCGTGGCTTCAGGCATGAAGTTTGCTGTCTTTAGAAGACAATAAGCCGACATGGTAAGACAGTTTTCCATATATGATTTAGAAGAAAAGTTGTATACGAGTAATTATTAATTGTTTTTTATCTATCAAATAGGCAACACGGTAGTTACGTTTACTGAGGCACTGTGAGGAGTGTAGTGACTGAGGAGTTGCTGCTGCTCAGAATCCTCATGTGCCAAGCATTCTAAAGCTTGGGCTGTGCCATTTCCCTGGTAGGGGTGTGTAGTGCCAGAAAGTTGGGGGCACAACAGCAACAGGGATAGGTGCCCCAGGGATCCCATGTTTGGGCAGTAAAGGGGTAGTGTATAGGGAGCCCCTGTCAGTGTGTTCAATCAATCAATCAAAATCTTTATTTATTCAGGCGAACATCATTGAGCAAAGCTCATTTACAAGATGGACCTGAGTGGTCATACAAATGAGGATACAAGTATTATTACATAGACAAGAATAGAATAAATAGCAATACAATGGCATGAAATGATTATATACAACAATTTACATATATACAAGTAACAATAGAACCATTTAGCCTGTAGGAAAAAAGAGGACAAAGGGTATAGCAGTCATAAAATATAAGTTATATGGTCTAACTAGTTTTTATGAGAATATAATAGGTGATTCGGAAGAAAGAAATTGAATTAATATAATGGATAGACAAAGGGAGGTGGGTCAGATAGGTAGGGGATTATGCTTTATAAAAGCAATTGCAGAGCTCTGGAAAAAGGGTGGAGAACAATCTTTTGAAGGATGCCAGAGGTAGTAGGCTATCTAGCTTCATGGATTTTGGAGAGAGTTCCATGCAACTGCTAAGGAATAGCTGAAAGCAGCCCTCCCATACTGGGTGCAGGCATTGGGGACCTTAATGTGATGAGTTTACTGATCCTTAAGGTGTATGGCCTATTGTAATTTGGGTAAAGCAATCAGGATATAGGTCGGTAGTTTGCCTGTTAACGCTTTGAATATCCAGATAACAGCATTCCTATTTCTTCTGTGTTGCAATGATGTCCAGTTGACTGCCATATAAAGGAGCAATGATGGGTGTTGAGGAAGGTCAGTAATAAATCTTATGGACCTGTGATACAGGGTGTCCAGCTTATGTAAGAGATGACTTGAACAATGGCAGTAGAGAAAATCAGCATAATCAATGAGGATAGGAATGAGGCCTGAATAACCTTTTTTGGAATCACTGTTTAGGTAATGTTTTATTCTAAAAATAGTCCGAGCCTCTGTCTTAGCTTTTAATAGCTCTTCAATATGGACAGAATAGTCAAGCCTGTTATCTATCCAGACTCCAAGGTATTTGAAGTTATCAACAAATTCAAGTTTCTCCAAGTAAGGTGGATATATGTAGGGTGTTGGATGCTGGGGTAGTGGTAGTACAACCTTTGTGGCAAAGAACATAGCTTTTGTTTTTTTTGCATTTAGAAGTAGTTTTTGTCAAGTAGATTGTGCTGCAGAATGGAGAATTCGATTGTAGCAGTTCACAGGCTTTGAAGGTGAGGGATTGCTGACATATAATACAGTATCATCAGCAAACAGATGAATGTTAGATTGAGTGAGGTTGGCATCAATATTGTTTATATAAATAGCAAAGAGGATAGGCCAAGAATAGAGCCTTGTGGTATGCCCCTTAGCAGTGGTTTTGAGGTGGATAGGTAATTTCCATTTCTAACCAGTTGTGACCTATCTGAAAGGTAATCCTTAAACCAGTTGGAGTGATAGGGAATCCAGGCCTAATGAGTTAAGGGAGGTGATTAATAAGTCATGATCCACTGTGTCAAAGGCTTTACTCAAATCCAGAAACACAGCACAGGTAAAATTTTTCTTGTCCAAGTTAGTCTGCCAATCGTTGGTTACCTTGGTTAGGGCAGTAATGGGGTTATGCTTTGATCTAAATCCAGATTGTGCAGAATTTAGAAGGTTATTGTTATCCAGATAGTCCCTTAACTGAGAGTTTACTAGTTTTTCTAGCATCTTAGATAGTACTGGTAGGATGGAGATAGGTCTGTAATTGTTGAGATCCCTAGTATCACCAGATTTGAGTAATGGAACTACTTGAGCTGTTTTCCAAGTAGATGGAATGGATCCAGTAGTTAGGAAAGATTGAAGAGATGAGTAAGGGGCAGATAAGACATGCGAAGCAATTTTCAGGAAATAGGGATCCAGGAGTCTGCACCTGCACTTTTAGTTGTGTCTAAATTAGAGAGGAGATCTTCCACTTCTTTCACGGATATTGGGATGAAGGAAAAAGTTGAAGTGGCCATTTGTCCCACAGTAGTTTGCAGGTTCAAGGAAGATCTCAGGATATTTGCAGGTGATGAGTCAAATGCTAGGCCAGCAGTGGTGAAGTGAACATTGAAGGTATTTAAGATTTCTTGTTTACCTGTAATTTCTGTATCATTTAGTAGCAATTTGGTGGTTAAGGCAGGAGTAGAATTTTGGCCCAGAAGTCCTTTTATTGTACCCCAGAGTCTGGATGGGTTATTGTAGGAGGCATCCAATTCAGCTGTATAGTAGGCAGTTTTGGCAATTCTTATTTTTTTTGTACATGAATTCCTTGCTTTTCTGAAATTTAGCCAATCTCTGGTGTCCTTTGTTTTTCTTGCCTTTTTCCACAGCTTGTCTCTGGTTCTCAAGGCTTTTAAGCTCAGAGGTGAACCAAGGGCAGGATTTTACCTTAGTTCTGATACTGGTGATAGGTATGAATATTGAGAACATTGGTGATAATATCCTTTAAAGTCTGGAGAGCTGTTTCAACAGAGGTTGTAAGATAGAAATCTTGCCAATATATTGTAGTACTCAGGTCATGGAGGTAACCTGAGATATTGAAATTCTTTTGACCTTTTGAGGATAAATTCTGCAGGATTTGGTGGTTTGAGTGTGGATCTTATGCCAGCTATAGGGTAATGGTCACTCACATCACTTGGCAGTACTCCTGCATGTGAGTATAAGTGAGGCTTGTTTACCAACATAATATCCAGGAGTGAGCTGTTGCTGGAATTTCTTCGGTTGATCCTAGTTGGGTCTTTAATTAGCTGTGTGAATCCATAGGTGTCACAAAAGGTTATCAAAGGTGCAGATACATTAGACAGCCAGTTTAAATTCAAATCACCAAGGATGACGGTATCTTCAGGGCCTAGGTTGAGAATTGACCCTAGGTGAGAAAGCAGTTTAAGGCCTGCAGAGGGGGGCCTATAGCATCCAATCAGTTTAAATGGAGACGAATTAGGAAGGGATATTTTGATTGATAAACATTCAAATTCATTTGGCTCAGATGTGTTGATGAGGCAGGTTGCAGAGATGGTGTCCTTAATGTATATGGCCACCCCACCACCCCTGGAAGGGCTTCTGCTCTGGAAGAGCTGGTAATTGGGAAGGTTTACAACACTGTCTTTGTTGTAGGCCTGAGCCAAGATTCAGAGATGACCAGGAAGTCTGGAAGAGTATGTGCCACCCAAGCCTGTATTAAGATGAACTTTTTTAGGAGGCTGCAAGCATTGAAGTGTATGAAGCTTAGTCCTTTTATGGTAGTCAGTTCAGCAGGGGAAGATAAACTTACGATGGGGCCAGGATTAATCTCAATGGTGCCAATGCATAAAAGGAGGTAGAAGATTAATTTGAGTAGGGCACCAAGGGATAGGGATAGAGCGTGATCAGAGCATTTCCTCTTAGTCCTAGATGCCCACTGTGTAGTGGGAGATGGTCCTGTTAATAGGTGTGTCTTTATCATAACATAGGAGTCTGATGAACAGGCATAGTGGGTTTTATAAATCCAGGATACATGTAAGAGGCTAGGGAGTGCTGGATTGTTAGAGAGGCTTTATGTGGGATACCCAGGGGTTGCAGTGTAATAGTGGTTCAAAGTGAATAAGGAATAGATGGTTGTACATTGTGGATGGCAGTGGAGAGCAGAACATACTCATTAATTTATTCGTCATGACAGGGGGTTTAATATGATTATCATAATGGAATGGAGGAGATGAGAGGCTAAGGAGCAAAAGAAAACAAGTTAGCATTGTGCAGGGTAGGTATGGGTTAATAGAGGAGGGAATTAGATGTGGGCATGGATTAGAGAAATGGCGGGAAGAGTGTATAAATACAATAACCAAGAGGGGGGCGGAAAATTTTATGTTTGTCTCAGATTTCACACTGCTTCTCCCGCCTCCTGACCTTGATCGCTGGAGGTCGCTGCCTGGGCCATGCTCGGAGCCCTTCTGCGGCTGGAGCTGGAGGGCAGTGCTGGCTGCAAGTCAGGGACAGAGGAGAAGGCAGTGAGAAGGCAATTTTATTGCAGGCAATCTGCAATTAGGTGCAAGAAACAAGAATCTGCACAACAAAAGACTGGGAGGGTTTGGGGGGTTAGGCCTAAGTCGCCAGCCCACACAGATCACCAGAAAGGCTGAATCACTAGCAAACATCACATCAAAACATGTTTAAATTGCCCACAATTTTAAGTAAAAACAGCTCTTTAAGGAAATTAATACAGTTACAGCTAAGCAGAAAAATCCCATCCAGAAAAGTGTTGCAGAGTCCAGCTAAAGTCAATGGGAAAGGCGCACCAATCGGAAGCAAGGCAGAGACAGCGGTCATTTCCCGATTGGTTGCGGCTTTGCCCATACCTTTCACACTGCTTCTCCCGGCCTCCTGGATCTCTTGGTTGGCTGGAGGTCGCCGCCGGCCCGCTGGCGGCTCGGAGCCCCTTCTGCGGCTGGAGCTGGAGGGCAGTGCCGGCTGCAAGTCAGGGGACAGAGAAGAAGGCAGTGAGAAGGCAATTTTATTGCAGGCAATCTGCAATTAGGTACAAGAAACAAGAATCTGCACAACAAAAGACTGGGAGGGTTTGGGGGTTAGGCGCCTAGCTGCCTAGCCCACACAGATCACCAGAAAAGGCTGAATCACTAGCAAACATCACATCAAAACATGTTTAAATTGCCCACAATTTTTAAATAAAACAGCTCTTTAAGGAAATTAATACAAGTTACAGCTAACAGAAAATCCCATCCAGAAAAGTGTTGCAGAGTCCAGCTAAAGTCAATGGGAAAGGCGCATCAATCGGAAGCAAGGCAGAGACAGCGGTCAAGCCCGATTGGTTGCGGCTTTGCCCGCATCTTCACACTGCTTCTCCCGCCTCCTGGATCTCTTTGGTCGGCTGGAGGTCACGCCAACCACATGCTCGGAGCCCTTCTGCTGGGAGCTGGAGGGCAGTGCCAGCTTCACACTGCTTCTCCCGGCCTCCTGGATCTCTTGGTCGGCTGGAGGTCGCCCGCCTGCTGGAGGCTCGGAGCCCCTTCTACGGCTGGAGCTGGAGGGCAGTGCCGGCTTTCACACTGCTTCTCCACTCCCCTTTTACCAGAAAGCAGCTGCTGCAGAAAAAAAAGTTTTCCTTGCTTCCCCTGGATGCCTGCTCCATTCTGGAGCCCTCCCCAGGAAGCAGCACGAGCCAGGGGAGCATTTTTTGAGTCCAGCTCATGCTGGGCTGTTGAGGAACTGGCCAGTGTTGTCAGGGACATGAGTCCCAAATGCTGGCCGGTTGAGTCAGTTGATCTGTGGTCGGGGAAGTGGACAGTCTGTCGCTGCTGTCCTGTGGGCAAAGAAACATAGAAACATAGACTTTGACAGCAGATAAGGACCGCTTGGCCCACCTAGTCTGCCAATTTCCCTACCCAGAGGATAAGCTGCAGATCCTATTTAACCAACAGCCTATTTTTTCCTACTCCCCACAAAAATTGCCTTATGTCTGTCCCATGCATTCTTGAATTCTCCCACAGTTTTAGACCTCACAACCTCCTCAGGAAGGCTGTTCCATGCGTCCACCACCCTCTCTGTGAAAAAATACTTCCTCACATTGCCCGAGAGCCCTCCTTCTATCTTCAGATTGTGTCCCTTGTTCTTTGCACATCTTTTTCTGAAAGATGTTACCTCTTGGACTTTGTTGATTGCACTGAGGTACTTAAATGTTTCTATCACGTCCCCCCTCTCCCTCCTTTCCTCAAGGGTATACATATTAAGCTCCTTTAGTCTCTCCTTGTATGGCTTCTCTTGCAGACCCTGCACCATTTTAGTTGCCCTCCTCTGAACTGCCTCCATCCTGTCTATGTCTTTGTGGAGATGGGGTCTCCAGAACTGGATGCAGTACTCCAGATGGGGTCTCACCAACTGTCTGTACAGGGGGAGAACAACATCCTGTTTTCTGCTGGTGATGCCTCTTCCTATACATCCCAGTATCCCCCCAGCCCTCCCTACCACCTTCTCACATTGCTTGCCAACCTTAAGGTCATCTGATATGATTACCCCAGGTCTCTTTCCATTTTTGTTGTTGTTACTACCTCCCCCACCACTGTGTAATCTTCCCCTGGGTTTTTGTTTCCCAGGTGCATTACTTTGCACTTCTTTGCATTGAATCCAATCTGCCATACTTCTGACCATTCCTCCAACCTTGACAAGTCCCTTCTCATCCTTTCCATGCCTCCTTGTGTATCAACCCTGTTGCAGATCTTTGTGTCATCTGCAAAGAGGCATATTTTCCTTCCAGTCCCTCTACAATGTCACTTATAAAGACATTAAAAGGACTGACCCAATACTGAACCCTGTGGTACCCCACTAGTAACCCCTCTTTCTTCAGAGTGGACTCCATTTACAATTACCTTCTGTGTCCTGTTGTTCAGCCAATGTTTTACCTAGGCTACCACCCTGGGACCCACTCCCAGGCTGGTTAATTTGACTACTAATCTTTTGTGTGGACTGTGTCAAATGCTTGCTAAAGTCTAGGTAGGCCATGTCCACAACCCCTCCCTGGTCTACTACTTTGTCACCCAGTCAAAGAAATCAATTAGATTTGTCTGACATGACCTTCCTGCTGTGAACCCATGCTACCTTGGGTCCTGTGCTCCACTGGCCTCTAGGTACTCAACAATTCTTTCTTTCAGATGTGATTCCATCACTTTCCCTACCACAGAGGTCAAACTGACAGGTCTGTAGTTTTCTGCCTCTGTTTTGGTCCCACTTTTGTGAAGGGGAATCACATCTGCCTTCTTCCAGTCCTCAGGTACCACACCATCCTGCCATGATTAGTTAAAAAGGGTAGTCAGTGGCATCACTAGTTCTCTGTTTAATTCTTTTAGAATTTTGGGGTGAATTTCATCTGGCCCCATTGCTTTGTCCACCTTTCAGTTTTAGGAGTTCTTTCAGAACCCTTCTTCTGTGAAATGACTGGGATTGACCCCCCGAGTGCTTCTGTTAATTGGATTAGGCACCTCCCCACTTCCTCTTTTATGAATACTGAACAGAAGTATTCATTCAGTATCCCTGCTTTTTCACTGTCACCTCTGCCCACCCACCATCCATGCTATTCAGCCTCACTATCCTCCCTTTGTCTTTCACGCCCCTGATATACCTATAAAGGTTTTATCCCCTTCTAACCGAAGTTAGCTATCTTTTCCTCAGTTTGTGCCTTTTGCTATTCTGACACCCTCACTGCTTCCTTCTGCCTTAACTGGTACAGTCTCTGTCCTGCTCCTTCTGTGTTTCCTTATACTTCCTAAATGCTATCTTTTTCTCCCTAACCTTCACCGCCACCTCTTTTGAGAACAGTAGTGGCTTTTTCTTTCATTTTGATTTGTTTATTTGCTTCACACAAAGGCTTGTTGCCTCTTTGATGGCAGTTTTGATATTTCTCCATTGTTGCTCCACTCCTCCTTCTAGCCTGTTTGCTAGTGCTTTTCTAAGGCACTCTCCTATCTTGCCAAAGTCAGCCCTCCTGAAGTCCAGAACCCTCACTTTTGTATGGCTTGACTCTGTAGCTGAGTTTATCGTGAACCACACTGTTTGGTGGTCACTTGTTCCCAAATGGCTACCCACTTCTAGATCTGAGATCCTCTCACTGTCCCCATTTGAGAGCACGAGGTCTAAGATTGCTCCCTCAGTGAGTAGGTTCCAAACTAGCTGTTTGAGGCATGCCACCCGAAGGGCATCAAGAATGGCCCTGCTTTTGGATGTGGCTGCCGCAAAGGTGCTCCAGTTAACATCTGGCATGTTAAGGTCCCCCATCAACAGTATCTCCCCTTTCTCTGCCATCCTAAGTATGCCTTCTATCATATCCTTGTCTGTTCCCTCCCCCTGACATGGGGGTCTATATACAACCCCTGTGCGGATTGTGGTGCCATTTCCAGTCTCTAAGGTGACCCACAGTGCCTTCTCTCCTCCCTGTTTACTCTTTTGTTCAGTTGCTTTTATCCCTTCCCTTACATAGAGAGCTACTCCCCCTTCTGCCCTCCCTATCTCTCCTGTAGGTTGTGTACCCTGGTATGTTAACATCCCAGTCATGGTTCTCTGTGTACCATGTTTCTGTGACTGCTACAATATCCAGGCATCCCTCTTCCATCAAGGCCACCAGTTCAGGGAGCTTGTTACCCAGACTATGGGCGTTGGTACTCATTACCCTCCATTTCTTGATGGCCTTACCCCTTTTTGCCCCATTCCTGTCCTTATTGCATTTGTCACTTTCTCCATTTACCCCTGCACTTCTCCCTATCGACATCTCTATGTTGGTGTCTACCTCACTTAGTACCCTGATATTTTTTGGGGGGGCTAGGATTTCCCTGCTCCTTTCCAGTGCCTGCCCCTTGACTAGTTTAAATGCTTGTCAATGAAGTATTTAAACCTATCACCTAGGATCCTGGTTAACCTCCTGGACAGATGCAGACCATCATGCCAGTATAGGCCTGCTTCCCTCCAGGTGGACCCCCAGTCCCCAATGAAGCCAAATCCCTGAGCTCTGCACCAGTTTTTCAACCACTGATTGAATCCCATGGTGTGGAGCACCCTAGCTTCAACCGTGCCATAGACAGGCAACATCTCCGAGAAGGTTACCGTGTGTGCTATTTGTCTAAGGCCCCTCCCCATCTCCACAAACGCTTCTTGCACTGCTCTGATCCCTTTCTTAGCCAGGTCATTTGTCCCTAGGTGGAGAATGACATCCAGCTCCCTCCCCTGTGCAGCTGCTTCTGTTATCCTGAGGATTCGCGCCCTGTCCCTCCAAGCCATGGCGCCAGGCAGGCACCTTACCTCCCTCTCCCCTTCCTCCCCCAGTTCTACCTTCCTAACAATGGAGTCCCTCACCAGGAGTTGTTTCCTTCCCCTCTGGGGTCCCATGCCACCCTCCTGTGGGTCTCCTTTCTGGAGGTTCCCAGCATCCTCCTTGGTCTCCACTGTGGGTGCCTCCATAGAGGAACCACACTTTTCCAGAACGGCATAGAAATTATGGAGAGGTACAACTGGAGGGATGTGCCTCTGTTCCACCACCCTCACCCACCCTGAGCCCACTGTGGTCCAACCACTCCTCTTTCTTGGCAACCTCTGAGGCAACGGCAGTGACCCTGGTGGTTTCTGGGTGGGAGAGGAGGTACCACAAATCCTGGCCAACTCAGCCAGAAGAGCCCAGTGAGAGTGCTCTCAGGCACTCTGAAGAGAAAAAGAAATATCTGCTCGTGAAGAGAGGGAGAGAGGGGGCACAGGTAAGAAAGTGTAGTTCCAAAGCATACCTGTAGTCTGCCTCTCCTCCCTCAGTGATGGCACCAAGCCAGTGTTGCAGTCTGGTCCTGAAGTTGTGGCAGGTTCCGGTCCCCATTCAGTCTTGTGCTGGGCATGGTGTGGGCTCTCTTCAGCCCGATATTTTATTTATTTATTTGTTCTAGGATTACAAATACCTTTGAGCCGAGGCTCTTTTACAAAGGTTCCACGTCACTGGTACAATTGAGACAATCATAAGCAAAGATAACAGTTTATAAAAAAAAAAAAAAAAAAAAAACATAGTCTTGTAGATGAAAAAGAACAATAAGGTGAAACTTTGGGAGGAAGGAAAGGAGGAGGGTGAAATCAGGAAACTAAGTGGATGGGAGAAAAGGGAGGTAGGTGGGGGAACAGAGAGAGGAGAGGGAAGGTGATAAGAATAGAGGTAATGCAGCCGGTGGCATTTGTCATGGGCCAGCAGGGAGGTGAAGATGGGGGGGGGGGTGCTGGCAAAGTGCAGGAGTAGATGTGGATCCAAAAGAGCATCTTCAGCTATGTTTTAGCCACAACAGTCACAGAGGTTGGAGGCAGTGAGTGTTAGGTGGAGACGAGTCTTAAAAGTGCTGAGTGATAGTGAGGATGAGATGTTGCTGGGAAGACCGTTGTACCAACTAGTGGCCCGGTAAGCAAAGGATCTTTGGCCTTGTGTTGTGCGGCAATGCAGGATTTGCAGAAGCTGAGGTTTCAATCCCCTGGTATGTCGGGTGTGGATTCTAGGTTGTATGAGGGCACAGACTCCAGGGGGGGCCAGGCCCAGCAAGATTTTCTTAGTAGTAACACAAGTTTGGTGTTTTATTCGATTGGCAAGATTCAACCATCCAGTTTGAGAATAGAGGTTACAGGTGTGAGTTAGGTGTTGGGAGCCAGTGACAAGTCGACAGGCCTTGTTGAAGGCGGTGGATACATGTTTGAGTGCAGTGGTTGTAGCAGAGCCATAAATGATAATGCCATAATCGATAATGGATATGATGGAGCTCTGGACAGCGACAGCGAGGTCTTCAGGTGTCAGGTGTTTCCTATGACGGAATAGCAGGCCTAGCCGGAAGTTAGCAGCTTTGGCGACATGGTCGATGTGGGCAGGTAGGAGAGGTGAGGGTCAAGGGTGATCCGAGGTATTTAAAGTTTTGACCTGTTCCAGTGCGCACCTGTCTGCTGATAACGGAGAGTTGGAAGTATATATTTATTATGGGAGCTGCTGAAGATCATGGCCTTTGTTTTTTTTGATTAAGGATCAGTTTGTGCTTTGTGAGTCAATTCTCAACCGAGGAGAAGCCGAGTTGGAGATTTTCTTGGAATTTCCTCGGGTCCTGGTGTGTGGCAAGGATTACTGCATCATCGGCATACAGGGTGATATGTTCAGTGCAGGAGTCCGGTAGGGTGTTGAGGAACAGGCTGAAGAATAGGGGGCCCAGTATTGAACCCTGGGGGACTCCAGAGAGGACAGGTTTGGAATCAGAGTGCACATCTCCAATTTTTACATGCTGGGTGAGGTTTTCAAGATAGCTTTTGAACCAAGAGATTGAATCATTGGAGAGACCAGCATTTTTTAGTTGGCTCAGCAGGTGGGAGTGGTGGACAGTATCGAAGGCTTTGGTCAGGTCGATGAAAATAGCACCAGTTAGTTGTCCACTGTCGAGGGAGCTGTGAATGGAGCTGGTGAATTTGAGTAAAGCAGAGGATGCACTATGACCTTTTCTAAAGCCATGTTGCTGTTTACAGAGAATATTATAATTGTAAAGATGCTCGGTAAGTTGGTCCGCTACTATGCGTTCCAGTGCCTTGGATAGGGGAGGCAGAATGGAGATAGGGCAGAAGTTCGCATGGTCAACCTTATCACCACTTTTGTGAATCGGGGTAACAGTGGCCATTTTCCATTTGTCTTGCAATTGGCTAGAGGAAAGAGAGAGATTAATGATCTTGGTGAGGGCCCAAGTACCTGCTGCGCTAGGGGCCAGTAGCTTGAGGTCAAGTGTGTCATTGCTTGTTCTAGATTTGCTGATGGCTTTGGCAATGTAGTTTTGGACTTGATGTTTCTTTAGTGCTTTAAAGTAGAAAGGTGGGCGACAGGCGTGGGCGGAGGAGTTGGGGGGGATTTATTTATTTGAAAATAAAAAGAAAACATTCCGGTCCCTCATCGGCAGCAGTGCCAAGAGCCGCAACTAAGGCGAAGAGACCGTTGGGTGCCCTGAAGTCCCACGGGGATCCTTGCTGCCTGAGTCGTCCACCTCCCAACCTCTTTGCATGCTTGAAGCCCTCCCTCTGCTAGCAAGAACCTTCCACCTCCTACAGCAGCTTCTTTTTCCCAGAGCCAGAGTGGTGAGTTGGCAGCAGCACAAAAAGAGTGCTGTCTGCCTGAAACAAATTGAAGATTTTTTATTTTTTATTTTGTTAAAAGTGCTCAGGGCACTAGGGAAAGATGTCTGAGAGCCGTGGGGTGGGCCAAGGGACTAATTTAAACTTTTATTCTGGGCTTGGCAACGCCTATGGGAGGGGCCTGCCTTCAGGCCCATAGGGGGAGCTTTGTAAATATTTATGAAAGGGGCAGTCCCGAGGTGGGGCCAAGGGATGTGATTGGCAACAAGGTCCTGGTCTAGCCCACAGATTTAAAGGGGCAGTGTTAGGCCCATGATCTGAAGGGGCAGCAAAGGCCCAAGTATATTTATAGGGGCTCAGTCAAAGTAGACCTAGTATTTAAAGAGGCTGTGCCAGTAGGCCCATAGTAGATAGAGGGGCACAGCAGTTAAGAGGGAAAGGGAGGCCCATTGGAAAGAAGGGCATTTATCCCAAGGTTTTCAGGGGTAGCCAGGTCCTGGTACCAGAAGGGACCCACAAGTGCAGTACTTCGTTAAGGGTCAGTGAAAGAAGGGTGCTTAGCACAACTGCCATCTAGTGACTGTCAGTTGATGAAAATATATATTTACTAGTATCTGAACTGTTGTGTTGACTGCAAAGCACCAAGACTGCATTGTTACTGGGATTCTGGTTATTTGTCCCTGCAACTAACAGTTGTCCCGGAACTCTGGTTATTTGCCCCTGCAATGAACAGTGACCCCAGAACTCTGGTTATTTGAACCTGTAATGAACAGTTGCCCCTGAACTTTGGTTATTTGCCCCTGCAACAAACAATTACCCCAGAACTTTGTCTATTTGCCCCTGCAATGAACAGTTGCCCCGGATTCTGGTAATTTGCCCCTGTTCCTGGCAAATTGCCCCAGCAATGAATAGTTCTATTGGTACAGTGTGGAAGTGCATCTGCTAGCTTTATTGTTGCCACCGTATGTGTATAGACTCAATCTTCGGCTAAGATACTGCTGTATGGTGTTACCTGCCATCCTACTTCTACAAAATCCATCTCGACCCGGAGGAAGATGTCCTTCAACATCTCTCTTCTCCAGAAGGTGTTTGCCCAGAAGATCCTTGACCACGTTCCTGTCATCCACCAAAGTTGAGTACATCGAAACCCGTGTAAGTCACACCCGCTGTTTCTTGTGTTCCTCAGTTTGAAGTCGAGTACATCAAAGTCCAGGTGTATTGCTTCCGCCATTTCTTGTTTTCCTCAGTTTGAAGTCAAGTATGCAGAAGTCCAGGTGCATTGCTTCCACCGTCCATTATCGTCTCTTGGTTCCTGATCCGGATGTCCCGAAGTTGGCTGCCCTCCGAAGAGTGTGCTTGTCCTGGAAGAACCTTGTCTGTGTCCCCTGGTCGTTTGCTGCAAGTGGAGTCCGTCGAAGCCCAGTGCAAGATGTGTCCACTGTTTTATTATTTTGTTCTAGTCTCCTGTGTTGACACTTCAGAATCATCTGTCTTCACCTTGAATTCGTCTGGTTCCTGGTTGCATTGGACATCCATCTTCTCCTCGAATTCTTCTGATTCCCGGCTGCATCGGAATTTCTACAGCATTGTCTAGTCCTTGGTAATCCTTCAGTGGGTTCATCGCTAAGAATCTTCCTTGTTCTTTTCCATCCTTGGTGACCCCAAAGTGGGTTTTGGCCAAGGAGCTTTCTTCAACTAGTTTGATTCTGATAGCCCTCCAGTGGTCTCATTCCAGGAACCTGTTCCACTTGTCCTTTTATGCCGGAAGCCTCGGAGAGAGTGGATTTTATGCTGAGAAACACATGGTCTGTCTAAAAAACCTCTCACCACCCCAGTGGTCTTAGCTAGGTCTGTGTTGGAATCATAATCTGGGTGTCATAGAAAACTCCTCTATCTTCAGCTTTTCTGTAGCTACCAACTCTATTCAACGGTGCACATGAAGACTTCAGCTGTGATTGGACTCTGGTGTGTCTTTGAATGTATATAAAACCAACTACTGCTCCCTCCTCTTTAGCCAGGTCTCCTGTGCCTGCTTCAAACCCCCTTGAGTTTGCATTTCAGATCCAGTCTCACTTCTCCACTGCTGCAAACTGCTCTCCACTCTTCCTACACTATACAGATAGGTTTTGGCACTCATGTCTCCATTGGTTTTTGCCTTTAACTGTTCTTAACCCAGTTGTGCTTGCGACTTGTCATAGTTATCACCTGAAATTTTTGTTACTGTGTGTAAACTCTAACTCAACCTGTTACCTACCCTTGTAATTGCCTAATCGTGTACCTACTCAAGTATTGTATAATCCTGTTTGCCCCATATTTTGTTTCTACCTGTACTCACAATGTAACTCCCTGCATACCCACTGTAATCTCCCAGGTCATGCCTGAAAATAGTCATTTCATGGCTACGGTAGTTACCCGGTAAACAAAAACTAAATAAATAAAATAAATATGAATATGAGCACTAGGCCGAGGTGCGCCTCAGGGTTGGGATAGGGAGCTCGTAGAGTGCTTATACAGTCTGTATGATGGTTATATGGCTTGCAGTGCTATATATAGAGTTGAGAACCACAGTACATTTTGCCGGCCTGGTGGCGCTGAGGGTTGAGGCGCTGGACGCCACACCTGGCACCACACCAGCAACCTGGGTTCGGGAATGAGTCTGGGTCATCAGGGGTTGGCTGGGGAGGTGGAGCATTTGAGCATCCAAGGGACTGCTCTTCTCTGGGAGGGCGGGGAGGGTTACCCGCATTGTGCTGGCTCCTAGTGGTGGCTGGGGGCTAGAGTGAGTCACAGAGTAAAAAGGAAGGAATAGCTTGGCAGTCATCCGACGTGCGGTGCACAGGAGCACATTCCATGGTGTCATTGGCATCACTGCACACCTGGGCCAGGGAAACTTGTGGGCTACAAAATACCATCCGAATCCTCCGGCGCATGATGGCAGGGCTGCGGCGTTACAGCTGTCACTCCCTTGAAGCACCCTCTGACTCGATCCCTTGACCTTCTACGATTGGGGACATGATGTGGCCTTACAGAAGGTGAAGGAGAGGTGGTAGTAGCTTGGGGCACAGCGTCAGCTGCAAGAGCTGCCAGCAGAGACCGGATAGAGGGGCACCATAGGAACACCCCAGCCAAGGAGGTAAGTGAACAAAAAGGAATAAAAAAAAAAAAAAAAAGAACTACAGTACATTTTAGAGTTTACATTATATAGTTATATGTTACTTATTACTCAATCAATCAATCAAAGTCTTTATTTAACCAGGCGATCACCGTTGAGCAAGCTCATTTTCGAGGTGGGCCTGGGTTTGTTAATAAGGAACAAGGGACAATATACTTGGGATGCAACACACAAGAAAATAGTAATAATACAAATACAGTGAGATACAATAATACAGTATATACAAAGAATCAGCAGGTAGCATTGACAGTAGTATATGTTTGGAACAGAAGATACAGCTAGTTTTGGGTAGGACACCATTTTTCATAAAAGTAAAGAAATATACATATCAGGTGCACCGAACACAAACAAAACCTAATATAAAAAGATATATAGTGATACGGTATGAAGAATTTAGAGCTGGAAGCAGGGTCAAAGGAATGTGGAAGGGACAGATGTGGGGGTAGAAAAATGGGAGAGGTAAGAGTCGATTATAGATGTGACCAGTGTTTTAACAGTAGTAATTAGAGTATGCTTGGACTTATAGGAGTCACTATTTAGGGTAGACAGGCACAGGACTCCTTATTATAATGTAGATATAGAGATTTAAAAGCTGCTAGGCTGATGGGGTGAGTTAATTTCAAAGTTTTTTTTGCAGCTTGTTCCACAGTTGAGGGAGCACAAAGCTGATGGCTGCTCTGCAAATGCGAGATTTTGCTTTGTAAACATAAAGGTAGATATATGAGGTGCTTCTCAAGGCATACTTCCCTAGAGTGCACAAAGGTAAACAGACAGAGATATACTGGGGCAGTTTATTTGAGATAGCTTTGTATGTCCAAACTGCAGCATTTTTTTGCCGTCTGTAAGCAAGGGATGACCATCCCACTGCCATGTACAATGCACAGTGGTGGGTTGAGTATGGAAGACCCATGATAGATCTTATGGCTCTGTGATAAAGCGTATCAAGTTTGGCTAGGGCACCTGCAGGTCCCTGACTATATAGAAAGTCTGTGTAATCCAATAAGGAAAGAAGGGTAGTTTTGAACCAGTTTCAGTTTAGATTATTAATCCTAAAGAACAGACCAAGTCTTTGTCTAAGTTTCTTTGCCAGTTCTTCTCAGCGATCTGTGAAAGTAAGTCTATGGCCTAACCAGACCTCTAGGTACTTGAACTTTGGTATGTAGTCCAACTGCTCACCTAGAATGGTAGTGATTTGAGGGAGTGTCCCAGCAATTGCAGGATTTATTGCATTTTGAAGGGGCGAGAGGAAAATTGCTTTGGGTTTTTTTGCATTTAAGAGCAGTTTCTGGTTTATAAGCTGATGTTGTAGCAGATTAAATTCATTTTGAAGGGCTTTACAGGCTGCTTCAGGTGTGGGGCTACTAGCATGGAGTACCGTTTCATCCGCGAATAGGTGTATTTATGCTTCTTTGATGGGGGCATCTACGTTGTTAATATAAATGGTGAAGAGCAAGGGACTGAGAATGGAACCTTGCGGTATATCCCTCAATAGGGGGTTTGGTGGAGAAACTTCCCTTTCTGCCTTTACTTGTTGAAGTCGTCCAGAGAGGTGGTTGGAGAACCATTTAAGGGAAAGGGAATCCAAACCAATGTTCTGGAGGGACAACAGAAGCAGTCTGTGATCAACGGACCATTTAAGGGAAAGGGAATCCAAACCAATGTTCTGGAGGGACAACAGAAGCAGTCTGTGATCAACGGTATCGAACGCCTTGCTTAGGTCCAAGAAAACCGCGCAGGCAAAGTTTTTTTTATCTAATTCAAGCTGCCAGTTGTTTGTCACCTTGGCTAGAGCAGAGATTGTACTGTGCTGTGCTCTAAAACCGGATTGTAACAGGTTGAGCAATTTTTCTGATTCCAGGTACTTCCGAAGCTGGGAGCTCACTATTTTCTCCAGCATCTTTGACAGGATTGGAAGTAAGGAGATTGGCCTGTAGTTATTGAGGTAACTAGGATCTCCTGACTTAAACAAAGGGACCACAAGTGCATTTTTCTAAATGGACGGTAGGTCACCCTGGGACAAGGATTAGTTGAAGAGATGAGTAATTGGGACTGCGAGGACACGGTAGCCGACCTTTAAGAAGTACAGGTCAATGAGGTCAGCCCCAACACTTTTCCTAGTGTCCAGCTGAAGGAGAAGATCTTTGGGATTTCAGGGAGGTAGGCTGCAGAGAGAAGGATGGACTGGGGATGGGTTTTTCTTGTGTATCCAATCTAAGTTGTTGGCGGAGGATATTCGCTGGAGAGGAGTCAAAGGCTAGCCCTGCAGTGGCAAAATGATTTTTGAGAGCATCGAGGATAGACGGTCTGTCAGAGATGACAGTATTGTCGATCAATAATTTAGTAGGTAGGGAATTTACAGTGGTGTGACCTTCAATGTCTTTGATAGTCTTCCAGAATTTGGAGGCATTTCTTGAGGAGCTCTCCAGCTGAGAGTGGTAGAAATTAGCTTTGACCATTTTGGTGCAGAGGTTCCTCGCCCTCCGGACATAATTCCAGTCATTTATTAAATTAGTTTTCCTAACAGTTCTCCAGAGTACATCCCTACTCCGTAAAGCATCTTCCAGGTCTTCTGTAAACCACCGACAGGATCTGTTTCTGGCATGAACTTTTACTATGGGAGCATACTTGTTGAGAGCCCCTAGCACAATTTCTGAGAAAATATCATAAGCCGTAGTCAGAGACTTGTCTAGATAGAAGTTCTGCCATCGCATAGCGCCTCTCAGGTCTGATATATACCCATGGAGATCAAAGTTGCATATGCACGTTTTAAAGGAGAATTTCGGTACAGTTGTGGATTTAAGAGTGGATCTTACACACGTGATGAAACAATGCTCGCTAATATCAGAGAAAAAGATGCCAGCATGGGAGAATAAATGGGGTTTGTTAACTAAAATGATATCCAAGAGAGTACTGTTATTAGGGTTGAGCTTGTTAAGATGAGTAGATTTGTTTATTAGCTGTGACAACCCAAGGGACTCACAGAACATTTTAAGTGGGGTGGATGCACTGGAGAGCCAGTCTAAGTTGAAGTCCCCTAGTAAGATACACTCTGAAGATGCCGAACCCAGGATGTTTTCGAGATGTTTTAACAACTGTAGTCCAGCTGATGGGGGTCTGTAGCATCCTATTATACATAATGAGACACCGGTGGCAATTTCAATCTTTAATGACAAGCTTTCAAATTCTTTTGGGACAGAGGCTGAGTCAATTATGGAGGCAGGGAATTTATCCTTGATGTAAATAGCTACCCCACCACCTCTGGGTTGCCTGTCAGCTCTGAACAAAGAGTAGGAGGGGATGTTGACTTTGTTGTTACTGGTCGCCGGTCAGAACCAGGACTCCATAATCACCAGAACATCTGGAGCAGTATGACATACCCAGGCCTGAACAGAAGTGATTTTTTTTAATAGGCCACATACATTAACATGCAATAATGTAAGCCCCTTGAGGCTTTGTAGCTCTACTGGGGGTTCCATGGGTGCCAGAGGGCCTGGATTAAGCCCAGCATTTCCTGAGCATAGTAAAAGCAGGAACAAGAGTTTTCTGCAGAGTCCTAGGAGAAGTGTGGGTGGCTGGGTCTTCTTTCGGTAATGTGATTTGTCTGTGGCAGTATGGGGAGTACTGAGGCTAGTTCCCAGTTTTCCTGATGCTGCATACAATAATACCCTGACCGAGAGAGTCAATGGGAGTAGGGGGGAGTATGCAGAAGGTGGTGTAGCCCTGTGGGCAGGCTCTAGGAGAGTTCCTGTATGCCGATGCAGGTGAAGGACCAGCAGCAGGCTAGGGGAAGTTAGAGCACATACAAGTTCTTCTACTTGATAGGAAAAGTCCTGGTTGGACAATGTAAAAAGAGAGCCATTCTCCACTCTAGGAGTCATTTTTTGATTCATGTTCGGGTCCAATACATGTAAGATGAGCAGAGACAAGCATAGAAGCAGGTAATATGCCCTCATTATGAGACTATCACCCAATGGACACTACAAGTGCGGGCAAGAGAAGGGATTCTCAATGGAGGAGAATTTCTTAACCCCTGCATAATACTACTATAGGCAGTGGAGCCTGAAACAGTAATCCTAAAGTACAGCTCCTAGTCAGGCTAATAAGAAAAGAGTTCACCTGACTATGGAATAGTACTAGGGGCAGAGAGGCTTTGAAGCAAATTTCTTAGCTACTACTCTGGAACAGACTAAGTATGAGAGAGATCACCTGACCTATATCAACTGCCTTAGCAAGGCAGGATATGCTAGTCAGCAATAAGCAAACCTAAAGTACCAAAATGGTATGCTTCAGCAAGACAGAATGAGATAAAGTTGCTAGAAGGCTTAGTTGCAAAAAGGGGATGGGAGGAATTGCAGTTGTTGACAGTAAGTAACCAATAAATTGAAACATCAGATAGGAGTGGACAGAGACTGTGTACATTTAAAGGAGGCCTGGGAGGGGGAGCGGGGGTGGGACGAAAAATCAAGGGGAAGTTTGCAGAGCTAGCACTGAATCAGTACACATACAGTTGGAGAGAAACTGCAGCAGGAGGGGAATGGTAAGTTACTTTACACAGGCCGAGCAGAACAGGCTAAATTAAAATATATAAATTAGAAGCCGAGTACAGGGATGCAGGCTTACATTAAGCCACACGTCTTGGGTGCTCCTGTCTCAGGTGAGTAAAACCAGCCAATTAGGGAGCTCTACACAGGTGTGGAGCCAATAGTGCTACCCTGAGAAGGCGCTGAAATTGAAAGCAGCAAAGTGCAAGTGATGATCCAGTTCAGCATTCACACAGCCCAGAGAAATCATGGCAATTTTTCAAGCATCGTACCTTATCTGTCTCATTGGGGGGTGGGTGGATCAGGCTTCTTGCACCATAGAGGTGCTATGACTGGATCGTGACCACTGCCCATGGGGGCAAGTGGCGCCTGTAAGGAAGGAGACAGCAAATTAAATAGGAGCAGATGGGTGGGGGTCTAAACAGATACACACAAAGAGAGCTGAGCACCAACTTGAAAGACAAGACAGGGGGCGGTCTCAGACAGAGGCAAGGTGCCGGCTAACTTGGGAATCCAAAACAAGCACAAAAGAACAGACTGATGGGGGAAGGTAGAAGGGACAGAACAGAAACAGAGGAGGACATGGGGACAAAGGAAGATGATTAAGAATGAAAGTCAAAGGCAGGAGCCTTAGGCTCAAGACAGAGGCTACACAGATTTTACAATTCACTGAATTTTCTAACTAAGTCCATAGCAGTAAGCATGTAAACCCAGTACAGTCTTAAATAGGATTAAAAAAAAAATATTAACAAAGCCAGTAAAACTTTTTTACAAACTCAGTTCTAGGCAGTGCACAGAGTGAAAGCTTAATTGGGGAAAAATCAAGGGGAAGTTTGCAGAGCTAGCACTGAATTAGTGCACATACAGTTTGAGAGAACCTGCAGAGGAGGTGGGAATGGTAAGTTACTTTACACAGGTCGAGCAGAACAGGCTAAATTAAAATATATAAATTAGAAGCTGAGTATAGGGATGCAGGCTTACATTAAGCCACACGTCTCGGGTGCTCCTGTTTCAGGTGAGTGAGACCAGCCAATTAGGGAGCTCTACACAGATGTGGAGCCAATAGCGCTACCCTGAGAAGGCGCTGAAATTGAAAACAGTAAATTACAAGTGATGATCTGGTTCAGCGTTCACACAGTCCAGAGAAATCTTGGCAATTTTTCAAGCGTCGTACCTTATCTATCTCTTTGGGGATGGGTGGATCAGGCTCCTTGCACCATAGAGGTGCTATGGCTGGATCGTGACTGCTGCCTGTGGGGGCAAGTGGCACCTGTAAGGAAGAAGACAGCAGATTAAATAGGAGCAGATGGGTGGGTGTCTAAACAAAGACACACAAAGAGAACTGAGCACCAACTTAAAAGACAAGTCAGGGGGCTGTCTCAGACAAAGGCACGGTGCCGGCTAACTTGGGAATCCAAAACAAGCACAAAAGAACAGACTGATGGGGGAGGGCAGGAGGGACAGAACAGAGACAGAGGAGGACAGGGGGACAATGGAAGATGATTAAGAATGAAAGTCAAGGACAGGAGCCTTAGGCTCAAGACAGAGGCTACACAGATTTTACAATTCACTGAATTTTCTAACTAAGTCCATAGCAGTAAGCATGTAAACCCAGTACAGTCTTAAATAGGATTAAAAAAAATATATTAACAAAGCCAGTAAAACTTTTTTACAAACTCAGGTCAAGGCAGTGTACAGAGTGAAAGCTGAATTGGGGAAAAATCAAGAGGAAGTTTGCAGAACTAGCACTGAATCAGTGCACATACAGTTGGAGAGAAACTGCAGCAGGGGGGGAATGGTAAGTTACTTTACACAGGCCAAGCAGAGCAGGCTAAATTAAAATATATAAATTAGAAGCAGAGTACAGGGATGCAGGCTTACATTAAGCCACACGTCTCGGGTGCCCCTGTCTCAGGTGAGTGAGAACAGTCAATCAGGGAGCTCTACACAGGTGTGGAGCCAATAGCGCTACCCTGAGAAGGTGTTGAAATTGAAAACAGCAAATTGCAAGTGATGATCCAGTTCAGCGTTCACACAGCCCAGAGAAATCATGGCAATTTTTCAAGCATTGCACCTTATCTATCTCTTGGGGTGGGGTGGATCATGCTCCTTGCACTGAACAGGTGCTATGGCTGGATCGTGACTGCTGCCCATGGGGAAAAGTGGCACCTTATCTATCTCTTTGGGGGGTAGGTGGATCACGCTTCTTGCACCGTGGAGGTGCTATGGCTGGATCATGACCGCTGCCTGTGGGGGCAAGTGGCACCTTATCTATCTCTTTGGGGGGTGGGTGGATCAGGCTCCTTGCACCATAGAGGTGCTATGGCTGGATTGTGACCACTGCCCGTGGGGGCAAGTGGCACTACCTAGATATCTACAATGCTGTCCATACTTTTTGTTGTTTTTGTTGTTAGTATTTTTCTGTATGACCATGTCCTCCTTCCCCTCCTGTCAGATAAACATCTTTGCTTCATCTGATCACTGTGTATGACTTCTGCCTCTCCTTGTTGAGTGATTCCATCCACCCACCCCCATTCGAACCTTCAGTGGCCCCTCACCATCCCACTTGCTGAGGGTGCTGCTGGTGCTGGTAGTGACAGCTACATCCACCTCACGGAGTGAAGAACCCCAAAGTCTACCAGTCCAGCACCGTTACAGGTCCACTATACCCAATAGTTAGGACTTCCTATTGACAATGTTGGCACTAATAGAAAAGGAAATTAAGGTAAGTATGAAGACATTTCTTTTTTTTTCACTCTGTTCATAGAGCTCTCTGATGTGCTTGTGGTTCATCTTCAGGGCAGTACAAATTGAAAGCATTCACTTATAATGTCATTGGTGGTCCTAAGTAGCATAAGTTGTTGCCATGATGATGATGCTTTAGATACTTGGCACAGAATGATGCTTGTGATCTGAGTAGCCTTTGTCTGTAAAATTGTGTAATTTCTATTTATGACAGCAGTTCATTTACACTAGTTGAATCTTTGAAGTAATTTATTTGCTATATACAGTATTTTTTTGTTTGCAATATCTGATGACAGTGAGGTATCTGAGCACATAATGGTTCAAAGTGCATTGGTCCCCAATTTACAGGAACCATTATGTCACTCACACACGTCGGACTCCAATTCTTCTGAGGTAGAATCCAGTGATGAAGAAGAATCACTTCTGAATGAAAGAATTGTTGAGTACATAGAGGTCAGTGGGGCACAGGACCCAAGGCAGCATGGATTCACAGTGGGAAGGTCATGTCAGACGAATTTAATAGATTTCTTTGAATGGGTGACCAGAGTAGTAGACCAGGGAGGGGCTGTAGACATGGCCTACCTAAATTTTAGCAAGGCATTTGACACAGTCCCACACAAAAGATTAGTATACAAGTTAGCCAGCCTTGGAGTGGATCCCAAGATGGTAGCCTGGATAAAAAATTGGCTGGACAACAGGATGCAAAGGGTAATGGTAAAAGGAGTGCACAGTGAAGAAAGGAGGGTTACTAGTGGGGTACTGCAGGGTTCAGTACTTGGACCGGTCATCTTTAATGTCTTTATAAGTGACATTGCAGAGGAACTGGAAGGAAAAGTATGTCTCTTTGCAGACGACACAAAGATCTGCAACAGGGTTGATACACAAGGTGGGGTGGACAGGATGAGAAGGGATTTGGCAAGGTTGGAGGAATGGTCAAATGTATGGCAGAAAACACACCTGAACTGAAACTGCACCACATGCTATTTAGCTTAGGCAAGAAATGAGCATTGTAATGCTAGAAATCTGAGTGAAGGGAAGTTTGGAATGGTACTCCTGGGTGGTCTGAAATGAAACTAAGCACAGACTCCAAGTGGTTGTAACTTGTTTCAGATAAAAAGTTATAATCTGAAGCTAGAAACAGACAGGAAACTGAATCCTAGTTGTTCTAAAGCCAATAATGAAAGAATTTATTTAGGAACACAAGATCCCAAGCCCCTGAGGAAGCCCGGTGTTGGGTGAAACGTTGGGTGTACCTAGGGGATCATGGTGTTCTAAGAAAATAACAAAATAAAACTACATTTCTTATGACGAACTGAGTGGCTGGTCTCCAGAAACTTTTTTTCACTACATTGAAGTCAACTGTTCAACCAGCCCCAATAGGAACATTTGGTCTACTTTATACAAAGGGCACCCACCCACGTTCTCTTCCTTGGCAGCAAATGTACGGCAGCTCAGACTCAATGCAAAGAAGTGCAAGATAATGCACCTGGGAAACCAAAACCCAGGGGAAGAGTACACTATGGGGGGGTGAGATACTAACAACAACAAAAATGGAAAGGGACCCAGGGGTAATTATATCAGATGACCTAAAGGTGGGCAAGCAATGTGAGAAGGCAGTAAGGAGGGCTAGGGGGATACTGGGATGCACAGGGAGAGGCATCAACAGTAGAAAACAAGAAGTTGTTATCCCTCTGCACAGACAGTTGGTGAGGCCCCATCTGGAGTACTGCATGCAGTTCTAGAAACCCCACCTCCGCAAAGACATAGACAGAGTGGAGGCTGTTCAGAGGAGGGCAACCAAAATGGTGCAGGGTCTGCACCAGAAGACATACAAAGAGAGACTAAAGGAGCTTAATATGTATACCTTTGAGGAAAGGAAGGGGGGAGACATGATAGAAGCTGTCAAGTCACCTCAAGGAATCAACAAAGTCCAAGACGGTAGCATCTTTCAGAAAGAGATGTGCAAGAACAAGGGCAGAATTTGAAGAGATTTGGAAGGGATTAGCTCAGTGGTACTGTGAGCAAATATTTTTTCATGGAGAGGGTTGCGGATGCATGGAACAGCCTTCCTGAGGAGGTCTTGGAGTGAAGAACAGTGGGAGAATTCAAGAAAGCATGGGACAGACATAAGGCAATTCTAGTGGGGGGGTAGGAGGAAGTAGGGTGTTGGGTAACTGGAATCTGCAGCTTATCCATCAAGTAGGCAAATGGGCAGACTAGGTGGGCCAAGCTGTCCTTATCTGCTGTCAAATTCTGTGTTTCTATGTCTCTATGTAATCAAGTGACATACTTGCACTGATATAAATGACTGCTATATACTGTAGTTTTGATTTGATTTTAGAGCTGACAGAGTTATTGAAATACGTGTATTATTGGTGCTGCACCTACAACTGACGTTAGCTAACCAGCAGTTGTTTTGGTCTGATGTATCTGTCATAATATTACTTTACTGAGTTGAATATGAATCTCTTATGTATTTATATATTTTAATTTATGGACAATAATTGTTTTTCCTGTTTCTTGGCAGTGTAGTGACTGATTCTACTACAGTGGTGAGGCCTGAACCTCTGCATGCACATACATTTATTTTTCACTACACAGGAATCCTAATAATGTGAATTTTGTTTTGTTTCTTTCATTACGTGTACGTGAAGTGAGCATTACCCAGTAATGTGTTCGGTAGTGTAGCTCTCCGCTTGATACCCAGTAACGCTCACTTCATGTATAGGCATAATCATGATGTATCTGGGCATTCACTTGCCTGGTATAGATGGCTGGATAATGCTGGAGATACAAGGTAACAGATGGCCGTGTATACAGACTTGCAGCATATATCCATGATGAATGCTTTATGGCTATGCCAGTGGCATCGTGACAATGATGTTGGGGGGGAGGAGTCAGAATTGCCTCCCTTTTTTGCTTTAGTCATCAGTTGTTTTTAAATAGATAGTCATCTGAGGTGAAGCTGTAATTTAAGACAGGTTTTCTAGTGGTGCTATAACTTAATTTAAACTTGCTGCATACAAAAGGCTTTTGTACACACCTGACTGTGTATTAGTATAACATACATTTATTACACTTTTACTGTATAAATAATAGAAGAAGCAGGAAGCAATGGGTATTATTGGTCTAATGAAGACAAAAAACTATTTCTAGACTGTTTTGTTAACCTCAGTGTAATGTGTCTTACTGACATAAAGTCTAGATGTAATAGGGAATTAAAAAAAAAAAATTAAATCTGAGATGGGTGCTAAATTATTTATTTGCACTGTTGAACAGTTCCATACCAAGTGGAAATTTCTGAGAAAAAAAAACAAACATTTTCTAGCATGTAAGAAAAAAAATACAAGTGGAGCCTCTGCTGATAAAACAACATATTTTTTACTGAACTCATTGGCATTTTAGGGGAATGTCCAACTGATACAACACATCAGAAATGTGTAGACACATCCACATTGAATGAATGTCTGGCATTCGACGCAGAACAATTTAACGAGCCGTCTTTGCATTTTGAATTGGATGATGAGAGTGCTTGTGAAGGAGGTACTTTTTTTTTTTCATTTTTATTCCCTCCTTTAATTTTTTTGATTCAATTCAGAAAGTCAAGTCACATTCTATTGTGTGGTTGGTTGCAAGAAGTCTCTTTTTCATCTGTGTGTGTGATCGCTTGACTTTGGGGGGTATACATCAACTGCATTGGTGTTGCTGATCCAGTAATGTAGAATGGGCTTCACACGAAAATACTAGTGTCTGTGTGCACGCGGTGTACACATATGCTGATATTTCTTTGTTATGTTGTTCTGGATGGTGCCACATCCAGAGACCACAGGAGTGCAACAAAACCATGCTGCTACTGTAGTGTCTCATTTATTCTAGAACAGTCAATTGGTGCTGTTGCCCATGAGTGGACTAACAGGGCTTCACATGTCATGCCCTCTAATTTTTTTCTGTTTTTTCTTAATCTGTAGTTCTAACCTGCCACAGCATCAGGCTGTGTGTGGCATGGTATGAACGTTCCACACTTCAGCATGAAACAACCTTCGAGCCACTTGAGCCTGTCTTTCCACCAGGTCTCAAGCCGGTTGCAGCAGTAGGTCAAGACAGCTGGGTATTTAATCCTGCGAGGGGAGAGCAGTACATGGGATGATCAGTTCTCTCCAACTACCTCAACCACTGGAAACTCATAGGCCCAGATATTCAAACTGCGCCAGGCTGTGGCGCAAGATTGGGCGCAGCTCAACTTCCCAGCTCTTGAGGCGTGAACTTGGCGATATTCAAGGCTGTGCCATGGCTGCTCAACAGCATTGAATATCGCACCCTGGCTACCCCCAATGTGCATGGCGCAGTGGCACTGCACCAGCACAAGTGGCCAGAGTGGAGCATGGAGATGCGTTAGCACAAGTTCCATTGTGCCATGCACAGCACCCACGATATTCAAAAGTTGACATGCAAATGGGGCCATAATTTATGCAAGGCGCACATGGGGCCATTTGCATGTCATTATGGCCCCATTTGCATGCAGATGCGCCGATCCCCGACTACTTGCGCCCTTCCAGGCAGCAGCCGTCGGGTATCGACGCTTCAGCAGCCTGATCGTGGGCATCTGTGTAAAAGAGAAACCGCCCCATATCCTGGTGGTCAAGAATCCCAGGTGCTCGATTGCAGTACTGTATTAGTTACAGTTCAATATTTCTGTTGGTCCAGTGATCGCTGTTGACAGTAGGTGTGCACACCATCTGGCAGGTTCTCCCACCGCATTGAGCACCACCATTGGCGCCTCACGGCCGGGCGGTGGCAGCACCCCCCCCGCCTGTCGCCCGCCAACCGACAGTTGTTGCATTTTCATTGCTCTGCGCGTGAGCCAATGGCGCAGTCGCTGAATATACTACACATTCCAGATATAGAATCTGCTATCTGAATGTGTAGTATAGTAGCAGTTGCACGCCCATTGGCTCACGCCAGAACTAATGGGCGTAGCCCTACTGGAGTTGTCAGTCGGAGGTGCAGGCGGGGGTTATGCCACCCGCCGGCTGACCGAGGGGGAAGCAGGGTGGTGGGGCCCAGTGGTGGGTGGGAGGGGTACCACTAGACCACCAGGGATATTGGTCCTTTTTTTGTGTACAGATGCCTGCAATCAGGCAGAAAGCAGTCCACTGGACCACCAGGGATATTGGACTATGTTTAATAACACAGATGCCTGCGATCGGGCAGAAAGTGGTCCACTGGACCACTAGGGATATTGGACTATTTTTAATAATACAGATGCCCATGATCGGGCAGAAAGCGGTCCGCTGGACCACCAGGGATATTGGGCTATTTTTAATAATACAGATGCCCGCGATCAAGCAGAAAGCGATCCACTGGACCACCAGGGATATTGAACTATGTTTAATAATACAGATGCCCGCAGTCAGGCAGAAAGCGGTCCACTGGACCACCAGGGATATAGGACGAAGTCGTTTTTTACAAATGCCTGTGATCGGGCATGGGGGGGGCGCCACCAGGTGCAGCCGGAACTTGGGTGGCCACCCACAGGTGCAGCTGCCGTGGTTGCACCCCGTCGCGGCAGCTCACCTGTGGTGGCCATCAGTTGTTCCTTTTCTTTTTTTGGCTTAACTTTGTGCTGGTGCAGGTAGGGGTTGCACATGCATGGCTCTGCACATCCCGGGCTGAGTATCGGGCTGTGCAGGTTATGGATGGGCATGCCTCCCCACCTGTGCCTGCATACGTACTGATACGGCTCCGGCGCTTGGGATTAGTGCCGCACTTTTCCCTTTTGAATATCGGCGCCAGGTGCATCGTATTGCGCGTGGCGCGGCTTGCCTGTTCGCCATGTGCAGCCCGCTATTTATCTGGGCCATAGTATTTCACGAACATGGGTAACAAGCATGATTTGAGGTGAGAAGTGTAATACATTTGCCTTCCACGCCACTGGGGCAGCTACTCCAGGTGTACATTTATTGTTGATATGCATTAGATGTGGATGGGATGGGCAAACAGTGGTCAGATGCCTTCATGTGGAACAGTTCATATGGGTTAGTACATACTTGGCGTAGAATTCATTTTATTTATCTATTGGATTTTATTAATCAGGAAAGCCCACTGAGACTGAAAGTCCCTTTTCAGGGGCAACCCAGAATCAGTTAACAGGCAACAAAGTAATTCACAGCAGCGACACAGTTTTACTACTGGGATTCGCTCTGTGATTGCTAGTTTGATGATGACAAAGTTTGTGAGTAATCAAGTGGAAATTTATACACAGCAACATACAAGATCTCAGACTAATCACACATTTCTGTTTATGTTTTTTTATTACAGAAGACAGACTCAGGTTGACCGTAGCGAATGTCGAAGAACAGACAGATGCTGCCTCCGAGGACTGTGAAGATAAATTACACAGTTAATTTTTTTTTAACTCTTGTTTATTGCAACAACCCATCACCCCATCTAGATTTTCCACTTACGATTTCTCTGTGTCTAGCACATGGATGCTTGAAACCCACCATTTGCTTTTCCCATACCACCTCAGCTGAAATACTGTTTCAAGCATCCAGTGCTCTTTCAGTGAAGAAGTACTTCCTCACATCCAGTGGTGGTGTTACAGATTAAGAATGATATGCTCCTCCAACACAGAGGTGCATAGAAAATCTAAATTGTATCATAAAATATGTACATCTTCAGACCTTGGTTGTGCTGCTACCTACATTTTATAATACAAAAGTATTTCCCTTTTTTTAAATCTAAAAAGTAATCTATTGAAGGCAATGGGCGGCTTCCTTAAAGAAATGAAATTACTCAATGGGCTTCCCTCATTGCATGCAGACCATCATGACAGTTGGTCTCACTGGCTCTCTACTTTTTCTGGTTTACCTCCCTCTACGATCTGTCTTTATGTTTCATAATTTTCCCTTTGTGCTTTTTCTTCTTCTTCTCTTCCTGTTTTAGAAACATAGAATTTGACTGCAGAAGTAGGCCAAAGGTCAGTTGAGTCCGCCTTTGCTATACTATCAAATCACACTGACCTACAGCCCTGGTGTGCAGTATCCCTCCCCCTGCTACCCCACCCATCAAACCCTTGCTGCTCCCCCCTGGGGAATATGATTCCCTTTGTCATGTCTTAACCATGTTTAAACCTGCTAAGGGTAGCTGTCTCCACTACTTCCACTGGCAGTCTGTTCCACAGTTCCATCACCCCTTCAGTGAAGTAGAATGTTCTCAAGTGTCTCCTGAGTTTGCTTTCCACCAACCCCCAGTCATGCACCGTAGTGACTGCATCCCTGTTTTGTACAAATAGGTACTCACTGTTTACCTTGTTTATACTCCCGACAAAATTATGTTTCAGTCATGTCCCCCAACTCCCACCATGTTCAGGGCCTACAGCCCTTCCTCATAGGACCTGCCCAACTGGCCTTGCAGCGACACTGTGACCCCCCACTGTACCGACTCG
This sequence comes from Neoceratodus forsteri, assembly GCA_016271365.2. Lineage (NCBI taxonomy): Eukaryota > Metazoa > Chordata > Ceratodontiformes > Ceratodontidae > Neoceratodus > Neoceratodus forsteri. Next base: position 647,817,507 of record CM028131.1, read on the forward strand.
AGTCTGTCGATGTCCTTCCTTAGGTGAAGGCTCCAGAACTGGTACAGTACTACAGATGAGGCCACACCAGGTATCCGAACAGTGGCAGAATCACTTCACTTTGCATACTGTCATAGTCCCTCTTTGTACAATCGAGCATCCTTGATGCGTTGCTGTGTGCTTTGTTGCATTGATCTGTGTGCTTGAGGGACTCACTGATTATGACTCCCAGGTTTCTCTCCCTTGTTGAAGTAGCCAGTCTAACTTCTCACATCCTGTATTCTATGCACGGATTCCATCTACTTAAGTGCATTACATTGCACATTTTGGCACCCTCCCCAATGTCACTTATGAACATATTGAATAGAACGGGACCCAGGACCGATCCCTTCGGTGTTCCATTTGTGACCTCTCTGACCCCTGATTTAGACCCTTTAATCACTTCTTCCTGTTGCCTCTCCCTTTGCCAGTTTCCTATCCCCCTACATTAACTAAATCTAACTCCACTCCCAAATCCTACAACTTCGTCAGCACCCTCCTGTGTGGTTATGAATTGAGGGCCTCGCTGAAATCAAAGTAAAGCGGATACCCCTGTCTATCACCTTGGTGGCCCAAGGCAATAACTTTTCCTCTCAAAAGGGTCTTTTCTTACATCTTTGCTCTCATAAAATGTTCCTTTGGCATCAATTCCCTCAGCCCCTGTTTCATCTATTTTTGTTCTTTCTTCTGTCTACTGACTGTAAATCATATAATGTTTCCTTCTTTGCTCAGTCACTGCTTTCCATTCAACTGTTGGCCCATGGTCGATACAGTCATTCCCTCCTTGCAATACTTCCACATCAACATTTCCCACCTGCCTGCATACACTCTCATAGCCACATAGTGGACATATGTTTGTTCCCTACCTGCCACGGTGCCACTTATCCACACACTTGTTTCCTGTCTGTATGTAAACTTGCTCAAAACCACACATGCTCATCCCTTACCTGCCTGTCTACATGATATTTTTTTCTCCTTTCAGATATGCTATATTCAGTTCAGTGGCCACAGGCTGATATCTCATTCTGTGTCCTCCATGGAAGCTTTCCCCTCTTCCTGAAACCTTATTGTTTCCACTGCCTATCCCCACACCTACCTGTGACACACCCCTATGCCGCCCCCACAGCTTACCTCACTGGGGCTGGGAACTCTGTCAGCCTCTTTGGCATTTCTTCCTTGCAGTCATCTGGTCCACCAGGTGCAGAGATGAAGATGTGGGTCGATCGAGGAGAGGTGCAGCTAGGGTCCAGTGTGAGGGTGGGCTGCTGGAGGAGTGTCAGCTGCCTGAACTATGCAGTCTTTCTCCCATTTACCCCCCCCCAGGAGCATGCATCGGTACTGGCTGACTGTGAAGCCTGAAGCAGCCAGCTTGTGGGTACACTCCAGTGGTTGCTCCTGTCATCCACGTATCCCCTGCAGCACCACCACCTGTGGTTCCCTGGTGGTAGTACTGCAATGGGACATGAGACCCTCTGGAGGGGGGAGAGAGAGCATCCTAAGAGATGTTTGATGCTCCTCCTCCTCCGGCCAGCACTCTGATAGCCCAATCCTGTTCTCCCAACCTGGGTCATCAGCATCGCAAGCAGTAGCACTACCACTGTGTCAGCAGGCTGGTTTCTACAGGGGAATTTTAAACATACTTGTCAGTACTCAAAAATAGAGTAAGCTAAAAAATGTAACTTATTAAGCTGTTATGGTAGCTAAAACATGGTACGCCAGGAACAACAGCTGGGACATAAGTGTACCTGGTTATGCCCTATTAAGAAAAGACAGGGAAGGTGAAAGGGGAGGGGGGTTGCCCTCTACATCAAAGAAAGCATCAAGGTAACTGAAATTCAGAAAAGGCATGAGCAAATGAGGGAAGTTTGGGTTACCCTTGAGCCAGGCAATGGAATAGCCATTCGCACAGGGGTCATTTACAGAGCTCCAGTTCGGGCAGAAGAAAGAAGAAATTGACAAACTGCTGCTGGAAAACATGCATGACATGGCAGCAAAGGGGGAGGTACTGACGATGGGAGACTTTAACATGCCAGAAATAGACTGGCCCATCCCAGCAGGGGCCTCAGCCAGGGAACAGTACTTTGTTGATTCCCTTGAGGGGGCTGGCATTAGGCAACTGGTGCAGGAACCTACCAGAGACCCAGCAAGCCTGGATCTGGTACTGACCAACATGGACAGGATAATAGAGCTTGAGGTGGAAAGTCAGCTAGGGTCCAGCGACCACCATATGGTGTGGTTCAAGGTGGACACAGGGATTCAGTCAACCTATACAAAGGCAAGAGCCTTAGACTTCAGAAGGGCAGACTTTACCAGGGGGAGACCTCAGCTTAGGGAGACATTGGAAAAAAAGGGGATGGGGGATGCTGGGGATAAATGGGCGCACATCAAGGAGGCCATAGCGGAGGTCACAAAGCAATGTGTTAGGTCAACAGACAAGGGAAAAAGGAGAAGAAAATCACTTTGTTTCTCAAGGGGCTGTGGCTGAAAAGGTAAGGGCCAAGAAGCTAACCTTCAGGCAGTAGAAGGAGTCACAAAGAGATGAGGACAGGGAAATGTACCAGAAGTGTCTGACAGAGGCAGGAAAAGCAATGAGAAGCACTAAAGCCCAAAGCAAGGAAAGAATAGCTCAGTTGGTTACAAAGGGAGACAAGACATTCTTCAGGTACATTAGCAAGAGAAGGAAGGCAAAGAGTGGAGTAGTTAAGCTTCGAGGAGCCAGGGGACAGATAGTGGAGAGAGATGGGGAGAAAGCAACAATCCTGAACAAATATTTCTGTTCAGTCTTCACTGTGGAAGTGCATGGGCAGGGCCCACAGCTAGAATTTAAAGGAACAGAGGAAAAGGAGGTAATCACCAATCCGTTCACAGAGGAGAGGTCCTAGAAGAGCTTGCAAAGCTGAAGATGGACAAAGTCATGGGTCCAGATGGCATCCATCCCAGGGTTTTAAGGGAACTGAAAATTGAACTGGCAGCCCCTTTGGCAGTCCTGCTCAGTGAGTCTCTGGACACTGGAGTGATCCAAGAGGACTGGAGAAGGGCAAATCTCTCTTCACAAGAGCAGTAGTAATGAAGATGCAGGGAACTACAGGCCAGTTAGTCTAACCTCTGTGGTAGGAAAGATAATGGAGACACTCCTCAAGGAAAGAATAGTGGAGCACATAGAAGTCATGGGGATGTTGGATCCCAGGCAACATGGGCTCACTGCTGGATGGTCTTGTCAGACTAATTTTATAGATTTCTTTGACTGGGTGACAAAGGCAGTAGACCAAGGGGGCTGTAGACATTGCCTACCTAGATTTCAGCAAAGCCTTTGATACTGTCCCACATAGGAGACTGGTCAACAAGCTAGGAAGCCTGGGGATGGGACACAAGGTGGTAAACTGGATTGAAAATTGGTTAAAGGACCAAAAACAGAGGCTAGTGGTAAACTGAACCCAATCAGAGGAAAGGGAGGTGACCAGAGGGGTACCTCAAGGGTCAGTTCTGGGGCCAGTCCTCTCAATATCTTCCTCAGTGACATCGGCTAGAGGGAAAGGTTTGCCTATTTGCAGATGACACCAAGATCTACAACAGGGTGGATACCCTGGAGGGGGTGGAAAGGATGAGAATGGACCTGGAATGGTTGGAGAGATGGTCACATACGTAGCAACTAAGGTTTAATGGAAAGAACTGCAAAATCATGCACATGGGGAGCAGGAACCCTGGAGTAAGCTACTGGTTGGGTGAGAGCTGTTGGCAGTTACTAAGGAAGAGAGGGAATTTGGGGCCATAATCACAGACAACCTGAAGGCCACAAGGCAGGCGGACATGGAGGTGGGGAAGGTGACTGGAATGTTGGGGTGTATTGGAAGGGGAATCACAAACCAAAGGAGTGAAGTGATAGCTCCACTGTACTGGACCCTGGTGAGCCCTCACCTTGAGTACTGTGTCCATTTCTGGAGGCCACACCTTTGTAAGGACATTGACAAAATAGAGATGATGCAGAGGAGGGTGACCAAAGTGGTGAAGGGTCTACAGCACAAGCCTTATGAGAAAAGAGTCTGAGACCTCAATTTGTATATGCTAGAGCAAAGGAGGGAGAGAGAAGACATGATAGAAATGTTTAAATACCTCAAGGGCATGAACAAGGTGGAAAGGGACCACATATTCTGGTCACAGAGAGTAAAAATTGCGGAAGCTCTTTCTGACACCCTGCCTGTTCGCTCGGGTGTCCCACAGAGATCCATACTGGGCCCCCTCCTTTTTAGCCTTTTCTTAAACTCCCTCCCTTACCACTGCTCTGAGCAGATCATACTATATGCCGATGATGCTGTTGTATTCTCCACTCACAAGATCCTGCAACTCTTCAACACAACCTTCAACTTGTTTCAGTTCTGTAGAGACATGGTTTCTTAATCATAAACTGGTCCTCAATGACAAGAAAACCAAATCTATGCTCTTCTGCAGCTCTCATAACCTACACAAGGTACACCGCTTGGCTATCTCCACCACCCAGGGGAACACTCTAGATCAGGTGGGATCCTTCAAATACTTAGGGATTCAGCTTGACCCTAATCTCTCCTATGGACTTCATGTAGATAATGTAGCTAGAGCTGCTAATACACGGCTTGGTCTCCTCCACAAACACAGACCACACCTCACGCCAGAAGCTTTGAAGGTTGCAGTCCTGAGCTCTGTGATCTCTGTAATAGACTATGGTCTCATCATTTATGGCTCGGCCACAACCACAACCCTTAGATGCCTCTCAACTGCTTAAATAAGGCATGTCGGCTCATCATTGGTGCTCACCGTCTCACCCACACATGTGACCTGTACACTCAGACTGGCTGGCTCCAACTATCAAACCACATAAAGTTTCTCACCTGCTCCATGGTGAAAAAAATCTACCTTGGCCTTGCACCTTCTGGGGTTTCAACTCTGTTACAACACTGAATTAACAAATGGTGCCTTAGGAGATCCACGCTACAGCTACTGAAAGTCCCTCACTGTCACACTTCACAGGAACAATGCTCTTTTGCTTATCAAGCGCCACTCTGGTTCAATGGCCTCAGCCAAACCCTCTCCTCTGCCCCAACAATTGGTATGTTTAAAACTAGGCTCCAGGACTATCTCACTACCAACAGCTCCTGTGACTGCCCAACTTAACCTTGTTTCTCCACTTCCCTTCCTACTCTAGTGGTCCCCCCTCCCGTCCTCACTGGATTCTACCCTCACATCTTGGTATACCTAACGCTGCACTTTTCACCCTCTCCCCACCCTTCCTACATTCCTTCTCCCCCCCTTCCCTCTCCCTATGACTCTGGCACTTCTTATCTGTTGCTTGTTTTCTCTGACAAATGCCGCTGGCTGCCTTATTACAATGCTACCCTTGAATTGTATTAATATGTACTCTGTTTGCAATGTCCACATTGTTGTAATGTCTGTCTTGATGTTCCCCATAATTTGTATTTCTCTGACATGGAACCTTTGTAAGAGAGCCAAGGCTCAAAGGTATTTGTAATCCTAGACTTGATAAATAAATAAATAAATATTCCAGTTTAAACAGTGCTAGAGCAAGAGGGCATGATATGAGTCTGATGGGTAGCCACATAAGGGGCAATGTCAGCAAGTTCTTTTTTTATGGAGAGGGTGGTGGATGCATGGAATAGCCTGCCCCAGGAAGTGGTGGACACCTATACGGTGGCAGGCTTAAAACATACATGGGACAGGAAGAAAGGAATATTAGAGATGGGAAGAAAAAGCTAAAACCAGTGACCAGATAGGGTCACTGGCTGCTTCATCAGGTAGCATAAATGGGAAGACTGAATAGGCCTTATCTGCCAGTAGTATCGATGTATGGTAAAGCCATCTGGGTTTATTTACATGAATGAATCACACCACTAAACCCAAGCATTTCATGTCAGTAGTATGATACTAACAACGCACAGTGTTAGGGTTTAGTGCTGTAGTTCATTTGTGCAAATAAACCCAGATGGCTTTACCAATGACTTTGTAAGTTACCCTTTTTTAATTTACTATTTTTGAGTGCAGCCAATTGTTCTTAGTATACTACAAGTTTTTGGGGCAGGCATCTGCACTGTCTCTTGTGAGGGCATTTTATTTTTGTTTTTCGCCTACTGGGGCACTAGTCTAATAGCGGCTCTTACACTCAATTCTTTTTTAATTTTAGTTTTTAATTAGGAAAGTCGAAAGTACATCCTTTGAGCTAAAAGATCCTTTACGAAGGATCTTCGTCATTCAATAGGTAAAAAAAAAAAGGGGAAGACGAGACAGGTGGGAACATTTGCAGCTGTGAGGCATTGTCAAAATAAACAGTATTAAATCAACTCTCTGACTGCTTGCCCATGCAAATACTAATCTGTTGCAGGCTGCCAAGACTCTTGTTCCTTGCCAGTATGCTGATGCGCACGCCAACATGCAGGACATCCACAAACTTGACCCCTGCTGACTAACATATTTTATTTTTTTTATTTATTTGATTTACCAGGAAGGTGGACTGGACAAAGCCTGTTTTCAGCCATGCCTGGAGAAAGGGTATCAACAACAGAGTTACATAAAAAATGATCTAATACAATATAACACTTATTAAAATCACAATGAATTTTATACAGTCAAATAAGTCTGGTCATTCACACATATATGCCTTATTTACAGTCGCATTCATTTGTACAACCTTCAAGTGTTGTCATTACAACAACAAATCAGCTGGGCTTTGAAATAATTTCCAACCCCATTTTTAAAAGTGCATTTCTTTTCACTAATGTCAATCCTACTTTTTATCAAGTTGTTTAAAAGTTTTTGACCATAGTTTGTTATAGATCATTCAGCTACTTTGATATTTCTTTTATTTTAGTGGAATAATTTAAGTGAGGTTGTCCTAAGTGTTTTATTTTTATTCACCCATTTAAACATGTCATATAATACCATTGGTGTTTCCTGTTTTAGAGTCCTATGCAGGAACATTATTGCTGAATAGTGCATTCTCTGTTGAGGTGGCAACATACCAAACTTTCTATATGAGCTACAATGATGCTCAATTCTGCTACATCCTGTTGCACATCTTAAACAGTATTAAAAATGACTACATACCTTTGCAGTGCTGAACTCGATACATTTGTTAGCTATATTGAATTATACTCCAGGGCTGGCAAAAGTACTTGCTATGCTATTGTCCAATTTACCTTTTCCATCCAACTATTAGTATTTTTATATAAGTAACCTAGTTTCCTGTTTATTTTACTCATTACTCTGGTGATGTGTTCTTCAAAGGACAATGTTTTTCCTAATGTTATACCTAAATACTCAAAGGTCTCCACTTCCTCCATCCACACATAATTTTTCCCTACTATTTTCATGGTGTTGTTTTGTAACCTTTGTTTAGTTCCAGAAATCATAATCTTCATTTTTTTCCATTTAGTAGTATTTTGTTTTTCTTTTTTTTTTTACTTGGAATATTTTATTGATCAGTTCAGTAACTAGTAATCTTACAATAGTACAAAATATATAACCATATTATGTAGCTAACTGTATATACAATTAATTTTACCAGTTTGTTTTCTTGATCCACAGGTGGAGATACTCCTACACAGGAAAGAAAACATCTTTACATGGCAAATTCATTTCCCATTATTTCCAGTCCAGAAGGGAAACACCAATGAAATAAAGTCCATCAGGAAATCCTTTAAGAAATTGTACAGCAATTCAATTATTAATCAATTCGCATCTGCAAACTTCAGTTACAATAACAATTTGTCAATAAAAGAAAGAAACTTTAAATAAAGAATAGTTAACTGTAAATTCATTGGAGTCAAGTTTCTTATTTCTTGTGTCAGTTTATCATCTGTTTCTAAATGTCACCAACCCCTCAGATTGGGAGGGGGTCTCCAAGAGTTACCATGCCAGTAATTGTCGTTCCAATGCAGAAACTCCCTCCTTGTTTTCAATATAATCAAAGAAGGGTAACCATCGTGAATTAAACTTATCAGTGGAGAGCCGTAAATGGGCTGTCACCTCTTGTCTCCTTGATATGTTCTACGTTAAGCCTCCAGAGATTCAGGGTGAGTTGATGGGTTTTGAGCCAATGCTGAGTGACAACTTTCAAGGCTGCTGCCACCAAAAGTTGAAAAAGGTATCTTTGATTACTGGTATGTATTCCCTCTGGGGAAGACCAAGCAGCAGGTTGGCTCCTGTGAGAGTGCTTTCTATCTGAAAGATTTCCTGTAATGCCTGTGAAATCTCTCTCCAGAAGTTAATATATGGGCAGTCCCAAAATATGTGCGAGTACATACCCTTCCCACAACACTTTCTCCAGCACCTATTTGTGGAAGATGCTGAGTAGTGTACTTATGTCACTGGGGTAATGAGAAATTTGGACACAAGCTTCCACCTATGTTCTCTCCACACCGGGGAGCTTGTTGTTTTGCTGATACCCACCCAGGTTTTATTCCAGTTCCTCTCCATTAAAGTGCTATTTAGTTCCTCCTGCCACTTCTGTGTGATGTTTTGTGTCACTGGAAACCCCCTTTCCTCTTGTTTAGCCTTATAGACATAAGATATATATCCCCTTGAGTCTCCCGATTGACTTTTCTGAAATATCATGTTCAAGGGCTGTGTCACTGGGTTTGCCAAACCTGTCACTCCTAGCTCACTATAAATGTAATTTCTACATTGTAGGTATTTAAAAAATTCACTTTTAGGGAGATTAAACTCTTGCTACATACTCCCAAAACTTTTAATAATATTTCCCTGCATAAACTGCGACAGATATCCAAGACCTCTGTCCTCCCATCTTTTAAAACAATGATCATCCCTGGCAGTAGGGAAGTTAGGAAGATACGCGAAAGGTATGTGCATCCAAACTGGTTTGGGTATTTCCCAAGTTTGTCTTGCTTGGATCCACACAGCTATAGAATGCCTGATCCAAGGGTTATTGATTTGTTTAAGGTCTGCTTTCAAAGCAACCCAAGGGAGTATATTAAGGGGGACATGGGGGTGAGTATTTCTTTCTATAAGCTTCCAACCTCCTTTATACCCTCCATTTAATTCTTTACTATTGGTAAGGTCTGTACAGCCAGATAATAAATATTTGGTGCTCCCATACCCCCTCTTTCCTTTGATTCTGATAATAGTAGCCATTGTTTCTTCGGCCTTCTGCCTGCCCATATAAAGTTTGTAAGTTTGCGCCTAAGTTCCCTCCAATCCCTTCTCGAGAAAGGAATGGGTAGATTTGTGAACAGGAAGATGTAATGAGGTAGAATATTCATTTTGATTGACTCCTGTTTGTAAATGAAAGGCGTAACAGGTTCCAGCAATTTATATCTGCAAAGGTTTGTCTTTTAAGTTCCTCATAATTAAGCTCATATAGTTTTGAAATCCTGTTTGTAATCTGAATGCCTAGGTATCTAATTTTATTTTTAGCCCATGTAAAGGGTATATTGGGATAGCCTGTTGGTTGTATTTTACCTTTTATGAACAACATTTCTAATTTGTCCTGATTTACTTTAAACCCGATATTTTACCAAATGAGTTCAGTAGTTCCAAAAGTAGAGGGAGTGAACGTTCAGGATTATTTAGATAAATCAGTGTGTCGTCTGCGTACATTGAAACCTTTTTCATGGCCTCTCCCACTTGAATACCTTCAATTGTGCTATCTTTTCTGATGGCCTGTGCCAGGGGCTCAATACTAAGCGCAAACAATAGTGGAGACAGAGGGCATCCCTGATGGGTGCCTCCCTGTATTGTGAAGGGCTCAGAAAGAGTCTCATTAACTCGGACCTTTGCTGCTGGGTTTTGGTAGGCCAATAGTACCCATTTAAGAAAGTTTCCACTAATTCCCATCTGCACAAGAGTTTCTTTCATATAGACCCAATTGAGGCAGTCGAACGCCTTTTCTGCATCAAAAAATAAGGCACGGTGGGATGTGTCTATGTCCTCTCAATTTGTAAGAATATTAAGCAACCTCCTAATGTTACCTGAGAGATGTCTATGGGGAATAAATCCCATCTGGTCTGGATGTATTAGGCTTTCTATGTGGGTTTGTAGTCTTCTGGCCATTACTTTTGTTAGTAACTTAAAATTTGATTTAACAGAGATATATGTCTATACGACTCACAGAAAAACTCAGGCTTTCCTGGTTTGGGGATCACAGTGATTAAGGCATTGGTCCAGGACTGTGGAAACTTGTTTTCCTCTAGCACTGAGTTCATTACCTTAACCAATGTGGGGAATGATATTTTTTAAATAGTTTATAAAATTCTGCCTGAAAGCCATCTGGGCTCGGGGATTTACCTGCAGGTAACTAAGCTATTGTTGACTTTATTTCTTGTTCCATTATTGGGGCAGAGAGTGCCTGTTGTGCTTACAGAGATAGTTTGGGCAGTTCCAATCCCTGTAGGAACAGCTTTGCCTTTTCTTCTACTTCTTGAGGTGATTTATCCTCGGAATAGAGCTCTTTATAATATTGCATACATTTCAATGCTATTTCCTGCGGTTTCCTCCAGGTTTCACTAGGTTTACGTTTATTTTTAAGACATTGCACATATCTGCTAGCCTGCGCCTTTCTAAATCTCAGGGCTAGTAACTTTGTGGCTTTGGGGCCACCCTCAAAATACTTTTGGTTGGAGAAATGCAGAATTATCTCTGCCTTTCTGTTCTCTAGACTTTGTAATTCCGCTCTATCTTTGGTTAGCTCCCTCAAAAGTTTTTCATTCCCCGGGACTATTTTGTGCTGATTCTCTAATTCAGTAATTTTGGTTTTTAGCCCTATTACCTTTTTATTTTGCATCCATTTTTTTGCTGCTGCAAAGCTAATAGTTTTTCCCCAAATCACTGCTTTCATCGTGTCCCACCATGTTAATGGGGAACAGTCAGCCATGGGAGAATCTGTTACAAGGTTTGGAAAGAACGGGTGATCTGCTGGACAAAGTTTTTGTCGTTCAACAGGGAAATATTCAGTCTCCCTGTTATCCTTCTTTTCTCATGACCCCAGGACAGCTTGATAGAAATGGGCGCATGATCCGATAAAGTGGATGGGTTTATGCAAGGAGCCGTGCAATCACCTATGCTTGTTTTATGGGTAAAAAACATATCTATACGCGAGTATGACTTTTGTGCAGAAGAATAGCAGGTGTAACCTCTTTCCTTTTTACTGAAGGCTCTCCAAACATCCACTAATCCCCATTCCTGCACCAGTGCCCTCAACTTTTAGTGGCTGCCTTATTAGTTGAAGTTTGACCTGAGGAATGGTCCAGGGCAGGACAAAGGACTGCATTAAAGTCTCCTCCCAGGATGAGCCAACCCTCCTCAAGGTCTGCCACCCTAAGAAACACATCTTGGAAGAACTTTTCTGCTCCTACATTGGGAGCATAAATATTCACTAGATGCATAATTTCCTCTCCCTGTACCCTACCTGTTAATCTAATGAATTTGCCATGAAGGTCTCCCTCCATCTCTTGTATCTGGAATGGGATTTTTTTTTAAAAAAGTATGGCTACTCCTGCTTTTTTTGGCTGAATCATGCAATGACGCTTGCATCTGCCCCACCCACATGCATCTGAGTTTCATGTTGTCATGGCGGGAGAGGTGAGTTTCGTGTAGGAAAGCGACATCACAGTTCAAGCATGTCAGCTCTGTCAAGAGTCTGGTCCACTTGATTGGTGAATTAACTCCCTTATCATTATAAGATACTATGTTCAATTGTGTCATCTTACATGTCTGTAGGCTCCATTATGAGTCCTTAACGTCCACTCCCAGTGTGCCTGGAATCTACTAAAGTTCTACCCCTGTGCATAACATCTTGTACCAATTTGCTTGATTTGACTTGCATATGATTGTAAGACTCTGAAACAGTTATCATTAAAAGCAAAATCAACACCACAACAATGGATAAACACTGTCACTAACAAGTGACCGTTAATGTTGCACATCATTATAGGTAACACAATAAACCACCTATAATTCAAAAACAATATAACCTGGCTTCCTAGGAACATCCTGCCAAAAAGCTTGGCAGAATTGTAATAGTACACACCCCTTGTGAGGTCTTCAATTTGGGGTGCTCTTGGTTGGTTGCATGCTCAATGAGTGTGTGCCCACGAAGGTGAAAACATAAACCAACAATCTCTTCCACCCAGATGCCTTCTCCCCACCTACTCCCTTTCTGATATTCTAATGTCCCTTGTCATTGAATGTCCCCTTTTAATACCCTGTTTCCTTCACCCAAATCTGCCTTTATAATTCTTGTTCCTCTTTAATACTCTGATGGGCCATACATTCCCTTGTGCCATCCTCTTTCTATGAAGAAGAGCCCCCAGATGTAATACCCAATTTCAGGTATCCTTACCAACTCATGTACTACTTGAGGGCACATTACCTTTTGTAAGCATTGCAGAAAAAGAGAAGTGACATAACCCACCCCCAATGGATATCTCAAGGATCCTTTTAATTTAACTGTCCCACGGTCATCCATCCCCTTTCATACCTCTCCAACTTTCAGCTTTTTTTTCCCTTGCTAAGGTCCTGCATTTCTATTAGAGGGCACTTGTAATGGGGATTACACCGAAATATAAATCACATAGCTCCCTATGTAAGGGAGTTGGGACCCATGGCTGTCCATATCATAGCATCATTGTGAGGGGTGTCTCAAACGCACTCAGCAGGTCAGGCCCTCTGCTCCCACAGTGTCAACCTCCGAGCGCAGTAATGTGAACAGGTAACAGACAGGGTAATCCTCCTGTCTGCTTTTGGGTCTGAATCACCTTTAGTCTCAAATTCTGGGAGGATTCAAACTGTGAACCTTATGCTAGCGTACCCAATGTACAGGCTCAGATATGTACCCTCTTCAGGGGGTTACGGTACAATCTTTCACCAGGGGCCTCAAGCCAGGCCTCCCAAAATGAACCCTTAAAACTCTATAAAAGACCTTAGGTATATTCTTGCCTTTTCACAGTTTGGTAACACCATCAAGCTTTTCAACAGTCATGTCAGACTTAACCATCTATACTACACATGCAAAAAGAACTGACAGACACACCCAGGCAGTATCTTCGAAATAAAGATTTTACTAAAAGATGATAAAAATATGAAAAATGTAAACTCAGCACAATATATCCAAGAGTATGCAATCACTTAAAAGAACAAGGGCAAAGTACAAAACAAAAACGCCCACCGCAATTATTTAGACTTTTTCTATCTAATGTATTTCCTCTATAAATGTCTTGAAAGTTAGAGAACTGTGTTTCTTAAGCGCCCAAAATGATATGACTGTTTCCCAGTTACAAGGATACATTTCAACTCCATCTCCCCAACCCCTTGGTGAGTCATCTAGTGCCTTCATTTAGAATATAAAATTAAAAAAAAATTGATTTCCTGTCAGGAGATATATTAAATAATGTGACATAAGCAAAAACTCATTTCCGAAATTATGAGTCTTTGATCAGCCAGTTCCTTTGAAGATTTACAACCCTGCAATCCCTCACCTAGGTGCAAGATATCTGGCAGGAATCAGCTTAATGATGTCCTGTTTCTGAAGTCATAAAATGTATATTTTAGTTTCCCAGCTTCAGAGCAGCAACAGGTCATAAAAAGGCCATAAAATGCAATGCCTCAAAGAAGTTAATTGTATTACAGAGATCTCCTAGTCAATTATACCTCCCGTAGTTTTCACTGAAACCTGGTTAGGGGGGTCACCCAGGAGCACAGGCTGTCTTATGTGAGACAATCACCTACTATATTTTTATATTACAAATATCATACAACAGTCATAACCAGCTGGCCAAGTGTCACAAGGGGTACATTCAGTAAACATGACCTGCAGTCTAAATAAAACAGCAGGCTTGGCCGTACCCCTCCAACATGCTAAATACAGACAGTACCTTGTGTTTTGGCCCAGGTTCATCTTGTTGGTGATTTAGAGCATGGAGAGCCCTGGCTTCTCCTTGTTGCTTTCTGGTCTGTGTGTTGTAACAATCTGGCTATATCAGACGTGGTGGTGTGTGGTAAGCATCCTGGAGGGTCATTTCTTTTCATCGAATTTCTAGCTACCACATTCCAGGCACCTGTTTTCAATTTTTTTCCAGCAATTTTGCCTCCAAATCCGGTACCGTGATGCTTAGTTCTTTCAGAATGGATGTTGCCTCCACAAGCGAGGGGAAAGTTTTAACCCCCGACTAGATGAATTTGTAGGGATATAGCAATTGGGCTCGAATTTCCTTTTTCAGCTTAAGCTCTCTGATAAGCCCTTTTAATCTTTGTCTTTCTACCTGTAGCATATTAGAAAAATCTTGATTGAAGAAGATTGGGGCATCATGATATTTCAGCTCCTTTTGTATCCATGCCTCTTGCAAAATCCATTCCTTGGTCTGGTAATATACCATGCAAATTATAAATGAGCATGGTCTTGCTGAGGGGTCTGAGGGTTTTGAAATTAAGGACCTGTGCGCCCTATCTATGTCCATGTTTAGGTCTGGAGGAATCGATAGAGCAGCCCAAAGCAGATGCTGGATGAAATCAGCCATTGTGGCATAGCCTTCCTCTGATCCCTCCGGAATGCCATGTATTCAGAAATTGTTCCAACATGACCTGTTCTCCAAATTCTCCAGTCTATTTTGAGTCTCTAAATCCCATTACAGGAGGAATAGTAGCAGGTGATCATTTACATCTTGGGCCTCTGATAACTCCCTCACCCTCGTGGTATTTGCAGAGACTTTTTGGTTGGGGGTACAGACATCCTGTTTTAGGTCAGTGAGGGCTGAATCTATTTTATTGACTGTGCTGAGTATCTCCTTCAGTGTCTGGGCTGTGCAACCTTGTGTTTCTGACTCACTGAACTCCATGTCCAGGGATGATTTGGACGGTAGGTGCCTACGTAGTGGAAGGCTGGAGCGGGCCTCTAGCACTTCTCCAATATTTAATTGCTTCAGTTCACCTTGCAAGGCTGTAATGTCTGAATTTCTTGTTCTCGATGCTTTTCCTGCTATATTAGGCAGTTGAGGAAACCGTCAAAATTGAACTTTGTAACACAAAAGACAAGGATTAATTTAAATTTTACAGGGGTGGTTACGGAGCCCTCCCCCGGGCTAGTGTCTGATCATCTCGGTGATGTCACTGGAAGTGTGTAATTTGTTTTTCGCAAACCACTCTTGCAGATTCCAATAACCGGTTGCATTTTCAGTGCCAGGTCCACTCCTGTCCTTCCTGTACATTGTAATACTGTATCATCTCCATACATTATAGTTGTTACATTTTTGCAGACGTCTGGCAAATCATTTAAAAGTAAGATGATATATTTACAAATGCATTTGCTGTATGGCTGGTTTATTGAAATATCAATAAAAAAAAATAAAAAAATAAAAATCTGAAAACAGGAGTGGACCCAGAACTGAACCCTGTGGCACCCCAGAATGAATCTGTCTCACCATAGATCTAACGGTACCAATTTTCACAAGTTGATTTCTCCCTGTCATACTAATCTAAGATGTTTATCATTTAGTATCCATATTGAGAATACAACCAGAAAGGTTAACTCTAGAATAGGGGCTCTAAGAAGATCTGCCTCTATAGTAACGCTTAAAATGTGTAATACCATAGCAATCCAACTTATTCTCCGTAGCTTGGAATACCTGAGTTTAGTCTATGGTTTTGCTGGATGTAAGGATCTGGAAAGATTGGACAAATCTTATTTTCAGCTAGCAAGGTTTGTATCTGGCTGTCCCATTAGAACTCACCATTGCACCATACTTCAGTCCCTAAATTGGGAAAGCTTATCTATGCGTAGGTTGAAGCAATATTCTATTTTAATTTATAAGATCAATAATGGCTTTATTAATGGAAATTTGACCACTGAAAGCCAAAGGAACCTCCATTTGTATCAACTGGGGGACACTGTTAATCACGGTGTTAGGTTCTCCAAAGCAAAGACCAAATATGGAACTATGTCTTTTCAGTTTAACGTTGCTAAAATTTAGAACCAAATTTCACCCCCCATGAGAAGTTCTACCAATATTTATAGTTTCAAGTCTGCTTTAAATAAGTTTTATGTAGATGTTTTTAATTGTATGTAGTTCTTTAGATTTAATTATTAGTTTGCTTTCTCTGGATTTATTCTATGTTCACTGTTTTCACTGTTAATCATTGTATTGTCATGTGATCTGTTGAAACTTTCTATTGCATACAGGACAACTTTGTTAAATAGGCCTTTGGCCTAAAGTTTTATCCTGTCAAAAAATTTTTTTTAACAAACTAACTAACTAAATAGTGTTTAAGCCACTGTAATGTATAGTCAGCTACTCCTAGTTTTTGTAGTTTGTGAATCAGAATGGGGTGGTCCACTAATTCAAAGGCCCTGGTCAGGTCGACAAAGATTCCACCCATGAGTAATCCTTAAAACTTACTAAATTAACAGCATCCTGCTTGCCCAATAGCTTGCTGATCTAGCTTTGAACTCTGCCCCGTTAATAACAAAAGCAAGATAAATGCCCTTCTGGACTCCACCATTGTCCTCTCACTGCCTTGAACTCCAAGCACAGATAACTGAATTTTCTACAAAAAAAAAACATGTTCCAGTGATCACTGTCTATGCTCAGGGCACATCCTAAACTCTGCCTCTGCTCACATCCTTCCTACACTGACCACTTCAAGCATCATTATCTGCCTTCTGGTCCTCATGCTCAAACTCATTTGAAATTGACTCCTCTCATGAAACCTGTTCACCCCAGTGAGGTACTTGTTAGTCTCTATTATGCCCTCTCTCAATAGCCTTGCTTCAATGGTGTAGATGTTGAGATACCACAGTATTTTCTCATAGTGTTTTTGATAAAACCCCACCCCTATTTTACTTGTCCTCCTCTTGACTATCTCCACCCTGGCTATGTCCTTTGTGATTGGCAAAATCCTGAAATGAGCATAATACCCAGATGGGGTCTCACCCATCACTGATATAAGTGACAACAGCCCCTCTCTTCTCCTGCTGGAGGTATCTCTCACTATGCAACCCAACATTCCACTGGCCATACATACTACCTTATCACAATGCCCTTCCACTTCAGGTATGGTGACCCCGAAGGAATGATACAGTTCATTCTACTTGCCTAACACTCTTCCCAGGACATGTGAACTATCGCTTTACTGTCTTAACCTCAGTACTTAATAAGTCAACTGTCTCAGAGGTGTACAGTGATATCCAGATACCCACTCTGTCCAGGCACGTAAAGTAGTCATTTAGCCTCACTTTGTCCACTCTGTGTTTCAAACAACTGCCACTGTTACTGGGAATTCTGAAAACTGGACTGTTCAGTTTGCATTGCAAGTCTTGGAACTACACTGCTACAGAATTCACAGTATTTGTGACAAGTCATAGTACATAAAATATGGTAGAACTAGCAACCTGAGTGACTTAACTATTTGCCAGTGTGACCTCTGTGATGGGTTATGTGTGGCAACCAAGTTACCAAAGATAAGGATGTATGCTTATTTTAAAGAGTTATTTAGACTTGTATTTTTTTTATTATGTTGCTGCCATTTTATAAAGGCAATGTCACACTCCATGGCTTTCAGTTTTTGTATAATTACCACACCTTTACCCCACTCCAGACAGTGGTTGAATTGGGCAATGTTAACATATTGTGACTCTAACCCATGGAGTGGGGGGTGGAGCATGCTGCAATCACACATTAACTACATGCTGTGTCTGGTATGACTTACCCTTCACAAATAGTAATACAATGGGAATGTTTGTTATTTAGCTTTTATCTATATTACTGTTACAGAACCAAGACGGAAGAAAAGAAAGGTTGGCAATTCAGCAAGGAGGGGTGGAGCTTGGGACAAGATGGTGTAAACATTCAAATGCTAGAGAGTTCCATTAACCCTCCCCTGTAGCATGCAGGAGCATGCTAGCTTGTCTCTGTCTGAGTGGCTGAATTTTGGTAACTTAAAACTACGGTTATGCGGTGAATGCTCGGTTAAAAGTTCCTTTATTCCTGGCTGATGCTGGCAACTGCTACTAAGTTAACTCATTCTTCCCTGGGTGGCCATTTTGTATCAGGAGAATCAATGGATGGTTCAGACTTCATACGGAGCTATTTGGGTACAATGAATTAAGAGGGAAAACAGAGTGGAAAATACTTTGGGTCCATAGGGATAACATGTTCCCGAGGAAGGAAGCCAAAACTAAACACATTGTGAGATCGGTAAAACAACTAGAAACTTTAACTCAAAACAGAGCCAAAACTGAGATGTGGACATCAACAAAGAACGAAGACTCAAAAGTTCAAGGTTTATATGCAGTAGCAGTATCATCACGAGAACCTGATGATTTGCAACAAAAAAAAACTACTAAAAGTGAAGGAATGGTAATAAGGGGTAAAAATATGCAACCACAGCAGACAATGGCTCCAATTTTTTTTAAGGAAAAATAATAAACCAAACCCCAAACAAAACCAGTATGAAAATATGCCTACAACCTCCAAAGTGAACCTGCCAGAAACTGAAGAGGTGGACCAAAGGAACTTTCTTTCATGGGGGAAGCCTAAAAGAAGAAGCCGGGAGCCACTGGGAGAAGCAAAGCTGAAGTGCATTAAAGTGTCGGTCTCTGAAAAAGTGTCTTCATATCCACAGGCTGAGTCTACTGATGTTGAACAACTAGGAGAAAATGGTTCTAAGGTCAATTTGCCCATAATAATATCAGCGAGGGGCCAACAGACTGAAGATAAAATGCCAAGGTCTGTTGGAATCAGTAATTGTGTTGGGGCCAACACCGAGCCTGCACCTAAAGTAAGTGCCATTGCTTCAAGCGAGACACTAACAGCTGAAGGGATGATTCTTCCAAAGGCAATACAGTTAAAAAAAACTGTTACCCCAGCATTCAAACAGGATAAGGTATGTGTTCCTAACGAAAATGAGTAAACACTAAATATTAACAATTGGTTAATTATGAAAAAAGCCAGGAAAATGGGGAGGTGCAAATGATTATATAGCATTGGGCAGGACAGAATATGGAGGTAGCCTTGTACAAAAAAAAAAAAAATAGGAAATTTGAAACTAAGCAACAAGAGAGAAGTCAATTTATTTTCTCATTCACAGGCCGTCCCTCCAGTTTGTATTACATTGCATCAGCATAGCACAAGTGTAAGTACTGTCTCTGATTCTAACAGTTCTTTTGAGAAAGAAAATGATTCTTTATCCGAGGGGGAAGAAGCAGAGAAAAACCAGATAACCCCACCACCATAAGCTAAGATAATAAATAAGTTGGCATTGTTGGAAAATACTATGACTGGGGCAAATGAGAAAATGTGCAACAAAATGTAAACTTTACATACCACTTTTAACTTAATATTGAAAGAAAATCAGTAATTAAAAATGGATTTAAAAGAAGCTGAAAAAAGGATAGCAGAGTTGGAAAATGAAATGCATCCTTTAAAACAGTAAATAAAAAGAACTGAGGAAAATCAAAATGAAATTGCTATGAAGCTAAATTATTTTGAATCAAGGGTGAGACAGAAAAATGTTAGAATACTAGGGGCTCCGGGAATTTGGGACAAACAAGATAACCTTACCAACATAGCAAAAAAGATCATAGCGGCTTACATGGATACAGACCCGACCTCCATTAAATGTGAATTCAATAGAATCCACAGAGTATTTAACCCTAACAATGAATTTCAGGGTCCACCGCACCCTATAATAGCCACATTTTTTAGATCTGAAGAGAAGGATAACCTCGTGAACGCAGTTTACAGAAAGAAAAGAATATCAGTGAAGGGGGTGAGTGTTGCCATTTATAATGATCTTCCTTGAGACATTTTGCAAGAACAAAGGAAATTTGAGGACATTAGGAAAAAGCTTTGGACCTTGGGTGTCAAATCTGCCTTTTATCATCCTGCTAAATTAAAAGTGGTAGTACAAGGAAGGAGACACATATACGACACACCAAATATTGCAAGGAGGGACTTAAAAACTAGAAAATTTTGAGTAATAAAATGATAATATTACTGAAAGGAAAATGTAATGGAGTATCATCAATATAAAAGGAATTACAAGTAATAGGTAGACAGGGTATAGGGCAATGGGGGGGGGGTATAAATTAATAGATTAACACCTGTCCAGTGACTGGTATGGGTTTCTGTGTGGTAGTGTATTATGGTTTATATGATTTTTTTGGGGGGATGCTATAGCTATAGATATGTATAATTATGCACCAAGTGATGCCTTAACTATTGCTGTTAATTTTCCGCAGGGTTTGAGTAGAAAGGCTCTCCAAAAAATGATTTCTAGATGGAATGTTACAGTTATTAAGGAAAAATGTCAGTAATCAAGTTAAGTTGTGCCACCTTTAACATCAATGGAATTCATACCACTATAAAAAGGGCCAGAGTGCTAAACTATATAAATAAATCTAGAGTTTCATGTGCAGCCTTGCTGGAAACGCAACTAGACAACACAGAAATGCTTAAAATTAAAAGGAACAGGATGTCTGAATTTTTTTTTCCCACAGGTACAAGGAAAAAAGCAAGGGTGGCTTTAATCTTTAGAAACACTAAGGGCTTTACTTTTCTAGATACATTTTCTGATATGCAGAGCCAAATAATAATGGCAGAAGTTAAGATTTCCAGTCAGATTGTTACTTTTGTATCTGCATATGCTCCCTTTATGGGATGCAAGGACTTTCTTGTGGAACTTACCAAAGGATTTATGCAGATACGGGCAGAAAATATTATATTGATGGGAGACTTCAACACTTATTTAAACCTAGATATGGACAGAAGTTCTAAATCACCCTGCTGTAATAAATACCATACTAAATAACTTCCTTGTTCAACAAGATCTGAATGAGTCTTGGAGGACTCTCTATCCATCCAGTCCTGAATTTTCACATTATGATAAAAAAACAAAAAGGTTCTCTAGAATCAACTATGTCTTGGTGTCAAAAATTCTTATCAGGGATATAAGTAAGATGGAAAACAAACCTTTGATTCTATCGGACCATACCCTGATAGGAATTTACTTTAACATAGCTGACTTAAATAGAAAGAGATATTTTGTGTGGCGGTTAAATAATGATATTCTAGGAGAATGAGAGCTCCAAGAGAAAATAAAAAATGGCATAGAAGAATACTGGAAATTTAATTACAAACCAGGTAATACAATCACTTCATTATGGGACCCACTAAAAGCTGTCATTAGGGGGTTAATAGCATCTTATCAGGCTTTTATTAATACGGGACTAAAACAAATTCACTTAGAATTAGACCAAAAAATTAACAATTGAGACAGTAAGATTATAATAGACCATGGCAAGTATTATGAAGATTGGGCAAAGATTCAGTTAGAAAAAAACAGAACTAAATAACAGAAGTTTTATCAAACATTAAAAAGCTAAAAAAACTTAGATATATCCAGGGAGAAAAAAACTGGGAAGTTATTGGTTGCCCAACTTAAAAAACAAAGGGAGTTTACCATGATAGCAGTATTATTGGATAATGAGAGTAAGCAAATATTTAAAGATGATGAGATTGGGTCCCTGATTACAACTGAATACAAGCAAATGTACCAAAAAGTTTTTGATACAGGTCCAGAAGAAATAAAGAAGTACCTGGAAGTTAGTAAGTTAGCTGTATTAAGGTGTGATGAATCACCATTTACCTTGCAGGAAGTAATAGACACTATTACATCTTTACTTAAAAATAAAAGCCCTGGCCTGAATGGACTCACTATCGAATTCTATCCACTGGGTTAGCTGCAAGAGCTCCTGGTTTCTTACAGTCCTGGCCGACCTCTCCGCTCTACTGATGAAGGGCTATTAGAGGTTCCCAGGGCACAGTTGAAGACATCTGGTGCAAGAGCTTTTATGTTCCTGGCGCCATCCCTGTGGAACTCTCTACCTCGTCAGATCAGAGAGTGCAGGACCGGGGAGAGTTTCAAAACCAATTTAAAGACGTATTTATTTAAACAGGTTTTTAATATTTGAAGTATTGTGAAATTGGGTGTTTTTTAATTGAAGTATGTTTTTATGTGATTTTATTGAATTATTTTAAAATGCTGTGTGTAAAGCACTTTGAAACTTGAATTGCGCTATACAAATAAAATTATTAACAGTTCAGTGACCAGCTGGCTCTGAAAATGTTACAAATATTAAGTGAATTAAGGGAAGGACCCTTATCCATCCCTGTGTCAATGCAAGAATCCAAAACAATATTACTGTTAAAGGAAGGCAAGGATCCAAAAAAAGTAACTGGTTATCGTCCAATAGCACTCCTAAACACGGACTACAAAATCATAACAAAAATAATTGTAAATAGATTAAAGGAAAATTTACAGGCAGTAGTTAATCAGGAACAGTTTGCATTTGTAAAGGGTAATACTATTTACCAAGCCACTTGAATGGTTCAGATGATGATGCAGGAAATAAAAAATATAAATTTACTGTATGGCTTAGTGGCAGTTGATAAAACTAAAGTGTTTAACACTTTAAATAGAAAATGCATGTTTGCATGTTTAGAGGCATATAATATTCCAGAACACTTAATACATATAATCAAAAAAATATATGATACAACAACTGCACAATTTGCAGTGAACAATTATATAACAGAACCAATGAAAATGGGTAACGGGGTAAGTCAGGGATGCCATCTATCCCCAACATTATACATTCTATCACTGGAGCCGTTTATAAACCATATTAAAGTAAATAGCAAAATAGAGGGTTTTCAGCAATTAGGGGAAGTTAGAAAGATAAATGTCTTCACAGACAATATTTTATTGTACTTTAAAGACACAAATACTACTATGCCTAAGTTTTTGCAGGAAGTTAAAAGTTACGCACAAGTGTCTGGATAATGTTTGAACAAAGCTAAATCTGTTATTTTTTTTATTTATTTATTTTTATTTCAGTAATACACCTCTATATTGTACTTAATTACACAAGTTTGATTCAAGGAAAGAGAGGGGGTACGAGTCAACCAAAAAGTTGGCATCATCAGGGGGCAGAAGGAGTGTTCAGCCATGAGGAGACATCGTTAAATTACAAGGAGATGGGGTAAGGGAGGGTCCAGGGGGATGTGATATTCAGTGGAGTGATAATTAAGGGGGGGTAGATACTGGGTGACTGTCGGCTGAGGTATTACCACATTAGCACAGGCAGGTACAGGTCATTTTTGAGCTAAGGAAGGTTCTGAACCCAGTTTTGAAAGTGTTAATCTTGGGTGTCTCAGTGAGGTCAGTGGGTAGTTCATTGTATCACTTTGGACCCTGATACAGGATGGAGTTTTGGGCAAGTTTTGTCCTTTTGAAGGGAATCACCATCCTGTCTGTGGGCGTACTTCGGGTCAATTTCATAGAGACAGCCAGCCTAAAATGGCCTCCCAGCATGGAAGGCGACAGACCCAGAAGTACCTTTTTTAGAAGCAGGCAGATTTGATATTGCCCCTGTAGGTTGAGTGGGAGCCACCCAGTTTCTTTGTAGAGTGTGCAGGTATGGGTGTCAAAGTCAGCCCCCATAGTGAGGTGGCAGGCTTTATTGAGGAGTGTGCTGATGCTGTTTAGGGCTGACTTTGTGCCTGCCCCATAAACAGGAAATCCATAATCTATGGTAGACAGTATAGAGCTACTGGAGGCTAGTTTGAGAGCATCAGGAGTCATTGAGTGTCTATGACGATAAAGTACGCCCAACTTTGTATTTGCAGTCTTGATAACAGAGTCTATGTAGCTTGAGAAGGTGAGGGTGTCATCAAATGTGATGCTGAGATATTTGAACTTGGTTACTTGTTCTAGAAACTCACCCTGTTGGTTATGTATCAGCAGTGGCAGGTATTTCTTTTTGCTTTGGGAGGTGGGGAAGAGCATACTCTTAGCTTTTTTGACGTTTAACAGTAGTTTTTCTGTGAACCACGATTCAAGCTTAAAGAAGCTGCTTTGGAGATCAGTTTTGAGGGAGTGGAGGTCTTTGCCAACAACTGATATTACTGCATCATCAGCATAGAGAACTGTGCTTGCTGAGCATGCTGTAGGGGCAGAGTTGATGAAAAGGCTAAAGATTAGAGGACCAAGGATTGACCCCTGTGGGACCCCAAGAGTCACCTCCTTAGCTGCAGATAGGGTATCACCTATTTTGACTCATTATATCCTGTTGGTGAGGTAGCTGCCAAATCAATTTACCATCTCAGGGGATAGGCTTGTGGATAGAAGGCAGCTTAGGAGGATGTTGTGATTTACAGAGTCAAAGGCCTTCATAAGGTCGACGAAGACTGAACCAACTGCATGCCCGCTGTCCAAGGCATCATATAGGTGGTATGAGTAGTCTACTAGTGCGGTGAGCGTGGAGTGCTTTTTTCGGAAGCCATGTTGCTGTGAGCAGAGTAGATTATGTTTATCTAGGTATTCTGTAAGTTGCTCAGAGTCCATTCTTTCGAGTACTTTAGATATGGGAGGGAGGATGGAGATGGGTCTGTAGTTGGATGTTTGTGTCTTGTCCCCTCCTTTAAAGACAGGTGTGATGTTTGCTGACTTCCATAAATCTGGGAACACTCCCGATTTTAGAGAGGCATTGAACACCATGGTAAGAGGATCAGAGAGTTAATTAAGGAGAAGACCAACCAGCTTCATGTCAAGCATATCTGCTCCCATCCTGGTCTTGCCAAGGGCCCCTATAGTGTGTTTAATTGTTTCGGCCTTGGTAACACATCTAAAGTGAAATGGTGGTATCTCCTTTCTTAATGGGTCTAGAGGGGAATTTTGTCATTGTTGTGCTTGTGTATCCATGAAACAGTCACAGGGGGGAGTACACTTGAATGGTCTGTGAAGGCATTGTTGAGCTCATTGGCAATATCAATGGGTTCCTGCAAGGACCCCTTTGTGGTCACAAGAAGGTCAGAGGGAGCCTTAGTGGCCTTGCCCATCAGGGATTTCAGAGTCCCCCAAAAGTCTCTGCCAGAGCCCCATGTTTTGTTAAGTAGACCCTTGTAGTAGGAGGCTTTGGCCTGTCGAATGAGTTTGGTGCAGGCATTTCTGGCTGTCTTATAGGTGTTTATTGCTGCAGGTGTTCCAGTAGCCTTTACTATATGCCAAATATTGTCTCTGTTCCACATGAGTTCAATTAGGGCTTTGGAAAGCCAAGGATTTGTGGTGTTCCCCTAATTGTTTTAATTCTACATGGTGCAAAAATATCACAAGCTCAGTTGAAGACCATCATGAAGTAGTTAAGAGCCTCATTACCATCCATATCTTTGCCAATGGAGACCAATCCATATGTGACACATACAACTTAAACAGCTTGAGTAGCCCTGGCCTCAAACAGGGTTTTTTGCATACCTTGGGTGGGCTTTTTGCAAAATTGTTTGACCAGGTACACTTTACAGGGGAGTGGTCACTGAGGCTGTCAGGCAGGACAGCAACATCGGTTATATGCTCAGGGGTGAGTGGTCAAGAGCCAGTCTATGAGAGAACTGCTTCCTGTTTTGTAGTTCATCCTGGTGTCAGTAGTGACCACCTGTGTTAGGAAAAGGCTGGTTATTAGATCCTTGAGTTTGGCATCCTTCTGTGAGTGCCAGTTAATGTTGAAGTCACCAACAATTATCTTCTCCCATTGGTTCCCTAGCTGCTCTTGGTTTGCTATGACAAGGTTCAGCCTGGTGGGTTGGTGCCCTGGAGGCATACATGCTGTGGAGAGCAGCAGTACTTTATTATGTGGTCCTATATTTAATTTGAGGTTCAGTATTTGGGCATCTTTTGTGTTAAGACTGTGGTCAAGGACCTGGGCTTTTATTTATATATTTATTTAGTTTTTATTAACCGGGTAGGTGCACTAGCCATAGAAATGACTATTTTCAGGCATGACCCCAGAGGTTACAGGGTAAAAACAGTACAGAGATACAATGAAAGGTAGTTAACAACAAGGTATAAAATAATGGTGTTACACAGCGGGTTATGCAACACAAATTTTTTTACAAATGTTTTGAGAGTAGGGTACTGAATAAGTAGAACAGTTATAGCATTTGAATGTGACAATTTGGTAGTGGAGCAAAACAGTGTAGTTTCAAGGTACAGGGAATTATTTAGTTTTTTTGTTTACCGGGTAAGTACTATAGCCATGCAAAGATTATTTTCAGGCATGACCCAGGAGATTACAGTAGGTAGGCATGGAGTTACATTTGAAATAGGTAAAGACAAAGGTTTGGAGCAACAAAGAATTAAAAATACAGAGCAAAACAGGATTAGACAATACTAGAGTCAGTCCACAATTTGGCAGTTACATAGAGAGGTAACAAGTTTGGGTCAGAGTTTGCACATAGCAACAAAAACAGAGATAACTATCACATGTATCTAAGCACAAAGGGTTAAGAACAGCTAAAACAAAAAACAATGGAGACATAAGTGCCTAATAACCTATCTGGGAATGGGTGGGTTGATTGGAGAGCAGTATGCAGCAGTGGAGACAGAGTGTAAATGCAAATTCAGGGGGGTTTGAAGCAGGCACAGGAGACCTGGCTGAAGAGGAAGGAGCGACAGTTGTTTTTAAACTGGACATGACTAGGAGCTAGGCGAACATCAAGAGGCAGAGAGTTCCAGAATTTAGCCGCTGGATGAGAGAAAGCAAGGGTTCCTTTGTTAGATTTACATCTAGGTATTTGTAGCAGCAATTTGTCAGAGGATCGGAGGACATGGGAAGAGGCCATCGGAGTAAGTAGGGAGGCCAGCGAGACAGGGATCCCTGATCTAATGATATTATCAGTCAGGGAGCCAAGGGCAAGAGTTCGAGTCAATGCTGGGGGTAGCCAATTTAAGTCAGCATAGAGCTGACAATGGTGTTTTGACCAGGGAGAGGCCGAAGCATACCTACAGATGCTGTTATAAGTGGTATCCCATTTCCTGAGGAGATTAGTGGCTGAATTAAGATAAATGACTACCCTATAGGATAATGACGGGAGCAAGATCCCATGGGCTATAGCTAATCTAGCTGCCTGCATAAGGATGTAACTGGTTTTGTAGGCTACTGCAATTTTAGCATTAACTGATTTACATGTAGACAATACATGCTTATTAAGGTTTAGGTTTCCATCGAGGAGTACTCCAAGATACTTGAAAGAGTGTACTGGTTTAAGGACCAAACCACCTAGACCAGAAACTGTAAATAGATCCCATTTTTTGTTTAATTTGACTGCCGATGCAAACAGCATTGTAAGTGTTTTATCATCGTTGAGGATTAGCTTATGTTGCAGCAGCCAGGATTGAATAGACTTAAAAGCATTGGTAAGGGTCTTGTTTATATGGTGAATGTCCTTATCATTACAGTACAGTACCAGGTTGTCTGCGTAGAGGATAGTCGAGCAATCAGAACTATTTGACAAGATGCTATTTATAAAAATAGAGAAGAGTATAGGTCCTAGTATCAATCCCTGGGGAATACCCAGGTTGATGGCCATAGGATTGGACACAGTGGAATTAAATCTAACAGTTTGAGTTCTATTAAATAAATAGCTATTAAACCATGTCACTGAGTTTGGCGAGAAGCCAAGGGCTAGGAGACTATCTAATAGAAGAGGATGATCAACAAGGTGAAATGCCTTAGTCAGGTCAATAAAAACTGCCCCCGTGAGGTAGCCATTGTCCATAGCAGTTAAGGTATCATTTGTAGGTGGAGTAAGGCCATAGAGGTGGTATGACCCTTGCAAAACCCATATTGAATTGGTGAGAGAAGTTTATAGTTGGCCATATATTCAGTAACTTGTATAGATACAAGCTCTTCCATTATTTTACTTAGCACTGGTAGAATGGCTATAGGCTGATAATTAGCCATATCTCTTTTATCACCCTTCTTTAAAATTGGGGTAATCTGGCCTTTTTACAGACATCAGGGACAATGCCATTACAAAGAGAGAGGGTAAAGATCCATGATAATGGCTGGACAATGAATGATGCAGCCAGTTTTAAAAGTTTGAGTTCAATACCATCAGAGTCTACACTGGTGTTGTCAGAAATTGTATTCAGCAGGCCCAGGATGTCGGCTTTAGAAATGGCCTTGAAGTAGAATAGAGGAGGAGATGCAGTAGGTCTGGGAGGAGTGGTTTGAGGTGAGGGCTGTCCTTGGAGGAAGACAGATGTGAAGCTGGACAGATCAGTGAATTGTTTATTAAATGCTTCCACAATAGTCCTGGGGTTGTTGCAGTAGACCCCACCAATGATCATTTCTTTTGTCAACGGAGTATTTTTAGTGCCTAGGAATGTTTTGACGTATGCCCAGAATTTCCTGGAGTCACCTGATGCTTCCTGCAGGAGCCTTTTGCAATATGTACTTTTTGCTACTCTAATCCACTTTTTACAGTCTTTTCTCTGGGTTCTATAGGTGTGGTAGTCTGAAATAAGGCCAGTTTTCCTGAAACGCCTCCAGCTCTTATCCCTGGCATGTAGTGCAGCCAGGAGGTCTTTGTGTAACCACTTAGTTGGTGTCGCATGAACCCGTCGGGTCACAAGGGGTGTATGTCTGTCCTGAATTTCACGAAAGTGGTCAATAAAATAGTCTAGAGCTGTCTGTGCATCCACGGATTGAGAAAGACATGACCAGTCAATGGATGAGACTTCATATAGCAACTGTGCTTGATTCAGAATAGCATAGTTCCTGAAAGTGATGCAGCGTGGGGGCTGGGACTCAGAGCTAGAGTGTTGCTACACACAAAAAATGGGGCAATGATCAGATATGCTATCTGGCAAAGTGCCAGCAGCCACGATCCTGTCAACCCTATTTGTTAATATCCAGTCCAGTAGTGTACTAGACATTGCCTTAGAGGAGAATCTTGTGGGCTAGGTTATAACTTGATGCAGGTTATAGCTCTGGATTACAGATAGAAGTGACCCCTGAGTGTGTCCCAGCCAGTTTAGATTCATGTCCCCTAGGATAAGCAGTTCATTTTTGCCTGCTAGTTTAACCGTATCATCCAGCATAGTAGTGAGAGCAGAGAGCCCACCCTGGGGAGGGTTATAGACAATGGCTATATGTAAGTTTTTCGCACCCAGGCGGAGAAGTGCATGAAGGGATTCACAGACAGAGGATTGGGGTATAGTTTTCTGCGAGATGCCTAGATTAGCTTTGTAAAACAGTGCAACACCCCCACCCCACTTAGAGGATAACCTGTCATTCCTGAGAAGGCTATAATTTTGTAGCAAGCAGATCGAGTCAGCAGTGGAGAGCTTGAGCCATGTCTCAGAGAGGCATAGTATCTCTGGGTTGTGGGTGGAGACCCAAGCCTCCAGCTCCGTCCAGTTTTGTGCAAGGCTCCTAATGTTCAGGTGGGCTATGTAGAGCCCAGAAGCAGTAGCCCAGGTGGCATTATTGCCTGGCTGTGGATGTACAGGACCAGGGTTTTGTTCCACATTGCCTGCCAGCAGGATAGCGAGCAGCATTAGATACCAGAGCTTGCGATGAATAAATGGAGTAACCATGGTACATTTTAAGCAGAAAGTATGATCTAAATATGTGGCCACCAAATAACTGATGAACCTTGGGACTAGTAGTGGGGTGATGTCAAGGTACTTAGTGGGTCTTACCAGCATATTGGAGAAAGTGAAATTTCTATTAGCGTTCTGTTCCCAGTTACTGGGGCAGTGAGAGCCTAGCCAGTGAGCAGAGCAACAGACTGGCCATGAGAGTGATCAGATACTTGAGTGGCATTTCGAGCAGCAGCCTCCCCAAGTAGAGAGTAAAGAGGATCAGTACTGTTACAACTAGAAACAACAGTTCCTGTTTTTGTATATATTAGGCAACCACCACCATGTTTTCCGATCCTATCTTGTCTGAACAAGTTGTAGCCTTCAAGGGATATGGACACATCTGGTGCCTTGAAGCATGATTTTCGTGAGTGCAATAATGTCTGGGTTTTTCACCTGCACCCACGCCTGGAATTGTGGGAACTTGGCAAGGAGACTGTTGATAGTTAATGAAACAATAGAGTAGGCCTTTTGGTTTAGGCAGTCTAGTGCAAGGAGGTCCAGGGTTAGAGTGTACATTCCCTGATATTAGTAGGAGCAACAGTATTAGGAAGCAGAAAAACTGACATAAAGCACCAAGCGATAGCAGGAGTGATGTTTCCTCGAGTGTGGTGCTCTAGAGATGGGGTTTAACTGTAGGCGGTGAACCATTTCCATTACTTGCTTGCTATAGAAATACAAATTTTTCCAAATTAGTAATAGTTTTAGATATTTGGGCAAAACGATTTGCAATGTTCAAAAGGAATTGATTAATGCCAGTTACAACATGGCCAAAGAGAAGGTCAGGGGCTTGCTGGATAATTGGATGAAACTCTCTTTCCCTGTCAGGCCAGATAGAGACAATGCAAATGATGGCCATGCTGCATTTACTATACATGATACAAGCCATTATAGGATGTCCGGAAATAGCTTGGCATGACTCTATTAGTAGGATTTTAGAAAAATTTTTGTGAAGGGAAGGGAAACTGAGGATTGCATGGAACCCATTAACAATGCGTAAGAAAGCTGGAGGGTACAGTGGTCTAGAACTGCTTAATTACAAAGTTGCATACTAAATTAATGGTGGGAATCAGCATATATGAACTCTAAATATGCATTCATTTACAAGTCTTTTTGGAAAAAGGGGGATGTAACAGTCCCAGAGACAATTATCTGGGAATTAAAGACCAAAATGGAAATTCCAGTACTATTCAGAGCCATTGGGACTACGTTAGAAAAATAAATAACAAGATTAAAAATCAACAAGATATTGACTTGGCAATTTTTTAAAATTGATCTGACTGACAGCTTTAAGACATCATTGGACATGAAAATGCTAACTAAGCTTAAAAATATAGGCATACAAAGATGGTACCAATTAATTAATGATCAGGGAGATTTTTCATCTTTTGAAGAGATAAGAAATAAGGAGGCAAGTAGTGAGAATTTCCACTTCCTTCAATATTTATATGTAAAAAAGACTTTTGAAAGTTTTCAGGAAAAGTTTAGAAGGCATATAAACAAAAACGTAAATGATATTCAACAACAAATGAAATTGTTAGATTTGTGGAATAAGAAATTATTACAAAATCTATATATTTTTATTAAAACAAGAGATAAAGATCCTTGGGGGAAAAAAACTAATAGTAAATGGGAGCAAGAAATGGGTATAGTATATTCCCGGTGGCAATGGAAATCTTCTAGAACTAAAATTTATAAAGATTATTTGTACTCTAAAAACAGTACCATACAAAAAAAATAGTTGATAGGGCATATTATATCCCAGACGTGTTAAGCCATATGATGAAAACGGGGTCAAATAAATGTTGGCATCTATGTAAGCAGAAAGTTAACCTTAGCCATTGCTTATGGGAATGCCCAATTGTAAAAAAAGATGTGGGTAAAAACTGCCCAATGGCTAAAAGAAATGACTGGTTAGGAAATCCCAGTGGACTTTGAGGTGTTGGTCCTAAATGACTCGGAAAAGTTAAAATTGGTTGTGAAATAGAGGAAAATACTCTATATAGGTACAGTGTATACAAAAAGACATATTCTGGGCAACTGGAACGCTCAGGTGATAGAGGAAATGTTGAAAACTAAATGGTGGTATCAAGTACAAGAATCATTAGTTTGTGAAAACTTATGGAGTGATATTTCTGAAATTTACAATGAGAGCACTAACCTAAAAGACGGCTTTATACATTTTGTGGGAGATTGCTTAGAATTTTTTTCTTGGTGCTAAATGTGGGGGGAGGGGGGATAAAGAAATAGTTATTATAGATTCAACTATCCAAACTCATGTTATGTAAATGTAAAACACAAATGAACTGTACAAGGTATTTAAAATGTTCTACTAATCATTTTGAATATTACACGTTTCATTGATGGAAAATAAATTATTAAAAAAAAGAAAGGTTGGCCATGACAAAGTGACAAGGTTCATTGAACAGAGTCATCAACAGACCCGTTAACTCATGAATAAGTTCCATATCAAAGACAGTGGGTGCAGCCGTGGGAGTCTGCACAACAAGAGCGGGAGAGGGAAATAATGACATTTGGTTGGCATACTGCTGAAGCAGGCCAATCCATAGTGCATGAGTTAATTTCTAGGGTGCAGTTCCTCATGCAGTCACACCAGCTCCAAACTGGGGCACATAGCCCATACACAAATAATGAGAAAGGAGGTATACTGAACATGCACCATGAAGGCCAACATCTGTTCAGTCAGTCCAACACTAATGAATAATATGTTCTCTATTGTTCCATGTTGTCAATGAGGAGTTATGATACGGGCATCAGAATGTAGGCATACTGATTGGTCCCTACCTGTGTGATATTCCTCCTTACGGACAGGAAAAGGGTCCAGTAATGCCACTGTGCAGTGATTCTGCTAAATCTGCCACTTAGAATGTTGGCAAAATGAAACTCAGCCATCTTGTTTTTGCCAACTGCGAGTTACATTTCAGTCAGCATTTTAATAATGGCAGATTTACCAGAAACTCATTTTAAAAGTAAAAACAGCCGACCTGTCTCTATTGTTGAACAGCTGACAAGCTGTCTCCCAACCCGCTACCCATTCACTCGCCTCTCGCTCTCACAGCGTGTTCTCCTACTGCTGCCTGGTGCGCTTCATACACAAATTTTAAAAAAAGAAAGCATAATTTCTTGTTGCACACAAGCTGTCTCTCAACCTGCCCACCCACTCACCAGCCCACCCGTTCACTGTACGGCTGAAAGCAGACAACCTGTTTCCCAAACCACCCGCCCACTCGCTGGCACTGTCACTCTCAACAAAGTGTTCTCCCTACCAGTGCCTGGTACCATAACATATACAAATAAAAAAAAAAGAAAGAGAGCATAATTTCTTGTTGCAAACTTTGTAAACTAAATTAAATAGGAGTGCTGCTAGTTGGGGGGGGGGAGGGGTTGGTGCCATGATAACTACATGACAGGAAAAAAAAAATACAAGTAAGGATGCCTTAGTAGCTCAAAAGTCTTCAAGTGAACAAAACAAACAAACAGGCTGAGGAACTATTTTATTAAAAATTCATTAAAAATTCAGCCAAACATTTAACTTTTTCACTATTAAATACTATTCATTTTAGATGTTACATACTGTACATCTGTATTTTAGATAACCATTTCATAAGCGCAATAAGACACTCCAGGATGTGCATTAGACACTTTAACACATGGTTAGGAGGCTGGACGCACTCTGCTGGTGGCCTCGTGCCTCACTACACCTCCTAGCCGTGTGTTAAAGTGTCTAACGCACACCCTGTCATGTTTTATTGCTTACTTAATACATATGGATAATGAACACAACTACTGGGGTAATGGTACAGCCCAAGCTATAAATCAGCGTAGAACCCTGGGCATATGAACATTCTGAAGGCTGAGATGTTCCAGTCTTTGCTGTGCCACTGAGTGGTAGTCAGCGTAGGAGAGCTCTTTCAGATTTCATCGGATCTATAGCGTATTTGTTAAATTTAGAAATCGTGCCTGTTAAGCTACGACTTTCAAATTGGCTAACCTGCCTTTTTTCCTTTAACTCCATTTTCGTTGATTTGTTGCTTGAATTGGGGATCATGTACCATTAGGGTATTTACTGCAGTTATTCTCAGCCTAGTGCCTTGCAGGTAAGTGGGTTTCTTTTTTAGTTTACCTTACTTTATATAGAAACAGAAATTGTTGGCAGATAAGGACTGCTAGGTCCATTCAGTCTGCCTGTAAGTCCTGTACTTGATTACAGCTTTTGATCCTCCCCCGCTTAACCTCTGTGGTTCCCCTATGCCTGTCCCATACGTGTTTAACTCCAGCCACAGTGCTCACTCCCACCACCTCCTGTGGCAGACCATTCTGTGCATCCACCACCCTCTCCGTGGAGAAAAACTTCCTCAC
This sequence comes from Neoceratodus forsteri, assembly GCA_016271365.2. NCBI lineage: Eukaryota > Metazoa > Chordata > Ceratodontiformes > Ceratodontidae > Neoceratodus > Neoceratodus forsteri. The sequence continues at coordinate 647,851,377 of CM028131.1, forward strand.
ATTCCCTCTTAACCAACCACCTTCCAATTTCATGTCATGCCCCCTAGTTCTTGTACTCTTCCTGTATTTGATCCCCTTTGCACCCTGTTTATGCCTGTGAGGTACTTGAATGTTTCTATCATGTTCTCTCTCTCCCTCCTTTCCTCCAGCGAGTACATATTGAGGTCCCTTAATCTCTCCTCATGCACCAATGGCTTCTAGACGTCCCACTGTCCTTTCCTTAAGTAGAGCCTTGATGATCTTCCTCACTACTGAGGTGAGGCTGACTGGCCTATAGTAACCCACCTCCTCCTTACTGCCTGATTTGTGTAGAGGGACGACGTGCCCTCCTCCAATCCTCTGGCACCACTCCTGTGTTAAGTGACTCAGTGAACAATGCTGCCAGACGTTCTGCTACCTCTCTGTGCAGCTCCTGTAGTATACTTGGGTGTATACCATCTGGTCCCATTGTTTTGTCCACCTTCAATTTAGTGAGTTCCCGCAGGACTCTCTCCCCTGTGAATGGACTGTTCTCTACCTCTTTCCCCTCTTGGCATCTGATGCTCAGCTGTGGTCTCTGTCCCTTCCCCTCTTCTGTGAATACTGAACAGAAGTATTTATTCAGTATTTCTGCCTTATCCATGTGTCCCTCCTTACACCTCCCCTTCCTCTTCTTTAAGTCTTACAATCCCCCCCCCCCCGGTTTTCCTCCTTTCATTGATGTACCTGTAGAATGTACTGTCTGAGCTAAAGTTTCCCCAGTCTGTGCCTTTGCTGTCCTCACCACCCTCCCCATTTCCTTTAGACACTCTCGGTACACCTCTCTGTCCTCTTCCCTTTGGGTCTTCTTATATTTCCAGAACCTTGCCTTTTTAGCATTACCTTTTCTACTACCTCTTTTGAGAATCATAGTGGCTTTTTCCTTCTCTTGCCTTTTGATACCAATCTGATGCATTTGTTTGTTACTTCCATTATGGCTCCTTTTAGATTCTCCCACTGCTCTTCCACCCCCCCATCCCCCTATTCTCCAGGGCATTTTTGATAACTCTTCCCATTTCAGCGAAGTCTGCCTTTTTAAAATAAAAAACCTTCCCGGTAGTGTGACTTGACTGAATCCCTGTCTGTATGCTGAACCACACTATGTGGTGATCACTGGATCCTAGTTGCCCCTCTACCCAGACATCAGTGATTCTTTTCCCTTTGGTCATTACTAGATCAAGAATCGCACTGTCTCTGCTGGGATCAAGCACCAGCTGCCTGAGTCCTGCCCCTTGTAGGGAATCTAGGATGCCTCTGCTTCTGGCTGAAGCAGCTGCCTGTGTGGTTCAGTCCACATCTGGCATATTGAAATTCCCCCATAAGCAGAATCTCACCTTTCATTGTCATATTGTGTATTTCATCCTCAAGGTCCCTGTCCACTTCTTCCCCCTGACCAGGAGGCCTGTATATCACCCTGTGCATATTGCTGTGCTATTTACTGGTTCAAGGGTGACCCACAGTGCCCCGGCCTTCCCCTTCCCACCCCTGTATCTCTGTTGCCTTTATACTCTCCTTGACATACAGGGCAAGTTCTCCCCTTTGTTTGCCTCCCCTATCCCACCTAAGCAGAGTATAACCTGGTATATTTATGTCCCACCCATGATTGGCAGTGTACCAGGTTTCAGTTATTGCTACTATGTCCAGGTCTGCCTCAACTATCACAGCCTCCAAGTCTGGGATTTTATTTGCTAGGCTGCAGGAATTTGTCACCATGGGCTTCCAAGTATTACTGCCTGTCCTCCCTCCACTCCTGGTTTTGGTCCTCTGCAGTTTCCTCTCCTCCCTGTTAACTTTAACATGTGTCCCCAATTCCTTTGCTTCTCCCCTTCTGCCTGGTCCAGGTGACCTTGGCAACATCATTCTGGTGTCTCTAATATGTGGGGGTGGGCTGGTAGAGTTTGCCTGTTCTTGTTGGCCCCCCAGCTAGTTTAAATGCTCATCAGTGAAGCATTTGAACCATTCATTGAGGTCTGTTTTCCCCTTTCTTGACAGATGCCGCCCATCCCCCCTATACAGGGCCTCATCATTCCAGGTAGGACCCAAGTTCCCAGTGAAGCCATACACCTTCTTGCTGCACCAGGCCTTCAACCATCAGTTGGAGTTAGTAATGTAGAGATACCTGTCCCCCTTCCTGCCATAGACTGGCAGCACCTGCAAAAATGTCACAGAGCTTGCTACTTTCCCCAGGCTCCCCCCCAAATCTATGAAGTCCTGTTTCACCTGTTCCAAGCTAGCCCTGTCCTTGGATAGGTCACTTGTTCCCAGATGGACAACAACATCCAGTCCCCCCCTTGCCACTACTTCAGCGATCCTCTGGATCTTCTCCCCCTCCCTCTGAGCTGTGCCTCCTGGAAGGCACTTGACCTCCCTTTCCTCCCTCCTATCTGTGCCCAGAGCCATTCCCCAGACAATCGAGTCCCCCACTAGGAGTAACTTCTTCCTCCTTTGAGGTTCTCTTCCTTCTATCACTGGGTCTTCCTGCTTGAAGACCCTCACATCCTCCCTGGTTTCAGCCTCGAGTTCCTTTGCAGGACTCTTCTGCTCCCCCAAAACAGTGAAGGGTTTTTTCAGCTGGACTGGATGGTGGATGTGTCTCTGCCCCCCTTCCCTGAATCTCCCTGAGCCCACCTTAGTCCACCCTGCCATTTGCCTTGGTGGCCGTTGTGGCATAGGCTGGGGACATGGTGGCCTCTGAGTGGGGGCAAGGGTCTCCAGTACTCTGCCAGCTCGGCCCGGAGACTGGAAACCTCTGTCTTCAGCCCAGAGAGGTGCTTGCATATGGGGCAACACTGCAGTACCCAGAATGTTCATCTGAAGACTGCTGCACCCAGGGCCAGATTAAGGCAATCTGGGGCCCTAGGCCCAAGAGAAATTTGGGGCCACCTTCATTGCAACCATGACCCTTCACCACGACTGTGCCCCTTTGCTGTGACCGCACCCCTTGACCACTGCATATCAGTTACTGAAACATGAAGAAAAATAGAAACATAGTAACATAAAAGTTGGCAGAAAAAAACTCTTAGCCCACCTAGTCTGCTCTATTTTCGCTACCTACTGTGCCACCGCAGACCCTGCTCGCTCTTTGGTCTTCACCCCCCTTGCCTTATTTCTAAGGTCCCCTTTGGTTTATCCCATGCATGCTTGATTCCTGTTACCATTTTAGCACCCACCACCTACACTGGGAGGCTATTCCAGGTGTCCACCACCCTTCCGTGAAGACGTATTTCCTCACATCCCCTTTTGAGTCTCCCCCCTCCAGTTTCATAGCGTGACTCTTCATCCTTGAGCATCTTTTTCTATGTAAAATGCTACCTTCATGTACCTTTTTAATACCTGTAAGGTATTTGAACGTTTCTATCCTGACCCCCCTTACTTTCTTTCCTCTAGATAGTACATATTTAATTCCTTGAGTCTTTAATCATAGGGCTTCTGACGCAGGCCCTGCACCATTTTGGCTGCCCTCTTCTGTACTGCCTCCACCCTATGTCCTTCCAGAGATGGGGGCCTCCCAAACTGGACACAGTAGTCGAGGTGGAACCTCACCATTGATCTATACAGGGATAACACTACCTCCATCTTTCTGCTGTTTATGCCCATCCCTGTGTTCTTAATGTCCCTCGAAAGTGGCATAAAACATAAATAACCTAACTAACATGCTTTAAAATTAATTAAACTAATAATATCACATATGGAAAAATAACAATAGACTGAGTTTTGATCATTTAAAGAACATAATTACTAATTGGCCTGGTAAAAAAACATTTTGGGATGTGAATTGTCATGATGCACACTTCTCCAAAGCCCCCCCTTCCCCAACACACATGTACAGTATGTGCTTGCAGTCTGGTTGTTATCATTTTGTCCTGTCAGGTAAGGTCCAGAACAGTATAACACTCTAAAATGTGTAGCACTATACGGTAACCCCTTGTACCATAGAACCACAGATTATGCTGTGAACCTTAACACAAAATAAGTGTTTTGAAATTTCAACTACAGATGTTTGAATGTTTTCAACTGTTACTGCAGAGAGCTACACTGTTCTGGAACTTGTTAAGCATTTGGGCTGGCCACCTATTTGTGTGTGCACCACCTTATCCCAGCAAGTCGCAGCAGCTGCTTCTTTGGACTTTGTCCTGTCAGGTATTATGAACTAGGATATGGTTTTTTTGTGGGGTGGGATAAAGACACATCTCTGATATGATAGAAACACTCAAACACCTTAAGGGCATTAACAAGGTGAAAGAGTCTAACATGTTTCAGTATAAGAAAAACAGCAGGACAAGAGGACACAGCATGAGATTAGAGGGAGGCAGATTAAAGGGTAATGTGAGGAAGTTCTTTTTCACAGAATGGGTGGTGGATGCATGGAACGGCCTACCTCAGGAAGTGGTGGATATGAATACAGTGCAGGGCTTCAAACAGGCATGGGACAGGCATAAGGGAGCAATACAGATGAGCATGAATAGATAGGCCATTGACAGAGCAAAGGCCGATGGCACATTTATAAGGTAGAAAAAGAAATGGGCAGACTGGATGGGCCTTGTGGTCCTTATCTGCCATCAACGTCTATGTTTCTATGTTTCTTTTAAGTTTCTCTAAAATAGGCTAGGTCCTCATGTGGTGTAGGAATTAAGTTGGTACTGTAGTTTACTAGAGGAGTCATTAACTTTAGAGATTATATTTCAAATGTGAGTGATTGTTGAAAGAAATCATTCCCAGGATCAAAAATTTCTGTTATTGATAAGTAAGCCAGGATCAGTAAATGGCAAGATATATTGATGGGATCCTAAAAATATGTTCATTTTTATTCACCCTGAAAACGGAGCTATATCAAGGTCAGAATTTTCAAAATGAGTGAGATCAGGGAATTAAAAAAAGAGTACAATTTTTAATTGTACCACTGAAATGCATTGTAGAATTCTTTAATTTTAGGAAAGAGATTAAGGCCCAGATATTCAAAAGGGTTGCGCGTGCGCAGCTCCAAAAATGCGCCATTCTGCGATATTCAGAAGGGGCCAGTTGCGTCACCGAAAACATGCTGAGCAACAGCGCAATGGAAATGAAGGCATGCGAACCGGCGGGCGAAGTCCATGCATAAAGTGCGCAATGTGATATTCGAACACTCTGCGAATGTGCAAGAGTGGCTCAGCCGGAAGTTGCGCAGTAGCGGAATTGAGCCAAAATAAAAAGGCTCAAGGAAGCGGCGCAAGAACCCTAGCAGGCCGCAAACTGGGGGAGAGAGACAGAGACAGAGAGAGAGACAGAAGCTGGAAGGGCAGACAGGGACAGTGGGTCCAGGAGGACAGGGAGGCAGGGGGCCTGGTGCAGTGGAAGCAGCAGTGGGGGCAGCAGGGTAACACAGGAACAGCAGCCGGGGGCAGAAGCCAGGAGATGGACAGTGCCAGCTTCCACTGGAAGCTGTAATGAGAGGTGAGACACCATGCTGCAGGGGCGTGGCGCAGAGGCCGTCGGTGGTATGCCCCGACAGAAGCGGTATCGTGCCGCCTCAACCGAGCTGTACAAGGCGTCGAGATCGTGGCCGTACCGCCTGAACAGGGCAATACTGAGACGGCTCTGTGAGCTGTGCAGTGATGTGATGCAGGCACCCTCACGACGGAGTCACGCTCTGTCTGTGGAGACCAAGGTGACAGCCTGCATGTGGCCTGCTCGCCACGGGCACCTTCCAGAGGCCGACAGGAGACACCACAGGCATTACACAGTCGGCCACGTCATGCATCCTCACCCAATTCCTCAGCGCACTGCTGCCTCATGCTACGAGTACATCCATTTCCCAACACACGCGGCGTCTGCAAACATGCAGGAGTTCCACAGGGTACGCCACGTATGCCTGGCGTGATAAGGGGCACTAGACTGCACCCATGTGGCCATTCATGCCACCTGGCCCGACGCCAGGCATATCGGAACCAAAGGGGTTTTCCAGTGTCAACTGCCAGGTGGTGTGTGACGCCACTGGGCGAGTATCAATGTCTGTGCCACACAACCTGGCAGAGCACATGATGCCTCTCATATGGCACCAGTCTGCACTGTGCCATCGATTTGAGAGTGGGGACATCCCACGGGTCATCTAGTGGGTGAGTACACATGTATGGAATGCAAACTGTGGGCAAGGGTGGGAATGACACAGGTGCCATGGTAGTGGCACACAAGGATATGGGCAATATGGACCTGACATGACACTGCTCTCCACTATCTCCACACAGGTGACTGCAGATACCCACTCCATCCCTGGCTGCTCACACTGTACCGGCACCCCACGACCCCAGCACAGCTATGCTTCAATGAGGCACATGCCGCAACACGTAACATCATAGAGCGGGTGTCTGGGATGCTCAAGGCACGCTTCTGATGCCTAGACACCTCCGGCGGTGCCCTACAGTACAGCCCCCAAAAGGCCTGTGGGATATTCCTGGCCTGTTGCATCCTGTACAACATGGCCAAAGACCATGGGATAGCCGTACAGGTCGAAGAGGGGGACAGCGATGGGGACGCCAGTGGCGCCGGTGATGTTGGTGGATGAGCAGCCCCCTAGGGACGGAGGGACCCCTGACTGACCCGGCAGGCCCAGCTGCACCGGGACACCATTGCAGAAGAGCACCACGCCAACACAGGTAAGTCAAGGGGACATGTGCAGGCAACACTGTCCATGCGCAAACCACAGGCACACAGGGGAACACACCGTGCATGAAGGCAGGAGTTGAGGTTCCAGGCATACCAACACACCATCAGGGAGGGTGAGCACTCATATGGACACACACACACACCAGGCAGCGTACATGGGCAGAAGCACAGCACTGCGGAAGCGACATTGCCAGCACACACAGCACCACCGACCACCCCCACCACCTGTACTGTCCAAGTACGTGTGTCAGGACCTGGGCACCCTTGCACCTTGGTGTACAGTGCAATGCAGGCATCATCATGCACATGCACCAGTGGACAGCAGTTGGGAGAGTGTGCAGGTGGACCGTGTGTCAGTGTGGTGAGCAGATCACCCAGCAGTGCACTGCCCACCATGACACACATTGCACGCAGGGCAGCACCAGACAGGGCCCGCACTGGGAAACAGCTCAGTCATGTAGCACTGTCCCACAGCCACCATGGATGCGTGGGTGGCCCCGCTGTGGCCCAGCAGCACTGGCAGGCTGAGCAGGGGCCACATGGGGTGGCGCTGTTGCACCACCAGGGGTCCCACTGCGCGAACGCGACCTTGCCTGCACAGGGGTCTGCATCATGCCGAACAAACGTGCACCAGGGGTGCTCGGGATGCCCACAGCAGAACCCGGCGTCGACAGGCCTGGTGTCACACAACGCTGGGAATGGGGAGTGGAGAGTGCACTGTGTGGGATGTGCGGTACAGGGGCACCTGACAGTGTGCGCAATGCGTCAGCGACAGAGACCACTGCCTGGGTCAGCCTGTCAATGGCGGGCGGTCACATCCATCCGCATAAGGACCAGCTCGGCTCAGTCCCGAGCACACTCCCCGCTGTACGCCTCCACGGACACAGACAGTGCCTCCACGACCTTGCAACCCGCCCCTGCAGCTGTACTGATTCCTGCAGCAGGCGGGAAAGCGATCCAATGGGTACTGTGCCCCCAATGGCATCGCGTGACCCCAGGGGTGTGGACGGTCCCAGTGCACAGCACCCCTTGAGTGAGGGCACTGTTCACCAGGACCAGGTATGGGCGGATCAAAGGGCGGTGGACATGTGCCACTGCTTGACACTGTACCCCCAGACCTGGTGTTCGACTGCTGCTGCCGCCCCTCCAACTGCTGAGTCCCCAGGTCCACCTGTTCCACCTCCGTGCTGGCAACAGTGCCGGACACCTGCACAGCCACCAGTGCTGCCCCACCGGTGCTGACAGGCACAGCCTGGGACTGTGTCAGCATGCTGGTACACAGGTGTGAACCAGGAAGGCCCAGGGCACGTGCTGGCCTGCCATGTGTCCGTCATGGGACACACCTATCACTGCCCATTGCAGGCCTGCTATCATCAATGGTGCAGGTCTGCCTGCCATAGGCACAGCATGCTGGCATACCTGCATGCCGGACTGCTGAGATACAGGCTGTGCACCCCCCGCACCCGTATCACTGACACCAGAGTTGTTGGCCCAGCGTGCATGCTGCTGCAGTGCCTGCTGGCTGGTGGCAGAGGTGGATGGTCCCTCCTCCACGTCCAGCAGGTCTGCATCACTGTCTGGACCCACCACCACCACCGTCTCCTGAAGACGAACAGGATCTGTAACAGAAAGAGAGTACATGTGAGTGCATGTGAACAACAGCCCTCCCCAACACCACCACCATGGCATACCATGCAGTGATGGGCTTCCACCTGTCTGGAATCCTCCACCTGGTACGCCCGCAATGGCATTCGGCTGCATGGCCGCGACCAGTGTCTCCTCCATTGGGGTCAGCTGCAACACCACTGGCGGGCCCCCACCAGTGCCAGCACGTGCCGCCCTGAAGGCTGCCGCCTTTCCTTCAGCCTCCTGCGGTCAGTCCCCATCTTCTTCTTGCATTCCTGCCACGGGCTGGTGGCTTCAGCGCAGGTTGACGGCCCGAGCTACCCCCTCCCATGCAGCTGCACGTTCCTGAGGGGTGCCCCTCCGTCCACTCAATAGTGGCTCATCCTCCAGGTAGGCCTGGAAGAGGGCCTCCGTCTCTGCCGCTGTGAAGTTCGGCCTCCTCCTACGCCCGCCGTCCTCACCCTCAGCTTGGCTCTGGTCAGTCATGGTGATCTGTATGGGTGGAAGTGGACACCTGTCACTGTGCAGTCGACAGCATTTCCCCATGAGCATAGGTGCCGGCCCGGGGGGAAGCCCCCCACGTTTCTTCTCCGTATGGCAGATACTGATAGAAAGGGTGCCCTTTGTCCCTTTCTAAGTGCCCTTTTCATGCTCAGCCCCCTCAGCCTTTATCATCCTCCGGCACCCTTGCCCATGAGCATTGTCCTGAGCATCACACAGCATGTAACTCACCTCTCACCTGCAGTAACCGAATCTGGCCAGCACAACCCACTGTCGCGTTTTTATAGCGCAACACATGCAAATGAGGAGTGGCGCAACTTTAATGACATGCTAATCGCGCCACTGCGCCTTTGAATGGCTGATCGAATGATTTGCATATGTCGGCTGAATATCGTGGATTTGCGCTTTGCACATTACGGAAGGGCCGGCTGAGCCAATGGCGCAGATTTGTGCCTGCATACTACACTGCAGTGCGCATGCCCAGACAGCTTACGCATGCGTCTATCATGCTGCAGACCTGCTGAGTGCGATAGGCAATTCAGGCCATGGCCACCATTGTGCCAGTGGCGCTACAGCACTGGGCACTATATGGCGCTGTGGCACTACTGCGCAATGGTCCACTGTGGCACTGAGTACGCGCGCCAGCGGTCGCGCGAGCATGCCTCGTCGTCGATGGCCTGTGCGTAGCCTTGCGTCATTGCCGTGACACTTGTATGCCCTTTTGCCCCTAGCGCGGTTCGCATGCCATGTATGCGTCCCTATTGCGCTGTCTGGTGACAGCGCTATGAAAAGTGATAGCGCTGTTCGAACAGCATGATTGGAGCCTGTGGTGGTCTGTGCGCAACATCTCCACGTGGGGTTACAGTGCAGCGGAGCGCCATATTGCCTGCTGTAAACTGGCTGAGATGGCTAGGAGGAGGGCAGTGAGTTGGAGCCCACTGGAGGTGGCCAACCTGGTGGCCCTGGTGGAGCCCCACTGTGAGGCACTCTATGGTGAGGCCCCCCTCACCATGCCTAGGACCCACGTGTGGCAGCAAGTGGCCACTGACCTGGTGGAGGTCACTGGATGGGGCTGGTCTGCTGAGCAGTGCCGGCACCGGTACGGTGACCTCCGCCGGAGGGAGCCGGACATGTTGGCCAGACTGCGGGCACGTGCCAGGCGGGGCGTGGTGCCTAGGCCAGGTGAGTGTACCATCTATGCACCTATATTCTCTGTAGGGGTGTGTGTGTGCTTGGGTGGCTGTGCATAGGTGCCAGCTCGGACACGGTTGGCTGTGTCAGTGTGTGCAGCTGTGCGATGGATGGTTATGGCTGTGTGGGCAGGCACTCTCACTGGGGCAGGGGGCACTCTGCTTTTGAGTCACACTGATGTTTGTCTCAACATATGTCTCCCACAGGCCGGGATGTGAGGATGCAGGGCTGGGATGAGGAGGGCCGTGCCAGGGACCCGGTGCCAGCAGTTGTTCCACCCCAACAGCAGCAGCAGCGGCAGCAACAGCAACAGCAACAGCAGCAGACAGAGCTGCTTGAGCAGTGTGAGTATCATGACTTCATGGATGCTATTGCATGCTGGGGGGGAGACCAGTAGCCCTGCACAATACAACCATGCAGGAAAGGGGAGGTCATGATTCCACTATACTAGACACTAGTGAGGCCCCACCTGGAGTACAGTGTACATTTCTGGAGACAATACCTACGTAAGGGCGTGAGTGGGCAGAGAAGGTTCAGAGGAGGGCAACAAAGATGGTGCATGGCTTGCATCACGGGTCCCTATGTGACAGGTTACAGGAACTGAACATGTACTCGCTGGAGGGAGGGTGGAGAGGGATATGATGGAGACATACAGGTATCTTACAGGGGATCAGGGTGCGGGCCACCGTTTTGAAGTGAAGATGTTCCAGGACTAGAGGGCATGGGATGACGATGGAGGGAGGATGATTCAGAGGACACATGGAGAAGGACTGTCTTCACAGAGCGGGTGGTGGACAGGTGGAACCCTGCCAGTGGAAGTGGTGGGGGCTGACACAATCACAGGATTTCAGACTGCAGGGACAGGCGTGAAGGAGATCTGGAGATCAGGGGTGAGGGCAACAGACCTCCAGGAAACAAGTGAACTGACAAGCTCATATGGACAGACTGGGTTTGCCATAGGCCCTTATTTGTGACACTGTCTATGTATCTATGTATGTAGGCACGACACAGGTGACATGCATCACTGTGCAGTATCACAGCACGTCTGTGTATGCGTCACTGGTGGTCCAGGCATGCACTGGGCACATAGCTGTGTAACTGGCATCGCACCACGTTGCCACGTCACTTGCCAGCCTTGTTTGTACTGTGATGGACGTGGGCAGTGTGTGTGGGCAGTGGTGCGCATAGCTGGTGCTGCCTGTTGTGATGGCCATGTGCATGTTCACTGTGGGTGGGTGTACGCCATCACAGGTGCGGGACATGGGGCTATATGGCTTGCAGGTTGGGCGGTGTTCAGGGTTGTGGTCAGTCACAGCCATTGACTGTGTTCCCTTTTCCTAGGCCTCATTGTGCTCCGCAGAATGGAGCAGTCACTGCATCGGCGGACTCGGGTGTCCCAGGAGAACCAGAACATCCTCCAGGACATACAGCCATGGGCTAGGAGGCGCAGCCAAGAAAGCGGCACCAGGCAGCAGTGGACCAGTCTGCTAGGCCTTAGGCCAGATCCCCTTCTCTCTCCACCCATCCCTCCTCTGCCTTCCCTCTCCCAGTTGTTCATCCCTACCCTTGCCCACCCCTATCTTGTACCCTTACCCCCTCTTGTAAATAGTTGTTTGATGTTGATTTTAGAATTTACACATTTTTATAATACACATTTATATTTTGTTATGAATACTGTGTTGGTCTCTGATTTGCAGCTGGCTATGGTTGCTCAGTTGCAGTGGTGTGCATATGCCATCTGGGGTGGTGTGGTCCTGGTGTGTGTGTGTGTGTGTGTGTGTGTGTGCATGGGGAGGTATCACCAGCATGGCATTGACTTTCTGTTGGTCTTGTCGTCTGCTGCCACCCACTGCTGGGTGCACAGGTGGGTCTAGCTTGTATGCTTCTCTGCAGCACGGGGTTGGCGTGTGCCAGGGGATGCATGGTGTTTCCTGCAGTGCCAGTCACTGCACATGGGTGGTATCTTGGGGTCACAGTGCAGGGTGCGCTGTGCATGCGGGGCTGATGTGCACTGTGGTTGTCAACCCCTGTGTGTGGCACTCTCCGCCTGCCAGTGGTTGTGCTGGGGTGTCATGGCTCTGCTATGCTTTGTTGGCTTGTCCCCATGGGCAGTGGATCATCCGTCCCACCCCAGTGATGCTGTGCTTGGGGTGTGCAGGTGTGGTGTGGGTTCTGCAGTGTGTTCCTGTGCCCATGTGTGCATGGCTGGTGGTGGGCCCCAGCCTGCCTCCTGGATGTGCAGTTCCATTGCTCTGAGGGGCTGTGCTTGCGCTATGGCAGCTCTGGAATGCTCAGCTGAGCTTCCTGGTTGCTCCATAGCGCAACATTTTAACTCAGCTTCTCCTTCCTGGTTTGTGATGGCGCAGTATGTGCGATATTCAGACGTTGGTTGCTTGCGCAATTTGCTCTGCTCCATGTTTGAATATCGCACCTGTTGCGCATTTGCGCAACTGGTTTGTGCTTGCTCCTGCTGTTGAGCTAGTTTTGAGCGCAGTTTGAATATCTGGGCCTAAATATAAAGCACACCCATTGAATTGTACTGTTACTCTATTATGTTTAAGAGTAAGACTCGATTCTTAGTGGGGATTGTAAGTGGGGTTGGGAGACAAAGCAAAGGAAATGGGCCTGTTCATGCCTTAAAGGTAAGCCTGGCCAGAGCTCCTTAAAGGATACCTAAACAACATTTTGACAACAAACTATTCAAAAAATCTAACCTCATAGGGGACTAAAGGAAAGGCTGCTGAATTTGTTAATGCTAAAACTACATTTATGTAAATTACCTAAATGTGGTTCCAAGGCATTTGAAAAAGGTAAAATCAGCCTTCCAGTTTTAAAAAAATTGCTTTACCTGCTTCTTAAAATGGCCGCTTAATGTGTTAAGTGATGACATCATTGGAGCCAAAGTCAGAGAGCTATATGGTTTTCTATAATGCTAACAAGTTCTTTTTTCCCCTTTGTATAGAATTGTTTCACCAAAATATTCAAAACCATGCACATTATTTAGATCAATATGCATGTTAGGCTATAGTCCTGTTCATTCTGTTTACTTTAACATGCTGTTAACGTGTCGTAATCCAACCAACTTTTTCTCTGGCAAACCACAGTGCTGTACAAATCTTAAATAACCTGGTGGTCTAGTGGGTATGACAGATCCAGGATGCTACAGTGGGGGGTGGGTGCTGGGTGTGTGTGCATACTTCATATGCACTTTTTAACAATTTTATGAAACCTTTATATTTTCTACTATTATGCTTTTCTAGTACATTTTTGACTGAAACTACAAAAGTAATCCATATTTTTGAATGTAAACATCTGTGCAATCAATGAGTCAGACTTCTTCAACAAAGTGAAACGCAGCAGCAGCAAGTGAGTATGTTACAATGGGAGGGGGAGGTTGCAGCCACACCCTTCTCCACCCCATAGATCCACCACTTGTTTGTAGCTAAGTTCTGCTGTAGTCCACTGCCAGAGTTAATACCTTCTTGGAAATCAAAAATATTTTCCATGGGAAATAATAATAATAATAAGAATCAGCATTTATATAGTGCTTTTCATATACATTGTATCCCAAAGTGCTTTACAAACATTGCTAGACTGGTAGTGAAGTGACTGAATGAGTAGTGGCAGACAATTCACACATTAATACCCACACACAGCCTTGGACAGTTGCATGAACTGTTTTTATTGGAAGAGGAATGTTGGCCAGCACAATGGGGTTAGGTAGTGATCATGGTGCTGGCAGCCCCACATCTTATTTCTCGCAGTGTTCTACTCATATTCCTCCCCTTCTGTCTTCCCCCTTCCCTGAATATAGCAGTACCTTTCAGGAGTGGCCTTCTCAGTCCCCCTCTGGTGTTCATTCTCACTACTTTGCCTCATACCAAACACTGGTGAGCTCATCACCCTTCTGAATCACGACTGTAGGTAACACAGTCTCCAGGTTTTTTGACAAATCTTTCCAGTAAGTCAGGCTGATAGCAGCAGGAAACAAGGGAAATGATGGGCCTTTCTATCCTTAAAAGATCTAGGCAACCTTTGATTAGGCACTATTAAATGATGGGTATGCACATCATTATGTACATCATTTAATAGTGCCTAATCATAGGTGGCTTAGATCTTATATGGGTAGGAATGCCTATGTTTCCTCTTTTGCCCTGCTGCTATCAGCCTGGCTTACCAGAAGATCATGTTTATTATTAATATGTAAAAATAACACAGACGACTGTACTAAACGCATTCATGATGCAGAAGGGTAGTGAGATCACCAGTTTTTGGTGTGGGGCGCAGGTGAGAAGAATGAATGCCAGGGAGGGACTGAAGAGGCCATTCCAGCAGGGTACAGCTATATTCAAGTCAGGGGATGACAGGAAGGGGGATGTTTAGCAGATCACTATGAGATCTGAAATATGGGGTTGCCAGCACCGTGATCACTACTTGACTGTGGATGAGAGCAGCCAGTGATGACAAATACTCAGAGTGACAGGGCTGAACCTAAAGTGTTACTTGAATTTAGTGTAGGGAGATTACCCTTGAGGGGGGGTGATTTTTGTTAGGACAGTATTGAGGGAGCTGTGCATAGAACATTCAAGATTTAGAAGGGTGGTAGCCAGTTGGTTCGCATTGTGGAGTAGGGCACTAAAAAGTACTGGAGAAAAATTGCAGGAAACTGTCCTGCGGGGTTCTGCAGATCAAAGGTAAAGGAGTAGACTGATACTGGAAGTCTGGTGGATTCGCTCAAGGCATTAGTATGCCTCTCCTGATAATAATATTGTTATCTATACTAAGTGCAGCCCTTATGAGGGCATGAACAGCAGTTTTTCTGGTGGGTCCTGAGGCTTATTGCTTGGCTCTCCAGGAAGACCCAATTGTTGGTTAATGAGGTGGGACAAAAACACAACAGGGGAACTGTACATGCTGCCTTCACTGTGCAGAAGGATGGTGATCCTAAATGTTTGCTGTGGGAGAAGACATCAAACATTGAGAAAGTGGGCTTACTTGTGATTTGGGAGGCATTTTTTAACACTGCACAAAGTTGATCAGAGAGGCCAAGTCTAACTTCTAACCGACAGAGCTAGATGCCGACTCAAAATGCCCAACCAAATTCTGGTCCACAATAAAAGACCTTTCTGGTCATACGATAGGAAATGCGCTCCCCTCAAAAATCTCCTTGAACAATGTCGTTATCAGCGATAAAAAGGAAATACTACAAGCCTTCAATAATCTCTTTGCCTCAGATGGACTAGCATTCGACAACTTGTCTGCTTGCAGCCTGCACTCTCAAATGACTGCTTTGGTTTCTCAGTTAAATTTAACAAACGCCACCTTTTCCTTCACACCTGCTACCCTAAAAGAAGTTGAAGACCTTCTCCTTCATTTGGATATCAAAAAAGCGCCAGCGCAGATTCTCTGGACCCCTACTACATAAAGATTGCCTGGCATGTCCTGGCGGTGCCTATTACTCATCTATTTAATCTTTCACTATCACAGGGGTCTCTCCTTAATTTATGGAAAACTACTTACATCATCCCGCTATTTGAATCTGGGGATGTATGTGACCTAGATAATTACAGGCCTATTTCGCTACTCCCCATGCTATCAAAACTCCTAGAAAAAATAGTGACTGCCCAGATACTAGCCTTCCTGGAGAAGACACACTTTATAAATCCTATACAGTCAGGTTTCCGAACTAACCATAGCATGGTTACGGCATTGGCCAAGGTAACAAATGATTGGCAATATGACCTAGAAAACAAAAAGTTTGTCTGCGCTGTCTTCCTGGACCTCAGCAAGGCATTCAATACTGTCGACCATTGCCTACTTCTTTCTTCATTAAAAGCCTTGGGTCTAGACATTTCTTTGGGCTGGTTCCAGGACTACTTAACGGACAGGCACCAGCAGGTCAAGGCAGAAGGGGAGCTCTCCTCCCCTAAACCACTATTAAGAAGTGTCCCACAACTCTGCATCCTGGGACCAATACTGTTCACTATATATATATATATATATATATATATATATATTAACAGCATCGACCTCAGCATCAAGGAGGCCAACATTAACCAGTTTGCGGATGACATAGTTCTCTACCTGAGCAGGACAACTCCTGAAGCTGCCTATAAAGATCTGCAACTTGACTTCAATATCCTACAATACCAGCTTCTCAGCAAAAAGCTGCTCCTCAATGCCAAAAAAACTAAGGCAATGATACTCTCACCTGGCAACCATCTGGCTTACCCTACTATTGGCACACTACCCCCCATTACCACCTTATTTGGTGAAAACTTGGAGCTTGTCACCAAGTTTAAATACCTGGGGGTCTGGCTAGACCACAAACTCTCCTTCGGGGAACACTTGGAGGATATGGTGAAAAAACTCAGGCAGAGACTGGGGCTTTTCTACCAGATAAACCACCTTCTGACTCCTGAGGCAAAAAGGCAGCTTGTCCAGTCCACGTTCATCTCCTTAATTGATTATTCTGACTTCATCTATAGTCATTGCAATGCCTCATACTTGGGTAAACTTGACGTGCTATATCACAGAGCGCTGCGTTTCATTACCGGCCTCCCCTCCTCTACCCACCACTGCTCCTTATACGTTGCAGTGGGTTGGACCTCCCTACAATACAGACACAATAGAAATGCCGCCGTATGGACATTTAAAGTGATTACTGGCAAATTACCACAATATATCTTTGATCTACTGCCTCTAGGCGGGCTCCAAAACTATGCCCTAAGGAGCTGCTGCCTAATTTCTCTGAGGATTCCTAAGGTCCACACGCGCTTTGGGAGAGTGGCCATAGGCTTCTCACTGCCAACTCTCTGCAACAAGCTACAGAAATTCTTGACACTAAGATCCCCAATTAGTCTTGCAGTGTTCAAGACTTTATATGCAAAAACAATCACAGAAGTATGTCACTGTTTCCACCGCCTATGAACTGCTCCCTCTCTGCATAATATCATCCTCTGCCTTGCATACTATAAAAAAAAAAAATCTCTACCTCTCAGAAACCTTATACCCTCATCACCCTTGCCTTGACATTCCTTCCATCTCCCAAGCCTCTCAACCCTTTGCTCTGACTATGCTCTCCGAGAGCCAAAGACCCCACAGGGCCCTCAGCTTAGTCACCGCAGAAACCGTGGTCTTGACGGTCAGTGCCCCCTGAGCTGCCCCAGACCACTCCAATTGGACTACCTCTGAAACTGAGAACCCTCCAGGGTCCCAGCTAGATACCGCAGGCAACCGCGAATCACCAGGTGGTTGGTGCTACTGAGCCGCCTTATATCCATTGATCATCGCTGCTCCTGAGGCTGAGAACCCTTCAGGGCCCACAACCCATCCACCGCAGGAAACCAAGGCCACCGGGCAGTTGGCGACCCTGAAGTCTTCAACCCTAAACTATAAGCCCTAAGTCATAAGTGAGTATTCCGTACAGCACACCATGCATTGCGTCCCCCTCTTCATATATAGCCCCCTTACCCCAGCTCCTTTTTCTCATTTTTCTTAAACATGACATGTACATAGATATGTTACAATGTGTGCCTAAATGGACTGTTTGTCTTACTGTTATTTAGCTTGCTTTATTATATATTCCCATGTTTTGCCTTAATGCCTGTACTTATGTGTATAGTACCTGACCTTGTGTGATGCAGGTCCACCTTGTAAATGAGCTTGGTCAATGGTGTCTGCCTGGATAAATAAAGATTGGAAAAATTGATTGATTGAAATGCACAATAAAAATCACAAAAACAACTGTATTAAACAAATTCAGGAACTACTGCCAAAAGAAAGAACACACAAGAATGTAACACAAGTACCTGGAATGTGATCCTAGCTGAGGGTACCTCAAAAACTTCCAGAAAGTTACCAACAGAAAGACAAATCTACCTCCTTCCCTCTTCCCCTGTGTTCTCTGATTAATAGCCCCCCTTCCTCGTGTCTCCTCACAGAGGGAGTTTGTTCCCAGGGCTCTCTCTTCAGAGAGAGTTGATTTTTCTCACATGACAGTTTTAATTGGCTGCAGTAGCTGTCCTTAGCACCTGTTGCCTTGTGTGGCACCGTTACTGGTGGGCAGCTGATTTCACTTTGCTTGGGGGCCCTGTTTAGTTTCCAGAGCAATTCCACTCTGTTTTCTCCTTTTAATGTTTTTTTTAATCCCTTGTGGAGCTTCGCGAGTTCAGACGCTCTTTGTTCTTGATGCGTCTGTGCTGCTAGTATGATCACCTTGGTAGGAGTGATCCATATGCCTTACTGCCATTGCTGGCATTTGACCAGTGTTTTTTCACACCTGTTCTCCTTAGGCACTGTGTGGGTCACAGATTTTCGCACCCTTGGTGGTTCTGTCCATTGTGGTGATGTCACACACTTCCCAGTGACATCATCGTGTTAGCATGTGGCCAAACAAGCTCTTGCTGCTCCAAGGCAGTGCTGGAGTTGGAGTGGTTTGGATTATCTCCCAGCACTGTTTTTTCCAGCTCTTAGCGTCATATCACTACAGCTGCCCACCCCACCCAATTCCTCCCTCCCTCCTTCCTCCTCTTTCCTGGTCCTTCCCTCTTTTGTGTTTTTGTCTGTACTAACCCTGCCCTTGACTCTATCCCAACCCCGCTTAAAGCTATCCACTGTCCTTTGAGCGATTAACTCCTCTGGCAGTGCGTTCCAACCTGCTACCACTCTCTCTGTGAATTAGTGCCTCCTCATCTCCCTCCTAAACCTTTCCCCTTCCAACTTCAGACTGTGCCCCCTAGTGCCCCTTTCCCCCTTTAAGTGAAACAATCCTCCCTCCCTGACTTTGTTTATGCCTTTCAAGTACTTAAAGGTCTATATTATGTCCCCTCTTACCCTTCTGTCTTCCAGTGAGTATTTGTTGAGCTCCTTCAACCTTTCCTCGTACAGCAACTCCCCTAGTCCAATGATAATTTTTGTAGCCCTATGCTGCACTCCCTCCAGTAATCTCACATCCTTTTTGAGGTATGGGCACCAGTGCTGTACACAATACTCCAAGTGTGGCCTCACCAGTGATCTATACAATGGCAGGATGACCTCCCCTTTTGAGAGGTGATCCCTCTGGCGATGCACCCCAGCATCCTAGTTGCCGTTGCTGCCTCCCCCCTTCTCTGTGCTGATACCTTCATTTCCCCTCTGACTATTACTCCAAGGTCCCTTTCTTCCTCTGAAACCATTACCTGCACTCCCCCAGCTAGTAGCTGTTCCTGGGATTTCTGGCTCCAAGGTGCATGACCTTGCATTTCTTAACGTTAAACCCCAACTGCCACTCCCCAGTCCAGTGTTCGAGTTTAGCTAGATCCTCTCTGAGTGCCTGCCTCTTTTCATCATTGTCCACTTTTGAACAAATCTTAGTGTCATCTGCAAATAGGCAGATCTTACTCTTGACCTCCTCTGCAATGTCTGCAATGAAGGCATTGAACAAAACAAGGCCGAGCACTGAACCCTGCAGTACTCCACTCATTACTGGCCGTGGCTTGGATGTCTCCTCTTTACAACTCCCCTCTGTTGTCTGCCCTACAGCCAGCTCTCAACTCACCCCACCAGTTTTCCCCCACCCCATGTCCCTCAGCTTGCTCATTAACCTCCTGTATGGCACAGAGTTGAAAGCCTTGCTGAATTCCAGATACAGGACATCCACAGTGTGGTCTTCGTCAACTACCCTAGTTGAAGAAGTCTATCAGGTTAGTTTGGCAAGATGTTTCCGTGACAGACCCATGCTGTCTCTCATCCTGCAGCCCATTGCTATCGAGAAAGGTTATCCAACTTCTCCTTCAGAATGGTCTCCATCAACTTCCCAACTATGGAAGTCAAGCTCACTGGTCTGTAGTTACCTGGTTGGTCCTTGGGTCCACGCTTGTGAAGGGGCACCACATGGGCCATACTCCAGTCCCTGGGTACATTCCCCATCTCCAAGGAGGTGTTGAACAGGTCTGTCAGAGGGCCTCCCAACAACTCTGCCAGTTCCTTCAGGTACCTTGGGTGTACACCATCTGGTCCTCATGCCTTGTCCACCCGCAAAGCTTTAAGGCCCTTCAGAATTCTATCCTCTTGGATGACCTTGTCTGTTATCTCTGCCCCCCTCCACCCTTGCCCCCTTGCCCCCTTTCCCCTACAGTATTAGGCCATCCCTTTCTTTTGTGAACATCGAGCAGAAATACTCATTGAGTTCCTGTGCCTGATCTTCCCCTTGTTCCGCCTAACCTCTCTCTCTCTTGATTCTTCTTTTTTTTTTTAACTTTCTGTTTATTCTCCTTCCCTCACCCTGGAGCTGCGCTTCTTTGGGAGTTGTCTAGACCTACCCCATGGCTTGCCTTACCTTGAATCCCCGGAGGTTCCCCCATAGAGCCATGGATATACCTCCCCAGGTGGGTATGTGGCGTGGCACTGATGCCCTGATATCTTCAAGTGTCGTGGGGTCCTCTGGAGGTCAGGCAGGCAGTCATAATTAGGGTCAGGTTGGTGCTCCATCTACCCGTGCTCTGGGATGCATTTTTCCTCCTCTTTTCCTCCCTACATGTGGTGTGCACCCAGATGTCAAGGCGCCACATGCCAGCGTCTACCACATGTCTTGACCAGTCCCTCCGCAACTGCAGGACTTGCCATACCTTGAGCCTTTGCCCAGGGTCAGGCAAGCTGCGGACCTTGGTCCACTCCCTCCCCCCTGGAAAAGACTAGTAGTCATGGGACGCTCAAGTCTTCTCCCCCAGCCGGCCCTCCAGTGGTCCGGGCTCGGTCCTGAACCCGGGTCGCTGGCGTCGCAAGCAGAAATCCAAATGCTGCACTGGCCCCCTCTCTCTTGATTCTAACGATGTCATTACTATAACTCCTCTTCTCCCTTATGTATTTAAAGAAACCCTTTTCCCTCTCGCTGATCCCCTGAGCCAACTTCAGTTCCTTTGCTGCGTTGGCTGCCCTGACTGACCTGATCACCTCCCTAGATGCCTTTGAGAACATTTCTTTGTCCTCCTCATGCCCAGATTTTTCAAACTTAATGAAGGTCAATCTTTTTTCCCCTCACTTTCCCCTCCACTTCTTTGCTGAGTCAGCTAGTTTTTTTTTTTTACCTGGACTGCTTACGCTGAGATTTGACACACGTTTGTGGTCTAATTTATCCCCTTCCTAATGATTGCCCACTTCTGTTCAGCATCCATCCCTGGGTTAATTTCAGCTAAATACCCCTCTATGATACTGCCCATTCTGGGAAAAATCTGCCTTTCTGAAATCCAACATTCTTGTCCTGGTCTTAACCGACTTCCCTCCCTGTGTTGAGGAGGAACCACACTGAGCGTTGGTCGCTTCCTGCTAGAGGGTCTTGTACTACCACATCTTGGACTTGGTCTCCATTTGTTAGCACCAAGTCTAGTATGTTCCCCTTCCTAGCAGGATCCATCACCCCTTGCACTAGGTAACTGTCTTGGATAACCTCCAGCAGCACCTGTTCTAGGGACATGGATATGTTGTTCATCCATACTGTCTGGCAGGTTCCTTGCTGCTTTAAATCTTGCCGGAAGGTCTTCAAGCTGGCTCCTCCCACTCACCCGGGTAGTAAAACTCTTGGCTCCACCCCATGATGCCAGATTTTCCTTACTGCTTGGGAGCTCAGGTACCCTCCTTAGCGTTCTGCGTTTAGACTGGATCCAAACTCTTCGGTTAACCCGAAACTAATTTTAAAGTTTACTAGACTTCAGTCCGCTTCTTCCTTCGCAGCTGCGATGGACAAATCAACTCCCGCTTTTCGGTGGAGGAGCTTTGCCAGTCCCTCTCCACGAAAGGTGAGGGTCCATTGGGACACTCCTCTCAGTCCAAGAAGAAGGACTCGAAGGGTAAGTCCCAACGTCAGCATTCGTGGGAGAGGGAGAGGTCCCCTTCCCTGGACAGTCGACTCTTGACTTTGGTTGAGGTTGCGGCTAAGGCCGCTGGCTTCACGGTGTCCCTGTCAGGTCAGCCAGCTGAGACACCCGTCGATGCGGTTGAAATTTTTCTAAACCCGTCAGACGGGCTGTCGACTGGAGAAGCCGACAACCCTTCTTCACCGGTTCCCCCGGTGGAAACCGAGGACTTGCTTGCGCCTCCCGTGCCGGAGTCCCCGGTTAAGGCTCAGAACCGAGAGAGGCAGGTTTCCCTGCTCCCTCCCAGACACACCCTCCGGAAACACCAGCGGTCTAGGTCTTGGACCTCTTTTGGTCCAACCCGATCCGCCAACACCGGCCGGTCTTGGTCACCGGCACTGAGGGAGGTGAGGCGGCCACTGCGTCCTCGTCTTCTTCCTCCCCTTGGAGGAAGGCTTTGGCACAAATTGCGTCGATGCTACGTGGACTTAATGTGGCAGCAGATCCTTCTGACCGGGAACAAGCCAACACCGTCACCTTCCCCGGCCATTAAGTAGCTGTCACCTGAAAGGCCGAAACAACCCATCATGGTGGTCAAGGAGCCCAAACCGGTGCTGGTTGTTCGGCCAAAACTAGCTGCCCCACTAATTGTGGTGGAACCCCTGCCTCTACAACCTAAATTTGGGGCTCTGACCAAGGATTCTTGGTCGGGTCAGGGACTGCCCCACCGGTTGTTGGTCACCCTCACTCCCGACCATCCTCGGCAAGTGGAGGGTGGCTTAGGCCCTAGGCAGCTATTCGCAGACTCCTCTGAGCCTGATGATGACTCTTCCCTGTTCTCCAGGCCCCTTGACCTGGAATCCTCCGGGGAACAGTCAATGGATGAGAGCCCATCCTCATTCATGGGTTTTCTTCGGCTCATCTCAGAGTCCACTGGGATGCAGCTCGAGCCCGTATCCAAGCGGGCCAAGTATCCTCTCACAGAGATACTGGACTGAGGGGATTCTCCCACGGAGGCCTTTCCGGTGGCTGAAGCCATTGTTGGCCCAGCCTTGGAGTTATGGCAGCGGCCAGCTTCTTGTCCTGCTCCTTCGGCCAGGAAGGCCAGGAAGTACACGGTCCCCACCGGGTCACTGTCCAGTTTCTCGGAGCACCCCTCTGTGGAGGGGTTGGTTACCGATAGTGTTTTCCAGCGTTCCGGGAACACCAGGGACGTGGACAAGCCTCCTATACAAAGAGTCCAAAAAGCTGGACTATGCCAGGAATAAAGTGTACGCTGTGTCCTCCCTCGGCCTCCATCAGGCCAGTTCGGCTATAGTGATGGTGCATTTCTCCCATGCCCTTATGGGCTCCCTGGATGAGGTGATCCCTTATCTCCCGGCTGACCTCCAGACTACAGTCAAGCAGGTGTGGAATCAGGGAAGGGCAGTAGTGAAACAGCAGCTCCAAACAGCACTCAATATTGGAGACTCCTGTGCCCGGTCAGTAGCAGCTGCAGTGGCCATGCACCGCAGAGCTTGGCTGTGGATCTCCACCTTCACGGCAGATACCCAGCACAAGCTGGGTACTGACTTATTCAGGCCTGGGGTGGAAGGCCACCTCCAGAGAATTGAGAAGTCCAATGCCACCTTGGACTCGGTGACGTCTGCCCAGAAGGACAAAGGCCGCCAGCAGCAGCATAAACCCTTTCACCCTTTTGCCCCTGCGGCATGTCCGGTCCAGCAACACCAGCATCAGGGCCAGCAGGATCGCACTTGGCACCCCAAAGCCAAGCCTGCAGCTTCCTCTAGCAGGAAGCCGGGAGGAAAAGGCCCAGGAGGTCCCTTGGCCAGTCCTTCCTCCAAGCCTGCCCAGTGACGGGTTGAGGCGTGTCGCCCCCAGCCATGTCACTTCCCCCTGGGTTCCCCCCATGGGGGGACGGCTCCACCACTTTCTTTTCACCTGGTCCGCTATCACCACGGACCGCTGGGTGTTGGAAGTGGTAGGAAAGGGTCTGCCTCTGGAGTTCGAGCGGGCACTGCCCTTCCGAACCGTCGCCCCACAGGGGGCTACGGGGTCCGCAGCCTCTCTGTCGGACTGTCGCTCCGACATTGCCCTGCTCCTCCAGAAGGAGGTGATAAGGAAGGTGGTGGATCCTCCAACAGACCCAGGATTTGTGTCCAGGTATTTCCTGGTCCCGAAACGGATGGGGGGCTGGTGCCCCAGTCTAGACCTGCATGACCTGAACAGGTTCCTAAGGTCTCGAACCTTCAGGATGGTCACTCTGGCTCAGATCATTCCATCCTTGGAACGAGGCATGTGGTTCTGTTCTTTGGACCTCCAGGACGCGTTCATTCATGTCCAAATCCATCTGTCCCACCAGCGATTCCTCCGCTTCAGAGCAGAGGGGTCCCTTTACGAGTTCTGGGCCATGCCCTTCGGCCTTCCTCTAGCTCCCAGGGTCTTCACCAAATGCATGGCGGTGGTGACAGCATTCCTGCAGTGCCGAAGGGTCTGGGTGTACCCTTACCTGGATGACTGGCTGATTGTGGTCTCCTCCAGACTGGAGGTGGAGTGGTCCAGGGATCTGGCCCTCCAGGTCTGCTCTCAGATTGGCCTCCTCATCAATGAGGCCAAGTCATAACTCGTGCCAAAGCAGGTGATCCATTTCATCGGGGCAGAGCTTGACTCTCTGCGAGTCAGAGCAAGGCTCTCGGTGGACAGGGCCGAGGTTCTTTCCTCATTTGCCCAATCATTTCAGGTTGGGCAAGGTATTCCATCCAGACCTTCAATCCCTGCACCTGATGACCTGGTTCCTGAGTGGCTAGAGTTCCAGGCCTTGGGTCTTTCCGACAAGGTCCTCAATGTCATTGAGGCATCCCATAAGGAGTTGACCAGGAAATGCTATGCCTTTAAATAGAAGAGATTCTCCATTTGGTGTCAGGGCAAGGGGCTGGACCCTTCCTCCTGTTCCTTGGCAAGCATTCTGGATGACCTGTGGTCCCTTTCTCAGCTAGGGCTTCGGTCGACGACCCTTAAGGTGCACCTGGCAGCCATCTCTGCTTACCGAGTGCGGGCCGGGAAGCAGTCAGTGGTGCAGGAGAAGGTGGTCGGGTGCGTTTTCAAAGGCTTTGATCACATATCCCCTCCGGTGCGAGAACCTCAACCTCTGTGGGATCTACTGCTGATACTGGCTAAGCTCATGGGCAAGCCATTTGAACCGATGCACAGGTGTGACATCTCTCACCTGTTGTGAAAGACCGCCTTCTTGTTGGCTATCACCTCAGCCAGAAGGATGGGAGAGCTCCAGGTGCTTTCCATCAAGTCTCCTTATCTGATCTTCCACAGGGACAAGGTTGTCCGGCATCCCCACCTGAAATTCCTTCCGAAGGTGGTGTCGGAGTTTCACCTTAACCAGGTGTTGACTCTGCCAGTGTTCTACCCCAATCACACCTCGGAGGCTGAATATAGGCTCCATACTTTGGACCTAGAAGAGTGCTCTCTTATTATAAGGAGAAAACTGCTGAAGTTTGGGGAGAGGTTCACCAGCTGTTTGTCACCTATGCTGAAGCCGCACCTGGCAGACCTGCAGCCAAGTGGACAATAGGCAGGTGGGTCACCTCCTGCATAGATCTCTGCTACAGGTTGGCGGGCATGGATCCTCCCAAAGGGACAAGAACTCATTCTACCCACCATACCGCTGCTTCGGTGGCTGCTTCCAGGGATGTCCCTATCCAAAAAATCTGCAGGGCTGCTACCTGGAAGTCAGCACACACCTTCATTACCCATTACCACATCAACCTTGAGTCACGCCATGATGCTGGTTTTGGGACCTCAGTTCTCCAGTCCTTATTTCCTAAGTAGGGGGTGTGTGCCTTGCCACCCTCCTCCTGGAGAACTGCTAGGAGTCTGCCAGACAGTGTGGATGAACAACATATCCATGTCCCTAGAAATACAGGTTACTCACCTGTAACAGGAGTTCTAGGAATGGTATACGTTGTTCATCCACATATTTCGGCCTCCCTGGCCCGGCCTTTAACCTGAGCTTCCAGCGGGCTAGATCTGGCGTCATGGTGAAGGACCGAGCATTTTACCACCCGGGTGGGTAGGAGAAGCCAGCTTGAAGACCTTCCGGCAAGATTTAAAGCGGCAAGGAACCTACAGACAGTGTGGATGAATAACATATACCATTCCTAGAACTCCTGTTACAGGTGAGTAACCTGTATTTCCCTGGCGTGTACTGTAGTTACTGTCTGCCAGTCAACCCCTGGTAGGCTGAAGTCTCCCACTATAACTGTACTCCCTTTGCCACTGACCTTTCTGATTTGCTCCCCCAGCTCCCTATCCATCTCCTCGTTCTGTGAGGGTGGCTTGTACACCACCCCCATCCTGAGCTTCTTACCTTTAGGGCTTTGGAGCAATAGCCATATGGCTTCTGCCTCCCCTCATCCTGTTCCTCCCTGGTACACAGTATCCCATCTCTGACATAAGTAGCCACCCTCCCCCCTTCCCCCATCCCGGTCCCTGTAGAACACCTTGTATCCCGGGATTGTGAGATCCCAGTCATGGTATTGGGTGACCCAGGTTTCTGAGATGGCGGCAATATCTACCTCTCCCTCCACCATCATTGCCTGGAACTCTGCCACCTTGTTTGCTAAGCTCCTTGCACTCAAGAATACTACAGTCCACCTTGTGTCCTGCCCCTCCTCTTCCCATCACTCCCCCTTCCACTTTTGTCTTGGTAACTTCCCCTCATTCTCCTCCTCTCTCTCTCTCTCTCTTGGGGGTGAGACCTTCTGGTCTCCCCTGGAAGGTGCCTCCTCCCTGCTATCTGACTCAGCCCCTTCCCCTTCTCAGTTTAAAACTGTGTTGTTTTTAATGTAGTTCTCCAGCCCCTGTGTAAATGCCCTTGTATCCACGATGTTGAGATACAGCCTGTCCTTGGCATAAAGCCCCTTACAGTCCTCCTGGATTAAAAGGTCTTCTTAGTCTGTAGTAAGCACATCTAACCTTTTATTAAACACAAAGGAATTTACTAATTATACTTCTAAGTTTGTGACCCATTTGATTGGTATTCTATGAGGAATCATACTGAATACAAATTTAAGTTTAGGAAGTATCATCATTTTTATTGTTTCCAGTCATCCCCAGAAGCCCTTGAAGCTTATTATTCTTTCCATATTTGGTCTGAAAAAAAACCAAGGAGAAACTGATCTTTGTCTAACCAGATCTTTGTGCTCTTTTTTTTTCTAATTACCTCCATATGTCATTGGACCCAAGAGGTATAATTAAGGCTAAAGGAAGGCTTGAGCAGGATGGAGCACGAGTTGATGTTTTCTTTAAATCTTGTATCATTGCAGAAAGAGTTTTGGAAAAGTGCCCAATTCTGGATACATTGGGTATATATCATAGTGGTGCGGTTGCACCACTATATTTAGGGTTAAGAAGGCACTTCTATGTTAAAGTCAAAATTTGGGGCGTTAATAACTTTGGACCCATTCAACAGATTTGCCTGAAATTTGGTATGCATGGTGGGGCATGGTAGATCTCTTGATCTGCCAAATTTAGTTTCAGTCAGACTTCCGGTCTTTGCGCATGAAAACGCTGAAAATGCAAAATTATCCAGTTTTGGAGGCAGTTTTGGGGATTTGTCCATGGCCCTGCGCAGCTGTCATGTGGTATGCCACTCTGTGAGATAGCTCATCTGAAAGAGCTTGGCTGCCCAAACATGCCACTTTTAATTTGTGAAAAAATATTAAGGCATTCAAAAGTTATGCCACTTTTTATTTCCCATTATAAGTCAATGGAAAAATTTATATGGTTGTTTTGAGAACAAAGAATGGGGTTCTGTCCATCTGGTCACACCTGGTGGTCAAAGAATGTGCAGCCTTGTGGTTCAAGAATCATTGTCCCAGAGAATTCTTTGACCGCGAGGTCTGCCATCTTGTTTTTGCTTTTCCAATCCTAAAAATTCAAACAGGGGTCACTCCTGAAGTAAAACTTGGATGGGTTTTACTCAGGGGGCCTCGTTCCATCAAGCCATGCCTTTGGTTTAATGTAAAATGGTCCAAAAATAGACTTATCAGGTTTTAAATTCTTGGATCACGGCTCCCTAATGATCTTTGATCGCGAGCCTGTAAATTCTTTGATCGCGAGCTTCTTTGACATTGATCTTGTATTGTGAGGTAAAAATTAATTTTTCTCAGCTCAGGGATGGCCTAGGGACACAAATGAGTGTGGGTTTTGAACAGGGGGCTTCGTTCTATCGAGATATGGCAGTGGTTTTATTCAATTCTGCCTAAAAGTCCAGTTTCAGCATTTTTTATTCTTTGATCATGAGCGTGCAATTTCTTTGATCACGAGCTTGCAAATTCTTTGATCGCGAGATTCTTTGATCGCAATCCTGCATTGCAAGCGAGGGACGAGATGCCCTTTTTAAAAATTCAATTTTCTCAGCCCAGGGGTGGCCTAAGAACACAAATGAGAGTGGGTTTTGCTCAGGGGGCTTCTTTCTATTGAGGCATGGTGGTGGTGGTGGTTCCATCTAATTCTGCCTAAAACTCAAGTTTCAGCAGTTTTTATTCTTTGATCATGAGCCTGCAAATTCTTTGACTACGAGCCTGCAAATTCTTTGATCACGAGATTCTTTGATCACGATTGTGCATCGCGAGTGAGGGATGAGATGGCCCTTTTAAAAATTCAATTTTCTCAGCTTGGGGGGGCTTAGGAAAACAAATGAAGGTGGGTTTTGCTCAGAGGGCTTCGTTCTATCGAGGCATGGTGGTGGCTCCATGTAATTCTACCTAAAACTCGAGTTACAGCATTTTCTATTCTTTGATTGTGAGCCTACAAATTCTTTGATTGCGAGCCTGCAAATTCTTTGATTGCGAGATTCTTTGATTGCCATCTTTGATCATGAGATAGGGACAAAATGGCCAGATTTTATAATGCATTAGATAGGGCAATTTCACCAGTCTTTAAGTTTAAATATCACGGAAATGGTTTGGTCTTTTTACTTTAAATTTGTAGGGTGTTCTCGGCATGTCCTGTAGATGTGAATTACGTTGTTCTCGTGTTGGAGAAAAGCTTTTTGTGAAGATATTGCTTGATGCAATGTGTTATAAGGCAAATAACCTGGTGTTAATGCTGGAGGTAACAAAAGTCCCTTTTACAGTAGAAACCGGGAAGATGAGGTAACATTAAGGAGCATGTATTACTTCTCTCTTGAAGTACACACTTTAAGCAATGACTCTAAAGAAAAAAACCTTGGATCAATTGTGAAGAAAAGTGAATATAATAAACTCTTTTGTTTTTATTAAATTAGAGTTGTTGATGTTGACAACATACAAGAACAAACAGTATTTTTGGGGGATGGGGGAATGCCTACTCTGAGAACACTTTACTGTGAATCATAAGGTGAAGGCTTCTCTGATATGCCAGCACAGTGGCACATCACACCTGCTGTTAGACATTCCCTGTCCAAGTGAGATCATCTGCAGCTTTGGCTTCATTGCTACAATGGCACTTTCACATTTAGTTAAACTGTGTGCATTGAGTATCAGATATCCTCAATAGGTGCATAGACTCCCCTCCGAAGTGTAAAGAATTTTTCAGAAATGCTGAAATGATTTTTTTTCATTAGAAAGTACCAGTTACTCTCCTGTTCAAGAATACTAATGTGGTCAGGCATCACACATTCATTCGTGTGTGTGTTTTATCAAGAAAGTCGTTGAAATTACATATCTTTTTTACAAGGCATGTTCTGGGACATCAATAAGACGGTTCTAGTTACTCCATTACAGAACTCAAGCACAATATGCTAGTTTTTGAGAACTTTTTTTCCGTTTGCATTCTAATAGCATTTGACTTTCAGGTTAAAACGACTCACATGATGAACCCAGAGTCCCTGCAGTTACTTATTATAATCGGAGAAAAAGCAAAACTGTGCATTTATGTTAATGATTATTTCACATGCAACATTATCTGCCTGTCTGTCATATCTTGATGTAGCTGGTATCAATAAAATAATCTTTCACATTTTTTAACTCATTAACAGATAAATAAATATAATGGGCAGTTGAATGTTCCTGGAATTCATCCACCAAGACATGTGGATGAAAAGTAGTAGAGTCCAACTGAAATTATTTGGCTTGTGAAGCCACCACAATAGGAGATTTGTTAAAGCTTTGTAAATCATACCGTTATCACTGAGAATGGCAGTGTTGGGAGCTCCAGTATTCACCAAATCATAACGTGGGCATTCCGTTTTGTTTTATGATGATGATTAGTAACAGGACAATTTGAAATAAAAGAGAAATGGGTGGAGCTGATCTATGCATATGCACCTTCATGTTATAATGCCTACATGAGTGAAGTGCGCCCAATTCTGCTCAGCGTTGTCCAGTGTCTTCAGGCGCTTTTACACACAGATTTTAAAAAACTCAATGAGCATTACCTGTGTGACAGCATTTGAATACAATGGCATGCATAGTTAAGTCCATAACTTCAGATGAAGTGGCAGGACAGTGTGGAGCATCCAATCTATGTGAAGAGTTTGAACACTCATTTTCGGTTCCATGGTATGCAGCCAACTGATGATTGATTAATAAGATTAGCCGGTTTCTAGCAAAATAAAATCACAGCACCCAACAATAGAATTGTACCCCCATTTAATTCCAGATTCCAGAATCCTCAATTTTTTTGTTACTAAAGATATTTTCATTAAAGCAAGATCTTTTTGCCTTCATATTCCTGCCGCTTATTGTACCTGTCATGAAGCCATCTTTTTATGACTTGACAACCTGTTGCCACAGAAATGATTCAGATGCTGGGACTCGGGAGCAGAGGATTGTGACTTTCAAGGCAGACAGGGTAACGCTGTTTTTGGAAAACAAATTCTGACATCCATTCACCATCTTTTAAACTAAAATTTGGGGATGAGAAGGTGGATAGGCCGCCATCTCTAAAATCTCCAGTAAGCAGTTTTGTGAAATGCAATATAATACATTTCTTATACTTTAATGCTAGGTGTGTAACTCAAAAACTGGATGAATTAAAATGTCGAATTAATAAAGGTGATGTTGATATTATTTCAATCAGCGAAACTTGGGGAGATGCTAAAACATCATGGGATCCAACTATACCAGGATTTACTTCTTATACTTTTAATAAACCAAATAGGAAAGGGGGTGGAGTGGTGTTATTTATTAAGAACCAACTTAATTCTATCGATGTAACAAAGTATATTAAAAATCACGATATACAAACTGAGACTATCTGGATTAAGATAAATTTCTCCACATCTGAGGCCCTTATATTGGGTTCCTGTTATCATCCCCTGAATTCATCAGTAGACATATTAGATGCAATGTTATCAGAATTTGAACAGGCTAAATCATTAGGCAAAATTGTAGTCACAGGAGACTTTAACATTGGTTCGATTGATTGGCATAATTTAAGTGTAACTACCAGCAAAGGCAACAAGTTATTATATACATGTACCCAGTTGGGACTTCGGCAAAATGTACTTTGCCCAATGAGAGGTTAAATTATATTAGATTTGGTTCTTTGTGATGATGACCTTGAGTTAGAAAATATTTTAGTCAGCGAGCCTATAGGGAACAGTGATCACAACACTATTACATTTAATATTGTACAAACTTATGTATACAATTCCAACAGTACTAAAATTTATTTGTACGATAAAGCTGACTTAGGTACTATGAAACAGATTATGGGAAATATTAATTGGGACATCTTATCGTCTGACTTTACTCCGGAACAGTACTGGGAATATTTTAAGCATACCATCTTTCAACTTAAAGAACGATATATTCCATCCAAAATAAAAAAAATGAGACTAATATTAAAGCTCCCAAATGGATGAATCAATCTATTAAAAAATGTATTAGACAAAAACATAAGAAATATGTTAAATATCAAAAAACTAAAAATCCTTCCAGTTGGATTTCTTATAAACACATACAAAGAAAATGCAAAGAATGATCAGGAAGGCCAAATCTACTTGGAACTAAATCTAGCATCTAGCGCAATAAATCTAACAGTAAAAATGTTATTCTTATATTAACTGTTTACGAAACCAACATGTCAAGTAGGTCCATTACTGGAGTGTGAGACTTTGATATGAGCAAAAAAAATGGCCGAACTGTTTAATAAAAATTTTGTAAAATTTCACTGGTTCTTCAGTCTCAAATAATGATTATGCTTTACTAGATACTGCCAATGTTTCAAGTGAAATTTCAGCTGGACTCTATCAGAGATAAATTATTAAAACTTAAAGGAAAATTTAGTCCTGGTCCAGACAATATAGCGGACATTTATTATTTTATTATAGTGATGTAATTACAGTTCCTTTAAAATTGATATTTGAATATTTTTGGCCACCAATTTTGTTCCCCTGGACTGCAAAGAAGCTTATTTAATCCCTATTTACAAAAAGGGCCAAAAAAACAACTGGGAAAACTATCGGCCTATAAGTTTAACTTCTTCTACTTGTAAATTATTAGAGAGTTTAATTAAAGATTTAATATCCTCAGTCCTGGACTGTCATGATGTAGAACAACATGGCTTCA
The DNA here is from genome assembly GCA_016271365.2 of Neoceratodus forsteri. Taxonomy (NCBI): domain Eukaryota; kingdom Metazoa; phylum Chordata; order Ceratodontiformes; family Ceratodontidae; genus Neoceratodus; species Neoceratodus forsteri. The sequence continues at coordinate 647,883,754 of CM028131.1, forward strand.
AAAAAGGCAGAAGTTGTCTGACAAATTTAATATGTTTTTACAAACAAATCAGTTCTTTACTAGATAAAAACGTACCATGTGATATTATTTACTTTGATTTTAGTAAGGCTTTTGACATCATACCTCATTGGGCCTTAACTTCTAAACTTCATAAACTAAATATAAACTGGTTTCTAGTTAATTGGATAATCAATTGGCTTTACAATCGCTCTCAGCAAGTAATTATTCATGGAAGTACTTCAGCCAGGGGTATGGTGACTAGCGGGATGCCACAGGGTTCAGCATTGGCCCATGCCTGTTTCAGGCATTTATTGCTGACCTTACTTCGGGTTGCTCATCTTTCACTATAAAATATGCTGATGATGTTAAAATAGGTGGGCCATGTGCCTCTGACTATCAGGTTGATGCCATTCAACAGGATCTAGACCACATTACAACATGGGTCAAGAAGTGGGGTATGACTTTAAATATCTCCAATGCAAAGTTATGCATTTGGGCTTAGAAATTCACAATGTCCCTATTATTTGGATGGCATATTACTTGAGACTACATCTGATGAAGAGATTTGGGAATTAATATCTCAGATAACTTCTCTTATAAAATCATGTACATAATATCATTAACAAATCTGGTAAAGTGGTATGGTCTATATTACGTAATATAAGATCTAGAAAACAGGATGTACTGTTACCTCTATATAGAGCATATGTAAGACCACATTTGGAATATGCTTCACAGCTTTGGAATCCATATAAAAACAGAATGCCTGTTATTGGAAAGAGTTCAGAGAAAATTCACTAAAAAAGTATCAGGGCTTTTTGATGTTCCTTATGAGAATAGACTTGCTATTTTAAATCTTATGCCCTTATCTACACGTCGTCTTCGTGGCGACCTTATGCTATTGTATGATATTATTCAAGACCCTTATTTATTGTCTGAATTGGGTCTGGAATTTAAAAACTGTGGTCACAATATCAGAGGACATCCCTTACAATTAGTTAGAAAGCTCTATGTTAGGTCAAGTTGTAAATATTTTTTTACCATTAGAGTTGTTGGTCCATGGAATAGGCTACCACTAAATGTTATTATTAGTGAAACCAAAAGTATTTTTAAATACAGATTGGATGGTCTTATTTGTAAAGGGTATAACCTTTCCTATTATGTTTTGGATTAGTATAAGAGCTTCATGGGCTTCTGCCTTGTTACTCTTGCAATCTACCTTAGTATGTATGAGTAAGGCAGGACAAAGCAACAAGGGCAGGGGCAGACTAGCATCAGAGGCAAATAGTCTATTTTCTTAATGAAGAAAGTTTTGCAGAAATTCTAATTTTGGGGAAAGTAATGCAGTTAGAGTCCTGTTGATTCTAATGGATCTGCAGACCAAACTACCCTACACTGCATCAATCTAGCCCTCAATAAAGCCTGCAGACTGGTCACTGGATGTGATAGATTAACCCACATATGCGAGCTCTACAAGCTTGCAGACTGGCTAACCTTTGAAGGTAGGCTTAAGTATCACTCTTGCATCCTTGCCAAAAAAGTACTCCTGAATCTAGCACCTAAAGGCCTCCGCCCCATTATCCAGCCAGTCCCACACAGAAGGGCCCCATGACACCCTGCCAGTACCGCTCTCATAATCCCCCACTGTAGGACCTCTCTAGGACAAAGGTCTTTCCGGTATCATGCTCCACTCTGGCTTAACAGCCTACTGTCCTCCATCTCGTTGACTCCCAGTCTTGGCCTTTTTAAGATGGGACTGAAGAACCTCTTCCTTAACTCCATGGCTTGTGGCTGTTATTGATACTCCTCCCCACCCTGAATCTCAAAAAAGAGGACTACTGTAAAAAAGTAATAGCGCTAGTGCAGAATGATATCCCAGTGCAGTAATGACAAAATGTTTTGCTTTACCAATGACTACATACTCAGTTCCTACAATCTATGTATATAAACCCTGACTTGGGGTCCTACTAATGACCCTTCAAACTATAACCTGCAGTATCCCACAACAATTGACATAGGATCTTCTCTAAGATCCTGGATGCTGTTATCCTACTATGTAAATAATGTGCATATGTACCAGAACTGACTGATTTATTTTTAATTTCTGTGTAATGCAATGTTTTAACCTTTCTTGTTCTGATGTGGAGCCTTTGCAAAGGAGTCTATGACTCAAAGGATTGTAATTCCAATTTCTATTCAATAAACAATATATGTATATATATTATGGTGGTGCAGTCGCACCACTATATTTAGGGTTAAGAAGGCACTTCTATGTTAAAGTCAAAATTTTGGGCGTTAATAACTTTGGACCTGTTCAACGGATTTGCCTGTTTGTGGGAGCACAGGGTCCCGAAGGCCCTGCGTGCCCATCAACTTCTGCAGGTTGGTGGGAGTGCAGGACCTGAAGGGCCCGTGATCCCACCAACTTGTGCAAGTTCTTACTTTTCTATTATTTCTCAAAAAGTAAGGAAATTCTATGCAAAAAACTGTGTTAATGCATCATTTAGAGTTAAAGCACAAAAAGTCAGGAAATGAAAAATCTTTAGGGTTGCCCCCCCACCCCCTGGACCCTCCAATCATCCCAAGATTGACAAATGATGGGGTGTGTCATTGGGGTCATGAGGCCTAAATGTCACCCCATTATTTTTTGCTATCCTTGTCAATATGATTACACATGGAATGGGGTGACATTTAGGCCTCCACGACCCCAATGACACACCCCCTCATTGTCAATCTTGGGATGATTGGCAGATCAAAGGTGAAAGAATCATTCTGACTTTTGTGCTTTAACCTTAAATGATGCATTAATGCAGTTTTGGTAGATATATATATATATATATATTCTTACGAAAAACTGCATTAATGCATCAGTTAGAGTTCTTCTACAGTGAAAAAAGTGAGGAAATTCGGGGTTAGGGTTGAAAGCGCCCCTTGGACCCCCCAGCCTACCCCCCAACTGGCATTGGGGTGCGCGTGGGGTCATGGGCCCTACTCTCACCCCATCACATGTGTAAAGAAGCAGAGGTATAGGAGAATGGGGTGAGAGTTAGGACCGATGACCCCAACGCACAGGGAATCTGTGGATCACTGGAGTTTTGCTTGGTCCTTGGTGTGAAGATTTTTAACTTAGAATTTATTCTCATTAATTTATATGTTCCCCCAGCTAGTTCTAAATTTGTGGAAAAAGATCCCTGGAGCACCTTGGAGGTCCTCCTTTGAGTCGATATACCTACAATTTTCTAACACCCGATTTAGATGTTCAGTGATTTTAATGACAGAGTCAATAATTTTGATGGCATTTTGGACATATGAGTAGTTGAGGCCCTATGTAATGAGACTATCCCTATAGCTAGGTACTCATGTGATACTAGTGTAAACAGGGCTGGGAAAGATATTATTAATTTTATGTTAGAATGTAACTTTTTTTCCTTAAATGAGAGGTTATCTGGTGACCAACTGGGTCACTGTACGTATTTTTCTGCCCAAGAAGACTGATTGTCCATTGGGGAAGTGACCATAGAATAATTAAATACAGACTCAAAATAGCTGCCCACAAGCCGAGTAACATAAAAACCATTAAGGACTACAATAGAACAGACTTTAAAAGTTTACACAAACAACTTAACATTGATTGGGATAAGGAGTTGAATGGCACATCAACAGAGGAAAGTTGGAACTTCTTATAAAGTACAATACTAACTGCAGAAAGCAAATTTGTACCTACAATTAAAAAGCACAACAGCACAGGACGAATCCCTCTTTGGTTGACCAAACCAGTAAGGAAGCAAATCAAAGTTAAGGAGAAAGCATATTCAAAACTGCAAAAAGTAATACTTCACAAAATTACACCAATTACAAGGCAGAAGTAAAGGATAATTCAGAAAGAAAAGTATATACTTGAGTTTAAGATAACCCATACAAAGAACAACAATAAAACCTTCTTTGTCTATGTAAATAGTAAAAAAAAATCTATCGCATGAATAGGGGCCTTTCATTATAGACAAAAAACATTACTACAGATGAGGGAATAATTGCAAAAGCATTTAATAACTACTTTTGCTCAGTCTACAATAAATCAAACAGTACAGTAAATTACCAGAAAGAAGCTACCGTTATCCCCCCTTACTTTAAAAGAGTGTACGACGGCACTCAAAAAACTAAGATTGCATTCGACAGCAGGCACTGATAATATCAGTCCAAAACTATTTGTAGAAACAGCAGATGGCCTACTCCAACCTATAACATCTATATTTAATAAATCCATTAAATTTGGACATGTACCAAAAGACTGGAGAACATCAATTGTGGTACCAATTTTTTAAGAAGGGTGAAAAAGACTGTGTGAAGAACTACCGGGCAATCAGCTTAACTTCAATACTAAGTAAAACTATGGAACAGTTTGTCAGAAATAGGATAGAAATTGAACTAGCTCAGTTTGGTCACATTGATAATAACCAACATTGATGCACCCGTGGCCACTTATGTATCACAAATCTGCTGGCCCAGTGGCGCTGAGGGTTGAGGTGCTGGATACCACACCACACGCCACGCCATGCCAGTGACGCAGGTTCAGGAACGGAATTGGGTCATTCGGGGGTCAGCTGGGGGAGGTAAAGATTGAGCATCCAGGGGACAGCTCTCTTTCCTCAAGGAAGGGGGTTCATGTTGCATGTGTCAGCACAACAAGAGTGGTGCTGCCCACGCCCAGGGTGCTTGGCTGCCTCCATGGAGGGGGAGACAGCTGCTGCTGCACCCATTGCACAGGCACGGGCGTGGGGGAGAAAAACAGAGGAAAATACTGGGACCCAACAGGACTCATGATGGCCCTGATGTGCTGGAGGACATACCCCTCGGGCGGGTGGTCATAGCCCCTGCCAGGTCCACTGAGGTGATGACAAATAATGTTGTAATAAAAAATGTACCACAAATCTAATTACCTTCTATAACAGCATTGGGGACAGCCTGGATAAAAACACCGGTAGATGTAATTCTGCTGGATTTTGAAAAAGCTTTTGACAAAGTGCCACACAGAATTGATTGAAAAACTAAACAACATAGGGTTAAGTGCCCTGATTACCAGTTGGATTGAGAACTGGCTGTCTCGAAGAACCCAATGAGTCAGGGTGGGTGGACATCTGTCTGATCTGGGGGAAGTGACCAGTGGGGTACCGTAGAGTTCGGTCCTCAGCCCCACATTGTTTAACTTGTACGTAAGTGACATAAACAAAAATATCCAAAACATAATAGCAAAATTTGCAGATGACACAAAAATTGGGGGAGAGGTGGACACATTACCAAAACAAGCAGCTCTTATAAATAATCTCAAAACCATAGAAGTATGGACAATTGAAAATAAAATGTCCTTAAACCTTAATAAATGTGTGGTATTGCATACGGGAAAAAATAACCCCCAATTAAAGTACAAAATGCAAACCCATGCATTAAAAGCAGTCGCAAAAGAAAGAGACCTTGGGATCATAATAAGTGACTCATTTACCCCGGCAGGTCACTGCAGTAAGATCACGCAAACAGCTAATATGTTAATGAACTGTATTAAATTTTTATTTGTAAATAAAAATGAGCACTGTATCCTTCCTCTATATAGAACCTACATCAGACCCCACCTAGACTTCTGTTCTCCCTTCTGGAATCCCCATCTGAAAAAAGACATACACCTGATTAAACAAGTGCAATGGGTTACAAAACTGAAGTATCTAACGCACAACAAAAGATTGGAAAGAAATAGGCTAGTCACTCTAGAAGAGAGACGTAGCAGGGGGGATTTGTTACAGCTGTATGGGATTCTACAAGATCTGCCCCTTAAGTCACAGTGGTGGACTTGAATATATTGCATGAAGTGCAAACCTAAGAAGTCATAACAAACATCTATCTACCCCAAAAACAAACATGTGTAAAAGAAATAAATACTTTACTATCAGGGCCGCCAGGTTATGGAATGCCATGCTACACCAGGTGGTAGAAGCAGAACATTTCAATATGTTTAAAAAAAGGTTAGATATGTACATGCATTGGATGTCGGGACACATATGAATCACTCACACAGTTGTGGGAGACACTCTCGATGGGCCATGGCCTTCTTGTGTCTAACACACCTAGTAAGGAGCTTCTGTAATTGACTGTGCTCTTTGGGACGGTCCCCTTGAAGGCTGGATCTCTCTATCTGTGATTACTAGACCAGAAAGTGACTACCTTCCCCTATCCTTTGGTTGCATTCTGAATTATTTTAAAACAGAGATACCTATAAGTCTGCATGGCAATAATTTTTTTCTCTTCAAACATAGGGATTAGAAACTGGAAGAGAGTCATTTGGACAGAGGAGATTTCATCCTCTGTCATCCAGATTATCACTCCTTTTTTAGAATCTGGTTTAAACTCAGACTATTCCCACACTGCTACCCCAGAGCTATATTCTAATCTGGAGCTTTGTTAATTTATGATCTATTTTATATTATGTGGGTAAATCTGCACCTAAAAATATCATTGCTAGTTAGACCAGCCCTGCCAGCAAGAAAAATCTAAACTTTTAGTTCTTGTTAAATTTACTAAAAATGATCCTTCTAGAGGCAAATGCAGATTTCTGAATAAAGCTAGAGACAAATATACATTTTGTTTTAAATAACTTTTTACAATGTTCAATGGGATAAAATGCTAAGGGTCATTCAACAGAATGCCACTAGATCTTTTTGGCAATTGGTAGAGAAGGGTACTGCTAACTGGTCCAGGGTTATTGATACCTTTATTCTAATGGGTATTTGGGTAAAGCATTTTTCGGACTTATTCTAAGATGATCAGTTCCATGTTAACCTGATGTTCCTCAAATATTGCCCAATTAAGCCCTTTTCTGCCTTTGAGGTTCTTTCTGCAGTTTCTTCTCTGATAGAAATAATAAAGCACTCGGGCCAGATCAGATTCCTTCAGAAGTAATTTTTTTTTTTAACCTTGTGTTTATACTCCTACCTTCCCCACATCGGCCCCTCTCTTTGGGGCCTCAATGATGACCTGCCCTCGGAGTCTTTCCAGGAAATACCTGCACATATTGGTGCCCAACTCTTGAGCCCTAAATCCACTGAATAATCCCCCAGACGGGGTGAAGGAGTTGCCCGATACTCCCCCAGACACAAGTGTGAGCATGCAACCTGTGCATGGAGCCCCTGGAATCCCCAAGCGCCGCCCTCTGAAGTCTGTCTACCGGCGCCGACATGGGGAGTGTTTTCCACTTTTTTCATCCCACCCCCTGAGCATCAGCAGGTAATGAGAGCCAATGAGTCGAGGGCAAGCTGAGACGTGCCCTTCACTCCGGCTCTCGGCTGATGCTCAACCCCCCCCCATCCATTCTGCTTCCTCCTGCACCTACCATCTGGACACCCCAGGTGGTGATATTGCATCAAGGCCTGCAGATCCCCCCTCCCCAGAGAAGGAGAGCAGCCATCGGTTACTCAATCCTTTTTCTCCCTTGCTGACCCCCGGCGGCCTGTGCTCATTCCCAAACCCGGGTTGCCGGCGTGGTGCGAAGTGTGGCATCCAGCACCTCAACCCTCAGTGCTACCGGGCTGGCCTTTCAAAAGTATTTTTGACACTCCATTCCACTCTGGTCAGACTTTTTTCTTCTGTACTTTAATTGTTGTATAAGAGAGGGTTTCTTTTCTAACTCATGGAAGAGGCCGGAAAGAGTTCTCATTTTTGAAAAGGTAAATAAAGCAGATCCAAAGATGTATTGCCCCATCACCCTTTTAGACACCTCTAGTAAACTTTTTACTGAAAGTATTCTTAATTGGTTACAAGTCCAACTTATGTCCCTTGGTGGGTTATCTCCCTTACAACATGGATTCAGAATAAATTGTTCCACCTTAGACAATTGTTTTGTCCTTAGACATATCTGGGAGAGATGCTATCTCATTTGTGGAAAATGGGTGTATGCTGCCTTCATAGACTTGTCATCAGCATTTGATTCAATTGACAGGAACAAGTTGTGGCAGTTTGTGTTGGACTTGAGCATTGATTATGCCCTTGTGTCGGTGATCTTTAATTTGTATAATAACAACTGGACCAGGATTAGAATTTGCTCTGTGGGAGTTGCCTCTAGCAGAGTGGATATCAACAAAGGTATCAGACAAGGTTGTCTGCTGGCACCGACGTTTTTCAATGTATATTTAGGTAAATTGTTATGATCATTTAATGATTTTTCCTCAGATGCTGCAAAGATTGGTTCCTGTGAAGTTCTTTTGTTGGCATAAGCAGATGACTTGGTGCTGGTATCTCTACCTCAGTCTGGCTTGATAAAAAAAATTACATCTGGTTTCAGAGACACAAAGTCTCTCTCAATTAACTCTACCAAAAGTTAGGTTGTAGTTTTTGGTACCAGCAGATCAAATATCAGATCTTCATGGCACATTTGAAATACAGTCCTTCATACAGTTAACCAACATGTTTATCTTTGGTTCATGTTTTCTGATAAAGGCTCATGGTGTATATATTGCTGTGATGCAATTATTAAAGCAAAAAAATCTCTCTTGACCTTAGGAAGTTTAATTATAAATATGGAGAAAGTAGCACTAGGCCCCTTATCCATGCTCTGATCTAAACTTAATCCTCAGTTGCTTTTTGCAACAGAGATGTGGGCCCCCAATATGCTGACTGATTTGTAAAAAATCTCTATTCAACTTTTGAAATTTTCACTGAGACTAAATAAGTATATTCCATCTGCTTATGTTAGATCTGAGTTGGGTCTTGATAGTTTCCAAACTTTGGTGGATTCCACTATATAGGCTATTGAATTAAATCTACCAGGGCTTCTCATGACGGATTGTTAAGACTTTGCCCGGATGAAAAGGAAAGATAAGTACCATTAGGTCTCCAGAACTCTCCTTGGTTATCTCATCTTTATGATCTATTTGAAAACTATCAACTTCAATACCTTTACATTTTTTATATAAAAGGAATTACCATTAGCTGGAAATACAAGAGGTATAGTAAGAATAGAATTAAAAATATTAATCAAGCCTTGGACTTAGAACTGATATCCCTCTGTAGATTTTCTCCATGGTATGCAGCTAATGAGAGATGGTTTGGTTAGTTGGTTACTTAGATGATATCCTGAATCCTAAAAAAAAAGCTATTTTCCTAATGAACAAATCTGAGTTATTTCCAAGCAGTATCAAAGTTGCTAGATTTGCACATGCCCTTAAGGCCTCAGAGACTTCATGTTCTTGCCAGGTTGGGGGAACTGAAAATTTAGAATATGTGAGGCCTGATTTTTCAAAGCAAGTTGCAGGCTTGCAGTTATGCCCTGCATCCCTGCAATCATTGCTGCAGCTGTGTCCAAAGCTGTGGCGCAAAATGCTCAAGGTTTTGGAAGTAGGACGCAAATTGCAACACATGCCACACTTTACGGCACCTTGCGCCCGAAGTTGTGGCACAAGCCCTGTTTCCCTGCCACAAAGTTACGCCATGGGGGACCTGGCGTAATGGGAACTGGGTCCTCCACAGTGGCGTAGAAGGGGCACAGACACTCAGGGGACATCTGCCCGGCACACCTTAGAGGTCTGTAGGTGGGGTACATCTCCATAGGGAGACGACTGTATACTGTGATCTCCCGGGGGTTGCAGCATCGCAGTTTGAAAATCCTGCCAAACTCCATATAGGACGCGATTCGCACATTGCATCCTTCTCCTGGATGCAAGTCCCCTGTGTCCCTCTAAAAACCTTTTGAAAATTGGGCCTGTGATGTTTAGATGTGGTTGGCAACTCAAACCCCGTAATGTTTGGGTTTTTAGCATCCTCTCTGATTAAGTGAACTAGCTGACAATCCATTACTCTTCCCGATGACTGTGAAAGATGTGATTGTAAATAAAATTGCAAATTACTTCTGCATTGTGAATAGAATCAGAAAGGGTAGACCCTTTATTTGTTTTTAACCATTTTTATCATTGTATCATTTTTTTTATTTTTTATAAAAAAAAACAACTTTTTTTCCTCTCTTTGTACCATGCTTGATCTGTGCTGTAATGGCATGATGGTAAACAATAGAGCTCTTGAACCTGAACCCTGGAAGCTCATTCCATTTATTTAGGTTACCAACCATTTGTTTTTTAAATTTATTAAGGTTAAAAGTCAAAGTTTTAAAGGTAGTCTTATGAAGATAGTTTCCTATGAACTTAATATTATCCATTGCCCATGTTATACCACTGTCATCAGTATCTTCCCTCTTGCATAAATTAAGGGGTAAAAATATTGATCTTCAGGGGTATCTCAGTCATCAGGTAACACCGTATGAACTTAGCCGTCAAAGACAAGGAATCCACACGGAAGAATTTCTAGCAGTACAACTAGGCCCGCTCGCGCCGTTGATGTTGGTCAATGTCACCAGACCCATATAGGTGCAGGCAGGCCCATGCCCTCCTCAGTTTTTTCTTGCTGTTGACTTGCAAGCACAGTCTCCATGGAAGAAGCAGTCAAAGTGTTTGCACCATTTTGAGGCCTGCATCCTTTTTTTTTCTAACCCTCCAAAAATCTCTTTTAGGGATTTTTCTAGTTTTTTCCTTTTATGTTGAGAGTTAATCCATCTGCCTCTCTTTTCTGTCACTGCAGAAAGAAGATTGCTTCCAACGACGAACACTCAGTCTGCATTTGCTGTCTTGTGCCTGACCATGATGTCTCCGATTGTGAGCTCTGTCAGTAGTTTAGCCAGACCATGCTCAGATGTCGAAGAAAGGCTCTCTGCACCTTCATGGACCAGCAGGTAGCCAGCTCCAGGTTGGGATCCTCTGGGACTTCCACCACTAAACAGTCCTCTGGGTCCAAGGGCTCTAGGGACTCACAGGCCAAAGACAGATCCTCGGGGAAGAATCACAGGAAAGACCAGGACCGCGACCGCTCCCCCCCGTGGTCGGCCCATTCCCTGTCGGCTTCTCCACCTTCAGGGGGCTCTTCATTGTCAGCTACGGTGATAATGAAGAGACAGCTTGTCCAGGTCCTGGTTCACTCCTGACCCATACAGACAGCTCCATCGCCCGATTCTCAGGGTGACCAGCTGGTGGCCTCTGGGTCATCGGCTCCTCCTCCACCATCAATGGTGGATTTGTCATTGATGATGCCTCCTTTGTGTTCCAACCTCTCTTTATCAAGCAACCTGGGCCCACTGAATACACAGCCAGGCTGCCTGGCTTCAGTGCCATTGATTGCTCCATTGACTAGCAACCTCAACAAGGTCCTTGTGCTTTTCACCAATGTTATGATGCAGCAGTTTACTACTATCAATAGGCAAGTGTCTTTTGCTCCTTCTTCAGCACTCTTGACGTCGACCCCATCCCCCCTCCTATGGAGCCCCCAGCTGGTCGGCCATCAGCAGTGCCATTGCCAGAACCAGAGGAGGTCATTGACACTGAGGAGAAGTATCACCCTGACCTTATCCTGCTGGATGAGGCAGTGGGTTAAGGCAAGGCAAGGCAACTTTATTTATAAGGCACCCAATCCTGGAGACTCTGGGCGCCGAACATGAATAAGGACATAAAGCGGTAAATGAAAATGTAATAAAAGGAAGAGCAGTACTACACCTCTGATAGGTCTACTGCCTGCTCTGTCAGTGAGGAATCTGTTAAGCATACCCCAGGTCTCCACCAGAAGATGCTTCCTTTTTCAACATTATGAAACAGCTGTCTGCTACCATGGGGTTCCAGACAGAGGAGGAGGAGGAGGATGCCACAAGAAAAGATTTGGCAGACTATCTGGATATTCCAGAATCTCCCCCAAAGATTATTCTTCAAGTGCTTCCAGCTTTAAGACATGCCACTACTGCAGCTTGGCACAGACCAGATGCAGTGCCAGCCATGTCTCGGAGAGCAGATAAGCTCTACAATGCTCCCCAGGGTACTCCTTATCTGGCAACTCAGGTGGAAACCGATTCTGTGGTCATTAAGGTGGCCCATGACTGATCCAAGGTACCCAAGCACCCTAGTTCTTTACCCCAGACAATGAATCCCAGAGGACTGACTTGTGGGGAAAATGTGCTTATACCTCCTCAACCCTTAGGCCTGAGGATTGCTAACTACCTGTCTGATTTGGTCAAGTTTCAAAACTCCAGTGCCAGAAAGGGTAAGACAGCCACCCAGGCCCTTCCTGACAGTGCCCAGAAGCAGGAGCTTCTCCAATGCCACCAAACCACGGAAGATGGGGGAAGCATTTACTTCAATCCATTTATGCCTTTTTGGATACTGTGGCCAGAGCTGCAGCCACCGGAGTATGCCTTTGTAGGCATTTGTGGCTGAGAGTCTCAGGTTTTGCAGCAACTATGCAAAACAAAATGCTGAACGCCCCCTTCAATGGGGCCAAACTCTTTGGTCCTGATGTCCAAGACATCATGAATGATTTGCAGGCCTCAGGCACAGCTATTAAGTCAGTTCATTCCCTCTATCACTCCCAACAGCATTGTAGAGGGTGCCCTACTTTTTGTAGGCAACCTAACAGACAGAGCCCATGCTTTCTCCCCAAGGCAAATGCTGAGCCCAGAAACCTTCGCCTGCCTCTGCCTACCCAGGCCCGGCAGCCAAACGTCCTAGAGCAGAGGGCCAAGCCTCCTCCGCTAGTCCCTCCTCAGTGTGACTCCTTGCTAGACCCCGCTCCTCAGTTCCTGACCCAAGAGGTGGTGGTTGGAGGACAGTTCTCCTTCCACTTGAATCAATGGAGAACCATAACTTCAGATGCCTAGATCATGCAGATCATTGAGTGCAGCCACTCCCTGGAACTCATCCAGCAGCCTCCAGATTGTCCCTCGCCACCTGCGAGTTACCCTCAAGACCATATTCCTGTTCTCTGAGAGGAAGTTCAGACTCTTCTGCAGAAACAGGCAATAGAAAGAGTGCCCATCAGACAAAGAAATCAGGGGTTCTACTCCAGGTTCTTCCTGGTCTCCAAGAAGATAGGAGATTTGAGGCCAGTCCTGGATTTAAAGGACCTCAAGCTCTACGTCCAGTACAAAAAGTTCTGGATGGTAACTCTGCCAGGCCTCTTTCCTCTTCTCAAAGCAGGAGATCGGCTTTGCTCACTGGACATGTAGGATGCCTACCTGCACATAGTGTTTTTTTCTCCCCACAGGAGATTTCTCTGCCTTGCATTCGAGGGGGACCACTACCAATTCAAAGTGTTGCCCTTTGGTTTGTCCTCTGCACCATGCGTCTTTATCAAATGCTTAGCAGCAGTTGCAGTGGCCCTTTACTAGGGAAGGACTGTATGTCTTCCCCTACCTAGATGACTGGCCACTCAAGGCCTTGTCCAGGGAACAGCTTGTGGTCACTCTGGAGCACATTATTCACTTATTCCAGTCTTTAGGCATAACTGTCAGCCTGCGCAAGTCAGTCCTAATTCCATTCCAAAGGCTTCAGTACATTGGGACGGTCCTCGATTCATCACTGGACCAGCTGGTCCTAGTCTGCTCTTCAGTAGTCGAGGTACTCCAGTGGTGGATGGATCCCTCCAATCTTCTACAAGGGGTTCCATTCCAGATTTCCTCTCCGACTCAGATCCTAACCACAGATGTGTCGGGTCTGGGATGAGGAGCCCACATGGGTCCCTTCCACACTCAAGGGTCCTGGTCCCAGTAGGAAGCTGCCCTCCATATCAATGTCCTGGAAATGAGGGCATTGCTCTATGCCATACAGGCCTTCCAGGACCACTTGGCTCCATGCCAGTTGTTGGTGCAGTCAGACAACCTGAGTGTAGTCTATTATGTTAACCAGCAGGGAAGCACTCACTCCTACCCCCTTTGCAGGGAAGCAATGAGACTGTGGTATTGAGCACTGGACCACGATCTGTCACTCTCGGCAGTCCACGTCCCAGGCATCCTGAACACTCTGGCAAACAGTCTCAGCAGGACTCAGTCCGGTATGCACGACTGAGAATTTCAATCATCTGTTGCAGAGCAGCTGTTCAACAGATGGGGTCATCCAAAGTTGGACCTTTTTGCATCCCCGCTCAATGCAAAACTGCACAATTTCTGCTCGCTAGATCCAGGGCCTGGAGTTTTCAAGTGAGACGCGTTGTCCCTCTCTTGGAGCGAGAGATTCCTGTATGCATTTTCTTTGATTCCTCTGATACAGAGGGTACTAGCCAAGTTGCAAATGGAGGAAGCCAGCATGATACTCATAGCCCCATTCTGACCTTGCTAGATTTGGTTCCCTCTTCTTCAACAGCTGACAGAGGAACCTCCGATCCCTCTGCCCCTTGGCAGGAATCTTCTGACCCAGGATAAGGATACTCTGGTCCATCCCAATATCAGATTCCTCCATCTGCATGCATGGCTCCTGAAAATGTAGCCATTGCCAGAGCTGGAGTCTCAGACAGGGTGGCAGACGTTTAGATTACTGCTCACAAGCCTTATAATCATGCCACTTATGCCATGAAATGGTAGCAGTTTGCCATTTGGGCCACCAAACACTCCCTGGACCCTTTTACCTGCCCAGTAAGGCATATCCTGGACTACCTGATTTCTTTGTCTGACTCAGGCCTCTAGTATTTTACCACTAAGATCTACCTTGTAGCCATATCTGCATTCCATGAGCCTGTGGGTGACTGTACTGTTGCTCAGTTGGATGTTTCCCGTACCTTCCTCCGGAGCATCCTTCATCTGAAACGCCCATTCCGTTCCCCTGTCACGGCTTGGGACTTAAATTTTATTTTGGAAAAGTTGACCCTGTCTCCTTTTAAACCTATCACAACTTGTAATTTGCATTCTCTGTCTTGGAAAATTATCATTTTAGTTGCAATTACTTCTGCTTGAAGAATTTCATAGCTTCAGGCCCCATGGTGTGAGGAGCCCTATTTGATTTTTCACAAAGACAGGGTATTTTTGCACACAAATCCCAAGTTTCTGCCAAAGGTGGTTTCTGAATTTACACTCAATCAGTCTATACACCTTTCTGTCTATTTTCCAGAGCGTGCCAATCCAGGGGAAGCACTGCTCAATACGCTAGATGTACGCTGATCTTTGAAGTATTACATGCTTAGGACTACAGAATCTAGAAAGTCCAAGCAGTTATTTGTTTCTTTCACCCCAGGTAGAAAGGGCACTGCAGTTTCTAGGCAATGTTTATCCAAATGGTTAGCAAATTGCATCATGTTCTGCTATAATAAGTACAGCAACAAGTTGCCTAGTTCTGTCAACGCTCATTCTACCAGAGGCATGGCTTCCTCTGTGGCTTGTTTCAAAGGGGTCTCGGCAGCTGACATCTGTGCTGCTGCCACATGGAATACAGTCCAGACTTCCACCAAGCATTACAGTCTGGACATTGGCTCTGGAGCCCATGCAGGTTTCGGCAGGGCTGTTCTGTAAGGTCTTCTGTTTTAAGTTTATGGAGTTCCTTGACGGATTCACTTTTCAAGGCCTTCTGTCTTACGTTTAAGAGGGTCCTTTGACTAGGTTGGTTGGGTCTGTCTCCTGTCTTCAGCTTATGGAGATCCTGCCACCCAGATTGTCTGTTAACACTTGTCACTGCTCGGGACTCATTCCTATGGTGTTACCTGATGACTGAGATAGCCCTGAAGAAGATAAAACAGTTACGTAAGAACTTACCGTAACAGTAGATCTTCAAAGGGATCTCAGTCATCAGGTCTATTCCCACCCACCATTCCCCTCTTTGGGACTACAGATCAGGACCTGGCTGTCTGCTGTTTCCATCTTTCATTTGAGAGCTGGGTCCCTCACTCTCCTCAGTTCCCAGGGCGCTAGCCTTGTTCCCTTGGTCTCTGGGGAAAGAACTGAGGAGGGTGTGGACCTGTTTGTGCTTATATAGGGTTGGTGATGTCAACAGTGTGGGTGGGTGGGCCCAGTTGTACAGCTGAAAACTCTTCCGTGTGCATTCCCCATCTTCGGCTAAGTTCCTATGGTGTTACCTGATGACTGAGATCCCCTCGAAGATCTACTATTATGGTAAGTTTTTACGTAACTGTTCTTTTTGTCTACATTAATTTTATAACCAGACAGTACACCAAAGTCAGAGAGAATGTTTAAAATATTCTTAATGGACTGCTTATGGTCAGAAAAAGTTTCCATATCACTTTCATCTATCTTTGGAATTTCAAAGCCTTCACAGTACTTTTCGAAATCATCTGTGTTGGCACCACTGCTCTCTGTGCTCTTTGCTCTCCATGCTCCCTCTGCCCCTGCACCATCAGTTACATAGCATATCTTTCCTTGCCAAATATTGGTTCAACCTACTCCCAACTTGTCTATCCTCCCTCCTCTCCCCTGTCAGTGCATCTGACTACCCACTTCGCTCCAGGCACTCTCGCATCTTCTCCCTCTCCCAGTTGCACTCATGTGCTGGTCAAGTGGCTTTTTCTTATCGCCTATCCTCCCTCTGGAACCAGCTCCCCTCTTCCCTTCAGTTTTCTTCCTCCTTCTCCTCCCTTAAACGACAACTCAAACTTTCTACTCAGCCCTCTTGTTTTTGTAGGCCTTCCTCATCTCCCCCTGATATTCCCAAAGTTTCCCTTCTCCCTCCATCTCGTCTCTGATTTCTCCTTCCACCTCTACGTCTCTGTTCTTCTCCTTCACATCTGGCCCTCCACCACTCCTCTCCACTCATTCCTTGCCTCCCATGTTTCGCTGGGCACTATTATTGTGACTCGTTGGATTGCTAGCTGTTGTCTGCTGAATCTATGTATTTGTTTATACATTATGCTCACAATGTCTGTAACATTAGCAACATTAGCTGTTGTGTCTGCTGAATCTATGTATCTGTTTACATTACGCTCATGATGTCTGTAACATTAGGAGCTTTGTACATTTCTTGTATTTGTCTCCCCGCCCCCATCATACCTGGAAACGAACCTCAGCTCAGTGTGCCTTTTCTGGCTACAAAAAAAAATGTAAATAAGTAAATAAAATCTTGTTGTTTACAGTATAAGGAACCATTAAACTTTCTAAACTCATCATTAATTTCCTTGTAACCATATAGAAGTGCACAGTCAGAATCCCTTTTAATGCAGTTTATGGTAGTTATGTTCATCACCTGCTTACGTCTAATGGCTAATATTTTTGAAGCTTTTGCTCCTGCATCAGAGTGAGTAATTTTAGTTTTTCTTATAGAGAATTCTGCCTCTCATTTAAGCATTTCATTATATTCCAGCTTCACTTTGAATCATTCCCTTCAAGCATTTTCAGATTTAGAGTTTACAAGTGCATTTTCCAAAGTTTTAATTTTGTCTGATTTATTTCTGATCTTTATTGCCCTTTCATTTTTAATACTAGACATTAGACAAATCAAGCAGCCTCTCAGAACACACTTAAAGGCCTCCCATGTCACTGCCCAGTTAGTATCGCTTGGGCTATTTAAAAGAATTTCATAATTTTGTTCCTGATTTGAATTCTGATATAGTTATTCTCTAAGCTAATATTATTTATTCTCCACCTATTTATATTGTTACAGTTAGTCAATGTTATTTTAAGAGTTACAGGGGAGAGATCAGGAACAGTCACAGGTAAGATAGAAGACAGGGTATCTTTAATGCTATCTTTTGGTATGAAAATCTGATCAATCCGAGAACCCATCTTAAAGGCAGCTGGCCAAAATATGTATCCTTTTACATTACAATTCATTAATTTCCAGATGTCTGTTAAACCTAGGTTGTTATATATGTCAGTCAGGTCATGATCAGATTTAGACAGTGAATACAAAATTCCAGTTCTGTCTAAAGTAGGGTCACCAATACAGTTAGTATCACCTGCCAAAAAAATCCAATTATTCAAAAAGAGTAGAGTATTAATAAATCCAATACTTTGGAGAAAATCTCGTGATCTCCATTCTTGAGGCCATACATATTAACCAGAGTAACCAGCTGTTCATCTAATTTTCATGTAGAATTAAGTAATGACCTTCATGATCTACAATTTGTTTTCAACCATTTGAAAATGAATTCCCTTTCTAATTAAGATTAGTTCGTCATAATCTTTGGAGCTCTCTCCCATCCTAAAAACCTCCTCAGCTCACACCTTATGCAATAATTCATACTCTTTCTGCTTTAAATATGTTTCTTGCAGAAAGACAAAATGAAGATAATGTTTTTAAGGAAGCATTGCATTTTATAGAGTTTGATTTTTTCATTCAGACCTCTAATGCTCCAGGTAATAAACGTAATAATAGATGTCATCAAAAGTGTAATAAATTGTAAGAAATAAACAAAAAAAGATTCTCTTGTCTTTAAAAAAACATGCCTGAAAAGCTTGCGTATGATTAAAGAATGATGTAACATGCCCACATATTCTGTCTGCCTTCTACCACTAACTGTAAAATATATTCATATTTCACAAATTCTTCAGATAGAATCCTATCTGATAGATTCAAGGTAATGCAAATGTATTCAGAATATACCCTGAGAGGATTTGACTTGTGAATGCACGTAGAGAGAGAAGCAGTGGTAGCATGACATAAAAGTATAGCTATAAAGCAAGGCACAGGAAAGGAAAGGAAAGAAGTAAGAGAAAGGGGTGACGTGCTTGTATCATTTATACAGACAATACATAAATCATCACATTTAAATATACAGTAATAAGATAAATAATACTGAAATACAACTGTGGCAAGCTACACCATAGAAGGAACTTGTTAAATCTTCCCCACTTTTGCATTCCTAAATGGCTTCCCCCTCCCACATTAAACTATTTAGCAGTGTAATATTAAAAAAAAAAAAAACTAGGTAAACTGTTTTAGTTTTCTTACTTCATTAAACTATTTAGCAGTGTAACACCCCCCCAAAAAAATCCTAAGTGAACTGTTTTAGATTTCTTATTGTATACACTATTTAAGACTGAGCCCACTAGCTAGTAAGCTAGTCTTTGTTACACCAGATACATGTCTCACTTCATCTAAGAGAACAGGCTAGCAAATATGTAGTAAAATATTGAGAAAAGAGATCTCAGATTAATCCATGAAGGCTTGTTGTATATTAAGATAAACTCATTTGCATCAGTTGCACATTACTATCTAAATTACATGAAGCCTTTAGAAACCTTCAGTGTGATATTAATAAGTGAAGTGCATATCTTACTCAGAGAGTAGTGAAATACATTCCAGTTAAGATGCACCTAGATGGGGGGTGATGTTGAGCTCCTTGCCGAACAGACATGGTCCATAGCAGCTCTACAGACAAAGGATAATTTTTGATTCAAATCTGCGAGTAAAGTTGAAAATAGTTGGTGGATCTCTGCATCAATCATCAGAGCAGATCAAGCAGATCATTTTGGTACCAGATATTACCATGGGGAGAACCAACAAGAGCAGTCCTGGAGGCTCAAAGCAACAACTGCCAGTAGAGCTACAGGCCTCAGCTCCTAATCCAGACCACGCTACCCAAGACCCACCATGGAAGGTCCTTCAAAGATCAATGCAGGTCATCAATTCCAAAATAGAAATGCTGCTACAGAGGATGGGGGAGCAAGATTTAAAAATCAAATTGGCAACTAAAATGGCAGCTGTAGTGGAATCGCAGGCCATTAGAGCACTGAGTACAACAACAAAGTTGGCGCAGGAAAACAACCACTTACGCTACAGGCTAGAAGCGCTTGAAAATGCACATCAGGCTTCTAATGTCAGACTAGTGGGGCTGCCTGAAGAACTTGGAGAAGCGGACCTACTTTCCTTTTTAAAGAATTGGTTACCCTCGCACTCTGCAGCTAGATGCTGAGTTGGCAGAATGTCTGTGCAAAGCTTACTACACTTCGCCCCTCTCAGCTGTGGCCCAGTGTGACAATCCCCGGATGATATTGCTGGTCACCAATAGTAGCAGCACAAGGGGTTTGTTTCTACAAGCAGCTCACTTGACGGAAGGCCTGAACTTTCAAGGGTGTGCTGTTCACCTATTTCCAGACCTCTCTTCTGCTATCAGAGCTCATCGAAAAAAGTTTGACACAGTTCTAGCTAGGCTGCGTAGTCTAGGAGTTACCTATTCACTGCTGATGCCAGCCCGCTTCAGAATTTACTACGGAGGCCATACCTATCAGTTTACCGATCCGGAGGAGGCTGGCAAATGGGTCCAGAATATGGAGCAAGAGTTTGCTGTAGGTTGCAGAAAAGACAGCCACTCATCAGACTCTGAGGAAGAAGGGACCTGAGTTTTTTTTTTTTTTTAAGCTTGTTTATCTTCCTGACACCCCGGGCATCCTTCAGGAGTGCCCACATGGATCTCCACCCTACTCCCAACCTGAACCCACGCATTCCCCTGGCCTCTCCTCCCCCAAATGACTGCAGGCTGACCCGACCCCCGGTACCATCTCTGGGGCTGATTCTGCTCCCCCTTGGTGGCTACCTCCTAAGTATGAGGTACCTACCTGCAAGTCATTGGGTCCTACAGAGAGAGAGATCCTGAGTGCGTCTGGGCCAGTGTTTGAGATGTGGGAGGGTCCACTGGGGCCACCGTCATCTCCTGATGTGCAGGAGGTATTTTTCTTTGCTTTTTCTGTCCCTCTCCCCCATAGAGCCCAGCCAGCAAGGCTACATAATGCCATGGCTCCAACCCCCAGGCATTACGCCATGCCGCTACACTTGTGACCCTCCAGCCACTGCCAGAGGTCACTCCTACAGCGAGAGCATTCCCACCCCACCCCCAGGAAGAGAAAGCAGTCAGCGGATGCTCAATCTCTATCCTCCCCTGCCGACCCCCGACGGCCCTGGCTTGCTCCCGAACCCGGGTCGCTGGCATGGTGTGAGGTGTGGCATCCAGCGCCTCAACCCTCAGCACCACCGGGCCAGCTAAAATAGTTGGTTAATACTAGTTTAGCCTCCAGTTAAGGGCGAATACACTGTGTTTAAAATAACCTCATGTTAAAATAGATATGAGATGGCTTTATGATGCAAGAGAATTACCAAAATAGTTCTATAAATAAGGAGTTATTTTTCTTTAATTGTGGGTCTGCTACTACTAGTGTGATCATAAGAAATGTTTGGACTCTTAACATGTTAGGGAAGAGGTTCATATCAGCTTTATGAGCTGAGTCTAACTGATGATGGGCATTACATGTCTGGACTGACCTCTAAATTCCTGCAAGGTGCAGCTATCATGGTCTATCTTTGTTATGGACTCTTTAATAAGTGGGATTTTCCCCCATATTCTTAACCTGTATGCTAAATTTAATTACTCTATTCCAGTTGCTAGATCCTATGTAAAAACGAGATGTCTGGCATTCTTGCATACTGTATGTTGTGTTTGCTTGAAAATGCAATAAACATAAAGTAAAAAAAAAAAAGATGCACCTAGATGATTTAAAGATTTAAGGACTGTTAGTAAAATTGAATTAAATGGTAATGGATTAACCCCAAAGGGGGATATAAGTCACCTAGGGGGAATGGACATAAGCCCGTTCACAAAAGAGCAGGTAAGGACAGAATTAAAAAAAATTAAGGTAAATAAAGCCAAGGGTCCAGACGCATGTTGAGGGAACTTAATGATGAATTGGCAGCACCACTGGTGGATCTTTTTAGCAGATCCTTGAGAGAAGGGACAGTTCCCCAGGACTGGAAAAGAGCAATAGTGGTCCCCATACACAAGAGGGGTAACAGCCAGGAGACAGGAAACTACTGCCTGGTCACCCTCACCTCGGTGGTGGGTAAGATGATGGAGTTACTGCTCAAAGAAAGGATACTAGCATTCCTGGAGGAATCTGGACAACTGGATGCCAAGCAGCATGGCTTCATAATGGGAAGGTCCTGCCAGATTAACCTGATTGAGTTCTTTGTCTTGGTTGCTAGGGCTGTGGACTGGGGGAGCCATTGATATTATCTACCTTGACTTTAGCAAGGCCTTTGACTCTGCACCATACAGAAGGCTGCTAAATAAACTCAACCATACAGGAGTGGGGCAGGAAGTGGTACCATGGGTGAATAGCTGGCTTGAACAGAGAACTCAGTCCATGACAGTAAATGGGGCAGCATCAGGTGATAGGGAGGTGACAAGCGGGGTGCCACAGGGGTCTGTCCTCAGACCATTACTCTTTAATATCTTCATCAGAGATATCACAGAGGAGTTGAGAGGGAAGATGTGCCTCTTTGCAGATGACACAAAGCTCTGCAACAGGGTGGACACTGCACAGGGGGTAGAGCAAATGAAAAGTGACTTACTCAGACTGGAACATTGGTCCAACTTGCGGCAGTCAAAATTCAATGTGAAAAAGTGCAAAGTTATGCATCTGGGCAGAAGCAACCCAGAGACAGACTACTACCTGGGAGGGGAGAAGCTAGCAACCACCCATCAGGAGAGGGATCTAGGGGTTATCATATCAGACAATTTGAAGGTAGGTGGACCATGCGAAAAGGCAGCAAAGAAAGCCAGCAGGATGCTGGGATGCATTGGAAGGGGCATCACAAGTAGAAGAAAGGAGGTGATCCTGCCACTGTATAGGTCCTTGGTGAGACCCCACCTTGAGTACTGTATCCAGTTCTGGAGACTCTTATCTCAGGAAGGACATAGATAGATTGGAGACAGTACAGAGGAGGGCAACAAAAATGATACATAGTCTCCATAAGTTGCCACACGAAAGCAGGATACAGGAACTCAACATGTACTCTCTTGAAAAATGCAGGGATAAAGGGGACATGATTGAGACATTCAAGTTTCTGAAGGGCATAAATAGAGTCTCCACCCAGGAGCTTTTTATGGTCATTAGCCCCAGTAGGACAAGAGGACATGAGATGAAATTGAGGGGAGGAAGATTGAGGGGCAACGTGCACATGTTTTTCTTCACAGAGAGAGTGGTTGACCCATGGAATGGTCTTCCGGCTGGAGTCAATGACTCCAAAACAGTAAGGGAATTCAAAGCAGCTTGGGACAGACATAACGGAATTGTCTCACAGAAATCCTAAGGAGGGGGTAGTGCTCAAGGCAGACTAAATGGATCTTTGGTCCCCATCTGCTGTCAATTTCTATGTTTCTATGTTTCTAGTGCAAGCCTTACCACCAGTATACAACAAGCCTCTCAGCATAGAACAGTGCAATATCTGGTGTCTTCGCGACAGAGGTTGCCATTCCTGTTAAAAACAAAACAACTGAGCATGTGCGAACATGATAGGCATGAGAAGTCACCTTTAGCTGAAACATGTGCTGCTGTCTTTTAAAAAAGGTGACAGTTAAAAAGCCAGGTATCTGATATGGCCACTGTTCCAAAATGGAGTTCATATCGTAGCAGATGAATAAATGTACGAGCCACATTTAAAGCCATAGCAGTCTGAGGAAAGACCCTATTTGCCAAAATGTTGTATACCAGAGAGTGCAGCAACAATTTATTTCACCGAAAAAAGATAAAATCTATGTGCAGAGCTAGTTCCAAATTACATATAGTCAACACAGAAAAAAATGTATACCTCAACTGACATTCAGATTTCCATTAACCGTTGCAGAACCCCAGCATCAGCACATCGTCATCCAAGTGACAAACTTTAGCCAAAAAAATAGTTTGAGTCCTTAATTCTATCCCCATATAGCCCCAGAATATGTAAAATATCTCAGCAGCAGTGTATACCAAGTGTACTCACTTTCATCCTGTAAGATGTCATACTTCACTACATTGAACCCAGGTACTGCAGAAGTCACCAAGAAGAAAAAATTACTCACCTTAGTAATGTTGTTTCTTCTAATGGAGTCTTGCTATATTATGACCTATGCAGTTTGACCCAGCCTTCGAACTGCTCCAGAGGTGAAAGAGTTAACTTTCCATGACAGGCATGGAATCTTGAGCGCGAGCTCAGTTGAGAACTCTGTCTGTTGTTCTCCAAACTCAAACTGTCAGATCTTTACGAGCAAAACTCACTAAGATTCTGTGTGGAAGCTGTAAACCTACACTAGCCAACTGGCTACTAAAATATTAACCATTTTTTGGTCCCAAAACAAAGACTCAAGTCAGGGGATCCAAAAAATAAAAACACAACACCCAAACACCCCAAAAAGGGGTGAAAAAAACAAGGTGGGCATCTACTAAGTGCCAACACTGCACTGCCCACCCACATCCCAAAAGCAAAGGTTCTGAGAGAGGCAGGCAGGGGGGGAGGTCATAATATAGCAAGACTCCATTAGAAGAAACAACATTACTAAGGTGAGTAATTTTTTCTTCAAACAACATGAAGTCTTGCTATATTATGACATATGCAGACTACACAGCGGTACCTCCATGTAGCAGGGACAGAATCTACTTAGGAAATGGGCTCTGAAGCACAGCTGTGCCAAACCGAGCATCACTCCTAGCCTGGATGTCCAGAGAGTAATGCTTGGTGAAAGTGTGAACTGTTTTCCAGGTAGCTGCTTGACATATCTCTATGATAGGGATGTCCCTGGCTGCAGCCAGGGACGCAGCTGTACCTCTGGTAGAGTGAGCCCTCAGGCCTGAAGGGGGAACCTTACCCAGTTTTGATAACAAATTGGATACAAGAGACAATCCACCTGGCAATGGATCTTTTAGTGGCAGGTTTCCTTTACCAACCTCACCATAAGTGAGGGAATAGTTGGAGGAGTCAAACCTGTGACCATTAGTGCGCTCTATGTAGTAACTAAGGGCTCTCTTCACATCTAGCTGTGCAGCCTCCTCTGCCAGAGGAGGAATGGTCAGTAAGTAAACTGGAAGAGATATAGATTGATTAAGGTGGAAATCTGAAACCACCTTAGGCAAGAACTTCCTGTTAGTCCTGAGGACCACCTTATCTCTGTGAAAGGAGATAAAATCAGACTCCACTGACAAAGCTTGTAACTCACTTATGCGTCTGGCAGAAGTGATGGCTACCAGAAACACAGTTTTCCAAGTCAAGTACTTAAGCTCTGCTGAAGACAAAGGCTCAAAGGGGGGTTGCATAAGCTGAGCAATGCAAACATTAAGATCCCAGGCGGGAGCAGGGTCCCTGAATGGAGGGTTGGTGTGAAGCAATCCCTTGAAAAACTTGGAGAATACAGGGTGAGCAGAAAGAGAAGAGGGCTTTCCTGCTGATATAAAAGCAGAGACAGCTGCCAAGTGCACTTTCAGGGTAGCTGGCCTCAGCCCCAAAGTATTTAAGTGGACCATATAATCCAGGACTGTGGGCAAATCAGCAGATTCTGGGGAAATATGCTTTCCAGAGCACCATATGGAAAACCTTTTCCATTTAGAATTATAAGTAGCCCTGGTGGAAGGCTTCCTAGAAGCTTTCAAGATATCGAGTACACCTTGAGAAAGGTGTAGGTCAGCAAACTCTAACTCTTCAAGAGCCAGGCCTTGAGGTTGAGGGATTTGAGATTCGGGTACCAAACTCTCCCCTGGGCACAGGTTAACAGATTGTGATTCCTGGGAAGACACAGGGGAAGGTGGACTGCTAAGGACAGAAGGAGTGGATACCAGGGCTGTCTGGCCCAATCTGGAGCAATCAGAATCATCTTGCAAGGTTGAGATCTGATTTTGACTAGCACCTTGAACAAGAGAGGGAAGGGGAAGGCATAGAGAAACTTCCCTTCCCAGTTGAGAAGGAAGGCATCCAGAGGACTGAGCCCAACACTGGGGCCTGCAGCAAAATAGCGGAAGTTGGTGATTGTCTGGGGCTGCAAAAGATCTATCTGAGGGGTGCCCCACCTGGCAAATACTACCTCCAGTACTAGGGATCCAGAGCTCATTCGTGATGGCCGGAAATCCTGCTGAAGCATCTGCCAGGACATTGTCCTTGCCTGGGAGGTGAACTGCCATGAGGGAGGTGTTCAGGGAATAAGCCAGAGACCACAACTTCATTGCCTCGGTGCACAAGGCCGAAGACCGAGTGCCCCCTTGCTTGTTGATGTACCACATTGTAGCGGTGTTGTCTGTTCCGACCTGTACCACTTTGTTGTGAACAGATGCAGAAAAAACCTGAAGTGCTAGAAAAACTGCTCTGAGTTCCAACAGATTGATGTGGAGCAGAGACTCCTGAGGGGACCACAATCCCTGGGTGGTGAGGTTGCCCATGTGAGCTCCCCACCCCAAGAGGGACGCATCTGTAGTAAGGGTCAAGGAGTGAGATTGAGGGATGAAAGGAACCCCTTGTCTGAGATTGCTCTGATCCTGCCACCACTGTAGGGCCTGGATCAGGGTTCGAGTTACTGGGATCAATTTGGTTAGAGGATCTCTCCTTTGAGACCAGAAGGCTCTCAAATGGAACTGAATGTCCCTCATCTGAAATCTTGCTCCCTGCACTACTGCTGTGGAGGCAGCCATGTGCCCTAGGAGCTGCAGAAAATGCCTTGCTGGTTGAGAGACCTGCAGAGTGAAGGAGGAGGCCAGAGCCACCAAGGTCTTTGCTCTTTCTAGAGGGAGGAAAGCTCTGGCCTGCTTTGTGTCCAGTTCTGTGCCTATGAAGGTGAGTAGCTGAACAGGCTCTAGAACTGACTTTGGGAGATTGAGAAGGAAACCTAGAGATGTAAGTAGCTGCTGGGTAACCTGAAGGTGTAATTTGACTTGGTCTGGAGACTGGCCCACTATGAGCCAGTCGTCCAGGTAAGGAAAGATGGCAATCTTTCGCCTTCTTAAATGAGCAATTGCTACTGCCAGGCATTTTGTGAATACCCTTGGGGCAGAGGTGAGGCCGAAGGGCATTGCTCTGAACTGGTAATGGCCTGAGGGCAGTTCGAATCTGAGGTACTTTCGTGGGAGCTTCTGATGAGAACATGGAAGTAGGCATCCTTGAGGTCCAGGGACGCTAGCCAGTCCCCTGGCCTTAGAGAGGGTAAAATAATTCCCAGAGTCACCATTTTGAATTTTGGTTTTAAAAAGTGCTTGTTTAGGTATCTGAGATCCAGGATGGGCCACCATTCTCCTGTCTTTTTTGGGGTAAGGAAGTACCTGGGTACAGTCCTTTGCCCTGGTGTGAGGAGGTACCTTTCTACAGCTCTGAGCCAGGAGGTAGAGACTTCTGTTTCAGGCGAGAGCCTCTGATGGATTTGCAGGTGGAAAGGACCTGGTTCTCATCTTTGGAAATTTTTTGAAGCTGAGAACCAGTCCCTGGCTTACTACTTCCAGGACCCACTTGTCTGATGTTAAAGACTCCCAGTCCTGGACAAAGTAAGCCAGCCTGCCCCCCCTACTGGTAATGGAGAATCGGCCCTGGCTCTCCCATCAGGGTGCCTGTTTGGCAGGGGCTTTAGGCTGAAGGGTGGGAGCAGGCCTGCTCGTACCCCATCTGCCTCTCCCTCTGAAGAACCCCCTCTGGGCATAGGCTGAAAAGGAGGCCTGGGCTTGGTAAAAAGGTCTGTGAAAAGGCCTGCCCCTGCCCCTGGAAAGCTGCCTCTGAGGAGTGGCCTGCCTTTCCTTGGCCTGTGCACTCCTATAAGTGGTCCTATACTCATCCATTTTCTTCATGTAATTCTCTGTCTGCTCCCCAAACAGAGAGTTGCCCACTACAGGAAAATCCATGGCCTTAGCCTGGGTATCCTGTGATAGTCTAGTACACCTGAGCCAAGCCATTCTGCGAAAAGCCACAGATGTAGCCATGACTCTTGAAGATACATCATTAGAGTCCACTGCAGCATGGAATTGCACCTTGGATGCCTCAATACCATCAGCAGCCACCTGCTCCAGCTCCTTGGCAAGCTGGCCAGGGACCTGTTTTCACCAGGGCCATAACAGTATCCCATCTAGATTTCTGGTATCTTGCCACATAGGCCATATAATTTGCCTGTCTGAGTCCCAAGGATGCTGCCATGTACTGTTTCTTTGCCATGGCATCAATCCTCCTGGAGTCCTTGTCAGGGGGGTGTGAAGCCAAGGGAATATTTGCCTTATCACAGGCTGCAGCCTGCACTATCCCAACATGGCTGCATTGTTGTGAAAGGAACTCCATATCAGGGCCTGACAATGTGTACCTCTTGTCCATTTTTTTATCCACAGGAGGTATAGTGTGAGGAACTTTTAAAATTGTTATTGTCTGTTTCCTAAAAGATTTATGTAAAGGAATAGAAAATCTCCTAGACTCTGGGATATCCATCATTTCTACATAGTCAGGCTCCTGTTCATCCACAGCTTCTTCCAAAGGGAGTTGGAGGGTTTCAGCCACTTTCTTATAAAACATAAAATGAGAAGGGGACTCAGAAAGCCTAGGGGGAGACACTCCTGAAGGTCTGTCTGGGGAGATGTCCGGTTCAATGGGCACATCCAGACTTTCAAAATCACATTCACTCTCTTCATAATCTTCCTCCCCCTCCTCCGGTTCATAAAATTCCTCTATATCATATTCTTGAACCGGTGGCACCGACCGAACCGACCGCTTACCTGATGGTGCCGGTTCGGTCGGAACCGGGGAAAGTGACTGGACAATTTTGATCGCTTTGGCTATCTCTGCAGCAGTTGGAGAAGGAAATTTTGACTCCACACCTGCTGATTTTTTAGTCCTTTTTTCTGGGACTGATTCCTCCGAGTCAGCCCTCCGTTTGCCCGAGGAAGTCTCGCCCTGGTCAGAGGGCACTCCCTTCGGTACGGTTGGCACCGAACCGGGCTGGCCATCCGGGTCAGCGGACTTTTTGGCCTCTTGTTCCCTGAGCCTACCAACTCTCTTATCCAGGGTAGCTGCAGGGAAATTCTTGCAAATCTGGCAGTCTGCACTGAGGTGGTCAAACCCCAGACAATAAACACATGGGTGTGTGGTCAGCCTTGAGCTTCCCCACAGACACTACAGTGCTGAAACCCAGTGGGCCCGGTTTTTCTTTGGGTTTCTCAGACATAGTGCCAGCCTAACCAAAAACTTGCCCGTTTACGGCAATCCGCCAAGCAAGACACCCTTATCGGTTCCCAACCGTGTCACGGGTCGTGGAAAAAAACGTAATGAAATCCGTTTTTTTAGAACCGATAAGAACTGGGAACCGCACTCTAAATGCAATTTAATAAGTTTAACAATAACCTGATCGGTTCAAACCGAACCAATAATATTGTTTACAAGTTCCACACAGAAATAATGTAAAACCTATCTATTACTTACGATACCACAGACAGAGCTTGAACCGACCGGTTGCGGTTAAATATAGACAAAATGCGATTTAAAAAACCCGAGAAATTACACTTTTTAACCAAGAAAATGAACCGAGCAGCAGGAGAAATCTCCGGAGCGACTGTTCAGTGAGGCGGAGTAAAGAATCTTGCAGTTTGAGTTTGAAGAACAACAGACAGAGTTCTCAACTGAGCTCGCGCTGAAGATTCCATGCCTGGCATGGAAAGTTAACTCTTTCACCTCCGGAGCAGTTCGAAGGCTGGGTCAAACTGCATAGGTCATAATATAGCAAGACTTCATGTTGTTTGAAGAGCAAATTTCTTCAGCAGTTCACATATTTATTTAAAACAAAAGACACCAACCGTCAGCTGCACGGTTGAGCCTCTAACTATATCACAGCCGATGATCACTGACCTCTGCCCGGTAGCATCCTGCCAACCTTGGGAACCAATGGAAAGCACCACTAAATTATGACTGCAAAAGACCTTTCAAATATTCATAAGTAAGAAAAAACCGGAAACACTCCATATATTCCATATATGCTTCCTGAGTGAAGAAATTTGAATCAGGGGACCATCTGAGAACCTGGAGTAGACAACTACTGTGTTTTTTTTTATTCATTTTTATTGAACAACATGGGTACATAGCTCATATCACACACTGATTAAAAATTAATACAAATCTACTATGATCAGCAGTCATCTGAAAGACAAAATATATCTTTAATTTACAGGTCACACAAGAATTAAGCTTGGCAAAACAAAACAATTTGTTCAGAGGTGTGTATCATAGCATCTGAATTAGGATTATTTAAATTATCTTTTGTCCATAGGCCTCTTGATCAGTTTAGATTGATTCCTCCCCTGTCTGCTTGTCCCTTCTAGAGGCTGAGTCTGGGGTACCTATGGGGCATCCTTGTATAGTTTCCACGGGCCCATCTCCATACAAAAGTGGGGGTTCTCTGCGTTAATTTATAGATGAGTTCCTCCATATTTTGTATTTCTTGTACGATCTCTAGCCACTGCTGATAAGTTTGGGGGTTGTCCTTAAGCCATTTGTGTTATTCATAGGGTGCTCATCATTGATCCAACTAGTGTACGTTCAAGTTCTGGTTAGCTGTTCTTGGTCTCAGATGCAGTTCTGGTTAGCTGTTCTTGGTCTCAATGCAGTTTAAACTGGTTATTGTATTTAGTTTCTTTTGTTTTGACTGTTCTTATATTTGTTAAAATTCGATGTTCAGGGTATGCTTCATAATATAGTTCAGCAGTACAATCACTGGATTTTCACTGATGTGTAGATAGGTTTGAACCAGATAGATAGGTCATGGCTCATAAATCAATGTTGGAAACTTTAGCTAAGGACTTAACCTATAATGTGAATGGCATAAACAACCCAGTAAAAAGAAAACAACTATTTAAATATTTTAAAACCCAGAGGAGTGATATAATTTTCTTACAAGAAACACATTTGACTCCCCTCAAAGCTTTAAAATTCAGAAAATGGGTTTACCCCAAACTGTTTCAAGCTTCTCTTGAATGGGGAGAAAAGCGAGTGATCATGATGCTGATTCCTGCTTTCCTCCCATTCAAGGGACAGGAAGTGATTACAGACCCAGGCGCTACATTCCTGATAGTCACATGGTCCATTCTGGACACACCTGTTACCCTGGTCAATGTTTATGCCCCACCGGGCTCCCCATATATATTTTACTCAAATCTACTTAAGCAAGTTACAGAGAAGTCGAAAGGAATTCTTATTATGGGAGGGGACTGGAATCTAATCCTGGACAGAAAACTAGATACGTCCTCCCAGACTCCAAGCACAAATAATTAGACAGTTAAATAATTTAAGTTGCTTGTGCAGGAACTGGGATTCCAGGATGTGTTGAGGACTAAATATCCAATGACAAGAGACAACCACTGTGTTTGAATCTACCTATTTAGCCAAATGAGGTAATTAACCCTTAAGCTGCCAACAGAATTAGAACGCATAGGAATTTTGGACCGATGTATCAGTCCGTGGCCCTGCAAGGGTTAACAAATAACTTATATGAAATTTTAATGTGACATGCTGTTGCCAGAGTGCTGCAATGGGCTAAAATTGAAGTTAGTAAAAAGTTGCGGGAAGGGGGGTCACGTGATGGCAGCCTGAGCGGTAGTCGCACTCTCCCGGAGCTCTGCCGATCGACCACTTATTTATTTGTTTTAACAGCGGACCTAGGGCTAATAATCCATTTGATTTAGTCGGGTGAGGTCTTCTTCACATTGCAGCTGCTCATCGGGCTTCACGATGGAGAATTATGTAAAGACGCATGAAGCATTAACCTCCATAAGCGCCGAAGCAACAGGCGCAAAGGAGCAAAACAGCAGGCCGCTAGCCTGTCACAGCTCCCCATCGTTGACTCCCCGCTCACGGAGGCAAAATTTCTGGAGACCATGAAGCCCCTGCAAGCCTCCATCTCCATCTTGGCTGGGGATATTCAGGAGATTAAAAAAGCAGTCGATTCTCTTTCAAGAAGGATTGGGGATGCAGAGGTCAACATAGCCTCTATAGAAAACAGGCAAGCTGGAGCAGATTCAGAGCTTGTGATGGCAAAAAGGAGAATTAAGAAATTAGAAGATAAACTTGAGGATTTGGAGGGGCGCAGCAGAAGGAACAATTTAGTTATTATTGGCATACCTGAAAAAGAGGAAGGGAATGCCCCAATTACCTTTATGCAAAAATTCTGCTCCAAAGTCGCAGGTTCTCCCCGGGGGAGATTATATAATAGAAAGAGCACATCGAGCCTTGCGCCCTCCGCCTGTACAGGGGCAACCTCCCAGACCTCTGATTCTGAGATTTCTTAATTTTCTGGACAAACAACACGTCCTGGATAAAGTTAGAGGGACAAAGGAGCTTTTATGGGAGGGCAAGCAAATCCGGATTGTACAGGATTTGCCTCATTCTGTGAGGATCAGAAGACAAGAGTTACACCCTATAGTCTCCAAACTTATTGCAGCGTCGAAGCCATTTAAGGTGAAATATCCTGCCATATTAATGGTCTCTCATGAGGGGAAATGGTTGTCCTTCGAGTCACAGCAACAGGCACAACAGGAGCTACAGCGGATGTTACCGGATCTGTTTAAGTGAACTCTCGCCTTACTCATCTGTTTGTGATGGACTCTCTTTCACCAGTTTGTGATGGACGTACTACTTGCGATGTTCTGGACATAACCTTTTTGATCGTGGTATAGGAGTGATTTTTCCTCCCTTTTCCCCTTTTTTTTCCCCTCTGGAATGAACCGCTCGTACTGGATTTTTCCCAAAGAGACAAAGCTGGACTCCCGAATCTATAGCAGTCATTGGCCATGTTGACTCATAGCAAGACAATGTATCCGGCCCACACTCCGAGCACCAGAAGAAATAATACAAAAGGAAAAGGAAGAAGAATAAGGAGAGAGAATGAAAACAGTGGAAGCTAAGAACGAAAGAAGACAATGAGGGGTGCCCCCCTTTTTTTTAACTTAACCTACTGTAGTGATGAATATTCATGGATGACCATGGGGTCCACATATTGTAATCTGGTCTGCTGTGGGACAGTTTCCCATGGAGCGGGGTAGGGGGGCTCCGGGTGGGGCGTGGGTGATAATCAGCTCTGGGCTGTGTGGATGTATATCATGTGGCAGATTAGTTTCAGGAGTGCAGTTCTTGGGAACTGGGGTCAAGTATTAAGAGGGCGGGTGGAATTTAGGAAGGCTTATTATAAGGGAGGGGGAGAGGGAGGGTTGGTTGGGGGAGCTAAATGGAGGGGAAGGGTGATGGGGAAAATCCATGCATTAGGGTATAAAAATAGGTGGGTCTCGCTTAGTTTTTTGGGTGCTTGTACTGTTCAGGCGGTTGTTCACATTGTAATACCCCATACTACTTCTCAGATAGGTCTTTATTATAATTTTTGCTAGCTCTATGACTTTACCGTATAAATTTGTCAGCTGGAACATCAGAGGAGCCAAGGATAGGGTCAAGAGGCAGGTGGTCTTAAAACACCTCTTTCACCTTGGGGCGCAAATTGCGTTCCTTCAAGAAACCCATTTAAAAATAGCTGATCTGCACTATTTTAAAAGAATGTGGGTAGCTCAAGTCTTTGGTGCCGGGGCTTCATCTAAGAGAGCTGGGGTGGCCATCCTAATTGCAAGAGGGGTAGCTTTTAAATTGGTACACGAATGTTGGGATCCGGAAGGGCGTTTTGTGCTTGTGCAAGCCATCTTAGCATCTCAACCGGTGGTTTTGGGCTCGATCTATGGTCCTAATTGTGAATCACCTTCATTTTTCAAGGATCTTTCTCACAAAATGGACCTAGATGCTCATAATATCACCATTCTTGGAGGAGATTGGAACTTGGTACTTCAAAATGATTTGGATAGGTCTTATAATAGGCGTAGGGGCCTTTCCCCAACTCAAAGAGCCCTGAAAGACTTCATCAATAAATCAGCCTTAGTCGATATCTGGCATCTATTCTACCCTGAAAGGAGACAGTACTCTTTTTACTCTCCAGTACATCATTCTCATTCAAGAATAGATTATATTTTAGTTAGCTCATCTGCGGTCCCCAATATGACTCAGGCAGAGATCTCGGTAAGGGTAATTTCAGATCATGCTCCGGTCAGTGTAACGTGTAGGCCCTTTCCAGAGATTCGTAGATCTACACAATGGAGATTAAATACCCAATTTATAAAAGAAGAATCTTCACTAAGGAGCATCAGGGACTTTATTGTACACTTCCTGGTGGACAATAAAGACTCCATAATTCAAAAGACCTGATATGGGCTGCCTTAAAATGCTCATTAAGAGGAATTAATAAAGATGGCGTCTAGGAGGAAAGCGGGAGCAGAGGATAGGTTGAGTTCTGTGTTATCTTCTATTCAAAATATGGAACACAGTTTATCCCGTACCTCAACTGAGTCAGAGTGGGTTAAGTTACAACAATTGCAGGCCCAATATTCGGATATAGTCTTTCAACAAGCAGAACTTGCTCTCTCTCTCGAGCTAAGTTGCAATATTTAGATATAGGGGAAAAAGCTAGTAAACTCCTAGCATGGCGCGTAAAACAAATAGACTCAGCTCAACATATAGTGAGTGTTCGAGTAGGTCAAGGGGATCGGATTTGTACAGACCCGAGAGAAATTTCAAAATTATTTGGGGAATACTTCCAGAAATTATATGCACAGGAACCCGATTCTAGACCTTCTGATTCTGAAGTTGCAGCATACTTAAATAGAGCGAACTTGCCAAAATTATCAGAGACCGAGTCCAAAATCTTAGAGGCACCAATTGTAATCTCTGAGATACACCAGGTTATCAACAGTTGCCCTCTGATAAATCTCCAGGCCCCGACGGCTTCCCAGTAATTTTATAAAGCCTTTCTCCAGATATCTCACCAATTTTACTGGACACTTTTAAGTTCTGGTCCAAATCTGGTATTTCTGACCTGGGCTTCCTGGAGCCACAATTTCCTAATTCTAAAACGGGTAAGGATCCTCTAGTTTAGACAGCTACCGGCCAATATCTCTTCTTAATACCGATATTAAAATACTACTAAAATTTTGGCTAATAGATTGTCTAAAGTGATGGATCAGCTTGTGTGCAGGGAACAAGTGGGCTTCATGAAAGGGAGATTATCCCATGACCATATGAGAAAACTTATGCATCTTATTGCAGCAGCTAAAGACTCCAAAACCCCTGCTGCACTTCTATCACTCGATGCCGAAAAGGCCTTCGATCGAGTATCTTGGCCTTTCTTATTTGCCACTCTCTCGGCTTTTGGTATACCTCCAAAATTTTTAAGTTGGATTAGAATTTTATGTTCTTGTCCATCGGCGATGGTGAAATGTAATGGGTTGTTGTCACCAGCCTTCAAGTTGGAGCGTGGTACTAGACAGGGCTGCCCTTTGTCCCCTTTATTATTTAACCTGTATTTAGAGCCATTGTTGCGTAGGCTTATGAAGAATTCTCTTATCAAAGGCATACAAATAGGGGAATCTAGTTATGTATGTTCGGCATATGCAGATGACGTGCTATTACATATAGAGAACCCAGGGACTTGATTCCACCTATCCTAAAAAGATTAATAGTTTCTCCAGAGTTTCTTCATACAAATTGAACTGTGCTAAAACCAAAGTCTTCCTTTAAATTACCTCACGAGGAGAGCAGACTTGCAGGACTTGGGTGTAGCATGGAAACCAAATCCATTACATACTTAGGTATAAACATCAATGCAATTTCACTCAAATGCTCAGGGACAATCTAGGCACCATAGTGCAAGAGATTTCGGAAGATTTTAAGAGATGGAGCACAGTTTCCTTATCCTTATGGGACAGGTTGAATCTTATAAAGATGATGGCCCTCCCAAGTTCTTTATCCTTTAGACATGCTAGGAGTTTACCTGCCAAGAATTGGTTTATTAAGCTACAGAAGATATTCAATTCTTTTTGTGGCAAAGGCAAAACAACCCGTCGATCATATTTTAAACTCACGACTCCCAAACTTAAAGGTGGTTTAGTCGCCCCTTCCCTTTTTATGTATTACCTGGCCCAACATGTCAGTAAATTGGCTTTATGGAATAGGGATCAGACTAGGGTAACTTATACACCTCTCTGGTTGGATATTGAACAGGGCCTGGCAATGAGGGCTAAATGTTCCTTATACGCATTGCTGTTTGTCCCTTTGGCCAGTTTGCCCAAGTCTCTCAAAAATAACCCTATGGGATGGTCTTTCAGGGCTTATCACCAGTTACAACGTTATTTTGGCGCTCACTGGTGGTTATGTGGCTCCCAACCTATTGTAGATAATCCACAAATTAAAATTGATGGCTCTTCTATACCTGTAGCTTTTTGGCCTCAGATAAGCAAACTGACTGTAGCTGATTTTTGGGATCAGGATAGACGGTATGCATTTGAGGTCCTGAAGAAAAACTTGGGCCTCACGGTTCTGGATTTCTATAAATGGCTTCAGCTTAGTAAGGCTTTAACCCAGGTCTTCTCTTCGGCTTTCTTGGCTGATAAGGGAAGTGCAAATGTTCACACTCTCTTAAAGACAGCGAAGCAACCACATGCAGTAGCCAAGGTTCGCAGACTTCTCCAAGAATGGGATCACAGACTCCCTTCCGGTATATGTTATTACTGGGTGGAGGTCTTGAATATAAGTGCCTCCTCGAAAGTCTGGAAAGCACTTTGGAGGACAGCGTATAGGTATATTAAGCAAGACAGGTTAAGATTGATACATTTCAACATTATGCATCACTTGTACTTGACTCCTACCCATCTATTTAGAAGGGTGTGTAGCTTAGCCTCTTTGTGGGAAGTGTAAAGGAAGATGGAACTTTATACCATTTATTATGGCTTTGCCTGAAATTCAAAGTCTCAGGAGTACTGTGGGTACCCTGCTTGGCTATCCTTGGCTCACTTAGAATGGACACTCCGAGATTTGTTTACTAGGTGCTTTCCTGTGACCACTCCTAAAGCCTGGAGAGCACGTGTCTCTTTAGTTTCGGCTGTACAAGCTGTTAATCCTAAGACATTGGGCGTCGGACAAGGTCCCAACTTTGTGGAGTGGCACAGGGAATGTGCTTTGGCTATACAACTTGAAAACACATAGCAGGTATGGAGGTAACGAGAGTACTTTGTATCCATATGGGGTTCGTTGGAGCATTTTCTGATGACCTGGAGTCCGTCAAACTAAAAGTTTTGGATCTTCAAGCAAGCACCTTTTACATACTATTAACCTGTACCTGACCTCTTATATATCACAGTGGGGGGTGGGAGGGTTATGGGCCTTGGGGTATTCATTGTATGTTGTTGCTATTCCCGTAGAAAGTGTGATGCCTACAATCTTTATGTTAGAATTAAGATTTCGTGCTTTCTGTGTAACACCGATATAACTGTGTTTTTGTAATAGTTGTTGTTTAAAGGGTAATAAAAATTTCAATTACAAAAAAAAAAAAAAGTTGCGGGAAATTTTTTTGCAGTCCTGATTTGGCAGTCTCAAAGCCAATGTAGTCCTTGGTTCCTGTATCAGTCCAGACCCTGAACAAAGTTGGAAAAGGTAGACTGTATTTAATTCCAGTTTCCCTTAATCTTCTCTTGATCAGAATAAATCTATCACTGTTTTTATGAGTTCTGGAGGGGGGTCATTGAATGGTTTAATTTTAAATCCCTCATATTCAAATGTGTGTTTGTCTCTAAGAGAATTCTGGATGAAACTGTTGTGTTGGAAGTTCATAAGTTTGAAAACAAAGGATCTTGGATGCTCTCCAGGACCAGGTCTGGGCTTTAGAGATATGTGAGTCCTTTTGATTATAAAGTTAGAGCTGTCTGGTTGAAGTCCAACTAATTTTAGAAGCATTTTGTTTGTAAAAGCAACAAGTTCATTTAGTTCAATGCATTCTCTCAGGCCAAGTACCTGTAGATTATTCCTACTATCCTTACACTCAAGATCCTCAAGTTTAGTTTCAAGATTGCTCACTTTTTTTTAGAACAGCTCAGTATCTCACTGCTACCTTTTTCCGCTGTATCCTCAGTACTACAGATTCTTGCCTCAGTATTACTGATTTCAGCTTTATGGCTAATAACTTTCTGCCTTGTTTCTTTTAGTGAAAATACAATATCGTTAATTGCTGTTTCAATATTATTGATTTTGTTGGTCAAAATGTTAAAATGATCCACAGTCAAATGTCCACCATTTGGATTATTAGATTATACATTGCTCTTTGAAAGAGGCCTCGTAGGCATTTTTTTCCCCAAAAATTGGGCTCCTGAAGAAGGATTTATTTTCCTGCTTCGTCTATATCCATTTTGAAGCTAGTATGTTGAGGAATAGCAGTAACATTTTAATTGATTGTGACTAGGTCTGTTCTAAAACTGTGGAGATGGACTTGAGCTAAGCAGCTGTCCCAATGTGTGACAGTTACAGTTTACTTACAGTCTCTCTGGCGAAAGACCGTACAGAGATCGCATGGACTTTGACAGAAAAAAACAAAGTTACAGACACATTTGGCAGCAGTGCTACTTTCCAGTAGTTCAGTATTTCAAAGACATAAATGGCTGAAATCAATATTTTACTACATAAAACCATTGGCCATTAGAAGGGAGGGGTGACAGTGCAGAGCTCAACAAAGTGTAGCCATGGTCCTTGGCTCAATTTTCGAGTCTCTCAAGGGCTCCTCTTAGACAGATCACTTTCCAAAGCTGATTCCCAAGATAACTGACAGCAGGGTGCAGCAGAAAGCTGTAGGGACCCTGAGTGAGTTACAGACCCAGTTATTTTCTTATTTTTCTGTTGTGTTTGTTTTTCTTTTTGTTACCTTGCAGTTCCTGGCACCATAGCTTATCATAGACCCATTACTTTTAGGAGATGTAAGACCTGCAGGATAATGCTGAGATCATCTCCCTTAGGATCTTATTGCTCTACTTGTATAATGCAGTGTAACATGTCTATCTCTGTTCCCCTCAGCCAGAATCCCAAGCTGGGGGGGGGGGGTTCACCTGAGTTACCAACTGGCAGTAACATTGGTAACATTGGTGTTACAGAGCTCTATAAAGACCAATGTCCATTTGGCTCACTTAAATTTTTGATTTAATATCCCACTATATTACTACTCCCCCAAAAAATATCCAAGGATTTTTTGAAGGATGTCATATTCTGACTAGCCACTACTTCAATTGGTAGATCATTCCAAACTCTTGCCACCGTATTTGAGAACCAAAACAAATGCAACTTTGTCCTACAGCTATCCACCCTCAACTGTAAAGGGTGGGCACAAGTGTTATATGACTGAACCCTAAGATGTAGGTTCAATTGCTCCCATAGCTGATAATCTGATAATGCCCGGAAAACTAGGCACATATCCCCTCTCATTCTATGATATTCCAGGGGATATAAATCCAGCTTCTTCAACCTGTCCTCGTCTGTCATCTCCTTAACTTCAGATATTTTTCTAGTAGCCCTTCGCTGCGCCATCTCCAGGGCTCTAATATCCCCTTTATGGCCAGGTGCTCAAAACTGCACACAATATTCTGTATGTGGCCTTACAAAAGAGGTATACAAAGGGAGCAGTACCTCTCTCTTCCTGCTTTTAATATGTCTATGTTTGCATCCCAAAATTTTGTTTGTCTTCTTAACCACCAAATTGCACTGTGTGTGGAACTTGAGATTATTGGTGACCCTAATACCCAAGTCCATTTCCTCATGTACCACTTTAAGAATATTACCACCCAAACTATAGTTTATTTCTGGGTTATTTTTACCAACGTGCATAACTGTACACTTTTCCACATTAAAGGTAGCCCCATTTTCCTTTGCCCATAAATCCAATTCTCCAAGTGCTAACTGTAAATTTGAAGCATCAGATGTATTATTAACTGGACCAAGGCAGGACCAAGTTGCGCAAATCTTTTTTGCTGTTCCTCAGTGAGTTGCTAGGCTGTGATGTTCCTCTGGACATCCTTAACAATACACCTGAACCCAAGGCAGGTCCCTCAGGTCGGGGGGGGGCATTCAGGCATGTTCAGGAACATCAGTGCAGAACAATGATGCTCACCTGGTTTGGCAGACAGCCCCTGACCTTGATGCTGCTGAGGGTCAAGAAGAGGATATAGGGGGCAGAGAGTAAAATCCTGACCTGTCTGTACTATTTGATGAGGAGAAAGATCCCTCCAAGAAGAAGGAGGGGGAGTGGATGGAGCCTTTGAAAAAATATTCTGATCCCTCCCCTCTTTGATACAAAGTCACTTTCCTATCTTATAACGGAAACTTGTCAGACATTGCAGCTGAAGGAGGTACAAGTCATGGAGTCCACAGACGTAAATCCAATTCTCCTCAACACCGAAGTGTTTTCCCAACTTCACGTACTGTGACCAGATCATTGAACAGGAATGGGCTGACTCAGATAAGCGCAGGCATCTCTGTAAACCGAGGGTAAGATGTTATCCCTTTTTGTAGGAGAACTCTCAGTAGTGGGAGGTTTCCTCATTGGCAGACAAGGCCATGCACAATTCTGTTAAACACATGACCATTCCTATTGAGGGCTCCTTGGCCCTAATCAGTACCCACAATAAGAGGGTGGATGCCTTATGCAGATGAGCTTTTGTCTTGAATGGAGAAAATCTTTGGACCTTATATGCATCCTTTATTATTTCCACAACCTTGAACTCATGGGTTATGGCTCTGGGTGGTGTCATTCCCCACCCAGTTCGGAAAGGGTGAACATTTTACAGCTGATATCCATGGCATCCTCCTTTCTGGGTGATGCCATAGGAGGCAGTTTATGGATGTCAGTCCTTTGTGTGTATCACATTGTTGCAGTCATGCGGGGTGTTTAGCTCAGGCACTGGGTCACAGATCAGGCATCAAAAGTGAGGCTGTTTAACCTGCCTTTTAAAGGTGGATTGCTGTTCAGTTCAGGACTGGACAACATTCTGAAGGATGTCCAAGATAAGTAGGGGCAACTCCCAGGGTTGAAACAGCAACAAAAAAACTCCATGTCCGTGGGTGAGGAGGTGCATGACAGCATAGCATATTTTATCTCCCACTGTTGGCGGGGCTTGGTGGCGGTTATACCAACCATCCATGCTCTGCCTCCCCCACTGCTGTTGGGGAGCATGTTGCACAGCAGTGGAAGCTGGTGTTTTACCTTTTTATGTTGTTTTTCTGTTGCTTTATCTCCCCAGCACCCCACCCTTGAGGATGCCGACACAAAGGATGTAAGTCCAGGCTGTAGATGTGCTGGCGCACATCTCAGCCAACTGCCTAAGGGTGTCCTCCCCTCCCCATACCATGAATCCCATGCCACTGCCAGTGCATCCAAAGGTGGTGGTAGTGGCCTGATATGACAGCCTTGCCCTCCTTGGAGGAGGAAAGCATCCTAAAAAAACTTCCTCCCTTTGGTGGGCCCCTGACAACCCAGGTTTGTTCCCAAACCTGGGTTGCAGGTGTTGTGATGGTAGTGCTACCACCATGCAGATGGGCCAGCCTGGACAGCATCAGTCCTGAGGTGGTTTTCTTTCTTTTTGGAATTTCAGATGCCAGTGAAATAAGGGAGCCTTTTCCAGTTTCTAGGACAACAATAACAGAGATCCTTTGTCCACAGACATAATGGGGGCACAGGACAATGAGGAGATAACTCACAATGAAGGTACATGGTCCCATTTCTACCTCCCTTCTTTTGGTGGAAGACTTAATTTTTACCAGAGATGGGCCCAAATGACATCAGATGTATGTGTGTACTGGAAGTCTTGACTCTGGGATACACAATGGAGTTTGCAGCAGTACTCACAAGAGGTCATTTCCTGCAATCCCCTGTGCCCCAAATCCCACTGAAGAGACAGACAGTAGTGCAGACCTTGGATCACTTTTTACGGATTGGGGCAATTGTTCTAGTGCCCTTCAACAAGGAGGGTCTGGGATTCTATTCTATTTACTTTGTGGTTTCCAAGAAGTCAGGGGTTTCCAGACAATTCTGGACCTGAAGCACATAAACAGATTTGTTTGCCACACAACCTTCAAGATGAAATCCTTATGATCAGTCATCTAGGCTGTACAACCAGGGGACTATCTGGCATCCATAGATGTGAAGGATGCCTACCTCCAGCCCATTCCCCAGTTGCACCAGATGTTACTGAGGTTCGTGATTCAGGGATGACATTTCCAGTGCCAAATGCCTCCCTTTGAGCTGGCGACAGCACCACAGGTATTCTCCAAGGTCTGGATAGCTCTGATAGCATAACTGAGACAGGAGGGACACCATGTGTACCTCTGCCTGAACGACCTGCTCATCTGAGCATCATCAGCTTAGATGGCGCAGAGGTTGGTGTCACAGACCCTGGGGGTGCTGAAGTCATATGGTTGGGTTATCAATTGGGAGAAGAGCCCTTTAACCCTGTCCCAGAGGTTTGAACACTTGGGCACAGTGATCAGGATGGATGAGGGAATGAGTTTTCTCTCTTCATCCAGGTCGGAGACACTGAGGTGAGAGGTACAGTGCCTGAGCAGCCAGATGTCGGTCTTGGCTCACAAGCTTCTCCTGATTCTGGGGCTGATGATTGCAGTGATAGAACTAGTTCTGTTTGCCTGCTTACATATACGACCCCTCCAGAACAGATGCTGGATGCCTGGAATCTGGCTTCGGAAGACTACCAAGCCCAGATTGCAATTCCTCAGCTAGTCTGACAATCTCTGATTTGGTGGGAGAGGTTCAAGAACCTCAGCAGAGGGTCTCTCCTAGAAGCACCACTGGATCTGATATTGACAACCTGTGCTAGTCTCTTCAGCTGCAATGCAGTCCTGGATCATGTTCTGGTCCAGGGTATTACTTACTTGGTATGAAAGAACAGAAGAAGGCCAGAGCCCATCGAGGCTGTTCCCCACACTATGTGGGACATTATTTATCTATTATCCCTCAACCAAACATCTAATTTGTTTTTAAAGACAGTGGCACTAGTTGCCTCTACCAATTCTTGTGGCAAGGTGTTCCATACAATGGATGCTCTTATTGGAAAAAAGTTTCCCCTTTTGCTGGTTTTATAAGTTTTTACTTCAAGCTGTTTATTATGCAGTCTCAGAACATGTCTCCTTTTGGAGAGTGTTAGACCACATTTTTCCATTAGATCTGGTAAATTTATTAAATTAAAAACCATAAGCATATCACCTCTTAATCTTCTAGTCTGACAACAGAAGAGACCAGTAGCTTTTAATCTGTTTTGATAATCCAACTTTGTTAATCTTGGAATCATTCTAGTTACTCACCTTTGAACTTGTTCAAGAATTGCTATGTCTTTTTTTTGGTTTGGATTCCAGAAAGGGGAGCCATAGTCTAGATATGGTCTAATGTATGCCCTATACAATGGAATAAGGCATTGTTTAGTGCGATTAACAAAAGTGCATTTTAGTTGCCTCAAAAGTCTGTTGGTCATGCAAGCAGTTCTAACACAGTGATCATTTGATGTAAGTTTATTAACATATATCCCTAAATCTTTTTCACAATTTGATGAGTGAAGTGGTAGTCCATTTATATAATATATCATTTTTGGATTATTTACGCTGAAATGCACTACTAAACATTTGTCTTGATTAAACTGCATATGATTTTCATTTGCCCAAAGTGTTAATTTTTCCAAATCCTTCTTTAATGCAGAAATATTTTCTTGTTTATTAACCTTGCCCCCCAATTTAGTATTGTCTGCAAATTTAACCATGAAGTTATTTGGCCCTGTTTATAAATCACTGATAAAGAGATAAAACAATGTTGGTCCCAAGACCAACCCCTGTGGTACACCACTTGTCACACTACCCGAATCAGACAAGATATCATTAATTCTGACTCTCTGAGAATGATTTGTCAACCAGTTTAAAGTCCAGTTGACAATATCAGGTGACAAACCTAGATTGTGCATTTTAGTAATGAGTTTTTCATGTGAGACTTTATCGAAAGCTCTACTAAAGTCCAAAAGAATTACATCAGTAGGGATACCCACATCTAGTAGAGTACTTGTATTATTATAAAAAGATATCAGATTGGTCGTGCAGGAATACTTGGGAATAAACCCATGCTGATTTTAATCATAAATTCCTAATTTTTTACAATCTTGATCTATTAGAGACTTCACTACTCATTACTCGTTCCATTAATTTACCAGCCACTGAGGTCAGGCTAACTGGACAATAATTTTGCACAAAACCTCTATTGCCTTTTTTAAATATGCGAGTAACTATTGCTGAACGCTAGTCATTTGGTACAATGCTTTCTTGTAAAGATTTGTTGAAGATAATTGACAATGGTATAGAAATATTTATAGAGGTTTCGACCAGAAACCATGGATGAATACCGTCTGGGCCTGGACTAGTATTTTTTTTTTAGTTTTTGGATAGCCTGTATAATGTCAGTTGGATAGAACCTATGATAATCTATGTGGTAAACTTTAAATGTACTAATAGGTGATTTTTGAGAGGAGACAGAACAAAAGTACTTATTAAAGAGATTCAAGGTTTCTATATCAGATACAGAAGAGCCATTGGTTATAATGGGACCAATGGTCCTTGATACACCTTTTTTACTATTTATATAGGAGAAAAGAAATGTGTGACAGTCTTTTGTGAGAGCTAGTTTAAATTCTAGCTTATTTTTTGCCAATTTAATAGTATTCAGAGACTTGGGAATAGACCCATTCTCCCCCATTGTTCTTAGTTTAAACAATGATTTATGATTTTAGTGATACTTTCCTCATAAGTGTACTACCCCACGACTGAGATGTAAACTGTCCCAGCAAAACAAGGAAGAACAATATGAAAATGATTCCCAGTGGGTAATACAGGGTATATCCTGCTTAAAACACCACTTTCTCAGCCATTCATTTAGGGCTTTGATTTTCTGTGTCATAGTAGATGTTGCTCTCGGGACAGGTAGAATTTCAGATATACATACACAGCATCCCCTATCAAGTAACAGGTTACATAACGCCACATAGTCCTGTTGTAACTGATTAAATGGGGTGTTGTTTATAGCATTAACACTGGCATGTATGATAACCAGTGGATTTTCCCCCACATTTTGTATTTTAGGCATCATGGAGGCAATGTCAGATACCCTGGCCCAACGGAAGCTAGAACAAGTGCGGTTGCTCTTATCACTATTGCATACCGCCCTGTCAACGTGCTTAATGATTGAATCTCCCAGGACTAACACTTGCTTTGAGACAGTAGGGGTACAAGAATCAGAAACAGGTGATTGTTTAACACACTCTGGAGCGATAACTTAATAGGTATTGATTTGGTAGCTTGAGACTTACTAGGA
The DNA here is from genome assembly GCA_016271365.2 of Neoceratodus forsteri. Lineage (NCBI taxonomy): Eukaryota > Metazoa > Chordata > Ceratodontiformes > Ceratodontidae > Neoceratodus > Neoceratodus forsteri. Next base: position 647,928,535 of record CM028131.1, read on the forward strand.
CAAATATTCATGGGCATTAACTCCTGATTGAAAAGTGTTTTTAAACCATTATTATCAACAGAGGGTGATGCACAGGATAAATCATGTAGCACTTCATTATTTGATACAGTCACTTGCTCAAACCTATTACGAGTTTCAATAGGGGGACTATTGTGTATTTCACCACCCCTCCTTTTTTTAAGAGGCTTTGTGACAATGGTCCAGTCATCGCTATCATGAGAAGAGGGTGGATAATCATCCACCTTATAAGAGGGGGCGGAGGCAACAGGTATACTAGTACTAGTGATTACAATTGTCTCCTCCTCAGGAGGTATAGAAATGCTACCTAAACGTGAAGAAAATTGTTCATTAGAATGAAGTTGTTCATCCATAAGATCAATGTAACTTTCCAATTCCCTAATATCAACAGAAACTGGTTTAATATTAAGCAGAAACGCTATCTCTGCTTCAAGAGTAGTAATCAGATGGGGACTTCCAGTGACGTCATGGCAGAGCTAACAGCCTGAGAGATGAGCTCCCCTCCCGCTAGAGCTGCAAATATTCTTAAACGATAGAAAAACGACAACTAAAACCTCAAAATGCCGCCCGGAGGTATTAAACAAGATAAAGGAGACAAAGAGCGTATTAAAGGAGTAGCTAAGAGGACGGAGGGGGCTGGATTGCTGGAGAACCGACAGGCCTGAAGCAGCAGCTCCTCGATTACAAGCCAACGTGGTTCTGGCTATGATACGGAGGGTGAAACGGAGACCTTGTCTCGCTCCCGCTTTGAACAACTGCTGCAAGAAATTCAAGACTCCAGGTCAGAGAATAAAAGGGAGTTTTTGAAATTGAATGAGAAGTTGAGTAAAATGGAACAGCATATAAAGTGGGCAGAGGAGAGAATCGCACAAGTCGAGACAGCCGGAGATACTCTTGCACAGGCAGTGGGCTCCTTAGTACATCACACCCTAGCTCTGCAAGCGAAATGTACTAATCTGGAAGCAAGATCCAGGAGGGATAACCTACGGCTGTACGGGCTGGCTGAGGGTGCGGAGATTCAACCAATGGCACTGTTTATTGAAGACCTGCTAAGGGATGTGCTGGAGCTACCGGGGGATTACCAGATGAGAGTGGAGAGAGCACATAGATCTCTGATTCCAAAACCTACGGAACCATCCGCTAGACACCGTTCTATCATAATTAAGTTTGCAAGCTATCATGTGAAGGAGGATATACTCAAAAGGGCATGGCAAAGGAAGGAACTTAAGTATTTGGTCTCTCGCCTTACATTAGACCAGGATTACCCCCTAGAAATTCAATGGGCCAGACAATGATGGGTGCCTTACTTTAAGTTGTGCAGAGAGCTTCAGCTTAATTTTCAAACACCCTTTCCAGAGAAATTCAGAATTTTTTGGGTGGATGGCCCGAAAGTATATAATAAGGTGGAAGAGTTAAACAAGACACTGAGGGAAAAAGGAATCCAAATACCCCACCAAGAGCAGGAGCGCACTAAACGAAAGCAGATGGAACCATTGGAGTGGCACTCAGTTGTAGGAGGGAAGAGGAAGGCTGGGACATCTCTGGAGGTGGCGTGGTGACTGCTGGAGAAACTGATTGGAGGAAAACTTCTAAACAGAGGGAACCTGGTCTGCACGGATTCACCAATGGCTTCAGAAGGCTGAAACATAAGTATAGACAGGATTTTGTATTCTGTGAGTCGACTGTGCTCTCTTTTTGAGGGAAATAACGTGATGGAGTCACCAGAAGTTATGGGAACCAAACTGTATGCGAGGCCTATATGGGTCTCGAGTATGGCGGGTGGGCCTACGGAAATAATTACAGGACGATGGACTTGAGGCTGAACTGATAAACACTAAGCTAGAATTTCTCTGTATGTTCATTTGGGCCCCATTTTAAATATTATTAGATGTCTTAGACACTATCAGGTATTTCAAGCACTAGAGGCTCTTAAAGGCCCCGGAGCTTCCAGGTCATAGCAACTCGGGCCTGATGGGTTTGGGGGTTGAAAATGGGGTTTTCATATGATTTCAGAGGGAACATATATAAGAGGCTTTTGCCGTGATCAGATATGAGTATCAACTGGGGGTGCGGTTCGTGGGGGGGGAGGTCTAAGATTTTGCTTGGTCAGAGGACACAGCCGGGACGCTCAATTTAACAACAAACAGGGGCCTAGATAGTTTACTAAACCCCAGAGGGGGGCTTCATTCATTTGGGGCATTTTAATCCCCCTCTCCTCTCCATTCCTCAATGGAAAGTCTTGGGAAGGGAGAAAAGAGATCTGCTTTATCAGATTCCCTACCTTGGAAGCCAAATATAATATGTAAAATAGTTATATTTTGTGCTCTGTTGGCACTGGTTCTTCGGTTTTTGGAGGGTCTTACTGAAAGGGAATATGTTCATGGTATGAAATGGCTGGCTGGGGGACGGGCTATAATGAAACAAGTTCTGAAGGTAATAAGAAAATACAGCAATGGGTAAGGATAGGATATTTTGTTCTTACAATGTCCACGGGTTGTCTCGACCAGTGAAGAGGGCAAAAGTGCTCAGCTTTTTGAAGAAAAAGGCTGTAGATTTTATATTTTTACAGGAAACTCATTTGTCTCCACAGGAACACGTGAAGTTGGGTTCCATGGGATTTTGTTCTAGTGCCACTGCTTCATAGAAGAACGGACATAAGAGGGGGGTTGCAATTCTGATCCCCAAAGGTACCCCGTATGTAAAGACGAGGGAGCTGGTGAACAGGGAAGGGAGATTTGTACTTATGAGGGGCACTTTCCTAGGTAAGCCTTACTGACCTTAGCCTCGGTGTATTTTCCCCCTGGCTCGCAGATAGCAACATATTTAAACTTCTTGACCATTCTACAGGAGTGGGCACAGGGGGAGGTAGTTTGGGGAGGGGACTTAAACTTAATTTTCAACCCGGCACTAGACTCTACTTCACAAATACAAAAGAAAGAGCAAGGCATAGCCAAAAAAGTGAAAAGGCTGGTAACTGAATTGGGGTATGTGGACATATGGTGCCATCTAGAGGGGAAAAAGAAGGAATACACTTTTAATTCAAAGGTACACCAAATATATACAAGACTAGATTACTTCATGGTTCCCAAGGAAATGGTTGGCTGGGTTAGGGGAATCTCGGTGAGGGAATTCCTGCTCTCAGATCATGGCCCGTTTTTTATGACAGTTTCATTTGGAGAGTTTAGAAGATCTACCTTTTGGAGGTTGAACTTGTCATTGTTGCAGGATAAGGAGGTGGTGGAATCTATAGCCCGAACCTTGGAACAAACACAGGTGGAAAATGATCTCCCAGGGACCACCCCGGCTATGTTATGGGATACTATAAAGGCAGTTATAAGGGGAGAGTTTATAAAATGGTCAAGCAGAAGGAAAAGGGAAAGAGAGGCTAAGAAGGCTGATTTAATATCACATATTGCACAATGTGAGGCCTAGCAAAAGATTAAAACAGACAAGGACAGGACTAAATTACTGAAACAACTTAAGGCTAAATTAATGAATATTCTTGACTATGGGGTGGAGCAGAAGCTTCTGTTTCTTAAACAGAAATACTACGAAGGGGGACCCAGGTCTTTGAGATTGCTGGCAGCTAGACTCAGGGTACAGAGGAGTAAGGCCACTATACAGGCAATACAACATCCCTCGGATAACCGCTTGGCTCAGGAGACCGATTCCATAGCGGAATTGTTTAGGGCCTACTATTCCAACCTTTATAGGCTAGGTGTTCAGCCTTTGAATGCGAAGATTAAAGATTTTCTAGGGAGTCTGGATCTCCCCTCGGTCTCTGAGGAGCAGGTAACTTGGTTGAACAGACAGATCGAAGATGGGGAGGTGCTGGGGGCTATTAGGAACCTCAAGACCCTCAAGTGCCCAGGGACTGATGGATTGCCTGGGGAGTTTTATAAACAGTTTGGTGGGAAGGTCACCCCGTTGTTGGGTAAATTATTCCGATTCCTACAAGGAGAAGAGAGTGAGATCCCCCCCTCCTGGTCTCAGGCAATAATCTCAGTGATACCCAAACCCAGCAAAGACCCTGTATTATGCTCCTTCTCCTACCGTCCCATTTCAATTTTAAATATTGACTACAAATTAATGACCTCGATCGTGACTAAGAGACTACAAACTCTGGTACCCCAGATAATTGCCCTCAACCAAACAGGTTTTATTCTGGGCCATCAGGCCCAGGATAATTTGAGGAAAACATCCCTTCTAATTGACCATATAGTTGGCTCCAAAAAATCGGCCTTATTGGTTAACATTGATGCAGAAAAAGCCTTTGATAAAATATCCTGGAGGTTTTTGGAGGAGGTCCTTGCTTCATTTGGGTTGGGAAGGGCTTTTCAGACCTTGATTGCCAAGATCTACAAATCCCCCATAGCATATATCAGAGTGAATGGTCATCATACTAGGGGGTTTGGTTTGGAGAGGGGGACGAGGCAGGGTGCCCCCTGTCTCCCCTCCTCTTCGCTCTCTATATTGAGCCCTTGGCTCAGGGCATCAGGAAGGATGGGGGGATCGGGGGGTAGAACTTGCGGGTTGTCAACATAAGATATCTATTTATGCAGATGACGTTCTTCTTTATTTGGAGGATCCCGAGACATCCCTTAGAAGGGTAATGGACAGATTGGCTCTGTTTTCTGAGATGGCTGGCTATTCGCTGAACACCGCTAAAACAGAGGTCTTGAGGTTTAATTATGTCCCCACTCAGGAAATTAAGGAAGCTTACCCTATGAGATGGGATCTCACGTAAATGAAATATTTGGGGATTATTATTAGCAACACCCCTGCTCAACAAAAAACCCTGAATTTCTGTCCCATGGTGCAGCAGTTAAAAAATGATTTCAAAAGTTGGGGTTTACTCCCTCTTTCACTTCATAGTAGGGTGATGGCTGTCAAGATGAATGTCTTGCCAAGATTTTTGTATTTGTTTCAAGGCACCACCTGCTTGGTGACTAGAAAGGATTTGGAAACATGGCAGAGAATGCTAATGAATTTCATTTGGGAAAATAGGAGACCAAGGGTGTGGCATCTTACTTTATTTCTTCCAAAGGAGGAGGGGGGATTGGGGGTTCCGTGGCTTGAGGGTTATTGGGAAGCCACACATCTGACAATAGATCTGTTGTGGGGACATGCCTCATATAGGGCTATATGGAAGGAGATAGAGTTGGCTGCATGTCCCCCCCCCACCTGCAGCTCTGTTCCACCCCACAGACCTCATAATAGCACGAGAAGGGATATGTCCCACTACTCGAACAACGTGGGAGGGGTGGAGGAGGGGTACCAGGAGGGAAAGGAGAGACGGAGGTCATTGGAGATATGGCTGTTGGGCGATAGATCCCTCATTTGGCCCGGCACAATGGGATACTTGGTTTTTGGACAGAGCTCGAAGAGGGTTACAGGCACCATGGCAGTTATTAGAGGGTTGGGGATTATTATCCTTTGAGGTAGCCCAGAGAGTTTTTGGTCTCTCTCCTAGAGACAAATTGCACTACTGCCAAATTGTCAGCTTTATTAGTCAAAAACTTAAGCTGGAGCGCAGAACAGGCTTCGAGGGGACAGTGGAATATATCTTTGAGGACATTTGGAAGGGTGAACACCCCATTGGGGTTATCTCTCAACTATATAAGAGGAATATTAAACATATTAGAGTAGGCACAAGCTATATTAAAATAGCTTTGGAACAAGAAATGGCTCTATCCGTCCCTGAAGGAGTCTGGGAAAGGACTTGGGGTAACATTTGAAGGATTTCCTCCTTCCCCTCCTGGAAGGAGTTTATGTGGAAAGTAAGGGTGAGATATTTCAGGGTACCAGTGGTGGTCGCTAGACAACACAAAGGGTCCTCCCCAGAATGCTGGAGGAAATGTGGAGATGATAAAGCCACCCACAAACACATCTTCTGGTCTTGCTCAACTATCGCTCCGTTTTGGTCAATGCTGACTATTATGCTCAAACAGATCTTCCAGATTCAAAGACAACTGGGCCCGAGGAGTCTCCTATTGGGAGAACCTCCCGAGGAAATTAAGGGGAGTGATGCTAAATATTTATGGCAAATTCTAATTGTAGCAGCTCTAAAGACCATAACGAGGCGATGGTTGCAGCCCCTTCCCCCAACAAAAAAGGACTGGCTCGAAGTGGTGGGGCAGGTTCAGAGGATGGAAGAATTAACATTTAAGATCCAGAGGAGAACTGCAGTTTATGTGAATTGCTGGACCCGCTTGACCATTTGGGTAGGGTAGATTAGAGTTTTAGCCCTATTGAGAACAAGTAGACTTTATTATAATAGGGCCAGGTTTCCTTTTTCCCTCAGCTCTTACTCCTATCATTTTCTGCCTTTACTCCCAGAGGACTTAGATGGGTTGGGGAGGTGGGCCCTCACGATCTCGGGTGAAGCTGAGTGACCCGGGGGTGGGGACAGCCTGTACCTCCTAATAAGTAGCGGGCTAACGGTACAAGGTGCCTCCTGTTAGCCTCTGGGTTGGATGGGGATGGGAATTACCAGAACTTTCCCACTTTAGAAAGATATTTTATAATGTAGAGAGTTATATCGAGTTGTGAGACCCTATGTTTATTTGTACATGTATGTCTTTATACTTTTGGTTTGTTATATCTGTCTTCCTGTGAATTAAGCCATTTGCTTAAAAAAAGGAATAGTTATGGCTGCAACAACTGTAAGGATGGATGTGATAAAGTTCAGGTGGCTGAATGCAGGACGATATACTTTGTTATCTGATATAAGGTATTTGGATGCAAAAAACAATATGACTTGTAAACCAAAATGTAAGAACCAACGCAATAAATGGAGTATAAAAAAAAAAGAGTAGTAATCAGATGGCAATTAGCACATACATACTCGCTCCCATACTTTCCCTCATTATACATCAAACATTGCATACACTTATTAAGTCCTTTTTTTCAATTATTAAAGGTGTATATTTACTAAGTAGAGGATATGCTAAAATTATCTTATCCAAGTTTGTCTCATACCAGCAGTTTCAGCGTGCCCAGCGGACACAGCAGACATGCGCAAATGCGGAGTCTCTCGCGTTGCTTTCCACGCCGCTGCTCCATGCACGCTCACCCCGCTCACTACAGGGCAGGTTTTAAGCAAAAAAAACATAAGTAAGCATCCGTTCACTTCTGGTTTTGGCGTGAAGTAAAAATAACAATATTTACTTAAATTCAGCAAGATTCTGTTAGTTGAAGGTTTACAAGCCCTTAAAAGGGTAAGAGACCCACCAGGCAACAATGCTTTTAACAGAGAGATATTGTTTTGGGGTAGGAGGTATACTAGCCTATTGCTAGTCCTCCAGGTTCCCACAATGCTCTGCTATTCACTGATGAGTCAGTTACAAGCTAATGGTACCACACAGGGTTGACAAAACCAATGTTTCTCTATGATCCTTCCCTTCCTACTGCCAAACAGGAAGTTCCTGTTGACAGTCAAATCCAGTGGCTATAAAAGTAGAACTGGCTTAGGGTGGGTGGGATGGAGGGCAATTAGTAACCAAAAAGGCTAGCAACAGGAGTTGTAATTTGAGTCACCTGCTTTTATAGTGTCTAAGCCACACCCCCAATTCAGCTCTTTCTCCTCCTACTGGTTTAGCAAAGTAAGTTGATACAGTACCCTTCACAGCACAGAACACACACTCACTTTCTTTCTTTTCTTTCTTTTTTTAACCATAAATAAGACCCCTTCTACTTCTAATAAAGTATCTGTCTGCTTAATCTCAACAGACCCTGACTCCTGCTGATATACAAGTGTTAAATTAATAAGAACATGTAGCTTATTTTAATTAGCTGCTTTCTGCTCTACAAGCAAGGCTAGCAACAGGAAGTTGTAATTTGAGTCACCTGCTTTTATAGTGTCTAAGCCACACCCCCAATTAAGCTCTCTCTCATCCTACTGGTTTAGCAAAGTAAGTTGATACAGTACCCTTCACAGCACAGAATACACACTCACTTTCTTTCTTTTCTTTCTTTTTTTGCATACTGCCCTGTCAATGTGCTTAATGATTGAATCTCCCAGGACTAACACTTGTTTTGAGACAGTAGGGGGTACAAGAATACCCTTCACAGCACAGAACACACACTCACTTTCTTTCTTTTCTTTCTTTTTTAACCTTCTAATAAACTATCTGTCTGCTTAATCTCAACAGACCGTGACTCCTGCTGAGATATAAGTGTTAAATTAATAAGAAAATGTAGCTTCTTTTAGTTAGCTGCTTTCTGCTCTACAAGCAAGGCTAGCAACAGGAAGTTGTAATTTGAGTCACCTGCTTTTATAGTGTCTAAGCCACACCCCCAATTAAGCTCTCTCTCTCTCCTCCTACTGGTTTAGCAAAGTAAGTTGATACAGTACCCTTCACAGCACAGAACACACACTCACTTTCTTTCTTTTCTTTCTTTTTTTAACCCTACATAAAACCCCTTCTACTTGTAATAAAGTATCTGTCTGCTTAATCTCAACAGACCCTGACTCCTGCTGATATATAAGTGTTAAATTAATAAGACAATGTAGCTTATTTTAGTTAGTTGCTTTCTGCTCTACAAGCAAGGCTAGCAACAGGAAGTTGTAATTTGAGTCACCTGCTTTTATAGTGTCTAAGCCACACCCCTAATTAAGCTCTCTCTCCTCCTACTGGTTTAGCAAAGTAAGTTGATACAGTACCCTTCACAGCACAGACCACACACTGACTTACTTTCTTTTCTTTCTTTTTTTAACCCTAAATAAGACCCCTTCTACTTGTAATAAAGTATCTGTCTGCTTAATCTCAACAGACCCTGACTCCTGCTGAGATATAAGTGTTAAATTAATAAGAAAATGTAGCTTCTTTTAGTTAGCTGCTTTCTGCTCTACAAGCAAGGCTAGCAACAGGGTGTTTGGACTCCTCAGGAGCAAAGGCTCCATATTAACATATTGCAGATAAGGGCAGCATGCCTTGCTCGTCTTCATTTTCACAAATCGAGTGTGGTCCAAGGCAGTGAAAGTAAGGTTGGACAGCACCACCACTGTGGCATACATAAACAACCAAGGAGGCACAAGTAGCAAGGATATGCTGGCAGAAGCAACAACAGTGCTGCTGTCTGTAGAAATGAACCTTCTGACTCTCTCAGCTGTTCATCTGGCAGTGGAACTGAATATCCAGCTGACTGGCTGTGTCGAGAGACAGTCCATCCAGGGAAATGGATGTGGAACCCACAAGTGATTAGACTACTGTGCGGAAGGTTTGGTCATCCTCAGATTGACCTCTTTGCATCAATGGAAATTGCTCAGCTACTGAAGTTCTTCAGCCAGTACCGGTGTCATCAGACAGAGGCTATGGATGCTCTGTCCCAGGTGCAGGATGTCTCCAGAACCTACCTGTTCCATCTATTACTGCTCCTCCCCAAGGTACTTCAAAAGATAAAGTACTTAAGAGGAAGCTTTCTGCTAATAGCCCTAGAATTGACAAGAAGGCTGTGGTTCTCAGACATTGTGAATCTGGCTCAGCAGGCTCTGTTCTGGCTCCCACACCTTGGGGATCTTCTCTTCCATGGACCAATTCTGCATACAAACCCAGAGTTGATGCAGCTGGTAGCTTGGTTCTTTACAGAAGGAGACTGTTAAAACATGTTTTTTCCAAAAAAGTGGTGGATACCATTGTGGCCACCAGAAAAGTGACTAACCAGAAGATTATTCGTTTTCTTGCCAGAAGATTATTCGTTTTCTTGGAGTGTCTCATAGAAGCAGACCATTGTTCCAGTCTCTGGTTACCCATGGGATCTGAATCTGGTACTGAATACTTTTTGTAAGGCACCTTTTGAGCCTCTTTCATCAGTACCATTGGACATCCTGTCATACAAGGCGTGTTTCCTAATTGCAATATGCTGTGCCAGAAGGATTATTGAACTTCAGACACTGTCCCACAAAGAGCCTTACCTTATTCATAAGGGCAAGATAGTACTGAGAATGGCTGTGTCTTTTGTTCCTCATGTAACCCCCAAGCCACTTATAACAAGTTAGCACCCCCCCATTACATTTGGACACTGGTTCCCACATATAGCATACCACTTACTTTTCAAAGGTTGGTACCACCCTTGGCAATAGGATGCATACCAGTCTCATTTCTAGAAGAAGAGATGTTGGGGTACAAGAACAAAACATATGAGCCTTTTGTAAAATTACAACCCAGGTGGAGGCTGCTAAGTATACGCTAGATCTAAACTGCTGAGGGGGCCCCAGTAAATCCAACACCAGAAGCAAAAATCAGAATGTCCAGAACAGGAACTGGTATTGTGTAGTATGGCTTTATTTAGCAGATGGTGAAAACTATAGCAAGTAGTGGACCCCCATGTGTCGGTCAATGCAGGACAGGTACATTTCACAAACTCTTCCTGAATGCAGTCCTGTTCAAGAACACGCAAAAACTTCTTCCCATTTCCAAATGGTGCACATAGTGGACACCTGGCCATGCACCCGAACATTTTCCTCCCATGAGTGCACATATTGTGAAACTAAGCCACACACGCAGTACTCTTCTTCGAAAAAATTGGTGCAATTAAGTGAAACTCAGACACATGCCTAAACCTGCAGCACTGGCCTTTGCTCGGGTTAAAACTGGTGCCCTTTATGAACCAGTTAGCCCTGTCTTGTAAGCATTCAGATGGCATTCCTCCCACCCTTTGCCCCAACTGACAGTCTCTGCCATTCCTTCAGGGTTACACCATTGAAACCCCCATCCCCCACTGAAATGCTAGAGATCCCATACTTTCCATTTCTGTCACTCACTGGGGTGACCACAGTACAACTTCACTCTCCTGGGTGAACATGTTGCAGAAATGTACTCTCCTTGGTGAACTAGGGGCACTGACAGGTGTGTTCTAGCCTTATCTATGGGCACACACACCCCAGAAACAATTCCCCTAAATATGTGGAGAAGTTGTCTCCCAGGACAGTACTTATGAACTAGTTGTCCCTTCCACTGGGCATGGAACAACAAAAGGCACCTCTCCTGGGTAACATGTCAGAGCAGTCTTTCAAAAGTTATTTTCCAAGGCAACTGAAACACACAAAGGATCTTCAGAGGATTGCCCATTGAACCCACTGAGAAAAGCAGTTCCTTCTACTTCACTGGGAGTAGAAATAAGGAAGTTCTGCTGTAGAAAGGTCTCCACTAGGGCTGTGCAGAGACTGAATGTTAATTTCTGAATTCCACGAATAGTAGGGCTTCCGAATATTCGGAAGCCCTTCCTGAAAAGAGGACTATTCCGGGGGTATTTGTATTTGGCATTGTCACCACTGCACGGCACTTAAAAAAAACAAGATCTCTTCCTCAGCCCCCAAGAAAAAAGAACAGTCTTCCTGCACCCTCTAGCAGTCACCAAATCCCACCCTCCTGCCAACCCAACACCAGCAATTTGGCAGTTTTCTATCAGAAAAAAACCTTTAATGAGGACCGGCACAACCTACCATCCTCCACAGCTGGCCCCCATTTTATAAACTGCTCAGACTGCATGAAGAGTTAAAAGAATAATCCTCCCCCCATTGTCTGCAGCTCAATGTCAGCACCCTCCGTCACAGTGCTCCAATCCCCCCCGACGCAAGCACCCAATTGTCCTCATTTAAGAAAATGATCACCACCACCAGTCTGGTACAACCCTCCCTCCTCCACTATGGAGCAAGGGTGTAGGCAGGCATACTCACTGTACTCATTTGTGTACAGTTTTGTTGAGTGCCTGTCATAAATCATATGCCTTTCTATTAACATTTTGATTCTAATCTGTAGTATTTGGGTTAGAGTAGGCCACTGAGGAGTGTCTCTGTTTAAACATCTGTTGTTTAGGAGACAGATATATGTATAACCTCTTTAGAGATTAGAAGAATCTTCTGGTAACAATCTGACTTGTTTGGAAGAGGGTGCCATTTGGAAAGGATGTGTACATTTTTTAATGGGGGGTAACTGTTGGATATTATGTGTACAAAATGGGAATTTCTGGCTACACTCCTGCTATGGAGTGTCTTCTTATGAATGAAAGCGCGTGGTGCTTGCTGCTATAGTAAAACTAGCAGATCACGTGGATGTGCTAGTTTTACTGTAGTAACAAGCACAGTGCACACTTTCATTCATAAGAAGACACTCCGCAGTGGAGGAGGGAGGGTTGTACCAGACTGGCGGTGGTGATCGCTTCCTTAAAGGAGGACAATTGGGTGCTTGCGTCGAGGGAGGGAATGGAGCACTGTCACAGAGGGTGCTGAAATTGAGCTGCAGACAATGGGGGGAAGGAGGATTATTCTTTGAATTCTTCATGCTGTCTGACCAGTTTATAAAATGGGGGCTGGCTGTGGAGGCGGGTGGGTTGTGATAATCCCCATTAAAAGTTTTTTTCTGATAAATAAATGTCAAATTGCAGGTGCTGGGTGGCAGGAGGGTGGGATTTGATGGCTGCTAGAGATTGAAGGGATGATAGTACTGTTTTTTGAGGGGCTGGTGAGGACATTTGTTTGTTTTATTTAGGGTTGTGCTGATTACGAATATTCGGCTAAATAACGAATATTTGATAACCGAATACTGAATATTTGGCCGAATATTCAAAATAAGGTATTCTCACAGCCCTAGTCTCCACCACTTCACTGGAAGTAGGAAATTGTACTCCACACTAGGGTGAGAAGCTCTGGGCCCTCAACTCAGAGCCCACTGGCAGACCTTCTGCCACTCTCACCTCCACTCTCAGACTCTCACTCTGCACTAACTCAACATTCTCAGCTCCCCAGAGCAGCTGTACACAGGAAAGGGTTATGCTGCTGTGAGAGTTCAGAATGACATAATCATTCTTCTCTCATGTTAGCTGAGTAAACAATGATGTCATTGTGTAAGAAGCCCCAATGAGCTCCCTATCAGCTGCCTGCTACCTGCTTAACACTAGTACTGATAGGATTCTAGTAACCCCAGGGGACTGGGTGGTTACACTCACCGCAACCAGACCACTGGCTGTTCGCAGCCACAACACGGCCTAGTACCAGGCCATCCTTCCTATGATGCTCCCTACGGGGAGGGTTGATCAAGTCCTCCACTGTCATGTGCCAAGCACAGTCAGGTAACACCAAAGGATAGAGGCCCGCTGAAAAAACTCCAGCTGCTAGTTTACTACTGTACTATCTATGGATTTTAGTGGCTCTAAGAAGCTGCCTGAAGCATGTCCTAACAGACAGCACTGGTGACCTCTATCTAGAATTAGGACCACCAACCTGCCTTCCCCCCTTATCCTCTAGGGAAAATCTGTCTGACCTATGCTACCTACCAGGTGCCCAAACCCAAAAAACATTTTACACCAACACACCTGTACAATGAAAAAAGGTTAGACGTTGTACTACACAGTTACACAAGCCTAACAATTCTATACAAAAGAGGACTCTGATGAGTCCCAAAAAATCCTCTTCAGGTTTTCTTGTCTTCTTTCGGGGACACTTGCAAAAGAAAACACTACAATACACATTCTTGCACACAACTACAACATGTAAAGCCAAAACAGTGACCAAAACACCCTCCCACTGGATACTGCACAAGTCCAAAAAGCATTTTAAAAAGAATTTTCTACAAAAATAGACAACGTAAAAGCATTGGCAACAAATTTTTTTTTTGAGGGGGGGGGCCCTGCAATGTCCAAATCTAGGGAAGGTGTCCAGAGTGCCAATGCACTACAAATAGAGTCTCTCCTAAGCTGGAGCCTGCTGAAGCCCAGTTCTGGGACCGGCACAAGGCCTGCTAGCAGTGCAGTCCAGTTCAAGAAAGTCAGCTGGTGAATAAAGTTCCAAGGACATCCTCAACTGCAAGAAAACAGTCAAATTAAAATGAAAAAATGTCTTACCAGTTTCTTGGCAACAAAAGAATGTCAGCATCACCTCTCTGGCCCTGCAGCCTGATGGTCTTTGGCTGCTGGGTAGATGAAATCTTTGGATCAGATGCTTTTGTGACCTCCTACTGGACCTGGACTGGAAATCTTCTCCAACTGCTGGGCTGACGAACCTGGATGTTGCCACAGATGAACCTGGATGCTGCTGGAGCTGAACCTGGATGCTGCTGGAGCCGAACCTGGATCACCAGAAGAAAGGAACCTCCATCCTGGGTTGCTGCCTCTTTGGTGGCAGATTTCTGAGCTGGCATGGCTGCATTCACTTTTGGCAAACAGGTACAATTTCAGATGAATGGCACCAATTCAGGGGTAGTACCACTCAGGATGTGGGGCATAAACTGTTACCCCATCTGGTCACAACATAGGAACATTGCAGAATGTCTGTTGACCAGATTTGTCCACTACTGTCACAGAGACAATTAACAAGGTCCTGCTATGCTTCCAGAATTGCAGTCTCCATTACACACTTTAATTTGGACCCACTTGTTTACTCTAGGGTGCAGGTTGGCACAAGCTTCCTCCCACAACCAGGCATGCCTGTTTTTCTCAATATCCTCCCAGATTTAGTGAGAGAAGAAAGGATACAAAGGTCCATACTCGGCCACAACTCATCTACAAACAATTCTCTCCTCTTTGCTGCTTTTAACCAGCTCCACACCAGAAGCACAGCTTGGGGGTAGCCAGTCCTAGTTGAGCCAGCTTTTAGCACACAGTGCAGAGCAAAAGTAGTCCACCTCTGCACTCAGGGGCACAGCTCTAGAGCCTTCCTCCATACAGACATTGGGAGGCTCCATAGATGCCAATGCCAATGGCGACTCATTGGGTCCCACTGCAGCCATTGAAGCTTCTTCTTCTTCCACACATTTTGCCCAGGAGCTGGAGATTGCACCGCCCCTGAAACTGTCCACTCTTCACTGTCCTTGGAGGCATCCCAACAACATGCTTCCCCCACCTCAGACTCTGCCACGTTACTAGGGCTTGGGTCTTCCACCCAGTGATCTGCTGAACCTCCACACTCTGCAGTGTGTAACATTCAACTTCTGATGGGCCTTGCAAAGCATCGACACAGGCAGTGTCCAAGAACTCCTTTATAAACTCTGTGGGGTCTCTCTTACTGCACCCAGCTTGCTGCTGTTCTGATACGGCAGGGTCCCCTGCCAATGTCCAAGTTGGAGCTGAACAGAGGTGTTTCATTTTAGCTACCATTGAGCCACCTGACTTGCTCATCCCAAATTGTTTTCGACAGTCCGTGCAATGCGGAATTGGCAAAACATCCCTCCCTGTCTTCAGGCATACAATACACACATTAACTGGATAGTTCGACAAAGCCACCTTGGCTGGTGCTGATGAACAGTAATACAATTGCTCAAATTTAGCTAGCTCTTGTTCTTGTTGGACTACCCATGCTCTGGCATGGAGCGGGTAGTGAGAGGGTTGCTGCACCATGTTCTGCAAATTAAACACACAAGTCCCAAATTATTGCTTCTGTAATCACTCTGAGATATGGCTTTGCCATACTGGTACAGTTCGCTAATAGGCTGCCTGGCTGCTGCATTTGCATTTACATTCCACAGCACTTAGCAAAACCACTTGAAACTTTGTTTGGATTTGAAAACACTGGTCGAAAATTGCACTGCATTGTTTACATTGCTGACTACGCTCTAACAGAGTGACTGCAACTTTTCATCACACTCAGTTTAACATTGCTAAGATTCTGGCTGGATCTTTTGCATTTCAACTGATTTTCTCTAAGCACAAATTCACTTTAATGTTTTTTCAGTCCATCACATTTACTATCACTTGGACCAGAGGGATCGATTGTCTTAAAGTTCACTTTCTATGAAAACAGCACTTTCACATACACACAGTCCAAGATTTTAATGTTCACAAAACTCTTTCTCTTTCAGTACTTTTGCTGCATTTGCTCTTACAGTTCTTACACAGTTTTCCAACCTTTAGCACCACAGTCATTTGCTTTAGCTCAGAGTACTTGCAGGCAGTAGCTGGTTTCCACCGTTGATGTAATACGCCCTGTTGCTAACTCAAGGAAGGCCTCTGGGGTGAAATGCACTGGCAGTCCTACCGATCATAGCTATGATCGCCTTGATCACTCTCCAGTCAGTTGGAATATGGTTGAGCCTGGTTTTACTGCAAAAAGTTTAAAAAACTGCTGGTTCAGAAGCGCTTCTGCTGTAAGTGATTCCTCCTACTGCTGCATGAACTACCACACTGCTCACACACTGCTGGCTGCTCCTCCTCGAATGTTCCACAACTCTGAGACTCAAGCAAGGGCGGGGCTTAGGTGCACTGGGACCAATCATACAACGCCATGTAAATGAGCTCTCGCTCTCTCTCAGCTGCATTCCTGCATGGTGATCATTGAGAAAGCAAAATTTAAATAGCAAACTGTCACTTTTTTCTCAGCTGGCAGTTTCAGTGGGGTAAGCATTTTAAGGCAAGTTCACTTGGTACTTAATGCAGTTATTTATTTATTTATTAAGCATCAGTTTACAACCTTTGAGGCAGAGGCTCGTTTACAAAGGTACCTCGTCACAGAGAGGACAATACAGTGATAACAACTTGGTACAGAGAAACACTGTACAGTTTTTTTGAGGATACAGAAGGACAAATGAGATCAACAATTTTCCACATACAGGATTGGTGAAGTTAACATTGTTCAGGGAAATAACTAGAACATCAGAAAAAAACATAGGATATCAATACAGTGTGTTTTAGCGGAGTCAAGTTGAGACTCCCGCAATTTTCACTGTATACACTGGAAACTTTCTGAGCACTTAGAAAACACGGCCCTTTAAGTCCACAAATACTTTTCTCTGGAAATTTATAACTTTTAACAGTTTTGTAAGTGCTTTCTTGACAAGGCAAGGGCAATTATTGTTCAGTTCCAACAGTTCACATTTTCAAGTTTAACACACATGCAGCACATTTTTTCACTTTCCTTTTTACAGAAACTCAGGTAGCAAAAGACTTTCAGGTGGCAATTTTCTTGGCACAACATTGCTTTCTGGTAAATGATCTTCTGTGTGGGTGCACCACCACCGGACAGGAAGAGCCTAGACATACCCTCAGCATTTCCTCTTACCCCAAAATGTATTTCTTTGTATGAGCCGTCATTCTCTGTAACTCTCACCCAAATTAAATAACAACAGACGAGCCCCCATTTTTTGTAAACTCCAAGCTACTTATAACAAGTTAGCACCCCCATCCCATTAAATCTGGACACTGGTACCCACATATGGCATACCACTTACTTTTCAAAGGTTGGTACCACCCTTGGTGATAGGATGTCTACCAGGCTCCTTTCTAGAGGAAGAGGGGTTGGGGTACAAGAGCAAAACATATGAACGTTTTGTAAAAATTGCAACCCAGGTCCAGGGTGGAGGCTGCTAGGCATATGCTAGATCTAAACTGCAGAGGGGGCCCCAGTAAATCCAACACTAGAAGCAAGAAACAGAATGTCTAGAACAGGAACTGGGATTATGCAGTATGACTTTGTTTAACAGATAGTGAAAACTAAAGCAAGTAGTGGACCCCCATGGGTCGGTCAGTGCAGGACAGGTACAGTTCACAAACTCTCCTTGCATGCAATACAGTTCGAGAACACACAAAAACTTCTTCTCATTTCCAAACGGTGCACATAGTGGACACCTGGCCACGCACCCAAACATTTTCCTCCCACGAGTGCACATATTGTGAAACTAAGCCACGCACTCAGAACTCTTCTTCAAAAAGATAGGTGCAATTAAGTGAAACTCAGCCACACACCTAAACCTGCTGCACTGGCCTTTGCTCAGGTAAAAACTGGCACCCGTTATGAACCAGCTAGCCCTGCCTTGTAAGCATCCATATGACATTCCTCCCACACTTTGCCCCAACCGACAGTCTTTGCCATTCCTTCAGGGTTACACCATTGAAACCCCCAATCCCCACTGAAATGCTAGAGATCCCATACTTTCCATTTCTGTCACTCACTGGGGTAACCACAGTACAAATTCACTCAGGTCATTCAGGTGAACATGTTGCAGAAATTCACTCTCCTTGGTGAACTAGGGGCACTGACAGGTGCATTCTAGTTTTATCTATGGGCACACACCCCTCCGAAACAATTCCCCTAAATGTGTGGAGAACTTCTCTCTCAAGACAGTACTTACAAACTAGTTGTCCTTTCCACTGGGCATGGAACAATAAAAGGCACCTCTACTCGGTAGCATGTCAGAACAGTCTCTCAAAAGTTATTTTCCAAGGCAGCTGAAACACACAAAGAATCTTTAGAGGATTGCCCCTTGAACCCACTGAGAAAAGCAGTTCCTTCCACTTCACTGGGAGTAGAAATCAGGCAATCCTGCTGTCGAAAGGTCTCCACCACTTCACTGGAAATTGGAAATTGTACTCCGCACTAGGGTGAGAGGTTCTGGACCATCAACTCAGAGCCCACTGGCAGACCTCCTGCCACTTTCACCTCCACTCTCAGACTCTCACTCAGCACTATCTCAACTTTCTAAGCTCCACAGAGCAGCTGTACACAGGAAAGGGTTCTGCTGCTGCTGCGAGAGTTCTGAATGACATAATCATTCTTCTCTCAGGCTAGCTGAGTAAACAATGATATCATTGTGTAAGAAGCCCCTAATGAGCTCCCTATCAGCTGCCTGCTAGCTGCTTAGCACTAATACTGATGGGATTGTAGTAATCCCAGGGGACTGGGTAGTTACACTAAGATACCTATAGCTTTTCACGTAAATCAGGAAATCTGTTTGCTATCCTTCTGTCATAAGGTGCCAAACCAGAAAGAGTATGAGCTGCACAATTTGGACCTGTGCAGGGGAGTCGGGACGTACCTTAAAAGGACAACAGCATTCAGGAAGTTTGAAAGGCTCTTCTTTTTGCAGCAGCAAAAAAGGGTCAGAAGACTTCCAGGGCCACCTTAGCTAGGTGGGTGTGGACTAGAGGTGTTGTGAAGTTTTAATACACAGGTGAAGTTGCCAAATTTGCCTCCGTGGGCAAGTTTGTGAAATTTCCCCTGTTCATTTGGAAATTCGCCTATAGTAACTTCGCCTTTCAATTTCATACCAAAGTTTACCCCTCAGAAAAGTCCTGGTCATATAAGAGACCTTCTGATGGTCACATGTTATATTGTCAGGGCAGGAAGTATGTTGCTTTCAGTTTCTCTCAGTGTAGTGAGTGAGACAGTGTGAGCTGAGCTTGCAGCTGGCAGGAGTGGAGTGAGAGAAAGTCGCACATTTCAGAAGAGCTTTTAATACAAATTACACAGAAGGTCCACACTTCTCCAAAATATGCTATCAAACTTGTAGGGATATACCAGTATATAAATGGGTGCACTTTACCAGGACACTTGTAGTCGAGTCAAACACTCTCCTCAATCTGAAGACAGGGAAATCAAGGTTAGCACTCCAAAGCGTTTTATAAATATATTTTTTTTATTCAATCAGTATAATTTTACAAAAAACAGCAGCAGCATTCAGCAGATTTAAGCAAGTGTCAATACATAAATAGCTAGTCCATAAAGTGGCTATATTTTACAACTTAGTAAAGATTTCTATATCCTGCAGACTCCGACTACCAAGACGCTGCTGGTCATATACTCATTTATGTTTCAGCGTCCATTACTGATGCCTTCATCAGAACCTTACTATTTACTTTCTGTCTTTTTTTTTTTATTATTACATTTTTTTGATTAAAATTCCCCACCTTTCCCTGATGGAGAGTTGAGTTGATACACCTGGCTGTTGTGGTGTCCAGATCTGTGGCAAGTCTGGGACCATACTCCTGAATTGGGTGCAGTTCCTTGGGGGGGCACCCCCAAGCCATACCTACTGCTCAAACAGCAGCAGCAGTGGTGGCAGCCCCACCTGAGCCACAGGAGGATAGGAGTGTTGCCCCTTGCACCAGTCCTGCAGTGTGAGGAGGAGGGGCAGCAGCAGCAGCACCAGCAGCATGAGGCTGAAGAAGCAGTGGAGGAACCCCTGACACCCCCTGTGGTTGCAGCACCATCACCACCACCTCCTCCCCTGCAGAAGATCCCATCATTCCAGCAGCAGCAGCAGCTGGGCAATGCCACTCCTACCCCAGGTCATCCCTTATGTGGTCCCTTTTTATGAGTGACCCAAGTAACCTGAGTGTGGTCTCTTGTAATATTTGCAGCAAGTGGATCCGGCTAGGGAAGCAAGGTAGCCACCTTGACACACAGGGATGGAGGACCCACTTGTGTTATACCAACAGGTGGAGTGGGAGGAGGTCAGGCTTCAAGATGAAGGAGTAAGTGTGGGTGGGGATGGTGGCCCACTTGTGCAGGTGGTGGGTAGGCAGACCCATCATGAGACTCAGTGTGCAAGTGCCACGGTGGGGTGGCACCAGGCAGAAGAATCAACGCCCCCTGTTCCAGTTCCTCCTCCTCCTCCTCCTCACTGTCCTCTGGAGGAAGCACCACCAGCAACAGTAGCAGAGCTGGCCTCAGTGAGGCAGGAAGTGGCCAACCTCCACTGCCAGCTCACTGAGGTCCAGAAGCACATTAAACTTATTCTTGAGAAGCAGGAGAAGGTGCTGGCAGATGGAGGAGCTCCGCTGTGGTTGTGTGGGTGGAAGTGGGGCTGTGTGATTGTGAATTGATCTATGTTTTAATTTTTTTCAGTCTTTGTCCTGTTTCCTGTTAAAGACTATCCTATCCTGCTATAGTCTTGCTTTCCACGTTTTATATTTCTTATAGTCTTCATTTTCCAGTTTTATACTTCTGTGTTCCCCCTATAAAACAAAAGTACACCAAAAAAGTATAAAAATACCTCCCAAAAATTTGTCCTATCCTCTTTATAGTGTTTCGCGTATAGTCTTTCCAAGTTTTGTAGCCCTTCTTTGTTGCCCCCCAAAAAGAAAAAAAAAACACAAGAAAGTGTAAAAATAGAAAACAATTTCCTGTCCTCTTTCTCTTAATAGACTTTAGTCTATAGTCTTTATCTTTCTAAGGTTTATTGTCCTTTGCTCCACCCCCAAAAAGGGGGAAAACGTTTTAGAAATAGCAAAAATAAAATTCTATCTTAATAATCTGTGTATTGCTCCACTTTATTGTTCCTTTTCTACTGTCTTAAAACACAATTACATTTCCTAAATTCCTATCTATATATCTGGTCTAAGTTTCACATCTCTATTTGCCTGTCTCTTTCCTTAAGTTTTCTCAACTATCAGAATAAATTTTTCACATTCTGGTACATGCACACCTACCACACTACATTGTATTATGTTGTGTGTGGTAGAGTGCCTTGTTGTGTTAATCGGTTCTGAAGTGGGACAGAATCACATTTACATAACTCTTCTTTTCTCTGAAAAGTTCTCGAGTGTGTTAAACATTTGTGCAGGCTGCTACTTCATGCTGTCACACCATAGTACAAAGACTGGCTGACAAACAAAAGTTCATTGTCCTCTTGTCCTGTAAAATTCTCTTAATGTCCATAAATGAAAAGTGCTTGGAGAAGTCAAAATGTACTGTGCATGCTACTGCTGTTCATGAAATGCATAAGTGCATGAGAAAGAAAGGCTCCTTGTTGTCTTGCCCTGTAAAATTCTCCTGATGCCCAGCAATGAGAAGTGCTCAGAGAAGTCAAAAAGTACTGTGCTGCTGCTGCTCACTGATACCTAGTGTGGCTACTGACATACCAGCAAAGATTATTTTTTTGGTGGGGGGGGGGAGTTCTGTCTGGGTGTGAGACAGTGAAACCACTGTCTTTCTTTTTTCTGTATTTTCCTTTATGGTCCTCTGGCAGGGCTGGACAGCTGTACCAGCCCATCCCTTCCAGCACCAGGGCTGTTCCGAGTCTCCAAATCTTTCCTTCCTCCGACCCTGCGGGCGATCTGTGCTAGCTGGGGGGGCTTCATTAATCCCCAGTTTTTCCACCTATTTTTTCTTACTTTATTCCCAGAGCCCCCGACAAGTTTGGGCATGAGTGTGGAGGTATGTACACATGCCTTGGTCTGAGACGACTCCACTTCTCCCACCCCTTGACCTACCGCCTAGCCCCACTCCTGTGCCTGCACCATGATCAAAAGCTGGGAGAGCTAACTTCCCCAATCCAGGAGAGGAGAGCAGCCTGGCAGCCGTTCAATCCTCACCAAGCCCCCCCCCCAAAAAACCATTGTCTTTCTAAACATCTTTTGTCACTGTTTCTCTCCTTGCAGTTATTAATCAGTGTGTTCAGTGCTGCTGCTGCATGGGTTTTGACCATGTTTTCTTTTATTTTGGACATTTGCATTGCCTACAAAAGTAAGTTTTTTTTTCTTTTTAAAATATTAGGACCGTAGGCATAGGGCAGGTTAACTATTGTCTTCCCCTATGTCTCTCATTTCAGGTATTTCACATAAGCACAATAAAATAAATTGGAAATTGCACAGGGCAGCAGAGTCAGTGGGGGCCTAGAAGACTGGTTTGCATGATGATTGCACAGCAGATGATAGGAGTGTACACAAAGTACAGTGCTGGAGGACAACAAGCTGTTCAAGCTGCTGGCATGATGTATCACTGTCAGACCTGATATGAAGACAAAACACAAATTATTCAGACACTGTACTATGCTCCGGAAACATAATTAAAAAGTTAGAAAACAACTTTCTAAAAGTATGCCTACCATCATGAAAAGTGATGGTGAAGAAGAAGGAAGGAAGGAAGGAAGGAAGGAAGGAAGGAAGGAAGGAAGGAAGGAAGGAAGGAAGGAAGGAAGGAATGAATGAATTAACATGAATTGTCATGGCCACTGTGTCACTGTTCACCTGTGAAAGGAAAAGATGAGATTGAAAATTAGGTACAGGAAAAAAAATCATGTTATATACTTACCATCAGGTTATTGATGGCCATGCTGTTACTGGCACAATGGTGCCACAGCAAGTAGTGGGTGACGTGTTAATACCATCCTACTATTTTGGTTATCCTCTGTAGAACACATTTTAAAAAACTGTAAATGGTGGCCATCTTTAATGACATGAGTCATTAATTACATTAGCTGTAAAAGCACTTTTGACACTATTTGTGTAAAGTAAGAATAAATGGAACATGATGATAAATTAAGATGTCAGAAATACCGATTTTTTTTCTAAAGTATAGGATGACATTTTTGGCCAACTAATGAATACTGTTGCTTAAATGAAATTAGCTTACCATGACAGCATATACTGTTGACCTTTGCTGTAGTTCAGGTGGCTGATGGGATTACTAGCGGCACTGGCAGGATGGCTAAAAGCAGGCTGGCTGGCTGGTGGGCTTACTGGCACTGGCAGGGATGGCATTGCCTAAAAGCAGGCTGACTGGTGAGTTTACTGGTGGTGGTGGCACTGGCAGGATGGCTAAAAGCAGCTGGCTGGCTGGTGGGCATACTGACACTGGCAGGATGGCACTGGCTAAAAGCAGGCTTGCTGGTGGGTTTAGTGGCACTTGCAGGATGGCATTGGCTAAAAGCAGGCTGGCTGGTGGGTTTACTGGCACTTTCAGGATGGCATTGGCTAAAAGCAGCTGGCTGGCTGGTGGGTTTACTGGCACTGGCAGCACTGGCAGGATGGCTAAAAGCAGCTGCCTATCTGCTCAGATGTATTTCTATGAATGTATTGAAGTGCGGCACAACTTGGTGAAAATGTTGACAGGGAAAATAATTCAATAATAATGGAAAGGATTAAACTTATAATGAGGAAAGGAGGGATCAAAAAATATTTTCTTTATGTGCTCCTACCATCATCATCCTCATTAGTGAAGCAGCCCTCGCTATCTTCCAGTCTGGAGTTGTCCCCACTCGGTAATTTTATTTCCACGAGTGCCTCATCCACCTCAGTGGAATGCAGTTTGCTGCTATCACCATGCTGTTCTGCTTCCTCCTTATCACCACCATCATCATCATCATGTGGTATAAACACAGACGTTCTTGTCCTAGGTGGAATGTGCCCTTTGTTCATTTTTATAAATGTTAGCATGCCTGCATTTCTAGGTGATAGATTTGTATGCCTGTCCTGCATAACGGCCCTCGTTGAACTAAATACCCTCTTCATGCTTACACTAAAGGGTGGACAGCTCAGATATTTCCTACTATGTAGGCCAGTGCTTGCTGCTCAATCACCTTGCTACTCCAGTACAGCAGTGGCTCTTCCAGTATGTTCAGGTGCCTGATGTCTGCCAAATATGCCTCTACCATGTCCCGTATGCAATCCTACTGACTCATCAGCCTGCTCCTCATTTTCCACCACGTCTGCATTTCCCACCTGGAACAATGCATCCCAAAGTGGATTTATGGTCAGTTGTCCTCCTGTGAACAGCCCTGTATTTCCAGGCCACTTAAGTGAGGTGGTAGCAACACCTGGTCTGTCATCATTACCATGCTGTGGCTTGCAGAGCTCTGCACCATGAACCTATCTTACAAGCTGACCAGTTAGGTGTTGCACTTGATCACACCCACCTTCAAGTATGGGTGACAGGCCCCTTTTATATTGTGGGTCCAGCATTTGTGGCAATTCCAAATTTGGCAGAATGTAGAATGGTTGAAATATGGGTATTGCTGTCTAATAGTTGCAGCGTGTGTTCCATTAATGCACAGCTTGATCTTTCTCTGCCTGCCTCCATCACTTACTGTACATTTACCAAGGTCTGCCTCAGCACCTTTAGCAGTGGGATGGCCTGACTTATAGAGGCAGCATCCTTACTCACTGGCTGTGTGACATGCTCATATGGCCTCAGAATCATGATTAGGCCATTCATGAGTTACATTGCTTAGTTGTCAGAGACATGGGTGCTCCTGAACTGTCATGACTTGTGTGCACCAGCAGGTATTCCATGATGGCATTGTACTGCTCATGCAAGCACTCCGATATGTACAGTGTAGAGCACTATCTCATGAAAACCTCTAGCTTGAAACAGTGGTGAGGCAGCTTGCTTTGGATCCACAGCTGCATAAGTTGGTCATGAGCCTTTCCAGAATGAGCAAGTGGGCACAGATGCAGCGGGCCACAGTCAACGTTGCCTTGATTTCAGGATATGCCAGAAAGTCCTGCACTGAAAGATTAAGACAATGTGCCGTGCAGGGAAATCTGAGAAACTCACCATCACTGATGCATTTCACCACGTTGGAGCCATTATTGCTTGCTATGGAACCTGCTTTCAGGAACAGTGGGTGCAATCACTCATCAGTTTTGATAAGGAGCAATTCTAACAGTTTTTGACCTCTGTGTGAGCCTGGTACACTCCTGATTGCATGCTGGTGAATACCCGGAATGTTGCTACTACCACAGTTAGGCTTCATACAGTTCTTTCCCATCCCAGCATCCAATACTATATAGAGTACCTGTGCCCAATGAGCTATAATACTTAGATAAGAGCTACCAGCTGTTTGACCACTGGTCCACATATCCATGCTAAAGGTAAGGTGTATGTATGGTGATGCTGAATGATGCAGGGCATGTCTTACTGTGCGTGTCACAGTCATATAACATTCCAGAATGGCACAGTTGGAGAAACTTATACAATGGGCCAGGAAAATCAAATAATCTGATTGGTTGACTTGTACTCTGAGGCATGAGTAAATACTAGAATAACTCATGGGAGAAAGTACCAGTCAGCCACATGTCTCCAAAAGTCACTCCAACCCCAGAAAAAAACATTGAAGACACCATCTTTCGTTACCCAGTAAGCAACAGTGCTAAACACCGTAGGCTCGTTCTCATCTCCCATCATCCCTGTTCAGCTACTGACATAGTTTAAGTGTCCTGTGAATGCTGAACTGGGCAAACTCTTTATTAAAAATGAGGGCTACAAGTTACGGAAATCACAGCCAAAAAGCAGAGCCGTGAAAGTGGGCACGCATCTATACATATGTATAGATGCATGCCCACTATCACGGCTCTGCTTTTTGCCAAGATTTCTGTAAATTGTAGCCTTCATTTTTAATAAAGAAAGACTTTGCCCAGTTCAGCATTCAGAGGAGACTTAAAATATGTCAGCAGCTGAACGGGGTCCGTGGAGAGCGAGAACGATCTTCCCCTGCCTTCAGCACTATCCGCAAACTGTCAACCTCTTTCGATCCTCGGACTCTCACTTCCTGACTGTACACATCAGTCATATCCCCATACAGGTACTGTCCAGTTTGTGGTCAATATGAGAACAGAGACAGCTGCATGTGGGTGGGAGTTGCTCTGGTTGGCGCTGAAGTTTTAAAAATTAATGTATGGGCAGAGCATTGCTCATAGCGGGTAGAAAGCTACACTTTCATTCTGGCCAGCATTTCAAACTGCTACAGTGTCTTTCTCTCTTTTTCCCAGACCTTTCAGTCATAGCCAGGGCTCTCTCTCTCTCTGGTAAACCTGAAGGTGGGGAGACTAGAAAGCAGCAGAATTACTTCTTTTAATAGTTTTGCAATTTCCATCTGTCCATATGCTGCTGTTTTTGAATGGGAGGGACTTTTTTTATTACCTGTGGAGGGATATTATCTCTGCAATATTTGAAAAAAGTCCAGTAAATTATTATTTAACTTACTATATTAAAACTATTATTTCATTTAATTTATAGTCATGGTATAATCACAATAATCCACGACAGGGTGTGGGTTATGCTGGGATTAACTCACACTTGGCATGGATCTGGTCACTCGGCCTGCTGCCTTGTGACCAAACCACACCAGGCGTGAGTAAATCCCAGCATAACCCATGCCCTGTCATGGATTATTGCTTAAATATGCATGACGGAATCTTACATTTTAGTGAGGATGTGTGGTATGATGACTGGGTGGGGCAGTCATCAAAAATGTCATACTGTGTCTGTGGGCAGGACATTACATACGAGAGGTCAGATGGTGATCGTGGTGTTAATCAGATGGATTTATATGAAGTTATGGGAGCCTGGCACAACTTGTGGAAAATATTGACAAGGAAAACAAAATTCAGTCATAAAGGAATGGCTTAAACTTACAAGGAGGAAAGTAGGGATCTAAAACTTTTTTTGGTTTATGCGCTGCTTCCATCATCATCATCATCATCATCAAAGGAGCAGCCCTCACAGTCTTCCAGACTGGAGTTGTCCCCACTTGGGAATTGTTTCTCCATAACTGCTTCATCCACCTTACTGGAAGGCAACTTGCTGATACAACCATACTGTTCTGTTTTGTGTTCATCATCACCACCACCGCCATCCCGTGGTAAAAACACAGACGTAACTGTCTTAGGTGGAATGCGCCCTTCATTCATTTTAAAAATTGCTATAATGCCAACATTTCTAGGTGACAGATTCATACTCCTGTCCCACACAGTAGCCCCTGCTGAACTGAATACCCTCTCCATGCTGACAGTAGAGACTGGCAGCTCAGATATTTCACTGCTATGGAGGTCAGTGCTGGCTACTCAGTCATCTTGCTACTCCAGTACAGTAGAGGGTCTTTCAATATGTTCAGGTGCCTGGTGTTCACCACATATGCATCCACTATGCGCTGTGCTGCACATAATCCTGCTGACTTATCAGCCTGCTCCTCCATGTCTACAATTCCCACCTGGGACAATGCATCCCAAAGTGGATTTATGGTCATTTGTCCTCCTGCCAACAGCCCTGTTTTTTCAGCATGCTTAACTGAGGTGTTAGTGGCAACACCCAGTCTATCATCCCTCTCATGCTGTGGCTTACATAACTGTGGCCATGACATCTGTGCCCCGTGAACCCATCTTACGAGCTGATCAGTTAGATGTTTGTGCCTGATGATGCCCACCTTCAAGTACGGCTGACAGGCCCCTTTTATATTGTGGGTCCAGCATGGTGGCAGTTACAAAATTGGGCAGACTGCTGAATGCTTGAAATATGAGTATTGCAGTCTAATATTTGCAGCATGTGTTCCATTAACGCACAACTTGCCCTATCTCCACCTGCCTCTGGCACTTGCTGTACATTTATCAATGGCTGCCTCAGCACCCTTAGAAGTAGGATGGCCTGACTGATAGAGGCAGTGCCCCCCCAACTGCCTGTGTGGCATGTTCAAATGGCCTCAGAATTATGATCAGGCCATCCATAAGTCACCATTGCTCAGCTGTGAGAGACCTGCTACAGAACAGTCATGGTTTGTGTGCAGCAGCAGGTATTCCAAAATGGCTTTATACTGCTTGTACAAGTGCTCAATCATGTAAATGACCAGCTTGAGATGGTGTTGAGGTAGCTTGTGCTGGACTGCAGCTGCCTAAAATGGTCACAAGCCTTTCCAGAATGAGCAAAGTGTGAACAGATGTGGTGGGCCACAGTCAACATTGACTTCATTTGGATATGCAAGAAACTCCCTACACTACAAGATTAAGCTCGTCAAATGGCTACAGGCTATTGGGCTCTCTCAGGGCCCTAGTGCCTGGGTAAAAAGTTACCTAGCCCAACGCTCTCAAAGAGTAAAAATCTCAGGAGTTTTCTCAGACTCAAATCCGGTTCTCTCAGGCATTCCCCAGGGATCCATCTTGGGCCCTCTTCTCTTCAGCCTATTCCTAAACTCCCTCCCTCAATCTTGCCCAGAACAAATAATCCTCTGTGCTGACGATGCCGTGATTCTCTCCTCACATAAGGATCCGAAACCCTTACTCCTTGGCCTGCAGCTTGCTTTCTCCAAGGTTGAGAACTGGTTCTTAGAGCACAAACTGTTCCTAAACCACAAAAAAACAAAATCCATGCTCTTCTCAAGCTCGCAAAACAAGAAAAGGCAAATTCCGCTTGCTATCAATACTTACTCAGGAAATACCCTCGAACAAGTGACATAATTTAAATACCTTAGAATGTCCTTCGATCCCTGCCTAACCTTTGTGACCCACATTGATAGTACTGTGAAAACTGTGAATCAACGCATTGGTATCCTATAGCGAAACAGACAGTTCCTTACCCAATCTGTGCTGAGGATTGCTATCCAAAGCTCTGTCATCTCTGTCATAGACTATGGCTTAATTATCTATGGCTCTGCCTCAACTACCGCACTCAGGTACATTACAACCTCCCTTAACAAGGCCTGTCGACTGCTCACTGGTGCCCAAAGACACACGCATACATGTGAGCTTTACGCTGAAATGGGACGGTTACAGCTCTCTAATTGCATAAAGTACCTTTCCTGCTTGATGGCAAAAAAATCTACCATGGGCCTCACTCCTCCATGCATCCAAGACCTACTATGCCTGAATACCAACCCCCGCTTCACTAGAAGTTTGGAACATCAGCTTCTCCAGATCCCCCGATGCCGCACCACCCAGGGCCAAAGATCCTTTGCCTACCATGCTCCCAGCTGGTATAATGCCCTCAGCACTCACATCACCTCCTCCACCTCTCTAGGAGTTTTCAAATCTAGGCTACAGCTTCACCTCACAGCCTCCAGCTCCTCCGACTGCTTCGATTAATTTTCCCCCTTTGACTATTTTTGTTTAGCCTCCCATCTCTGATTCATTTTGACAAAGGCATTTGAATGGTACTAGTCTCCCAATGTCTGCCTCTCCTTTCTCCTTCCCCCCTCCATTGTTCTTTCTCTATTGTATTCCTCCAATCAGCCAGTATGTGTTACTCAAATATTTTTGTTCCAAGCTGCCATTACTGTAGTGCCTTATACTGCTTAATGCTGCTTCATAATTTGTTTGCTTTTTTGTGTAATTTTGCCTTGTTTGTACCGTACTGATGTGGAACCTTTGTAAAAGAGCCATGGCTCAAAGGTAAAAATTCCTAGATTCAATAAATAAAATAAGTAAATAAGAAAGTGTGCCATGCAGGGAAACCCACCATCGCTGATGCAGTTCACATTATAGCCATTATAGCTTGCTGTGAAACCTGCTTTCATGGACAGCAGGTACAGCCAATTGTCTAGTTTAGTCAAGAGCATTTCTAACAGTTTTTGAACCGCGTGTGATCCTGTTACACTCCTTGTTGCCAGTGTGGTTTGCTGGCGAATACCCTAAATGTTGTTCAATGTGCTTACGTAACTGAATGTGATAACATGAGATGATGCTTGTGTAACTTGATTTGCTTTGTGGCTTTCTGCCTCTCTATCCATGGGATATACCACCCTGTAGGGTTACAATGCAAGGAACCCTAGAGGAGGGTCCCCCCTACAGGTGCCAGGAATGAATGAGTCGGCTAAAGGTAAGTTAGGAAGAAGCCCAAAAAGAATACCCAAAAATGTCACGCTTTGAAGAGACGAGGCTGATGAATGAATTCTGTGAGAAGAACGGCTAACTTCCTGAGGAGAGAGGGGAATGCCAGGCCACTATCCGCCTCCATCTAACAGTGGAACCTAACTAACGAGAAGAAAGCACTAACTCTAACTAAAATTATGACCATTGGCACAGAGCAGAGGAAAACCTCCCTTTGAGGAGGAAACCTCTGGAGATCCAAGGCCTAGGTCGCCTTCCCTCCAGGCTGATGACGTTTAATTTGAGGATGTATATCTTTACAGAAAGAGTTCAGTAACTAGAAGAATATGAGTAGGGAGGATGATGATGGAATAGGGAATATCCCTAAAAGAATGCAGATCGAAGATGGAACATGAGACTGCACGCAGACTGAATATGAACATGAGGCAACAATGAATAATGATGGTGATGATCACCGCAGGAGGTTGGCAGGTCAAGTAGGTAGCATGAGATCCAATAATAGGTATGATCGATTGAGTGAGGTGAGGAAGTAGACATAGAGGTCGATAAAGCATGATTATGCAATGTGAACAATTAGGTCCTGTTGTTGTGGTCAATGAGATGCATCAGAATCAATGATGATATGGTCGAGGGAACAATGAAACTAGATAAACCTTGCTGGACCTAAGGAGGGTATGTTTGAGTAGTCGATGAGAGATAGTAGATCGGGGAGCAAGGATGGGAGGGAGTAAATCCATGTATAAGTCACAGCAGCAAGGGGTATCAACGTGTGCTTATGAGGATATTCCATATATGCCGATGAGGAGACAAATAATACTGTAGACTGGCTTGATGGAGCAGTGCGCTTGATTGAGCGATGCAAATGAGCAGACACTGGGGTTGAAGAGGCATGCTTGATTATGTGATGTAAACAATTAGACCCTGAACAATCAGACCCTGATGTTGTAGTAGTGAACTGAATGATAGAAATGTTAGAGTAAGCAATGTAAATAAATAGATAAGCTTTGAAGTAATGCTGAGTGAATGATGACTGGATTTATTAACTCGATATGACTGGAGTTATGAACTGTACATATATGGCATGATGGCCGTGGTTGATAGATGTTATAGGAGTTTTGATAGGTATGCCCAAAAAGAAATATCTGCTGGAGGCCACGAAGGGATTGAATCCTGAAGAGCCAGTATGGAAGCAGAAGAAAAGGAGATGGGAAGGAATGGAAAAACGACCCAAACAAAGGTATCGTGCACCGTGGAGTGACTCGAACCATGCTGCTCCACAAAAGGAGGTAGACTCTGAGGCTAATAAGGTGGGACAAGAACCAAAGGGTATGCGAATCAGAAGGGATGCACAGGATGGCGATCATGAGGAGATAAATCAGATGAACGATGAGGAGGAAAGCCAGGATTGGAAAGAAACTACGAAGGACAGAACTAGAATAAGTGATCGGCTGAGGAAGGTAACAGGAACGGATGAGGAATGATGAGGGACTGATGCCTTGAAAGCAGGTATGGGAAGTGAGGTGGGAAAGGACAAAGTACAATAGGGAGGTTAATAGGGTAGCACAGGACCCAGCCGGTACGGGATGAGAACTTCACGGGATGATTCGGATTAGGTGGTGTAAAAACCATGATAGAAAGGGTCAGACGGAGCAAGAGAATAGCTCAAACATGGCAGCGAACCATGCTAAGGTATACTGAGAGAGGGATTTGAATTAGATGAGCAGGTCGAGGCCAGGTATCATGTAGCTGAGGGGGCCAAGAAGTCAAAGGATCTCAGATGAAAGAATTGATGATGAACAACGTGTAGCAAGTAGACTCCGTGAAGGAGGAAAGCTCCCCAAGAGGGCAGGACGACGAGCTGGATGAGGTGGCACGGAGGCCTGGTCCGATGGAAGATTGAATGGAGTCAGCCATGGTAGGCCCGAGGATAGGAATGGCAGAGCAAATGAATAGATCAATCGTGGCATGATGAGATAGAAGCCATGACTGGATAGAAACCAGGACAGCTGAGAGTGTCGAAAGAGCCGAGGAGAGGGAGCAGAATGAGGGCACCACTAAGCAGGAGTAGTCGAAGGGGAAAGTGAGGAAGGAAGGAAAGAACAAAGCTCAGAGTCAAGGAAATTAGAGAAGCACGGGATGACTGAGCCGATTGGCTGCAGGGGGAATGAGATCCATACAAAAGGCTGGAGTTACACCAATTATCAAACTTAGGAAAGAGAAGGATGAGGAGAAACATGGTAAAAAAGGGTGGAATACTACAAGGAAGAGACATGGTGAAGCAGACATACCTGTCAAAGCTGGGAATGCAAGCAGAACTACATGGCAGATCCTCATGGGGGGGCAAGGGGAAATATCAGAAAGCACTAAGATACACAGAAAGCAACACTCAGCATGTGTAACAGTCTACCAGGGGAGAGACTGGAAACTAGGAAGGGGTAGACTTGTATCACAGAATTAGACAGACTCCCAAGGGAGACTAGTACTGAGGGTAACTCAGAAGGATGCAGCTGGTAGCAGCCAGTCCCTAGCATTGCAGGATGATAAGGCAGCCAAAGGTGAAGGAAAGAGGGGCAGCATCCAAATGCTGGCAAGCTGTGCGGTTGGAAGGACCAGAGATGCGGCTGTGGTGGAAGACCCCAAGGAGTCGGAACTGTGCAGTCCAGACTACGCTAGCTGGTGCACTGGGGGGGGGGGCGGTTGCCAAGCTGTGCATTGGCCAGAGGAGCCAGGACTGCAACCACCTCTAGTAGGGGTGGCATGAAACTGGAATCAGGGAGCATAAGATCAAGTGAGAGGTACGCCTGGTTGAGCATGGTGAGGAAGTAGACACTGAGGCTGATAAGGCATGAACAGGCAATATGAACGAGTAGATCCGGATAAGTGGGTGATAAGAGATCAGAGAATTAAATAGAGTGATGCAAGCAATGAGGCTTCTTGAAAGGAGATATACTCTGAGACCAAGAGGGCATGTCTGGGACCAGAAGGTATGCGAACTAGAGGGTTGATACGCTTGATAGAGCAATGTGACCAAGTAGACTGCTCAAAAGGAGGTAGAGCTGGAAATGAATAAAACAATGTGATAAAATAGGGTCCTTGAAATGAGGTACAGTTGGAAATGCATGGGAAAGAAAGTTGAATGATAGTGGGTAGCATTCAGCCAGCCTGTAGCAAGGGACAATGAAGAGGAAGGCATGGCCTGGAATGGAGGCATAGTTGAATCAAGGTGACCGACACTGCAGGCTAGAGGGAGGCAGCCAAGGCATATCGACGGAGTGATTGAAAGAGATGAGCAGGTCAAGGCGAGATATGGTGGAATGTGAGCAAATCAGATGAAAAGGAGTGAAACCATGACTGGAGTAAATCCATAACAACTGATGACAGAAGGTATCCAGGAAGGGAGGCTTGATGAGATAAGAAATGGGTAATGAGGACCAGAGTCAGGAACTGGATATGGGGCAGGAGGCCATGGATCAATGAGGTGGCATGGGAGGTGTGATTGACATGCCCAAAAGAAAGATCCAGTGCAGGTCAGACTGAGTTGGTTTGGGAGGAGAAAAGGTGGTAGGACGAGGAAAGGAAAATAGGAAACAGATGAGATACAATGATGAAGTGAAGCCCAGGGGGCAGGTACAGGAAAGCGAGGTATGAAAGGACAAAGGATGGGAGGGAGGTTCAAAGTGGCAGCGGAGTACCCAGCCAGTACATGGAGATCGAGCAGATTCGAAGTAACAGAGATGGGAGGAGGTGGAAGGAGAGGTATGCTCGAAGCAGCAATGTGAGCATGTAGAAGTCAGAAGAACAAGGGGTATCCAGATGTGCACACAAGGAGATTCCAGATGTGCCTTGATAGAGCAATGTGACGAAGTAGACTCCTCGAAAGGAGGTAGAGTCGGAATGAATAGAGCAATGTGATGAAATAGGCGCCTCAAAAGGAGGTAGATTTGGAACGGAATGGGAAAGGAACTTGAATGATGGCGGAGAGCCTCCAGCCAGCCCATAGCAAAGGGTGATGGACAAGAAGGCATGGCTCTTGAGTGGAGGTAGAAGCAAATCAAGGTAGCAGGAATGGATAAGGAGTGAGGCCACGAGTGGAGTGAATCTTTAATAGCTGGCATGAAGTGGTGAATGAGGACCACAGCCTGGAATCACATACAGGTGGCTGGAGAGCCGCAGGTCGAAGAGGCTGCATACAATTAATGATAGGTATGCCCAAAAGCAATATCAATAGCAGGCCACGACAGGAGGGAATCCAGGATGGCTGGTACAGAAGTGGAAGAGGAGACAGGAAAGAGGCAACAGAGGAACAGACGAAGCACGATGAGGGATAGACTCCATGAAGGCAATTAGATAGAATATGATCCATGATAGGCATGCCCGAAGAATGATTGACAGCACCCGGGTTCGGACTGAGCAACTGATAACAGGATGCTAGCACCAAGTGAGGCGATGAGAACTGCAAGAAGGCGAGGCAGGCCAGAGGAAGCAAGGGAATACCGCAGACAATGGCAGCAAGTCAGAAAAGCATGGCAGGGGAAATTAACACAGAATCTGAGTGGAAAAGCTGACATCAAGAGGCCAGGAGAGAACAAGTAGAGCTCTATGAGGTGCACACCCTGAGGCAACCTAGTACCACAGAGGTTCATGGAAGGCAGAGCTGGGGCAGGACAGGCAAACGAGGAATGCACGGAATGAAAGAGAGAGGAACAGCCCAAAACATGAACAACAGGGCTCAGTGCCAGTTAGGAATGTTTTTTTTTTATTTTTTTTTATTTTTATTTTTTTCTTAATGGGTTTCTAAGTTGACAACTAAGAAGGAGAAAAGCATAGGTCACCATCCAGACTGAACAAAATCATACCCACGAAGAGCAGGATACCCATATTTGCAGTAATTTCCACAGCAGATTGTGAAAGGAAATGGAAAAAGGAGCAAAAGTGCCCAAAAGAAATACAACCCCTTCAGGTGTAGATACTCAATAACTGGAATCGAAATAACAAAACGAACAGAGACAGATGAACTTCAGGGCCGTCTGGGACAGACGCTGCAGGAACATCGCCCGACCCACCTGGCCACATGGCACAAATGCACTTGCCGATGTTCACAACTCACCCCAAAGATGCACCGCATCAGGAAACCCAGAGATAGCAACCACAGCAGGATCGCGAAGGGTCGGAGAGGGAGAATGCAAGGAAGCCCACTACCGCGACAGTGCTACCGTACTGGACAGGGCACGAATCCAGTGGCTGTGGCAACTGGGTTAGGGAAAACAGATGGGAAATCTGAAGGTGCGGGAGGGATGAGAGAACAGGCGACATGACCAGATGGCAGGAGAGTAACAGAAATAAGGAAAGAGACATAGGGGAAGAGAGGAACGCTGGAGAAGGGAGGAACAGGATAGAAGCTAAGGAGAGGAGTAGACGTTGGCGGTGAGTGCCGTCAGTAGCGCGGCGGGGGGATGAGAGAACAGAGAGAGGGAAACACTCAAAAGCATGAATAAGACAAGGCAGTAGAAACAATGGGGTTGAAAGGAATATGAGCGACTAACAATAGAGGAAAGCAGTAGAAACGGGGAAAGAACGAGGAGGACAGAGCCTCCGGCTGACAGCGAAAAAGAATCCTGGTATGCCCAGGATATTGTGACGCTTTTAAGCTCGATAGGGGAGTGACGTTTGTTGCTCCGCCCATCGAACCACGGGCTTAAAGCCATCCCTCTACTAGCACAGTTGGACTTTTTACAGTTTTTTTTCCCATCCCAGCATCAAATACTACTGGTATATGTGCCCAGTGGGCTATAATACTTAAATAAGCACTACCAGCTCTTTGGTCACTGGTGCACATATCTATTCTAAGGTGTATGTATGGTGATGCTGAATGCTGCAGGGCATGTCTTACTCAGACAGTGTCACAGTCCTATACAGTTCTGGAATAACACGGGTGGAGAAATACATACATGATGGGATCTTTCATTTTGGACAGGCACATGCCATCAACCTGTAGAACTCTGCATTCTCCACAAAAAAGAATGGAAACAGATCAATTGCCAGCATTTCTGCAGGTGCTGCATTAAGTTCACGTGCAACAGCATGATTTGGGAGGTATTTGGTGTGATGCTCAAAAATGCTCTACAGTGTGGGTTGCATCAGTTGGGGTTTGGGGCTGGAGACACCAAACAGCTGGGCTCTGTGCACTGGCGGCATGGATGATGGGGTGGATTTGGACTTGGGGGGGCACAGATGCTGAGCGAATGAGTGACATGATTTTGCATGTTTTAGGGACAGGGGTTGATGTGCTTGGTTGATTATGGCATCTAATACTCACACCACCACTGCTACTTTTCCCACCAAAACAGTCAAGTCACAGAACACTTATCCAGCCAAAAAACAAAAATTCACTGCAATGGTTAAATTCTAATAGGATTTTACTTGCAGAAAAGGAGTGTTCAAATACAGAAGCACCTCAGTAGGAGAGGTAACTTTTCCCACTACTAGGAAATCCCACCAAGTTTTCCTCCTCCTCATGCCTGTAATAATCCTCTGCAGTTACTTCAGAATCCCACCATGGATCTGTATCTGTGAAATTTTGGGATGTCTTGCTGAATGAGGTCAATAAGGCAGAAGGCCCCCCTGCACCAGCTTTCCTTTGGTGCTGAGTCCACTGTGCCAGGGACCTGGACTTCAGCCGTGTGTGTTGCCCACCAGAGCTGAGGTGGCTACCCTTTCCCATGGTGCATACATGCTTGGCATATCTGGCAGATAGCTACTGTTTCATCTTTTGGGTCCAGAATGTAAAAATCCCAAACTGGGGATTTTGTGCCCCTTGCTTTCTCATGATGGTGGTGGATTGGGTACTGGGACATTACTGGAGGGCTAGAAATGGGTTTTCTGGGGCACGATTTCTGCTCTGCTGCAACTGTTGACTCATCCTCTGTTATTACTACTACTGGCTCAACAGACCCAGCAGTAGGAGAACTGGGTGGGGTGGGGACTGTACTGATGCCCTGTCCCTGGCCCTTACTTTTTTCTCTGGTTCCTATAGAGGGTCCATATCATCATTCCCATCCCCAGCTACAATACTAACCTCCTGAGATATGTTCTACTCATCCTCCTCTTCCTCATTTTCATCACCCTGTATTTCCTTCTCGGCAGCATCTGAGTCCTTGACACTCAGATCTGCAACATCACACTGTGTCTCAGGCTCAGGCTCTTCTGTAGCACTTTTGGGAACATCAACCACCTTCGAGTCCTCAACCACATTCCCCAAGGAAAACTTTTTTTGGGTTCTTGCAGTGCTCCTGTTGTCCCTGCCTGCACTGCTTGCACTGCCAGCACCAGCAGCACCCACCAGCACTGATGCCACAGATTTGTCAGAGAAAGATTTAGCCACACTAATGCCCCCACTTGCAGCAATTATCTCTTGTCGGTTAGCACTACCAGCCACTGATAACCTACGTCATCACAACTGGGAGTGGTTATGGTACACTGCAGAACCACAGAAGCTAAGCTCTTCTTGGCAGGACCAGAAACCCCTTTAGCAGAGTATGTTTTTATGGGCATTTTCTTACATGTGTAGGTTTCAGAACACAGGATGAAAGGACTAGGGGGGGACATGGAACACCACACAATACTATTCAAGACTTTACACTGAAACAGTTACACCAGAATGTTTTTCCTTTTTTCCATGAACTAGTGGCCTTGATGGAAGAGGGTTGCCTGGATATTGTGGCAGTCACAGAAACATGGTATACAAAGAACCATGACTGGGATGTCAACATACCAGGATACACAATCTACAGGAGGGACAGGGAGGGTAAAAGAGGAGGAGGAGGAGCTCTCTATATAAAGGAAGGGATCAAAACAACAGAACTAAAGAGTAAACAGGGAGCAGATTAGGCACTTTGGGTCACCATGGAGACAGGAAATAGCACCACAATCCGCATGGGGGTTGTATACAGACCCCCATCTCAAGGGGAAGGAATGGACAATGAAATAATAGAAGGCATCCTTAGAATGGCAGAAAAAGGGGAGATATTGTTGATGGGGACGTGAATATGCCAGATGTTAGCTGGAGCACATTTGCTGCAGGCACATCCAAGAGCAGGGTCATTCTTGATGCCCTAGAAGTGGCATGCCTCAGACAGCTAGTATTGGAACCCACTAGGGAGGAAGCAATCTTAGACCTGGTACTCTCAAATGGGGAAGGAGAAAGAATCTCAGATTTAGAAGTGGGTAACTATCTGGGAACAAGCTACCACCAAACAGTGTGGTTCACGATAAACACGCCATATAATCAAGCCATACAAAAGCAAGAGTGTTGGACTTTAGGAGGGCTGACTTTGGGAAAATGAGAGAGTGCCTTAGAAATGCACTAGCAAACAGGCAAGAAGGAGGGGGTGGAGGAACAATGGGGAGTAATCAAAACAGCCATCATAGAGGCAACAAGCCTTTGTGTAAAGCAAATCAACAAAACACAAAGAAGGAAAAACCCGCTATGGTTCTCAAAAGAGGTGGCAGGGAAGGTTAAGGAGAAAAGGATAGCATTCAGGAAATATAAGGAAACACAGAAGGAGCTGGACAGAGAACTTTACCAGTTAAAGCAGAAACAGGCAGGGAAGGCAGTCAGAATAGCAAAGGCCCACACCAAGGAAAGGATAGCCAACTCTGTTAAGAAGGGGGATAAGACCTTTCATAGGTACATTAGGGAGCAAAGAAAGACCAAAGGAGCAATACCGAGGCTTAATAAAAGGGAGGGAATGTGGGCAGAGGGTGACAGTGAAAAAGCAGGGATACTGAACGAATATTTCTGCTCAGTATTCACAAAGGAAGAGGAGGGGGAGGTACCTAACCCAAACAAGAGAAACACTCTGAAGAGGAGGGTCGATACCAGCCCATTTACAGACGAAAGGGTTCTGAAAGAACTAATAAAATTGAAGGTGGACAAAGCAATGGGGCCTGATGGGATTCACCCAAGAATTCTAAAAGAACTAAGGGTAGAACTAGTGACACCGCTGACTACTCTCTTTAACAAATCATGGGAGGATGGGGTGGTACCTGAGGACTGGAGGAGGGTGGATGTGATTCCTCTTCACAAAAGTGGGAGCAGGACAGAGGCAGGAAACTTCAGGCAAGTTAGTTTGACCTCAGTGGTAGGGAAAATGATGGAATCACTTCTGAAGAAAAGAATTGTTGAGTACCTAGAGGCCAGTGGAGCACAGGACCCAAAGCAGCATGGATTCACGATGGGAAAGTCATGTCAGGTGAATATAATGATTTCTTTGACTGGGTGACCAAAGTAGTAGACCAGGGAGGGGCTGTGGACATGGCCTACCTAGATTTTAGCAAGGCATTTGATACAGTCCCACACAAAAGATTAATACACAACTAGCCAGCCATGGAGTGGGTGCCAAGGTGGTAGCCTGGATAAAAAATTGGCTAGACAACAGGACACAAAGGGTAGTAGTAAACAGAGTCCACAGTGAAGAAAGAAGGGTTACTAGTGGAGTACTGCAGGGTTCAGTACTGGGGCCAGTCCTTTTTAATGTCTTTATAAGTGACATTGCAGAGGAACTGGAAGGAAAAGTATGTCTCTTTGCAGATGACACAAAGATCTGCAACAGGGTTGATACACAAGATGGAGTGGAAAGGATGAGAAGGGAATTGGCAAGGTTGGAGGAATGGTCAAATGTATGGCAGCTCAGATTCAATGCAAAGAAGCAAGGTAATACACCTGGGAAACAAAAACCCTGGGGAAGAGTACACAATGGGGGGTGAGATACTGACAACAGTAAAAATGGAAAGAGACCTGGGGATAATTATATCAGATGACTTAAAGGTGGGCAAGCAATGTGAGAAGGCAGTAAGGAAGGCTGGGGGATATTGGGATGCATAGGGAGAGGCATCAATAGTAGAAAACAGGAAGTTGTTATCCTTCTGTACAGACAGTTGGTGAGACCCCATCTGGAGTACCGTGTGCAGTTCTGGAGACCCCATCTCCGCAAAGACATAGACAGAGTGGAGGCTGTCCAGAGGAGGGCAACCAAAATGGTGCAGGGTCTGCACCAGAAGACATACAAAGAAAGACTAAAGCAGCTTAATATGTATACCCTTGAGGAAAGAAGAGAGAGAGGGGGAACATGATAGAAACTTTCAAGTACCTTAAGGGAATCAACAAAGTCCAAGAAGGTAGTATCTTTCAGAAAAAGAGACGTGCAAGAACAAGGGGGCACAATTTGAAGATAGAGGGGGGACGGCTCAGATGTAATGTGAGGAAGTATTTTTTTCATGGAGAGGTTGTGGATGCATGGAACAGCTTCCCTGAGGAGGCCTGTGGAGTCAAGAACAGTGGGGGGATTCAAGAATGCATGGGACAGACATAAGGCAGTCCTAGTGGGAGGTAGGAGGAAGTAAGCTGTTTGTTTACTAGGATCTGCAGCTTATCTGTTAGGTAGGAAAATGGGCAGGCTAGGTGGGCCAAGTGGTTCTTATCTGCCGTCAAATTCTATGTTTCTATGGGGGTTACCAAACAATTCACAACAAAGGATTATTTAAGGGACTAGGGACCCACGCAAGTCTACACAACGCTTACAACACTATACACAGACAGTAAATAACAACAGCACCAGAAATATTTTTTCCCTTTTATGGAATAGCAAAGCAATACACAACAGGGATTTAAGGGACTTGGGCACCCATGCAAGACCACACAACACTTTACAAGACTTTACACAGAAACAACTACACCAGATTTTGGTTTTCTTTTTTTGTTTTTTTCACAAAACAATACACAACATGATTATTTAAGGGACTGGGGGACCCACACAAGACGACACAACACTTTACACAGACAGTATGTCAACAAAAAAGGGAAAAAGGGTACTCCATTGTTCATAAATAAAAAAGGGCACTCTATCACTCAAAAAGGGTACTCTATAACTCAATCTGCAGATTTCAAACTAACCTTCTGAGCCATACACATCATCTTCTCTACTCTTCCACTTTGCATCTCTCACTAGATAGGCACATAAAATTCCTAGCACTGTTTTTTCTACAGAAAGTGGTTTTAAGTTTGGCCCCAAAAGTATTTAGGATATTTTTCCAAAATCTGTTAATAGTAGGACCACAAGATCATCTGAGGACTGTGCCTTTTAGACTTCAAGAATTCACAGTAACCTGGGTCAGAGAACTCTGATCTATAGGGCCACGAGTTGGCACAACAAGTTGATTATATCAGTAACTGCACAGAAATCTACTTACAGTTTTAAAACAGCTTGTGCACAGTTTCTATCATCGCAGTTTACTTGTAACTGTTTTTAATTATCTTATCTTTTGTACATTTGTATTGTCATATCTGTTTCTACTGTTGTTGCTTACTGGGAACTTATGAAAAAGAGACACTGCTCATTAAGGTTTTCCCTGTATAATAAATAAAAATGAAATGAAATGAAAATGAAAATGAAAAATCACATCAAAAATATTCTTTTTTCTATTTTTGGTTTTTAAGAAAAACAGTATGCAACATGAATTCTAGGGACGTGGATATGATGTTCTAGCCACACTTTCTGGCATTGTCCTTTCCCCTTTAAATCTTGCCGGATGTCTTCAAGCTGACTCCTCCCACCTACCCAGGTGGTATAACCCTTGGCTCCGCCCCATGATGCCTGATCTTTCTTTCCACTGGAAGAAGCAGGTTCCCTCCTTACCGCTCCCACGTTGAGTAGGCCCTGGCGCTCAGATCTTCGGATTTACTTCCAAAACTTAAACTCATCAGCGTTTCATCTTCAGCTCGATCTTCAATCACGACCACAATGGAGGACCAGTCCCCACCCGGATTTCGACGATGCCAATGCGGGCAGAAGATGTCGCATACCGACCCACGCACCATGTACGTGTACTGCCTGGGACACGAGCACGATCCCCAGGCTTGGAGATCTGCCATTCATTTCACGTGTTGGTTGTCAAGAACTGCCTTGCCTGCCTGAAGTTGGGCCACCCGGAAAAATGACATCAGCCAGTCAAATCCAAGGATACCCGTTTTGTGGTCTCTGTGGCTGCAAGGTCTGCTGAACAGCTGGAGCAGCTTAAGGCCTTCAAGGAGGAGGTGGCTCAGGCTGCCACGCAGTCCTCCTCAGCTTCAGCATTTGTTCCACTCATGTTGGGCTCCTTCAAAGAGCTGTGCCAGTCTTTCCCAACCAAGGGACAGGGTCCTTTGGGTTCATGTAGCTCTCAATCAAAAAAGAAGGAGACAGGGAAGAAAGGGAGAAGACTCACCATTGACCTTCTTGGGACTAGGAACATTCTGGGTCTCAGGAATCCCAGGTTTTGACCACGGTTGGAACCGCAGCCTTGGACGTTGGTTTCACGGTGCCCCCATCAGGCCAGCCAGTCAAGATGCTGGCTGATGATGCGCCCAAGATTTTTCTTGACCCAGTCAACAAGTTGCCATCCAATGAGGCTGAAAACTCCTTGTTCAAGACTCCGGTCCTGCTGGTGACCATCAAAGAGTCATCTCAGCCCGCTGAGCTGGACCCTCCGGTCACTGACCTAGACCAGGAGGAGCCGCGGCACTCCACGGCTCCCTTCAAGATCCCCCGTCAGCACCCCAGCAGCCAAGGTTGAGGTCTAAGTCTTCCTCATCCTCTTGGTTGAGCAAGTCCTGCTGGCATCAGCGGTCTCACTCTTGGCACCATGGGAAGCAGCGCCACCACTACTTGTCTTCATCCTCCTCAGGTGAGGAGAGGCTTTGACGCAAACTGTGTCAATGCTACGAAGACCTGATGTGGCAACAGTTGGTGTTGTCTGGTCCGAAGTCGACTCTGGCTCCCACACTGGCCATTACTTGGCTATCGCCCAACAGGCCTACACCGATGCCCCCGGCTGGGCCAGTCGATGCCTCTTTTTTGCCTGTGGAGCCGGAACTGACCACCTTGGTTTGGCCAAAGTTGGCCTCTCCACTGATCGTGGTGCAGCCACTGCTCCAATAGCCACTGACCGGCGTTCCGACCAAGGAATCTTGGCTGGCTCAGGGACTTCCCCATTGGCTGTTGGTCACTCTTACAACTGACTGCCCACAGTGGGTCTGGAGTGACTCAGGTGGTAGGCCACTCTATGTGGACTCTTCAG
Source organism: Neoceratodus forsteri (assembly GCA_016271365.2). Lineage (NCBI taxonomy): Eukaryota > Metazoa > Chordata > Ceratodontiformes > Ceratodontidae > Neoceratodus > Neoceratodus forsteri. The sequence goes on from CM028131.1 coordinate 647,971,690, forward strand.
AGTCTGAGGATTCCTCACTGCACTCCCGTCCAATTGACATGGAGTCAGTGGGGGACCTTTCATCGGAGAAAGGACCCACATCCTTTATGGGCATCCTCTGTCTCATGTCTGTGTCCATGGGGATGAAATTGGAGCCCATCCAGAAGCAGGTTTGCTATCCCCTCACAGACATTCTGGATAAAGGGGACTCTTCAATGGAGGCTTTCCCAGTGGCCAAGACCATAGTTGGCCCTGACCTGGAGCTCTGGCAGTGCCTCACCTCTTGCCCTGCACTGTCTGTCTGGATAGCCCACAAATATGCGGTGCCCACCGGTACCCTCTCGAGGTTCACGGAACACCCTTCGTCCGAAGGATTGGTGGCCAACTCCATGTTTCAGTGCATTGGCAATTCAGGGGCTGTCGATAGACTGCTAGATAAGGAGTCCAAGAAATTGGAACACTTGGCTAAAAAGGTCTATTGTGCCTCCTAGCTCAGCCTCTGCCAGGCGAGCTCGGCCATTGTGATTGCACATTTCTCCCATGCCCTTCTGGGCTCACTGGATGAGGTGATTCATCATCTTTCTGCGGACCTCTAGACTACGGTCAAGCAGGTCCGGGACCAGGGTCATGCTGTGGCCAAACAGAAACGTCAGACGACTCTGGATATTGGGGATTCCTGTGCCCGGTCAGTGGTGGCTGCAGTTGTCATGTACCATAGGGCTTGGCTGAGGAGCTCAACCTTTCTGGCAGACACTTGGCACAAGCTGGTGGATGTCCCAATTTGAGGCACTGACCTGTTTGGGCCCGGCCTGGAGGCTCACCTTCTGTGTATCGAGAAGTCCAATGCCACCTTGAAATCCATGATGTTCACTCCGAAGGATCCCAAGGGCTCCAGGCAGCAGAAGCATAAGCCCTTTCGGCCCTCCACTCCTGCGGCAAAACCAGCCCAGCATCAGTCTGGCCAGCAGGCTCAGTCCAGGTGACCAAGGCCCAAGTGAGTGGCCTCAGTGGTCTGAAAGCCCAGAGAGAAAGGACCCGGTGGCTCCTCAGCTGGATCCTCCTCCTCCAATCCTGCTCAGTGATGGGATGGGGTGCCACCCTCATGCCCATCATGCCTCCCTGGGTCCTCCTGTGGGGGTCTGGCTCCATTACTTTCTTTCCACTTTGTGCGCTGTCACCATGGACAGGTGGGTCCTGGAAGTGGTTGGTCAGGGTCTGCCTCTAGAGTTTGAGCAGTACCCTCCCAGCCAAGCCAAGCCCCATGGGAGGACTTGGTATCCGCAGACACTTCATCGGCTCTCCGAGATGACACAGCCCAACTTCTCTGAAAGGAGGTCGTGGTCTGAGTTGTGGATCCCCCAGAACACCCAGGGTTTGTCTCAAGGTACTTCCTGGTGCCAAAGCGGATGGGCAGCTGGTGCCCCATTCTATATCTGCAGAAACTAAATAAATTCCTCAGGTCCCACACCTTCAGGATGGTAACTCTGTCCCAGATCATATCATCTCTGGAGCAAGACATGTGGTTTTGCTCTCTGGATCTTCAGGACATGTTCTTTCATGTCCCGATCTGTCCATCCCACGGAAGGTTCCTCTGCTTCCAAGCTGAGGAAACCTTCTACGAGTTCCAGACCATGCCTTTCGGCCTCTCCTCAGCCCTCATGGTCTTCACCAAATGCATAGCAGTGGTGGCAGCTTATCGGAGGCACCAAGGAGTCTGGGTGTACCCCTACCTGGATGACTGACTGATAGAAGGTCCCTCCAAACAGGAGGTGGAGCAGTCCAGGGACCTGGCCCTCCAGACCTACATCAACCTTAGCCTCCTGGTCAATGAGGCCAAGTCAGAACTCATACCTCACAGGTGATCAGCTTCATCAGGGAAGAGCTTGACTCTTGCCGAGCCAGAGCCTGGCTCCTGGTGGACAGGGCAGATGTTCTCTCCTCCTCCTTTGCCCAGTCATTTCTAGTTGGGCACTTGTGCCCTTCCCAGGACTTCCTGCACCTTCTGGGTTACATGGCGGCCTGAACCAGCATGGTCCAATGGGCCTGCTGGCATATGCACTCCCTGCAATGGGAGCTGGCCAGCCAGTGGTCTCAGCGCAAAGGTCATTTCGACCAGCTGGTCACTGTGACTGAGAGGATGTGGGGCACCCTCCAGTGGTGGTAAGTCCCAGAGCATCTGCATGAAGGGATCCCATTTGTCTGCCTGAGCTGATAGTCATCCTGATGACCGATGCCTCCCTCATGGGCTGGGGTGCCCATCTGGGGGAACACAGAGTCACAGGCTCTGGACACCCAAGGAGTCCCGATGCCACATCAACCTGCTAGAGCTCCAAGCATTCTGGCTGGCAGTCACCTTCGCTCCATTTGTTCGGGGTCAAGTGGTCCAAGTCCAGATGGACAACACCACAACCATGTACTACCTCAACAAACAAGGTGGAACGCACTCCCTGCTCCTGTGCAAGGAAGCCCTCAGCATTTTGACTCTCGCGTGCAGCCTGGGGGTGGATTTCCTAGCCATCTATACGGCAGAAGCCTCCAAACAGCTGGCAGATGCTCTCAGCCAGGTGGGTGAGGCATCTCACGAGTGGTCTCTCCATCTAAAGGTAGTTCACAGTCTGTTCTCCCAGTGGGAAACTCCTCAGGTGGACCTGTTCACCTCCAGGCAGAATGCACAGCTGAGGCTGTATTGTGCCAGCTCTCCTCAGCAGGCAACGCTGCAGGGGGATGCCTTCTTAAGGCCTTGGACCCCAGGCCTCTTCTGTGCCTTCCCTCCACTTCCCTTGATCCACAGGGTGCTACTTAAGGTCAGGAGGGACAAGGCACAGGTGATCCTGGTGGCTACAGACTGGCCCCACCAGTTTTGGAATCCAGATCTCCTCATCCTCAGCAACAAGCTCCTGAGGCATCTTCCCATACACCTGGACCTGCTCTCAACCAATCAGGGGAATATATTCTACCCAGACCTTCAATCCCTGCACCTGACAGCCTGGTTCCTGAGTGGCTAGAGTTCCAGGCTTTGGGTCTCTCCAAAGATGTCCTCACTGTCGTGGAGGCATCTAGAAAGGAATCGACCAGAAAATCCTATGCCTTCAAATGGAAGAGATTCTCCATTTGGAATCAGGGCAAGGGGTTGGACCCTTCGACCTGTCCAGAGGCTAGAATTTTGGACTACCTGTGGTCTCTCTCCCAAGGGGGCTTCGGTTGATGACCCTTAAGGTGCACCTGGCAGCCATCTCTGCTTACTGGGCATGGGCTGGTCAGCAGTCAGTGGCTCAGGATAAGGTGGCCTGGTGCTTTTTCAAAGGCCTAGATCAAATTTCCCCTCCAGTGCGTGAACCACCACCACCACCATGGAACTTGTTGCTGGTTTTGGCAAAGCTCATGGGCAAGCCATTTAAACCGATGCACAGGTGGGACATGTCTCACCTGGTGTGGAAGACCACCTTCCTGGTGGCTATCACATGAGCCGGAAGGATCAGTGAGCTACAGACTCTCTCGGTGGAGTCTCCTTACCTGGTCTTCCACAGGGACAAGGTTGTCCTGCACCGCAACCCAAAGTTCCTCCCGAAGGTTGTGTCAGAGTTTCACCTGAACCAGGTGATGATTTTTCTGGTGTTCTTCCTGAATCACACCTCAGAGGCTGAATGTAGACTCCATACTCTGGACCTTAGGTGAGCACTCGCTTACTACAAAGAGTGCATGGCTGGAGCTCTGGGAGAGGTTCAGCAGCTGTTTGTCACCTACGCTGAAGCCGCACCTGGCAGACCTACAGCCGAGTGGAGGATTGGCAGGTGGATCACTTCCTGTGTTGATCTGTGTTATAGGTTGGCAGGTAGGGAGCCTCCTGGAGGGCTTAGGGCTCATTCCACCTCCCATACTGCTGCATCGGTGGCTGCTTCTAGGGACGTCCCTATCCAGGAAGTCTGCAGGGCTGCTACCTGGAAGTCAACACACACCTTCATTTCCCATTACCACATTGACTTAGAGTCACGTTGAGATGCTGGCTTTGGGACCTCAATTCTCCAATCCTTATTTCCTAGGTAGGGGGTGTGCACCTTGCCTCCATCCTCCCAGAAAACTGCTTGGAGTCTGCCAGAAAGTGTGGATAGAACGTCATATCCACATCCCTAAAAACACAGATTTCTCACCTGTAGTAGTAGTTCTAGGAGTGATATATGATGTTCATCCACACAGACCCACCGATCTCCCCAGGCTCAGGCGTGAAACCTCTGCTTCCAGCTGGCAAAGATCTGGCGTCATGGGACAGAGCTGAGGGTTATACCACCCAGGTGGGTGGGAGGAGCCAGCTTGAAGACTTCTGGCAAGATTTAAAGGGGAAAGGACAATTCCAGAAAGTGTGGATGAACATCATATACCACTCTTAGAACTACTGTTACAGATGAGTAACCTGAGTTTTTGGACTGTGGTCGGACTTGGGGGACACACGCAAGTCGCTGTAGGTACACAAATGAAAGCTAACTTCTATCAACAACAGAAATGAAATCAATTTAGTTAAACTATAAAGACAAAACTAATTCGGTAAAACATACTTCATTGTTCTGAAGAAGTAAAGTAACAAACCACAGAAAACAGGAAATAAATAACTAAAAAGAGTAAGTAGAACAGTACTACATACTTCCTAGGCAATAGGGGTGTAGCTTTGCAGCTGCCCTGCGATCAGAAAGTAAAAAATGACCCACTGGATTTGACCCAACAACAAATTTGGAGTTGCTGCATGATCATTCCGAAGCTGAAGAACTCCGCTCAGTAGATGGTCATTTCTTTAGCCTTCCTCTCTCCTCTCCCCTTGTGGGTGCACTACTATACGATCCCATTACTTTTGATAAAGGCCGCCATGCCCAACATGGCTGCTGGAGCTCAGTGCGCATGCGCGAGCAGTAGCGCATGCACAACTTCACTTCTGCAGTTGTGGTGAACTCGTGCATGCGCACTGAGCTCACGGTGGAACAGTTCACTGTAGCCAAGATGGCCACCAGAGCTCAGTGCACATGCGTGACTTCACCGCAACTGCGGAAGTGAAGTCGCATATGAACAACTGCTCGCTTATGTGTACATAGCTTTAGCGACCATCTTGGATGTCCGCCATGAGTGCAGTGAGCACTCTTAAAGTGCAGCTGCAGCCATGTCGGCTCTGGCCAGAGTTTGTTGTTGCTGGAGCTGCAAATATACTCCCCTCCCCCTAAGCACACTACACTGTCTGCAATACAGAAACTGAAACTTCTACTTTAAACTAGGTAAATCACAAACAAATCAATGACTACTTGGTGCTCTACAGGCACAAGGCACAGTACACTTCTTAATAGATTGATTTTGGACAGAAAACTCAGTATTTAAAGTGGTTTTAGAAGTTTTTTTGGCACATAGCTCCAGAGAACAACTAACTCCAACTCTTTCTCCCTCTCACTGCACTGAATTCAGCCTACATATGGAAAAAAAACCCATGTGAACTCCTATCCCATGAATCCTTGCTAACTTCACCTTAAAACCATAAATCTTACTTCAAGAGGGCTCTTGCAGTTGGTAATTTCCATTAGGACTAAGCCACCAGGCACTAGGACCACACGGAAAACTTTAGCTAGTAGCATCTGGTGGGAGACCACCCACCTGTTGTCACGTGACTGATGTCAGCATGACGATATATAGTGAGTGGTCCCCACACTTGCCCTCTAGTTCTTTCCTGCCATTGGCCTGTGCACGGACCCCGCAGAGAATGCTGCTACTGTTGCCACCATTTTATATGAGTATTTCTACTCATTTTTTTTCCTTTATTTCTTAGAGTGTTAGTATTACTATCCTTTGTGAATGTTGTCTCTGACGTCTTCTCATTCGCAGTAAAACAAGTGCAACTCCTGTAGCTCTCAGCTCCCTCACAAAGACGATCATTTCCTCTGCCTCTTTTGCCACGGCCCACAGTACAAGACTGAGGACTGTGAGGCCCGCCAGAGCTTCAACCACACCACACAGAAACGCCATCAATAGGCCCTTTAAGCCCATATTTTAAAGCAAAAACTGGCCTCCATGGAGAAGGAGCTGCAGAAACTCAAGAGCTCTTCCTCTTCACCGGAGGGACATCACAAGAAGAAGAAGGATAAGGATAAGGAGGGATTGGTCTCCTTCCTGCCCGTGACTGCCCTCAGGGACCATGGACACTGAGCAGCCTTCCCCCTTGGGAAGTGCCCCTACCACCAAGACTGCTTCTGCCACCGTGGAGCAGCCCCTGGTACCCCCACCTGAGCTGGTCTCAGTTCTGGCAGGAGTCTCTGGGAAACCAGAGACATCTACTATCCTTAGGCCAATCAGAACCACTGGGTCTAAAGTGAGTGGCAGGGCCAATAAGTCAGTGGCCAGCTCCTCTGATGACCACCTGGCCATGGCTGATAAGTCAGGCGCTGGCTCCATTGGTGAATGTCCAGCCACAGCTGATAAGTTGGACACTGGTTCCACCAGCAAACACCCAGCCCTCTACCCTCCATCAGGCCCCAACAACAGGCCTGATGATGAGCCTCCGGATCAGCTGCTGCCTGTGCCACAGCCTCCCTCCCCACCTCCAGTGGTCTACTCTACGGATTAACCTGCACTCCTGGAACCGGAAGGGGGTGAGCGACCTACCATCAGCACCAACTCGCTGCCAATGCTGGATTGCCCGATGTCAGAGCCTCCCTTTGGCCTGACGCCTACACCTGACATCCCTCTGTCTGGGCCCTCTGCTCCCCCCCCAGACCCTGACAGGACCTTTCAACCCTTTGGGACCGACAATGGACCCTCTGCCTGGAGGTCCGACCCCAGACCTTCCTTTGCCAGGTCCTGCCAATGAGCCATCGTCAGGCCCCTCGGACCCTCTATCAGGCCTTCAACCGGGTCCCTCGGGTCCTCCGCTGAGCTACTTGATGACCAGCTACTCGGTGCCACATTGTCCTTCCCCATGGTATCCATTGCCAGCGTTCCCAATGCCAGGCTATCTGACACCCGGGTACCAGACATTGTGTTGTGGTAAGTCCAGCTTACCATCACATTCTTGTATGTTGGACTGGCTATCCAAAGAATATACCACAAGCAGTATGTAATAAAGAACAGTTTTATTACAAATACTCACATCAGACGTGTGACAAAGAAATCACAAGAGAGCCGATTTCCCACCATTCCTTGAGTATGGTCTCTTTCTGTCCGAGGAACTGGTGTGCATACAATTATATATGTCTGATAAGAGTGCAGTTACAGATATGATAAGCATACAGCATTGGATAAGGCATGTAAATAAGGTGGCTTTCTTGGGCAATTACGTAAGAAATGAAGTTGCAAAGTATGGAAGAATCTCTGAACAAAGGAAATTCATAGTCAATAACCTGTTATCAGTCTCATTGGAGACAGTGAGTCTGGAAACACTTGCAATGTCATCAGAAAAGCATACAGCATGTTATAATATTAAGAAATATAGTAGAATATATGTGGAAACTAGACACAGTATATATGGTAGAAATATATCATATGGGTAAAACATTATGAGACTGTGGTAAGGCACTAATACTTGTAGGTGTATAAGGTTACGGTTACATGCGGGTCAGTTGGTTGTATATAACCTAAGCATAGCACCCGGGCTATCCATCGCTTAATTATCTGATGCTGGAATATCCTACACCGGGTTAATCCAATGCCAGGATACCTGACAACTAAATACCCTGTACCGGGTTATCCTCCTTCAGGGTATACCTCTGTTTTTCAGCCACCCCACCGCCACCTTCTCCACCACCCCAACCTCAGGTGGACTTGCAGGTGATGCTAAACTCTTGGTGGAACAAAGCCATGATACAGTTTGCCTCCGAACTGGACAGACATCAGCCGGTGGCTATCCCTTCAACACTCCCCTCAGAACCGACAACAAGGTCTCTTTCATCAGTGGAGTCTCTTCCATCGACCTCCAGTAGGTCTCATGAGACCATCACTTTGCATGACCATTCTAGGGGGCTCCCACTGGCCACTGAGATTCCAATTCCTAAGATTGGAAGATCTGACAGGAGTCTGATATTGGAACTGGAGTCAGTCTCCTCCCCATTGGGCTCGGATTATGAGTCCCCTATTCTGCAATAACCTAAGCCGAAGTAATCCCCCAAGTCCCCTCCAGAGGACCCTTCCCCTGGTGGAGCTCCTCAGCAGGATTCAGGAGGCATATGATTGGAAGACCGAGGAATGATTCTTAACATCATAGGCTCACTGACCACCTTGACTTGATGTATCAGTCTCCAACACACACTCTCCCATGGCTAGGACCTCACGAGGACTTGGCCTCCACTATCTGGAAACAGTCTTCTTCTCTAGCTGCCATATTCAGAAAGGCTGACAGACTTTATCACACTCCTGAAGGAAAAGACCACCTCAGCAACCATCCCAAAGCTGACTCTGTTGTCATTAGCGCGGCACATGATGGCTCTGCCAAACCTAAACATCTGAGCACCTCCCCTCCAGACAAGGAGATGAGGCAGCTAAACCAATTTGGATGTAAATTCTATTCGTTCACTACACTAGCCATTCGAGTCCTTAACTATGTGGCTCATACGGTGGTCTACCAGAAGTCCATTCTGGGCCAGTTAGAATCCAAAATTGAGGCTCTACCTGACTCGGACCTGAAATCAGACATATGCTCAAACAGTCAGAACAGCCAGATCAGCCAGCGATCATGCCCTTAGAGCCACCTATGATGCGGTGGATGCTTCAGTCCATGATACAGTGACCACCGTGAGCATACACAGACACTCATGGCTAAAAATTTCTGGCCTGGCAGCCGAAGTCCAGTCTGCTATCCAAGACACTCCTTTCAGCGGACCATTTCTCTTCGGGGATGATGTCAAATACATTATCACTGATTTACAAGACAAGAATAAAGCATTACATTACATCCAATTCATGTATAAGCCTCATAATAAGCCAAGCAGCCATTTCAGAGGCACCAAAGGTGTCAACAAAAGCAACAACCCAACAGATGTCAGAACAAATGTCGGGCTCCTCGGCAGGTGCAGCTCCCCAGCCAAGTCCCAGAGAGCCTCCGGGGTGGCCACTTATACTCTCCCTACTACTTCCTGACTCATGACAAGCCCTCCTACCTCCATCGCCAGTTCAGGAGAAACTGATAGGGGGCAGGTTTGCAAACCACCTACCAGGCTGGGGGGCGATTACATCAGACTTGTGGGTACTTCAGCTCATAGCTGAAGGTCACACAATAGAATTTCTAGAGAGACCTCCAGAAAACTCTCCAGGTCCTTCTCATTATCCTCCAGGACACATTCATCTTGTCAAAGAGGAAATCGAAACTCTGCTAAGAAAAGCAGCCATAGAGCTCGTTCCTCAGACCCAGGCAGGCAAGGGATATTACTCTTACTTCTTCCTGGTGCCCAAAAAGATGGGCGATCTCCGACCGATCTTAGACCTGAGCAACCTGGACCTGTGCGTGGAGTACAACAGGTTCTGCATGCTGACCCTTCCAGGCCTCCTTCCCTTGCTACACCAGGGACACTGGCTTTGGATGCCTACCTACATATCCCAATTCTTCCATCCCTCCGCCGCTTCCTCAGGTTTACATTTCAGGGGGAGCACTTTCAATTCAAAGCTCTCCCTTTTGGCCTTTTGTTGGCACCCAGGGTGTTCACAAAGTGCCTAGCTGTGGTAGCTGTGGCGTTACACCATCAGGGTATCCTTGTGTTCCCATACCTCAATGACTGGCTCCTGTCATGGTACAGTCTTATAGCCTCCCTGTTCGCTACCCTGGACCTGTTCAACAAAGCGGGCATCACAGTGAATCACCCCAAGTCCTACCTTTCACCATCACAGCACCTCTAATTTATTGGAGCTGTGCTGGATATGGTCCAAGAAAGAGCCTTCCTCCCACCGGACAGAGCAGAAACTCTGCAAAGGTAAGCCTTTGGCCTCTCAACATTGGACAACTGCAAGATCAGTCCTACATCTTCTTGGACTCATGGCAGCAGCCATCCCGACCATTCACCTGGCCAGACTCCAAATGAGGGTCACACAGTGGACACTTTGGGCACAGTGGGATCAGAGTTCAGATGACCTGGATCACATGATCTTGGCCTCCAATCCTATGGCTCGAGATCTCCTAAGGTGGCAGAACCTGGACAACCTCAACAGAGGTGTCCCATTTCAACCTCCTCCCCCCTCTCAGACCCTAGTGATGGACTGTTCAGGACTGGGTTGGGGAGCCCATTTGGGAGATCACAGGATGCAGAGGTTCTGGTTTCAGAAAGAACTATCTCTACACATCAATGTGCTAGAGATGAGAGCAATGCTGTACACTTTACAGGCCTTCCAGCCCCTCCACAGACCAGGATCTCACCTGATTCAGATGGACAAAGTGTGCGTAGTCTGGTACCTGAACAAACCAGGAGGCATACGCTTGTATCCCCTATGTCGGGAAGCAATGTGTGTATGGTTCTGGGCAGTCTAACACGGCATTCATCTCTCGGCAGTGCACATCCCGGGCATTTAAAACATCCTTGCAGACAGCCTCAGCTGCACCCAAGCCAAGGCTCATGAGTGGGAACTGAGACCTTCAGTGGTAGAGGAAATCTTTGATCTTTGGGGTCAGCCAGACTTCAATCTGTTCGCATCCCCATCCAATGCAAAGCTACCCAGTTTCTGCTCGCTCGTTCCAAGGCATTGTGCTTTCTGGTGAGACATGCTGTCTCTTTGTTGGACAGGGAGGTTCTTGTATGCCTTCCCTCCCTTTCAACTGTTGCATAGAGTTCTGCTGAAACTGCAGGTGGAGGGAGCACACTTGATCCTGATTGCACCTTACTGGCCCCACCAGATTTGGTTCTCTCTGCTTCAACATTTGATGGTGAAACCTCTGGTTCCACTGCCTATCTGCCAGGACCTTCTAAGTCAAGAACTGGGCACCCTGGTCCATCCAGGTCTCAAGTCCTTTCACCTTCATGCGTGACACCTGATGACATAGCTGCTTCTCATTTTGGAGTCTCCTCCAGAGTGGTTCAGGTACTGGTGGAGGCTAGAAAGCCGTTCACGAGATAAACCTATGCTATGAAATGGAAGAGATTTTCCATCTGGGCCACAGCTAAGGGTTGGGACCCCTACTCATGCCCTGCACCATAGGTCCTGGAGTACATGCTGCACCTATCTTACCTGGAGCTAAGTTACTCCACTCTAAAAGTCCACTTGTCTGGTATTTCTGCCTACCATGCCCCAGTGGATGGTAAAACTTTGGCACAGTTAGAGGTATCCAAAACCTTCCTGGAAAGGATCCTCCATTTGAAACCCCCAATCAGGAGTCCTGCTCCTCCCTGGGATCTGACATTCATTCTTGAGAAACTCACCCTGCCTCCCTTTGAACCGGCTGTGAGTTGCGACATGCGCTACCTTTCATGGAAAGTGCTCTTTTTAGTTGCTATTACATCTGCTCGAAGGATTTCTGAGCTTCAGACCCTGATGTGTAAGGAGCCTTATTTGATTTTTCAGAGACTGGGTGGCTCTGTGTACAAATCCTAAGTTTTTACCAAAGGTGTTTTCTGAGTTCACATTGATCCAGACCATACACCTACCAGTGTATTACCCTGAACGATCTTATCGGGGAAGCAATTCTACATATCTTAGATGTACATAGAATTTTGTGTTACTACACTAACTGGATGAAGTCAATCCGCAGAATGGATCAGTTGTTCATTTATTTTGCACCTAAAAGAGAGGGCACTGCTGTTTCTATATAGTGTTCGTTTAAATGGTTGGCAAACTGCATTCTGTTTTGTTATTAGAAGTATAACAAGCAGCTGGCCTGGTGTCACTGAGGGCTGAAGCATTGGATGCCACACCTCGCACCGGTGACCTGGGTTCGGGAACAGACTCGGGCTGCCAGGGGTCGGCTGTGTGGGAAGGATTGAGCACCCAACGGCTTGTTCTCCTTCTCTGGGGTAGGGTGGGAAGCTTGCCCTGCCAGTATACTGCCACCACCTGGGTAACCTTGGATGGTGCTGGTGCAGACGGGGAAGCAGTAGGGAGGGTCGACATCAGCAGAAGATAGGAGCGGATGCAAGTCTCTGCGTGGATCTACCTCATTGGTCCTCATTGCATGCTGATACTGAGGGATGGACAACAGAACAAGGAAACTCCTCTGTGCCTGCTCCAGGCGAAGAACCCACTGCACCACAACCATAAGAGGAACCGGGGGCAGATTCCACTGTGTGTGCTCCAGGATCGAGATTCAGGGGAGATTGGGGTCCTCTCCTGCCCTGCCCGAGGGTTACCAGGGGCACTAGAGATAAGAATGAAGTGATGCACTCTAGGAACAGACCACCTGGTCCTTGATGTTGCGTATAGTGCTTGGGGGTTCTGAGAGAGGGAACAGGTGCAGAACAGAGAGAGAGAGGGGGGATAAAAAGAAAGTAAAAAAAAAAAAAAAAAAGTATAACAAGCCTCTTCTGGGGGAAGTTAAAGGACATTCGACCAGAGGCATATCTGGATCTACTGCTTGTTTCATAAAAGTCTCTGCCACTGATATCTGTGCGGCAACCACTTGGAGTTCTGTCCACACCTTCACTAAGCATTACAGTTTGGACATTGCTTCTAGGTGTAGGACTGGCTTTGGCCTCATTGTCCTTCAGGGACTTCTATCTTAGATCCCTATCTACTGCAGACCTTTTCCTGCCTCCCAGGTTTCAGACTTGTCTGTCTTTGACTGCTTGGGACTCAGTCCTAATGGTAATTACCTACTGCAAGGGCCCTCTCGAAGTAAGATGGTACAGTTATGTATGAACTTGCCATAACAGTAGATCTTCAAGAGAGGCTCTTGCAGTAGGTAGTGCTTTCCCTTCCACCTTCCCCCTGAGTCTTTTCTGCTACTTCTTCTTACATAGCCTTTTCTTTGCTCCAGGAGCCCACTCCTTCTCCTGTTGCACCTTTCTGGATCTCTGGCATGAGAATTGGAGAGCGGGCATGAGGACTGCTCACTATATAGGGTTATGCTGATGTCGGTCACGTGACGCCAGGTGGGCGGTCCCCCACCAGACACTGCTAACTAATGTTTTCCATGTGGTCCCAGCACCTGGTGGCTTAATCCTAATGGTAATTACCTACTGCAAGAGCCTCTCTCGAAGATCTACTGGTACAGTAAGTTCTTACGTAACTAGTTTCATAGGCGAAGTTGCCATTTTTCTGCTATTTGTGAATTTCTACTTTAACACAAAGTAGAAATTTGACTTGCAGAGTAAATTCGTGAATTTCATAAAATTCACAAAATTCTCAGTGAAGTGAATTATTGAAACTTTGCCCACCACTAGTGAGGGCTTGCATCGCAAAGACTTATGTGACAAAGAATAAGAAAGCTCTGGCCCTCATTTGAGCACACTCCACTAGGGGTCTGGCTATTTCCTTGGCAGAGAGAGGTGAAGCATCTGTATTAGAATTATATAAAGTGGCAATGTGGTCCTCCATTCATACATTCATTAAGCACTACAGATTGGATGGTCAGATTTCTGCTGATGTGACCTTTCGTCGCAGAGTTTTGCAGGCAGTGGTTCGCAGATAATTATTCATTCTCTTCCATATGGGCTATATGTAGGACAATATTCTTCCCCTCCCAGTTGAAAAATGGGTACTGTTTCCTAGAACCCATATGTGTTAACTCCCCATTGACACTGTGGAGCGAAACAGAAAGGAGAAATCGCTTCATACTTCACCGTAATTTCCTTTTCTGTTAGCTCCAACATTGACAATGGGGCCTCTCACAGGAGCCCATGGCTTCCACCAGAGAATATTGTCTGGTATATCTCAAGATTTTACGTTACAGAAAAGTTGGTAGTTTCTTAGGATTTGTACAGACTTATCTGCTAACCAGGAAAACATTTGCAGTTTATTTGGTCACAGGCATGCAGATTAATACAGTAGGTGGACATTTCTGATACATGTGTGGTGTTTTCCCTGTTAACAGGTTAGTGCTTATCCTGGCTCTTGCAGCCATGTTCTCTGTTGCTACTGTTAATGTTCACTGCATTTTATTTTACAAGTGCTAACAGAAGAAGGCCAAACTTTAAGGGACCAGTGGTTGGACATCTTCAAGGAGAAACTGTAGAGTGAACAGACAGGTCTATGCTAGACAGCTCTCCAGAGTAAGGAAGGGCATCAAGTTTTTCCTTTAATTCTGTCAGTTGGTTTTACATTTATATGTGTTGGTGTCAGGTTATGAAGAGAGCTTGTTGACCTGGATGTTTTGCAGAATATCGGTTATATAGGAGTGGATAGATACTGCGTGGACAAGAAGTGACTGGAGAATCTCAACCTTTAGAATGTTCATATGCTCAGGGTTTTATGCTGATTTAGATGTTTGGGCTGTACCACTACCCCAGTAGGGGTGTTCATTACCCATATGTATTAACTCCCCATTGACAATGTTGGAGCTAACAGAAAAGGAAATCATGGTACATATGAAGAAATTTCTCTTGTTTGGACAATTTAACCAATATATGAATTTATAAAAAATGATTTCTTCACATCCTGAATTACTGTTTTTGATTTCATAATGTTTTATTGGTACTGTTTTCAACTAGTAGTTATGTATTTGGAAATTATGTTCAGTTACACAGTTAAATGTTCCATAAATAAAGTTTACCATTGTGTTTGCAGTATTGAATGTCTCAATTTTACATACATACTGTGACAGAATTCCTCCCTCCATGACACCCTGGGACATTCCCTCTCTTTTTAGCCCTTTTCCAAAGCCTACTGCAGTAGCACCTCTTCCTTTGAGTCTTCCTTGACTCCTTTCCTAACTCTACCATGATGGGGTGACCTCCTGATGTGGTATATCTTCCTATGCTAACCCGCTAACTTTCCTCTTTTGTCCTTGGTGGTGACTGAGTCAGGGCAATAATAAGCCTCAGAGGTACTTCATGATTTTGGGTCAATATGAATGTGACTGTTTGAATAAGAAGGCCTCTTTGTGCTCTGAAAAACCAAAAGAATATTGTATATGAGTTGGAATATATGTAAGCTTACTAGCATGTTAGCCTTTCACGTAAGGATTAAACACAGGGATGCCTGTGTCTCCCCCTCCTTCCAATCTGGTATATTTGATTTTGGGTACCCTAGTATTATGTTGCTCCAATACAAGAGACACCATTGTAATTTTTCTCCTTACTTATGAAGTTATTATTTCTCCCTTCAGTGTCTCCTCCTTTATATTGCTGGAGCGGCTGCTGCAAATAGCACCATTTTTTTTTCTCCCCTGCATACCGGCTGGTGGCCACTAGGTGTGGCTTCAACTTCTCTCACTCTGGTCCTCCCTTTAGGCCCATTTCTCCTGCTGCTTCTGTTTGGTGGAGAGAGTGGAACTGGAGCATAAGCTACACCAGATGGTTGGTGCCCTTCATATGGACACCAGACCATGCTCTGAGATGAACGACAAGTGTTGGGGTCTTCTGTCATTTGGAGCAACATAATGTTGCAGCCCTCTCTGAAATAAGAGTTTGTGCGCCAGCCGCTTAGTGTGATATTTGGCTCCAGAGTGTCTGAAAAACGGAGCTGAGCATTAAAACATTATTCAGAGAGGAGTATTTGCTTAGTGTGGTATAAAAGGGGTGTTTGTGTATGTGTTTCTTTTCCCTTAAACAAAACACCCCATAATATGAACAAACACTCAGATGAGAACTCAACTCTATGGCTGGAGAATCTAGCCGACAGTCCTGGTATAGATGAAAAGAAAAAAGGGTATTTATTGTATTGCTCTTAGCTAAACACCTCTAAACAGTTGTTTCCCTTTTTATTATAAAAACTGTAGAGATTAAACTGATACTAAATAACATTGCAAATTAAAAAGGCATATGCATTTTCTGGTATAATTCATGCTTCTCGATATCTCTGGGGTCATGTTCTCATGCATACCTGTTCCAGCAGCATAGCCTCTGGTCACTGTTGTGCTTTTAAGGGCCAGAGGCCCCTTTCTGAAGCATAGTTATAGAATTATGCCTAGTGATGTCACTACCTAGAGGGAGGGGTTTTGGTCTCTAATTGGCCCTTAAGTCTTCTAGAATATGTTTTTATTTATATTCCTCATAAACATCCTGAATTCTTAGCTATATGTATTTAGTACAAATGGCAATGTGGTTTTCGGTCAAGCTAATCCCCCCCACTTTATATATTGGTGTAGGAATTTGATGTATTAGAATAGGGAACAGATCAGCTGACCTATGATGTCACTTAGATCAGATATAAAAGACACCTCTTGTGTCCAGATAACGTTTGATCACAGATGATGGTGGATGTGCTGATGCTTTAGCTCTGTCCACTCTGTGGCAGCACTTTGTAGTGAGAATTAGTGCGAAGCTCAGGAGTGAGCTGATATTTTCTTCGCTTTTATTATTTGAATAAAAAGCATATAAGTAAGTTGTGTGTTTTTACACTCTACAAGCTTTGTCTGAGTAATCACCTCCCACACCCTCTCACACATACAAAAGGTTGCATATTAGATTACGTTGAGATTGTGACAGTTGGCTTAAGGAACAGAGTTGTATTCGCAACAGTGCTATACAGAATACTAGTTTAACAACAATGCACAACTGACCTATGCTGTTGCAAAGGGGCTCTGATAACAGCAAACCTTGTGAGCAGTACTCAAGAGTTACAATGTAATTAGAGGCTCGATGAGGTTGCACATGCTGGCTGGGCACACAATCATCTAATCACAATTATAGTTACGGATTGTGGTATAGTTTATATTTAACAACTTTGTAGAGTGTATGTAAATCCATACAGAACAAACCCTATGTAAACAGCATTTATAGGGTAATGTATGATCAAGACCCCTGGAATTCTGCGGTTCTGTGGTTGCGGAATTTGCCGCAGAATTTGCATCATGCTGCAGAATATATATAGTGCCGCAGAATTCATTGTTTTTGGTGAATTTTCATATAAATATACTGTTTTTCCATAGTGTCAGGCTTTCTTTCCCACCTCATTTATCCTGAAGCCCCTCCTCTATGCTCAGCATATGATGTCATCGATGACATCACATCATATTTAACCAATGACAGGACTGCATTCTGCCAGAGAAATGAATAAATCATGCCGCAGAAATCAGAAAATTCTGCCGCAGAACACCAGGGGCCCTGTGTATGATCAACCATACTCAGGAAGCATGTGTCTGCTATGGGTTGTCGGCATTAATCATGCCAACAACTCTTTAAGAATAGGTATTTCCTTTATGGACTGGTTTGTACACAAACTCCACCCCCCACCACCCCACTGGACATAGCCATATCCATCCATCTTGGAACAATCTATATTCCAGCAACCACCATATACCCCCTTCCCCAATACCCTCCTCTCAACTCCTCAGCCTGTCACTCTTCTGTCATAGATCAATGTCATGTACCTGATAGTGTTCCATGACAGTAATATTGCTAATGGCCATGGAGCTAAGAGGATGGCTTTGCCAACATCTACTTTCAGTGGAAGGCTATTTGGGTATGGGGGCATGTGGAAGTGGCTGGACGTTTTGGTACAGGCATGTTTTGATCATGTATCTGCAAGGACGACAGGAAAACTGGGATGAGGTGGTGATTGATTGGTTGGACAACAGTGGAATACAAGGAAATGCACTTCAAACTATTATATGGACTTCGGACAAATTTGATACAGATAAACAGGTGTACAACTGCATGCTAAGTTGATGTGCTGAAGCAGCGACTTTAGTGCTGCAACACAACAACACAACACATTTATGTCAGTAGGTCAGCAGAGTAACCCTATTCTATGTAATGAGTTCCACGCAGAACAGTATTCCTCCATGTACTGCATAAGTTTTAAATGATGTACAGTAGTAGTCATACAACAATTGCTCAGTACTTAGAGTATGATGCAGTAAGCTGTTTCTAACACGTTACTGACAAAGAAAATTTTATATAACTACTGTGGCGAGAAAGCAAAACCCAGCAATTATATAAAATAAAATATGGAGTGGTGTGTAAAACTCAAATTTTACATACACCCTTGGTGTTGGATGCTGAAATAAACCCCTCAAGCTTTGCTCTCAGGGTTTATGTGGCATCCAACACCTCGGGAGTGTGTAAAATTCTCATTACACATACCACCCCACACTTTTTTCTATATTTTACACTACTAAAAACAGAAATGCAACTACATATGTAAATGTAAACTAATGTTAATAATCTACAATGCAGTTTATTAATGGCATTCATTAGTAGGAACTCTTTCTCAGAGGAAAGTTGGCAGCCATGTAACCGACGCACAGTTTGTCTCTTAACTCGTTTGCATTCTGCATAGTATCAGACACCGATGCACCACTTAGCTGCTGAAACAGTTCCTTGGTGCATTTAACATAATCCGTCCAACCTGGTGCCATGGACTCTTCTCACACTTGCAAAAGTTATGTAATCCACAGCAAGTGGCTGTCACGATAGGAACAAAGCTAAAATGAAAGTCACTGCGCTTTACCAGCACTGTCCATCGTGACTTCAGATGGGCAGAAGCAATTTCAACACACATACGTGCAGAAGTAATATATACATTCAGTGACTCCTGCCATGCTGCTAAATGCCCTGTGCCTGTGTAGCCCATCATGATCCAGTCCGGCAGTGGATATGCCAGCTCACCAGCTACTAAGAAGTAAGGGAATTCCTCCCCATTTACCTCAATTATAACCAATGTAGTTAAATAAAAGAAAAATGCTGACTTTTTGGAGACTAAATCCCGCTCATATACATCTCCTTCAGTCAGGTGGTACACCCTAAAGTCAGTGCTGAGGAGTATCTTTATTCAGTGTAGCTCTCAGCAAAAAAGGGCTAATTTACAGTTATAGAAGCAAACAGAGGAGGAATTATGGGACGCAGACTTCTGTTATAAGCTTACATTACATCCTGAAGGCAAGGCCCTTTGGCTAGCAAAAAAGAAAAGTCTGGAATCTTTATTGGCTGCTCAGACCGAGGGTATGCTAAGGCGGTCAGCACAGAAGTTTTACGAAGGAGGCAATAGGGCAGGACATCTCCTGGCACTGGCGTTGAGGAAACAAACAATCTCCAGAACAGTCCTCCGAATTCAGGTTCCAGAGAGGAGTGGTGAGGTGATATCAGATCCTTTAAACATATCTGCTTCTTTTGCTGATTTTTTATGCAGCCTTGTACAGGCAGGAACTAGTGTCTAACTATGAGACTAAAGTGGGGTCCTTTTTAAATAACATAGTACTCCTCTTCCTTGAAACACATCACAGGGCCATGTTAGATGGAAACATCTCAGCCCAGGAAATTTTGAATAAAATTGCACAAATTAAGTCCAGGAAATCTCCTGGCCTAGATGGTCTACCATCTGAATTTTATAAATGTTTTAAAAAAGATTTACTGCCTGGTATGTTACAGTGTTTCCATCATATTCAAGAAAGAGGGGAGATTCCTATGTCCTGGAGACAGTCTCAAATAGTGATGTTGCCCAAGGAGGGCAAGGACCCTCAGTTTTGTTCTTCCTACTGGCCCATTTCACTCTTGAATGTGGACATGAAGATCTTTACTGGCATCTTGGCAGACAGACTGCAACAGATTATAGGGAAGGTGATCCATCCAGACCAAACCGGTTTTGTGACAGGGAGATTTTTGTCTGATAACATCAGGAGACTACTTAATATAACTACCTCCCAACAGCACAAATCAGATTTTCAACTAGCTATCTCCACGGACGCCGAAAAGACCTTTGATCGGGTTAATTGGCTATTCCTAAAATCCACCATGAAGAAGATGCAATTTGGCTCTAAATTTGTGAAAATCTTTCAAAATGTATATACCCTGCCACAGGCCCTAGTCAAGGTAAACGGGGTGAATTCCAAAAATGTTCCCCCTATCCAGGGGTACAAGGCAGGGATGTCCCATCAGCTGTGCTTTTTGCAGTCTGTTAGGAGCCTTTGGCAATGGCAGTATGCCAGGACCCTCAGATGGTTGGGGTGATGGCCGGTGGGAGGGAACAAAAGGTTGCCCTTTATGCGGACAACTTTCTCTTTTTCTTGAGGGGATCTGTTCCTCATCTTTTGTCTATTTTGGGGAGCTCTGGAGAATTGTTTGGATATAAATTAAATTATACCAAATCAGAGGCCCTCAAGCTAAGTGGCGTAATCCCACAAGGCTTTCACAGGAACTTCCATTTTTCATGGGCTAAAAACAATCATATTCGTTACTTGGGCATTCAGATTCATGTAGACACTTCCAAATTATTTGAAATATACTACAATAAATTATGGGGCACAGCAAAACAAGACTTAGCCAGATGGTCTCTGCTAGCCTTAATGGTCGCAGGGAAAATAGATTCAATTAAAATGAATCTGTTTCCCACTTGCTGTTTTTATTTTCTAATCTTCCGATACCGATTCCCCCAACATTTTGGCGTGGGCTCTCGGCTGGACTATCCAGGTTCATATGGGGAGGCCGTCACCTTTGTATCTCCAGGCAGATTTTGTCATTCCCATGGGATGGGGGGCCTTGGTCTACCCGACTTCTACTCGTATTACCTGGCCTGTCAACTCCAGGTGGTTCACACTTGGATTACAGGAAGATGTTCCTCGGGTTGGTTGGACATGGAGAAACAGGACACTACAGAGGTTCCCTTGAGCTCATTAGCTTACTCGCTATCCTCGTCCCCAGTCTCCTTGTGGTCCAGCAATCCATGGACACCACATACCTTGTGGATGCTGAAGAGAGTTAGAAGGAGGTTGACCTCAGAAGAGACCCTGGGTCCCCTTTCTCAGATTCAGTATCACACAGGTTCCCCCCCCCCACGACTAGATGGTGCATATGCTAGATGGGAGCTGACGGGTCTGGTTCACTTCTCACAAATGTTGGGGGGAGGGTGTTTGTTTCTGTTTTGCCCAACTTAAGGAACAATTTGGTTTGCAAGATTCAGATTTCTGTAAATACCTGCAGGTACACCACTTTATTAACACCCCAAACAATCTTAAGGAACTTACACGCCAACCAAATGCATGGGAGGGCTTCACATCAATGGTACAGGGATCAGCGGGGAAGGTGAGATGGACTTCCCAACTGTATAAACTGATTGGGCCGGGGGAACAACTGCCATCATGACTGGTAAAACTTGCTTGTGAGAAGGAGACTTCAGACACCATCCCAGATGAGCAGTGGCTCAAGAGGTTGAGGTTGGGGTGGAGGGCCACCTCATTCCCCCACCTGGAGAGAATTCTTTTGGAGAATTTTAGATAGGTACTTTCTAGTTCCAGTGGTGATCCAACATCATAGTAATACCAACACGAACCTCTACTGGAGGGCATGTGGCTCAGTGGGCATCCATTGGCATATTTATTTATTTTTATTTATTTATTTAGTTTTTGTTAACCGGGTAGGTGCACTAGCCATAAAATGACTATTTTCAGGCATGACCCAGGAGAGTACAACAAAAGGAGAACAGTTGAACAACAGCAACATGGGTACAATAATACAAAAAGAGGAACAGTACAGCAGTGCTACAAAAATACAATGGGTAGAAACAACAAAAAATAATGGCAAGCATCATACAGATAATGGCAATAAGATATATAATAAGTGCAGAAACCATGGACCCGACCTGTGGAGTGAAAGGGTTAATAAGATAGTAAGGTTATATAGCGAGAAATGTGAGGAATGTTCAAACATAACAAGAAAGACTGACAGAAGGAAGGTCAGGGGTGGTAACTGGCAAAACAACAGTGGATGGTCAGCAACAAGGTTTGAGAAGAAAGAGAGCTAGTAGTCAAGAAGTTATTTACAAAGAGAAGGAAAAATATGGGGAGGGGAAGAGGAGACAGTCTTGGAGCTGGATTAGAGCAGGGGTGACATTACTGGTAAGTCTCAGGAGCTTCAAGTTGAGTCAAAGCATGTACAAGCATCAGCTAAGGATAGATAATGACGATATTCACTTTTAAATCCAAAGTGAGACTGAGACAGCCGGAGGTTGAGTGGAAGAGCATTACATAGCCTGGTAGCAGAGAATTGGAAGGCCCCAGTGCCTTTAGTCATCTGACATCTCGGAACATAGAGCAAGGATTTGTCAGCTGATCGCAGGCCATGGGAGGATGGTTGAGGGACCAGCAACGCCGCCAGCTGGGATGGGTTTTTCTCCCGGATGATCGAGTCCATTAGTGATCCAAGGTAGTATTGTCTACTGGCAGAGGGTGAGAGCCAATTCAGATCCTTATAAAGAAGGCAGTGATGTTTGAGTCGAGGCAACGAAGAGGCAAATCAGCATATATTGTTATAAGTTATGTCCCATTTTAGTAGGGAGGTTTTATGGGCAGAGGTAAGAATAGAGGCACCATAAGTAAGGGTTGGGAGCAGAATACCTTGGGCAATTGCTAATTTGGCTGAGGGTGTAAGCATGTAGCTCATTTTGTAAGCTACTCCTAGTTTCGAGTTTATAGCTTTGCACAAGGACTGAATGTGAAGATTAAAATCCAGGGACTGGTCCAGCAGGATCCCAAGGTACTTGAAGGAAGTAACATTTTCAAGTGGAAATCCTCCTAGGTGAAGAACCTCCAGCAAACTAGAACAGGTCTTAATCTTTGGTGCAGAACCTAGGGAGCATGGCTTTCATTTTCTTTTTATTTAGTACAAGCTTACAGTCTAGTAGCCAGTCTAAGACCTTATTGAAGTCTGAAGTAAGTGATGTGTTTATGCAGGCAATACTAGAAGAACTAGTGTAGATGATCAGGTCATCAGCGTAGAGAATAGCTGAGCAGGATTCCAGGACCTCAGCTGCATTGTTGATAAAAATTGAGAACAGAAGGGGCCCAAGGATAGAGCCCTGGGGGACCCCAAGGTTGATAGTAGACGTGTTGGACAGGGAGGAGTTAAATTTGACAGCTTGCAACCTGTTTGACAGGTAGCTACAGAACCAGTCCACAACAGGGGTAGAGAAATGGAAATTATGGAGAGTAGAGAGAAGCAGGGGATGGTCTACAAGGTCGAAAGCCTTAGTGAGGTCAATGAAGATGGCACCTGTGAGTTTTCCAGAGTCCATGTTGGACAGAATATCAGTAGTTAGTTGAAGAAGAGCTGTGGTGGTGCTATGACCTTTTCTGAAACCATGCTGGGTGTCTGAGAGGAGATTGTAGCGTGTAAGGTAGTCAATGGTCTGTGATGTAACTATTTTCTCTAGGATCTTGTTAAGGACAGAGAGAATTGCTATAGGTCTGTAATTGACCATGTCCTTTGGGTCACCTTTTTTAAAGACAGGCGTTACTCTTGCAGATTTCCATAGGTCCGGCACAGTGATATGGATAAGGGATAAAGTGTAGATTCTGGCAATCGGAGAGGCAATGAGTGGAGCAGCCAGCTTAAGAAGATGAGGTTCCAGTGAGTCAGAACCAGAGCTGGTACTGGCAGATATGGATCTCAGTAATTTCAGAACTTCCGCTCCTCATACAGCCTTGAAATGGAATGGTGGCACTGGAGGAGCATCATACGATAGGGCAGCATGGTTGTCTGATGGTAGTGTGGTAGGTAGATTGGAGTGCGATCCACTAGGTTGTAAAGTCAAGGTATAGTATGACAGATCAGAGAAAAGATTGTTAAAACTGTTTGAGATGGTCCTAGGGTCATTACAATGTGCCCCATTTATGATCATTTCATCAGGCGTGACCGACTGCGAGGTATCGAGAAATGTTTTGACATGGGCCCAGAATTTCCTCGGGTCGCAGGCTGAGCTTTGTAGAAAGTCCTGCAGTATTTGCTTTTAGCAGCTCTAACTTGTCTCTTACATCTGTTTCTTAGTTCACGATAGACAATAAGATCTGACTGTAGGCCAGTTTGTTTGTAGCGAATCCAAAGCTTGTCCATCTGGCTCAGATTAGCAGGGAGGTCTTTATGCAGCCACCTCGTCTGTTTTCCTCTGACCCTCCTAGTAGTCTTGGGAGCATGTTTATATTGAATGGTAAGAAATTAATTTATGAATATTTGTAGAGCAATCTCCACATCCTTTGTTTGACAGATACCTGCCCAGTCGATATTGGAGACATCATAGAGAAATGCATCCTGGTCAATATGAGCTAGATTTGTAAACAGGATTAGTCTTGATGTTGATATCTATTGGGACTGTCAGGCTATTGCCCAATATTGGAGGGATACACAAGAGGCAATACAGGAGGTACTGTCAGAACAAATACCAAACACTTTCACAGACTGGGTATTGGGCTTCCCAACTGTAGTACATCTTCCCCTGCCCAAACGACAGCTGGCCCTGGCCCTGATTGTGGTAGCCCTGAAGGGCCTTACAGCACATTTAGCTCAGGCGGGAACCTCTGATTATGGGAGACTGGATCTCTAGGGTTAACAAGATTATGGACATGGAATCCATCATGGCCAGACTACACCTTAAGGAAGAAAGGTTCAGAGTGGTCTGGGGCCCCTTGGATTGCCTGGGAGGCAGCTCACCCTCGCACCTCAGTAGCCCCTTAGCATGGATGGTTAACCAGAAAACTATTCTTTCCTTACTCAGCAAACAATAGACAGGTATAGGTGCACACCTGATGTGTACATTTTATATGCTGTACTGTATGTATAGTAATGTATGTATTGGTTTGATCTGCTGGTCTCCCCCTCTCTTTCTTTCTTTCTCGCCTTGCTCTTTCCATTCTCCATCTCTTCATTTCTCTACTTTTTTCCTTTGACTCGCTTTCTTTTAAGTAATGAAGAAACAGAAATTGAAAATGTTATCTATGATAGACTTTGATTTGTATGATGATTGTGTGCACTCTCCACAGTTGCTGTTGTTGTACTTTTCCTCTTTCATTTTTTTTCCTTCTTTTTCCTTCTTTGTAAATAGTTTGTAAGATAGAACTGCTTTATAGAGTCTAACCTCTGAAGAGGCCTTAATGGTATTTCATGTGCCACCCAGTATGAAGTATTCATAGTTTTATTCTTTTAGACACCATAAAGATGACTGTATGTTGATGTAATTTGCTGATGGTTGAATAAACTTGAGTTATAAAAAAAGGAAAATGCAAGTGAGGTTTTATAAATAAATGCATTATATCACATAATTAAACTTCTCCTCTAAGCTGCAACTCTCCTCCATGCATAAACCCTTTCTAATTATTTTCTGAGGCAGCATCTTATTCATTTTTTAAAATCTACCCACAAGAATTCTAATTCACTGTTTTTAGTATTGGTAATGATGTACCCCCCCGAGACACACACGTGAAGCCATGCAGCCAGTTGTCCTACTGCCAGTGTTTCCTTGTACTCCCATGTGTCTCATGTTCATCAGGAGGGACTACATTAAAGTACTTTTCCTACTTAGCTGATATCGGATACTACTCACATATTGTGGTAGCTGACTTCAGCGATAGTTATTCCAGCCTGGTTCGAAGAATTAATATGAGCTCACATCTTAGTTATTTTGTTCATAATTTCTGTAAGGAGATAGGCAGCCTGATAGTTTCAGAGCACCCTGGGCATGGTGACATGCCCCCATGCTCAAGCACGTAATGATGTGTGACCAGGGAGAATGCGGGGGCGCTCCCCTTTGAAATGAATGGGGCTCGATTGCTTTTCCATTTTTAAACTTAAGAATGGCCAGTTAGAAATTAATGAAGATCACTGCTCAACCATTGTTAATCGAGCGGTGACCTTCATTAATCTCTAAGTGGCCATTTTTTAACTTAAAAATGGAAGCAAAATCGAGCCCCATTCATTTCAATGGGGTGCCCCATGCACTCTCCCTGGTCACACATCATTACGTGCTTGAGTGCGGGGGTGTGTCACCATGACTGGTACATTCTGAAATGATCAGGCTGCCTATCTCCCTACAGAAATTGCAAGTGAAATAACTAAGGTATGGGCTCATATTATTTCTTCAAACTAGGTGGAATAACTATCGCTGAGGGCAGCTACCACAATATGTGAGTAGCTACCTTATTTTGGAGACTTCCTTTAACTTCTCAACTACTGATGTGAGACTGATTGGACTGTAATTACTGGCCTCCTACATACTGCTGCTCTTGTGTTATGGGTCCATATCAACCCCTCAAGAATTCACATGGTAAACACCCCTGATGCCAATGAGGCACTGATCATTGTTACCTGAGAGCCATTCAGCACAGTATTTGGTTACTTCATTACCCTCTGCTTCATTCCTTCTGGTACCATTGCCTTGTTTACTTTTATGCCTTCCAACCACTGGCAGACTCTTGCCTCCATAAATGGACTTGTTTCTGATCCCCTCCGGTGTCTGTTAATGCATGTCAGCCTGTCCCTCCTCCTTCACTATAAAGACCAAGTTGACATGTTCACAATTGCTAGAGGAGGGCCGACATGTATTAACAGACAATGATGAGAGAGTTTAGTGAACAAATGTCCATTTATGACCAGCATGCCATAAGTTGGCAGAGAAAATACTGGAGCCAGTCTAGTGTTCAAGAGCTAGTGGTGACTGATTAATAGAGTCTGGAGAGGATGGGGGTTGAGGAAATTCCAGTATATGATTGAATAACACACAAGAACAAATGGGCTACGTCTACATGAAAATGACTCTAAATGAATGGTAGCAATAAAGAATGACATTATAATAAGGCAGATGTTCAGTGACTCACCATCTGCACTTAATGTCAACTTATGCAATGGGACGGTGATTAATAGAGCATCACCATAACCTTATCCATCCCCACCCATCTTGTACCGTAAAACTTCATTGATTATTATACTAGTATAAATGATTGACAGTTACTAGTTATATCTTGCAAATCTATTTATGAATGAAGTATCTCTTAATATAAAACAGACAAGAATGTAAATTTTTTTTTTTTTCTGTTCGTCATCTTTGTCACATTATTCACTGGATGCCTCTTTCATTCCAACCACTACATCCCCATGCCCTAACTTACCTGCTTGCTCCTCAAGGGCATAACCCCTTTCCTTGTGGGGATGGCTGGTTTCCACAACTCCTGTCGCAAAATAAATCTTGTTCCAGGGATGTGACTAGTCATTTGGTGTGAGACTTACAAGTGGTTTGAAGTCTTCCTGCCAACCTGGGATTTTACTGTGTTCCTGTCTCTACTGTTGGAGTGGCATTCAATGATGTCACCATGCATGCTCCTGTGTGTGCCTCGTGGGAACTTAGCCAACCTATCTCTTAATGATGATTCACTCTGTCCTGCCTCTGACCAAAGCTAATCACTAGAGTAATGCTGAGATCCACACCACACCCTCTCAAGAGGGGAAGAGCTGTCTAACAGATGCTCAGTTATCCATACCTCTGCTGACCTTTGATATCACAAGTCTAATATGATCTTGGGTCATCGGCACTGGAAGTAGTTGATCTAACCACATGCTGGCTGACCGGTCAAAAATTGTAATGTAACCCCTAGGTGGTGCTATCCCAAGGGCTACTACCCCTGCCTGTTTGACTATGGACAGGTTGAGGGGCCTAGGTCCTATGGCGGGTGCCTCCACCCAGAGGTCAGGGTTTGTAGTGGTTAGACTAGCTTGGTCACAGCCCTCTGCGACACTGAGACCCCCCTTTTATTCCCTCTAGCGGCTCACACAGTACACTGGAGTTACAGCCCCAAAACCCCACGTATACATACTGTTCACTCATATAGATACCACTTACCCTCGAGACTGATTCTGCAGCACGTCTCTGAGGACCCCCCTGTAAAGTAAGGTTAAACAACATACATAGCAAAACACAATACTGTTCCCATAAGTACCAACACCACAGATAGTATATAGTATAACAACAGCAAATCTGATTTATTTAGGGGATGGTAACACGGGAGGGGGAAATCACATTAATTAGTGGCATTAAATCACAGTACTGTGCACACATACGGGGTCTGAAAAGTCACACTCTGGGTACCCAGGTTGGGGGGGGCTGGCCAGGTCCGATGCCCGGGGTTGGCCGGCAGGTGTAGATGGATACAGCCCTGTAGAAAAAGGATATGCACAACACCCAATTGTAATCCAGAGCCGGAGGGCTCAGTCCTTGTAGCAGTGAAACAACACGAATGAGATGACACACTTGTAATTGGAAAACAAGCTGCAGGGGAATACCCTGATTTGTACTCACAATACCCAAGCTGAGGATCGGATGGAGAATGTTCTTCTGGATTGCCAGAACAACAGGGCATGGAGACAAGGTCCTCGTGACTGGACCCCACTGCAGTTGATAACAAACGTATTTAGTCCAAACTAAGCTGGGGTTTACTTCCAGCTTCAGCATACAATTCACTGTACAGGGGATTTGAAATAGCGATTCACCACAAGCACTGCACACATCTATATGTAAAAGGAAAGTACTATACCAGGCAGGCTGCTTCTCAATCCTGACCGCAATTACTGCACAATACCCAGTAGAACATACAGCAGCTTCAGTTCCTGACAGACCGAGCGTGATTCAACAATTTTTCCAGTCTTCTACAGGGTGAGCCTGGTTTCTACTCCTCAGATCTCCTTCTTTCTCCTCACAAGTCGGATTCAGTCTGATCTGGCACTTGCAACGGCTGCAGGCCAAACCTCAGGGCCTCACACGTGCTTTCCATGTGAAACTACACACCGCAGAAGCACAGAGCTCCTTCTCTCTTCACTGTCACAACTGATCTAATCTTTCCAGTCACAGAGCACAGCATTTCATTTAGCTCCACACTATTCTGTTGGCTGGTTCGGCTGTCACTCACAATAAGATTCCCTCTGTTGGTGGAAAAAGGCGCCAAGGTCAAAACTACATTTCCCAGAGTCATTGCCCATACAATCCCCTTGTGGCTGGCTCAAATTAAGAGTCCAAGTTCTGATTCGTCCACAGGCTCCATTTTTGGGGTCCCTTAACCCAATTGGCCCAGCACAGCAGTTTAGGTCCAAAATGGAGGGGTAACACACACAGAGTCCCAGCTGCAATAAAGGCAGGTTAGTCAAACTACAATTTTGCTAATGCTTTAAATGATTACAGGCAAACAGTTACAGTTTTCAGATGGGCTCCCTTTGCACCTTCAGTGACCGCAAAATGGAGAGATTACTCTGTAGCTCGGGCAGGATTCGAGCATTAAATACACAGTCCCCCCCATACAAACTAATTAAGTATGCAAGCAGACAGCTCTTAAAGAAACAGTAGGTGGAGGCTCAAATAGCACTCACTTGTAACCACATTTAAGCAGCTCAGATGCCGAACACCTCCCAGGCTTGGAGCATTCAGGCAAGCTCCTGGAAGACTTTTGGGAACCCCCATTTGTAGGGGGGTTACAGTAATTTTATTATATTGTTGTAAATAGGCTCACTGCACCACCCTGAGCATTGGAGTCAGACAGCAGACACTAGAGTTATAAAAACAGACCTTTATTAGCAGCAGTAAGACAGCAGGATGAAGGTGTTGCTTGGTCTTGTTGGTCGATCAGGTCGAGAACTAGAGCTGTAGGTGGCTGAAGCTGGTGGCTGGAGGCAGGATCCCTGGCTGGCTGGTGCTGAGTCTTAGAGGCAGGACCCTTGGCTGGCTGCAATGTGGACTGCTTGACTCTCTGCCTAGACTGACTGCCAAGTGAAATGGTCCCTGCTTTTATGCTGCTCAGGATAATTGCATCTGACATCGTTAATTATGGTTAAATAAATGTTGCGCCGAGTCACTGGATCCCAGTTTGCCATGGCCTAGCTTCAGCTGTCATCAAATGCAGGTATTCAGATATTTTTTTTTGGAGTGGAAGTCAAATACTTCCATGGGTTGAAATTTGGAAGTCATTTCAGGTTTACTGGAGTCAAAATACTCCAGTTGTCAACTTTTTGGAAGTCAAAATAATTCCAGTCGACAAATTTTGGCAGTCAAAATATTCCAAGCCCTATAGTTTTTAAAGTCAACTCATTGACATTCTCTGAATATTTCACTGTAATGCATGCTACATCCACATAAATACATTTCTTAATGTTAGGAAAGGAAAACATATACAATAAATCATTTGCAGACAGTATGTGTTTAAACCCCATTCCTTCCTAGCCCTATTCCTCAATGTGACCACCTGTGCTATGCTTCTAATCACAGCCCCCCCCCCCCGGCACTATCAGGCACTCTTTAATGACACCCTTTAGAATTACTGAGGATGTAACTGCACTTTGTGAGAGACGCTATACTCTGTGGACATCCTTTGGGAGCAGTTGCATGGCAGCTCCCAATGCAGTCACAAGTCAGTTCTTAACCACGAGCGGAGGGCTTGCAACCATATTTGGGGATACAGGTCCCAATTTTCCTGAACCACATGTGGAGCAGCAGCACCAACCACCCAGGCACATACGCTACAGGGCAAGATTTTAGACGGTGGAGGGGGATCAGTTAATACTTAACATAAACAAATCAGTCATACATAATGAGCTGTGCAGGATTTAACCTCCCAACTGCTATGAAAGTAATGATGATTTGGATAAATGCTCCCTCTTGCCAGTGCATATGCCCCGATTAGGGGGTTTAAGTAAACAAATAATTTTTCTAAATGCATTTCAGTATTCAAAGTTACATTTTAAAAGAAGCCCTTAAACTTCCATCTTGCAAGGCTGGTGGAAGCTATATTGTGTGAGTCACTTGCTCCCTCACCTAGGACATGCCAGTGTACCCTGGCCAGCCCATGTCATGAGTGACGTTTGCATATCCTGGGTGAGGGAGCAAGCGACTCCTCTGAGATGCCTTCCAACAGCCTTGCAAAATGGAAGTTTAACAGCACTTTTAAAATGTAACTTTTAACACAAAAATGCAGTTAGAACATTATTATTTTTACTCAGAACTGCTAATCAGGAGCAAGGCAACCAAACCTATGGACACAGCATGCAAACACTGGGCATTGTCAAATGCTAGTTTTGACATTCCTCCTGTCACCTGTGGTACTGTTCCAGTTACCCCAGCTCCTCTTCAAAAAAAACAAAAAGAAAAACGAACTATTCCTCTAGTCTCCAAGGTTCTAGCAGCACATCTCCACTATCTTTTTTCACTTAGGTATATAAGTTAGGGTCCTGTGAAAATGACCCTGATTATAGTGGGTGGAATACCTCTCAACCTTCTGTCACTAAAATGAGGGAAGTGGGGAGGGACAAAGGCACTCAGAAGGAGGAAATGTGAGATGCTGGTTCTCAACATGAGGAATGCATTCTCAAATATGTAAATGCAAGCTCACAACACTGAGGGTACCTGTACATTTATTTGTTCAAAGCACTTACAGCATCACAGAAGGCTAAGCGTTCCTGCTTTAAAGTCTGAGTGTACCACACTTTGTGTGTGTGAACTGTGCAGCACCTTTCCAATGGATGTGGTAGGCATTCTGAAAGGGTACAATGAGGGACGTTCCTTATAATAAGGGGCAGTTGAGAGGTATGGGTCCCCCGAATGCTGCCTGCCTTATAAAATCTCCTGCTGGAGGAGTTGGTAAGGTAGGGCAGCCAGTCAATGGAAAGGCTGGTGGTGTGTCGCTTCAGGTTTCTCCCTCACTGCCTCCCTCCCCACCCAGTTCGACTTTCAAACCTCATCATTGCTCCAGTGAGGGAGGAGGAATCTCGCAGCTCAGATCGGAGACCTGCACACAAAAAATACGCAGCACTACACACTGTCCACTGCATCAGCAGCACCTCCGCCGAGCCCCGCTCTGGGTCACTGCCTCGCTGGTTCCCTCCCTGCTCTTTCCTGCCTGCTGCCAGGACCATGGAGCACCGCCACTTCTTGCTTTCCATCTGCCTCCATCTCTGTGTGAGTACCCTGCCCGGGTCGGGCATGGGGTGCTAATAAATGTAATACTTGACTCATTGGGGAACTTACTGGACGTGGTTCCTCCCGCCCAGTGCTGCTGCTGGTTACCTTGTTGGGGAAGGTGATGCAGAACTACGGGGACTAGAACCGTGGGACTAAGGAGGGGGGCTGAAACAGAATAGGCATTGGTTGCTCTTCAGAGAGAGGCAGTGACAGCTTTTGGGTGGGGGGGGTGGAGTATATATAACCTAATGGGCAGCATAGCGCACAACCTCCAATACGGAGAGATTTTATGCGGTTGCATCTTGCTTATAGGCATAGTAGTTTCCAAAAGTTGAAGAAAGCTAAAATGCTTACTAATTTATCTCAAATTTCTCCAACCGGGATAATCCCATAATATGCAGCATCTTGTTTTCCCGGGAGGTTAACAGCGAGTGGCACTGTAAACTGAAAGTGTGGGTGGGGGGCCCCCAAGAAGGTGAACCAGGGTACTCTCAAAATGTATTAAGATGTGTATTCCACTCTCAGCTGGTGAGTCGGGGATGTGACATATAAGGCTCCAGTGTCCCAGACAATTTGTGGGGCAGGGCGCCGGCATTTGGAAACTTAAGGAACAAAAAATGACTCCCATGGCAACTGGCAAGCCCTCACAGGATTAAAAAAAATCAAAAAGACCTGACATCCACACCATGAAAAACGGACGTCAGCTTTAAACAAGGGAAATGTTAGCGGACGTCAATGACTCCAAAGGCTACATTTTTGGACGTTTTGAGCAAAATTATGTACGTAAAATACGTCCAAAATAGAGTTATCTGAAGGGCTGATCAAATGACATTACCAGCCAATCATGCAGTCCTTATCTGGATCAAGGACCTAACTTCAGATGTTGCTACGTGACATTACAGTAGTGACTGGCCCCTTAGTTTCCATAGCGACTCCCTCCCTTACAGCTTAATCACCTTGGAGGGAAGATGATTGACTTACTCAGTGGGAGGGAAGGACCTCGTAAAGTAAGCAGATTACCATTTTCATAACACTACCCCCCTTCCACAGACAGGGGTTATACTTTTGTATAACAACATTTTACTATCCAGGTGAGTTCTGTCCCCTACAGCCCCCCCACCTCCCCAATAAGGACACCCTACTAGATTTTCCATGTTTCACTTACCATCTTTGTCAGGATGGTGCCTCCCTCTTGGTACCTGCACAGCTGGTGTCCATGAACCTTACGCTTTGCCCTGGGCCCTGTTGAATCCAATAAACAACATCAGTTACCAGATGCAACACT
This sequence comes from Neoceratodus forsteri, assembly GCA_016271365.2. Lineage (NCBI taxonomy): Eukaryota > Metazoa > Chordata > Ceratodontiformes > Ceratodontidae > Neoceratodus > Neoceratodus forsteri. The sequence continues at coordinate 648,004,682 of CM028131.1, forward strand.
GTACATGGCCTCTCCCAAGGGTTCTGGAGTTTGGGATTTATTCCTCTCTTTTTGCATGGGCTATAAAACCAGACTAGGTTTTCCCTGCTGAAGGTATCCCCATTAGACTGTACGTTGTACATTCTCTTTGTCTTCTCTGAGGCTACACTCAGACTGTCCCTAGTGAAACATAGAAACATAGACTTTGACGGCAGATAAGGACCACTTGGCCCACCAAGTCTGCCCATTTCCCTACCTACTAGATAAGCTGCAGATTCTAGTTAACCAACAGCCTACTTCCTGCAACCCCCCACTATAATTGCCTTGTGTCTGTCCTGTGCATGTTTGAATTCCCCCACTATTTTAGACCCAACGACCTCCTCAGGAAGGCTGTTCCATGTATCCACCACTCTCTCCTTGAAAAAACATTTCCTAACATTACCCCTGAGCCGTCCCCCCTCTATCTTTAAATTGTGCCCCCTTGTTCTTACACATCTCTTTTTCTGAAAGATGCTACCCTCCTGGACTTTGTTGATTCCCTTGAGGTACTTGAACGTTTCTATCATGTCCCCTCATCCCTCCTTTCATCAAGAGTGTACATATTAAGCTCTCTCAGTCTCTCTCTTCGTATGGTTTCTGCAGACCCTGCATCATTTTAGTTGCCCTCTGGACTGCTTCCATCCTGTCTATGTCCTTGCGTAGATGAGGTCTTCAAAACTGCACACAGTACTCCAGATGGGGTCTCACCAACTGTCTGTATAGAGGAATAACCACTTCCCTTTTTCTACTTGTGATGCCCCTTCCTATGCATCCCAGTATCCCCCTGGATCTCCTTACCCACCTTTAGGTCATCTGATATGACTACCCCCAAGTCCCTTTCCATTTTTGTTGTTGCTAGTACCTCCCCTGCTATTGTGTAGTCTTCTCCTGGGTTTTTGTTTCCCTGGTGCATTACTTTGCACTTCTTTGCATTGAATCTAAGTTGCCATATGTCTGACCATTCCTCCAACCTTGCCAAGTCCCTTCTCATCTTTTCTACCCCCTCTTGTGTATCAACTCTGTTACAGATATTTGTGTCATCTGCAAAGAGGCATACCTTTCCCTTCAGACCCTCTGCAATGTCACCTATGAAGATGTTAAAGAGAACTGGACTCAGTACTGAGCCCTGAGGTACTCCACTAGTAACCCCCTTTCTTCGGAATGTGTTCCATTCACTATTACCTTCTGTGTCCTGTTGTGCAGCCAGTTTGCTACCCAGACTACCACCCTGGGACCCCCTCCCAGGCTAGCTAACTTGATTATTAATCTTTTGTGCAGGATTGTGTCAAATGCCTTGCTGAAGTCTAGGTAGGCCATATCCACAGCCCCTCCCTGGTCTATTACTTTGGTCACCCAGTCAAATAAATCAATTAGATTCATCTGACTTGACCTTTCTGCTGTAAATCCATGCTGCTTTGGGTCCTGTGCCCCGCTTGCCTCTAGTTACTCAACAATTCTTTCTTTCAGAAGTGATTCCATCATTTTCCCTACCACTGAGGTCAAACTTACAGGTCTGTAGTTTCCTGCTTCTGCCTTGCTTCCACTTTTGTGAAGGGGAATCATGTCTGCCCTCCTCCAGTCCTCAGGTACTGCCCCATCCTGCCATGATTTTTTAAAAAGTGTGGTCAGTGGTGTCACTAGGTCCTCCCTTAGTTCTTTTAGGATTCTGGGGTGAATCCCATCAGGCCCCATTGCTTTGTCCACCTTGAGTTTTAGGATTTCTTTCAGGACTCTTTCTTCTGTGAATGGACTGGTGTCAACCCCCCCTACTCAGAGTGCTTCTATTGCCTGGTTTAGGTAACTCCTCCTCATCTTCTTTTGTGAATACTGAGCAAAAGTATTCATTCAGTACCTCTGCCTTTTCACTGTCTCCCTCTGCCCACCTCCCCTCTCCTTTATTAATCTTCACTATCCCTCCCTTAACCTTTCTATGCTCCCTAATGTACCTATAAAAGGTTTTATCCCCCTTCTTAACTGAGTTGGCTATTTTTTCCTTGGTTTGGGCCTTTGCTAGTCTAACTGCCTTCCCCACTTCTTTCTGCTTTAATTGATACAGTTCCCTGTCATGCTCCTTCTGTGATTCCTTATACTTTTTGAATGCAGCCTTTTTCTCCTTAACCTTCCCTGCCACCTCTTTTGAGAACCATAGTGGTTTTACTCTGCTTTGTTTTCTTTATTTGTTTCACACAAAGGTTTGTTGCCTCTATGATGGCAGTTTTGATTTTTCTCCATTGTTCTTCCACCCCTCTTTTTTGGTCATTTGCTAGTGCATTCTTCAGGTATTCACCCATTTTGCCAAAGTCAGCCCTTCTAAAGTCCAGTATTCTTGTTTTTGTATGGCTTATCTCCATGGTTGTGCTCATTGTGAAGCACACTGTGCAGTGGTTGCTTGTTCCCAGATGTCTACTGACTTCTAAATTTGAGATCCTCTCTCCATTTGAGAGTACCAGGTCTAGTATTGCTCCCTCCCGAGTGGGTTCCAACACTAGCTGTCTAAGGCCTGCCCCCCTGCAGGGCATCGAGAATGACCCTGCTCTTGGATGTGGCTGCAGTACACGTTATCCAGTTAACATCTGGCATATTCAGGTCCCCCATCAACAGTATCGCCCCTTTTTCAGCCATTTTGAGAATGTCCTCTATCATTTTGTTGTCCATTTCCTCCCCTTGAGATGGGGGTCTGTATACAACCCCTGTGCAGATTGTGATGCCATTCCCTGTCTCCAAGGTGACCCAGTGTGCCTCTTGTCCTCCCCCTTTACTTTTTAGTTCTGTAGTGTTGAGAGGTCTAAACCTCACTTTCAGATTCTTGACGATGTTGGGAATGCAATTAATCACAGACACGTTGCATTAGAGTAATAAACAAGTTTATTACTACCAAGGGATAAATCACAGTTGCCCTAAGCAGTTCTTACCAATATGAACCGGGAGCCAGTGCTAAGCATTCCCTACACCTCAAGGTTTCTCTGTTGTCTCTTGGGGTCTCTCAGGTCTCTGAGGTGTAAAGCTGGTGCATTACATTATATACCTATGATAATTACTATGGTTACCAAAAGATAGAAATATTTCTAGTTACAGAGATGAGCCCTATTGGCTAAATTAGAGGTAGCTCCACGGTCCAAGATAACATTATACAATTCTGTAAAGTCATCAGTTTGAGAACAAAAGAGTTCTTATACAGAGTCTTACATAACTCAGTGTAGTAGCACAAATCACCAAAAGATGGCAATGCCGTCTTACATATTATAATTACTTCAAGGACACAGGTGTCTTGGCATCTAACTAGTAAGAAATACACAGAAAATACATGGCAGAATATATGTGTATTAGCAAGCAAAGTGTATTACAACAATATGCATTCATATCCTGACATCTACTCTTATACGGTAGATGCCCTTAGCCCTAAATATTAGTATAACCTATACCTAAGTGTTAGCTGTCTATGGTGTACCTCTGAGGGTATCAATTAGGGTGCAGGGACCTCGTGTAACATTCCCCCCCTTGTTGCCTCCAAGGGCAACACAGGCAATGTCTAGGGAAAGGACTGGAGCAGTGGTCATTTACAATCCCAACACACGAGCCTTGTAAAGGAACTTGAGCTGCTCATGGTGTTGGCGTAGTGTGCGCCGTAGGCAGCAAAGCATAATAAACAAAATTAAAATTAAAAAATGCTTGTATAATAACAAAACCTTTAAAAGTAATCTCTAACCAGGTGTTAGTTAATGCGTTATTCATATCTCCATCATTAATCAAGGTGAGAACAGCTTCATTGGCTTTGGTCATATTATTGCTGATGTGGATGAGGTGTGTGTCTTTCCTGTCTAAAAGTGATTTTAGTGTCAGTGTGAGTGGGTCTATGTGTACATTAAAGTATGGCAAGTATTCTGACAGTGTGAGTAGATAATCTGGGTTACCATCAATAATGTCTGCATCCAGAAGGGGGACGGGGGTTATGACAGTATATCCAATAACAGTCTTCTGGTGGGGGACAAAACAGAAATTGGGATAATCAATAGCACAAGTAACAGAACCATATGTGTAGGTTTTATAGCTTTCAACTGCACGGTATTCAGCGTCGGAATTATACTGTGAGCGCATAGTAGGCAGTCTCCACTTTTGCAACTGGACATGGCAGGTGTAGGTCGTCTTCGAAATCTGTGTTGACAGGCAATGAACCTCCTTGCGATAGGATTGGTAGCGCTTATCCAGAGCCAAAGTTGAGTCGAAAGAGTTGGTGCCATTCACAGTGATGTCATCATCCATAGTGAAAGTCCAATCAATGCTGTCAGGAGAGTAGCCACAAACAGGCTGTATAACATCAAACACATCACATCAGCACAGATAAATATATTGCTTTTTCACACTGCAGTCCATGTACGGAGCCACCCAGGCATCCAGGAAAGAATGGTAGACCAGTAGAGGTGGTAGATCCAGGCGTTCTCTGTAGATGTCATCATCCTATGAGCTTCTGGTGCCTTACATCCCAGAGTGACTGCTCCACTCAGCCAATGAGGGGTTGCTAGAAATTCCAAGGGTAGTTTTGAAATCTTCCGGTGCTCGGGCTTTTGTATTCGCAGCACCAACCCTTTGGAATTCTCTACCCAGTTGGATTAGAGAGTGCATGACGGTGGGAGACTTTAGAAATGCTTTGAAATCTTTTTTGTGGAGAAAAGCGTTTGGGGAGGATATTGAGTTGATCTGATTTTATTATTTATTATGTGGATGTCATTACTTATTTTATTGAATTTTATGATATGTTATTTGGATGTATTTTAAAGCCTGTTCTGCACCTTGATTTTTTGAAAGGTGCAATAAAAATAAAGATTATTATTATTATTATTATCCAAATGCCCAATGGAATGTACCAGTGCAAGCTTGTCTAAAAAAGCTGTAGTAGGATCAAAGTGTGGTAAGGAGACAGTGAAAGAAACAAACATGGTATCTGTTATGGAACATTTCTTAGCAGTGAAACAAGGACCAGTATTAGGGTGTCTGGTCATAAACCCCAAATTCCTAGCTGTGGAGAGAGGAATAGCTAAAGTCTGTTGCATACACATGGAAACACAGCTAGTGATTTTACACCTTGGACAATACCATTTGGAGATGCGTCTATCATGTATAATGTCAGGAATTCTTTCAGATTCTAGATCACGGAAGGGGTTATTGATGGTGGTGATAATGTAGGAGCCATAAGCAGAACAGAGTATCTCTCTAACAATGTATTGTTTATCTGCTTCTTTATTGTTCTGTTGTATGAGTGCATTGATCTTATCTTTAGAATCAGTGAATGCCTTAGCAATGTCGTGCATGTTGTATACAGTATATCTTTCTTCCTGACTAAGGCCATCCATACCATGCAATAATGGAGGTAAAATGTTATTGACCAAGCCAGTGGAGAACTTGGCAGAATGGCTTTTGATAGCAGCAATGTCTGCTTTATTCCAGATGGGCATAGCCATACCAAAAAGACCTGTGATAGTACCTGTTGCACCTGTGACATCAGAACTGTCAACTTCACGTTTGTTACATTTATGATTTAGATTATCAGGAGAGGCTTCCTTTTGAAGTTGCCTCTATGTTCAGTAGAATGGACCCCAGCAATAGGATCTTGCGTACAAATCTGAAATTCAGCTAAACTATCAAGCAATAATGTACTATAAAATGCTGATGTATTAATATTGTGATGCATACCAAACTCTTTCATATTCCACTAAGTAAGATTAAAGAAAACAGGTACAGTATATGCATAAACTGTAAGTTATTAATCAAAGAACCTGGGAGGGCAGTGGCTGTGAGACCACTATGGGAACCAGGGGTATGCTTTGGACATTCCAAAAGCTGCTTAGCAGTGGGTGGTAACACAGAGAGGTACATGGCCGCAGAAGCCATGTGGTGTATAGCACAAAATATGTGAGCAGAATCTTTGGACAACGAATTACAGTAAGAAGGATCTATTAAGGCAGTTATGTTGTACAAACCAGAATGTCGTAATGCAATTTGTAACAAGGACAGTGAACCATTTGGGGATAATTTAGCATTGGGCCAACCCTGGAAAGTTCCTTTGGAGAGTTTGGCCACAGGGAGAATTTGTCCTTGTGATGTGGTTTGCCACTCAATTTGAAGGGTAGATTTGTCAGGAGCAACAACCGAGGCAGTGAGGTAAGCATCGGAACCTTCCTGGACAGTGATCATACTATCTGGTATATTGATGGATACTCCCTCTGGAGGAGGTGCTGGAGGATCAAGGTGTTGTAGGAGGTCCGGTACCATGCCTTGGATGCAGGGGATCACTCCTGAGAGGAGGAAATAATGGAACAAGATAGCCATCTTGTCAGTGTATCTGAAAAGGCAGATCAAAGATTAGTATGTTAGTACAATTCAGTCCAATGGGGTGAGGAAAAGTAACTTATGCTCCTTTATACAGTTTCAGCTGGTTTGCATGTAACCATTTGTCAGTCAATTTGTTGTGGAGGAGTCTAACTTGATAGACTGCCGGACTGAGCTTGTTGACAATAGGGTATGGGCCTTCCCACTTGTTGGAGAAGGAATGGGTGGGATGTGCAAATCCAAGTACCATTACCTGATCTCCAACTTGCCAATCCACTTCTTGTGCGTGTTTGTCAAACTGTATTGTGGATTGTTGCTGGGCCTTGCCCATGCAGTTTGCAACATACAAGTGTGTGTGTATGAGGTCTTTTCTGAGTTTCTCCACATACTGGTCCACAGACACATGGTCTGCAGTGGGGGTGTGCAGGTCAAACAACAGGTGTTCAGGTAATCTCATCTGTCTACCAGTCATCACCTCGAAGGGTGTGAGCTGGGTAGTGGCTGAGGGTGTGCCACTGATTGCCATGAGGAGTAAAGGCAATAGGGAATTCCAGGTTTTGGGATTATCCTCAATGAATTTGGAAAGCATTTGCTTAATCCGTCTGTTGGCTCTTTCTACTTGACCTGAGGATTGGGGGTGGTAAGGTATGTGGAACTTCTGCTGAACTCTGAGGAGTTCAAAGGATTCTTTCATCAACTCACCTGTAAAACTGGTTCCTTTGTCAGAATCTACCTTAAGAGGTAGACCCCACCTGGAGAAAATCTGTTCCACCAGGATTTTGGCAGTAGTCTTCGCAGTACTTGTCTTAGTGGGAAAAGCTTCTACCCACTTAGAGAAGAGGTCGGTTACCACAAGAGCATACTTGTTATTTCTGCTGGTATTGGTCAGAGGGCCAATGAAATCAATTTGAATGGCATGCCAAGGGCCAGAATGTCTTTGTGGTAAAAGTTTGGCATTTCGTTTGGTAGGGATGGGATTGTTTTGTGCACAAATGAGACAGTTGTCTATATATTGTTAAACATCTTTGGTGATACCCAGCCACCAGGCAGTGTTCTTGAGTCGTTGAGGGGTATTCTCTGCTCCCTGGTGTCCACCAGTAGGAGTGTCATGCACCTGGTGCAAGAATTCAGATCTTAGGTGTCTGGGGACTACCCACAACTTGGTGGTAGAGTCATCTGGTTGGAACCAAATGAGCTTGTCATCTGGTGACAAGTGTAACTTACCTTCATGCCTCTGATAGGGGTTATGTGTAGGAAGTTTTTCTTCAGTACTCGTGTACAGACTAAAAGTCCCTGGACTAAACGTTGCGGTCATTTAGTTGCCGTCAAAATACTGAATGGACAAAAGGTAATGGTACAGCTTGCCACTTTGAACATTGGTCGTCAGACAGAAAGTCGCAATGAAAACTCATGGGAAAAGAGCAAAAGTAATTGACAGTATTGCAGCTTGTAGCCCTCCCCTCTGGATACTTTGTCAGTGCAGCCCTGAAAAGCTTACAGGTTTTGAGTGGTAAAAGAATCTTTACTTTTCCCCAAATCTAAATTGCAGCACCTTGGAGGGGTATATTTCCAATCTTAACTTCAGAAATATTCGCCTGGCTGCTCCATCTGTTAAGAAGATAAGATATGGTTCTAATACATGATTTATTTTATTCTGTGCATACCATCCATGCAGTTTTAATGTTCTAAGTTTCATTATGTGTAGCGTAAAGGAAATTAAAATTTATTTTTGATTACTGTAGCATGGTCAGCAGAAATGTTTGTTTTTGAGAGAATCTATCCAAAAATGGTCTAGTTTCAATAGTGTCTGAGTATGTATTATGTCTTCTAACCAAGGTGAGGGTAAGTAAGTTAAAGTTTATTGTTCGGTCGTAGACCATTACAATTTAAAATTGGTACACCTAAAAGTCAGCATATCTTATACGATAATAAACTAAGCATACAGCCTTTATAATGAAACACATCATTATACAAAATATGTTAGAAGCAAGTTGCTGTGATGGTATTACAGAGGCAGTGGTCATAATGTTGCCAGCAGCATTGGCAACATTATGACTGTGACTGGGTGTTACGGCAGCAAAAACAATTTCGCCGAATGGACCGCAACATGTCCACGGCGAAAAAGACGACGATGACTTGACCGTATGCCCTTTGAGTTCAGTGTCAAGCTGCTGGGCTGTGGAGCGATCCAAGGGGGAAAGGGTTCAGGTTTCTTCTTGAGTGCTGCAATGTGTACAGCTGCATTAGCCTCTGGGTGGTCCATCATCCAGATGTCCCCCCCTCAGGCCCCTTCCTTAGTAAGGGTGTCTGCTGTGTCATTGAAGGCATGATAGGGGTCATGGAGAGAGTGGGCTTTAACCTTGTGTACATAGAGTTTGTGTGCAAATTTCTGTGCCAGTGCATGTATGTATATTACCAATTCTTTGTACTTCACTGGACTGCCATCAGAAGAGAGGAAGGAGTTCTTCTGCCAGAAGGGAAGACATTCTGTAAGGGAACAACAAACCCAGTTAGAGTCTGTAAAGATGATGGTATCCTTGGTTCCATGTTGGATGAATTCGAGGGCACAGGCCACCGCTGCCATCTCGGCATACTGTGATGAAGCTACCCTACAGCGCTTAGATATCTTGACAGTGTTCCCATAAGAGTAAATCACAAAAATACCCATCCCTGCAATTTGTTCTCCCTGATAGTAGGATGCTGAACCATCAGTAAAGATACGGCACAAAGAAGTACTCTCGAATACCTGTGGCATGGCAGGGAGGAAAGGACCTGGATCAGGAAGATCAGGTGACTGTAGTGTACAGTCATGGGGTTCTCCCTGGAAAAGGAGGCCATGAGCTAGCATAGATGGAACTTTAGTTGGTTGTACCCGTATATCTCTGTCCTAGAGAAGAAGTGACCAGTGCGTCAGTCTGGTGTTGGAGACTGAGCCATCCTTCACTCTGTCTGAGAGCAGGAAGGTGGTTGGTGTATGGTTAGTGTTAATGATCAGTGGTGAGTACTCAATGATATACAAGAAGTGTTTGACAGCCCAGTAGGTGGCCAAAAGGTTCCTTTCACAAAGGCTGTACTTCTGTTCCACTGGGGTCAAGAGCTGCGAGGCATATGCAATGGGTCTCAAAGTGCCATGCACCTTCAGGGCCAGCACTGCTGACATAGCAATGTCAGAGGTGGCACACTCCAGATGGAATGGTAGGGCTGAATTGGGGTTCACCAGTGCTGGGGTGGAGGCCAAGGCCTGCTTCAGTGACGTCACAGCCTGGGTGTGAATAGGGCCCCAAGTCCATGGTACATTCTTTTTGAGTAATTCATACAGAGGAGCAGCTTTCTGAGCAAATTCACAAATGAAATCTCTCAAATAGTTTACCATACCTAAAAACCTTCGAAGAGTTGCCACACTGGTAGGTAATGGCAAGTCTTGTAATCCCTGTACCTTCTTCCAGGTAGGGCTTTGACCTTGGTCAGTTATTTTCAGACCCAGAAAGAGTACTTCTTTCTGACACAACTGCACTTTTGCTGGGTTACATTTCAAGCCTGCTTTCTGAATGAGAGTCAATAGTTCATCCAAGAGATCCAAATGTTGTTCCTGTGTGGCTGTGGCCAGCAACAGATCGTCCACATACTGTAAGAGACATTGGGGGGTAGAGAAACTCTCGAGGGCATCCATCATGTGGAGATGGAAGAGGGATGGACTGTTATGGAATCTTTGTGGCAAGCAAGTCCACGTATACTGTCTTCCTTCAAAGGTGAAGGCAAACTTATATTGACTCTTAAGGGCTAATGGCAATTACCAAAAACCATTGGAGATGTCCAGGGCACTGAAGCATTTCAAGTCATGGGTTAGAAGTCATAGCACATCTGGTGCTGATGCCACAGTTGGGGAACAACTGGGGGTGACTTGATTCAGTTTCCTGCAGTCAATAGTAAGTCTCTAGGCACCTGTGGGTTTCTTCATGGACCATACTGGGGAGGCGGCAGTGGAAACACAAGTTCTGATTACTCCTTGCTTGAGGAGTGACTTGATCATTTCTCTAAGGGAAGGCAAGGCCTCAGTTGGGAAAGGATATTGCCTTTGCCTCTCATGAGCTGGGCCTGGCACTTCAATGACGGTGTGCATTCTACCACAGTCATGCTTGTTAACTGCAAATGCGTCCAAATGTTGTTGCAGGATAGGTAGGAGTTTGGGAAAAAGTTTATGATTCTTGAACAAATCTATGACGTCATACTCTTTGTCATTGGCAGATATCGTTGCCACAACATGTGAATCAGGAATCAAAATGGTGTGATATTGACCCTGAATCTGTATCAGCAGCATGTTAGCTAGGTCTACCACACAGCCGTGTGACGCAAGGAAGTCGATCCCTATAATACTAGAATGATCATGCAGTACCCTCAGTTGGAAAGTGTGTGAGGCCTTTAAATGGCCTAGCTTGACCAGTAAGGGTAGAGAGCGGTATGCAGGCAGCCTAGTACCGTCGACTCTTGACATGTTGATCCTCCGTCCGGTGGACCAAGGGGACGTGTCCAGTTGTTCATCATGTAGCACAGATACAGCTGCACCTGTATCTAGCAAAACTACTAGTTGGCGGCCCCTGACCTCGGCCTCAGTGCAGGGCCTTCCGTTTGTATCCAAGACTAACTTGTTTACAATACGGACTGGTGCCTGTAATTTTCAATCCGTGCTGCCGGAAGCATGCAGAGGTTGGGCCTGGCTCATGTGAATGACTTCACCATGCTGTACTGACGCTATATAGGGAGGAGCTTCTGGGTTCAGACCTGTATGGGCCTGTACCTCCAGTGTCTCCATGGCTGGTTGAGGCCTGCGCTGCCGGTTGTACTGCCGCAAGGCTCTGTGCGGGAACAGCATCCGCCACAGAACGCACTGGTCCCAGGAGCTCTCGAAATTTCCGATTTTCTTCAGCTATCTCCCTATACGAGGGACCTGTTCTCTGTTGTGGTTTACCTCTGCCCTTATGCTTCCTGTTCTTATGCCAATTCCGGTTACCACCCCATTGCTGTTGTTGATGCAGTTGTTGTTGGGCCTGTTGGGGGTGTTGATTATCAGCTGGAGGGGCTGGCTGATGTTGGGCCTGTTGGCATTGAGCCTGCCCTTCCACTGTGTAGTGTGTCATGGTCCCCGAGGTGGGTTCCATGGCAGCTACCTTCTTGGAAATGGAGCCCAAATCACGGATATACAGTTGATACACCCTCTCGGTTTTCCGAAGAATATCGGTAAACCTATCCGTATTTGGGTAAGTGGTTGGCTGTACCTTTTCTCTTACTGCTGGAATATAGAAATATAGAAACATAGACTTTGATGGCAGATAAGGACTGCTTGGCCCATCTAGTCTGCTCATTTCCCTACCTACAGGATAGGCCGCAGATCTTAGTTAACCAACAGCCTATTTCTTCATACCCCCCACAAGAATTGCCTTATGTCTGTCCCATGCATTCTTGAATTCTCCCACAGTTTTAGACCCCACAACCTCCTCAGAAAGGCTGTTCCATGCATCCACTACCCTCTCTGTGAAATAATACTTCCACATTGCCCTGAACTGCCCTCCTTCTATCTTTAAATTGTGTCCCTTGTTCTTCCAAGTCTCTTTTCTGAAAGATGCTACCCTCTTGGACTTTGTTGATTCCACTGAGGTACTTAAAGTTTCTATCATGCCCCCCCCTTTCCTCAAGGGTATACATATTAAGCTCCTTTAGTCTCTCCTCATATGGCTTCTCTTGCAGACCCTACACCATTTTAGTTGCCCTCCTCTGGACTACCTCTATCCTGTCTATGTCCTTGCAGAGATGGGGTCTCCAGAACTGGACACAGTACTCTAGATGGGGTCTCACCAACTGTCTGTACAGAGGATAACAACTTCCTGTTTTCTGCTGCTGATGCCTCTCCCTATACATCCCAGTATACCCCCAGTCCTCCCTACTGCCTTCTCACATTGCTTGCTAACCTTAAGGTCATCTGATATGATTACCCCAGGTTCCTTTCCTTTTTTGTTGTTGTTACTACCTCCCCACCCACTGTGTATTCTTTCCCTGGGTTCTTGTTTCCCAGGTGCATTATTTTGCACTTCTTTGCATTGAATCCTAGCTGCCATACTTCTGACCATTCCTCCAACCTTGCCAAGTCCCTTTTCATCCTTTCCATGCCTCCTTGTGTATCAACCCTGTTGCAGATCTTTGTGTCATCTGCAAAAAGGCATACTTTTCCTTCTAGTCCCTCTGCAATGTCACTGATGAAGACATTAAAAAGGACTGGACCAATACTGAACCTCCTGGTGCCCCACTAGTAACCCTTTTTCTTCAGAGTGGACTCCATTTACAATTACCTTCTGTGTCGTGTTGTGCAGCCATGTTTTACCCAGGCTACCACCCTGGGACCCACTCCCAGGCTGGTTAATTTGACTATTAATCTTTTGTGTGGGACTGTGTCAATGCCTTGCTAAAGTCTAGGTAGGCCATGTCCACAGCCCCTCCCTGGTCTACTACTTTGGCCACCCAGTCAAAGAAATCTATTAGATTCGTCTGACATGACCTTCCCTCTGTGAACCCATGCTGCCTTAGGTCCTGTGCTCCACTGGCCTCTAGGTACTCAACTATTCTTTCCTTCAGAGTGACTCCATCACTTTCCCTACCACAGAGGTCAGACTGACAGGTCTGTAGTTTCCTGCCTCTGTCTTGGTCCCACTTTTGTGAAGGGGAATCACATCCGCCTTCCTCCAGTCCTCGGTACCACACCATCCTGCCATGATTTATTAAAAGAGTAGCCAGTGGTTTCACTAGTTCCTCCTTAATTCTTTTAGAATTCTGGGTGAATTCCATCAGGACCCATTGCTTTGTCCACCTTCAGTTTTAGGAGTTCTTGCAGAACCCTTTCTTCTGTGAAAGGACTGGGATCGACCCTCTATCAAGAGTGCTTCTGTTAATTGGATTAGGCACTTCCTCCTCTTTTGTGAATACTGAGCAGAAATATTCATTCAGTATCCCTGCTTTTTCATTGTCCCCCTCTGTCCACCCACCGTTCATTCTATTCAGCCTCACTATCCCTCCCTTTGTCTTTCTACGCTCGCTGATGTACCTATAAAACCTATAAAAGGTTTTATCCCCCTTCTTAACTGAGTTGGCTATCTTTTCCTCAGTTTGGGCCTTTGCTATTCTGACTTCCCTCCCTGCTTCCTTCTGCCTTAACTGGTACAGCTCTCTGTCCTGCTCCTTCTGTGTCTCCTTATACTTCCGGAATGCTATCTTTTTCTTCCTGACTTTCACAGCCACCTCTTTTGAGAACCATAGTGGCTTTTTCTTTTGTCTTGATTAGTTTATTTGCTTCACACAAAGGCTTGTTGCCTCTGCGATGGCAGTTTTGATGATTCCCCATTGTTGCTCCACACCTCCTTCTAGCCTGTTTGCTAGTGCTTTTCTGAGGCACTCTCCCATCTTGCCAAAGTCAGCCTCCTAAAGTCCAGTACCCTCACTTTTGTATGGCTTGACTCTGTAGCTGAGTTTAACGTGAACCACACTGTTTGATGGTCACTTGTCCCCAGATGGCAACCCACTTCTAGATCTGAGATCCTCTCACTGCCCCCGTTTGAGAGTACGAGGTCTAAGATTGCTCCCTCACGAGTGGGTTCAAAAACTAGCTGTCTAAGGCCTGCTACCTGTAGGGCATCAAGAATGGCCCTGCTCTTGGATGTGGCTGCAGCAAATGTGCTCCAGTAAACATCTGGCATATTCAGGTCTCCCATCAACAGTATCTCCCCTTTCTCTGCCATTCTAAGAATGCCTTCTAGCATATCCTTGTCCATTCCCTTCCCCTGACATGGGGGTCTGTACACAACCCCTGTGCAGATTGTGGTGCCCTTTCCAGTCTCCAAGGTGACCCACAGTGCCTCCTCTCCTCCCTGTTTACTCTTTTGTTCAGTTGCATTTATCCCTTCCTTTACATAGAGAGCTACTCCTCCCCTCTTCTCCCCTACCTGTCTCTCCTGTAGGTTATGTACCCTGGTATGTTAACATCCCAGTCATGGTTCTCTGTGTACCATGTTTCTGTGACTGCTACGATATCCAGGCATCCCTCTTCCATCAAGGCCACCAGCTCAGGGAGCTTGTTGTCCAGACTACGGGCATTGGTACTCATTACCTCCATTTCCTGATGGCCTTACTCCCTTTGCCCCATCTCTGTCCTTCTTGCCTTTGTCACTTTCTCCATTTACCCTGCCCTTCTCCTATCGACACCTCTATGTTGGTGTTCGCTGCACTTACTACGTGATTATTTGGGGCTAGAGTTTCCCTGCTCCTTTCCAGTGCCTCCCCTTGGCTAGTTTAAAAGCTTGCCAATGAAGCATTTAAACCTATCACCTGGGATCCTGGTTCCCTCCTGGACAGATGCAGCCCATCATGCCAGTATAGGCTTGCATCACTCCAGGTGGACCCCAGTCCCCAATGAAGCCAAATCCCTGAGCTCCACACCAGTTTTTCAACCACTGATTGAATCCCATGGTGCAGAACACCCCAGCCTCTCCTATGCCATAGATGGGCAGCACCTCTGAGAAGGTTACCGTGTGTGCTACTTGACTAAGGCCCTCCACAATTCCACAAACTCTTCCTGCACTTTTCTAATCCTTTCTTGGCCAGGTCATTTGTCCCTAGGTGGACAATGACATCCAGCTCCCTCCCAGTGCAGCTGCTCCGGCAATCCTGAGGATTCACCCCTGTCCCTCAAGCCATGGCACCAGGCAGGCACCTTACCTCCATCTCCCTTTCCTCCCCCAGTTCTACCTTCCTAACAATGGAGTCCCCCCAGGAGTTGTTTCCTTCCCCTGCAGGGTCCCCTGCCAACCTCCTGTGGGTCTCCTTTGTGGAGGTTCCCAGCATCCTCCTTGGTCTCCACTGCGGGTGCCTCCATAGAGGAACCACACTTTGCCAGAATGGTATAGGAATTGTGGAGAGGTACAACTGGAGGGATGTGCCTCTGTTCCACCACCCTCACCCTCCCTGAGCCCACTGTGGTCCAACCGCTCCTCTTTCTTGGCAACCTCTGAGGCAATGGCAGTGGCACTGGTGGTCCCTGGATGGAAGAGTAGGTCCCACAAATCCTGGCCAACTCAGCCTGGAGATGAGCAACCTCCTCCCTTAGCCCAGAGAGGTGCCTGCAGATGGGACAACACCGCATCCTCCAGAACGTCTCCCGGAAGACTGCTGCTCCACAGCCACTGCACTGCACCACTCCAATCATGTCTTATTTCTGGTCCCTTAACTGTTTGCAATCCTTACTCTTTCCTCTGTTTTTTTCTCTCTCTCTCCTTACTTTCTGCCTGTGTGCCCTTTAAGCTCCTGATTGTCCTGTTCTGAGACAAGAATATCCTATATTTCTCAGTAGACCACTTACTTGTTCAGAGGCAGACCTCCAGCAGCTAGAGAGAGCTACTCTTGCCCTTCTAGGATGGTGGGTCTTTGGTGGTTCTGTGATCACTCACATCCTGCACCCAAACAGGAAGTTCCTGTTGTCAGTCAAATCCTGTGCCTATAAAAATAGAACTAGCTTTGGGGGGGGGGTTGGAGGAGAGGGAAGGAAGGCAATGTAGTCCCAGTAGAGAAGTCCAGTCACATAGCAGTCCTTTCTCCTGGTGTCTTCTGCCAAGCTATTAGCAGAATCTTTCTAAGGCAGTCTTTAAATGTAGCTTCCTTCTAGCTAAGCCACTCCCCCTACTTACTAGATCCTTCTACAAGTAATTTAAACCTCACAGATATTAAATCCTTTCAATCACCTGAGATTTACACCTAGATAACTGTTCAGATACCCATTCAGTTCAGTTAACCCAGACAAACACACACTTTTTTTTGTTTTGTTTGTTAGTTTTTTTTTTTACCCTAAATTAAAGGTCCAAGTACAAAAGTTCTTCTTCTTTAGTCCCAGCAGAGAAGTCCAGTCACACAGCAGTCCTTTCTCCTGGTGTCTTCTGCCAAGCTATGGAATCATGTTCCTAAGGAACAGGGTCTTATATTCAATAAGATCTACATCCACAGCTTCTTGTGCCAGGTGCTTTCCTGCTTGGTAGGCCATCCAGAGTCTCTGGTGGTAAGTCGCTGGACTTTCTTTTGCATTCTGCTTCACAGGATATGCAAGCATCACTCCCACTACACCTGGACTGTGAGCAGAAATGAGCTCAGCTGCAACCTCATCAAAGATAGTGTTCCCATCCTGGTGAAAAACTTCGGGGAGTTTGGCCCATAAACCAGGATCGATGGTCTGGCGTAGTATTTGGACCTGATATTCTGCAGTGAGGCTAAGCATCTCGCATTTAGAACGTACCTTCTCCAAGTGACAGCTGAGGTTGTCGGACGAGCTTATCTGACTGATGCTGTCAGCAATTTGCTGAACAGAGTAGGCCATTTGTAGTGGATTAGTGGGTTGATCAGGCAAAAGCAGAGTGTCTCAAGCGCCATCCAAGGCTGCACGAGCTGCAGCTTCAGCCGCAATGTGGACAATACCTTCCTGAGTGCCAGCCTCTTGAAAGTGCTGCCTAATCTGGGTTTTAATAGCCCTCATACTCTTCTCAGGAAGAGGAATATTGCCTATCACTCTTTCAGTCATGGTTTCTATCTCTTGCCTGTCTTCCACATTAATAACGGCTACCGGAGGCACTGTCAGGACCAGGCTTGGGCCTGCTCCCCCCCATCATGGGCGCTGCCATGTTGGCATCTTCCATGATGAGTGTCATGATGTCGCTGACATGTGACCTGGGGAGTTGGGGGCTGGGACCTGCCATGCTGTGGATGGCTGGGTGTGGGGTCTGGGCCATTGTAGGGGTGTGACTGGGCATTGTATTGTGAAACGTCATCATCAGATAACTCCCCTTCTGATGACGAATGAAAGGCAGGGGATACGCCTCCCATTGCCTTAACATGGCCAGCCAGAACCTCTCGCTGATGGCGCAGTGTCGCCATCTTAGTTCTACATTCATCGTGATTCACACTTGCAACGTCCATATCAACCTGATCTTGCTTTTGCTTTTCAAAACTCGATACTCAGCGCTCAATTCGCAACTGTCCCTGTAAGCATCTTCTAAATCATTACGTACCTGGTTAATCTCGTCCTGCAGCTCACCCATTTCATCACTCAACTGAGCATTCACAGCACTCAGCAAATCATTCATCTGCACAGCCTGACTCTTATCCTGTCTCAAACTTTCACACTCCTGCTTCAACATACATATTTCCTGTTCACCAGCCTGGGCTGAATGATGCAATAGTGAGTCCTTTTCATTCCATGAGTTTGGAGTTCAGACTCCATTGCTGCAGTCTAATACATTCTGTTTCCTGCAAACCCATCTGTTGCTTAAGAGATGAAATCTGCAGATCAAGGGTTGAAACCTCACTTCGAGGATTCAAAGCAGCGTAGAGAGCCGCGGCCATCAACCCTTTAGCGTGACGCTTATTGGTTGATTGTCTCGTCTCTGCATACTGGGTTAAGATCCCCAGTACAGGGTTGTCGGATTGACTTGCACCCTGCACGAAGTCAGCCCATCCTCCATGAGTGGCAAGGAAGTTTGAGACATCGAGTCTCAGTTCTGTGCAGATATCTGATACTGTGGCCATTGTGTGGGAGGAAATGAAAATTCAAACTGTGAAAAAGACAGCATGCTGCGTATCGATTCACAGCACGAGTACTTTAAACACAGCCGGGCTACTGTATTAGTTGCAGGCTTGCAATTCTAAACTGCTATGGAGTGGGTCGAGATGGCATTGACCGCACTCAAAAAGTTAGCCAGACTTTGCAAGTGACTACAAACTGGTTTTAAAATGGGTGAGGTGATACAGGAATGTACACCTACTGTCCCTGTGGGAAAGGGAAAAAGTTGAAGCAACCAGTGAAAACTTACAAACACCAAATATCGCCTGCACACGGTCGCCAATTTGTTGAGTGGTCTAAACCTCACTTTCAGATTCTTGACGATATTGAGAATGCAAGTAATCACAGACACGTTGCATTAGAGTAATAAACAAGTTTATTACTACCAAGGGATAAATCACAGTTGCCCTAAGCAGTTCTTACCAATACGAACCAGGAGCCAATGCTAAGTGTTCCCTACACCTCGAGGTTTCTCTGTTGTCTCTTGGGGTCTCTCGGGTCTCCGAGGTGTAAAGCTTGTGTATAACATTATATACCTATGATAATTACTATGGTTACCAAAAGATAGAAATATTTCTAGTTACAGAGATGAGCCCTGTTGGCTAAATTAGAGGTGGCTCCATGGTCCAAGTTAACATTATACAATTTTGTAAAGTCATTAGTTTGAGAACAAAAGAGTTCTTATACAGAGTCTTACATAACTCAGTGTAGTAGTACAAATCACCAAAAGATGGCAATGCTGTCTTACATATTATAATTACTTCAAGGACACAGGTGTCTTGGCATCTAACTAGTAAGAAATACACAGAAAATACATAGCAGAATATATGTGCATTAGCAAGCAAAGTGTATTACAACAATATGCATTATATCCTGACATCTACTCTTATACGGTAGATTCCCTTAGCCCTAAATATTAGTATAACCTATACCTAAGTGTTAGCTATCTACGGTGTACCTCTGAGGGTATCAATTAGGGTGCAGGGACCTCGTGTTACAGTAGCTTTGATCCCTTCCCTTATGTATAGAGCTACTCCACCTCCTCTTTTACCTTCCCTGTCCCTTCTGTAGATTATGTACCCTGGTATGTTGACATCCCAGTCATGGTTCTCGGTGTACCATGTTTCCGTGAATGCCACAAAATCCACTTGTTCATCTTCCATCAGGGCTACTAGCTCAGGAAGCTTGTTTCCCAGACTACGGGCATTGGTACTCATTGCCCTCCATTTAATGTTGGCTTTATCCTTTTTCCCCCGTCCCTGCTCTTATTGCCCTTGTGTATTTTTTCCATTTACCCCTGTTCTGCCCTGTGTTGAGCTCTGTACCTCAGTGTTTACCTTACTACCTGCCATGTTTTGTGGGGGAAGGCTTGAAATGTCCTGCCTTTTATCAGGGCCTCCCCCCTTGGCTAGTTTAAAAGCTTGCCAAGGAAGCATTTAAACCTGTCACCTAAGAGCTTTGTTCCCTTCGTGGACAGATGCAGACCATCGTGCCAGTATAGACCTTTATCTCTCCAGGTGGACCCCCAGTCCCCAATGAAGTCAACGCCCTGTGCTCTGCACCAGTTTTGCAACCATTCATTAAACTGTATGGTGTGCAGTACCCTACCCTCGCTCCTGCCATGGACTGGTAGCACCTCTGAGAAGGTTACCGTGCTTGCTACCCATCTGAGGCCCCTCCTCAACTCCACAAATTCATTCTGCACTGCTCTGATCCCATGCCCAGCTAGGTCATTTGTCCCAAGGTGGACTATGATATCTAGTTCCCTCTCCTGTGATGCTGCTTCTGCAATCCTGAGGATTTGCTTCCTGTCCCTCCAAGCCATGGCACCAAGCAGGCACCTTACTTCCTTCTCCTCTCCCTTCCCCAGTTTTACCCCCCAACAGTTGAGTCCCCTATCAGAAGTTGTTTCCTTCCCCTGTTGTGTCCTTTGCCACCCTTTTGTTGGTCTCCCTTGTGGATGTCCTCTGCATTCTTCTGGGTCTCCACTGAGGGTGCCATCATAGAGGAACCTTGCTCTGCCAGAATGGCATATGATTTTTGTAGAGGTACAACTAGGGGGCTTCGCCTCTGGTCCACCACCCGCACTCTCACAGAACCCACTGGGTCCAACTGCTCTTTATACTTGGCAACCTCTGAGGCAGTGGTTGCTGCAGTGATGCTTTTTGGATGGGGGAGGCCTCCTTAGTCCTTGCTAGTTCAGCCTGGAAGTGGGCAACCTCCTCCCTCAGAGCTGACAGTTGCCTGCAAATAGGACAGCAACGCAGTTTCCAGAATGTCTCCCGGAAAACTGCTGCTCTACAGCCAGTGCATTGCACCACTCCCCACATGTCCTCTCCCTTATAATATACAATATATATATATATATATATATATATATATATATATTATTATTGTGGTGTGTACCTACCCTTTTGCACTGTGCTGGGTTATTAAGAATATGACAGTTCTGCCCTAAGACCTGTTGAGGAAGTGATGTCAGAACTGAGGCTATAAAGGAAATGCCACACCTGGGGGTGGGGGAAGGGTGGTGGGTAGTCCACAGCCACTGGTAACTGTTAGAAACAATCAAATACACAACTGCTCCACCACCCTGGTGAGTACTGCCCTTTAAAGTAATTCAACTAACACCACAATTTAGTAGACCACGGCTCCTACACAAACCACTCTACTGAATCCAGGGATAAAAATGAACTCACTCCTCAGCCAGCAGGGCACTTTTAAAATGTTGCAAAAATATCCTTCCACATCCTAGGTCTCAACCTCAGCAATCAAGCAAATTCAGTTGTATCTCACTCCCTCTGGTTATAAAATTATTACACTTTTAATGGAATCCTGCAATTCTCTGCTTAATGCCAATAAGGAAAAAAAAAAAGAAGCTTTTTGTAGAAAGCGTAGCTCCCCTTCTTAACAAGTCCCCACCAGTATTATGCCTTACTAGGTTTCCAGGTCATCAATGGAGTTATAGTTTGTTCTTTGCAGTGTAGCAAGGTTCTCAGCTTCCAACCTACAAATCAAAGTCAGTCTGACTAGTGAACGTGTGCACCTTTTCCAGGGTAGCCTGCAGAGCATCAGCATAGCTGTTAGAGTCACAGCTCCCCTGCTCCTGGGTTGGGGTTCCAAAGAAAAGACTCACCAGTGTCCTCCGCTTACAACTAAACTTAAGGAGGGCTGGGGTACACTGGGTGCTTTCATTAACCACAGTGCCGTATCCTATTGGAAGAAATGGGTTGTGCTGTTTCCAGTCTCTCTGATGGTGGTTCACAAATGCAGTCAACTGCACTTCTGATGTCTGGTTGTACCTTTCAACTTTCCCATCAGGCTGTGGCCTCACGGGAGTGATTTGAGGCTTGTGAGCCCCTGATACCTTGCACACTGAAAGATCTCCAATGCAAAGTTTTGGCCTTGGTCTAAGTTTATGTCACCTGCGGTACTAAACCTTGTGGAGAACTGATTTGCTAAACCTCAACGGAAGTGCTTGCCTCCTTGTTCTTAATGGGATATGCTTCAGGCCATTTCATGAAGTAATTAATTGCAATCAGAAGGCATCAATTGCCATACTCCAGCATGGGCAGTGGGCGGAGTACGTGGACTGCAACCCATTCCACGGGTGCTCCTACCAGGTACTGCTGCATAGGCACATGTTCCCTTTTGGGGGACCCTTTTTTGGAGTGCACATGTCACACATCTGAAACCATGCCTCCATTTCTCTTCTGCATTTTACATAGTAGAAGCTCTGCCTCAGCCTAGCCAATGTCTTATCAACCCAAAAGTAGCCAGCAGTTTTGAAGTCATGTGACAACTCCAGTACTGTCCTCTTTATATTGTCAGGAGTAACTAGCTGGTATACGCTCCCATCCCCAGCAGATTTCTCCCATTTCCAGTAGAGCACCCCCTGCCTGATTTCTAAGGACTCCCATTGTGACCACAGGACGTTAATCACAAAGTTGAATGGGAACACTGTTTTCCAAGATGGTTCCCCCCACCTAGTTTTCAAGTATACAGGGTCTTTTTGGTGATATTCCCCTTCTGAGCAGCCCTAAACTGCTCCATAGTCCACTCCTGAGAAACTGCTCTGGAGAAGTCCCCACTTGGCTAAGAATTGTTTAATACTTCACAAAATTTCAGCTCTTGGGGATACCTATGAGGTTGTTCCTTCCCCTCCACCAACCTTAGCTGTTTCCTTCCTTATTCTCCTGTCAGAGGCAGTACCTACAGTTTGGACAAAGCATTAGCATTGCCATGTTCTTCTTTTGGCCTGTACCCGACCTAGAAAGCTGTACTTCTGTAATTTCTGCAACCACCTGGCCACTTGCTCCTCTACCTAAGAAGTCACAGTACTGAAGCATGGTCCTTTCTTATAGTAAACCTCCTGCCATACAATTAATGATGGAAATGGCCAGTCAATTTGATTATGGCCAGTAGCTCCTTTCTGGTGGAGCAATAGTTCTGCTCAGTAAAGTTTAAGGCCTGGCTATAATAGGACACCACTTGTTCCCATCCTTCAATATTCTCCTGGGAAAGTACAGCACCTACACCATCATTGCTAGCATCTGTGTCCAGAATGAATGGTCTTTTTTAGTCTGGATATGTCAATATCAGTGTTGTCATAAGTGCCACTTTTAGGTTTTTAAATGCTGCCTCACATGCACTACACCAGGAAAAGGGCTGTACCTTTTCCAGGAGTTCATGCAGTGGCCTGACTATATGGGCAATCCCTGCAGTAAACCTTCAGCAGTAGGAATAAAGACCCAGGAATCCCCATACCTCCTTGATGTTTCTAGGTGTAGGCCAGTTCCACATGGATTTGACTTCCTTTTCAACTGTGCCAACCCATTCCATGGTGATGTGATGGCCAAGGCACACCACTAAGCTCTGGAACAGCTCACAGTTTTTGGAGTTTAGCTTGAGGTTATCCAACCTCAGCTTGTGGCAAACCCAATGTAAGTGTAGCATTCCCTGGTTTAAGATTTTCCCATGCACCAGGATGTCATCCATGTACAACAGGCAACTGAACAAACGTACCCCATGCAGCACCCTCTCCATAAGCCTCTAAAACATGACTGGTGCATTACATAACCCAAAGAGCATTGCCTTAAATTGCCAGATTGCTTGGCCTGTCATGAAGGTGTTTTTTTAACTTGTCCTTCGGGTCCATCTGTACCTGCCAGTATCCACTCTTGAGATCCAGTGTGGAGGGCCATGCAGAGCCTGCTATGGCATCCAGTGTATCATCAATGCGGGGCAAGGCATAGGAATCCTTAAGGGTGATCTCATTAAGTTTCCTATAGTCCACACAGAACCTGGTACTACCATCCTTTATCCTTACCAAAACAATTGGTGATGCCCATGGATTGGCAGAAGGCTCTATGATGCCTTCCTACTTCATTTCTCAGATTGCCTCTGGGCTTCTTCCCTTTCTGACACAGGGAGCTGGCAGTGGTGGGATTGCTTGATGGGTTTGTTGTCCCCCGTATCAGTCTTATGATTGACCCACTCATTGCAGCTCAAGTTTCTTGAGGACTTTGAGAACAGGTCCTGGTTCATCACCAAGAAGTTTCTCAAATGGTCTTTGTGTTCTGCATTTAGTAATGCTGCACTGTGCCCATAGAGTTCTGCCAGGAATTCTGAGAATGGCTCCCTCATCCCCCTTTTCTTTGGCCCCATCTCCCACTGATGCTTCCCCATCTGAGGAGACATAACTTCTACTGGCATGTAGCACCCAACTATTGTGCCTTTGGGGACCACCTTCTCATTGGACATCAAGTGCAAAATTTGAACAGGGATGCATTCTTGTGCCAAGTCCACTAATGTCTGGGACATCAAAAAGGTTGGCTAAACTCGGCTCTCCAATGGGAACCTCAACCAGTCCCCACCTATCTTCTACAAGAAACTTAAATGAGGATCAAGCAGGGGCTATGGCTTCCACCCCTGCCAGTGCTAACACCCTCTTAGTGACTACCAGTTTCTCATGAATTGGCTGTCTCTTTTCCATATTTTCATATAAGATCTCCTCAGCCCAAGCATCTAAGATTACTTTTGGCAGATCCAACACACTGTTATTAGCCTGGAGAAAGTCTAGGCCAATGATGCACTCATCCTCTATACCAGCCACCTAGAAATCATGGACAAATCCCAGGGTCCCAAGCCTTAAATCCAATTGTCCCTTAGAAGGTCTGGCCTAACAACCATGGTACTGGACCCAGAGTCAAGGATCCCGGTAGTCTGTGCCCTCCATTTCACAGTAGGTTGTCAAATTCCATTCCCAGCTCTGAAAATTTCCCAATTTAGGAGCTAATTGTGAGGCTTGTTGTGGAGATTACAAGCTTCGCCCCACAAGCTTGATCAAAGTGCATTTCCCTGAACACTGGTCTGTTTCCCCAATCACTTGTGACAGACCTTCCAGGCTTTGCTTGTATTTTCAGCAGTGCTGTCTCTTATGCTCCTTTATTCTACAGCACCAGCACTGGATCGGGGAGGTGTGTCTTTCCCGCCAGACAGACTCCAGTTTTTTTCCTTTTTTAGATTTAGATTATTCTTTGTGCTACCCAGCATTCTTTTTATTCTTCCATAGAAACATAGAAATATAGAAGTTGATGGCAGATAAGGACCGCAAGGCCCATCCAGTCTGCCCATTTTTTCTACCTTATGAATGTGCCATAGGCCTGTACCCTGTCAATGGCCTATCTATTCATACTCATCTTTATTGCTCCCATATGCCTATCCCATGCCTGTTTGAAGCCCTGCACTGTATTCATATCCACCACTTCCTGAGGTAGGCCGTTCCATGCATCCACCACCCTTTCTGTGAACTTTCTGTGAAAAAGAACTTCCTCACATTCCCCCTTAATCGGCCTGCCACTAATCTCATGCTGTGTCCTCTTGTCCTGCTATTTTTTTTATATTGAAACATGTCAGACTCTTTCACCTTGTTAATGCCCTTAAGATGTTTGAATGTTTCGATCATATCACCTTTCTCCCTTCTTTGCTCTAGGGTATACATATTGAGCTCCATTAATCTGTCCTCATATGTTTTCTGATGCAGTCCCTACACCATTTCAGTTGCCCTTCTCTGGACAGCTTCCTTTTATTTAATGTCCTCATACAGGTGCGGCCTCCAGTACTGCATGCAGTACTCCAGATGGGGCCTAAACAGTGTCTTGCAAAGAGATATTATTACCTCCCTCTTATGACTTGCAATACCCCTATTAATATACCTCAACACCCCTCTAGTCCTAACTACTGCTTTAGTGGTCTGCTTGGATGATTTCAGGTCATCTGTGATGATGATGCCCAAGTCTCTTTCTTCCCTTGTGATTGCCAGAAACTCCCCTCTCAACCTATAGGTGGCTTCAGGGGCTTCTCTTCCCTATGTGTATGATCTTGCATTTCTTTGCGTTAAACCCCATTTGCCACTTTTCTGACCATTTTGCCAGTTTATCCATCTCTCTTCTCATTCTGCCCACCCCATCTGGATCATCTACTCTGTTGCAGATCTTGGTGTCATCTGCAAACAGACAAACCTTACCCTCCAGTCCATCTGTAATGTCACTGATGAAGATATTGAAGAGGACTGGCCCCAGGACTGATCCCTGAGGTACCCCACTTGTGACTTGCATCTCTTCTGACTGTATACTATTTAACACCACTCTGTTTTCTGCCCGCCAACCAGTTTGCCACCCAGTTGACCAACTTCTGACCCACCCTGAACCTACCCAGCTTATTAATCAATCTTCTATGTGGAACAGTATCGAAAGCTTTGCCGAAGTCAAGGTAGACAACATCAATTGCTCCCCCTTGGTCCATCCCAGTTAAAGAAATCTATGAGATTAGTTTGACAGGACCTTCCTGTTGTAAATCCATGCTGTCTTGGATCCTGTGCTCCTATGGATTCCAGGTGTTGCACTGTCCTTTCCTTAAGGAGTACCTCCATAATCTTGCCCACTACTGAGGTAAGACTGACTGGTCTGTAGTTCCCTGCCTCCTCCCTGCTACGAGTCTTGGGCTGCGGGATCACATGAGCCCTTCTCCAGTCTTCTGGGACCTCCCCTGTGCTCAGAGACTCACTAAACAGTTCTGATAATGGCTCTGCTAATTCCACCCTTAGCTCCTTTAATACCCTGAGATGTATGCCATCAGGTCCCGTTGCCTTGTCCACCCTGAGCTTAGCGAACTCTTGTAGGACCCTTTCTTTTGTGAAGGGGCTAGTGCACACCTCCATCTCCCCTGTGTCCATGGTGCTGAGCTGTGGGCCCTGCCCTACCTTCTCCTCAGTAAATACTGAGCAGAAGTATCTATTTCAGATAGATACTTTTCCTTGGTTCTCCTCACACTCCCCCTTATCCCCTTTGATCTTAGCAATACCCCCTCTGGACTTTCTCCTTTCACTAATGTTTCTATAGAAAGTCTTGTCACCTTCTTTTACTGTCCATGCTAGTGTTTCCTTGGTTTGTACCCTTGCCTGACTTACTGCCTTCCCTGCTTCCCTTAGGGAAGTTTGGTATGCCTCCCTATCTTCATCCTGCTGCATTCCCTTATATTTCCTGAAGGCCAGCTTTTTGGCTCTGACCTTTTCTGCTACTGTTTTTGAGAACCAAAGTTGTTTCCTTCTTCTTTTGCTCTTGCTTTTCTCTCTAACACACTGGGATGTTGCTTCAAGTATTGCATCCTTAATGCTTGCCCACTTTGTCTGTATCACCGCACCTGTATTTCTTTTTACCAGGGCTAGCTTAACTCTGTTGGCCATTTTATCAAAGTCAGCTCCTCTGAAGTCCTATATTTGTGCCTTGGAATGGGATGACTAGTTCTAGTGGCAAAATTGAAACATACCATGTGATGGTCACTGGCCCCCAGGTGACCTTCTACCTGGAGATCTGTGATCCTTTCCCTGTTAGTCAGTACTAGATCTAGGATAGCCCTGTCTCTTGTGGGTTGTTGTACTAGTTGTTTGAGGCCCTCCCCTTGCAGGGAATCCACTATATGTCTAGTTCTGGCAGATGTTCCTGCTGGTATTGACCAATCTGTATCTGGCATCTTGAAGTCTCCCATTATCAGAACCTCCCCTTTAGCTGTCATGTTTTGTATATCTTCTAACTGTAATGTGTCTCTGTTCTGCCCCTGGTCTGGAGGCCTGTAGACAACCCCAGTTCGTATGGCTGTCCCATTTCTTGTTTCCAGGGTGACCCCCAGTTCTTCTGGCTCCTTATGTGTACTCTGAATTTCTGTAGCTTTGATATTTTCATTGACATAAAGGGCCCCTCCACTCCCCCCTTTTTGCACCTCAGTCTCTTCTGAACAGTACATAGCCGGGTACTGAAGTCTCCCAAGTGTGGTTACTGGTGAACCATGTCTTGCTAATGGCTACTATGTCCAGTTTAGCCTCTGTAATTGTTGTCTGCAGATCTGAGATCATGTTTCCCAGACTGTGAGCATTTGTGCACATGATTTTCCATTGGCCAGATTTTGGTCTGTTAGTTGCTGGGTGAGGCCTGTCATTTCCCCTGTGCGTCGTTTGGGAAGACAGACCTTTTTCCTTATCTGGTGATGCAAATGAACTACAAACATGCTGAACTCCTGTTTGATCACTAGCCAAGAGGGCAGGAGTGTTCTTCCCATTTGATGTGTCGGGTGCTACACCCCTCTCCCCATTTGCTAGTTTACATATTCTGCAAAGACATAAAACTTCTGCCCCAATGCACTGACTCTCTCCTAAAGTCAGATGCAGTCCATCGAATTTAAAGAACTTTCACTCCCAAAACTGTTGCCAGTTACCTACAAATCTGTGTCCTTTTTCCTGGCACCAGCCCTTGAGCCACATATTTAGCTCCCCTATCTCCCCTTCTCTGACCTTCCTTCCATCCATCTGCCCCCCCCTCCCAGACTGGCAGAGAAGGAGATGCCGGATGAAATGGATGACAGTTTGTTGGCCAGCCTGGTCAGGTGTTCCTTGGTCTCCACAACTGACCGGCTGGTGAGATCATTAGTCCCTATGTGTACCAAGACGCTGATGTTTTCTCCTGCTTCCTGCATGATTTCAGCAATGCAGTCAGTGTATCTCCATGCTGATGTACCTGGGAGACATCTGACCATTATTACCCCAGGTTGGAGGTAGGTATGAACTCCCCGAATCATGGAGTCTCCTATGATCAGAAGTGTTTTGGATTTCCTTTTTGCTTTTTTTGTTTTGGTCCCTGTTTTGGGTGAGTTTTGTTGTGCTAGCTCCTATGCTGCAGTGTCCTGCTCTGCAGTGCCCTCTGCCCCTTTGTTTGATTTTGGAGATTGAGGCAGATACCTGTTTGTAGTTTTTATATGGTTTGTGGAGGTGATACGTTGGAGAGCACTGAGTGATGGGGCACCTGATTTGACACTCCTAACCACCTGCCAACCTCCTGGACCAACTACCCTCTGCAGTTGTGCTTTTTTGGATGTTGGGGAAATGGCGGGTGGTTCTTATAATATATTTTCTCCTGAATATACGATTTGAGGTGTGCAATCTCTGCTCATGCTGCCTGGAGCTGAGCCCTTAGATGTCCAGTGGTCCAGCATGTAGGACAGTGTTCTAAATCCTGTTTAACTGCCCTTTTGAAAAGTGTCCCACAGTACCTGTAGTTAATAATATCCGTTCCAGATGAGTTGCTGGGTTTATAACCTGGTCAGAATAATTAGAAGGAGGAAAATTAAAGCAAAAGTGTGATTTTGTGTTTTGTTTGTTTTTGTATAACTTGTTATATCAAGTTAAATTACTTGTGCTCTGTAAATGAGGTCACAGTGTGGATAGCCATCTCCTTCTCCCCTTCCTGTTTTGCTACAGGAAATGTCATGACTGTGCTACCCTATAAAAGGAGTGTAGCAATTCCTCAAACCAATTCCTCAAACCTTTTTTTTTCCCTCGTCACCAGACCTGGACACGGTTGTATAGTTGCCACAGTCGTACTCATCCAGGTCATCAGGAGTTACCTTTGCCACTGGTAGTTCCCAGGATATCCTTCCTTCTGGTCTACCCTACTTGGCCCCTGCACCTTCCTGAGGATTGGCTGCTGTCTCCTCCTTTGCCAAGCTGCTTTAAGATATGGTAAGTAAAATGCTTATTTGTTATTTGTTCGACATAAGTCATTACAATAAATACTTCATAAATAAATTGCACATCTTAAAACAGATTAACATATTCCACAAATAAGTAGATTACGTGTCTTACAACAATTACATTTTGTTACTGAAATAAAAACATCAGTGCACATAAATCAGTTGTCATATTGCACTAATAGATAATCAAATAGATCATTCCAAGAAGGAATGTCTCAAAGACATTTAGTCTTTATCTCTATAGTGACCTAAGAAAATTACATAAAAGTCTAAGAATCTGAATGTCTTGTGTGTTAAACAAGTATACTATTAAACTGTCGGAGGGGAGACCAAGGGTAGCCAGTATGGGTGCCAACCATTTTTACCTAGTGGATTAAAATTGTGGGCAATGTAATACAGTATGCTTAAGATCATCCACCATCGAAAGCTGGCACTTACAGCTTGGGTCTATTACACAGGTTCTTTTCTGGTCATAGTAAATATAATTGGCTTCATACATTTCCAATCTATATCTGGTTATGCTTCTTCTACGTTCTGGATTTTTAAGAATTATCAAATAAGGTTCCAATCTATGATCTAGTTTCAATAGTTTGAACCATTTGTTGTGACATAACTGATTGATTTTTTTCTCAATCTTGATGGATTGAGATATCCCAGGCTCTTCTCTTTATCTGATCCTTGATTTCAGGGAAAGGAGTAAAATAAATCTCATATAATACATTTCCTAATCCCATCAGCAGAATATGGTCTTGTATAATTTTGATTGTATTCAATGTAAAATTTAAATTATGGTACAATATTTGTTCTTTTAAGCACTTCCCTGGTAACCTTTTCTCATCTAAGAGAAACAGTATCAGGATGAAAATTATTCTCCTTTCAAGTGCCATCGATGACAATGAGAACTGTCCCAGTTCTCGCCTCAAAATCTCCTCTAGTACTGACTGAGACACTTTGGGAATGTAACGGTACATTTTATTAAGCAATTTTCTAATATTTTGAAATTTGATAGAACCCATATTTCAGCTGCATAGAGAACTGATGTTTTTATTCTTGTGTTAATTAATGTTAACAGACCTTTAATAGACGATTGACCCATTTTCACGTGAAACCTTTTAAAGGCAGCAAAAGATGTTTTTAATTTTTGTAACATTATTTTCACCTGTGGAACCCATGTAAGATGTTGGGCAAACCTTAGTCCTAGATAGTCATAATGAGGCATAGTTGTTACTTTTACTTTTATCAGCGAACAATATAGGTGATTTTATGGTTTTATTTCCATAAACGACCATACTTGTTTTGTTCATATTTATGACTAATTTGGCCTTTTTACATAGGGCAGCAAAATGTGCCACCTTCCTCTGTAGCCCAAGCAAAGAAGTTGAAATTAAAATATAATCGGCGTAAGCCAGACAGGGGACTTTGCTTGTACCTACTGTTGGAAAGTGAAACTCTGGATCTCCCAAATCCAGCAGAGTTATTTATATATACTGTACATTGAACAACAAAGGCAGTACTAAACAACCCTGATGAACTCCCAGATTGGATTTTACATTTTTTTTGTCAAATTACCTTTCTGGTCATACCTGACCTTTAACTTAGTACTATCATGTAGTCGTATTAAGATGTTTAATAATTCTGGATTTATGTTATAGTTTTCTAGTTTTCTCCATAATAGCTTTCTGCTAGTTGAGTCAAAAGCTGACTTCAAATCAATGAAGCAGCAGTATAATTTAGATTTTTTAAACACAACATATTTCCAAATTAGATGGTCCAGAACAAAACAATGTTGTATTGTAGATCGATTGGTTCTAAATCCATTCTGAAATTCAAATAGTATACTGTTAGTTTCTACCCAATCTTGAATGAGGTCTAAAATTATACTATAGAAGATGTTCTGTGAGGCATCCAAAAGGCTGCTCAGCCTATACATAGCAGGCTGTTTTGTATCCCCTTTCTTAAATATTGGACAGATTGTACTTCCCTTGCAGGATTTTGGAAAAGACCCATGTTGAAGACAATAATTGTACATCTTATGTAATATGGGAAGCCACTAATACATAAGTGTTTTAAAGATATCTGCTAACATACTGTAAGGTCCTGGTGCCTTATTTGAGAAAATTTTCCCAAGTGCCTCCATTATCTCCAATTTGCTGATGTAAATTGGATTCAGATAGGTAACTGAACCTTTGTTTAAGCTGTAAAATTCACGGTCTTCTATTTCTGAGAAGTAAAGACTACTAAACTGTTTTTCCCAAATAAAGAGTAATAGCTGCTTCAATATTTGTTGAATACTTATCATACCCTTTACTCACAAGCGTAATTATGCTTTACATAATTCGTTAATATTGCAGTTCTCAGTTTTCCCCACATTTTTTGAGGAATTTAAGTCTTTCATGTGCTAGGAGTTTCTTATATTCCTTCTTAGCATTATTTAAAATTTTGTTTGTTATCATTGTACTGGATTTTTTATTTTGCCTAATAAGCAGCTAAGTTTGTATTTAGCCTTAATACATGTATAATTAAACCAAGATTTTTTTTTTTTATTATCTTATTTATTCCCCCTGTTGTGCTCTGGTGATCCCCACTCCTTTAGGCTCCGCATTTCCCTTCTAACCCCACTGACCTTATCTGAGCCTCTTTGACTCCTCACATCGCAGCCGGTCCCCCGGGATATCCTGGACATAACCTTTCACCGGGTGGGTCCCTCTCCTTCGAGAGGGAAGGCATGGGGGGATAGCCCAGCACACTCTCATAGGGCCCAGGGACACTGCTGAGGAGAGGGAGGCCCTCGGAAGGCACTGGAGGTGTCACGGACAGAGAGGCATCATCCGGTAGTCACCAAGTGGTATTTCCGCTTTTCTAGGTTCCCCTGTGCATCACTCATGTAATGCCTCCAGTCTCCACTGGGGGCCACTGCTGAGCGAGGCCATCCCCAAACCCACTCCAGAATAGGAGAGCAGTCCTGCAGATGCTCAATCCTACGCTCCCCCTGCTGACTCCCAGTGACCCGAGTCCATTCACGAACTTGGATCGACGGTGTGGTTTGAGGTAAGGCACCAGTGCCTCAGCACTCTACACCACCGGGCCGGCATAATCAAGTATTTTTAATTGTTTTTTTTTTATTGCATTTTCATAGAAAAAGGGTTTGATATAAAGACAGATATTCTCCCAGTTAAGAGTAGGATCATTATTTTCTGGATCTAGTCTCTCCATTCTCAGATTACTCAGGTAGTTTCGATTTAAAATTTCCTAAATTGAGTAATCTTTCCATCTGATATGCTTGGTGTTTATGATCTCTATACCCTGTAGATGTGTCTGTTGACACCTACTAGTGGTTTCCAAGTTAACACTCCAAGTTGTAATTACTGGTAAGTGTGCTGATTCTGGTCTTAATTTAACTTCTAAGTCTACAATTAAGTCATTGCCTCTAGGTTACCCCAAATCACATCAATTAATGATGAACCAGAGGGACCTACGTAGCCTCAAGATATGATTCCAGCTCCATTGCATATTTATTTTGATTCAGTTGTTTAACCAGGTATAGCACACTAAGCTGAAAGCTTTTTTACAGGAGCGACCTGGGAGCACAAGGAGGTTAAGTGACTTGCTCAGGGTCACACAGTATGCAAGTGGAAGCTGTGGGATTCAAACCCAGGTCTGGTCTGCTGGATGTCACCAGATTTGCAGCTCAGAGGCTTAGACCACTACGCTATACTGCCTCCTGCATATTCCAGGGCTCCACACAGTGTCTGAGGCTTATGTTACTGGACCTGGATTTGTAGGTCTATATTTTGCAGTGAGTCAATGAACTGGTCCATTGCCAGTTGATCCTAGAGCTCTGTGGGGGGGGTGCATCAGCAAGCACCAGTTGTGCATGTCTCTGCAGGTCCCTCTGCCAGTTCTGGGATGGTTTCCTCACTCACTCGTCTCCTCATTCTGAGCTGTGACCTGGCCAGTTCAGCTTGGTGGCCTGCCTCATATTGTATTTCTAGGGCCTACACCAAGTCCTCATACCATCTATCTGGGTGGAGGTTCTGTAATACACTGAGAGCTGGCCCTGCTAATTTGGTTGCTAAGAAACTCCCATTTTGTTCATCCAACCAGTTAATTTGGTTCACGATGTTGAACTGGGCAAGGTATGCTTCCCATTAAATGCAGTGAGCCTCTGTATTGTGTGGGTTCCATTGCCTTTGTTCTTGGTGTGGATTCCCCCTACTGTGACTGGCACCATAGTGTTCCGGTGGATGGAGTCATGGATTTTTCTTCTGTTCTAGTATTTTCCAGTGCTCCCCACAGTTCAGGAGGCTGATTCCTCTATCCAGATCCTCCCAGAGCTCGTCCATGCCCTCCCTATTGGCAGCCTGATGCCAGTCAGTCTTCTTGTCGAGGGTCTGCTAGACACACACCAGATGATGGTCCATCTGTTTTTTGACCGTTTTACATTCTTAGAACACCTCTGTTCTCACACTATCCAGGACTGCAGTCATCTGAGCCACATGATTGGAGAGTCCAGAAGCAGACTCTTTAAATTTCTTCTGTGTGTCTGCTTTAAGGGCCTTTACGTCACCTTACAGAGTGGCTGCACACTTCAGCTGTGTTGCCTTCAGTGCATCTTTCACCTCATCTTCCATCCTGGCCAGGTTTGCTTCCAGATCAGCCACCTGTCTTTCTTGGCTTGCCTATAACCTTTGGTCTAGACTGGCCATGAATTCCCTCAGTGTCATGTCTGTACCTGAGGTCTCCATGCTGTTGTTGATGCTGCTTGATGCTGCCACTCCTTTCTTCTTGGACAGAGCGCAAATCTCATCCCACTGCTGAGACCAGTGTTGTAAATAGGCCCATTGCACCACCCTGAGCATTGGAGTCAGACAGCAGATACTGGAGCTATAAAAGTAGACCTTTATTGGCAGCAGTAAGATAGCAGGCTGAAGGTGTTGCTTGGCCTGGATGGTCAATCATGTCAAGAACTGGAGCTGTAGGCAGTTGGAGCTATAGACAGCTGGAGCTGGTTGTTGGAGACAAGACCTCTGGCTGGCTGGTGCTGAGTCCTAGACGCAGGACCCTTGGCTGGCTGCGATGTGGGCTGCTTTGCATCTCATCATGTACTAACTGCCAAGTGAAATGGTCCCTGCTTTTATGTTGAGCAGGATAATTGCATCTGACATAGTTAATTATGGTCAAATAAATCCTTCGCAGAGCCGCTGGATCCCTATTTGGCAAGGCCCAGCTTTAGCTGACATTAAATGACATCACCAGTCAAGTCATGCAGCCCTTATCCGGACCATAGCCCTAGCTTCAGATTTTGCTACATGACATCATAATAGTGATTGGCCCTAGTTACCATAGCAACTACTTCACTTGCAGCTTAACCACCATGGAGAAAGGATGACTGACTAACTCAGTGAGAGAAAAGGGCCTCATAGGGTAAGTGGATTAGTGGATTACCATTTTCATCACAATATTAACTAATAAAATTGTAAAATACATTCTAGGTAAATGTGGTAAGGACACAGTCATACCTTTGGCATATGCTCAGCATTTTTAAAAAGGCCAGGATTTCTAAAAAGTAATGCATCACGAGCTATACCTGGAATCTCATGGAATATATCCCAGAAACTAGAAAAGATAACATTAAAGCTCAGCATTTGCTTATAACAAATTTAAAACAAATGATTATAGTGAATCACTAATCTCATTCAAACATAGACGCATATGCAATAAATATTGGATTAACAATTAGATAATGAGGGTACAAATATACCCACAAGGTTCAGTCTTTGTGTGATCAAATGATCAGTGATTTCTCTGTGTCACTGATGGATGAGTGTTCCGGATGTCTATGGCATCCCACCACCTGAATACCCATCCAGTAGCATGAATAGGTAGCCCTGGTTTCTAGTGGCACCCCCCACCACCAAATACCCATCTCATATTATGCATAAGTATCCCTGTTGTCTAGTGGCACCCTCACCCCCCCCAGACACCCGTCCCATAGCTCGGATATGTATCCCTGGTTTATAGTGGCAACCCACAGCCCTGGACACCTGTCCCATGAATGTATTTCATATCCCTGGTGTCCAGTGGAATCTCCCACCCCTCAAACACCCATCCCATATCATGAAAAGGTATCCCTGGTGTCCAGTGATATCCCTCTGGACACAAGTCCCATTAATGCAGTCCTTATCCCTGGAGTCTAGGGGCACCTGCCCACTGCCAAACACCCATCACATGAATACCGTCAATATCTCTGGTGTCTAGTGGTAACCCTCCCCACTGGACTCATGTCCCATGTAATGGAAATATCCCTGATGTCTAGTGGACCCCCCCCCCAACACCTGTCCCATATCAAGCATAGCTATCCCTGGTGTCTAGTGGCACCTCTCACCTGAAAAGCCATCCCATATTATTCTTTGGTATCTCTGGTGTCTAGGGGCACCCCCACCACCTGAATACCTGTTCCATATTGCATATAAGTTTATGAAATGGGCGTCAGAATTTAGGCATTCTGATTGGTCCATACCTGTGTGATATTCCTTTTTACTCACAGAAAAAAGGACCAACAGCGCCCTGTGAGCACTGATCCTAGTAAAGATGCCAGTTAGAATGTTGGCAAACTGAAAATCAGCCATCTTGTTTTCACCAACTGCGAGTGAAATACCAGGCCGTATTTTCAATCTGTCAACATATCTGTAAATATTACGATGCCCATTTCATAAATGTTTATGCTCACTACATAATTTAAAACAAATACAAGCTGCCACCAGCCTGCCCAATCTCTGTACCTCTGAACCACCGAGCAGCTGTCTCCCAACCTGCCGCCCACTCGCTTGGTTCCGCATAGCGGCTTACAAAAACAACGTGTTCTCCCTTGCGCTGCCTGGTGCCATAAGGTACAGAAATTAAAAAAAAGGAAAGACAGCATAATTTCTTGTTGCACTCACTGTACCTCTGAACCGCTGAGCAGCTGTCTCCTAACCCACCGCCCACTTACCTCGTGATCGGGCGTAATAGCCATAAAAAACAGCTGTGATTCTCCTAGCACTGCCTGGTGCCTTAAAGTACAGAAATTATAAAAAAAGGAAAGACAGCATAATTTCTTGTTGCAAACTTTCTAAAGTAAATGAAGTAGGAGTGCTGCTAGTTGGGGGGGGGGTGCCATGATAACTACATGACAGAGAACAAAAAATACAAGTAAGGATGCCTTAGCAGATCAAAAGTCCTCAACTCAAAGAAACAAACAGGCAGAGGAACTATTTTGTTAAAAAGTAACACAAATATTTAAGCTTTTCACTATGAAATACTGTGCATTTTAGTTATGACATACATCTGTATTTTAGATAACCATTTCATAAGCACAATAAGATACTCCAGGATGTGTGTTAGACAATTTAACACATGGATAGGAGGCTGCACACACTCGGCTGATGGCCTCGTGCTGCAATACACCTCCTAGCTGTGTGTTAAAGTGTCTAATGTACACCCTGTCGTGTCTTATTACTTACATAACAGGTGTTTATGGGCATCCCTACCCCTCCTGAACACCCACCCCATAGCATGAATATGCATCCCTGGATTTCAGTGTCACTCCCCACCACCAAACACTCATCCCATATTATACATAGGTATCCCTGGTGTCTAGGGGTACCCTGAACACCTGCCCCTTCTTATGCATAGGTACCCCTGGTGTCTGCTGCCACTAGTCACCCCCGAACACCTGTTCCCTAGCATGAATAGGTATCCATGGTCTCTAGAGCCAGCCACCAGCACTGGACATTTGTCCTGTGACTACAGCCTATATCACAAGTATGTATTGGCACCCCCCCAACACCTGACCCATGAATGCCATCAGTATCCCTGGTATCTAGTGGCAGCCTCATCCCCAAACACCCATCCTGTATCACCAATATCTATCCCTGGTGTGCAGAGGCAACCTCAACCCATCTGATCACCTGTGCACAATGGTACAGACCTCCCTGGTGTCCAGTGGTGCACCCACCCACCCCACCCCACCCCAAACGCCCGGCGACATCAGCGCCAGCATGCATTGACAGTCCAATGATCCCCCACCCACCTGCCTGCAGCCAGTATACTACCTATCCAACATCTCCCTTACCAGAGTCTATGGGAATGTTCTTGGAATCCTGATATGGCGACTGGTACAGCCCTCCTCTCACCTCTTTAGTCAGCCACCTTATGAGCCAAAAGGGAACATGTGTACAGTATACTACATTGGGAGTGTTATAGTTGGCTTTTATCAAATTTAGTGTTGTTTGAACATTCGGTTCGCCTTATACTTCAAACCAGCAATTGCAGATCAATAATCCACCATAACATGACCACTATGATGAAATATTGAGTAAGTTGTATACAGTGATCAGACTTGCCATTAATAAATAAGAAAAATAATAAAAATCAATATTGCATTTTAACGTGAATCGAATGAGTAAATACAGTAATGCCATAAGGGGTGACATGAATGGATTAGACACTGGTGGTCAGCGGGGGGTTGGGGTGGTAGGGGTTTGGCGGGAGTGTGTAAGGGGATAGAGCACTTCAACAGATGCCCTCCTCCTCCAGGAAGAGAGGGCAACCTGCTCCACCATGACATTGCCACCGAGGTGATCATGGGTGGCAGTGCGGATATTGATATCAGTTCAGGGAGGGAAATGTTCCCAACGTGAGATGTTGGCATGTCAGCCGACATGTACGTGTCCAGCCATCATCTCCACGGAATGCCTGTGGGACAGGAAATTAAAAGTAGGAATTACCTGCTGGCTGCAATTGAACTGAAATCCACAGCTCCTTGCAGGCCCCACACCGCCTACTTGGCTCAGTGCACACCACATCGAGCAAAGCCATCTGGAAAGACTTGAGAAACCTCCAATGGCCCACCTCAGTAAAACAAACTGTTAAGGAACAGTTGGGTCCTCAGGATAAGTCCTAGAGACAACAAGTGATGATGGGAGATGCATGGGCTAAGGGTGTGGGGGGGGGGATTGCATGAAGTATTACATGTACATGAGTTATAAAAATATTTACCAATACTTATCATGAACTACAAACTGAAGAACAACAGACGGTCAGCCTTTGTGGTTGACAATATCCCTGTAACTGTCGAATGGCGGCAGAAAAGGGATGTGTGTATCATCAATACAAGCAATAATTGTTGGCATGCCATACTTCCTTTTGAAAGAGTCATAAATTAGTTTAGCCTCATTTGCGCTGGGTGATTTTATGAGCACAGTTAACAGTACTGATACAAAACCTTTGTAGAATTGGTAGACAGACTTCTTGACAGTGCTTTTGTGCACCCCAAACTGGTTACCAACTTCCTGGTAACCTGTATTGGTAGCCAATATGTACAGAATAATTGCCACACAGAGGTCAAGTGGTACTGCTTCTTAGACAGGGGAGGCAGGTGGGGCCAAGAACCCCACTGTCGTACTGCGCAATTTAATGAATGACCAATGAGACACTCTAAAATTTTCCTTCCATTCTTTCTCTGAAAAGCTGGCCATAACTACATTCTCCCACCAGTCTTTACTATGAGGTAGAGCCCAGCAAGCTCTGTTCTTGGAATTTCCATACAATTTAAATGTTTCCCCTAATGACAACCTCTTCAGTATTACTTGATGAATAAACTGATCCAGTAACTAAGACTCCCTCCACATCACACATTGGCTCTTAATTTTAAAATTGCCAACAAAAAAATTAAAAAGTATCTCTGCTGTCAAAGAGAAAAATCCTGTCAACAATGAAAAATCTGACAGAATGAACAAAAATCTACAATCCATCCTTCCTAATCAAAGTGCTGATAACTACTGTCACTGACAGACAGATGCCACTTGTGAGCATAACCTGAGCATGCTCACTAACGTTCCTCTAATTACCATGTCACAGTGACACGGATGTGTACTAAGAGAAGAATCCACCATGCAACATCTTTGCATGTATATGGCGATACAGGTGTTACCAGGTAAGTGTAACGTTACCAGGTAATACATTACTCGGTAACACAGTAGCTGCATGTATACGTGGTGTATAACAAAAAAAATCAGATATGCAGCTAATGCAATTTTTATTTATTTATTTAGCTTTGGTGGGGGGGTATTGATTGATGAATTTAGGTTGGAGAGAGGAAATAAAATAAGATCTGCAGATTCTTTATACATGGAGTGATGATTCTCACCAACTCACGGTCATTCCACTAATTTGATATTCAAATGACAGAGTTAGTAAGTGTTGGACTAAAGAACACTGCATGAATAGAGGCAAAAGTTATGTATTGGCATGAATGATGGCTGAACTCAAGAAACAGTCACAAATTGTCACTCTTTCACTTAGAAAGTAAAACAGTTGTCAGATAATAGATTGTTGTGCCCTCGCCTCACACAACTCACAAGTATACCTCCATTTTGATATCTGTAAGCTCTGTGAGTGGTTGCTGTATATCAGTGACTAAAACAGTCAGCTAGAAACCATGCATAGAAACACCAGTGACACAACCCTCAGTATGCCCAAGTTGGCTGGTATCTCCGTAAGAAGGTGCAGTTTATTATTCAGCCACTAAATGGTGCCAAAGTATTACAGATGCTGTTTCATTTAGAAACCTCGGTTTGATACATTTTCAGCTGCTCACTCTTCTCAGAGAAACTGGGTCAGTGGCAGCAACGAGGATGATTCATAACAAGCATTTGTCAATGCTGAATGTTTGCTTGCTGGTACTGGCATTGGTACTGCAGGAGTTAGAGAGATGCATAATAGGAATGGCAGTGAAGTACTGAACTAACGCCAACCCCTACCACCACCCTGCAGAGACTGATAGGCATTGGGGTGCGCCTTTGGATTGTTGGCCGTAATGCTCATGCCAGTCCACCTCACCCCGCCTGCAGACACTGACAGGTGTCACGGTGTGCCTTGGGGTCTTCAGCCCTTATGCTCACCCCATTCCATAAGAAAATAAACTGAGATGGGAGCAGTATAGGAGAATGGGGTGAACATTAGGGCTGAAGACCCCAAGGCACACCTTGATGCCTGTCAGTGGCTGCAAGGTGGGAGTGAGTGTGGAAGGGCATGAGCATCATGGCCGATGACCCCAAACCACACCCCCGATGCATATCAGTCTGTACAGAGTGGGGCGTTACAGTCGGAAATCCAAATGCCCCAGGCATTTGTTGGTATTTTCGCTCCAAATTTTCAACATGGGCTTTTTGGGACCCCACCTCATGAACAGTGGCACTATCATTTCGTTACTCAATCCCGAAAGGTGATTTTGCACAGTGAATGTGCCATTCGGCGCAGCAGGAGCGAAAAGACATTTTGGGTAGGATGTGAAAAATGACATCTGTACTGTTCAGGAGGAAGTGTGAAAAAATGGCAATATTGAAAATCTGGAGTAAAAATATGAAAAACTGGCAAAGTTACGAGCATGCATAGAAATTGTGTAATGCACGCTCATAACGCAGTCATTTTTTGGAATTTGTTCACCAGATTTTCAACATGGCCTTTTTGGGACCTCCCCTCATGAACAGTGGCACTATGATTTCATTGATCTGTCCCAAAAATTTATATCACACAGCGACTGCACCATTCTGTGCCACAGGTGCGAAAACATGTTTCAGGCAGGATGCAAAAAATGACAACTCTACTGTTCATAAGGAGATGTGAAAAATGGTCATGTTGGAAATTTGGAGTGAAAATATTAAAAATGTGTGAAGTTACGAGCGTGTGTACAAACTGCGTAACGCATGCTTGAAATGCAGTCATTTTTTGGAGTTTTTTCACCAGACTTGCAACATGGACTTTTTGGGACCCCACCTCATAAACAGTGGCACTGTTGTTTCATTAATCGGTTCTGAAAGGTGATTCCGTGCAGCAACTGCAAAATCATGTTTTGGGACAAAGAAATGAAATGACGGTGCCAGTATTCATGAGATGTGGTCCCAAGGACCCCATGTTGAAAATTTGGGACCAAAACTCCCCAAAATGGCTGAGATATCAACCTAAGTTGAAACCCCCCATTGATTGCTATTCTAGGGATTACTGTGATTTTCTTCAGTTTGTGGTCGGCTGGTGAAAAGTTCAGATGTGTTCCCAGTCCATAGAAGATCACAGTGCCAGACCTCCAGAGGTAAGTATGGGTGAAAGGGGTGTGGGGAGGTGGGTGCGCAGAGGGAGGGTTGGGATGGGGGAAGGGGCGACGAGGACAACGAGGGACCATTTTCTTTTTCTTTAGGTTTAAAAAAAGAGATTTTGAGGGACGGTTTTCTTTTTTACAGGTTAAATACTATGAAAAAATGTTTTTGGCACACTGGGGTGGGCTCCCAGTATGCCAGACTAGTGAAGGGGGGGTATCAATGCTGACCTGGGGAATGGGCACCCTGAGGTTGGCTGAAAGAAGGGATGTGGAGGGTACATCCAACACTGGGAGTAGCATCCCGGTGTAAGAAAATATAAAGAATTACTTTGGCACACTGGGGTGGGCTCCCAGTGTTCCACAATAGTGAAGGTTGGGGGAGGCATGCCGACACGGGGATTGGGCACCCTGTTGTTGGCAAAAGATATGTTCACTGGGAAAGGCACCCTGAGCAAATGAGTTGCTTGTAAGTGCAGCCATGCGCATTACTATGCACTGTAATGCACATGGCTGGAATGTTCCTGGTTGCCGGGAAAAGGGGGGAAGAGATCTGCCACTGCGACGATGAAACTGTCCCTGATTGGAGCGGCGGATTTCTTTCAAGTCCAATGCTCACTCTGAAACTGCTGTCATTGACAGCTTCCCTGTTGATTGGTGGCTGAGGGACGTGCCCATTAATGCGTCCCCTGCATTGGCTCAACACTGCCATGCCTCTGCAATGCTCGACCAACCTCAATATGTTTCTTGTGCGCTGCACGCACAAGCAAACATAAAAAGACATAGTCACCATGTATAAAATCTTTTGCTAGTGAAAACAGAGAGAAACATCCATATTAAGACTCTTCCCTGCATCAGTCCGTGGCATAATGGATGTTTTGGTAGAAACCAACTGCTTGCCTGTGATCTTTAAATAATATATTGCAGTAATTGATAACTACACAACAAGAATCCTGCTGTTGTGTGAAATAGGCCATAGGCATTGTTACACTGTATGGTGTAATTGGGATGTCTTTTTAAATCTTTCTTTTTTAAGTTGTAGTTGTAATTAGTCACACTGTAACTGTTGTAAAATATTAATTGTATGATGATATTAATGTCATTGTATGCTTGTTGTTACCAAATGTTTATCATGTGTATCAAATGTGTAAATTCATGCAGAGGATGCTATTGCAAATGAGCATGACAGCTCACATGACATAATAGCATTCTGTTTGTTGCTTTTAATATATGAAATTGAATTGAATTGAAATTGCTGTTTGTCACAAAACAGAAGCTTCAGTCTAATTTGGGCAGCAAAATAATGTTTGCAATTTTGCTAAAATTGACAGGGAAAAGAGAGACTGATTTATATGTGAGGCTGCATTATAGGTGAGAGTCTATGGTACTTGGAATGGCCCGAGGAGAGCGATACTGCTAGAGTCCATTGGCTCATGGAGCATAAAGGGACAAGGTCTTGGGAGGGGGGAGGAGTATGACAATACCAATATGCATTAGTGTCTCCTTGGCCACTAGGGGGAAAAGTGTGGTTTTGGTATAAGTAAAGGGTATTTTGTCCATTAAAAAGGAAGTTGCTTTTCTTTTTTTTTTTTTAATTTATAGCCTGTCCTTTCTTCCACACTGTCCAAACCATCCCATGAAAAAGAAAACCAATTGTGGCTGGCTTGTGAGGGCTGAGGCTGTTGGGGGTGGGGGTGGAATGTTTGGTAGCACCAAGCTTAAGCTGCAGCAGTTATGAAGGGCAGAGCAACTGCCACGAGAGGGGAGAAGCTGTGGTAGGTTTGCTGGGTGAAAGGGAAGACTCACCTCCAGCTATAGCTGTCTTAGCATCCCTCCAACAGCCCCAATTCCCCATGACAATGTGGTGAGTGCCAGGAGGTGGCAGTGAAGTCCATGGCCATCAGGCGGGTTTAAGCAGCATTTCACGAGACAAATGTGGGAGCAGAATACTGCAGTCTTTTCATGCATGGCCTTTGCTGATGACATTGACTACAGCTCCTGCTCCCAGCCTTGGAAAGTCTTATCATTCATCCTATTGCTTACAGTGCTGAGACAACTCCCAGCCCTAGAGGCCTTTAGTGATTCTTCCAGCAGTGGCAATGGTTCCCCCATTGTGGATTGTTACACCTGCTGCAATGGCTCCTGGACTCTGGTGGGTGGGAGGTGCAAGGCTTGCACCCTTCCTAAATATCAGTTTTGACCTGCACTATAGTACAGTAGATCCTTCTGCCTGCCTGAGCCAGTTAATCAGTCCTGAATCTTGCATGGCCACAGTACACATGCAAAAGATAATGCTCTTTAGGAAATGCACATAAGAGTCTCTATGGCTACAAGAGATATTACAAATGGTATCCTGACAATAGAGTGGAGTCTCTAGGGTGAGGGCATTAGGGTGTGGAAAGGGGGCTGAAGTGTATGTGAACGGGAGGGTCTTTGGGGTGAGGTTCTGCATGCAGTGGAGGGTTATGGAGAGACAGGTGTGTGTGATATTACTGGGTGATTTTTCAACAGGTGTGTATTGTTCTGGGTGTCTGGTTTTGTCTGTTTTTGCATGCATTCTTCTCTGAGTACATCGAGTGGCGAGTGTAATAAAATTGTGACACCTTATGTCACTGTTGCATCATCCATTCTTTGCTGTGTCTCTTTTGTGTGCCATCCTCCAGTATATGTGCTGCCTGGAGTTTGTTAAATATAATTATGGTGGGGGGGGGGGGTTCCGCCTGCATTACATTGGCTCAGATTTGTTTGTCTGGTTCTATGTGGGTGCTTTCTGCTTCATCAGAGTGGTGAGTGTGTGCGGTCGCGATGTAACTAACTTGCGCTGTTATTGATGCTGGCTCCTTCTGCTGCTGACTCATTGCTTCCAGTGTGTTGTCATTTGGTAAGCTGCTTTCCATTCTAATGTGAGTGATCTGTTACAAAATACACTTGTGGTACCTAAAAATGGTAGAATAAATTCAAAAAGCTTGTAAAATCATTTATGAAGGAAAACTAGGGTGTGAGTTAACAGGACTGCCATTATTTTATTTACACCTTTACAGCATTTGTTGTATTTTTATTCATTGTAAAAAAACAAACTTACTACAAAGTGTATACTAATGCATTATAGTTAATGGTTAGGGTTTATTGTGGATGGAAAATGATGGCTTTCAAAATCTTGTTGTAGTACAGTTCAAAGGTCAAAAAGGTTGTTGTACTGTCGTTCTGACATCACATCGATAGTACAACAACTTTTTTAACTTGCCCTACTACCTGATTGGCTGATTCCCAGCAAGGATTAAAAAAAAAACAGAAGAAAATGGCGTCATCATTTAGGGATCGGTCAGGCGAGCAGTTTATAACTACAGTTTGGACACAGACTGTGTGATCAGCTCTGTGTGTCCAAACTGTTTTCAATGTTTCTTTTTTTTTATTTACTGCCGCAGTTTACGGTTGTTAGTTTGGCGTGGGATGGTAGCGAGGAGTAGGGTGAACCGCTACCTACTGGGGCAGAACTG
This sequence comes from Neoceratodus forsteri, assembly GCA_016271365.2. Taxonomy (NCBI): domain Eukaryota; kingdom Metazoa; phylum Chordata; order Ceratodontiformes; family Ceratodontidae; genus Neoceratodus; species Neoceratodus forsteri. Next base: position 648,049,377 of record CM028131.1, read on the forward strand.
CATTGAGCACTGGAATCCTCAAGTACGTGAGTGCAGAAAGAGAAAAGAAAAAACAGAAATGTGAACGCAAGGTATGAACCTTGCAAAATTGTGGGCAACCATATAATATATAAAATAGTGGATGGTTGACCATCCACAACGAAAGCTTTGTTTCCATCTTGGGAGTCGATGGAAACACAGCCTTGTTGTGGATGGTCAACCATCCACTATTCTATATGTTCTGTATAGAATTCCACCCCTTTCAAAATGCTGTTGTATCACAATTCAAAGGTCATGGAATGTGATTGTACCTCTCTATGGAACAATAACATTCTAAAACTTCTAGAGGCTGCACACATCAGTTTCATTCTGAAAATGAAAGAACCGCCACATGCACATTTCACATAATACTATACACTAATAAAAAAGGCAGGATAAGGAACTTTATGCACAACTACTGTGTTCTGCCACCTTGGACTTCTGTTTCCCACAGACCTCTCGAGGTCAGAGGGAATCAGAACCCCTCTGTGGCAGAACACACTGGTTGTGCATAGTTGCTCATCCAGTATTCTCTATGTTTAGGCATCAGTTGGGGTTCGAGCACAAAACCTCAAAAGTAGGGAAATGCAACGTTAAAGTAAAGGTACCCTGATTCTTAATGAATGTGTTGTGTTCCTTGGAGTTTGAGCAATTACTTGACCCAGAGTTGGCATTAGCTAAACTGTGACGCTGTCTTTCAAGGCTTGGACATTTTGTGCACTAATGCTTTGAGAGAAGGTACTAAAATTAGGGTGCCACCTAAGCCAACAATGCATTGAGCAGCCAGAAACTTCGAGGACCATCACACTAGGTGCTTATTTATTTAGTTATCATTTGTGTGCTCCAGGATAGAATACTTTATGTGTTGCACCTCATTTACAAGAGGGCCTAGGGGGAGGGGGGCACTACAGCAGCAGAGTTGAATAGTTACTTTATGCACACACTTGAGGTTTTATGTATGAGGTTACATTCACAACCAATATACAGTTATATTATGTACAGAACTTAGAACCATACGTTATTAAACTTAGAACCTTAAATTAATATTACTGAGAGTCAGGGTACTCTTTACTCCAATGCTGTATTTTCTTACTTTTCAGGGTTTGTGCTTCAGCCCTAGCTGATGCCTAAGTCTGCTTTTCTTGCAATGACTTTCCTTCCTTTTCAGAAAAGATGTTTACTAACAGATGCAAACTAATTTGTATTGACAATACATTTTCTGCCAAGCAGTCCCTGATGTCGTATGGCACCCCCTTACTTAACCTGCCCCATGCCAAGCAGCTCCTGGAGTCTAGTGGTACATGTTCTCTCACACTGCCACAAGAAAAGCAGTACTTTGAGTTCAGTGGCTACCCCTATATTATTCCCTGTTGTCCAGTAGCAACTCACCCTGACTCAAATAAAGCAATCCCTGTAATCCAGAGGCACCCCTTCCATAACAGGGCTAAGACCCTGTCACATTTTTATAGGAAAGAATCTATTGTATGTCGGCTCCTATGGACGTTCAGTAGATGGTGTGGTATGGACTGTGTTACCCTCTCAGCCGGAACAGATTGAAAAGTCTGAAAGTGTAAAATCATGCCCCCTATCCCATCACCCTCAATGTTTTTAATCTATCCTATAGCTCAGTGGTTGCCAACCTTTTTTGGTCTGGGGGCCCCCTTGGCCAGCTGTCAGCCATGTTGGGAACCCCCTACCAACAGGCTACAGATTGGGTACATCGTTGCTTATTTTGTACCGCTGTTATACATACCTGTATAAAAAGCTAGGAGCAAGTGGGGGGGGGGCAGCTTTCCACTAATAACAACTGCAATACTTAAAAAGCTTTCTCATTAGTTCTGTCTCCATAATTCAGTGACACCACTCTCCTGCAAGTTATTAGTGCTTTCTTTGAGACTGCAGTCAGTGATTTACTACTGCTGGTGGTGGGGGCAGCATTCCACTTATAACAACTGCAATTCTTAAAAAGCACTCTCATTAGTTCTAATAGTTCTAATATGTCTCCATAATACAGTGGCACTGCTCTCCTGTAGTCATTAATGCTTTCTGAATGACTACAAGTCACTGGTCTACTACTGCTGTATATATTTCTGTATGGCTGCATTCTGTCCAATGTATGTACCCAGTTAACTGAAAGCTACTGAAAAAAATCAACCTCACAGAAGTAGCTGCTATTGGTCTCACAAACTGTCTGTATGTGCCAAGTTAACACAGAAAATAAAACACTGGCACTGATATTTTTTGGTCTTGGTCTTATCCAGTATTTATAGGTATGACCAGATAGCAGGTAGCAGGTGCAGATATGACTCCATGATTGCGATCTCACTGTTCTTAAACTGAACGGTGGAGCGGGCAGCATTGGGTGATTTTTTTTAAATCTGCCACACACTGAGAAAGTACCACTGAGGAGCGAGGAGCAGAGAGAAGGGAGAGAAGTCTGCAACAAGTGCTTGGAGATTTTATATGTACATGGCTGTCACTGAACCAAGAGCCACTAATGAGACACAGGGTAATCGACTGCATTTGAAGTGTATAGTGAGCACTTGTTTTTAATTAGCGCTATCGCAGTCAAATAACAGACTTAAAAAAAAAGATTTAACCATGGTTGCAATTTCTCAGGGTGTCCTGTGGACCCACAGGCAGTCGCTCATGGACTCTCTGTGGACCACGGACCCCTGTTTAAAAACCCGTGCTATAGCTGGTAGAGGGTTTCCTGCATGGCAGGGAATTTTTAACTATTATATTTACCTTTTCTACAGTTTTTCTTCATTTTTCCTTCTTCAGTAGACTGGTGCAGCTCAGAGGACAGTTGTATATCACTTTTGGACCATTTTCAGGAAGGTGATAAGCTGATTTAATGTTTTCTGCCACAGGGGGCCCAGGGCTGCAGTACCTGTCAGGACTGCTATAGCCTGAACTCTCTGCATGACTAGAAGTCATCTTTTTTCCAGTGCCTGTCTGGGTGCATCTACAAAGTAGGGTTTGAAGGGTCTCTGGGAGAGGGAGTGCCGGATTGCCCAGTGTGTACCATGCCATTCAAACCACATTAAAGCACAGACGGGCCATCTTGGGAGGCCAAATTCCTTCTGGGAGGCTGGTGGCCATATTGTACATGATCGCACATGCAAGAATTTAACAAAATCTTCTCCTTCTTTGATAAACTAATACATACATTTGAGGACCTATCCAAAAATGTGAACTTCTCAGTTACAAATGCAGACATGGGGACAAGTATATCTCATTTGGGGGACAAAGAAAGGCTTATGGGAGGCTCTGTTAAAAACATACTGAACAAACTGATTTTGCTGCAGAATACTATAAAGTGGAGTGAAAAAATAATGTAGTTGAAAAAGTCTGAGAGCTCATTAAAATTAGGAGGTAGGAAAGTGGAAAAGTTGATCATATATTAATATTAAAACATAGTTAAAATAAATACAATAACAAGGAGAGGCAGAGCACAAGATTATTATTGCATAGGACAGGCTTGCATGATGATTAGCTAGCTAAAGGTAAAGGAGGATTGGGCATTACATTTATGCCCTGTGTCCATCTTGTTATAGATGGCGATGAAGGGATGGGAGTGAGGGGGATTCTGTAATGCTACTTTTCTTTTTGATATTTTGGTGTGAGGCTAAAAATTGGGGGAAGGTCATAACAGAAAATCTTTAAAAATGTGTTTTTTTTCTTTCACTAAAATCTGTTCCTAGGGTTACAAGGTTATGAAAAGGTGTCAAAATTACAATATATAGATTATGGGTTCGAGAGAGAGTTACATTGTTACACAGACATATCATATTTTTCTTCTTTTTAAAAAATATTGATAAGTCAATTAATGTGAGGGTGGGAACTGAGAAGATACTGAAGATACAAGAAATCTCTGTTACCCAGAATGAGCAAAACTAAATGTCTGTCTTGTAGACCAAGTCTAGATGGAGGTGGGGTGTCACCTGAGAGCTTAATAAATGCCAATGGTTGTTTAATGTAGCAGATATACCCCAGATTCATATTTTGTCTGTTGATCGCATGAATGATGGGGCAAAATGGTAGTTTGCATCAATTTTGTGCTGACACCTTGACAAATTTTGTGATTTTCTGCTCCATGTACTTAATGCAGATTCTTGGGCCATTACTTCAAGAGTAAGTGAAATACACATTCAATTGTGATCTCAATGAATAGGCGTGAGATAGAGCTTTAAAATGCCTACCCATATGTTACCTCAAAAGATTAATGTTAAAGTTATAGGGTTAAATACCAAGCACCACCCCTCAATTTCTTGCATAATTTCTAAATATTCTTATACATAATCTTGTCAGATAGGATTTGCTGTGCTTTATAATATTATTTTATGTTGTCTAAAAGGATGAGGATTCTGCTTTGAAATGCATATGTGGTTGTAAAGTTTTAAGGTAATATAAGAGGAGATATTGATAAAAGTGAAGACACCATTGATAGACATAATTTTAGCAAGTTTGTACTTTTTGAGTTCTTCACGCCATATCTTCTGTGTTTATATATGTGTGTGGCATATGTATGTATATGTGTGTGTGTGTGTATGTTATATGTATATACTAACACAACAGTTCTTTTTATTTCAGACTCTTCGAGGATGTCTAAACTTTCTGTCAAGTGGAAATGTGGAGAGAAAATCCTAGGGCCCTACAGTGCGTAATGCATTACCCTGCCCTGACAACAAGGGACTCTGAAGTAACTCCTCTGAGTGACAAAAGTTGCTGCATGCTTATAGAGAGCAATGATACTGAACCCAGTTAGGTGGTGAAAATCATCATGAAGAGCAGTGTGCATCAATTCCAGTGCCTAACTATGACCCTGCTTAGCATGGCTATGATAGACAATGCTATCAAAAGTTAACAGAAGCCAAGAGTATCAGAAAATGTGGAGAACATGCAGATGCTGGTTAACGTAGCTCACATCATCATCTCAGGGGTAGTTTTCCTTGTGCCTCGTCATCTAGAGCATTATTTTCTGATACATTTGGAATCTGTAACAAATATGTAATCAAAGTGAAGGGGAAGAAGCACTATCCAACTGCTATTGTTACAAAAATAGCTGAAGGCACAATGAAATGGGCGACAAAGTTACATGATGACCAAGATTTGCTCACAAAACTTAAGACAGAGGACCTCATTGCAAGAGAGTTTGTAAACCTGACAAGTGCTACCTAAATTATACAGTAATTACAAGGGACAGGACCCCAGATGATCAGACTAGAAGTGATGATGAGGATAACAAGGAACAGACAGATGGAACTGGGTTTGAGGCCATTTGTCATGTAATTGAAGACAATGTGCCTCAAAGACACCAAGCTGTTTCAATAAAGGCGTTGAATGAAATCTCAGGCATCAGAGTAGGAGATTGACAATACCGTTATAAACTTAGAAACCAGCTGAAAAAGAAGTATGGGGATTCACTTATTTTTAACAGTTGCTCCTCAAAAAACACTAGTTGTAATCATTGCTGAATCATTAACTAGTGGTGCATCAGTCACAGCTTTTGAGAACAGACTACAATCAAGTCATGAAGCATGCTGCTTCCTTGTTGCATGAACATACCTTGCGATTTGTAGAGACAGCACCTTCACTACCGTGGCCACCGACAGTAGATGCTGTCCTGTGTAAAGAATGACAGCCCCCAGAGACAGTTAAATCATTTTTCTCGCGTGTACTAAAATCCTCCAAACATACAGAGAATGAACAAGTCTCCCAGTTGTCAAAGTCCTACTCAGAAGACCTAATTCATGGTGTCACATGAGACTAATTTCTCACTACAAAACATGCACTTGTTGGAGTTGTGCTGCACAATATGACCAAACAGAAAATGTCCATGAACATCCTGTTTTATTTAGGAAATAGTTGCAGTTACGACCAAGTGTGTGAAATTGAAACTGGTTTAGCAGAACTTTCTCAGCATTTTCAAGAGCAAGGTCTGTTACTGCCACTTCAGTCAAAGTCGGAGTCTTCTGTTGTCTTAAAGAGCAGCTGATGTATTCGGCATAACTTAAACAAACCATAATATTAAGGCACAGTTCAGTTTATATTTCTCATTAGTTCTGTATTTTTTCTCCCCATTATTTATTATTGAGATTATTTGCATGAATAAAGTATCTCTGCTCCTGAAGAGCTCATCTATTCCTGCTGCTTTCTCCCCATCTGAGATTATAATGCATTGCTCATGACATCACAGTTACTCCCATGGCAACAGACTGCGATGTCACAACAGAGGATTATGACATGAAGTAGGAAGTAAGCTATAGAGGCAGATGGACTCCAACAAATAACGATCATGTATTCATGCAAATTGCCTCTGTAATAAAAGATGGGTAGGAAAAAAATATAGAATATATTTGTAATGCAAGCTGAATTGTACCTAATTATATTTTTCAAAGTTTTCTTTGAGGTATCAGTAGCTCTTTAACAGTTTTCTGGATGGACTACTTTGATCAGAACATTGAAACAGTAACTGGACATGGAACACTACACATGGTATTGCATAGCAAGAAGAATCTGTAGGCCCCATTCTCTAAGAAGATTCTATTGAAATTCTTCACTCAAAAAGGACAGCTGTATCTAACAAAAAGGAATTAGAACATCGACAGGTGAATTCAAAGAAGGAGCAAACAACATTTGACAATATGCCCAAGTCTGCTGTGCCAACATCAGTGGTAAATATTGGCAAGGCAAAGATAATGCTATGGAAACTCAGTTGGGAAGCACACAAGGAGGATCAGCTTGTCCCAAGGTTTACCGGTTGGCTGACGCTAGTTTGTAATAATCATTCAAGTTCACCAAAGAAGGCGGTTATCACATATTTTCCACCCATCCACAAACCCATCACTGATTATGCCACTGTACTGTTGTTGACTGCCTCACACAAGCACAAGAAATACTGTAGCTCAGCAAGTAAATATGCCCCATGTCCACATGGCACTTGATGTTGGAGTAGCAGCAAAGACATATCATGTTGTGTGGAATTTCCCTGATCAGTTCCACAATGTCATAATTCATTTGAAAGATTTCCACCCATTCCTGGAAAACTTTAGCATTATAGGACAGGTAGTTGGTGGCAGCGACTTTGTGGACATAGTATTTCAGGCTTGTCTTTGTGCCTCTGGCAGCATAAGTGGAGTTTTATGTGGGAAGCATTACAATCAGGCATGGACTATAGATGAACATTTTGCAGATGCCTTAGAGTGATTGCTTCAGGTCAGATTTCTAGAGTATTCAGCAGAATTGAATGCCACCCTGTAGTATTGCTTGACCTGATCAGATAATCACCTCAACCCATAGACTTCCGTAAACTGCTTCAGGAAGATGAGATTGTCACTTTCCAGACTAAGTATGAGGCCATCAGGCAGCAGATTCATCGCGGTGAACTGGGGAAAAACCCCACAGCTCGGGATGACATATCAAGATATAATGGATTGGCAGCATTTGCTCCACACAGCAATAAAAGAAAACAACTTTGATCTTAGACTACTATATTGGAAATATTCACTGCCCCTGTTCTTCACCTTCAGCAAGCAAAATTATGCTCGATATGGGGCTTACTATGTACACACACTTGAAACTTCTCATCCAGGGTCCAAGACCTTAATTGAAAAGCAAGGGCTTTTAATTCAAAGTAGCCATCACAAAGCTTCTATGGAATCAGTTGACTAAGATGTCGAGCAGACATACCGTACTGTACAATCAAAGTGTCAGAATTCCAGGTGGAATCAAACACTTTGCTGCAAATCAAATGGCCTGTGATAAATGGGTGTTAAATTGGTCACATCTAACAAAATTCAAAGAGGCACTTTTGGAGATGAGTGACCTTCACAGTTCAGCCAGTAATCCGCAAAAAGCATGCAGGCCATCTGAATTCACCTAGAAGGAATGATGTGTCAAAGCCGTATTGACTCTTCTTGATCAAGAGTTTATCAGCTCATTCAGTGCTACTTTAGATGGTGAAAGATTGTACAATTGGTCCTTGGGAGCACCTATTGCACCTGATATTGAAGAGAACCTCACCAGTATCATTGAATGAGGTACAGAAATGTATGAACAGTTTGCCAAAGAAAGACTGGAAAGTGGCAGAAAGAAATATTTTGATTCATCTTCAAAAGCCCCAGTGAAAACCTTCAATGATCCAAACAAAAAAGCACAAGTAACTACCAACGGAAAAGTTACATAACTTAAATTTAAAAAAGATATATTGAGAAAACTTTTAGCCCTTTCATATGTAACCCCTAGGTGGTGCTATCGCAAGGGCTACTACCCCTGCCTGCCTGGCTAGTAGCAGGTTAAGGGGCCTGAGTTCTGAAACAGGTGCCTTCACCCAGAGGTCAGGGTTGGTAGTGGTCAAGCTAACCTGGGCACAGCCCTCTGGGACACTGTAACCCTCCCTTTCCTTACTAGTGGCCGGAACAATATACAATAATCACTTTCACAATACCCCTGATACACCACACAAGTACCCACACAGTTTGCACTTACCAACAAGGCTTTCCTCTGGCTTGGCCCTGGGGATCCCCTGTAAAACAAGGTTATACACAGCAAATAACAGCAGTACAGTACTCTTGCACAAACTGGAACCACAGTCAGGGTAAATGCAAAAAAGAGTTAGATCTGATTTATTTAAGGGACTTGAACAAGGGAGGGGCATAATCAGGTTAATTTGCTTAAAGGCAGTATCAGTCAAACAGTTATGCATGCACTTCAGGGTCCATAAACAGTCACACACCCTGGGTACCCAGATGGAGAATGGTGGGCTAGCCAGGAACTTTCCAGCTGGCTGGGGCCCTGTGATGGAAGAAAACAACATGCACCACATACACTAATTGTAATCCAGAGCCGGAGGGCTCAGTTTGTGAAAAGAAAACAACAAGACAATCAGATGGCACACTTTTAGATTAGGCTGTTGTTGCAGGGAGCTACCCTGATGATTACTCATGATACCCAAGACTGGACACAGGCTGGATGAAAATTGAGACTGCAGGTGGTTGATCTGGAGTGCCAGGAGAAACAGGGCCCACACAATTCACGGAGGTGCTGTTCCTGTTTAAGCATGGAGCAGGGGGCTGATCCCCAGGCAGGTCACTCATCGATGGCTTTCTCTGTGCAGCAGATAGTCTGGCTGGGCCAGTGTGGCAAGGCCCAGGCCAAATGGAAACAAATTTAGATACAGTCCGTTTTGAGCTGGATACAGCTTCCAGCAGGCAGAACACAGTTCACACAGTGGGGAACCAAATCATGACCCACTTTCAATACACAGCACATTTACATGGAAGGAAATTCTACTGTAGCAGGTAAACCGCTCTCCGGTCACGATTGCAGAGTCTCTGCACAAATCGGGGATTCAGAAGCAGCTGGAAATCCTGACAGGCCAACCGCATTTAGCTAAATCATCAGTATTCTTCAGGTATGAGCCTAGTAAATAATCAGTGGCTTACTTCATTCTCACAAACTCGGATTTAGTCTGAAATAATTCTCTTCTCTCTCTCTCAGGGGCAGTAGGCAGACATGCAGGCCACAACTCAGGCCTTTCCACAGTTCTCCCATGCGAAACTACACAGAACTGCTCTCAAAAATCACTGGAGCCATTACTTCTTCACTTCTCAGCTCAAAACTGAAACTAGCTGCAGCAGCCTTGGAAATTCCTCAAGATCCAAAAGGTTCGGTTGGCTGATCCTCCTGTCACTCACAACAAAGGCTCCCCCTTCAGGTGCAAAAAGGTGCAAAAAGCCCAAAACTACAATTCCTACAGATTTTGACTCCAGACAGCTTCTGTAGTCCGGCTTCATTTTAGGTCCCACCACAACTGATTGGTCCAATTCCCAGTCCAGGACAAAGAGAGTAGAGATAAACAAAACAGTCCTTGCTGCAAAGAAGGCAGGTTAGACAAACTATATTATCACTCTAAATGATTTTCAGCAAATAGTTAGATCTTTCAACAGAGCTCCCTCTCAGATTATTTGTGACTGCAATCCAGGCAGCTCTTAAAGAGAAAGTACACAGAGGCTATACAGGCACTCTCTGGCAATCACATTTAAACTGTTAAAATGCAGGACACCAGCCTGGCAGTGAGCATTTAGGCAAGCTCGAGGAAGACTTTTTGGGAACCCCCATTTGTAGGGGGAGGTTACACGAACAAGCACAACTTCCCAGTAGATATAAAGCTGTTAACATATTGCCTGGTCCAGTTCCACTGAGTCTAGCCAATGTAGGTGGAACTAGACAGACAACATCAACGAGCAAGTTACTTGAGGTGCTAGCAGAATACTGTCCAATGTTAGACAGTTTGGAGCTTCCCCCCAGGAAAAGTGCCTCAGCATACGTAGTTGATCTAATGGCCACAGTGCAGGTTATGACAGGAATCCCTGAAACCTTTGGTGATCTGGCAGTGAAACTCCTGAATAGTCTTCCAAAGGGATTTGCAAGAGTGAATATTGTTGTAGATACATACAAAGAGCAGTCAATCAAAGAGGCTGAGAGATTTCAATGAGGATTTAGTGAGAAGCATATTATCAAGGTTCCAACACCAAAGTGCCAAAGAGTTTCAGTTACTTCCTTTCTAAAGGATCTAACAAGCAGTGGCTGATTGATTTGATCATGCAGGTCTGGGGAGAAAATTGCACGGGTTTGCCAGAGGGCCAAGTGATTATCCATTTACCATCTGGGGATACTGATTTACCACAAATTTTACTGTCACTATTTTCAGAATGTGAGCAAAGTATATACCTGAACAATGGTCATGGTAATAGTAGGAAAATCTTCAACATTAGCAAGTGTGAAATGACCACTGCAACAAAGAATGCCTGAGTCAGTTTCCAAGCATTCATAGGCAATGACTATAGGTGCTTTTACACACGCACTGCTGTACCGAAACCAGCGTTACCTGTCCGGCACCGATACAACCTGTTGCGCTTCACGTCCTGATTAGACAAGCTCCTGTTTCGCCACAACATCGCCCAGCCCTCCATAACAGTGCAGTAATGGTGCAGTACTCCTTGCGAGAATGGGGAGGGGGGTGACAGGTAGCACGATCTGTGTGCTGACGTGTGTTGTTGCTGCGGTGATGCTCTTCTGGTTTGGTGGTGCGGTGTTTAAAGTTAAAGCACCTTTATCCAGAGCCGCAATTGAATCTGTGCCAGTAATCACTCTTGAGACTGCTCCACCATCCATGTTCTCCCAAATATTCATAGCTTTCATTCACAGATTTCATTAATCTCCAGCTAGTGCTTTTTCTTGCTGACATCGGACGAAATTCGCCCATTTCGTGTTGGTGCACCTCGTGGTGTGAACAGCGTTTGGTCACTGACCTGATCTTGATGCTGCCCTACCAATCTACTCGTGAGTGCAAAGGTATGTGCCAATGTCTGTCATATCATCTTATTGCTTTGATATCACCATGCAAGTGCTGGTCTGGTACTGCCTGAGTATTTTGGGCCAAAAATTACCTGGTATGGGCTACTTGTGGAGGTAGTTGGGGTGGTGGTGGGGTTCCATGTTGCAAATGCTTTGCCTAGATATATGCAAGCATTGCATGTTTCAGATAGCTGCTACTGCTATAGTGCATTGTGCTGGGTGTTATCTGATGCAGGGGAGTTGGGGATGGTGGGACAGCATTTGTACTCCACTATCAATGCCGCTTGTTCTCTGTGCTGTGTACTGGTTACATTGTGTGGGGTAGGTGTTGCAGCAACTCACAGATAGCTGGCCAGCATAACTTGTTGCTTGATAAACACAAGTATTGCAGGTTTATGGGCTGGGTGTGGATGGTTTCAAGTTCATCATTAAAACAACCTCTGTGAGTACCATATTTTGGTCAAATGGCCTTGCAGCAGACCTCTAACTGCCAGCCTCTATGACCCACAATAGTGTTGCTCAGACATTGTGTTGTGTGAGCTACCTTTTCTGGTGACGTATGCTGGCCATGGGTGGCATTCTTGATGTGCAGTGTGTGTCGAAATACACGCTCTGCTACTGAGTACACCTCTTCCCCAACCCTGTGACTATGAACTCTGCAAGCACATGGGTAGCACAACCTGTGCCTAATCATAAATGTGTGACTGTGGAATGGGGGGGTTAAAGATGTATTCTTTAGGTGCATGTGCCATTATTCCCCCAACTTCATCAATGAGCACCCATAAAGCCACCCACTTTCCCTTTCGTCAAGTCGTATGCCTGTTGCCAGTAACCACTCACTCACAATCATTGCCTTTTTGGGTCACAACTGAACAAGGGTGAGCAAGAGTGCATGATTGTGGAGTGTGCAGCATATACAAAACATCTTTTGTCCCAGGAGCCGAGCATGACAAACAGTGTATTCCTGTGGACTGTGCCATGGTCTAAGAACATCTTCATTCCCATCGTTTCCCCTCTAGCCCCCACCTTTTTTTCTTCCCTATCTTCCTCACTACTCACCCTGTCCCGTATCACCCCCACCTCCCTCTTTTCTTTCTCAACTTGTTGACTCCCCTCAGCATATTTCCAACCAGAGTTGCCTCACCTATCTTATCAATTCACCCCACCCCATACTCTACATCTACCTGTCCATTTCATAAGGCCACTGCCAACTGATATGGCTTCAACCCCATCACCGATCCCATCTCTCCCCTACCCATTTCCATCTAGAAAAAGCCCTAACCATATACTATCTAACTGTTGTGATACACCAGGACTTATTAATTGTCTTGAAAGTAACATATTCTCTCCAATCCTGTTTCCCTAGCCATGGAATGTGAACAGAGGGCCTGCAATTGGAGCGATGAAGAGACACAGGCTCTGATAGCAATATGGGGGGATGACCAGATTCAGCAGGCATTAAACGGCCAAAGAAAGAACAGCCACAACTACAAAGATATTGCAGCACAAATTTGAGATCTTGGATTTCAGCATACTGAAAGTCAGTGCAGGTCTCGCATGAAAGGACTGAAACATAGATACATCCGTTGCAGGGATAGCAACAACCGCAGTGGCCATGGATGGGTAGAGTGCAGATTTTATCGAGAGATTGATGCCATCCTCGGCACTCATGCTGCAACAGACCCAGCAGTGCTCATAGAGATGGCAGTGGCAAGTGTTCCTGGAGGAAATGATTCAGACAATGAACTAGAGGATGAACGGGCGGTGCTCAATGAACCGACCGATGGCACTCCTTCAAGCAGTGATGGGCCACTGCCACAGCTCACCGAGCCAGAAGAAACCATCGAAACTACTGTCTCACAACTACTTCTCTCCACTTTACAAAGCTCCAGGAGCTGGCACAAATGCAGTGAGGTAACTATGGCATCAATAGCAGAGCAGTTTATGAAATATATGGAACGTGCGGATGAGAGGTTCCTGCAAGTGGAGCAGCAATGTGAGGATTTGTCATTGGAGGCACGGTGACGACATGAACAGGCTGAAGCGGAGACACAGTGACGACATGAACAAGCTGATGTGGAGGCAGAGCAGCACAGATTGGTGGTTAAGAGGCAGCGCATTGAACTGATAGAGCGAATGGAGTTGCGACGCATGGAGCATGAGCACAAAATATTCCAACTGTTCTTAGAGCGTGACCATCCTTCCACTGCAGCATTACAAGCCCCAACAACACAAATACAATGTGCATCCCGATCACAGTTCATGTGCATTGATGAACCATCGCAATATGTTGAACCCGAAGCTCCAGTCACTGCTCCATTCCCAAACTTCCAACAGCCGGTGACACCTCATCTTAAATGATCTTTACACCCGAAGCATATTCCCATGGCCATACCACAGCAGTATGCAGAGCAAGAGCATCCAGTATTGGCTCGATCAAACAAGTTTCAACAGCCGACGACACCGCTAGTCCCACATGCATTCCGGCCACTGCTCCAGCCCTCTGCTGACGAAGGGCCTTATTCAGACCATGAACCTCCTGCAATGCCTCCATTACACCTGTTTCAGCAGCCTGCGACTTCGCTTGTTCAACGAGCAGGCGATGCACGACACATAACCAATATGGAAGAACAGTGGTATGCTGATCCGGATTGCCCAGTCAGCTCTGCACGCTGCACGGTTCAACACCCTGCGACATCACAGGTGCAATACTCATTCCGACAAGTGCAAATATCCATTGATGAAGAACAGCCTTATGGTGCGGGTGACCATCATGTTACCACGGAACAGTTTCACTTGGCTACACTACCAAATGGACAAACATGTTTCAGACATCAAGTGAGTATGGATGAAGAACCGCGGTATTCAGATACTGAGCTTGACATTGATTACACACGTACATTTGCACATATTAGATGTTCTGAAACAGTCATACCATTATAATACCAGTAAGTCACAGGGTATTGAATTACTAGCAAGGGAATGTGAAATATTTCGCAAAAATGTAAATTTGTTTTTTGATATGCTATTAGTGCTCTTCATGGATTGCATATTAGTGAGATGTAATGCCAAAAAGGAGCTAGCCATGCAATAATTATTGTGGTGTAGACGAAACAGTGCAACAATAATGTTGTGTACTTGGGGATAGGTGGGTTAATAGTAGTAGATTAAGCAAGGTATTCTTTATGTCTTGGATTTTTTAATAATGTTTTTACACGCAAAAACATACGAACATATGAATGTGCCAGCAGAAACAGACCACCTGGTCTAAGTCTGCTCTAGTGTGCAGCCAACACCCCTAGTCTGCAGCTGCCCCAACCACCCTCCCTTTTGTCATCCCACTACCAGCCCCTATCCTCACCCTCCCCGTTCCCTGTCCCATGCCCTTTTGAAGCTGTTCGCAGATTTACATGATACGACCCATTAACATGCTAACATACTAAAAGCCAGCAGAATAGGCCTGTCGGTCTTTCATGTCTGCTCATCGTCCTGCCCTTAGCGGTCACTTTCTTCCACCCCCCCATTGTCCCCGTGAGGGTCAATCTGGGCTTCTGTACCCCCATGCAATCTGTCCCACCGCCTCTTGAAGCCATCCACAGTATCTTGCTTGACTAGGCTCCCGGGTAATGCATTCCATGGCTCTACCACCCTCTCTGTGAAGTAATGCCTTCTATGTTCTCCCCTATAGGTTCCCCTGCCAGTTTCCATTTATGCCCTTCAAGTTGGACCCTTTGCTTTAGCCTGAACATTTCTTTGGCTCCACCCCTGTTAATCCCTTTCATGTATTTGAAAACCTCAATCATGTCCCCCCTATCTCTCCTCTCCTCCAGTGAGTACAGCCCAAGGGCTGGCTGCCAGTCCTCACAGGTCCTATCCCCCATGCCCTGGATCATCCTGGTTGCCCTCCTCTGGACCGTCTCCAACAGTATTATGTCCTTCTTAAGGTGCGGCCTCCAGAACACTTTAGGTATGGCATAACTACACATTGTAAGATTTTCATTACTGTTGTAACAAGCCAAAATATAGAACTGTACCCTTTTAGGACTGTGAACTGATCAGCTGTGAGCCATGTGCAATAACAAACGTAAAGAACTGTATTTTTGCAATAAAATCACTATACAATATGTCTTTTGTTGTCCATCTGTGTATGGTTTATTACTACATCAACTTTATAATGGCATGTACAAACAAATAACATGTACACATTTCCAGTGTCAAATAACATATCAATGCACGGGGGGTTGGGCACTGGTGGCCGTGCCCAACTGGTGTATGTGGCACAGTGGGATGGAGGCAAGGGCATAGCAAGCGGTATGGAGAGCTGTGAGGGGGGAAGAGACTGTGTGCACATGCAAAGACCAATACATGGCATGTCAAGTGCAAGGAATATCTAAAACCATTTATGCAAGCAAAATGTGCATGGCACCATGTAGCCCCGAGTGAATATGGTAGGCTAGTCACACCCGGCTCCCTCTTGATGCTATGATCCTGTAAAATAAATTGTACGGTCCACCTTGGTATTCTAGTAATAACCCGCAACCTGCCCGTATCCCTGACAGCCAGTATGAGCATTGCAATTATTTCCATGGTGGTCCAGTGTCACCACCACAGCACCCCCTGCCAACTCAGCCCCCCCATTCCTGTGCAGCAGCAAACCCACCCTCATACCTCTGTGGCTGCCTGCCAAATGGTAGCCTACAGTATCCGCTGTAAGCTCATTGGCCCAACACTGTGGACCAATGGGCTTACAGAACATACTGTAATAGTCCCCCGCAAAGATGTGAATGAATTCATGTAGTCACATATTTCTGAGTGACTATTACAGTGGGAAGGGGGGGCCATTGAACCACCAGGGAGAAGGTGTCAATGCTCATACCGTCAATCAGTGCTTGGTGGAGGAGGGGTGCCACAAGACTACCAGTGAAGTCTCTACTATTTACGGTGCAGTATTCGGTGATGGCAGTGGTCCACTGGACCACCAGGGCAGATGTGGGTGCTTCTGCACAGTGTGCTTCTCCATGCAGTACACCATCGTGAAGTCCTTCCTCTGTATATTAACCAGGGGCACATTTCTGGGGTTGAATATCTGGGCAGTAGGAGTTGTGAGTGGGGTAGAAACAAATGACATCTGTGCTTGTTGACAGTGTGCAAACCAGTGTTGCTCATTGACAACAACATTGAACTGTTGGGGTGTGGGGGGGGGCGGTTATGCTGGGTTCCCAGCAAACGCTACTCCAAAGACAATGATAGACACACTATAGCTGAAGTCATGCAAATAGCCATGCCAAGTAGCCAATTTGGGTAAGGGCTGTGCCACTGGCACTGGCGCAAAGAACATCCTGCCCTTCATTGCGCTTAATAGCCTACCTAATTTATGAGTTTAAGTACTCCACCAGAGCACTGCATATAATACGAGCATGCTCTAACCCAGAGCCTCTGCCTGCCGTATCTCGTGCATTCCCATGGGGCTGCACCAAAACAGGCACATCATCCATGAAGATCCAATCTGAATCAAAAATCTCACCCTGACTTTCACATACTGTGGGTTATGCAAGAAGCAACATGTGTATACAATGGTGGGTACAAAGTTGGTGTCTATATCTATTCTCTTTAAGGCGGCCAAAGGCATTCTCCACCACCATCCGTGCACGTGACAGTTTGTGGTTAAAACCTTTCTGCTCTGCTGTCAGTCGACCAGTGTCTGCAAAGGGATTCATTAACCACGGCATTAAAGGGTATGCTGGATCACCCAAAAGAAAAATTGGCACACTAACAGTCCCAATGTCACGAGTTACACTGGGAAATGAAGATCCACTGATACCTTTAGCATATAGTGCACTGTTGGAGAGAATGCATGCGTCATGTACTTTGCCCGGCCATCCAATATTCAGGTCCCCAAACGGTACTCATGGTCAACAACAACCTGCATTACAATGGAGTGCCACCCTTTTCTGTTGTAATAGTCAGCAGGATCCACTGCAGGTGCAAGAATGGGAATGTGTGTGCTGTCTATTGCTCCCGCGGTTTGTGGAAATCCAAACTTGTCTTGAAACCCAGAGATGATGTTCTCTAACCGAGTACCTGTGGGAATTTGTATTAGATGCTTAAAACACGAGCAAATGGCAGAGCATACATCACGTAGTGCAGCGCACACCACTGACATGGAAACTCCAAATAGGTGTCCAATGGAACGGTACTCACTATTGGTTGCTAATCGCCATAGGGTGACTGCCACTCGTATATCGGGAGAAATGGCCAGTCGCATGCTAGTGTCCTGCCATTGAATCAGTGGCTTGATTTTGTCAAGAATGTTGCAGAATGTTGCTCTGCATATGCGGAAATTTTCAAGCCACTGCTCATCATCAAAATGGGCAACAACAACCGTCCAAAAAACTGGAGTCTGGATTCGAGACCAAACAGTCCGAATTCATGGTTGGAAGGCTTCAGACATCAAGCAAAGGAACATAAATACCATGGCTCTTCGGTTCTGCAAGTATTGATGCAGACATTGATGGGTAGAAACAAAAATTGTTGCTTGATGATTTGCATTGCCTCTGTCCTCCGGTTGTATTGCGGCAGTCCGTATATCAAGATCCATGATTAAATCTGTGAAGATATATTAGCAATTCATGTTATTTCAGTAAGTTGAGTGTAGCTGTGGCACAGCTTGAAGCTTATGCATGCAGCGCATACAAACTACTCTCTGGTCTGCAGAGGCAGTGTAGCGCAGTTGGTTAAGTCTCTGAGCTGCAGACTGGGAGACCTGGATTTGAATTCCACAGCCACCTAAGGTATATCAGACGGTGCATACTGTGTGAATCTGAGCAAGTCACTTTACTTCCTGTGCTCCAAGGTCGCATCTCTACACAAGCTTCTGCTTAGTGTTCTACTCCTGGTTAAACAATGTTCCCTTTCCTTTCCAGTGACCCTGGGTATGGCCTCTAGCACTGTGTTCCCAGCTTCCCTCCCACCTGTGGTGCCCCCCCTTACTAAATACTGAGCCCAAGTAGTCATTAAGCAGTTCTTGCCTTACACCACCCACACCCTTATCCAACCATATCTATTAATGCTATCTTGTCCCAACAACCACATTTTGCCAAGAAGAAAGTTACAAATTCATGCGCATCATCTTTAATGGCCATGGCAAAGCTGTGCTACTTGGATGCATTGCTTGCCTTACAGCTGTAGTTTCCCTCCCCCCTGGCCTTTTGTATCACCTCAAGGTGGATAGTTGCTGCCTCATTACCCGTTCCACTACCTGCGTGCCTATACAGCAAGGTTAGTGATTTCAGCCTTGCCTTATGCTTGGTCAGATAGCGTCGATAGCAAAGTGTGTATGAGTAATGTAAAAAATAAATGCCCACCCATACCAACATAAACCCCATCTGCCGTACTAGCTGGGCTACATTGCTAAACTGTATAACCCCAAAACGGTATGCCAATGTAGTTGCAGAGTTTCTAGAACAGTTCTCCTGACACTCAAAAATGGTGCTTTGCTTGCACTTGCATGCTGAGACTGGGACTCTCCCATTCACATTCTGTGCCATTTTATTTATTTTTAATATTCAATATAAATGCAGCCTGGTCCGGTGGCACTGAGGGTTGAGGCCACTGGGTGTCGGCAGGGGCAGAGAAGGATTGAGCATCCCAAGGACTGCTCTTCTTCTCCAGAGAGGGGGGTTTCCAGCAGTCTGCGTGCATTTGCCCCTTAGCAGAGGCTGGGAGGCAGATCACTGATGCTGATGTGGTGGGCGGGGAATGTAGCAGATGCTGGAAAGAGCATGCATGGGAAAATGCACGCCCTCTTCATGGGCATCATTACACATTACACCCTCTGAAGGACAAAAACAGAAAAACAGGAGTCCTCTGCAGCAAGATGACAACTGTCCCCCTCCAATGCACTGCCTGGGAAGGCACCTCCCTGGAATTGGATCCTGTCTGGTGGGTTGAGGGTCTCCCCACCCCCTGCCACAAGGGGTATGTCATGGGGACTGAAGGGGAAGGGGTCTCACACCCAGGGTTGGTGCATGAGGGGGATGTCAGATGGCATCCGCTGAGGACTCCAGGGGAGAAAAGTATCAACAATATAAATGCAGCCAGTCCCTAACGCATACTCCTGATGCTTGATGCCTGACAACCTATGCAGTTTTTAAGTAAACTATCTGGCCTCCTTGGCAGAGAGAGAAGCATTCTGTCACATCTCACTCTCTATCAGAACCTTGCTTTGGCAGGCCTTAGCCTGCTCCATGACCACTGTCACAGTTTTACTCAGGCTCTTAAGGTTGCTGTGAGGGGATTCCTCTTCAAGCATGCTAGCGCTTCTCTGTGGAACAGACGCTCGCCTCTCTATGAATGCACATTGCACCTAGTGCCTCCAAGCCACACTGCGACAGCTCTGCACTATACTTTCTGCAACAAGCTGTCACATTAATTAAATACTGGCACAATACTTTAATACATAAATAAAACACTCTGATACCAACTATGTTGGCCCTGTTTTACCATGGAACCACCAGGGCTACTAATTGCTAGCTGATGCACCTACTGATTTATTAAATTGTATGTATGTACGTATGTTTGTACATGTGTGCATTAGGAAGCAATAACACTCTTTCCCCCTCTTTGCTTGCTGATTAGCCTTACACTAACAATATGCCGATGGCTGCCTTTCTGATTTAGCTTCTACAGGGTCAACCTCTCTCTCTCTCTCTCTCTCTCTCTCTCTCTGCTTGCTGAACTCAGTCTTGCACCTACTCCCAGGTGACCTGTTCTTCACTAAGATACCCATTTTATATTACTTGTGGAACAGTCATTCCATGATTGTTACAGTGGCACTGGATAGGGGTGTGGCCAGTGGGACAGAATAGTCAGCTGTGCAGTCACCAGCAAGGGCACGAGGGCTGTTCCCAGAGCTAAACACTCTACTTGAGGGCCCAACTTGTGGTTCCAGTTCCACTGATCCAAAAGGGCTGGGGACCAGCTCCACTGGCAGAGGTACACAAGCCATACACTGCACCCACTACCCCATAAGAGCTGCCCAGTGGTGGATATGCTAACCAGAGCCCCCATTTACAGGCAGAGAGGGGCTCCAGGCTGAAGACCTCAATATCTTAAACCAGAGGCCCCAGTGATGCCAATGGTGCTGGTGAGGACCTCCAGCTCTGGGAGACTGAGACTCTTGCAGCAGACCTAACAGAGGGTGATCTCGAGTGGTACCATTTCTTAACCCTGTCAATGGGAATAGGAAGAACTCAAGGACGAGTGGTGCTGGGAACCCAACCAGGATCAGGAATGGGCCCGCTTTTTTTTGTGCTTCTTGGAGTACTGTCCTTCTTCCTGAGCACAAGACCACCGAGGTCAGAACCCTTCCCCAACAGGGAAAGTGGACTGGACAGGGCCCAGCTGCCACAGCAGCTTGCCTGGGAAGGCTCCCTGCCATCGTCCTCCATGTTCGCTGACTGCTGACTTGATAGAGCTGAGAGAGACTGACAAATATTTTTGTTAGATTATTAAACTGACACAAAAATAATAAACTCTAGCTTTAGATAGTATAACAGAGAGAACTGAACACTGTTGTCATATAGAAGTGAAGTTCTGACTCCCAGTGGGCGAGCAACGTTGTCACTGATACACACGTGATGGTGTAAAAAAAGAAACTGAGGCAGTTGAGTGCTGGTGCTGAGGTAAGCCTTGTGCTTTCAGCTCCCTCTCATGGAGCCACGCACACATGCAGCTTACTTTGGTGGCAGTCCTCCTGAAAAGGTTTGGCTCCCATGGAGTCCTAGTACCTCTGGCTAAGACCCACAAGTGTGAATAAATGGTGAAGCCCCACCTGCCCAACTTCACCCCCAGGACCCACAGAACCTAGGTGGCAGGCCACACTCTGGGGTGGATAACCTGCAAGGCCACCAGTCAGGTTGGTGGTGGGGCTGGGGAAGGGGGCGGGCAGTCATACGGTGAATGCAGGCAGGAAAAGTACTGATGAAATGTGATGACATAATACTAGATGCTGACATTATGGGCAGTATTTTCAACGAAGCATTTACAGATTACAGTGCCATCTTTCCCCCAAAACCAGCGACATACCCAGATGGAAATCCGAACACAGACCACTCACCCCCTCCTTCTAATACCAGGACCTGCCTAACATTTTGCTTCAGGCAGGTAACCATCAAGGCAACAAGGAAACACCTTACTAGAGTCCTTGACAAAATGAGAATGGATGGTATAGACATGAAACTGGTCTTTATCACCCTTACCGAGGTCATCGGAACCATCAACAAGCTATTCAATTTGTCCATCTGCCTGGCTACTTTCCCCTCCATCTGGAAAACCTCCCTGGTCACACCAGATCACAGAGAGGGTGATTGGTCACTACTTTCGAATTACAGACCTATCTTAATTCTCTCACCTCACTCTAAAGCACTGGAAAAAATCATAGCTGATCTACTCACAGATCATCTGCACAAATACGACATCCTCACCCCCAACAGCACGGCTTTCTCAGACGGCGTAGTACTACCACCACCCTAATTAACTTCACCAGACATGTACACGAGGCACTCAACCAGGGTCAGCTAGTCAGGGCAATCTTATAGACCTAACTAAGGCCTTTGACCTTGTGGATCACCAACTACTGCTCCACAGGTTAAGTGGCCTTGGGTGGTTCTCCAGCTATTTATCCTGGAGATCTTCGAAAGTCTAAATTAACGGTGCCATCTCCAACACCTGGGAGGTCTCAGTAGGGGTCCCCTAGAGGTCTATACTTGGCACACTCTTATTCAGCCTCTTCATGAACCACCTCCCTGATGCCTGCCCCTCGTCTGAGATCCTGCTTGATGCAGACGACACAGTGGTATTCTTTTGAAACTCCTGCCAAGAAGCACTTACTAGGAAGTTGCACTACAGCTTTAACCAACCACAGTAATGGTTCAGGGACAGCATGCTGGTGCTCAGCAGTAACACAACCAAGATGATGCTCTTTGCTGGATGACAAAAGAAGAGATCTAGCATACCCCTTCTCAATCACCTGCAACTCTCACATCAGCTTGGAGCAGGTGTCTTTATTCCACTATCTTGGCCTCACTATACATGAGTTCTTGTCATTCGACGAGCACATGCACATTATTACCACAGCAGCCAATAGGAAACTAGGGGCTTTATACAGGCTTCAATTTTGCCTTACTCCCGAGGCCAGGAAACAGACAGTTAGAGGTGCGATCCTACCTATCTTGGACTATGGGAATGTTGTCTATGGAGCAGCCACTGATACAAGCCTGCTCAAAGTGCACACCTCTCTAAATAAAGCCTGTAGGTTTGTGTTTGGTGCCAATCGCCTAACACATAGATGCAGCCTTTACATAAGGACTGAATGGCTCCAACTGATGGGCCACATTAAGCTTCGTACCTGCTTTCTGGGAAAGAAGGCCCTACTCAGACTTGCACCTCCCTCCCTGCAAGCCTTATTCCATCCCGCTCCAGCCGAACATGCCACAAGAAGTGTTACTTAACAAGCATTAGCTGTGCCGTTCAGAAAGACTGCCTTGGGAGGCGAGCTTTTGCAGTTAGGGTGCCCGCCTGGCTAAATGATCCACCATCCGCTGCCACAAGCCTTACACGCCTTGCTCCTTTCAAGTCTGAGCTAAGGAAGTCTATCTCCCCTCCTGTACACTGCTTCTGCCATTCATAACCCATAAGTCACACATGCCACTGTCCTCTGAAGTATGAGCTATGAAGTCTATCTCCCCACCAGTTCACTACTACCACCACTTTTAACCCAACTGTTACCTGCTCCCCGAACCCAGGGCCTGTCAAGATTAATTTTCCACTATACAAATTAGCCCAAAGCTCCCTGCTCTCCACCTGCCCTAGCCTGCCTACCTATCATGCACCCCCCTCAGCTCCCTTCACCTACTCTCTGTTGAGCGCTCACCTCCCTACTATCTACATTCACCATAGCCTCCCTATCCAGGATCCTAACCTCTGTCCCCTTTCTGATTCCTCTTCTGCTATCTAATCCTGACTAGTTCCCACTACCCTGATTGTCTAACACGGCTATGCTTACTCCCCTGGCTGTAGCCTTAGTAACCAATTAGGAATCAGTAATGATGTTCATCCACATCTCCTGTTCCTCTCTACAAGCACCTGTAGAGCTTCAACCTCTGATCTTCTCCAACTAGTACTTAACTTTGACTTACGCACTTTGTCTGGTCTGCTGTGTGCACTGTATCCCCATGTACTCTGTACCCATACCTTGTTTATGTATTGCTTTTGCCTATGTTATTCTATGATGTGTTGCTATTGCCAATGTTATTGATTGCTACTAATCACATTATCTTTCTATTAGATATTCTTGACAATGACTATTTAGCTGCTATTTACTCTCAAACTCGTATTCTCCCCTTCCTTTATGACGAGGATCCTTTGTACTGTAAATAAGCTTTTAGCTCAAAGGTTGTAATTCTGATTACTCAATAAAATAAAAATAAATAAAATATAAACCCTTATGAAACCATCAAAACATACTACTCAACTAGGACCCAGTACATTTACAAAGCAATACCTTCAAAAAATGTTTTTAAATTTCTGGCGGCCATGCTGGTATTGTAAAAACTCTAACACTCATAAGTGCCATTATTGCCCATCCACCATCCCTACACAACACAATAATATTCAAAATACACAATAAATACCCCATTTCCAAGTGTGTGTGTGTGTGTGTGTAAATGTAAACAAGGTTTTCACTCTTGCTCACTTACCAGCTCCAAATGGCTCCCAGCCCTGTCAACAACTTTCTCTAGGACTATTACCCTTCACTCCAGTGAATCCCCCATGGATTACTCCCCCAGGTGGGGACAATGGAACTGGGTGGGTCCTCTGAAACACAATCCAGGGGGTACCAGTCTGTGATGTGGGGTCTGAGAAAGACCAGAATGCTATCCTCCCAGGTATGGTATTTTCCACCTATTTTCTCCCTAGGTTGCGGAGCCCGCAATGACGCACCATGTAAGCAAGCAGAGGCACACATGCACATATCAGCCCCTGCCAGCAACCTCTCCGAGTTGCTGCTCTTGCTGTGCTGCCACCCCACTTCCATCAGGTGGCAGACAAATAGCAGAGCAACCTGTCCCTCCTCCATGAGAGATGAAAGCAGTCTCTGGGACAGTCTGTCCCCCAGCTGTCCCCATAATGATGCCAGACTGCTCCCAAACCCAGGTTGCTGGAGTAGCAGGCAGAAATTCTACCACTGTGCTACCAGGGCAGTCGTCTTCCACCTGTTTTTTATCTTACTTCCCTCACAACATAAGGATCCATCCCAGTCCACCACCAATTTGTTTTGGCCAACACTGTCCTCTCCAATACCTGCCAGTCTTTCACTTTTAGCCCACTCAGAGTTCTGCAAACTCAGAGCTCTGATTCCATCCCTCCTCTTCATCCCAATCTGTGAGAGAAGCCCACTGATAAAATAAAGCAACAGCCATTCAAACTGATAAATCCTATTTGAGGGGAATGACAGGCCCACTGGACCACCAATTTTATACTAATATAGCTCTGTTAGAGGGGCATGGACAGACCTGCTGTTCCAGTGGCTTTGAATTTCTAAATCCCTATCCACTGGAGGAGAGCACATAGACCTGCTGAACTAGTGATTATTAAGTATGCAATCATTTTTCCTTGATGAGGAATGGACAGACCCGCTGTACTGGCATTTTACAAATGTTAAATAGTGCTCCTTCGCAGGGGAGCAGACAGACCCACAGTACATACACTATAGAATCTACTGGCCAAAAAGGACAGCTTAGCCCACTCAGTCTGCCATGTGTTCCCTACCTGTTCTGCCTCTATAGACTCTAACTGGCCTCTGGCAACCTTCCACCTCCCTGCCTCTGTTCTACTATATTCCTGTGTTCATTGCACTCATGTTTGAAGCCCACTACAGTTCTAGCCTTCACCACTTCAGCGGGCAGTTAGTTCCATGTGTCCACCACCGTTTCAGTATAGAAATACTTTCTGATATCCCTCCACAGTTTCCTCTCTTCTAGATTCACTGCATGCCCCCAGTCCTGGAGCGCATCCTCATTTGGAAAAGGCTACCTTCCTGCAACCTGTTCATCAATGTGAGGTACCAAATAGGTTTTGATCATATTGCCTCTCACTTTCCTCTCCTTCTGGGTGCACAAGTTTAGATCCTCAGTCTCTCCTAATAGGGCTTGGCTTGCAACCCATGCACCATTTCATTTGCCCTCTCTAGAAAGCCTCCACCCTGTCAATGTCCCTTCTGGGATGCAGTCTCCAGAAATGAGCACAATACTCCAGGTGAGGGGAGCACCAGAAAGCAATGCAGAGGTGGCACCACCTCCGTCCTCCTGCTGGTGATACTCCATCCTATGCATCCCAGCATCCCACTAGCCATGCCTATTGACCTGTCACACTGTGCTGCCACCTTGAGGTCCTCTGATATAATATCCCTAAGGTTTCTTTCCTTTTTAGTAACTACCAACATCTCTGCCCCCATGCTGTACTCAGCACTGGGATTCCTAAGTGCATGATTTTGAATTGTTTGGTATTCAGCTCTATTGCCATGTCCTTGACCACACCTCCAGTTTCACTAGATCGCTACACATTTTCTCCACCCCCTGCTGAGTATCCACCCTATGGCAGATTTTGATGTCATCTGCAAAAAGGCATACAATTTCCTCCAGCTGTTCTGCAAAGTCCCCAGTGAAGATATCGACAAAGGCTAGTCCCAGGACCTAACCCTGTGGTACACCACTGGTCACTCTCCCATCCTTCGAGTGTGTGCAGTCAACCACCACCCTCTGTCTCCTATCCATTAACCAGTTTGAAACCCAATCTACCAGTTTGGACCACGTTCATTATTTGGTCTTCTTCCTAATTATATGTGGTAGCAGGCCGGAAGATGGCCTGATCTAGTGACCTTAGATATGTAGGGGAAATACTTGCCAACACCCTGAACTGTTCCAAGGTCAGGACCTCCAAAAGATCCATAATGCCAGGGACAGAGGGTGGTGGCAGAGGAGGAAGAGGAGGATGGGAAGGAGGAGGGTGGAGGAGGGCCAGGCCAGCTCCTCTGTCAGGGCTGCGAGAGCATACAGGGAACCTCATTGAAGGGGAAGACCTGACAGACTTGCCCACCACAGAATGCTCAACTATACAGGAGCAGCCCTTATGGTGCCCTTGAGGGGAATCCCCCAGGTGGGGAGATTGGAGCTGTAAAGGTCCTATAGGATGGCTCCTATCCCACCAATGAGAGGCCAAGACATTTCTGGTAGGGTCAGAGGACTCGAGTCAGTGCTACAACTCTTGCCAGAGCTGCCACTAACCCTGGGCATGGGAGTGAGTTGCCAAATGAGACCTGAAAGCCCTCACCTCACACAAAAGAGCTCTGCCTCAAAGCCGGATCCACATCAGACATCAGAGCTGAAACAGAGATGGTGCCAGGGATGGCACCAGAGCCTTCCTCAGCATAGTGGATGGCACTGAAAGATGAAGAGGGGACAGTGCTGCAACTGGCACCAGACAGAGAGAGAACCCCCAAGGATTATGCGGATCTCAACTGCGGCCTAAAACTAGGTCCAGGAAAACTCCTCTCCTTGTCAGAACCTGGCAGCCATTCAAGACCATTCTGGTCTTCATCTTCTGGTTCATCCAATCATTCAGGGGATGAGATCTAAAAGATCTCCAAGGGGCATCTGACTCCAGAGGTCTTCCCTTTTCCAGCGCTGCAAGCAGTATTAGGAAGGGTCCCAGTTTTACAGTCAGCTCTGCCCTGCTCACTGGCACTGGCCTTTTGTGCCAGGAGCTAAGGAAGTGCCATGCCACAACTTCAAGAAGCCCACTGGTGTAGGTCCAGCATGTGACCCTGACCTCACCACAGGAGCATCTGTTGCCCCAAAGGGGTGACAGACTGGGAGGGTTGTGCAACCAGCCCTGCCAGGGAGGGCAAACTGTCCCACAGACCCCTCCCTAGGCTCTTTGTTTCAGTGAGAAGAGGACTCAGAGAGGCCTGATCTCCCTCAGCATGTGTAGAACTAGGGGAAGGGGCTCAGGGACCTTACCTTGGAGTCCCTCATGAGTTACACGCAGCTAGAGGTGGAGGAGTGACTGACACCACTTCACTGTGTGGAGTTTGAGAGTGCAGTAAGCTGTAGAAAAGCAGGCATCAAAATGGCCCTTGTCATGGTCCTCTCCGAGGTGGGTTCAGCAAGAGTCATGCTAGTCCCGAATGGACAAAGGCCTCCCACGGGGGCACTGATGCATGGGGGGTTGCCTTCTTGTTCTTGAACTTGATCTTCTTCTTAGGCTCCAGGATCCCAACATGACTACAAAAGCAGAAACACAACAAAATTCAGCAAAAAAATAAAAAAAAAGACCCCTGCACCGTAAAAAGGAGACAGAGATAGACAGATGGTGCTAAAAAAGGTAAGGAAAAAGCTCACGGCATTGATCTGTATGGTGACGAACTGAATAATGTAGCAGAGTTGAGACTCATTACCACAGAGATGCAGCCTCGATGGTGGGAAAAACAGAACTGAGATATCAATGGAAGATCTAGTATTAAAAAAATATGAAATGTTTTCATTTACTTTTATGCAGCTATATCAACGTTTAACATGAAAACATGGGCATCCAGTTAGTAGTCATGTTTACTATATAACCGGTGTGACACAACAATAAGCTTTATCTACAGCTGGATGGCCCTGTCTATACTGTATTTGGGATACATGCAATTTATGTTATAGTATGTATATATATATAAAATAAAAGGTTCTTTGCTTCAGGAAGAGAGCAGTCAATAAGCTCACAAGGTTTTCCAATCTTTCTGTCCCATACTTCCACATAATGACTATCCTTCTTGGTTAAATAAATGTATTTGCCAACAGCCACTGACAGAATATTGCTTTTGCTATATGATTTACTGGAGAATCTGCATAAAGAAAGAAAATATTAACAACATTTAGTGAGACATATATGTGCTTATACTTCTTGGTGTAAAATGTCTGATGAAAACATTTAAACGTATTTCTAAACTGAGTAGTTTACTGCTGGAATAAAGCACCATCTCGGTCAATAACAAGAAATTCTTACTGAAGCAGTAAGGCATGACAGGGTATATACTGATGCGTGTGGGGTATGCCATGACTTGGTGGTATGGCATGAGGCAAAGACAAGTACAGCATCTATCTTATTACGTGTGAAATTGTGCTTTTCCAGTGACACACCATGGAGTGCCTTACGGTAATAATACCATTAAGACAAGTTAAAAAAGAAACATATTCCTTTATTAATCAGCAACAGCTAAACAGGACTGTCTGCCCCGCTCGGGCGAGCCAAGGATCCTCCACAGCCCCGAGAAGCCGTTTCACCCGCCAATGATTTTAGGTGGTCCTGCCTGCAGGAGACTGCCAGCCCCCCTTGAGTGTGACCTAAAAGCAAGGACTGTCCACCCCGCTCGGGCGAGCCAAGGATCCTCCACAGCCCTGAGAAGCCGTTTCGCCCGCTGAGGATTTTATGTAGTCCTGCCTGCAGAAGACCGCCTGCCCCCTTGAGTGTGAACGAAAAGCAAGGTAATTTGTGCCACCTGCCCTACTAGACTCTTTTCGGAGTTGCTCCTGAGCAGAGGAGCATTTGAAAAATCTTGGTGCCTTTTTTCCCAGCCCTGCAATCGCTACGCAGCTACTGCTGCCCGCAGTCCCTCACTGGAAACTACTGAGGACACTGAGATTTGATTAATCACAATCTTCACCCACATTGGAACAGCCCCGTTTTTCCTTCCAGCCTGCTCTACATGTGGCTGGGTGTAGGTGTGTGTCTGGGCTCCAAATTCTGATTGCAGGGCATAGACAGTATTTTTACTAATTTTGCTCCTTACATCAGGAACTAGGGGGTTGAAATGTAATCCAGTTAAAATCGAATTTTATTTGCTTAGTTTCACTGTTCTGTTACCTATACTATACCCGCCCCATCTCTTTGTGTAATTTTCTGTGGCCCTACCCTTCTCCTCTATATACTTAAATCCCCTCCTTTCAACTCTCTCCCCCTCAGGACTGTCCTCCCCGCTCGGGAAAGCAAAGGATCCTCCAAAGCCCCGAGAAGCCATTTCACCCACCGGGGATTTTAGGTGGTCCTGCCTGCAGGAGACTGCCTGCCCCCTTGAGTGTGACTGAAAAGCAAGGTAATTTATGCCACCTGCACTGCTGGACTCTTTTCGGCATTGCTCCTGAGCAGAGGAGCATTTGAAAAATCTTGGCGCCTTTTTTCCCAGCCCTGCAATCGCTACGCAGCTACTGCTGCCCACAGTCCCTCGCTGGAAACTACTGAGGACACTGAGATTTGATTAATCACAATCTTCACCCACATCAGAACAGCCCCGTTTTTCCTTCCAGCCTGCTCTACATGCGGCTGGGTGTAGGTGTGTGTCTGGGCTCCAAATTCTGATTGCAGGGCATAGACAGTATTTGTCCTAATTTTGCTCCTTACGTCAGGAGCTGAGGCCCTGCCAGCTCCCGACCCACTCTCCCTATCTTGGCATTTCGCTTTATAGGCTGTGCATGTCAGTTTCATGTTAATTTCAGTTTTAACCTGAGCAGGCTACTTTTCCATTAGCTCCTTATCTTTGGCCAGCACTAGAGGTCGTGGGTTGATTTTTTCCCTTATCATTAGAGCTCACGCCCTGATATTTGCAGCTGCTCTAGACAGTTTAAACTCTTCCCACTTTCTTCAGCTGCACTTTCCTGGCTCCACTATGGTGCATAAACTTCTGGTCCATCTAGTTACCTGTCTCTTGCTCTGCTCCCTTGCTAAGCTCTCACTACCACCCAGTCCCCATAGCAGCACCAGGCCAAATCTCTCCCCTGGTGATTTCACTTTCTCTAACATGCTGGTTAGACCAGCCATCAACCTTGATCTAACTCCACTATTTATCTCAAGATTTATTAACTATCTACTGGCCTGCTACCTAGATCACAGACTTTGCTCCAAAATTACCACGGTATCTCCCATTACGTGCCGAAAACTCTGGTATCTCTTGCTACTTGCGATTCTGTTGGCAGGGGATGTGGAACAAAACCCAGGTCCCGTACACCCTCAGCCATGCCACAATACCTCCTGGGTCACTACTGGGGGTCTACGCATAGCTCACCTAAACATTAGGAGCCTCACGCGCAATTTTACTGAGCTGGAGGCTTGGGTCTCCACCCATAACCCTGATATTTTGTGCCTCTCTGAAACATGGCTCAAGTTTTCCATCCCTGACTCTATCTGCACGTTATCTAACTATAGCCTTATCCACAATGACAGGTGATCATCAAAGGGGGGGAGGGTGTTGCGCTGTTTTATAAAACTCATCCCAACATCACGCATACTGCTGTACCCCAATCCTCCACTTGCGAATCTCTACATGCTGTCCTCCATATGGGTGCAAAAAACCTACATATAGTAGTTGCTTATAACCCGCCCCTGGGAGGTCTATCTGCCTTCTTAAATCTACTGGAGGACTCGGTAAAACTAGCAGGTCGCAATGAACTGCTTATTTTAGGGGACATGAACCTAAACTTGCTGGGTCAAATGCATAGCCAGCTTCTATCTACAATCCAGAAGTTTAGCCTACATCAAGTCATAACTGAGACCACAAGGATCTCCCCTAGTAAAACATTAACCCCATTTACTGCGTTTGGCAACACTCCAGCTCCTGGTCCTCGCCCCCACACTATATCACCTTTAGGAACTACACTGCTCTGAATCAAGCTAAACTCCTGTATGAAATCTCATCCATAGACTGGTCCTACCTTTCCCAGTCCCCTGATGTAGAGACTGCCCTAAACCACTTTCTAGACCACTTCTGTTCTATCCAGGACAAACAAGCACCCCAAGTGACCCGACGCGTACATGCCACACCAACAAAATGGCTGCACAAAGATCTACTGGCAACCCTACATGCCAGAGACAAGAGCTGGAAGCGTTTCAGAAAAAACGGCCTCGCTGATGACTACCACTCCTACAGGACCCAGAGAAGTGACTGCAAAAAACGAATTAGACAAGCTAAAAGTGCTTATTGCAAGGGGCTTCTGATGGAAGCTACAGGAGACTCCAGAAAATTTTAGTCTCATATAAAATCATTCCTAGGAACAAAATAAACTAAGCTGGCAGAGGATATACTCATTAATGGCGTTCACTGTACTAACCCAAAGACCATAGCAGAGGTTTTTAACGTAAAATTCTCTGACCTGTGAAGCTACACTTCAGTCTTCATGAATAGCCAGTCATTACCCACCCCCCCATCACAGAACCTACCCCTCATTTCTATTTCAAGGCAATATCTAAATCTGACGTCCAGGGCCTGCTTGATGCCATCCCTGATAATACTAGTGTAGGCTCCGATGGGCTTGAACCCAAACTCCTCATACTTGCTGCACCATTTATTGCCCAGCCACTAGCTAGGATCTTTACACTATCTCCCTGCCATGGTGCAGTCCCTGACATATGGAAAATGGCATGTGTCACCCAGATCCATAAGAAGGGTGACACAAGAGATATGACCAACTATCGAACGATAGCTATACTCTCAGTCCTAAGTAAAATCCTGGAAAAACTAGTATCAAGGCAAGTCATTGACTTTTTGTCTAAACATGACCTTCTCTCACCAACCCAGTATGGCTTTCAAAAGGGTCATAGCACATCCCAGGTTTTCCCTCTTAACCATAAAGTTTATAAACATGAAATCACCACTCTCAGTTTGGCATGGAAGGCCGACTCTATTAAATACCTAGGTATCACTTTGTCGAGTAGCATGTCCCGACTGAAGCAATTAAACTTAGATTTTCTGGTACAGAAGATCGAGCAAGACCTCCAAAGATGGTCCCTTCTCCCTCTCTCTCTTTGGGGCAGGATAAATCTGGTGAAAATGAATGTTTCCCCCGTCTTTTTTATCCTATCAATATGTTAAACATTGTACTGCCGATGTCCTGGTTCAAAAGAATACATAGCATACTTTCCAATTTTGTTTGGGGACACAAAAAAGCAAGGCTGGCGTACCATAAACTAGCTGCCCCCAAGGAAAGAGGAGGTTTAAGGTTGCCACATTTGAGATTATATTACTGGGCCAGCCAGGCTGCTAAATATTTTAGATGGTCATTAACAGATCTACCGGTTTCCTCTGGGTACACCCCGCTATGGCTGAAGGTTGAATCATCCCTTATTAAAAAATTTGGTTATCTTCCCAAAGGGATGCTGCATACTAAGTTACATTCTCTTCCAGAAGTAATTAGGAACTCTCCCATTGCAATCTTGATTAAGATCCATACACAATTATGCGTATTTCTCAAATATGATAATGGCAGGGATACTTCTCAGCCCATCAATGGTAACCCCAATATACAAATAAATAATAAGCCATTGCCACTTTCCTGGCTGCCTCAGTTAGGTCAGTGTCAGTTAGAGGATCTTATCCTAGCTGAGGGGCAGTGGGCCTCTTCAGAGGATATTATGCATAAATTTAAGATACCCGGTAAGTGCACATTTAAGGTTTACCAGCTACGGCACCTTCTGTCGCAAGTGTTTGGGGTTACTCCACCTCCCAAAACTCATTCCCACTTCCTATCCACTTTGATCCAAGCGGTAGGCCTGCCTCATGCTGTGTCCAAACTATATACTTTGTTCTTTGCCTGGGCATAGCCCGACAACAGCGCACCAGCAAGCCCTGTTACTTGGTAGGGAATTTGGCTGGTCCCGTATTTGACGGGATTGCCATAAATACTTGTTACAAGATCGACTCAGGCTGATGCAATTTAAAATTCTACACAATATTTATTATTCCCCTCAGAAACTTGCCAAACTGGGTCTTCTGCCCTCTCCGCTCTGTACAAACTGTAGGATGCAGATGGGTGATCTCCTCCATATTTTCTGGGAATGCCCTAGAGTGGCATCACTTTGGTCTATGATTAAGCAGAGAGCAAATCCGCTTTTAGGGATTTCTGATTTGTTTATGCCTGAAATATGTGTTTTGGGAGATTTTTCACCCGTCAATGTGATGTGTGGAAGGTATTATATGGCGTTGATCTCATCTGTCAAAAAAATAGTTCTTAAGCATTGGAAAGATTCTGAGGGATTAAGTTATGTGGAATGGTTACAAGAGCTTTTGGCTATTCTTAGAACGGAGAGGACTATTGCAAGCCTTTCAAACAAAATGGACAAGTTTAATAAGACCTGGGGCCCCCTTCAAACTTTATATGCTTTGTAAAGCTGCAATCCGCGCCCTTTGCTAGGTTTTTTGCACTTTGTTAGTATATTGCTGTGCTGGGTCTGTGGGGTGGGTGAGGTGGGGTTGGAAGGATGGGGGTATGGGGGAGAATGGACCACTGTATATCCTGCATATTGCTATATTTAACTGGTACTGCCTCTTGTGGTTCGTTCTCTGTTATGTAAACTTTAATAAAAGTTGAATGGAAAAAAAAAAAAGGGTCATAGCACTGCCACAGCCCTGCTTCACCTAACAAATGACACCTTAACCGCTATGGACAAAGGGCACCTCACGGGAGCAGTTTTTATTGACCTAATGAAGGCCTTTGACCTTGTTGATCATCCTATTCTGCTCAATAGATTTCTAGCCCTTGGTTTCTCTCACAACACAACTGCCTGGTTTAAAAGCTATCTGTCAAACAGGACTCAGCTTCTCAGGTTCAGCTCTGCGCTATCTAGCCCAAGGGCTATCAATCTAGGTGTTCCCCAGGGATCTATATTAGGACCGCTTCTCTTCTCTATTTTTATTAACAATATATCCCCAAATATCCCCGGCTGCTTGACTATCCTCTATATGGATGACCTGGTCCTGTACTGCAGTGACAAGAATATCTATAATATAAACCAAACCCTTACTACTGCGTTTAAGTTCACCCAGTCCTGGCTCCTCCACCACAAGCTAATCTTGAATGCTGATAAAACGCATACTATGCTGTTTGGCTCTGCGATCAAGCTAAGCAAAAACCGTGACAAACCAGCAGTCTCTGGTCAGGACGGAATTGTCCTTGAACCAGTATGCTCCTTCAAGTATCTAGGTGCACTCCTCGATGAGAATCTCAATTTTGGTCAACATATAACTTCTACCTACAAATCGGTTAATGCCAAGCTAGGAGTAGCATACAAAACCAGCTCTGTCTTTACACAGTCAGCAAGACTAGCAGTAGCCCACTGGATTCTGCTCCCATCTCTATCCTACAGGGTAACCACATATCTTAACGCACCCAAAACTCTCCTTAAAGAATGGGACACTACCTACAACAGCATAAGCCATTACACATCAGCCTCTCCCTGGTCAAAACACCATTGCAAACTCTAAGCTGATTTGAATTGGCTCCTCCCTACTTCAGCTAGAACCCTTGCCCTTGGCTCCCTGGCAAACAATATCATTAGAGCAGGCTCCTCAATCTTGCTGGCATCCCTACTCACTCCACTGACCACCTCCCATGGCCTACGATCAGCTGATAAGTCACTGCTGCAAATACCCAGATGTAAATCAAACAAAGGAACTCTTGCTTTCTCTCATTCAGCCCCCAAACTCTGGAACTCCCTGCCTCTTGAGGTCTGCTTAGTCCCCAGTCATGCCCAGTTCAAATGCAGGTATCGCTCCTTCCTCTTCAGTCAGATGTCCTGTTCCTGCTTCAAGCCACCTTGAATTTCTGTCCACTCTCACCCTCATCACAAGCCACCTAAAAAACTGATCTCCAACTGTCCTGACCCTCTAGTTTACTACCCTGGGCACTTATCTGTCTCAGCCTGTCTGTACAGTAGTTAACCTTACCCAATAAACTATCAGCAGAATGTAACTTTTCTCACTGTCTCTCCCAATGCATTGCAAACTACTGAACTTTTATTTTCACTAATTAAGAGATTGTAAAACCTTGTTTTGACATTTATTTCTTACCTATCATGTATTTGTAAAACCTTGTTTAGCCCTGTTTGCACTACGTCTCTACCCCAAATCAATTGTATTCCATTGTTCACCCTGCTTATTGCAATTCTCCCGGGTCACACCCGAAAATAGTCGTTTTGGCTATGGAACATACCTGGTAAACAAAAACTAAATAAATAAAATGAATAAATAAATGTAAGAGCAATGTAAAATTTCTGAAGTTGTAGCTCTGCACTGAGATATCATAAGTGCTAATCATAACTGATCTATAAGACTGCAACATGTAAATGAGCCATTTTAAATTGAAGCAATAATACATGATAAGGTGGAGTATATTATGGAATATAGTCATACCTCAGGTGCACTGTGAGACATGTGGTGTAGCAGAGTGTCTTGTGCACCCAAGAAGTGATACTATCCCACATTATACAATAGCACACAAAGAAGCTGGCTCCTGATTGGCTATCTAGCAGGATTTACAATGTGTACATCCTACTAGTACCCAACAGGAAAAAGTGCCAGCTGCACCTCCATGCCCTATACCCTCTCAAAATCTGTTTGACGCCCAACATCAAACCCGTGTGCCGCCATCTTCCATACCGTTGCTACTAACTGTGGTCAATTTAAAAAAACCAAAATGGAACACTCCTTCCAAGTCATAGATGAGACGGAGCTTGATAAAATATTTTCTAACACTTCAAACAGCTTTCCACGAACAAGAATGTCTGAAAACTCTCCTCAGGACTTACTGGACACTTCAGCTCGAGCGTTCGCGCAGCCAGCCTCTGCGACTCCTTCAGAACCGGCAAAAGTTTCCACAGCATACAATACTATCAGAAACTATTTTTTTCCTTCACAGCACTACATCAGTATATCAAACATGTTGTCCTAATAATCAATAAAACCTATAATAAAAATATTTAATTAAAAAAAATCCTAATTGTGTAATAGCAATATCCCACTAGAGGCTGTGGGTAATGCCAGGATTTACACACGGGTGGTGTGTTGCTGAATCCTCAGCTCCACCTCAGGACCGAACAACACGCCACCCATGGGTAAATCCTGGCATCACCCACAGCCTCCGTAGTATATTGCTTAAATATTCCATGTGTTGCTATTACGTTAATAGATCCTTTTGAATAAATGAAAACGCTCAGAAAACATTTTATGATTTTTTTAATCGTGTATGGGTATATTTAAAAAAATAGTTATTTTGTGTTTAGTAGGTTGCGCTGTTGTACTGGAGCTACAGGCCTTTTGAGTCTGTGTACCTCTCCCCCCTCCAGCCGAGTACGCCATGTTGTTTTTGTAAACTGAAGGATAGTTGCATAAAATTGGTAGAGGGGGGTTTAGTAAAGCTGTGTTACTGGATAGGATAGTTGTTGCTCTCAGCAGCAGTTAAGTAACACTGCAATCAGGCCTTTGACAGGATCGGACTGGGGTACACAGGGTCCACCTGGAAAATCAATGAGCCCAGGTTGCCAAATATCA
Source organism: Neoceratodus forsteri (assembly GCA_016271365.2). Lineage (NCBI taxonomy): Eukaryota > Metazoa > Chordata > Ceratodontiformes > Ceratodontidae > Neoceratodus > Neoceratodus forsteri. The sequence goes on from CM028131.1 coordinate 648,086,176, forward strand.
GTATTCCTCTTAAATTTCATACACTAGCTCCGTGTTTGCATCTTATTTACCTGCAGAACCCAAAATAGCTCATTTAATTGGAACAATAGATGATAAAACCAAGCATTTTCAGAGTTTAAAAGGTGGCCAGGTACCAGGTATCTTGGTGGGCCAGTCCAACTCTGGCATTTGAAGAAAGCTATTGTTAGAGGCAGTCACATGATGCCTGATCAAGCCTTCTTAGAAAGCCACTCCCGGCAGTAACTACATAAAGCCCTGACTGAGCTATTGCTAAGAGTTGCTGTGAATGGCAAAGCATAAGGCCCAGATCAGGCCTTGGAAGAAAGCTACTTAGAGTGGCAGCTTGGAGAGGCCCCAATCAGAGCAAGTGGATGGGCAGAGAAGAGTAGTTCATGGCATAAAATAAGAAGAGTTTGTTTTTCAAATGTCACAGTGAGTGGGGAGCCAAACAAAAACAGCAGAAATGGATGATAAAGTAGGAATGCAGTTAGTAGTGAAGCCAGGGCAACCATGTTTTGAAAGGGCATCAACAAGGACAGCAGTTAAGTAACGCGTTCATGTCCAGTGAGTGAGTGGGACAGCGAAGGAGTGGAACACGAGTAAGACTGGTGTTGTAGGCGTCACTAGGCATCAGCAGAAATGCAGTGAACTCTGCCAGTATAGTAAGGTAAGGTACTGTAGGCTATCTGTGTACTGGTTGCTACTTGTTTAAAAGGGTATACTGTCTGTGGGACAGGGGTAAACAACAATGCAGGGTAGGGAGGGTAAGACCTACAAAGGTCAAGCTAAGGGGAAGTCAGACACACAGCAGGGTGGGAACAGAGGCAACACCCTTTCTAGGGGAGTGGAAGAAACTAAGTATTGGAAGCCAACTATCAATTCCAAGGGACCACAAAAAGGGAATTGAAAGAAACCCCCATCTAGGGTAAGGGGTCAAACACAAACTTGGAAGGGGAAAGGTAAAGGTAAACCAAGAGGAAATTTAGAGATAAGGGAAGCGTACAGGCAAGGGAAAGGTAGGGAAACAAAAGTCAAGAGGATAAACAAATCATCAGGTATGGAAATGGTGCAGTGTAATAGATGTGGGGCCACAATCTTCAGAGACACGTTCTGGAGACTGAAGTCTTGCCCCATATACAGACACTTCTCTGGGCTAAGTGCAGAGGTTGCTAGACTCTGAGCTGAACTGGCATGAGTACAGGGCACCATCTGCCTCACCCAGAGGCCACCTACTTTGCTGTCTCTCCCACAAAGCATGCTAGCAAGGAGGCAGAATGGCTGGACCTTGGTGGGCTATGGGAGGTCAGGGGAAGGAGGAGGGAAACATAGAAACATAGAAGTTGATGGCAGATAAGGACCACAAGGCCCGTCCAGTCTGCCCATTTTTTCTATCTTATGTATGTGCCATAGGCCTTTACTCTGTCAATGGACTATCTATTCATACTCATCTGTATTGCTCCCTTATGCCTATCTCATGCCTGTTTGAAGCCCTGTGCTGTATTCATATTCATCACTTCTGGAGATAGGTTGTTCCGTGCACACACCACCCTTTCTGTGAAAAAGAACTTCCTCACATTACCCCTTAATCAGCCTCCCTCTGATCTCATGCTGTGTCCTCTTGTCCTGCTATTTTTCTTATACTGAAACATGTTATGCTCTTTCACCTTGTTAATATCCTTAAGATGTTTGAATGTTTTGATCATATCACCTCTCTCTCTCTCCTTTGCTGTAGGGTATACATATTGAGCTCCATTAATCTGTCCTCATATCTTTTATGATGCAGTCCCTGCATCATTTTGGTTGCCCTTCTGTGGACTGCCTCAATTTTGTTAATGTCCTTGTGCAGGTGCAGCCTCCAGTACTGCACACAGTAGTCCAGATGGGGCCTAACCAGTGCCTTGTAAAGAGGGAATACTCTCTCTTACTACTTGTGATAGCCCTACTAATACACCTCAACATCCTTCTAGCCTTACCTACTGCCTTAGTGATCTGTTGTATGATTTCAGATCATCTGTGATGATGATGCTCAAGTCTCTTTCGTCTCTTGTGATTGACAGCAACTCCCCTCCCAACCTATAGGTGGCTTCAGGGTTTCTCTTCCTAAAGTGCATGATCTTGCACTTCTTTGTGTTAATGCCCAGCTGCCACTCTTGCGACCATTTTGTCAGTTTATCCAGATCTCTTCTCATTCTGCCCACCCCATCTGGATCATCTACTCTGTTGCAGATCTTGATGCCATCTACAAACAGACAAATCTTACCCTCCAGTCCATCTGCAATGTCACTGATGAAGATACTGAAGAGGACTGGCCCCAGGACTGATCCCTGAGGTACCTCACCTGTAACTTGCATCTCTTCTGACTGAATATCATTTACCACCACTCTTTGTTTTCTGCCTGCCAACCAGTTTACCACCCAGTTGACTAACGTCTGACCCACCCTGAGCCTACCCAGCTTATTAATCAATCTTCTATGTGGAAGAGTATAAAAAGCTTTGCTGAAGTCAAGGCAGGCAACATCAACTGCACCCCCTTGGTCCACCACTCTGGTTGCCCAGTCAAAGAAATCTATGAGATTAGTTTGACAGGACCTTCCTGTTGAAAACCCATGCTGGCTTGGATCATGTGCCCCTATGGATTCCAGGTGTTGCACTATACTTTCCTTAAGGAGTTCCTCCATAATCTTGCTCACTACTGAGGTAAGACTGACTGGTCTGCAGTTTCCTGCCTCCTCCCTGCTACCACTTTTGTGGAGCGGGATCACATGAGCCCTTCTCCAGTCTTCTGGGACCTCTCCTGTGCTCAGAGACTCACTAAATAGTTCTGATAATGGCTCTGCTAGTTCAACCCTTAGCTCCTCTAGTACCCTGGGATGTATGCTTTCAGGTCCTATTGCCTTGTCCACCCTGAGCTTAGCAAGCTCTTGTAGGATCCTTTCTTTTGTGAAAGGACTTGTGTATACCTTCTTCCCCTCTGTGTTCATGGTGCCGAGCTGTGGGCCCTGCTCCACCGTCTCCTCGGTAAATACTGAGCAGAAGTATCTATTTAGGATAGAGGTTTTTCCTTGGTCCTCCTCCACACACTCCCCCTTATCCCCATTGATCTTAGCAATACCCCTCTGGACTTTATCCTTTCACTAATTGGAAAGGCTTTGCCTGGAGTTCAGTGGCCAAGCAGCCAGCCACTCCCACTTCCTGAGCAATATAAGCAGTTCCTCTCAGCCTCATTGTGAAGCATTTTTCTTTGCAGTCAAAGGCTCTGTTGGTTTGTACTTGAACTGGCTGGGCCACCTCATTTCTGTGTGTCTCTGCTGGACTTTGGTGTTTATTTTCCTGCTTCTGGTTTGTATCTTCTCCGGTATGTGCTTCCTTGTGTCTCTTGTTTTTGGGCCTTGTTCCCTGTTTTCTGTTTTGCTGCATTTTGGTTTTGTCTTTTTTTTGGGGGGGGGCTTTGTTTCTAAGCTCCAAGCATACTGCTACTCAGAACTCATGCTACAGCTTTCAGTTACCTACAACTGCAGTCACTGCTGCTGTTTACTCCATTTACTATTGTACCTAGTGCTTGTGTCTTTACACTGTGCTCACCACGCTCAAACTACTGCAGTGCAACTGCAATCATTATCTGTGTGTTTCAGCTCAGCCATAGCTGCTCCATGTTGCATACCCAATTATTTTCACCTGACACAGTCTACTCTGACCCTAGTTGTGCTGCTCATTCCTGTTCCATTCTACTTGCAGCTTCATTGCACTGCCTGGTTACACCTGCTTTCAGAGCATTGTCTCCATGTTTTATTGCAGTTACAACTCTGAGGTCAGCTAACTAAGCTCCTGCTGAGGCTGTTAAAATAGCTTTATTATTAAGTCTTGCCTCACCACTGAAATCCTCGGAGTATTTGTCACCTTGATTTGGCTATTCATGTCTGGCTGGCTTGTCCCCAATTCAATGCTGTTTCATTGCTATACAGTATGTTCTGCAGACATCCATGAAGGTCCACCTATTACTACTGCTGCTTATTGACCTACGTACAGGTCCATGCTTGCTTGCGCTATTACTGCTCATTGCTTACACAGATCATTGCTTCATGCCTACTGCCATCCCCTCAGCTGTCAGTCTCTGGGATTCTGCTACACTCAGTTCTGCATTTGACCTTGCAAGGTCCCAGCACTCAATGCTCATTTCAATCTCAGCACACCGTGCTCATTCAGCTCACCAGCTTTTCAGCTCTCAATCAATTTTGGGGCATGCCAGCCATTCTGTTCTGGTGCAGGGTTCCTGCAGCTGGTGGTCTCACTCTGCATTTAGTCTGCATCTTGAGTGTGTCCAACTTGAGGTGGGATCCTTCTCACCTGGCCCATAGCTAGGAATGTCCTCACCCCGGGCTTGACTTTAGCTGCCCACCACATGACAGCAGCTCCTGGTGTAGAATTTAAGACCAGCGGTAAAGGGTGGAGAAAGTTACCTCCTTTGGCTCTAGTGTTCCACTATAATGGTTAGCCATTGACTTTAGTGGTTTCCCTAGCAAGGCATCTTCACCACATTCTCCCTACGACTGCCTCTGGTTCACCTGGTTTGATTTAGGGTGGGTAGGCCAGGTGAGTGTCTCAGCAGTTGTTACTCTCTTCCTGCACCTTGGATGCACTTATTGTTGCAGACTTTTCTCGCAACCTTCCACGGCATTCCCGCTAGAGGGTTTGAGTGACAACCTTCCTCCAAATTGGAATATTTTCCACCTCCCTTTTATTGGGTTTTCCAAATTGCAGCTGCAGAGCTGTCACTAAATAAACTATCCCAAGCCTGGAGGGAAGGCGACCTAGGCCTTGGATCCCCAGAGAGTTCCTTCGCATAGGGTTTTTTTTTCTCTCCCCTCTTTTGTCTAAGGTCATAACACTTTGCATAGTTGTTTCTCCTAGTTTCTTTAGGTAAGTTCCACTGTCGGATGGAGGTGGAGGATGTTCTGCTGTTTCCTCTCTCCTTAGGGGATCCTCTAATCTCAATGCAAACCATCAGTATCACACTACTCAAACCCGGGCATTCATTATGTCATCCAACTGAGCATCTCATTACATTATCAAACTGCCTATGCTTCTACTTCTACGTTACAGTTGCTGCTCCTATGTCACAGTTACTGCTTGCTCATATGCTTTGTGTTGCCCCCTTCTTTGGGGATGATTATACTACATTTTTTGGGGGATTCCTAAGGTACCTTTAGTCACAGGAATCATCCCATGGTACCTCTAGGTGTGGAACCCTCTCCGAGGATTCCTTGCCTTTTGTACCCCTACAGGGTGGTAATTCCTTTGGAATAGAGAGTGTGAAAGGTCAAAACCAAACTAACACAATTGCACAAGCATAACACTATACTGGCTGCGTAGGTCAGTAAATTGGAAAGGCTTTGCCTGAAGTTCAGTGGCCAAGCAGCCAGCCACTCCCACTTCCTGAGCTATATAAGCAGTTCCTCTCAGCCTCATTGTGAAGCATTTTGTGTTTGCCCCACCATCCTCCCCTCCTCCTCAAGTGGCAGCACTCTCTCCTTAGGTGGATTCCTAAGGTACCTTTAGTCACGGGAATCGTCCCATGGCACCTCTAAGGGTGGAACCCTCTCCGAGGGTTCCTTGCCTTTCGTACCCCATACAGGGTGGTAATTCCTCTGGAATAGACAGTGCGAATGGCCAAAACCAAACTAACACAGTTGCACAAGCATAATACTATACTGGCTGCGTAGGTCAGTGAATGTATCTATAGAAAGTCTTGACCCCTTCTTTTACTGTTCATGCTAGTGTTTCCTCTGTTTTGGCCTTTCCCTGCCTTACTACCTTCCCTGCTTCCATTAGGGAAATTTGGTATGCCTCCCTATCTTTATCCTGCTGCATTCCCTTATATTTCCTGAAGGCTAGCCTTTTGGCTCTGACCTTTTCTGCTACTGTTTTTGAGAGCCAGAGTGATTTCCTCCTTCTTTTGCTCTTGCTTTTCTCCCTAGCACAATGGGATGTTGCTTCAAGTACTGCATCCTTAATGCTTGCCCACGTTACCTGTACCCCCCCACCTGTATTTCTTCTTGACAGGGCTAGCTTAACTCTGTTGGCCATCTTATCAAAATCAGCTCCTCTGAAATCCCATATTTTTGCCTTGGAATGGAATGATTAGTTCTAGTGGCCAAATTGAGTCATACCATGTGATGGTCACTGGCCCCCAGGTGACCTTCTACCTGGAGACCTGTGATCCTTTCCCTATTAGTCAGTACTAAAGCTAGGATAGCTATGTCTCTTGTGGGTTGTTGTACCAGTTGTTTGAGGCCCTCCCCCTGCAGGGAATCCACCATGAGCCTAGTTCTGGCAGATGTTCCTACTGGTATTGACCAATCTATATCTGGCATGTTGAAGTCTCCCATTAGCAGAACCTCCCCTTTAGCTGTCATGTTTTGTATATCTTCTAACAGTAATGTGTCTATGTCCTCCCCCTGGTCTGAAGGCCTGTAGACAACCCCAGTCCGTATAGCTGCCCCATTTCCTGTTTCCAGGGTGACCCACAGTTCTTCTGGCTCCTTATGTGTATTCTGAATTTCTGTAGCTTTGATATTTTCATTGACATAAAAGGCCACTCCCTCCCTCCCCCTTTCGCACATTGGTCTCTTCAGAACAGTACATAGCCGGGTATTGAAGTCCCCCAACTGTGGTTACTGATGAACCATGTCTTTGCTAATGGCTACCATGTCCAGTTTAGCCTCTGTCATTGTTGCCTGCAGGTCTGGGATCTTATTTCTTTGACTGTGGGCATTTGTGTACATGACTTTCCACTGGCCAGATTTTGGTGCATTAGTTGTTGGGTTAGGTCCGGCATCTCCCCTGCATGTCGTATGGGGAGCCAGACCTTTTTCTTAGATGACTGAAGGCCTCTGAAGGCCTCGTAAAAGCCTGTTCAACATTGGATCCAAACAGCTTGCTTCTAAAAGGGGCATTTAACACTGCTTGCTGGACATCATTTGCAAAACCTGCTACTCTAAGCCAAGAATAGTGCCTTATGCAAATGCCCTATGCAGCTGCCCTGGCAGATGCATCTGAAATATCATAGGCTGAGTGGATTAAATGTTTACCCACTTCTGCCCATGTAATCAGGGTTTTAAGTAACTCATTTTTGGTATTATCCCCAGGTAAGACCTGTGCTGCAACCTTGGCACCTCTACACCGTGTATTCTGGTGTATAATCATGTGGGCCTGGTAGTTTGCAATACATAGGCCTAATTAGGTAGTGGCATTAGTGCGTTTTCCCATGACATCCAACCTCCGGGATAGCTTGTCAGGAGGGAGGATGCTCATGTGTTTAGGTGCCCTGGATCTATCATGGGCAGCAGTGATCAACATAGAATCAGTTTCTGGCTTATTGGCACAGTAAGGCTTATTAGATGGTGCACAATACATCTTATCAGACGTTTTAAGTATAGCTGGTATGGCATTTGGTCTATACCAGGCTGCATATTTAGAATCCTCCAGAGCTGGGTATATTGGAGGAATGACAACAGATGGAGTGTCTGGCACCTCCAAGAACTTCATGAAATTTTTCATTGTGGAATTGTCTTCCTCTAAAGTAAAGCCCATGGCAGCTTGCATCTTCTGCATCATGGACTGGAAAGAAGGATCCTTGGGGGGTGAAGTTGGGGTGTTCATCACTGAGTCCTCACTACAGGAAGGAAAGGTAGAGCTGGTGCAAGGTAAATACTGGTCTTTCAGCATATCCTTCTTCCTCCACATAATTCTTCTATAATATGAGGTGTGGATTACTTTCAACCTCACTGTCTACCTCAATGACAGGAATAGAAGACCACACTAATGATGCGAGCAGTGGCTGAGGAGGTCTCCTTTGCAGTGTGCTGGCTTGATGCATCGACGGGGTCTGGGAAGTAGTAAGCCTCATCAATGTCAGAACAGGCTGCTCATGTAAGCCTGGTAAAAAGTATCATATAATTTCTGAAAGTGACGCCAGCACTGCCTGTGCGTTGATGATGCCTGTATTAGAGGGTCGTGACTGTTACAGTTGACAGCAGGTGAAGACCCACCAACAATGACGACGTACAGGTACCATCCATATTAGGCCCAGCAGCACCCAAGCCAAGCCCCAATCTTGGTGTCTGGTTGATGGTTGGGGGGGTGGTTCTCACTGCCACTAACGTGGATGATGATGAGGTAGAGGGCTTACCTGATGCCTGCAGCAGTGATCTGGATCTCATCATGGAAGTCTTTTCTTTGTCTTTATCATTATGCTTGTGGCCTCCTGAAGAGACCTTTCTTTCAGTTTTGACAACCGTGATTCAGTTGATGGGGCAGGTGACATAGATTTTCTTGCATTTGTTTCTCCATCGCTGCCAAAAGTTTCTTCAAAAACAACTTTTCCAATGCTCCTTTCTGATGTTACCTAATAGCAGAGTTGAAGCCTCAACAAAACTCAAAAGCTTTAATGCTGTGAGTGAGTCCTATACAGCAGACACATACCTCGTGTGTGTCATTCTTGTGTATATCTTTTCTCCACACTCACAATACTGGAATAACTTTGATGGTGCTTACATTGGGAAAGTGCCAAAAATCACTAAATTAGTGATTATCTGAAGTTTGTAAAATAATAAATGATGGCTAGCAGTTGATATTTCTGTGGCAGGCTTGATGAGTATAATCGACAGCTGGAAAAGAACTGAAGAGAGATGGGGCCATCTACTTTTATGTAGATGCTGGTGCATGACGTCGTCTTGAGCGGTCCCTCACTGGCTTGCAAAAGTTTCCACGTGGTCCTCGTGCTGACACGTGTAGTTCCAAAGGTGAGGCCTAATGAAAAAGATATGCGCGCAAAGAAGATTGTGTGTTATAAAACTGATAATTGTTTTGCAACTTATGTTTGCACAATGTATTTTATAATGTCCAAATGTGTATAAAATAAGAAAAAATTACTCACCGTAGTAATATTGTTTCGTCCAAGATATTCTTCAGTATGCTTGACAATGTGCAGTATGCCAGCTGGGTTCAGCTGCCCCAGAGGTGGAGTCAATATAAATGGACTATGGGAATTGACCAATCAGCTTTCAGCACGATGGTATGGTGCCTGCAGTGAGCCCAGAGGGCACCATAATTATTTTGAAGCATGCAAAGGCAGAAAACTGAGCCCGTAAAAATTAAACTGAAACAACAGGAATAAAAACCAGCAAGTACAATATAAAAACTAGGAAAGAAACACAGCAACTTTGAAACCGCTATCATGAACAGAGAAAGAACAATTTGGAAAGATTAGAAATGCAGAGCCATCCTCAGTCAGATTTTGTAGGGGAGAATGGGTTGGAGGTCAAGCATACTGAAGAACACCTTGGAAGAAACAATATTACTACAGTGAGTAATTTATTCTTCTCATCCCAGGGATTCTTCAGTATGCTTGACAATGTGCAGACTACAAAGCAGTACAGTTGGGAGGCGAGTACAGCGCCTTCTTAGGAAAGAGGCTCTGCAGTACTGCTGTGCCAGATTTGGCATCTGATATGGAGTGTACATCCAAGCAGTAATGCTTTGTGAAGGTGTGTACAGTCCTCCATGTGGCTGCTTTGCAGACATCCAGCAAGGGAATATCCATTGCAGCTGCCACTGTGGCAGCTGTGTCCCTAGTAGAATGGGCTCTTAGGCCCTGAAGCAAGCAGCCTTGCTATAGCAGAACTGAATACAAGAGACAATCTGGTGGGAAATTGTTCTCTTGGTAGCTAACTTTCCTCTGCCCACCTCACCATAGGTGAAGAAAAGTTGAAAATAATTTTCTTTGTACCGCTTAGTATGCTCCAAGTAGTAGGTCAGGGCCCTTTTAACATGCAAACTATGGAGCTTGCACTCACCCAGTGTGATTGTTTCTGTGAAAAAGACTGGGAGAGTGATGGACTGATTCAGGTGGAATTCAGAAACCACACTGGGCCGAAATGTTCTGTTTGTCCTAAGGACTACTTTGTCCTTGTGGACAATTATATAGTTAGGTTCAGTACACAGAGCCTGCAGCTCTGAAATCCTTCTAGCTGAGGTGATAGCATTGAGGAAGACAGTCTTCCAATTAATGTACTTCAATTCAGCTGTAGCCATGGGCTTAAGGGGGGGGGGGGGTTCCATGAGCTTGGCTATAAAGAGGTTCAAATCCCAGGGATGGAAACGCTCCCTCAGTGGAGGTTGAAGATGTAAGAGGCCTTTGAAAAATCTTTTGAAAATAGACTGGGAAATAATTAGTGTTGCTCAGAAGGATCTGGACAAATCCAGATCTACAGGTATCTACCCTTTTGTAGCAGGATAGTGGATCTGCCAGATACTTCCACTATCTGCCTGTGGATCTGGCCATCTGATCCCTGGTTGGATCCCGTGTTATCTGATGGCTGGATCCAGGGATCTGGCACTGGATCCAGCACCATGATCTGATGCTGGATCCAGGGATCTGGCATTGGATCCCTGGATCTGGCACTGGATCCCTGGATCCGGTGCCAGATAATGCAGGTTCTGACCCTGGATCCAACCTCTGTATTTGGCTGGATCCTGGGCTGGATCCAACTCAAATAGTGCTGGCATCCACCGGATCGCTGGTGGATCCATGGCAGCACTATCCGAGCAACTCTAGAAATAATGGATTTTTCCTTTCCCAGTGGAAAGATAAGCCGAGATGGCTGTCAAGTGCACCTTGAGGGTTGAGGTCTTAAGGCCTTCTGTTTGAAGGTATACCAGAAAGCCTAAAAAGGTAGGAGGGTCATCCTTAAATGGGTGACTCTCCTTATCCTCATACCATAAGGAAAACCTTTTCTACTTGGAAGCATATGTCTTCCTTGTGTTAGACTTTCTAGCCATTCAAAGAATTTTCAGAACTTGTTCAAAATATTGAGACTCAGGGTACTCTAACTCCTCAAGAACCAGGCCTTGAGGTGAAGAGACTGTATGCTGGGGTATGCTACTCCTGTCTGAGGGAGAGTCAGGAGATTGCGGGTTGCTAGGAGGCAAGCAGGCTTCTTGACAGGGCAAGAAGGAGAGAGTACCAGGATTGCCTTGCCCAGTCTGGGGACCCCAGAATCATGGTGGCTGACTGATCTCTGAGTTTGAGAAGAACTCTGCAGATCTGAGGAAAAGCATACAAGAACCTCCCTGTCCAATCCATTGTCAGAGCATCTACTGGGATAGTCCCCAAAGCCAGGGGCCTGCAGCAGTACTATGGGAGTTGGTGGTTGAGGCTGGAGGTGAGCAGATCCACCTCTGGGATAACCCATCTCCTGAATACTGTGGCCAAAACCAGCTTGTTCAGGGTCCGTTCATGATGACCCTGACTGATGCTGCTTAGGACATCTCCCAGAGAGTTGTCCTTGCCCTGAAGATGACTGGCCATCAGCCTCATGTCCAGGGAATAGGCCAGAGACCAAATTCTCATCGCTTCTGTGCAGTTTGGTGGACCTTGTGCCACCCTGTTTGTTGATGTGGAACACTGCCATAGTGTTGTCTGTTCCGATTTGAACAGAGTGGCTTCTGAGCTGTAGAGCGAAGGCTTTGATAGCCAGGTACATGGCTCTGAGTTCTAGCAGGTTGATGTGATAGGTAGACTCTTTGGGAAACCAAGTGTTGCTTATAGACTGATCCTGCAGGTGGGATCCCCAACCTAGGAGGGAGGTGTCTGTTGTTAGTACTCCGGAAGGTTGTGGCAGTTGAAAAGCAAATCCTTCCCTGAGGTTTTCTGTTTCTTTCCACTAGTCCAATGCTTGTATGAAAGTCTTGGTAACTGGAATTAACTTTGAGAAAGAATCTTTTCTTTGGGACCAGTGAGCCCCGAGGTGATAATGAATGTCCCACATTTGAAACATTGCTCCTGGGAACACTGCTGTCATTGAGCAGTTTTAAAACTCTCCACTGTCTGGCACTCTTGTATCTGATGAAGTAAAGAATTCCACAGGGAGGGAGGGAGGAAGCAGCAAATACAAAAGCCTGGGCTTCTGAGGTCTTCAAACACACCATGGGATTCTCTAGCAATCCCTTGTTGGTTGAGCGGAGCGGTCTGAGGGGGCAGTAGGGACTCAGAATCTCTTGTAGGTAACTCAGTCCCAGACCATGTAGGGCTCTGAAAGTCAGGTCATTTATGCCATGTGGCTTAGGAGTCTCGGGAAATGTCTGGCTGGTCTTGGCTTGCCCAAGACAAAAGAATTCACTATTCTGAGAAAGTTTTTCACCCTGTCCACAGGCAAGAATGCCTTGCCCTGGAGGGTGTTTAGTTCTGCACCAGTGAAGTCTAGTATCTGAGTAGGCTCGAAATGAGACTTCTCTGTGTTGATGATGAAGCCCAGAGACTCCAGGGTGTTTCTTGTCTGGACTAATGATTCTTTGACCACCTGAGGCTACTTGGCCACAATGAGCCACTCATCCAGGTACGGAAAGACAGACATTTGATGTCTTCTTAAGTGACCTGCAACAACTGCTAAGCACTTTGTAAAGACTCTGGTAGCTGAAGTTAGGCTGAAAGGTAGGGCTACAAACTGGTAATGGCCTGATGGCAGCCTGAACCGTAAAAATATTCTGTGGGACTGTCTTACTGGTATGTGGAAGTGGGCGTCCCTGAAGTCTAGCAAGACTGACCAGTCTCTCTGTTGAAGAGAATGAATCACCTTAGTTAAGGTGACCATTTTGAATTTTGGTTTTAGTAAGTGCCTGTTCAGGTACTATAGATCCAGAATAGGTCACCATTCCCCATTTTTCTTCAGTGTGAGGAAATACCTGGAGTAGAGGCCTCTTCCCTGTTGGGGGAAGGGGACTCTTTCCACCGTTTTCAACCTTAAGAGGCTTTTCACCTCTGACTCCAGCAGCAACTTTTCTGTTGGAGTCAAGGGTTTTGACAGTTTGGGGCCTTGCAGAGCAGGAAACCTTTTGAACTGCAGGGTCAGGCCCTGAGCAGCAACCTCTAGCACTCATTTGTCTGTGGTGATGAGTTGCCATTGGTGCTAGTAGTGGGAAAGCCTGCTCCCTACTGGGTGAGGGGAGGCGACCTGAGAGGAGTCAGGAAGATTGGGCTTAGGTTGGTTACTGGGAGCAGGAGTAGAGCTGGCCCTTCTTTAGCCCCTTCTTCCTCTTCCTGTGAAAAAAAACTTTCATTTGGGAAAAATCCATAGGTATTGGCATACAGTAAAATGCCCTTTGACAGTATCCTCTTCCTCTACCTGCCTTGTTTTGAGATTTTAGAGAGGCAGAGGCTTTCTCCTTTGCAGCATTACTCTGATAGGTGGTTTTGCATTCTTCCACCTTCTTCATGTAAGCTTTGGTTTTGTCCCCAAAAAGAGAATTGTCCTCACAAGGAAAATCCATTGCTTTGTTTCGAGTGTCCTGTGTCAAGTTGGTGGGTCTCAACCAAGCAAGCCTTCTGAGGGAGATAGCCTGGGCCATGGCCCTGGAGGCAGCATCATTATTATCTACAGCCATGTGAAACTGATACTTGGTTGCTTCTGTTGCTGTTTTTGCAGTTTCTGTAATGTCCTTGACCATGGTATTTCTGTATTGCTGTACCATGGCCAGGACAGAGTTCCAGATAGCCCTATGATAATGAGCTGCATGTGCCATATATAAGGAGAGGCGTAGCAGCACGTAGGCTACTGCATAAGACTTCTTGCCCTCATAATCTAGTTTTCTAGGCTCCTTCTCAGGGGGCTGAATATAGAGGGGCACTGGCTTTGTCACAGGCTGCAGCCTGCACCACTCCCTGGTGATCTGGATGCAAATAAAGAAAATCATCATTTGTTTTTATCCAGCTGATATTTCTGTTCTATTTTCTTGTCTACTGCAGGCAAAGAGAAGGGAGCCTGGAGCAGTCTCTTTGCTGCCCTTTTAAGATAATTATGAATGGGCAAGACAAGCTTTCTAGAGGAAGGGAGATCCAGCATTTCTAAATAATCTTTCTCCTCTTCTTGATCAGCAGTCTCCTGGATTACAAAGTCCAGGGTGCCCACCAGATGTTGCAGAAATGTGTAATGAGATGAAACATCCTCCTGGCCATTAGAGGGGTACCAATGTCAAGGTCAGGGGAGCCATCTGGATATAAAGATTCACCCTCTGCCATATTTTCTTCATCCACCTCATAGTAAAACCCCTGGGACTAATCAGGGTTTGAAAAATGAAGCATATTGTATTTAGAAGGGGCATTACAAAGACTGCCCATATTTTGCAGAGTCTGATAAATGTGCCAATCCTTTGCCATTTCAGCAGCAGAAGGTATGCCTGTATGTGCCACTGGTGTCTCCCCTTCCTTTCCAGTGGAGGGGCAGTGGTATGTTTCTCTTTTTTATTCTTTTTTGCAGGGACTGAATCAGAACCCTGCTCATTATGTCTTTTTAAAGCTTGGTCAGAATTTTTATTCTTATCAGACTTAATCTCATTGGGGCCCTTAGAGGACTTATCTTTATTTTTGTTTTGAGATGAAGTACCCTTCCTCTGTGATTTTAGAGGAGGGGAAGGCAGACTGGGAGGCCATGGATTTCAAGTCTTTAGCCTTTTTAAAGGCTGTTTTCTTAGAAATCTTTTTACAAGTTTCACAGGAATGGTCAGTATCTAAACAATTCAAGCAAAGGTCGTCTGTGGTTGTCTGCCTTAGCCAAGATCTTATAGCATTTAAAACAAGTTTTAATTTCTGTTGGTCCAGTTCTTTTAAATGACTTATCTGACATGCCAAAATGCCAGAGAAACTGAGAAAATAGTTGTTTCCAACTTGGGAAGACAAAGGAAGAAATCCCCCAACCTGAGAGAAAATGCGGGGGAAAAAAGGCTGCAATCGTGTTGAAAAAATATAGCAAAATGTAATAAAATGCGGTTATATGCAGGAGAAAATTAACCGCAAGTACTTAAAAACAGTGAAAAATCTCTTGTGCAAGATTTTTACTTCAGTCACATTATTTTTTTACCCCAGAAAACCCGCGGAACATAAAAGTAGTGGTTGCGGTTAAAACGGATGAAAAACTATAAAAATATTGCAAATGTGATAAAAAAAATACCTGAACGCATCAAAAAAAGAACACTTTTTAAAGTAAAATGGAGTTCTTAAAGTGTTGAGAGGAGAACACTCCAGGGCAGTGTTGCTCAGCTCAGTCAGGCGGAGAAATAATTCTGGTACCCTCTGGGCTCACTGCAGGCAGCATACCATCCTGCTGAAAACTGATTGGTCAATTTCCATAGTCCACTTACATTGACTCCACCTCTGGGGCAGCTGAACCCAGCTGGTATATTGCACATTGTCAAGCATACTGAAGAATCCCTGCGGTGAGAAAAATGGATTATGTGATCTTTTAGGTCTCCACTGTAAATAAGCGTTTCACTTGATGGAGTTTTCTCTGAATAAAACTAAAATTGAAATTCTCCACTCTTCCCTTCTCCTTTCCCCTAAGACCTTGAAAAAGGCCAGGGAAGCCGAGTATGCCTTCAATTTGTCTTGCAGCCTTCGAAAGTCACATTTCAATGTCTCAAAAGGCCGATCCGCCAGATCTTTGGTACCCAAGTGCACCAGCACTCCAAGCTCCCCTTCCCTCTAGCATCCTCCGTGTCCTACCTATTCTATCCTATCCACGTCCAGGAGGGCTGATGTACCTGGAAGGTATCCGACCACCACTCTCCCCCTTTCCCCACATCCTACCACCTTCTCTGCCCTACTCTACTGCTATTTTTATATATGGGTATGATATAATTGCCTTACCATATTAACTGCTTTCACTCCCCATCTATTCCTGGCCTCCCAACGAATAAGTTCCAATGCTATGCTATCAGGTCACTCCTACCCCGCCTTTATCAGTTGTATTCTGTTTGTCCTAGCTGCTACAATATATGTATTGCATACATCAGCTTCATTTATCAGTATGCAACCTGTAATTCATTCCCCTATGTTAAATCAGTGTTCATCACCTGCACTTGTCATTGTGGAGCCTTGTATGTATGTATGTATGTATATTCAGCCTCTATCATATAATGTGCATTTCATGTATTTATTGTTATTACCTATCTGTATAGTACATTGCTTGTCTATATGTATCAGGACCTCCTTGTGAATAAGCTTGCTCAATGGAGTTTTCCTGCAATAAACTTGAACTTGAACTACCCTCTAAACATAGAGTCCCTTACTACTAGAATACTCCTCGCTGCCATCACCTTCATCTTACCACCTGGTGCCACCAAATCATCATGATCAACCTTCTCAACTTGATCTGAGCCCCCTCTAAAGGTGTCTTGTACCCTCTCCTCCTCCAGTGTCAGGATATGGTGAGCCTGGGTGAGTGCCCTGCTAACCCTTTCCTTCCATGCTACTCTCTATCCCCCAGGGCCAGTGGGCCTCTGGGAGGGAGGGTCATAGATGTGTCAAGGGAAGCCAGCTCAGCTGGTAATGCAGCTGGGATATCTCCTCCCTTGCTGCTACCAGCTGTGAATGCAGCTCCATAAATGGCCTATATGTAGGGCAATGTCTTCTCATCCAGAGTGTAGCACAGGAGATGGGCACCCCACAGTCCACATAGCTTACTATCCATCTGCTGCATTTGTGCTCGATACCATTTGATTTTCTCCTTCACACAGTACCTACTTCGACTCTTATGTGAACTTAAATACACCCTAGTACTAAGCCTGCTATCCTCTTCCTGCCTGAAACCCCTTTAGCCATTGTGTGAAGTCTCTTCAATTCCTATCTGCTTTAAAAGCAACTCTGTAAGGGAGCAACCCAATGGCACTGCAAGTAGTGCTCTGCATGTTGGCTCCAGCTACCTGTGTTCTGAAGTAAACCAGAGAGCTGAGTAGGGTTTGCTTCAGAGCTGGGAAGGCAGATCCCAATGCTTGCCATCCTGTGACAGTGCTCTTAGCTCTGGGAGGGTAGGCATTGGGATCCATCACTCTGGTGACTCCTGCAGTCAGCCAGGGTGCTTGCTTCTCTGCAGGGACACATCAGTTGCATGCAAGGCTGTCACTGGAGCTGTACCTGACATCATGGAGATGAGTGAAGTGAAAACAGAAAATGGAATCGACATATGAAGCCTGGCCCATTCCGCAGTCAATGCTGCCACCCAGGCCTGGCAGTCTGGATGTGTATACCCGGTGGGGGAGGATGGATCTCCCTATCCTGGCCCCACAACAAGAGGCAATCCATGGGGGACTGATGCTAGTAAATCCTAGAAGATGTGTGTGCCAGTCGGAGGTGGGGTGAGTCTGATGGCTGGCTGGCTCCAGACAACAAAAAGCTTTGTGGGAGAAAAAAGGGGTATTGCTATTCTATGTAGAAACTACAGGATACCACACCTCTTATGGTAAATGTGAATTCAGTTCTCTTGCTCCTGCACTATGGAATAAGTTGCAGAGTACCCATAGACTAGGAAACCTAGTTTCAGAGTCTTTCAAACAATGATTAAAATCCATTGTATAGATTATGGCAGCTGCTACTGGGATTTATTTGTAATCCTAGAGTGTCACAACATCCTATCCAAGCCCTTTTACTCCTCCCATTTAACAATGGTCTGCTTCACACCTGCCATCTATCATTTAATTGCATATAATATTTGTTACTGATCTGGATTGCTTGGAACTGCCTCAGTATCTTTTTTGCAAATTTGCTATGTACAGTAATTAGCTATCCAACACTGCTGACTATGAATTACCTTGTAACTTCCTTGATATTTTCTGCATAACTGACATGCAGCTATAGAGATATGCCAGCTCAGTTCTAAATCTGTATTCAGTTTATTTGTGTACCATTTGCCCTACCAAGGACATCCTTGTATATGACCACTGCTCAGGAGAGCTTTCTCCTGGGAAAGCAAATAAAACACACACACTCACACACAAAATACAGATATCGGAGTAACCAGTCATTCAGATTTTTGAATGTTATGAGATGAGCCCTGCCAGCACCAGCTGTAATTTGTTTTGCAGTGAACTGGAAAATCACTTAAAAGAAAATTATATGACAGGTAAAAAAAATGAAAAAATACTGAAAGCTGATTGGTCCAGAGGCAGCTGAACCGTGATGTTATCTCAGTACAAAATTACGGGCTATAACTAATCCAAAGAAAACCTAGATAAAAGTTTGTTTTGTAATTCTACAGGATTTATTTCATAACTGCAATATGGAACTCCAGGGCATGAGTTATTAAGCAATAAGGCATGACCAAGGGTTATGTTAATGGTCTGTTAATCACCTTCTAGGGGTGTACTGTGGCACGAGGTATAGCCGAGTGCCACATGCCCCTAGAGAGTGATTAACTGACCATTAACATAATCCCTGGGAGTGCCTTATTGCTATTATAATGAAAAATGTTTTTAAACAGTGTTAAACCTTGTTCAGCATATGGCTAAGGTCTACATGTATGTTAATAAAAGATTAACATAAGGCTGTTAGAATGTTTGCAGCCAATCAGAAAGCTCCATTTCTCAGACCTTTTCCGGTGGCTGAAGGCATTCAGTAGCACCTAGTACTTCACAATGCACCTGAGGTGTGACATCCCAGCAAAACATCTACCCGGTTGTGCCTTATTGCTTAAATACTGATGTTGGAAATCGTGCATACTGAGATACATAGTATAATTTAAAAAAAACTATGCCATACAAGCAAGCCAATACTGAATGTGTACTTCCTTTTCTTTCTGTAAATGCTGATGGCATTTTTACTGACTTGTTTACATACTATGCATAATGTACAGCAGTCAACATTATCTATTTAAGGAGCAGACGCCCAACGAAAGCCTTGGTCACAATTACCAGTTCTTACCTGTATTTTAAATGACAACTGTAGAATAAACTGGTCACGGAGTCTGTCATTTTCTGAAGACAGTGCTTAGATGCCATGTTCTCTGCGTTAATTACTATAAGACAACCAGACTGTGTCCCTGCTACCACCCAGTTTTGTTTTTCACCATGAACAGAAACGAGTGCAAGGCACAAATTGCTATTGTTCTCAAGATCCTATAATAATGAAAAAAGCAAATCATCTCTGCACTTTAACTGATACTAAAAGGACACAAGTTTAGTAATACAGTTATGTAAAAAATTTGTGAAGTGGTTTAAGTAAGGAATACCACGTATATAGAAAAATGCATGGGTAACCATGAACAACAAGGCTGTGTTTCCAACAAGGGATTCTGATGACATCATAGCTGCTGAATGCAAGTTTGGGAGGTCTCTAATGACACACTCTCACACACACACACACACACACACACACACACACACACACACACACAAGCCAAGAGGTTTTGTTTGAGTTTACCTTTCCCATGTTTATTCTCTTCAGCATTGTCTATAAGAAATAATTTTGAGAAAACCACTGCTGTAATGTTTCCAGTAACACTTTTCAAAAGTGTGAAATGGGGGTATTTTTAAATGGGCCCTAGGCAACTGGACTGGCATAAGATCCTTTCATCTGAAAGCTGTTGTACCATAATAGTGATGTCACCACTGTTGCACAGCAGATTTCTGTGACATTTGAACTGTAATCCAACATAAATTTTGACACAGAGATTGTATATATAAAAACTAGAGGGGTCATCATGTGTCCCCTCCAATCATTAGCATAATGGCCCCATAGACATAGTATAGGCCACTTGCATATGTTAATGTGAAAGACCCCAGCTTCCCACGTAACGTCCCCGCTTGATTTTATATATACAATCTTTATAATTGTTGATATATGGATTTCTGTACACAGTCAACCATAACTATTAAACAGCAAGAAAATGTCATGCATGTCCCAGGAAATTCTGGAAATCCAAAATTCTACTTCGTGCCTTCAAACACCTGAGAAGTGCAGTACATTAATTATGGTCTTAAACAAAGAAAGTAACATTTAAACCAAGTGCTGATGTGCAAGTGATGCACAGTCATATGACCAATTATAACCAATCTACTGCTTGTTGCATATAAGACACTTCATCATCTGCTTTACCGTACAATAATTATTTACGCAGGTTACTAATACACTGCAGTCAAAAGAAGACATTTAATAAAGCTATCTCATATTTCAATACTGAACAAACCTTGACACTAGAAATGCCTTTGACAACCTAGTTATCTGACTTAAATTTGATTTTGGTTTATATGTTAAATAAAGAAACTAGACTGGATGAAGAGACCCCTTTTTCAGCCATTCTTGATGACAAAATACAGTACTTACATACAATAAATTACAATACATCAATACAAAAATCCATAAAAAGAAAATTATACAGAATACCTAAGACAAGCAACATTATCAGACATTAGTTTCTGTAACTACAGGAATGGAAATTATGTACTTACCGTAATTCTTGATGTTCTTGGATGAGGTCTCCACCACACATTCACAGTAATGGGACTATGCCGGAGGCACTAGGAACCTGTGGGAGCCAACAATCTTCAGCAGGGTCGGTGCCAGAATAGGACCACGCATGTGCAGCACCACAAGACTAGCTCACGCAGTATAGGCTATCTTGGTGTCGACCCTCCAACCGCCTCAGTACATTTTTGACCAAGGAAGTGCAGCAAAAACTAATGAAAGAAAACTTAATCCCTAACTTCCGGGCATATGAAGGCCTGGATGACCCATATATGAAGGGTCAATTCAACAATGTCTTCATAGCCTGAACAACAATTAAGTGTTAAGAATGAGTGAGCTTGGGGGATGGTGGGTGGGCGTGTGAATGAGTGGTGGAGACTTTGTCCAAGAAGATCAAAAATTATGGTAAGTAAATAATTTCCATAGCTTCCTGGACTAAAAGTCTCTTCACTTCATTCACACTAATGGGAGAGTACCGAGCTAGAAATCCCACCTCCCCCCAAGTAGGGTGGTAGGACACAGAGCTCACTCAGGACAGACATCCATAAGTACTGTACTGTTCTGCTGAAGAAACTTAACTGTCAGACATGGACATCCAGAACATAGTGCTTTACAAAGGTATGCATTGAGCTCCAATTCGTTGCCTTGCAGATGTCTGCAATGGGTACATTATCAATTTCCGTGAGGAAAGCTGCAACCGCTCCAGTATAGTGGTATGACCCCAGCCTTCCAACTTGACCTATGCTATGCATTAGTAGTGTCGAAGACATGCTACCAACCAAGCAGAAATACATCTCATGGCAACAGGCGGACCCAGCCAAGGCATGCGGAAAGATACAATAGTTGCTTGGATGCGTAGCTCTTTGTTCTGTTGATGTAGAATTGGAGAACCCTCTTGACATTCAGAGAGATAAAGGGAGCACTTTCCTTCATTCTGGAGATAATGAAGTAAGCAGGGAGAAGCAAAACTTGACTAACGGTAACTGAGCCAGTGACATGTTGCCTACTGGCTCAAGATAGTCTGAAAATGTGCAGAGGTGAACATTCTCTGCTGAGAAACGCAGAGCTGTTTTCAATAGGTCCATGAGGCACCCCAACATTTTACTTGGTGGGCAACCAAAATGGTCCAGGCGGAACTTTGCACACCAGATGGTGAAGTGTAACCTCTTAGCTGCATAAGTCATCCTGGTGGAAGGTCTATGTGCTGCTAAGAAGATTTCTATGATTGTCTGGAAACCTAAATCTTGTCCACTTTCTTCTCCTCTGGAGCCTGGCATGGAGAAGAAGGGAGCGCAGAAAGGACAAACAAAATCTCGGTGTCAGAGGGTCCACTCTTAGAGGGAGTCACCTTGGGGGAACTTCTTACTGACTATTAATCTTCACAAATTATAACTGCAGAGGTAAGTCTGGGATGATGAGAATCATCCTGCCCCCATTTGCCGACAAGTTGAGTAGTGCCCTCTGAACTAAGGGAAGAGGAGGAGGAGAGCATACAGGAGCTTCTTGTCTACTGCAGTGAATACATCCTGACAGAAAACACCAAGGTCTGGATTTCTGAAGCAGGATAGAGTCAGATTTGCATTGAGAAGGGATACAAAAAGGACCAGGTCTGGACTGTCCCACTTGTCAAATAGTGACTGCACAATGACTGAACTGACATAACGTGCTCAAGGCACCACTCTCACCTCCCCACAGACTTCCTGCACAGAGGGTAGGAGAGAGTGCTCCACCCTGCTTGTTGATGAAAACATTCCCTTAGTTAAGAGGGTGCTGCTCAAGTTTCAGGCTTGCTGTTTAAAGCACTCATGGATCAGGAGTTGTGGGAAAAGCTAGGATTGCAATTTAGAGATAATCTTCATAATACTAGAGCACATCCACTACAGTTCAAAGGGGACAATTGTAGAACATGGCGCAGGAAACTGTGGTACACTCAGAGGATAATTCCAATTTGGAATGTACTACCTGAGAATGTTGTGGGATGTTCATCCTTGGAAGTTTTTAAACTTTGTCTTGATGAGCTATATCTGTTGGATCAGCTTTAGCAATATATTTATTTATTTATTTGGCTGTTCGGAATTACAATCCTTTGAGTCAAAGACTCCTTTACAAAGGCTCCACATCAATTACAGAGAAGATACAGTACATATAACAAACTGAAATGGGTGTTTAAGACAGGCACAGTTCATATACACATTGTGCAGACTGTGTTACATTGTATACAACAACATAGTCTAGAATCATAGCATTAGAGGCATTGCTAGGTACTATCTTAGGTTCAGATTTGGGGGAAGGGATGTCAGGGCAGGCCATGGTTAGAGCTGTAGCACCTGAGCCGAGATCAGGGATTCTATGGTGGCTCGGGGGACTAGGAGATGGTTGGGGAAAAAAGACAGGGTGGCACATAGGTCGGGTAGAGGTCAGAGGCTGGACAGAGTCCATTGTCTGAAAGATGGGTAGTGGAGCAGCCCAGCGACAGATGGCAGCTTTGTTGAGTGACACTTTGACCCTTTTTAGGGCAGTGTTTTCAGGTGCCTCATAGCTGACAATGCCATAGTCAACCACCGATAGTACCGAGGAGGAGATGGCAAGTTGGAGGGCTTTCGGGGGGGGAGACATTGCCTGTGATGGTAGAGGAGCCCTTCACAGGAGTTTAGATGGGAGCAAAGCTGCTGTATATGGTTATGGAAGGTAAGGGCAGGGTCGAGTGTTATGCCAAGGTATTTAAATGAGTGGACCTGCTCAAGGAGTAGAGTGGTGGCTGTGCAGATTTTTAGTGGGGTGTGCTTAAGTTTGTTCTGGTGATGGGTAAAGAGCATAGTCTTTGATTTTTTTTGGTTAAGCACGAGTTTGTGTTTGGTGAACCAGGGCTCTGTTTCCATAAAGGAAGTTTGACTGGAGAGTTCAAGTTGGGATGGGTTTGGGTGAGATGCATAGAGAATGGCATCATCAGCGTACAGCAGGATCTTTCCAGTGCAGGCTTTGGGGAGAGAATTTAGGAAGAGGCTGAAGAGAAGGGGACCTAATATAAAGCCTTGATGCTTTGGCTGCCTGAAGCAACATGCCACAGCAACACCAGGCAAGGCTCCGGAGGGCAAAGAGGTAATTTTCTAGCTACCTCTACTCAGGCTAGGTTTCGGGAGGGTGTTAGCCCATCAACGCTGTGCGTCGTCTGCCCCACTAGCCCCCAGCCACCCTCCCACCCAAGGGCGGCCCTTAATTTGTATGACCAATCACATGACGAAGTGCCCACTTTCCCATTAGCAGCTTATTCTTAATTTCCACTGGTGGCCGCTATAATATTGTCTCACTTCCTCACCTAAGTTGACTATCTCTCACTTTCCACACCTCACCTCCACCCTTCCTCTTTCTAGCTCTCTGCATGCTATTGTACCACCTGACCCCTAGGAGGCGGTACTGCACTCTTCCTTCCAGCCCTCCAACTAGCTGCCCCCTCCTTGCTTCACCGCTCTACACCCTCTCCAGAACCACTCTCCTGCCTCTTATCACTGTATTCCTAGCTCCTTTTACTCTCTTAGTCCCCCAGGACTTGAAACCTGTACCTCACGCACCAAAGGCAGGCACCTTTCCTCTGCGCCATCCCAACTACCATAGTGATAGGTGTTTTATAAGTGCTCTTATTTTTTCTCATCTACTTTCTACCACCAGCACAGCCAAGCTCCACACCCTTCTAGCCTGCGCTCTCATGCTTCTCAGCACTGTCTCCACACCCACCCCATACCATGCCACCTCCACTCCTCCAACCTTCCACGCTACTTGCACTTGTCCTCATAGCACAACATCCTATAGGCATTCTTTTCCAGACCCTCCACCAGCACCCCCCCACACCCTAGCCCTAGGTACCAGCACCTGATACATGCTGCTCATACCCATCTTACTCTTCCCAGTCCCTCCTTCCTACCTCAACTCACTATAACAAGACCTAATAGATCTTCCCCCCAAAAAGCAATTAAACTGCTAGTGCTCAGAACACTTTCCCTCCTCCTACTTCTCTCTGGAAACATACACCTCAACCCTGGCCCCCTCACCTCACTCGCCAAAGCACAAGCAAAATTCCTTGGTTTGCGCATCACATCCATCAATATCTGTAGCCTCCCCAAGAAATTCAATGACTTCCAAGTCTGGATCACCCAACACCAAGACATCCTTGCCCTCGCTGAAATTTGGCTGTCAAAATCTACACTAGATGCCCATATATCCCTACCCGGCTATACCCTACGCCGCCTAGACAGAGTAGAGAAACATGGAGGGGGCTGTGTAATCTACCTCCGTGACCACCTACAGGTCCATGGCCACCTCCCTCCCCAACTTGCTAGTGGTGCACAAGTTATAGCCATTAGCATTGCACCTGTCCCCTCTAGAGCCCCTGTGATCATCACTGCACTGTACATCCCACCCCGTGGACAGAAACCTGCTTTCCAATCCCTCCTTGACTATCTCACCACCCTTCCCCAAAAAACTGAGCAAATCACACTCAGTGACCCCAATCTAAACTGCCTCCCACCTCAAAGATGCACTCGCTGCCCTTGACATCACCCAACTAGTATCCACCCCAACACGCATAAATCATAATACCAGTACAACCACCTTACTAGACCTAGTCCTCTCCAACTGACCCCATAAAATCTCCAACCTCTCTGTCCTCTCAAACGCCCTCAGCAACCACTCTCCCATCCTCTTCACGTGGTCATGTCATGCACCCAAACCACCGCCCAAGACAATTATCTCCAGGCCTCTCAAGCCTAGCTGTCTAAAGAATCTTAGAGCCCATCTACCGCACCTTGACTGGTCCCCTATATACTACAATTAGAACTTAGACGCAGCTCTTAGCTATTTTACTGAAGTGTTCAATAGAGCCTGCAACAAATTCGCACCTCACAAAAAAAAAGGTTGTAAGAGCCTATGCCATCCATGGATCACCTCTTACCTGCTTGACCTCATGAGGTGATGGGATGAATTATGGAAAAAAGCCCTAGACTCTGGAAACCCACTAGACAAACAGCACTACCGAGCTGCTCAAAACAGCTATACATGGGCCATTAAAAAAACTAAAGCTGACCACTTCAAAGCTGCACTAACCGCATCTTGGGGAAAAGGGGCAAACATTCTGGGACAATCTGAAGTCCCAAGGTGGAAAGTCAAACCCTCCCCCCCAAATCAACTCAACATAAATGTCTCCATCTCAAACAACCTGCATATAATGGCAGAAGCACTAAACTCCACCTTCTCTGATCTCAGCACTACTCTCCCACCAAACGTCTTCAGCCAAACCCCCCCTTGCCCTCATCCATCCATGTGGGTCCTCCTTTCTACTTCCTGACCCTCACCCCTCAGAACACTAAATCTTACCTTCTCAAAGCCCTTAAGAAGACCTGTGTCAGTACTGACACAATTGACCTTAGAATTCTACGATTGACCATTGACGAGGTCCTCTCCCTGCTAACCGCACTGCTCAACCTCTCTCTCTGCATAGAAAAGTTCCCCTTCCTGTGGAAGACAGCCCTCATGACCCACAACCACAAATCTGGGGACCGACTCTTCCCCAGTAACTACCACCCTATATCTAGCCTACCCCCTCTCTGCAAGGCCCTCAAATGCATAGTGGCTAATCGACTCACAGAGTACCTATCCAAATACAAACTCCTGGCTCCTGAACAACATGGTTTCAGAGAATGGCATAGTACGACCACAGCCCTCCTCGACTTCACTAGTTTCATACACTCTGCTCTGGATAAGGGCATGCTGGCTGGTGCAGTCTTTCTGGACCTATCGAAGGCCTTCGACACTGTTAATCACCCTCTTCTCCTCTCCACCCTGTCTCAAATCAGCCTTGCCCAGGGCCCCCTATGTTGGTTCACTGACTGCTTGTCCAACCAGTCACAAAAAGTGAAAATCAGCTCCACCACCTCAAGCCCACTCCCTGTCCACTCTGGACTACCACAGTGCTCCATATTAGGTGCCCTTCTCTTCAGCCTCTTCCTAAATTCTCTCCCCAAAGCCCGCACCGGAAAGATCCTGCTGTACGCTGATGACTTCATTCTCTGTGCATCTCACCCAAACCCATCCCGACTTGAACTCTCCATCCAAACCTCCTTTATGGAAACAGAGTCCTGGTTCACCAAACAAACTCATGCTTAACCAAAAAAAAATTAAAGTTTATGCTCTTTGCCCACCACTGGAACATACTTAAGCACACCCCACTAAAAATCTGCATGTCCACCACTCTACCTCTTGAGCAAGTGCACTCATTTAAATACCTCGGCATAAAACTCAACCCTGCCCTTACCTTCCATAACCATATACAGCAGCTCTGCTCCTATCTAAACTCCTGTATAGGGCTCCTTTATCATCACAGGCAATGTCTCCCCCCGAAGTCCTCCAACTTGC
Source organism: Neoceratodus forsteri (assembly GCA_016271365.2). Taxonomy (NCBI): domain Eukaryota; kingdom Metazoa; phylum Chordata; order Ceratodontiformes; family Ceratodontidae; genus Neoceratodus; species Neoceratodus forsteri. The sequence goes on from CM028131.1 coordinate 648,112,868, forward strand.
CATCTCCTCCTCGGTACTATCGGTGGTTGACTATGGCATTGTCATCTATGAGGCAGCTGTCAACACTGCTCTAAAAAGGGTCAAAGTGTCACTCAACAAAGCCTGCCATCTCTCGCTGGGCTACCCCACTACCACCCTCACCTGATCCCTCTATAACCAAACAAACTGGCTGAACTTTGATGACAGACTGCAATATCAAACCTGCCTATTAGCCAAAAAATCTCCACTGGACACATGGCCCCTTGCCTCTCCGCACTCCTACAACTGACCCCACATTCAAGGCACACCAGGAGCTCCCTCAAATTATCCTATCAGGTGCCAAGACCAAAACCTTCCCGGGACAGTGCTCCTTTCTCTACCGTGCCCCAGCTTGGCTAAACTCACTCCCACCACACATTGCCGAGGAACCCAAGCTTGGCCACTTTAAATTCCTACTGCACTCCCACCTTCAAGCCTCATGCTCCTGCACCTGTCCCTAACTCCCTCTACCCAGGACAGCAACTTTGTCCCACCCTTCGGCTTTATTCCCTCTGGCCACAATATGGATGCCTAGCCCTCCTCCTTCCCCTCTGCTCTCTTTTCTTGCCCGTCTTTTTGACAATGGACTCTCTCCAGCCTCTGACTTCCACCCGAACTATGTGCCACCCTACCTTTTTTCCCCAACCATCCCCTAGTCCCCCCCTCCCGAGCCACCATACAATCCCTGATCTCGGCTCAGGTGCCATGGCTCTAACCATGGCCTGCCCTATGCCCTGCCATCCCTCCCCCCCCAAATCTGAGCCAAAGATAGTACCTAGCAATGCCTCTAATGCTATGATTCTAGGCCATGTTGTTGTATACAATGTAACACAGTCTTCACAATGTGTATATGAACTGTACCTGTCTTAAACACCTGTTTCAGTTTGTTATATGTACTGTATCTTCTCTGTAATTAATGTGGAGCCTTTGTAAAGGAGTCTTTGACTCAAAGGATTGTAATTCCGTATAGCCAAATAAATAAATAAAAAATAAATAAAACATTATACAGAGAAATAAAATAAATAGTACAAAATGAACATGAACAAGGTTCATCAGGCAGGTAAAACTATAGCCAAAAGTTTTATGAGGACAAGCTGGGAAATCTGTCCCATGGGTACAAGCAATAGTACTTTTCAATAGTAAGGACACCCTGGGATAGAGCACTGAAGGAAGGAGTGCAGATGGAGAGGTGCAGACAAGTGATGGAGGAGGAAGAAGAGATGGAAAAGGGTTGGTGAGATGGGTGGAGGGGTAAGGAGGAAGAGAAAGAGAGGAAGATGGTCAGTTGAGGAGTGTGGAAGGTCTATGACTCAAGAGCAGCCACAGGAGGAAGCAGTGTGGTCCTGGAGAAAGAAGGAAGACGGTAAACTGAGAAGTGGGGAAGGGCTACGACTCAAAGTCAGGGAGAGGAGATAGCTGTGTGGTCATGGAGCAGAGAGAAGAGAAAGAGTGTTTGAAAGAGGCAGAATGAATGGCTAGGGGTAGAGAGTTCTAAAGTTCAGGAAAGTGGAATGAGAAGGCAGCCTGAACAAGAGAAGATTTTACATCATCATAACAGAGCTAAGTAACACAATTATATATCTCTTCTCCCACATCAGTCATTCCCCTAGTTTTTATTTTGATAAGTTGCTATTTTTTTCTTTAGTCAGTTTCACAGCATTTTTCTTGGTAACTTATTTTTGCCAATTTATTCTTATGACATAATTGTCCTCTTTATCCTTGTTACATTTATTCCATTCTAAGAACTTTATAGGCAGGATTCACAAAAGGGATGTGCCCAGCACATCCAAGATGCACTGGTGCATCCCTGACTTGCATCATATTGTGATTCTGCAAGGGGGCCCATGCGCTGGCGCAACCCTGATACACCACATACTGCCCATAATGATATGCGGCACATCTGGAGGGGCTGTGAAGGGGGTGTGCCCATGCATATAGAGTGCAGACCCATTCACAGCCCAACTTGGAGGTGCATCTCCAGGGCAAGTCCGGAGATGCGTCTCGCTAAGATAAGTCTATTTAGAGTAGATTTAACTGGGTGGCCACTTACAGGCAGGCTGCCATACTGCAGACAGCAGCACGGCAGCCTGCCCACCCTGGCAGTCCAGCCCACCCAACCTGCCCATAGCACCAACTCATGCATATAACCTCCAGTGTGAGCCCTGGTGGTATAGCGGTTCCCCCACCCTGCCTGTAGTACTGAACCCCTGTACCTTATCCACCGTGAAGATCCCTGGTGGTATAGTGGTCCCCCCTCACCCTGGCACTGAACCCCTGTTCCTTATCCACTGAAGATCTCGTGGTATAGTGGAACCCCCTCTGGCATCCTGGTGACCCGACCGCATTGCGAGTCCTGCCTTTCCCCTAATAGCCCTGGTGGTCCAGTGGTCCCTCCCTCACCCACTTAGCCACTCCCACCCCCAGCCCACTCCCATGTCCCAGCATGTAACAGACCAGCGGGCAGCACCACCCACATGCACACCACCATGGTTACCACCAAATGTGCTGTCCGTGTATGACAGTGTACTGTACAACTGTCAGCGCATTGATAGACTAAGTCAACCAATGGGCTTGCAGCATGTACTATAACCTGTCATTCACAACTTTGTCATTCACAAAGTTGTGAATGACAGCATACAGTACATGCTGCAAGCCCATTGGTCGACATGGTCTACCAATGCACTGACAGTTGTACAGTACACTGTCATACATGGACAGCACAGTCAGCAGGCAGCCGTGGAGGTGTGCGGGTGGGCTGTGCTGCCCACTGGCCTGCTACACATGCTGGGATGTGGGAGTGGGCTGAGGTGGGGGTGCCTGAGTGGGTGGGGGTGGGGAGAGCACTGGACCACCAGTGCTATTGAGAAAGACAGGAATCACAATGCAGTCAGGGCAGGGATGGGAGGGATTCCACTATACTACCAGGGATATTCATGGTGGATATGTATAGGGGTTCAGTGCTACATGCGGGGAGTGGGGATCACTATACCACCAGGGATCTTCATGGTGGATACGTACAGGGGTTCAGTGCTACTGACAGGGAGGGGGACCACTATACCACTAGGAGTGTTGGGTTGTGTTTATATTGACAGCCCTGCAGGGTGCCCAGCACAATCCACCAGGCATATTCCTGCAGTACACATGCAAATTAGTCCAGAATGACATGCAAATGGCCCCATTGTGCCTTGTATGAATAATGGCTCCATTTGCATGTTGTTGGCTGTGAATGACGATTTTGGGCACAGCGCATCGTAAGATGCAATGCCCCATTGCATTCCCAGCCCAATGTGGGGTTGTGCCAGGCACAGCCAGGGCTGGGCACAACTGTGATATTCACAGAGGGGATGCACCAGGAGCATCCCCTGGGTCATCTTCTGTGAATACCACAGTTTGCACTCAGCACATCTCCTCTGCGGTGGGGCAGCTGAGTTGCACTGAGTGCAACTCCTTTGTGAATCCTGCCCTATTTTCTATGTTTTTGTATCTGTTATCCTTTCCCCTTCCCCCAGGACACATCTGAGAATGAGCTGCTATCAGTATGTCTTTCCTCATAAAACCTTTGAAATAAATAACTGTCATCACATTAATGAATTTGCAGTGGTTGTTGCTCTGACCAGAGTTTGTTTTATCTGACTTCACAGTTAGAGTGTGCATATTATGTATATGTTGCTTTGCTTGTACATGATGAAATGAAGCTTGCTGTGCTTTTAAGCTCTGGCCTGATGGACAGCTCTTCCTTGTTGGATTGTGGTGTTTGTTGCTAGAGTGTGTGTTGTTGGAGTGCCGATCTCAGCTCATGTTTTTGGGACTGCATAGCACGAGAATTTGCAATCTTCTGATGGGTGTCATTTGAAAGCTCACTAAATCAATAGCTTGAATGCAATGCCTCAACTGTCTTTAGAGAACTATAATTACAATATTCTTGCACTACAATGAACAGCTTTAAAGCCATAACATGCATTTCGTATAGCTCACTGTTCATTACATTGAGGGACACTTATAAACAGGCAGATAAAACCAGACCACTGAAACAGCTCTGCTAATTCAATTTTGGAACACATTTATGAAATACTCCCTCTGATTTGTTTCCCCATTCATTTCTTTATCCTCCCCGGCTTCCTCATTGGCCTTCCCTCTGCCTATCTCCTGGATGCAGCCCTGTCTTGCTGACATCCTCCAGGGCTTTCATGCATCCCTCCCTTTTTCCGCCAGAGCTTACCCTCTCTGGCGGGGGTGATGGAGACTCATTTACCTGCAGGTGCATCAGGATCCAGTTTGAGAAGGGACCTAACCGAATTGCCAGGTCTGGGGCCTGCAGACTGGGTGGAATCATCTGGCCAGTGAGGAGTTTTTCCATTTTTCTCTCCTGAGTCCCCCTGGGTTGTCAGCATCATGGGTGCACTAAGAGCATATCTATGCAAGTGTAAGGCATGCAGAACCTGGCAATATCCCCCTGCCACTAGCCGCTTCACCTTTGCTGCCACCTGTGGCCACCCAGGTGACAGTGGAGCAGGGAAGCAGGCTGCCCTCCCTCCCCAGAGAAAGAAAGTGTCCTCTGGGACACTACATCCTTTGCTCCCCCCACCCGCTGAACTCCTGCAGCCAGAGTTTGTTCCCAAACTTGGACTGCCAGCGTGGGAGAGGTAAGGCACTAAGCACCTCAGCCCTCCATGCCACTGGATGGGCAGTCCTTTTGAGTTTTGAAAAGAGGCATTCGTTTTATAAGAAAATTAATTGAAAGGCTATAGCCTGTAGTTCAAGGGGGTGGAGCAAATGCCCACAACCTCCTTTTGGCCTATTTAAGGGCTGCTCTCCTACTCCACATACAATCATTTTTCCTTGCATTTGGAGGCTCTGTCCATCTGTTTTCTGTCCAGGGGCTTGTCCCCCCCCATCCATGTTGCTGTGCTTTGAGCTCTGCTGGTTTATGCTGGACTTCTGTGTTTGTGTTCTGCTGCTTTTGGTTTGTATTATCTGTGTGCTTCCTACTTGTGGTTTCCTTTGGGCTTTCTAGTTTCTACCACCTGTGTTTACATTGTTTATTCGTGCTCTAGGTCTCCTTACCTTTAGCTGCCCTGTGCCTGTGTCCTCAGGCTGTATTTCTTCACCAGATTTTCCCAGCCCTCAGTTACTTGCATTTTTATTGTGTAGTTCAGCTTCCACTGCTGTTTTCCTGCCTGCTATCTCCAGTGTTTGCAACCTAATCCTTTGCACCTGGCCTGGCTTCACCCTGCCCCTCCTTGTTGCTATGTGTTATCCCAACTCTGCTCTTGCTCCTCTCAGTACTAGTTCACTTCATTCAGTATTGGAATTCAGTGTGCTTTGCTCACTTTATTTTGTTTACTCAGCCTGGCCCAACTTCTGCATTGCTCTACTGATACATTCTGCTATCTGGCTGCCTTTCCTTAGCTCCAGCTACAGGTCTTTTAGCAATTTGTATCTGAATTTACCTATTTTGAACCTCAGTCTCTAATTTGCTTCCCCTGTTCCCATTGCTCTAGCAGCTTGCTTTCCTATGGCTTGTCCTTCACCGTGACCTTGACTGTCAAGGTGCCTCTTTTTGGGATCCCAACCCTAGTAATATCACAGTTGTTGTTGGTCTCATCATGCTCCCACTTCTACCAAACCTTACTTTTACCAAACCCACAGCAGTCTGTTTCTGATGATAACTTAAGCCTGCCTTCATGGCTGGCACATATTTAACTTATTTCATTAGCTGCTCAGTGTTGTGGTGTCCTGTTGATGGCTTCTATGGCAGGGGACTGAGTAGTCACAGTGGGCCTCATGGCCCCAGACAGCAGGAGCAGCTTCCTATTTGTAGAGTATTATATAAGTCCCTGGTTTGCCTGGCCTCCTCCTGCTCCACATAGCCTTTATGGCAATATGCAACCAAAGATTCCAGGCAACTCTGTACCAAAGGGCCTCTGGCTCTTCCTAGCCTTCTACCATCCCTTCCCTAATATTATGCACCTGGTTTACTCTGTCATCCCAGCCTTCCTGTCTCTTGCACTACCAGCAATGCTCATCCTCTTCAAAGTCTGGCAGCATATCATATTTACTTGCTTTGAACTGTACCTCTTACCATACTAACTTTGCAGCCTCCTCCTACCTAACCAGCTTTACAGCTTTCTCCTCTCCAACTGTTGGCCCCAGGCTTTGCCCAGCCTTTTCATTCTCTTACTCATATTATCCATTTCACTCCCAATTTGACTTTCTAATGGACTTGGTCGGCATCCATTCATGTGGTTGACAACTGCTGTTTGTCTTAACTAGACCCACGATAGAAACATAGAAACATAGAATTTGACGGCAGATAAGGACCGCTTGACCCACCCAGTCTGCCCATTTCCCTACCTACTGGATAAGCTGCAGATCCTAGTTAACCAGCAGCCTACTTCTTCCTACCCCCACCCCCAGAACTGCCTTATGACTATCCCATGCATGCTTGAATTCCACCACTGATTTTTGACTCCACAACCTTCCTCGGAAGGCTGTCCATGCATCCACAACCTCTCTGTGAAAAATACTTCTTAAATTACCTCTGAGCTCGCCCCTCTATCTTCAAATTGTGCCTCTTGTTCTTGCACACCTCTTTTTGAAAGATGCTACCCTCTTGGACTTTGTTGATTCCTTGAGGTACTTGAAAGTTTCTATCATGTCCCCTCTCCCTTCTTTCCTCGAGGCTATACATATTAAGCTCCTTAAGTCTCTTCATATGTCTTCTGGTGCAGACCCTGTAACATTTTAGTTGCCCTCTCTGACAGCTTCCATCTTGTCTATGTCTTTATGGAGACTGGGTCTCCAGAACTGCACACACAGTACTCCAGATGGGGTCTCACCAGCTGTCTGTACAGAGGGATAATAACTCTTGCTTACTGTGACCCTCCCATGCATCCCAGTATCCCCCCAGCCCTTGCTGCCCTCTCACATTGCTTGCCCGTCTTTAGGTCATCTGATATGACTACCCCAGGTCCCTTTCCATTTTTGTTGTTGTTAGTATCTCACCCCCTTTGTGTACTCTTCCCTGGGTTTTGTTTCCCAGGTGCATTACCTTGCACTTCTTAGCGTTGAATCTAAGCTGCCATACATTTGACCATTCCTCTAACCTTGCCAAGTCCCTTCTCATCCTTTCCACCCCACCTGTGCATCCAACTCTGTTGCAGATCTTAGTGTCATCTGCAAAGAGACATACTTTTCCTTCCCGTCCTTCTGCAATGTGGCTTATAAAAGACATTGAAGAGGACCGCCTTAATACTGAACCCCTGCGGCACCCACTAGTAACCCTCCTTTCTTCTGAGTGACTCCATTTACTATTACCTCTGGTCCTATTCTCCAGCCAATTCTTTACCCAGGCTGTCATCTTGGGACCCACTCCCAGGCTGGCTAACTTGTATATTAATCTTTGTGTGGGACTGTGTCAAATGCCTTGCTAAAGTCTAGGTAGACCATGTCCACAGCCCCTCCTGATCTACTACTTGGTCACCCAGTCAAAAAATCTATCAGATTCGTCTGGCATGACCTTCCTCTGTGAATCCATGCTGCCTAGGGTCCTGTGCCCCTCTGGCCTCTAGATACTCGACAATTCTTTCCTTTAGAAGTGATTCCATCATTTTCCCTATCACTGAGGTTTAAACTAACGGGTCTATAGTTTCCTGCTTCTGCCTTGCTCCCACTTTTGTGAAGGGAATCACATCTGCCCTCCTCCAGTCCTCGGTACCACCCCATCCTCCCATGATTTGTTAAAAAGGGTAGTCAGTGGTGTCACTAGTTCTACCCTTAGTTCTTTTAGAATTCTGGGATGAATCCCATCAGGCCCCATTGCTTTGTCCACCTTCAGTTTTAAGAGTTCTTTCAGAACCCTTTCTTCTGTAAATGGGCCAGTATCAACTTCTGTATCCAGAGTGTTACTACTGTTTGTTTTATGTACCTCCCCCTCTTCCTTTGTAAATACTGAGCAAAAATATTTGTTTAGTATCTCTGCCTTTTCACAGTCTCCTCTGCCCACCCTCCCTCCCTTTATTAAGCCTCACTATCCCTCCTTGGTCTTCCTTCTCCCTGATGTACCTATAAAGGTTTTATCCCCTTCTTAACTGAGTTGGCTATCTTTTCCTCGGTTTGGGCCTTTGCTGTTCTGACTGCCTTCCCAGCCTCCTTTGCTTTAACTGATACAGTTCTCTGTCCTGCTCCTTCTCGATTCCTTGTACTTCCTGAATGCTTTCTTTTCTCTTGAACCTTCACTGCCACTTCCTTTGAGAACCATAGTGGTTTCTTACATCGTCTTGTTTTGTTTATTTGCTTCACACAAAGGCTCGTTACCTCTGTGATGGCAGTTTTTATTATTCCCCATTGTTCTTCCATCCCTCCTTCCTGCCCATTTGCTAGTGTGTTCCTTAGGCACTCACCCATTTTGGCAAAGTCAGCCCTCCTAAAGTCCAATACTTTTGTCTTTGTATGGCTTGACTCTATTGCTGTGTTTATTGTGAACCATACTGTTTGATTTTCGCTAGTTCCCAGATGGCTACCCACTTCTACATCTGTAATCCTCTCATCATCTCCATTTGAGAGAATCAAGTCTAATATTGCTCCCTCTCGAGTGGGCTCCAGTACTAGTTGTCTAAGGCATGCCCCCTGTAGGGCATCTAGAATAATTGCACTCTTCGAAGTGGCAGCTGCAACTGCACTCCAGTTAACATCTGGCATATTCAGATCACCCATCAGCAATATCTCCCCTTTTTCTGCCATTCTAAGTATACTTTCTATCATTTCCCTGTCCATTTCCTCCCCCTGAGGGTCCGTATTGCTCTCCCTGACCTACATACAGGTCTCATCCAGTCAAGATCCATGATAGGATTCACAGTGCTCAATCTGACCTATGTACAGGTTTCCCCATGTCTGCTATTATCCATTATGACTCATGTATGGGTCCCATGCTCCTTACCATATGCAGGTCTCATGCCCACTACAACTCACTTTTCCACATTTTGGAGACATGCCGACCATATGCATTACTCCAGGACTCAGGACTAACCCTGTGGCCGACGGTATCTCTTTGCACCCCAAAGTCCGCATCTTGAGCATGCAAAGCTTGGGGCCAGGTCCTTCTCACCTGGCCCATAGTTGGGAAGGTCCTTGCTCTGGGTGGACCTTCTGTCATCAGCTGTGCTGATGGCACCTCTCAATGCAGCATTTAAGACTTCAGTGGTGAGGGGGTTGGGCTCTCACAAGAAGGGCCCCTTTAGCTGCCTGAGTGGGTTCAGAGGCACCCTTTCATGCTATTCTCACTACTACCACCACTGGTTCACCTGGTCTGCTCATAGATTGGTAGGCCGGCTGAGCGCCTCCGCAGTCGTTACTCTCTTCCTCCTGCCTTGGTTGACACTTGATGAAGAATGCGGTAACAACCCTCCACAGTCTTCTCATTAGAGGGATATAGTGAGAGTGTTCCCTGAAATTGCAATTCTCTTGGATTGGGCTACTGAATTGCAGTAATAGAGCCATCACTAACCAAACTTATCCCAAAGCCTGGAGGGAAGATGACCTAGGCCTTGGATCCCCAGAGGTTTCCTCCTCAAAGGGGGGGGGGTTTCTCTCCTCCATGCTAATGGTCATAATACTAGATAGGCATCTTGTAGTCTCTAGGTCACATAGCTAGGTTTCCCACTTAGGTATGTTTCTGCTGTTGGATGGGGTCAGGTGGATGTCCCATAATCGTCCCATCTCCCCCTTTGACTGTTCTCTCTCTCTCTCTCTCTCTCTCTCTCTCGCCTTAGGAAATCAAGCCTCCACGCCTTACAGTCAGACCTCCGAGTGGGTTACTATTCACCTGTCATTTCCTGCCTACTTTACTCAAACAATATGACCAACTGATCTATCCTACCAACACTGTTTACTTGGTAAATCTGGTGGGTTGCTGGAGTGAGAGTTCTGCATCACTGGATACTAGAAATTATCGGCTGCTAGGGGTGAGAGCCCCAGTAAGCCTCTAGCTCATAGTGAGAGGATGTCCGTGATATTGTTTTATCCATCATCTTCAAACTGGATTAGGGTGTGGTTTATTGTTGATATTTGGGTAGTTGGGGTGGGATTTGTGTTTATTGATTAGGATTTTGAGGTATTGGGATTTATTTTTATTTTTTTCTATTTTATTTTTTAGTTAATTTTACTGTATTTTATTTTTGTTGAGTTGGAATGTGTTGGCAGTCAGGCTCTACTCTGCCTCCGAGCTCCAGGGCATCCACCCCTTTAGCTGTCCACCACTGTCTTGTAAGGTCTACGGATATTGCTGTGCTCCGGGAATAGTGCGTAGGAGTTTTGGAGGAGGGCCTGGGCCTGGGGGGAGAGCGGAGCAGCCATATTGGGGTAATGGAGACCAGGAGATGCCCTCAGGTGAAATGGGTCACAGAACATGATTCAGCATGCCTGGTACCCACATCCAAGGGCTCTGTGGTTAGCGGGCTGGTAGTTTAGCCAGCTTTGGGATCTCATCCTACTTGGGTGGTGTTATTCAATGACAGATCTATCAAAAACAAGATGCTATTATTGATGATCTTGTTTGGTCATTGAATGAAGCTTGCATCACTGAAACCTGGCTGGATGGCAATTCTGAAGAAATAGGCTGTTGGTTAACTAGGATCTGCAGCTTATCCAGTAGGTAGGGAAATGGGCTGACTAGGTGGGCCAAGTGGTCCTTATCTGCCATCAAAGTCTATGTTTCTATGTTTCTGTGTTTCTCTTTTGGAGTCAGCCATTCAGTGATACACTGCCCGAGGTTGGATCACAGGGGCGGGGGAGTAGCAGTCTGCTTTAGAACAGAATTGGGTCTTGTAGAGGTGCCAGTTGGGGAGACCAGATCCTTTGAGTGTACTGTGGTCGCAGGAGTGGGGTGCAGAATTCTTCTAGTCTACCATCCACACTGGGGCAAGAAGCAATTTCTGCAGGAAGTCATGGACTTCATTGTTGACATGGTTTTGGAATCTACCAGATTGATGGTTCTGGGCAATTTCAATGCCTTGGTTGATGATGAACTCTCACAATTTTGTCAGGACTTCCTCCGACTTATGAATTTGTTGGGTCTCACACAGGTGGTTGCCTATGCTACACTCAATTGTGGTCACTCATTGGACCTGATCTTTCTGCTGGATATGGAGAGCTCTGATTTGGTGCTAGAAGCAGTTGGGTGGTCTGACCATCATTACTATGAGATTCAATTTCCAAGCTCCCCCAAATAGACCTGCCCCTACTGAGGTGGTCCAGTACCTCCCATTGAGAGGCGTGAATCCTGATGGTCTGATGGTGGTACTGGATCTAGCGGGATTACTGAATGCAAGTGAGGGTCCAGACAATCTGTTGCTAGCCTACAATAGGCCTGTGATGGAGCTCTGGATTCCATTGCTCCTGTCTGGGTTTGTCCCCTCACCCTTCGCCCTCGGTCCCCATGGTTTGATGGAACCTTGAGGGTGTTGCAGCAAATGGGATGAAGGTTGGAGCATCCCTGGCAGAAATCTGGCTTGGATACTGACAGACTCAGATTGGTGGACCATTATAGTGAATATCAATTGGCTATCTCTCTCATAAGAAGGCAGAGTTTCTGTCCAGAGAGATAGCCACAGCACAGAACTGACCAGCTCAGATTTTTTGAACTGTGGACAGACTGTGCAATCCAGACCTGCCTGCTGATTCAGAGAGTGTTTTCACAGTAAAAGGATGATGAGTTTGCTTGATTCTTTGCTGATAAGGTGGCTGATATGAGGTCCGATATCCAGTGGGCAAGCTCCATTTGGGTGGTGGTGGTCCAAGGGAGGTTATAGTTCCTCATTTTGACTGGTCTCACTTTGACTGGTTGGAGATTGCAGATATTATGTAGATTGTTCAGAGTATGTGGCCAACTAGCTGTGGTTTGGACCCGAGCTCAACTCACCTCCTTGTGGGGTGTGCTGAAGTCTTTGGTCTGGTCCTTGTGAAGATTGTCTGGTGTCTGCATAGGGAGCTGATTCCTGAAGGAGGCAGTGGTGACACTCCTCCTTAAGAAAGCTTCTCTTGACCCAGACTGTCCTGCTAACTACAGGCTGGTCTCTAACCTCCCTTTTGTAGGGAAGGTTACTGAGAATGTGGTGACATGGCGGCTGGATTATTATCTTATCATCCATGATATCTATGATCCTTTCTAGTCAGGTTTTCGGAAGAGGCATAGCACAGAGACTGATCTTGTTCAGGTGCTCAATGATGAACTGATAGCAAGGGATCGGAAGATCCATTCCATCCTGGTTCTTCTTGATCTCTCTGCAGCATTTGACACTGTAGACCATGTGGTGTTTCTAGAGTGTCTGCAGTGCATTTGTGGCCTGTTAGGTACAGTCCTCAGATAGTTTCATTCATTCCTCACTGGCAGATCCGAGGGTTGTGTTGGGGATTTATTCCTCTGACTCATTCTCTCTGCCATGTGGGGTCCTGCAGGGCTCTGTGCTGGAACCCATGTTGTTTGCAGTGTACATGCTGCCTTTGGGAAACATTGTAAGGTGGTATGGGTTGGATTTTCATGGTTATGCAGGTGATACCCAACTATACCTGTCCTTTGTGCCTGAGCAGGATAGTGCAGTCTCTGTGTTTAACAACTGCCTCACTGAGATCCAAGACTGGATGAGTGTCAGCTGGTTGAGGATGAATCCAGATAAGACTGAGGTTCTGCTGGTGGATCTGGGCTGTCGGGTAGAGGTGTTGGTGGTGGGCTCAGCTTCTGGGCTTTGGCTTGTGGGTAGCCAGCCGTTGACCTCTGAATGGGTGCGGAATCTGGGAGTTATTCTTGATGATAGGCTGATGCTGCATTTTCAGGTGTCAGCCATCATCAAGTCTTCTTTTTACCATCTGAGAAATATTGCCTGGATTAAGTACCTTGTTCCACCTGGTGACCTACTTACATTGGTCCACGCGTTTGTGACCTCCCACCTTGACTACTGTAACTCCCTGAACCTAGGGCTTCCTGGGGTTGATATCCACTGCTTTCAGCTGGTCTAGAACACTGCAGCCAGGCTGTTGACAGGACTGTCTCGATCTAGCCATGTCATGCCTGTGCTGTGCAGGCTGCACTGGCTGCCAGTACAGTGATGGATCGCCTTTAAAGTTGGCTTGCTGACTTTTAAAGCCCTACACGGACAGGATCTGAGTTACCTGTAAGAGCTCTTGCATTCCTGCTGCCCCTCCAACCGCTTTGCTGATGAGGGATTGCTAGAGGTTCCCAGAGTTTGGATGAAGACATTTGGGGCCTGGGCTTTTGCATTTGTAGCCCCCTCTCTGTGGAACTCTCTACCTCATTGAATATGTGAGTGCCTGACAGTGAAGAGCTTCAAAACATCCCTAAAAATATATTTGTTTGATCTGGCATTTCCTGCTTTTTAAGTCACTGAAATGTAGATGTATTTGTGAATGGTTTTATATTTTTTAAGTATGATATTTATGTAATTTTATTGTACAAGTGCTATGATCAGCGTGAATAGTGCTTTTTAGAAATATATATGAATTTAAAATCCAGTTGAAGCTGAACCGCATTACCAACTGACCTACGTACAGGTCTTCATTGATTCATGATACCAACTGAAATTATGCTACCACCTGACCTACGTACAGATCTTCATTTACCCATGCTACCAACTGAACCCATGCTACCAACTGACCTACATACAGGTCCTTAACCTCGATATGTAGTCACGACCTTATATGCTTCACTTGACACTCTTTTGAGGCTTTTTCCTAAGGTACCTTTAGCCAAGGAAATCACTCCCATGACACCTCAAGGGGTGAAGCCCTCCTCTAGGGTTCTTTGCCTTCGTATCCCTACAAGGTGGTATATCCCATGGATAGAGAGACGAACAGCCAATGTTTAGTTATGTTACACAAGCACAAAACCAGTTGCACAGGCACATTGAATTGGAAGGCTATAGCCTGTAGTTCAATGGGTGATGCATCACGCCACACACCCCTTTTTACTTATTTAAGTGCTACTCTCCTCACTCCACACACAAACATTTTTCCTTGACCCTCCGTGCACCCCTCCTCTTCTAGTGGCATGTCTCTCTCCTGTGGGCTTCTTCCTAAGGTACCTTTAGCCAAGAGAATCACTCCTGCTGCACCTCAAGGGGTGTAACCCTCCCCAAGGGTTCCTTGTCTTCATACCCCTACAGGGTGGTATATCCCATGGATATTGAGGTGAATAGCCAAAGTTTATCTGTTACACAGGCACATTGAAAGTGTTTTAAAATAGGTTGAAAGTTTAACTGTGTAAAATTGCTCTTGATCGCTATTGCTACAGTACCTGTGCTACTCCACCTTTTGTTAGCTCACTTCCAAGCAACAGACTGTTTTTGCAGACCCCCTTAACCAGCATGAAGGTATAGTAATTGATTAACTTAGGAATTTATTGAGATTAGATAGTGTTAGACATTGAGATTTCCTGACATAAAATGTGAACATATTTACTGCACCTCCCACTGTCTTACTTTCTGACTTCCCTGACTGCAGTATGAGGTTTAGTGTCTCACTGGTATCCTATTGTCGCCAAACCTCCCACGTGCTCACTCCCATCTGATTATTGCTTACTTACAGTACAAATAGTACAAGTTATGGAGATGAGGAAAGAAGATCCGGGTTTTGACGTTTTCTAAAAAACTGATGATAACTAATGAGAATGCTGAGAGCTGCTCCAAAACCACAGTGCTACTGATAGTCAGTAATCTGAGCACACAGGAGCACAAAATGGTTTCAGCATTATACGGAAACATTTTGACATCTTCTATGCATACATTAATTTGTCATTGTACTGTATTATACTCTTATCAATTACTACAGTAGTCTCTCGCTATACCGAACCTCACCATATTGAACTATCAGGTATAATGAACAATGATTATGGCTCCTGATGATAACTGCTATTATGAACCGGCCATCGTAAATGGAGCAAGCTGATTGGCCGACAGCGTTTCGAAGCCGTGATGATATCGGGCTACATCATCACGGCTTCAGAAAACCTCCGGCCACCAGCCTGCTCACTCCCAGCGCAATGTTCTCCACTTCCCCACAAGCGAAGCAAGTCAGACCTCCACTATGACTAACAGGCAAAAAAAAAAAAAAAACACATCCTCACAATTGCCCCCCCCCCATACAGGTCGCCGAAAGCAGACGCGCTACAAACAGAAAAAAAAAATCTCCCTTTCATTACCATAACTGCTTCATTCGTGAGCACCAACTACTGCTCGCCTCACTGCCTCGCGCCAAATGGCAAAACCTACAACCCGCTCCTCAGGCTTGACCTTACCTTCTCGATTTCAGTAGTTGGGCACACTCATCTTCACTTCCTCAACAAAAAAAAAACAATATTAATGTAAGTCAGTAAACTAAACTTCCGGGCGGGGATCAATACCACAACAATTAAGCCTGTAACAAAATCCTCCTGCAACAGCACCACCTACTGGCCAAAACATGACATACACAAACTTTTTTTTAAATGTTTACCTACACTCATATAAAACAGTATTAAAATATTTAAAACTTTATTTTTTGCATTAAAGGCATAAAATATCAATTAATCCAGTTCTAATAGCAATAAGACACTCCAGGGTGTGGTATGTATGGGATGTGTCACTTCTGGGTGATTTGGGCGCGCCGGCCTGCGGCCTGCGTGCCTAACCACCCGAGGCGTGACGATATCCCATGATATACCACACCCTGTCGTGCCTTATTGCTTAATTATACAATGGCAAGAAGATTTCCTGGACTCTGATTGGTCAGTGCATACCTGAGACAGTGATGTTATTACACAATAATATCACTGTCATTGATTAGCATTAGCTTTTTTTGCTCTTGCCATTCATTAGCATTCATTTTTTTTCCTCTTCTCTTAAGAAACAAAGATACTGCCTCATTAAAAATCTACTAAAAACATTTTTTTTTTATTTTTTTTTATTTTGTATCACAACAAGCCATTGTATAATAGCAATAAGGCACTTCAGGTGTGTGTTCATTGTACATCGTTACCTGGTGGTGGAGCACCAGCTTTGCCTCATGCTTCAACTCACCCCAGGAGTGACGTTATTACATGATAACACACACCCTGTCATGCCTTATTGCTTAATTATCTGTTTGAAAATGTGAATACCCATTTTGCATCTGAATAATAGCACTAGTAGCAGTAACTAGTAAATAGTAACTGATAAATAATAATAAAAGAATAATGCATGACAGGGTGGGTGTTATGCTAGAATAACATCCTGTATTATGTGGTTGGGCCGGTAGCTGCAGGCTGAGGGTGTCCAACACCCAAGAAGTGATGTTTTCCCAGCATAACACCCACCCTGGATTGCGTTATTCCTATTACACAATGGCTAATCTTTAAATACAAGAAAAAAAAAGACATTTTTAAAAACACTTTTTAACTGGATTTTTGTGAGCAGAAGTATATTTGTATAAAAAGAAGTTCCTTTCTTGTGTTCATTCTCTAGGAGGAGCTATCTGGCAGTAGGTGAAGTTTTGTTTTGCTTTGTGTCTCTTGCTTGTCCCATAAGTGTTTATCTTTCTTTGACTCTGGTGCCTCCACCCCCACCATGCACTGTGTTGTGGTTGTGGTTCTCCAGGATCAGTTTGATGCTGTACTTGTACTGGGCTATAGTGGGACCGTATTTACAATAACTAGTGTTTGAAACATCCATGTCATCACTGGTGCTGCTGGCTGTCTGCTGCTGCTCTCAATATGTCTTAAAAAAGAAATTGAGGTAGACTGGTGGAAGGGACATTGAGATGCTGTAATTGGGGGGGGGGACAAAGAAAGTTTGCTGAACTCTGAGCGAGCATTGTGACAACTGCCATGTGCTGACTCACTTTTCCACTCACTCATTGGTCTTGGATCACGGTTTTCAGTTGCTGTTTCTTTTTGGAAAAACTAGCAGCATACTAAAATTTTTTCCTTTTTTAACTACTAGAATGGGAGTGTTTGGGGGCACATAAGAGGGCTCTGGTTTACAGTACTGTGTGAAATCAATTGGAAATGTGGTTTTCACTTTGACTGGGAGCAGGAAACAAGGGACATCTGTGGACACATTTCTTTTTTTATTTTAACATGGTCATGATTGTGGGGGGACTAGACCCAGGATGTTATGCTGGGATAATATCCCAGATCCAGTCCCAGACTGACCAGTCAGAGTCCAACATTCTTTCTTGCCATTGTATACTAGAATACAATGACCAATTACTGTATACATAGCAGGTACTGGCATTTTTTCACATAATGCAAAAACATTTTTGTTTTCCTGTGTGCTCATGTTACCAGATATATGCAGCACTGCAGTTTTGGAGCAACTCTTAATATTCTCATTAGTTATTAACAGTTGATCAGATAATGTCAACACCATGATCCTCTTTCCCCATCTCCACATCTGTTCCCCACTCCACTGTAAACACTGACAGAAGTATCTGTTCATGTGTTTGTTTTTTTGGGTCCCATCTGCCACCTTCCTCATCCTCACTATTGCTTTCCTCTTCTTACTTACATACATGAAGAAAGTCTTATCCCACATTTGCTGCACCTTTGGCTGTCTTTTCCTCAGTCCGCATCTTTGCTCTCCTCACTACTTCACCTGCTTCCCTCTGTTTCACCTTGGACACCTCCAAGTGTTCCTCCTACTGTGTTTACTTATACCTCCTGAATGTCACCCTTTTTTCCATTACCACCTGATTGCTTCCCTGCAGTGCCATAATGCTCTCTCTTTAGGGCTTCATTGGGTAGAGCCCTGCAGTTATATTGCTTTCAGAACAAGCTAGGTCAGATCTACCACAGCTGCATAATGAAGTTAGTGAGGTTGTGTGGAATTGTGAAGGAGACATGGAGAACCAACACAATGATTTTTAACTAGTAAGATTTGTTTTATTTTCTATTCTAAGGAAGGCAGACACATTATTAGGAAAAGATCAGGAAATGTAGATTTCAATGAAAAGAATAGTAAGCAATACAGGTTTTGTGTAACAATCACATACTCATAGCAATAGAAACAGACTGATTCAGAATCCTGGAACCCCACCATCAGAATCAATGAGGAAAGCACATTTCATTATTTATACTGAGGCAAATCAAACCAAATATCATGACTCAGTTGGCCTATACTTGCATGGCATGGCTAACCTCTGTTCTGCAGATGCAATCCCTGTTCTCTACAGTAAGATGCAACATTTTATCTATGGACTACTGACTGCTACTTTTATGATTAACATCAGGACTGTGACACTTTCCTCTATGCACAATTAGAACAAAACATATTTAGGATAATACATACATTTTTCCCAGATGACACAAGGGTGCTCCTATTTTACATCAATCAATCAATCAATCAAAATTTTTATTTATTCAGGCGAACATCATTGAGCAAAGCTCATTTACAAGATGGACCTGAGTGGTCATACAAATGAGGATACAAGTATTATTACATAGACAAGAATAGAATAAATAGCAATACAATGGCATGAAATGATTATATACAACAATTTACATATATACAAGTAACAATAGAACCATTTAGCCTGTAGGAAAAAAAGAGGACAAAGGGTATAGCAGTCCTAAAATATAAGTTATATGGTCTAAACTAGTTTTTAAGTGAATATAATAGGTGATTCGGAAGAAAGAAATTGAGTTAATATAATGGATAGAAAAGGAGGTTTAGTTGGGTCAGATAGGTGGGGATTATGCTTTATAAAAGCAATTGCAGAGCTCTGGAAAAAGGGCGAGAACAATCTTTGAAGGATGCCAGAGGTAGTGGCTATCTAGCTTCATGGATTTTTGGAGAGAGTTCCATGCAGCTGCTAAGGAATAGCTGAAAGCAGCCCTCCCATACCGGGTGCAGGCATTGGGGACCTTTAATGTGATGAGTTTACTGATCCTTAAGTGTATGGCCTGGTTGTAATTTGGGTAAAGCAACCAGTGATATAGGTCGTAGTTTGCCTGTTAACGCTTTGAGTATCCAGATATACAGCATTCCTATTTCTTCTGTGTTGCAATGATGTCCAGTTGACTGCCATATAAAGGGAGCAATGATGGGTGTTGGAGGGAAGGTCAGTAATAAATCTTATGGACCTGTGATACAGGGTGTCCAGCTTATGTAAGAGATGACTTGAACAATGGCAGTAGAGAAAATCAGCATAATCAATGAGGGATAGGAATGAGGCCTGAATTAACCTTTTTGGAATCACTGTTTAGGTAATGTTTTATTCTAAAAAATAGTCCGAGCCTCTGTCTTAGCTTTTTAAGTAACTCTTCAATATGGACAGAATAGTCAAGCCTGTTATCTATCCAGACTCCAAGGTATTTGAAGTTATCAACAAATTCAAGTTTCTCTCCAAGTAAGGTGGATATATGTAGGGTGTTGGATGCTGGGGTAGTGGTAGTACAACTCTTTGTGGTAAAGAACATAGCTTTTGTTTTTTTTGCATTTAGAAGTAGTTTTTTGTCAAGTAGATTGTGCTGCAGAATGGAGAATTCGGATTGTAGAAGTTCACAGGCTTTGGAAGGTGAGGGATTGCTGACATACAATACAGTATCATCAGCAAACAGATGAATGTTAGATTGAGTGAGGTTGGCATCAATATTGTTTATATAAATAGCAAAGAGGATAGGGCCAAGAATAGAGCCTTGTGGTACACCCTTAGCAGAGGTTTTGAGGTGGATAGGTAATTTCCATTTCTAACCAGTTGCACCTATCTGAAAGGTAATCCTTAAACCAGTTGAGTGATAGGGAATCCAGGCCTAATGAGTTAAGGGAGGTGAGTAATAAGTCATGATCCACTGTGTCAAAGGCTTTACTCAAATCCAGAAACACAGCACAGGTAAAATTTTTTGTCCAAATTAGTCTGCCAATCGTTGGTTACCTTGGCTAAGGCAGTAATGGTGCTATGCTTTGATCTAAATCCAGATTGTGCAGAATTTAGAAGGTTATTGTTATCCAGATAGTCCCTTAACTGCGAGTTTACTAGTTTTCGAGCATCTTAGATAGTACTGGTAGGATGGAGATAGGTCTGTAATTGTTGAGATCCCTAGTATCACCAGATTTGAGTAATGGAACTACTTGAGCTGTTTTCCAAGTAGATGGAATGGATCCAGTAGTTAGGAAAGATTGAAGAGATGAGTAAGGGGCAGATAAGACATGTGAAGCAATTTTCAGGAAATAGGGATCCAGGGAGTCTGCACCTGCACTTTTAGTTGTGTCTAAATTAGAGAGGAGATCTTCCACTTCTTTCACGGATATTGGGATGAAGGAAAAGTTGAAGTGGCCATTTGTCCCACAGTAGTTTGCAGGTTCAAGGAAGATCTCAGGATATTTGCAGGTGATGAGTCAAATGCTAGGCCAGCAGTGGTGAAGTGAACATTGAAGGTATTTAAGATTTCTTGTTTACCTGTAATTTCTGTGTCATTTAGTAGCAATTTGGTGGGTTAAGGCAGGAGAATTCTGGCCCAGAAGTCCTTTTATTGTACCCAGTGTCTGGATGGGTTATTGTAGGAGGCATCCAATTCAGCTGTATAGTAGGCAGTTTTGCAGTTCTTATTTTTTGTACATGAATTCCTTGCTTTTCTGAAATTTAGCCAATCACTGGTGTCCTTTGTTTTTGTTGCCTTTTTCCACAGCTTGTCTCTGGTTCTCAAGGCTGCTTTAAGCTCAGAGGTGAACCAAGGGCAGGATTTTACCTTAGTTCTGATACTGGTGATAGGTGCATGAATATTGAGAACATTGGTGATAATATCCTTTAAAGTCTGGAGTGCTGTTTCAACAGAGGTTGTAAGATAGAAATTGCCAATATATTGTAGTACCAGGTCATGGAGGTAACCTGAGATATTGAAATTCTTTTTGACCTTTTGAGGATAAATTCTGCAGGATTTGGTGGTTTGAGGTGGATCTTATGCCAGCTATAGGGTAATGGTCACTCACATCACTTGGCAGTACTCCTGCATGTGAGTATAAGTGAGGCTTGTTTACCAACATAATATCCAGGAGTGAGCTGTTGCTGGAATTTCTTGGTTAATCCTAGTTGGGTCTTTAATCAGCTGTGTGAATCCATAGGTGTCACAAAAGGTTATCAAAGGTGCAGATACATTAGACAACCAGTTTAAATTCAAATCACCAAGGATGACGGTATCTTCAGGGCCTTGGTTGAGAATTGACCCTAGGTGAGAAAGCAGTTTAAGGCCTGCAGAGGGGGGCCTATAGCATCCAATCAGTTTAAATGGAGACGAATTAGGAAGGCAAATTTTGATTGATAAACATTCAAATTCATTTGGCTCAGATGTGTTGATGAGGCAGGTTGCAGAGATGGTGTCCTTAATGTATATGTATATTACATAGCAATACTTATTCTAATTTCTGGTATACACAGACTTGTACCCAGGAATTACAGAGTTTGGATCAGTCAAATTCCAGATATTATGCTGCTGCTATTTAATATATGACAATACATATGTCACCTTGGGAATATTTCTATATTTTTTGGAGGGGGTAGATTTTGCATAGAACAAACAGTGACACTCATGATATCAATCACAAAATTAGTATTCCATATTCCTTTCACCAAGATGTTCCATCTTATTGTAAAGAATAGGGATTGCATCTGTGACATGGGGGTTGACCATACCATGCAGGAACATAGCAACTCGTCTTCATGATGGTTGCCGAGGGACTGGAAGGAAAACTGTGCCTCTTTACAGATGGCACATAGATCTGCAACAGGGTTGATACACAATAGGGCAGTGGAAAGGAAGAGAAGGGACTTGGCAAGGTTGGAGAAATGGTCAGAAGTATGGCAGCTTGGATTCAATGCAAAGAAGTGCAAAGTAATGCACCTGGGAAACAAAAACTCAGGGGCAGAGTACACAATGGGGGAGGGGGTAGACTTTGTTAGACCTCATTTTCACCAATCATCCTCACAAAATCACTAGTGTCACCATTCTCCCGAATGCCCCTAGTGACCACTGCCCAGTCCTCTGTTCCTGGACATGCAAAGCTTCTGGATCTCCTCCCAAATTAATAGCGCAACACAAACTGGGCGTGGATAAACTTGTGCTTCTTAAAGCGCACCTCAGTGCCATGGACTGGTCCTTCATAACTAACACCTCTGACCCCGATAGAGCCCTTGATCTCTTCATCCTGTCCTTCAATGCAATATGCAACAAATTTGTCCCACTTACCAATAGAATGGTCAGGGCAGTCAATTGCCTTGGATCTCTAATCACCTACTGGCCATGATGAGGGCCAGAGATTCTTTATGGCAACTCTCCAATGAGACTGACTTGCTGCACGATAGGCAAAAGTACACAGAGGCTCAGAACAAGTGCACTTGGGCCTTGCACACAGAAAAAGTGGAGTATTATAAATTCTCCTTAATGTCTTCCTGGGGCTCAGGGTGCAAGTTCAGGAACAGTATTAAGGAAATCTGTGGTAAAGACCCTAACCCGGTTCCTAATCAGGTCATGGTTGATAGGTCCTTGACCTCTGACCCCGTCCATATTGCCACTGCCTTCAATAATACCTTCACTAACCTCAGCTATGTTCTCCCTTCTAATTTCTTTGATCCGCCTACTTCCAGCTCCCCATTTCCCCCGATAGCCCCCCCTTTTACCTATGCCGAATTACTCCTAAGTCTGTGGAGACATACCTTAGAAAAGCCCTTAGCCACTCCTCCTACAGCAGTGACTCCCTAAATTTGAAGCTCCTTCGGCTCACCCTTCATGAGGTACTCTACTCCCTTACCTACATTTTAAATTGCTCCCTATGTCTAGGTAAATTCTCCTCTAGCTGGAAATTTGCCTCCATCACCCCTATATTTAAAAGTTGGGACTGCTCCATTACCAATAACTATGCCCCATCTCCATACTCCCACCCCTTTCGAAAGCTTTAGAGTGGATTGCATCTGAGCAGCTCACTGAACACCTCAACAAATTTAACTTACTCTGCAAACAGCAACACAGTTTCTGCAAAGGTCACAGTACTACCTCTGCCTTGCTCGAGTTTACCTCACACATCCACTCTGCTTTGGACACGGGTCATATCACAAGAGCTGTCTTCATAGACCTCACGAAGGCATTTGACACTGTCAATCACTCCCTACTGCTAACCACCCTGGCCAATTTGTGTTTCTCTCGGGATGCTTTGGGATGGTTCTCAGACTGCCTCTTGCACCGGTTCCAGCAGGTAAAAATTGGTAACACCTTATCTGATAGACTGCCTGTCCACTCTGGTTTACTTCAGCGGTCCATTCTTGGATCTCTACTTTTCAGCCTCTTCCTCAACTCCCTCCCCAAGTACAGCCCCGGCAACCTATTACTAAATGCGGATGATGCTGTCCTCTTTTCCTATAACTCTGATCCCTTTCAGCTCCACCACTCCCCTCCAGTCCTCCTTTAGCTGCACTGAAAGCTGGTTCTCTGCACAGTGCCTTATTGTCAACTATAAAAAAAACAAAGCTATGCTATTCTCGCACCCTCTGAACACCCAGAAGGAGTTTTTTCCTCAAGTACTAACTTCTAATCAGACCCCTCTGGTGCAAGTGGACTCCTTTAAATATCTGGGCATCACTTTGGACCCAGCGCTTAACTTCCACCATCATTTGCCACCACCTATCCAAGGCCCTCAATGTTAGGTTGGGGCTGTTGCACCGATTCAAACACTGTCTTACCCCAGACACCCTCAGACTTGCTGTCTCCTCCTCGGTCCTCTCTCTGCTTGATTATGGCTTATTTAACTATGGTGCAGCACACACCTCAGCCCTAGGTAGGCTCCGTCTCTCCCTAAACAAAGCGTGCTGTCTCATCCTGGGATGTGACCATCTCACCCATACCTGCTCACTTTATAATGCTACCAACTGACTTAATCTTGACAACAGAATCAGGTTCCACACCTGCCTCAGGGCTAAAAAGGTTTCCCTTGGTCTCTCCCCTCCTGGGCTCACCTCTTTAATCAACCCAACTCTTAAGGTAAAGCACACCTATAAGCTCAGGCAAACATCTCCTCATGGTTCCCTCCTGCCAGACCTCCCAATTCCAAAGGTCCTTCAGTTACAGGGCCCCAATGTGGCTGAACAGCCTACCCACCTCTCTTTTAAATGAACCTAGACTTGGTCCATTCAAAACCCAACTTTGGACCCATCTCCTGACATCAAATGAGTGTGACTGCAACTGAACTCTTCCCCCTACCTCCTTCTTTCTCCACTGACAATGGCCACTGGCCTGACTCCCCCTTCTGTTGAGCCTAGTCTGTCAGGCTCTGACTCTTATCAGAGTTTATTCTGTATTGAGTAAGACCTGTACTAAGTAACCCTAGCATTTGAATGTTAACCTATTCTGATCTTTGTAACCACTGCTGAACTGTATCTCTGTGAAATCATTAGTAATGTCTGTCTGTTTCTAATCTCTGTGACACAGAACCTTTGTAAATGAGTCTATGACTCAAAGGTATTTCTGAATCCAAATAAATAAATAAACAACAACAAAAATGGAAAGGGACCGTGGAGTAATCATATCAAATGACCTAAAGGTTAGTTAGCAAAGTGAGAAGGCAGTAGGGATGGCTGGAGGGATACTGAGATGTATAGGGAAAGGCATCACCAGTAGAAAACAGGAAGTTGTTATCCCTCTGTACAGACAGTTTGTGAGACCCCATCTGGAGTACTGTGTCCAGTTTTGGAGACCCCGTCACCGCAAGGACATAGACAGGATGGAGACAGTCCAGAGGAGGGCAACTAAAATGGTGCAGGGTCTGCAACAGAAGCCATACAAGGAGAGACTAAAGGATCTTAATATGTATACCATTGAGGAAAGGAGGGACAGGGAGGACATGATAGAAACTTTTAAGTACCTCAAGGGAATCAACAAAGTCCAAGAGGGCAGCATCTTTCAGAAAAAGAGATGCACAAGAACAAGGCACAATTTGAAGATGGGGGGGGGGACGGCTCAGAGGTAATGTGAGGCAGTATTTTTTCACAGAGAGGGTGATGGACACATTGAACAGCCTTCCTGAGGAGGTTGTGGGGTCAAAAGCAGTGGGGGAATTCAACAATGCATGCGACAGACATAAGGCAATTCTTGTGGGGGGTAGGAAGAAATAGTCTGCTGGTTATCTAGGATCTGCAGCTTATCCAGTAGGTAGGGAAATGGGCAGACTAGGTGGGCCAAGAGGTCCTTATCTTCCATCAAAGACTATGTTTCTATGATTTTTGTTTTGCATCATTTTACTAAGCTTTATGAAATGTGCATTTCCTGCTGATTCAGATGGTGGGGTTCCTGGGTTTCACATCTTTGTGTTTCTCTCACTACCACTATACGATTGGATGTGAAAAGGACTTAAAACTATTTTTGAGTTTGCTCTCAGTACATTACAAGTTGTTTTACAGGTCCTGTACCAATCTACTGTACATAATACACTACATGAATTTTAATTTATTTATTTCTACACTCAGCATTTTTAATCACAGTTGGAGTGCTTAGTTGCTGTGCACAACAATAAGATAGGCTCTAGGATATTCATAAAATACATGAATCATAAACCTTGGATCATAAAAAACAATAAATGGGAATTTCTAGATACTGAACCAAGTCTGAATAATGTGATATCAGCATGACCACAATTAACATTTAAACAAACCAGTACTTTACAAGACAGCCTTGTTAAATCTATATTTATAAAAGTAACATTTAACCTGAGAACAAGTGGCCTGGTGGTGCTGAGGGTTAAGGCACTAGACACCTCACCTCGCACCATGCCAGTGACCCGGGTTCAGGAACGAGCCCAGGTCATCGGGGTCAGCAGGGGCTGGGAGGGATTGAGCATCCGGCGGACAGCTCTCCCTTCCCGAGGAGGAAGTAGGGCATCACATCACCCATGAGTGACCTCTGGCAGCAGTTGGGGGTGGCCAGGAACTGACGACACAGCCGTATGGCACTGGGGTAGCAGAGCTTGTTGGATGATGGCCGTCATTGCACGTCAGAGCTCCACAGGTGGGAAGAAGGGACAGAAAAAGTAGAAAACCCCTGGCTCCTGATAGGTGAAGGTGGGACCCAGTGGTCAGTCCCTACACCCAATGTCGGGCCTCTCAGCTCCATCTCGGGCACTCCCTCAGCTCTCTGGTCAATCAATTAGATTGTAGATAGAGCACCAGAGGAGCCGGCTGTCCTGCCCTGGGGGGCTCAGAGCTGGGGGGGTTCAGGCAGCCAGGTGGTGCAGTAGGAAGATGGGCCCATGCCTGAGAGAGGGGTCTGGGGGCTTCAGGTGGGTGGTAAGACAATGTACCGAGTGTCCTCACTGGAGAGAGGTCAGGTAAGCCAGTGATAAGGGGGCATAAAGAAAGTTGGGGAAAAAATCTGAGAACAACTTGAATGCCTGATAGTCCACATTGAAGAAATGATTTTGACAGTTTGAGAGAAGACATGCGTAGGAGATTGCTTCAGTGAGAACCTTACTGGATTTATGAACATCACAGTTTGCAGCCAAGAGGTTTAAATGAAGATGTCAGACTGCACAGTTTTTAATAGTTTTTGCATTTTTCAGTAGCTGTAACTTGTTTCAGTTAAAACATTTATTTTCCAGGAATTGGGAGGAATCTGTATGTATTTTCATTGTTTTTTTCTGTGTATATGATGTTTTTTGCATATGCCTTTACATGTAGGATATGTGCTTTGCACCCTTGTTTCTATGGTTACAAGCTTAATAAAACTACACACAAAAAAGACAAAGAAAACCAAGTTATGTTTAGCACCTCGTTTACAAAGGGGTCTTTGGAAATCAATGCGAGATCATAATAAAAAACCTGGGACATTATAGGTATTGAACCTTGTTATTCAAAGGGCAAAAAAATTACAATTACAAACTGATAAAGGTGTAAAGCTGTAAATAAGAGTGAAATAACTACACTGGTATGCACACCACATAAAGTGGTTCTTGGAAGGATACAGATTGGGGATGGATCAATTAAAGGAGTATTATAGGTAACATTATTATGTAACCTATGTGTGCTCTATGTTTAATGTTCGGCACCTGTACTGTTCTTACTTTTGTAACCACACTATGTAACTCTGTTTACCCCCCCCATGACGAGGTGCCTTTGTAAATGAGTCCATGAGTCAAAGGTTGTAAATCCGACTATTCTAATAAATAAATAAATAAATAGTCCACTCAGAATTTGCAAAAACATATGTTATGCAGAGTGTTTTGATTTGTATGTAAAGTCCTAGTGTGTCCTTCCCTTTGTCTGCTATTAGGAGTTTTTCCTAAATTAGCCTGCTAGCTTTAGGGTAGTTTTATGACCCTGGGGATCTCCATCACAAATAGGTTTATTGCCTTCTGCCTCCTACAATGCACCCTGTCTCATGCGACAGTGATGTGGCCAGGCCCATAGATTTAGCATATGCAGTGCTTTTTTAAAATCAATTTACAACAGCAGAGCTTTGTAACTGTTCTTATCCAGTGAGCATAAATGGCAACAGTTACAATTTAGCAGATGCCTGAGAGCTACCTAACTGGGGTTTCTGTAAGAAAACAGCTACTAAATAGCTCTAATACACTATTTGTGTTTTCTGGGTGTGTCATGTCTAGCTAGCAGTAATATGTGTTTTCATTTTTAAATTTAATTTCATCAAACTACACACAACAATAAAAAGCACAGAAATTGCCCCAGATAATCACTGCTATAATAAGTAAAGACTATAGAAGTTTTCTTACAGAAATCTCACTCAGCTCTACATTATTTGCTAAACTGTAAATGTAGGTACCAGCATTATTTTTTTTTAACCAGGAGAGACACACTAAAGTTTGCTTACAGGTGTGACCTGGGAGCACAAGGAAGTTAAGTGATTTGCTCAGGGTCACACAATACACACACATGGGGCTGTGGGATTCAAACCCAGAACACCAGCTTTGCAGCTCAGATCATTAGACCACTGCACTATACTGCCTCCTTTATTCTAGTAGGTAGAACTGGCAGTGCTGATTTTGCTCTGTGACATGATTTTCAGGTTTTTTTTTTGGTTGCAAATCTCAAGTATCTTTTTAATAAAGTATAAAAATATGTATGTGTGAGTTATTTAGTTTGATGAATATTTGTTTTATTATTTGAAAGAGTGGGATACACTAAATGTGTAGTGTAATGAACCATTGTAAAATGGGATCAAATGTGTAGCTGAAATAGTGACTGTCATCCTGTTTTCATGCTGTACCACACACAGGAGAAAAGGTGACTTTAAAGTATTTTGCAGTTTCTAGGCTGCAGCTTCATACCATACACTTCACTTGTAAAAAAAAAAAAATGAAAATCAAGTCACAGAGCAAAATCAGCACAAAATGCTAGTTCTGCCTAATAGAATGCTGGTACCTACATTTACAGTTTAGCAAATACTTGAAATCTAACCGAGTGGGTTTTCTGTAAGAAAACAGCTAGAGTCTTAACTAACTATAGCGCTAATGATCTGGGCAATTTCTGTACTTTTATGGTTGTGTATAATTTGATGAAATTAAAAGTTTTAAAATTAAAACGTTCCTGCAAGCTAGACCTGACACACATAGAAAACAACAATAGTGAATTAGAGCTTAATCTAGTAGTGGTTTTCTTACAGAAACGCCAGTTAGCTAGCTTTCAGGTATCTGCTAATAGGTTAATTTAGGAAAACTCCTAATAGCAGACAGAGGGAAGGACACACTAGGACTTAACATACAAATCAACACACTCTGCATAACATATATTTTTGTGAATTCTGAGTGGACTGCTCCTTTAAAACTGCAAGCTCGGTAAAAATATATACTGCAGCCTCTTTCTGTACTGAAATGCTTCAGCTGATGCAAAATACAGAGCACGGTGGTGGCAGCAGGGTTGGACGACAGGTCTGAATAGCACCATATACCCACCAAGAGGGACTTTCCAACTCTTGGAATGTATTTGTGAAAATGTGTGACTAGGAGAGGAATGTATGCTGAGCCAAGGCTGATTAAACACGTGCTGTATAAGGATGCAGTTTCAGGCTTTTTCCTTCCTCTGAACCATAAGCTCTGATGCCCCAGGCAGCTGTGATAGTCAGTTGTTCCAACATGATAGATCCACCTCATGCCCCTCCCACTTGAATCAAAAAAAAAGGTGGGGTGGATCTTTAGGAGCTTCTTGGGTGGAGGTGGGGGTGGGTCTTACCCAAACAAAAAAACAAACTAATGCTGCCTCCTACTACTCCGGTTCCAGTTTTTGTACCTCCCATTTAAGAAAGAAAATAGTGCCCTGCAACCATTGACTAACATGAAAGCGTATTTATTTGAGGGTGAAAAGCATTTCATGGACGAGTGTAAGGCGGAGGAGACTAATTGACTAACATGAAAGCATATTTATTTGAGGGCGGAAAACATTTCATGGAGTAGGATAAGGCGGAGGAGACTATTTACACCTTCAGCCAATTCCACGGACAGAAAACCTGACATCAGCCCTTTTGCACATACAAAATGTCTGCAGGCTCCACCCACTGCAGCTGTAAAAAGGGGACACTGCATGCTTTCCTTCCTAACAATAGTTCCATCACAGTTCCCTACGCAGTCTGTGAAACCCTCCGATGTGTCAATGCAGTCTTCTCACGGGCAATATTTTTTGCTATGTGGGATGGGGTTGGGGTAATGTAGTTTGATTTTACACTGACTCACATTACTAAGATTCCTGGATTTCTTTCATGTTACATGTCTGCATCAGTGGGGGGTTGGGGGCCTGGCCTTCTTTAGTGTGACATTACTCACCTTACAGACATTCCCAGCTTTCTTACATCTTTGATGTCAAGTGTGTGTGTGTATGTATGTGGGGAATAATAACTATCTGATTTCAGCCTGGAAGGGTGTAGAAGTTTGGTGCTATTGTCATTTGTACTTGTAATATGATCTATTGTTTCACTGTCTCAATAGTATGCATTTATATATAAGTAAAAACTTATACATAAAAGTTTTTTTTTAAAAAGAAAGTCATTACAAACGTTAACTTAGTGCTAGATTCTATCACTGCTAAAAACCCTCATACTGTAGAGAAGCAGAAGTATGCATTTTCTGCATCCATTTTATCCTGGAGCAAAAAGTTGTTTTTTTACGTTTGCTTGCGCACATGCACAAGAAACATATTGCGGTAGCTTGCTGTAGTAGTGAGTTGTGGAGGTATGGCAGTGCTGTGGTAAATGCCAGCAGTCCATTTTGGGGCTGGTCTCTTTGGTGCCAATAGAGGAGCAGGCTGTCGATGACAGCAGTTTTGTAGAGTGCCACCAACTTGAAAGAAACTCGCTGCTGCAATCAGGGAGTGCCTGTCATTAACAATCAGTTGTTTTTGCTGCTGGGGCAGTCCCTGATTGCAGCAGTGAAGTACTACTTGCCTTGTCTGGTGTCTCATTTCAATAAACATGGCGGCTATCGCCATCTGCCTCTCACAGTCCCCATTAAAGGTAATGGGGGTGTCCAATACCCCTGTTGGCATGCACCCTGCCCAGTTCATTTGCCGACGGGGTAGCCCAGTCCCCATCGGTAAAATGTCCCCGCAGTTGTTTTACATTTTTACATGGTGGCAGCTATCACTGTTCACCTGTACCAGTCCCCATGGAAGTCGATGGGGGTGTCCAATCTCCCTGTCAGCATGCCCCTCCCAAGTTCATTTTGCTGATGGGGGATCCCAATACCCATCAGCATAATGTCCCTCCCATGCGTTGTGTGACAAGGGGGGTGCCCAATCCCCCTTGGCTCATGCGCTTCCCCCCAACATTCTGTATGTGCTGATGAGGTGCCCAATCCCCGTCACTACAGACCGTCCCAACAAACACTCAGGTGGCATTCTGGGAGCCCACCCTAGTGTACCAAACCATCTGTAAAAAAGAAAACATTCCCGCATTGTTTTTTTTTAATTACCTATAAAAAAAAAGTACCTCGTTGTGTCCAGTGCCCCCTTCCCCAACCCGCACCCATCCCCTGTGCATCCCACCTCCCCACACACCCCTCACCCCATACTTACCTCCAGAGCCCAATGTGATGATCTTCGGTGGACTGGGAACACGTCTGCACTCTTCAAAGCTGACTGCAAACTGAAGAAATGCCAGTAAACTGTATAATGGCATAAATGATTTTTTTTCAACTTATGTGGATATCTCAGCCATTTTTCTGAATCTTGGCACCAAATTTTCAACATGGGGAGTTTTGGGAGTTTTGGGACCCCATCTCCTGAATTCAGTGACAGTCATCAGGTTATTCAGTCCCAAAAGGTGATATCACAGTCACTGCATGGAATCACCTTTCGGGACCAATTAACAAAATGATAGTGTCATTGTTCATGAGGTGGGCTCTCAAAAAGCCAATGTTGCAAATTTGGTGAACAAATAAAAAAAAAATGACTGTGTCATGAGCGTGCATTGCACAATTTCCATGTACACTTGTAACTTCATGAATTTGTAATATTTTCACTCCAGATTTTCAACATTGACATTTTTTTATACCTCCTTATGAACAGTACTGCTGTCATTTTTCACATCCTGGCCAAAATGTGTTTTCGCACTTCTGGGACAGGATAGTGCTATCCCTATAGGAAATCAGTGTTCAGGACAGATTAAAAAAAATCACAGTGACACTGTTCATGAGCAGCGGTCCCAAAATGTCTATGTTGAAAATTTGGTGACAAAAGTCCGTACGATGACTATGTTACAAGCATACATTGTGCAGTTTCCACACACTCTCATAACTTCGAGAATTTGTAATATTTTCACTTAAGATTTTCAACATTGTCAATTTTGCACACTTTCTTATGAACAGTACAGTTGACATTTTTCACATCCTGCCCGAAATGTGTTTTTGCACATCTGATGCACAATGGCGCAGCCGCTGTGGGAAATCAATATTTGGGACAGATTAAGAAAATCATAGTGACAGTGTTCATGAGCAGAGGTCAAAAAATGCCTGTGTTGAAAATTTGGTGAAATAATTCCATTAAATGACTGTGTTACGAGTGTGTGTTGTGCAGTTTCCACGCACTCTCGTACATTCAAGCATTTTTAATATTTTCACTCCAGATTTTCAACACTGCTGTCTCTTCAGACTTCCCTATGAATGGTGCAGCTGTCATTTTTCACATCCTGCCTGAACTGTGTTTTGGCACATCTGGCGCAGAATGGCACGGTTGCTGTGAGAAATCCATGTTCAGGTCAGATTAATAAAATCACAGTACCACTGTTCATGAGCAGAGGTCCCAAATGCTTTCATGAGGTGGGGGTCACAAAAAGGCCATGTTGAAAATTTGTAGTACAAATACCAACAAACACCTGGGGCATTAAAGCTTCTAATGTCCAATGCTAATATCGGCAAGCAAACATTCGGCATTGACAAATGATTGTTTAAATAAATCCTTCATCTGGACGAATGGGAATGGTCATGGTTAGCTTTAGCTTACAGACATTCAACACCAGATCCCATGGACCTGAATCATTATGTTTGCTTGCACGCATGTGCAAGAAACATAGTGCCATCATCCGAGATTTCAGAGGTGTGTCACCCCCTCTTCCAATTCAGTCAGTGTGTTGGCAGGCGCAGCCCCTGTCCGCCAATGCATGCTGGAGCTGTCTATGACAAGCTCCAAAATGCAGTGGTGTACAGTTGAAAGGGGGAGCTACGCTTCAGTGAGCAGCGATAAGATATCGCCTGCTCATGCGCAGCTCCCCCTACACACACACACACACACACACACACACAAGAAACGCATGCATACTGCGTGCTGCCCTCCCCGCACACACGTATAGCTGATGGGGGTGCCCAATCCCCCATCGGCTTGTGCTGCGCCCCCAAAGTTTCATATGCCATGCTGGGTGCCCACCCCAGCATGGCAACTCATAGAATAGCCGATGAGGGTGCCCAATCCCCTGTCGGCTCCACTGTCCTCATCCCCCCCGAGTACTGGGTGCCACACTGGGAGCCCACCCCAGCATGGCAACTGATCATATGGCTGACGTGGGTGCCCAATCCCCAGTCGGCTCCACAGCCCCCCCAGCCATCCTTGTGCCACGCTGGGAGCCCACCCCAGCATGGCAAATGTCCCACGTCGTCCTTTTTTTTAAATCCCTGTAAAGAAAAAATGGTCCCATGCAGTCTTCCTGCCCCTCCCCACAACCCGCACCCCACCCACTGCGCACCCAGCCTCCCCACACACCCCCACCCCATACTCACCTCCGGAGCAGTTCTCGCAGGCTCGTAAGTTCACGAATTTTCAATATTTTCACTCCAGATTTTCAACATTTCCATTTTACCACACCTCCTTATGAGCAGTACAGCTGTCATTTTTCTCATCTTGCCCAAAATGTGTTTCCGCCCATGTAGCGCACTATGGCGCAGTTGATGTGCAAAATCAATGTATGGGACACATTAAGAAAATCACAGCGACACTGTTCATGAGCAGAGGTCTTAAAATGGCTATGTTGAAAATTTTGTGAAAAAATTCCTAAAAATGACTGTTTTACGAGCATGCGTTGCGCAGTTCCTATGCATGCTCGTGAGTTTGCGAATTTAATATTTTCACTCCAGATTTTCAACATTGCCATTTTATTACACTTCCTTATGAACAGTACAGCTGCCATTTTTCATATGTCGCCCAAAATGTGTTTTCGCACATGTAGTGCACAATGGTGCTGTTGGTGTACGAAAGCAATGTTTAGGACAGATTAAGAAAATCACAGTTACACTGTTCATGAGCAGAGGTCTTAAATTGGCTATGTTGAAAATTTGGTGACAAAAGTCCATAAAATGACTGTGTTACGAGTGAGCATTGCGCAGTTTCCACGCACCCTCATAAGTTCATGACTTTGTAATATTTTCAGTCCAGATTTTCACCAGTGGCATTTTCCACACTTCCTTATGAACAATACAGCTGTCATTTTCACAACATGGCTGAAGTGTGTTTTCACACTTTCAGTGCAGAGATGCGTGGTCGCTGTGGGAAATCATTGTTCGGCACAGATAAAGAAAATCACAGTGACACTGTTCATGATCGGAGGCACCAAAATGCCTGAGTAGACAATCTGCTGTAAAAATCCCCAACCTAATTATATTACGGGTGTGCGTTGCACAGTTTCTATGTACGCTCGTGACTTCACCATTTTTTTAAATATTTTTACTGCAGATTTGCAACATTGCCATTTTTTACACCTCCCCATGAACAGTACAGCTGTCATTTTTTACATCCTGTTCGGAATGTTTTTGCACCTGTGGTGCTAAATGCCGTAGTTGCTGTGCATAAGCAGCTTTGGCTAACAAACTGATATCCCCCCTGTTCATGAGGTGGGGTCACAAAAAAACTTGTTGAAAATTTGGTGAAATACCAACAGATGCCTGAGGTATTAGGGTTTCCAACCATAACACCAACCCTGTAGAGAATGACAGGCATCGGGGTGTGACTTGGGATTCTTGCCTGTAATGCTCATACCATTCCACACCCTGCAGCCAGTGAGAGGCATCGGTATGTCTTGGACTCTTCATCCCAAAGTTCACCCCATTCTCCTATATCGCACCCATCTCACCGTATTTCCTAATGAAATGGGGTGCACAAAGAGCCAAGACCCCAAGGAACACCGTGACACTTGTCAGTGTCTGCAGGGTGGGGTGTGGTGAAATGGCATGGCCGTTATGCCTGACGACCCAAACGCACACCCCAATGCCTGTCACTCTCTGCAGGGTGGTGGTGGGGTTGGCTTCAGTTCAATACTTCACTGCCATTCCTATTACGCGGCTCTGTAACTTCTACACTACCACTGCCAATGCCAGCAAGCAAACATTCGGCATTGACAAATGTTTGTTTTAAAATTCCTACAACATTTATAAAGACAAAGTAAAACCTGTTTAGGAAAATCAAATTCTTATTTTTGAAGTTTTATTGCCATTGTTGTTAACTTATTTTCATATAATCAGTAGGAGTGAGAATTATTTTTTAATGTTAACTACATTTGGGAGAACTTTAAAGACACTGTAGAACACAGCAGGTGGTATTTTCAAAAGTTAAAAAATAATACTGTTGTGTCAAGACACCTAAATCTGTATCATGCAGATGCAGTGTATAACTGCACCATATTTTCATAGCTGCATCAAAATAACACTTACACTTGTATCATAATTGTGGCAGATTTGCAATATATGTGTGGGATGCATCACTACTGTGTCACGTTTTGCATCACTAATCTAGATGCAAGTGCATGGGCTGCAGATTGTGGTGCATCCATCTTCAGATGGTAGTGCACTCTTCTGATACAGACACAGTTGTGATCTGTGATACAAAAGTGATACAGCTTGCTGCTGCATCTGCAACAAATCTTTAAAAGTACAGGCCTGTATATTTTGAAAATGTGGCATATTTCCCCCTCCCTTAATCCCTCATAAACTCCACACACTCAACTACAGATAATGGGTCCAGAATGAAGCACATAGCTTGCAATAAATAAAGGAAAATAAGATGTGGGCCCATGTCTTGCAGCATCTTCTTTTTCCTCCTGAATTTTAAGCTCAGGAGAATTACAACATAGAAGATGCTCCTCTTCTAGCCAGTTCCACCTGTTAACTGAAAACCACTGACTACTGCCTATATAGACATGCGTGTGCTATCAACCTCTCCTTTTCTGAAAAATTATACCTTTACTGGCTGCCTTACAATGAGAGGGAAAGGAAGGAAGCAAGGCAGGTCATGCTGCTGACTCCACCATTTTTTGTAACATTACACCTGTACTGTCTGCCTTAAGATATTTAAATTAATTTCCTAATAATTTTAAAGATAAAGCACCTTAGTATCTAAACTGGAAAATGAGATGTTTCTTCACAGATATGTAAAACGTTCCCATCATTATGACAAGAATAACAGTTTAAGATTTCACCTCCTGATAAAAAAGATGCATCAAGCCAGGGCTATGAAGATGATTGTGGGGCAGCAGGGTAAATCATACTAGGAGAGACTGAGGGTCCTAAATATCTACTCCCCAGAGGACAGAAGGGAGAGGTGAGACATGATTGAGACCTTCAAGTACTTGAAATAGATTATTAAGGTGAACAGGGATGGTATCTTCAGGCTAAACTGCAGCAAAACCCCAAAGAAGCACAGTCTAAAGTTGCAGGGTGAGTGTTTAGAGGGAGATTAGAAGACAGATCTTTTTAATTTTTTAACTCTTTATTTATTCCTCCTTCCTACCCTCGGTGTCCACTCCTTCAGAAGGCTCATGCCCTCCGGACCACCACTCCAGGATCTGCCCCTAGAGTGCTTCTTCCTCCCTCCTATCCTGCACAGCGGGGTCTGTCCCGGAATTGGTGGTCCGGGTGGAGCAGTCATCATCTAGGACCACCGAGGGGGTTATCAGCTTTTCTGTGCTCCCCCCTTTTAACCCGGCCCCCTGAGATGCTGGCACAAGGACAAGCGTCCAGAGTGGCGACGTGCTGACGCATGTCTCTCTCATGTGCCTGACAGTGTCCCGACTCCGTGAACAGAGCCGCCAGCCCCCTCAAGAGCCCGTGTTCCCATTGGCTCTCTCAGGATGTTGGGTGCATATTGCACCCCTGGTATCCCACCCCTGAGGGAGGAGAGCATCCATAGGGACGCTCAATCCTCCCTCTCCCGGCCAACCCCCGCCAACCCGAGTCCGTTCCCGAACCAGGGTCGCCGGCGTGGTGCGAGGTGTGGCATCCAGCGCCTCAACCCTCAGCGCCACCGGGCCGGCTAGAAGACAGTTCTTCACAGAAAGGGTGGTGAGCAAATGGAATGCGCTGCCAGAAGAAGTACTCTCATTGAGGACAGTGGGCAGCTTCAAGAGAGGATGTGATAGATATTGGGGCAAGATAAAGGTAATGGAAGGAGGGGAGGAAGGTAGTGGAAAGGTATGGGAGGGGGAACAGGGACACCAGCCTGAGTTAAGAACCCTGGGAAACGAGCAGACTAGATAGTCCATAACGTCTAATTCTGTTGGCTTCTTCATATGTTTATATGTTCATATGAGAGTGTAGCCTTAAGTAAAATTGTTAATTCTTTCAAAAACAGTTGGCTATTCTGCATGATAATCTATTCTTTTAACTATGTAATATAAATAAATAAGAGATTATACCTTATAACTGCTGTTTCATATATTTTCTTGATTGCTAATCAATACAAACCACAGTCCTGTATGATCCTACAAGGGGCACAATAAATGCTTTTGTTTATTGCACTGTCATATTTATTCTGATTTTTTTTGAAATAGTTAAACTCTTAAACAATATACAGTATACTCTCAGAACTCACTTCCATTTTCATATCCTTATGTTTGTTTAATAGATATTTTCTTTGCAGGCCCACCTGCTATTGACAGCTGCAAGGCATCTGCTTGTGGTGCTGACATCCCAGGTTTGATGATGTACTCTGGAGTCATAGGGACAGCTGGGGGGAGAAGGATTGAACGTCCCAGGGACTGCTCTCTTTCTCCGAAGGGAGGGGGGAAGAGTATTCAATGCTTTACAGACCCCTGGCAGAAGGTGGAGATATGACTGTAGCTGGCGCCATTCCCTTAGTGGCAGGTTGGATGCTGGATGTCGTTACACATCCCCACTCCAGGGATCCAGCATTCAGAAAGACAGCTGGCCCCTGGGCATGATGCCCTGCTCTGCAACCATCTCCGCTGCTATCAATGGTTGCCAGGGCGTACTGCTCCCATGGCCCCAACCCAGGAGGTAAGCTGAGACATGCCAACAGTGTCTCTTGGGGGGGCACCCACTCTGTGGCCCCACACAGGGAGTAGCCTGGGCATGGGGGGACAGTAGGCAGGGCAGGGCTGAGCTGAGCTCCAGTAAAGATCCAGGGTCACCTCCCCCAAACAAGTTTGTGGGTTTCTTCCCTTTCACTTCTTAATACATGTCTGAAGATGTTCTATTCCCTCTCACTCCATAAGCTGTGCCTGTCATGTTTATTAAAACAGGAAAATAATGGTCTCCAAATTAGTCATGTTCTAATATAACTTCATTATAATACAAATGATTCAATTAGTAACTAGCACACCATTATTATTTTGTTTCTGTATGATATCAGTGTTGATAGCACACTTCCTCTAAAGTAAAAATCCAATAACCTCATTAGACTGTATCAGCATCACATCTGCAAGACTGTTGCACTCAAAGCATTAAAGAGTCTAAAAGACACCTTCATAATGTAGCAAGGCTAGTCAGTTACACAGGGTCACCATCAGCAGTGGGTAATAATACATGTGTTCCAGGCCATCCTCACTGCCTTCTTTTTAATGGAGGTGCTCACCCCTACCGAGGCATGTGAGCACGTGGTGTGCTAGGCATCACTGCATCACTTGGGGTACCATGCCATTACACAGACCGTGATGACATTATGCACTATTGATGACATTGCTGGCCACCCAGTTGCTTGCAAAAGCCTGCAAAACCACTAACAAGCCAACACAGTCAGCCCCGCAGCAAAAAAAAAAACCAAAAACAGGAAGGGGGGCCCTGTTATGATATGAGGCTGATTTTATTAAGGTCATCAGCTTGGACCTAAAAATGAGTAGCAGCACCAGTCAGAAAGCAATACTGAAATACTGTGGTATATCATAAAATGCTGCAGGAATCCAAGAAGTTCAATGGCAATTACAACCCTTTCTACTGCAGTATTTATAAATGTTCTTGTAAGTCCATCATGCTGATTACTATTCAAATAAAAAAAGTGCTGTAGCAAATTTGAGAACTAAACAAGATACTGTTAAGCTAAACACTTTAAAAGGTGTAGAAGTGGGGACGGGGAAATAGGGTGGGGTCAATAATAAAATCCAGGCATGGCCTTTACTAAGTATATTGAACAGACCATGACTAGCCATGGCTTACTGTAACTCTGAATATCATGAATTTTAGAGACTACCTCAGCAGCACTGATTTCTAGCATAATTAAAGGCACAAGTATTTCCAAGGCAGCTGCTTGTAATACTACTTTTTTCAGAAGTGATATTTCTCTTGACAGGAGACTTGAGAGAAACATGGCAAAGAAGAAATATTTTAAACTCATTGCTTCAGAAAAACACTGCTATAAATGTGGTCATGAGAGCAGATAGTATGCATTCAAAGCCTTTGAACAATTGTATCCCTTATAGTCAATTTTTAAGATTAAAAAGAAAATAGTGGCTGACCCACTGGTGTGAAGGGCTGAGGCATCATGCCTTACCTCCTGCCACATCAGTGACCTGTGTTTATAGTGCAAGTGTGTTGTCAGCTGTTGGCCCGAGATGAGGAGGACTGAGCATCCCAAGGACAGCTCTCCTCTTCCAGGATTAGGGGGGACCAACAATTGGTGCTTGCCCCTAGCGGAAGCTGGGGAATGGCACAATGATGCTATAAAATGTTGGTAGAGGTGGGGCAGATGCCTGGAGTGCCATGCATGGGAACATGCATATCACCGCAACTGGCATCATTGCACACCCTTTCCACCAAGAGAACAAGAAAGAGGAAACATGTCTCTGGCAGCTGGATGATGGGGGCTTGCGGGTCCCACTGGAACTGGATCCAGTCTTCAGTGGGGACTGGGGATCCCACATCAACCCTACCAGGTGGGGGTTGGGGAGACTCTGGGGGAAGATGGTTGGTGCTAACGGTGGATGTAGGGGGGGGGTGGAGCTGGGGCTGCCTCCTGAACTTAGCCCACCAGAGAAAGGGGAAGAAAAAGCAATAAAAAAAGTTTAAAAGAAAATGTAGTTCATCCGAACCATATGACTGACAGGCTAATGAGCTGGAGATGACATTTCTCAATAGAGGTTATAACAAAAAATGACTGAGAAAGGCTAGAGATAAGGCTGATTTACCCCAAAAAGAACAATGAAAAGCCACTAGAAAAATAAAATTCATGAACATGGTCCTGTTACTTTTGTCAATAAATTCAATCATTTGGCAGATGAAACTGACAATATAATTTATTGTAACTGCCCTATCCTGCTCGGTGACAATGATGTGGCTTCAGCAGTGGGTGTTACCCCATGGATTAATTTATGTAGATCAAACAGTCTGAGAGAAAAGTTAGACCATAGCCAATTTAAGACAAATCAATCAGCTATCATTAATAACCAATGGTTACCATACAAACCAAAAGCTTTTTTCAAATGCTACAACTGTAATGTGTTCACATATGCACAGCTTGATAAAGAGTTTGTACACACCCTTTATGAAGATAGATTTAAAGTGGGAGACGTGAATTTATTAGTTGCAGTACTGACTTTGTCACAAATGCTTGATGGTGTAACTGTAGTAAGATATATGTCCGGAGAACAGTGCCCAGCTTGAAAGCTCACTCACAAGAGCATTGAGCAGTATTATTAATGGGAGAATGTACACCCCACTTGGTTATCATTTGTTTGTATTACCATAATTCAAATCATAGATAATGAAAGTTCATAGGCATTGAGAGAGTGGGTCCTTTGCAGGGAGTGGAAGTGGAAAAAATCTACTTGGATTTATGAATTACAAAGCATTATACCTGCTGATTTAAACAAGCAAT
Organism: Neoceratodus forsteri; assembly: GCA_016271365.2. Taxonomy (NCBI): domain Eukaryota; kingdom Metazoa; phylum Chordata; order Ceratodontiformes; family Ceratodontidae; genus Neoceratodus; species Neoceratodus forsteri. The sequence goes on from CM028131.1 coordinate 648,153,413, forward strand.
GATATTTGAAATCTTTTTTTAAAAGATTAACTTGTCACGCCCTGAGGAAAACTTATTGAGAGTCAAAGTTCTTGGGCTTCCTACACCCATAAAGACATTTTTACCTGTAGCACTACCCTTACATGTAGCATTTACTGCATTTGTCAGCTTTCTTGCTTGTATTGGATTATATGTGTGCTCAACGTGGTTCATGATATTACTGTCATTAAAGAATTTTCAGCATCATGCTGTGCCTAGCTACCAGTTTCCTTTGTGAGTGTTTGAGAATGTTTGGATTCTTTGCTTCTGTGTTTGACAGCTGGCTGCCCTACTTTCCTGAGCACCAGTCCTGCATTGTGCCTCCCCGGAACCAGAAACACAGAAAAAGAGATTGATTGCAGATAAGGACTGTCCCCCCATCTGCCTATTTTTCACTGCTTACAGTAACACTGCAGATCCTACATGAGCTCTGGTTAGTTCTCCCTCATCCTTTTCACTGAGATTCCCTTGTGCTTAAAAAATGGGCAAAGACCATTCTGTCTTCTGATTGGCTGAGACACTTATTTAGGTGGGCATCTATCAAACAATAGATGCCCACCAAATAAAAAGTTCCAGCCCAAACCTGCCTCATGCCCAGCCAAGTATCCTTATGCCCAGCCTGCTTCATCATTGGTTGAAGCACTGGGCACACAATTTCAAACTGCCACCATTTTTTTCATTCCTCAGCGAGAGGGTGAGAGCCCCCCCCCCCACACACACACTCCTGAAACATAACACCACCCAGTAACTGCCCAGATCCATGTGCCCATTTTCCCTTTTTTCTGAAAAGTAAAGTATTTTCAACCATCACTGAATAGCCACAGTTTTTAAACAAAATGCAGCCGTTTTCAACTACTTGATTACCGAGCAAGCATTCGAGATGCCCCCCCAAAGACAAACGTACATGATGATGGAAACAGGTACTGGCTGCAAGACAAAAACAGCCATTTAACATTTCCTCATTTTTTCTTTTGTAAGAAAATTAGCTTTTCATTCGAAACAATAGCGATAGCACATCGCGAGCTCACCACCAAAGACAGGCACGCTCCATCCTCCATCAACGGAAATGGACAGCTACTTCAAACATCTCTCGGCCGATCAGGCTTCATGTGTAAAAGAATCACACCTGCTGTTTCAGTTGTCCTTCATTAATTTCTGCCTCCTTTCTCCCTGCATCCCACCCCTGTTCTCACAGTTCCCCTGCCTCTGTTCCTGCAGCACTCCATCCTCTCCATACCCACAGTTCGTTCCTTTGCACTGCAGACTCAAACTTCAGACTGCAGAATCAAAGTTCCAAAAGAAGCAAAACTGAAGAACTGGCAAGCAAGAAACATACAAAAGTAAACTGTATAGGTACTGTAGATACCGGAGTACTCTGCAGGCTTATGTTTTTTTTCCTCCCTGCTCAACCACCCGCCACCACCGCTCCTCAGTCGATTTCCAGACGCATACACTTTTTAAATTGAAGGCTTACATTTGTTTTTTCTCCCTGCTCAGTCGCCCGCTACCAACACTCCTCAGCCAGTTTCCACAATGTATTAATAAAGCAAAAAAATCACTGAATGCAAGAATAAATAAAAATGAATAAATAAAAAAAAAAGAAAGTAAAGTGTTTGGCTGTGTGTGTGTGTGGGGGTTAGGTCATAATAAAAACACAGCATTATAATGCTGGTGGAGGAACTATATTATAACAAAATACAACAAACATCTAAGAGTTGTAACATTTAAACATAATTTTTTTTAGATATATTTATAATACAGCCTCCCATTTTCTAAGCGCAATAATACCCTCCAGGGTGGGCGGTATGAGAAATACCGGACCTTCCAGGGGCTATAAGGCCCTCCGCCTGCGACGTTGGGCCTCATTGCGCCCCTGGACGGTCCGGTATTACCCAATACCACCCACCCTGTTGGGTATTATTGCTTACTTTTCCCATGTATTCTGGAACGCTACTACTGTTTTTGCTCCTACTACCTACAGTGAAATGCTGTTCCAGGAATCCACCACTCTCTCTCTCTCTCTCTCTCTCTTTTCTCTCTGAAGAAGTACTTCCTCACACCTCTCCTGAACTTATCCCCCCCCCCCAGCTTCATAGCAGGTCCCCTTGTTCCTGAGTGCCTTTTTTGTGAAAAATAATTCCCTCCCATACCTTATTTTGTGTCTTTTTAGAACAAGGCTATGATGAACATTTGTTGTAATAATATTATAAAATAACACATTTATGAGCCTACATTATGTTTTGTAAACACAGGTTCCTAACTTTGATACATTTCAAAATGTTTATCCCAAAGTCTTCACCTGCAGCCCTATTGGCTCTGGCCAGAATTTGTTCCATTTACTGTTACTCACTTCCTTTATGCAGGGGCTAGTTGTCTTAATTATGCCCCCACTTATTTTTAACCACTGTTCATTAACTCCTCCCTGGCATTCCCCCTCCATCCAGCACTGCAGTTTTCTGAGGAAGTCTCCCACTTAGGGATGCATAAAGTTCCAAAATTACTTCAAAACCTTTTCAGGTGAACACCTGAAATTGTCTATGGGGGTTTTGGAACACCACATGGAAAATCTTTTTCACTTTGCCATTCATGTCTTCCTGGTTTATGATTTATGGCAAGCCAAGAGTATTTCAAGGACCTCAAGCAGCAAAGTTAACATATTAAACATTTGTAATTAAAAAACATTTAATAAAAGTCACACAACAAGCAGGAACTCTGTCTTGTTGTGTGACTTTTATTAAATGTTTTTAATTACACGTTGCTTCACTTAAGAGTTTTGTATGTGCCTAAAACCTTTTGCTGCTTGAGATTTCTTGTTGGTTTTGGAGCACTACTTCCCAGTGCGCACTCATTTGGAAAAGTAGTATTTCAAGGACCTTCATAGACACTTTGAGCCTGTTCAATTCTGTCTCTTTAGGAGTCAGCACGGGGCATTCTGCTGAAAGCAAAACCGAGGGAAGCAAAAGGGTGCGTGCTGCAATATCATTGGGTAAAACACTGACCCAACACAAACAGTGCATGCTCTTTAAAACAATGGTCTTCTTTGGGTTATTGGGGGGGATTTGCCCCCACATCCCCTGGAATTATTATAACCAACTCTGTGGGTGGACTTAGGGGATGGGGAGTAACTCAGGAGGAGGGAAGTTTCTTTTACAAAAAATAAAAGATGTAAATAGTTACAGCACAGGGAGACCCGGTAAGAACAGAACCATGGCTCCAGGTCTCTGTTTCTACTGTGTGCTAGTGCCTTAGCCACTCCACCAAGGGAATGGCTCAACTAGAACACCAGCACATGACAACCTGACACTTCTGCATTTTCAGTGTACAGTGACAGGAGTAGCATTAACTCCATACCGCTACTCTACCACTGTTGCTGTAATTCCAAGTGTGTTATGCACAGATTAATACCATGCTGTCTTTCTTGGGAGATTTTGACCTCCCATACCCCAGGCACCTGACTTGGAGGAGAAGAGAGTGCGGGTTGAGGTAGACTAGTTGATCATAGGCCAAGTTAAGTCCCTCCAGAGTGGCAGGATCCTTGCTTTGCTGAATGACAGTCAATTCAAAAGAGGAAATCATATTTGCTGAAGCTAGTAGGGAGCCACTAGGATCAATTTGCCCCTGTGAGCCTCCAGCTTTCCCAGCACTCTCTGTATGATAGGAGTTAGTGAGAATGCATACAAAAACTGAGTGTGCCATAGCAGTCTGATTGTATTGTGACAGAAAATGCTAGGTCCTGGATTTCTGAAGCAGAACAGAGGCAGTTTGGTGTTGAGTGTGGACATAAAACGTTCTGCATTGGGGGTACCCCACCCATTGAACAGACATCTCACAATGCCTTATGGTAGTGACTGATCATGTGGATCTGCCTCTGTTTGACTTAGTTCATCTGTCAGAGTGTTCTGGACTCCTGGCAGAAAACTATATGTCACCCCCTTGTTCCCAGGGGTTACTAGAATCCCAGTTAGAATCAGTGGTGGGCAGGGAAGGCAGCTAGTGAAATGCCAGTTAAATGGGTTTCACTCTGTCTCTCTCCGTTCTCAGTCTCTGCTGAGCTCTGGAGGGATGGTGTCATTTAGAACTGTCTCAGCGGCATAAGCCACAATTTGCTAGCAGCTGCTAGAGCTAGCTTTAGAATGTTCAGGGAGTCTGCAGTTGGAGTTCAGTGGAGGAGGCTGCAGTCTAGGCAGCTCCTCCTTCAACTCTGTCAGAGAGCTACCAGCTTGTGTTTTAAGTTCTCACCCTAGTAGAGGACAACTGTGCCAGTCTTTGGAAGTTGTGGAGACCTGTGCCAGTGGGTTTCCCTGTGCTCCATCCCAGGAGGGATAGGGTCGAACTCTAGGATGCAGAGGCAACCCCATGATCCATTTTGACTTTTGGAAAGCTGCCTTGTACAACTGCTCTGTGAGTACTTGCGTGATTTTTCTGTGTAGATTCAGGAGTACCTGCAATGCATGTGAGGTGAATTTCTCTGAAAAAGGGGACCCTGTCACCTGAGACTTTCTTGTTAAAAGTGTCTGCCTACAGTGGAGTCCAGAAAGTGGCCGTCCATGTACAGAACTTTTAATTCTGACACCTCTGAGGTGTCTGTGTGTAGTATGTTAAGTGTGATATACATTTAAGACAGCATCTACAGTTTCTACAGTTTGTGTGGTGCTATTAACCAGATGAATGGGCAAGTATAAGCTTGGAAACAAAAGGCCGGAGACACCCAATCTGGAGTAACCAGTTTACCTCTATGTGTTCTGAAGGGCACCTTTTACTTTTCTTCAGTGCAATTGGCCAATGCCTGAGAAGAATGTTTACTCCTGTATGTGGGTTGTTTTCATTCAGTTTACCCAGTATAGTGGGTTCTGAAAGTTCTGAGCTTGTATGTACTCCTTGGTGGTCATGTGTACCACATTCATCCTATGCAACATGGGAAATGTGCCAGTACCTGGCCATATGTGATAATTTTGAATAGGAACCAGTGTGTTCACAAGTTAGTGTGCTTTCTTCATCCTGTGCTAAATGGGAATTTAGGAATGCCTGTACCTCAGTAATCTGCATTATCAATCAATCAATCAATCAATCAATCAATCAATCACTTTATTTAACCAGGCATAAACACCATTGAGCAAGCTCATTTTCAAGGTGGTCCTGGGCATAAATACAATACAGTACGCTTCATAAGATTACAATTACAGTGGACAATGGTGCAAAAAAAAAAAAGAAAAAACATTGTGAAGGTGCCGGTCAATATGGGCCTATACATAGTGGTCAACATAATTAACATGCAAAGGTACATAATGATAAGCTTTACTGAAATGAGATGAGACAACAATCCCATATAGTCTCCTCTGAGTAAGAGCTCATGCCTAAATGATAAAAAATAAGGAGGTATTAAGGAATAGGGTAGAAATTGGGGTGAAAGAGTAGGCAGCCAAAAGGGAGGCCAGAAGGGTAAAAGGTAGAGAATAGGCAGGGTCATCTTGGATTAAGAGAACTAGGCTTGTAGGTCCTAGGTTTCTATTGTTAGGAATGTGGGGTGGATGAGACACAGTACTTAGGCGTAGGATTTAAGAGTGGCACCTGAGGCTTCGGGGTCATCGGCATCTGAAACAGTTGCATGATTCCTTCAGATAATCCATTAATAGAGCTTTGAATGTGAAAATGCTTGAAAGTGAGGATAATTTTAATGAGTCTTGCATAGTGTTCCAAAGTGATGGAAGTGAGAAGTTGATTGCTGCTGAGCCAAGGGTAGTTTTCATTCTAGGAATCTGGAAGCAGATTAAGGAGAAGCGTCTCAGGCCATAGGAACATTTAGCCCGTTTGAAGATGTTCGAGATGTATGCAGGGAGGTTATCAGATAATGCTCTAAAAAACTAGAGGAGAGCATACCTTTTTCCTTCTAGTTGAGAGTGAGGTCCATCCCGAAACCTGGTATAGATGACAGTGATGTGTACTATGGGATAGATTTAAGATAAATCTTAAAGCCCGGTGGTAAAGGGTGTCCAGTTTGTTTAGCATCGTTGATGGGCAATGACTGTAAAGCAAGACAGTGTAGTCCAGTATAGGTAGGAATGTAGTTTGTACTAGTCTCATTCTGGCTTCCAACATGAGTAGGTGTTTAATGCGATAGAATAAACCTAGTCGCTGTCTTAGTTTCTTCAAGGTTTCATTTAAGTGGCACAGAAAGTTGAGCTTGTTATCCAGCCAGAACCCTAGGTATTTAAATGTATCAACTACTTCAAGGGGTTCATCTAAAAGTGTTTGGATCTGTGTGATATGTGGACATCCAGTAGACTTTGGTGAGAGAATCATTGCTTTAGTCTTTTTGGCGTTGAGGAAGAGCTTCTGAGTGAGAAGATTGTATTGGAGGGTGACGAAGTCTTTCTGTAAGTACTCATGGGCCAGATCCAAGGACGAATTTGTGGTATAGATTACAGTATCATCTGCGAATAAGTGCACATTTGCTGTGCTCAGCTGAGAGTCCAGATTATTGACGTATATTGCAAAGAGGATAGGGCCCAGGATGGAGCCTTGTGGGACTCCTCGTAACATGGATTTTTGTGGGGACAGATCTCCTATGGCTTTGACTTGTTGTAACCTATTGGTTAGGTAGCTGGTGAACCATTTAATGGCAGAACTATCAAGTCCGATGTTACTCAGTGCAGTAAGCATGATGGTATGATCCACAGTATCGAAGGCCTTACTTAGATCAAGGAAGAGGGCAAATATATGCTTCTTAGAGTCCAAGGCCATTTGCCAGTCTGTAGTTACTTTGGCAAGAGCCAATATTGTACTGTGTTTGGCTCTGAAGCCGGACTGAGCCGGGTTTAGCAACTTTTGTGAATCCAAATGTTCTCTAAGTTGGATGTTGACAAGTATATGTAGCCCTATGGGGGTTCATCTTCACTTTGTGATTATTCCTACTCTGTTACATGAATAAAAGCCACATTCTAGCATCCTAACCTGATCTGGACAGTAATGCTATTGCTTCCTTTTGTCTGGAGTTACTTGGGTGTCCCTGTCCAGAAGTTGAAACCTAGCATAACCATGAGCAAACATTTTTGCTGAGGGACCTGGGTTGTTAGCCATGGCAATTGGTCCCTATCAGGTGTGTGCCAGGCAGTTGCCACACTTGGTTGTCTGTTTTGTATAACATACTAGCCCACCTTGTACATGGTGGCTTTAGTTGGTGGTTGTCCTCAAACCTCCTTTACAAAATGTAAACCCCCACCCCTCTCTTTTGTCCCTAGACATTGTGGTGAGAGGAGAGCCCTTCTAGTTAAATGGGAGTGGGAAGGCGGTTACATATAGTTTTGTAATTCTCAGCCAAAATGGCAATGGCATCCGCTATTGGCTGAGTGAAATACATGGGCTTAGATTTAATCATATACTTCTTGTCCTACTGTTTGTGGACAGCATCCACAGCAGCAGGCCTCCTCCAAGTTGTCTCAAAAAGTGTCTCCAGGTTGAGATGGATATGAGGAACTAGAGAGCCCAGTACAATAGTAATTAAGTTCTTGATATCCCAAGTATTCATACGTTGATAGGTGAACATGCATTTTCTGTTTCTGCAGCTAGAAATTGGAATAAGTTACCTGAGACACTACCTAATATGCAAAGCCATGATATGTTTAAATAGCAGTTAAAGAAACACTTTTTAAATCAATTTTAATGTAATTGTGTCTTATGATGTTAGTACAGTACTATGTCTATTTATTGTATATTCATTATATGTTTATTTTTATTGTAAGTGTATTTTATTATGTGTTATGATTTTATTCTGCATTTTTCTGCATGTATTTATTATTGTAACATCTTGGCTGACTGATATACAGCCCTGGGTCATACATGAAAATGGGCTTTGGCTCATTGTATATACCCGGTGAACAAAAATTTAAAACAAAAAAAATAAATAAAGATGGTTAAAAACTATAGTTGGAGGCCACTAGCCTGGTCAATGGCTGCTGCTTCTCAATTTAGTGCAGTATGTACTGTATATTTCTGAGCAGAGCGTGAAAGGAGTGATCCTCCTGAGGTACGGAGACAGGAGCTAGTTCTCTGGACTGCAGCATGAGTTGTCATCCTCCCCATTGGTGATGGTATGGTCCAGATCAAACTCATCTCACTCTACTCCCAGAGGAAGTAGAAAGAAGGGGGTCAAAATGGTCTCAGCAGCATAGGCCACACTGGACCTTGTCTCAGGCAGTGTTTTGGGAATGGCATTACCAGTGGCATCAAGGAAAACTCTTGCACCAGCCCAAAAGGAAGGGAAGGGTCCAGCACTGTAGGTCCATGTGACACAATTGGCAGCACTGGCATCAGCACCAAGGCCAGCCCTGAAGGACCAAACCCAGGAACTGGACGCAGCACCGCCAATGGTATCCATGACACTGCTGGCTCCAAAGGAACCAGCAGAGGCAGCATGGCTGCCTCATCCCCAGATGGGACAGAGGCAGCACCACTGCTGGGCAGGCACTGGTGGCAGTGACAACGGCCCCAACCCAGAGAGTGGAGTTGACATCAATAGTGCACCTAAGTCCAGTGGTACTAAAGATGCTGCTTGCACTAACAGTACCACTGCACTTAAACACTGCACCTACTGTACAATGAGAGCTGCCTAATGGTCAGACTGCATACTGTGGTCCCTGTATTGGACAGAGAGGGATTCCAGGAAGAAAAATTCAATTTGCAGGCCCAGACATCTGCAGTTTCATCAGTGATGATAGTGGGGTACTGAGTCCGCAGATGTTGAGTATCTCACAGCAGAATGAATAGAAGACAACCTTGACTAATGTGTAAATGAGGTCAAGACTGAACAGTGTAAAGACTCAGATCCAAGCATGTGCAGTGCTGGACCATTTCTTTTTGCTGCTCCAAAAGGGATCTCTGTTCTCCCAGATGCCAGACTGATAATTTCCAAGGCAATCACCCAGAAAGAGGTGATGGCAAGACACAGACCCTATTTGTTTGGCCGACTTTTCTTTTCAGGTTCCCTACCTACGTCCATGGACATTGATCACTAGGGAAAGGTCAGACTGAGAGGAAACTGTACAATTATTGTGTTTAAAGTAATTTAGTCATATTCCGCAATTGCCTGTTCCATATAACATGCCATTGCCAGCCATGCTTCAGATGTTGAAGTTGCAATTTGTTTTGTAAAAATAATCTGTCATAGTCCTTTGTTTGTATGTTTTTGTTTCTGCCTGCCATCCAGTTTTCTGTGTGTGGCCACACCCCCAGAATAATGTCATGCAAGGGAACTGTGAATGTTTTACATACAGAAACAAAGAATTCTGGGTAAATTATAAAGTTGACTTAAATGTTCATTACTCAGAGGTGCAGTCCTTTATGTTGGTAATGGGGACTGCAGAATAGCACCTAATATGTAGACATACTGTATAACCTAGTTCTACAGATGCTTGAAGAAGCTAAGTACATGCACATACATGGGCAGACTAGGTGGGCCATAGGCCCTTATCTGCTGTCAGTATCTATGTATCCATGTGTATATATATATATATAGATATAGATATATAGCAAGGCATTGTGGGTATAGTACATAACTGATTGTTCTGTCTTCCTTATCATAGGGCAGTTTCCAATGTCAGTAGTGTCTATAGTAGAACAGTGTATACAAAAGTTTCTGGAAAACTGTTTTTGTGATGCAGATAGGCCAAAAAGATAATATGCCAGTCTGTATAGATGTTGTTTGACTTTTATTGCCTGCTGGTGAAGTGAGAGCTCTGAACTGGCAGCTCCTGTCAGAGTGTGGAAACGTAATAATACTTTTCTGCAGTATGTTTATGTTATAGAGCCTGAATAACTATAAGTAGTTCAGGAGTGAAATTATGGGTCAGGTTACTTTTCTTTTTTTTGGGTGTCCAGCTTCTGTTATGAGTTCAAAATTGTGAAAGAAAAAGGATATTTGCAATACCATGACTGACCAACAGAGGTCTCTGCTTTAATGCAGTGCTTAAATACTTTGTTTCTCTTGCATGATGTAACAGTTGTGGCTTGCAGCACCAAGAAAGAAAGATGCAAGGTTATGCAAATGAAACAGAGCACAGAAATAAATGCATTTTTTTTCATGGAAAACAGCACTTTTTGGCAGTTTGAATGATAGGAGATTGATTCACAATCCTTACAGGTTACTACTCTCATTTGCTATGGCAAACATGACAAAATCACTTTAAATTACTGTAGAATAGACAAAAGCTGTGTAAATTAAATTTAGCGCTGTCACGGCTGTTGCAATTATGCGGTCTTTTAATCTTTGCGTGTCTGCTCCGAATCCGAACTGCCTGACCATCCAGGAGTTTAAAACTGCACTCAAGACTTATTTGTTTGAGTCTGCATATGGTGATTTTAGTGAGTATTAATTTATAATGAATTTATATATAAGGTTTTATTTAAATCAGAAATTATGTTTGTATGTATGTATTATTTATGGTATGTACAACGCCTTGGTTGAAGAAAGGTGCCTTTTATAAATAAATTATGATTGATTGATTGATTGATTGAATCTGAAAGGCACTTCTGTCATACAGCCTTAATACAGCCTTAATTAATACCCTATTATGCAACTACTGTATTCACTACTAATTGATGTTATTTTCAGTTCAAGAACTGTCTAATGTGCCAGTAATCAGTGTCAATCACAGGTACTTAAGTTAAGTGTGGTGCCATTTTTTTCAACCAATGACAAGTACTGTTCTGTAATTTACAGATCCAGAGTTGCAATGTCAGTTTCCCTCTGCCAAAAAGAAATGCTCCACATACAATGTTTACACAGTGGAGCAGAGATTTGATGCTGGAAAGTACGCCGTGGAAAATGACTTAATGAAATCAGTTTGTTATGTTAAGTCCAAGTATGGTATCGATGTAATTGAGAGTACTGTCAGAAAATTTAAATCTGACTACTTGTGTAGCTTGAAATCAGTCTCTGCTGCATTTGTCAGAAACATAAATAAAAACTTTAGGGCATAAACAATAACCACCTCTTTTTCTTTCAGGTACCAGTACCTTGCCTGGAGATGGGATGAAGAAGCAGCTGGATACAGCTCTTATTTTTTTCCTTTTAACTGTTTTTGTCTGTCTTTAATAAACTTTGATACAGTACACCCCCTTTCTGTGTTGAGGTCCATATGTGAATAGAGTAGAATGGAAGAGAATGGAGGAGGAGGATCACGTGGTAGATGGTTTCATAGCAACCGCCAACCCGGTTTCATAGTAACTGAGTTCGAGATCCATGGGAACGGTAACTGTTTACTGGAGTTTGGGGGTACAGATGAGGTGAGACGGTGAACTGTGGTGTACAAGGAAAGAAAAGAAAAGAAAGAAAGAGACCAAGATATGATAAGAAAGTGAGGGAAACCAAAAGAAAAGCGCTAGCACGGGAGTGGTGAGAGCAGCATGGCTGTAAGTATTGTAAGTACAAAAAACAAAAACAAAATTCAGCCATAGTGAGCTGTAGCGGAAAACAGCATAAGCACATGTTTAGGGGAAGGACATGGTTTGGGGTTGTGTTTAGCAGCATGGGGACTTAGCTTAGGGTTGCAGCGGACAGTTTTGGCAGTTTTAGCAGTGGGTGATTGTGCGAGCAAGTACCGGGTATACGTTCACAACAGCATGCTGGGAGGCTGATTATTTTCACGGTTCTTTTTACTTCGTGGTACTGACCTTTTCAGCGAACATAGCAAAATACAAAGAACCGCTGATATTTCCTATTTTACAGTAACTAAACTGGCACAAAAATAACAAACTCTAAGATATTTAACATAAAATCTGAAAAACTCAGTGCTGCTTTTGTATAGACAGTAAAGGTCTGGCTTTGACCTTGAAAGCTGTGATGCAACTGCTACAAACTTGACAGATGTAAAGGAACAGAGGCACTTGAGGACTGGTGCCACTGTATCAATCAATCAATCAATCAATTAATATCTTTATTTATCCAGGTGGGCACCATTGAGCAAGCTCATTTACAAGGTGGACCTGTGGTCATACAATAATAATAATACAGAAAGTCAAGTTATAATGGTACAATCAGTAAGAATGCTGGTTATTACAATAACAATGCACATATACAGGTAACAGACATCGTACATAGATCTGCGAGCAGTCATGAGTATTGAACTTGTGCTGGGTCCGTGTCCAGAAACTGTGCAATTGTGGGAGGGTTTGTTAAGGAGAGGTAGGCACTCTGGTTAGAAGGTGCCGAAAGTAATAATGCAAAGGGGATATAGGGAGTAGAGGCGAGATTGAGGTGGTCCTAGGGTTTGGAGCAGAGGGAGGTATTGGAAGGACAAAAGACTGTTTGAGGACGAGAATCGATTTTTCCCAAGTGCAGCAACATAAGGATGAATAAGGCCGCTGGTGTGCTGAGCGCAACAGGATGGGATATAGGAGTAGAGGCAGGATTGAGTTGGTCCTGAAGGTTGGAGCAGAGGGAGTATTGGATAGACAAAAGGCCGTTATGAGGGCGAGAGTTGATCTTTATCCCCAAGTGCAGCAACAGGGAGGAATAAGGCTGCAGGTGTGCTGAGCGCAATCGGATGAGATATAGGAGTTCGGCATTGAAGCCATGGAGTGGTTGGTGGGCATACTAGAGGCAGGAGCATGAGAGAGTAGGTTTCAGTGGGGGAGCCACAGATAAGGGAGGGTGGTTAGTTAGCGGCGAGCAAAGCAGTTACAGATTTCCATTACACATCACAGTAAAGCCTTTTGAACAAATGAGTACCAACTGGGGTCTTCAGCTTTAGTATTTTTTGAGTTTTTTTCCATAGTGATGGACGTGAGAAGCCAAAGGCGGCTCTCCCGAAGCGTGTAAGTGCCCTAGGTATATGTAGCAAAAGCAGTAAGCAGCTTCTGAGGGTATAATTTCTGGCCACAATTGGAGACAGACAGTCAGCGATGTATTGGGGGAGCTTGCCACTGATGGCTCTGAGTGTCCAAAGTGCTGCATTCAAGTTGCGCCTATATTGAAGTGAGGTCCAGTCCGTGGCGGCATACAGTGCACAGTGATGGGTAGAGAAGGGGAGGTCTGTGATGAAATGTATAGCTCTGTGGTACAGCATATTCAATTTTCAAGATATGAAGTCGCATAGCTGCTATATATGAAGTCTGCATAGTCGATTGAGGACGGGAACGTAGCTTGGACTAGCTGTTTCTTTGCTTCTGCAGTAAGGAATCTCCTGTAAAAAAGGCCAAGTCTTTGCCTTCGATTTTTCAACAAGTCCTCCAGGTGGTCAGCAAAGGAAAGTGTGCAGTCAATCCAAACCCCAAGGTATTTGAATTTTAGAACATACTCTAAGCACTCTCCCAGCATCGTGGTAATTGGGGGGGACAGTAGTACTTGTGTGGTTTGCAGGGGAGAATAACATGGCTTTTGTTTTCTTAGCATTTAGTAACAATTTTTTATTGATTAGTTGGAGTTGCAGGAGGTTAAAGTCTTTTTGTAGGTCAGCACAGCTTCTTCTGGAATGTGGTGACTCAGGTAAAGCACTGTATCATCCACGAATAAGTGAATACTTGCCTCCTTGATTCCCTCATCAATATTGTTGATATACACTGCGAAGAGGAGGGGACCCAATATAGATTCCTGAGGGACACCTCTTTGTAAGAGTTTTAGGGCAGATAGTTCGCCATCCACTTTTACCTGCTGGTATCTGTCTGTCAGGTATTCACAGAACCAGTTTAGAGAGGTAGAATCCAGCCCTAATGATTTCAGCGAATCGAGGAGCAGGTTGTGGTCAACTGTGTCGAATGCTTTGCTTAGGTCAAGAAACACAGCACATACAGACTGTTTTAGCTCCAGCTCCCGTTGCCAGTCGTTGGTTACTTTGGCTAATGCCGAGACCGTGCTGTGGTTGGCTCTGAATCCAGATTGTAGGGGGTTCAGTAATTTTTCTCTGTCAATGAAGGATCTCAGTTGGCCATTCACTATTTTTTCCAGGAGCTTCGAGAGTGTGGGGAGGAGAGAAATTGGCCTATAGTTATTAAGGTCACAGGGGTCTCCAGATTTGAATAGCGGGATAACGTGTACAATCTTCCATATTTGGGGGAGGGTATCTTATGTTAGGTACAGGTTAAATAGATGAGTAATGGACACAGCCAGTACACGACATGCTATTTTTAGGAAATATGGTTCAAGTGTATCTGCACCGGCACTTTTCTTAGTATCCAGTTGGAGAAGCAGGTCTTCCACTTCCTTGAGGGAAACAGGTGAGAATGAGAAGTGCTGACTTACGGAACCAGCATTTGGAGGGGTCATGCCAGGCTGGGTGTGCAGGCTGCATGCAGGCGAGTTATCGAAGGCTAGGCCTGCTGTGGCAAAGTGCGTGTTGAATGCCTGCAGTATCTCTTTTTTGTCGTTGATTACTGTATTGTCGGAGGTAATTTTTGTAGGAAGCGTGTTTTGTGACGTGGACCCCGACAGCTATTTTATTGTGGCCCAAAATTCGGAGGGATGATTTAATGCAGTATCTAATTCTGCTTGGTAGAATCTAGCTTTAGTTTCCCTAATCAGTTTGGTGCAGCGGTTTCTGGCTGTTCTAAAGAGACACCAGTCTTCCTCTTTTTGGGATTTGGGGGCAGTTTTCCAGAGTTTATCCCTGGACAGTAGGGCAGCCTTGAGATAGTGAGTGAACCAGTGGCATTTCCTAGCCTTTATGCATATTTTTGACAGAGGCGCAAGAAGGTTTAATGTGCAAGTTATAATTTCATGTAGGATGGAGTATGCAGTTTCCACTGTTTTTGCAAGGTAAAAGCTCTGCCACAAGGGGGAGTTTTTTAGGTCAAATAAGTATGCCTTTGGGTCAAATGACCTAATTGACCTTTTGGTGGAGAATTTGGCCATGGCTGGCACTTTGTGGGCTGCCCAAACCCCAGCTACTAGGCAATGGTCACTAATGTCCACGTCAAAGGTTCCAACGTGGGAGAAGGAGTGAGGCTTATGCACCAGCAGGACATCCAGGAGTGTACTTTTGGCTGGGCTTTTCTTATTGATATGGGTAGACTCTTCGTTGAGTAGAGTGAAACCATGGGAGTCGCAGAAAGATTTAAGGGGTGACCGGCTTCCAACAGCCAATCGTAATTTAGGTCCCCAAGGATGATTGTTTCCAGAGGGCTGGTGTCCAAGATAGTTGTACGGTAGGACAGAAGCTGTGGACCAGTGGATGGTAGTCTGTAGCATCCAATGACTCGGAGTGCCAACGATGGGGATAGTTCGATTTTGATGCCCAGGCACTCAAATCCCACTGCCAATGAGTTTGAGCTAAGTACTGATGCCACAAATTTGTCTTTGACGTAGATGGTGACCCCACCACCTCTGGATTGCCTGTCACATCTAAAAATCTGGTAGTTGGGTATATTAATCTCGTGTAGAGGGTTGTAGCCAGGATTCTGAGATCACAAACACATCTGGCATAGTATGAACGGACCATGCCTGGATAAGGGTGAGTTTTTTCAGAAGGCTACACATGTTGATGTGCATAAAACTAATTCCTTTATGAGATAGTGACTCAGAAGGGGAGGTAAGCTTACTTATAGGCCCTGGATTAAGCTCGACATTGCCAGAGCAGAATAGGAGGAGGAGTAACAGTTTTTTTAGAGATTCAAGTGAAAGGCAATGAGCGCGAGGCTTTTTCCGGCTTTATTTTTTGATTTATGCAAGCCTAGAGACACTGAGGCTTATACTCTGGCTGTATAATACCAGTGGGAGTATTTTGAAGTGGTAGGAGATAAAGCAGGAGGCATAAGAGAACATGCACTAGTTGCACTTCGAGGAAGGTAGTCCACTTGTGTCAACTGGCAAGGAGCCGCTGCATAGCATGTGTTATGTGGAGTCAAGGAGGGCAAGCAGTCTGCGGGATGTGGATACGGTGTACCCCCAGTAGCAGATTTTGGGGATATTAATCCAGTAAGGGGTATGGTACACAGTGCAGTGAAGAGGAAGAGTTGCCACATGACTGCCATAATTACAGTTGTTAGGTAAATGTGTAGGGATTTTGGTGGCATGGATAATACACCGGCTGTTAGGTGCAGATTTCCCCTGGCGGAACCCTAGTAGTATTGAATAGCTTTAGGGAGAAGGAGAAGCCAGGTGATACGTCAGGGGCAGGAGTGGGTGGTGCTAATGTGTCTATATAATTACACACGGGGGAAATGGGCAGGTTGGCAGAAATCTGTGGCTTTGCTGTACTTCTCTGGGTCTTTGGATCCGAGCTTGTGGTCTCGGGCGTTGGCTTCTGGAGCACCGACCACCCGGTGGCTGTGGATCGTGTGGCGGTGGAGCAGGGAGCCCTAGAAGGGTCTCGGCTGAAGAGTGAAGGAGAGAAGAAGCCAGTTAATGCTGGAGGAGGACAAATGGTCTCACTAGCCAGTGATGAGGTAAATTTGCAATTGAATAGGGGCAATTTCCTTGCCGTCTGGGAGTCTGGGCTACAGTTACAGAGTCAAGGAAAGGGCTGTAATCGCTTAAACACTAGTCAATTTTTTAACAAGTAAAAACAGCTTTTCTAGGCAGATTTAGCAGTTTTACACAGTTTTCTATGCAGTTTTAGACAAATAAAGCAGTATAAGCATTCGAATTTAGGCAGGGTTCAGTAAAAATAGCACCTTTTTCGCTCCGTTTGCAAGAGAAAGAATAGAGAAGCAAAAGGACCAATTGGAGTGAGCCTGGCAAAAGGCCCTCGAGCTCTGATTGGTTTGTGGCTTTGCCGTACCTCTCTAGGTCTTTGGATCTGAGCTTGTAGTCTTGGGCGTCGGCTTCTGGAGTGCCGACCACCCGGTGGCCATGGATTGTGCAGCGGTGGAGCAGGGAGCCCTAGAAGGGTGTCGGCTTCCTGGGTCTTTGGATCCGAGCTTGTGGTTTCGGGCATCGCTTCTGGAGCCCTGACCACCTGGTGGCCGTGGGTCATGCGGCGGTGGAGCAGGGAGCCCTAGAAGGGTCTCGGCTGTATACCAGTCGGTGCTTGTGGTAACGTGTGTATGAGGTCTACTCATGCCACCAGCCCTCCAGAAAAGTTCTGGCTCTTGCAAGGTCATAGCACTTCCTGCTTAGACCCATTAGTGGGAATGTACTGTAGAAGACTGATTCTTGGAAGATCTTTTTTTCTCCCTGTCCACAGCAGTACAGTAGATTGTATGAGATGAAGTCTACTGACTTGCAAGCTGACTTTTCCTGTGACTGTGAATCCCAGAATTCCTTGCAGCTTGTATCAGAGGAGTGGTGGAACAGTGGGCTTTGCAGTAGTCTCAGGTGCATGTCAGAGTTTTAATAGCCTTCTGGAGACTGTGATGCTGCCATATCTTCATTGACCTCCTTTGGTTCAGGGAGGAGGTTGCTAGACTCCAGACTGAGTTGGTTGGGATTCAGGTGACTTTTTACTCCACCCAGGGGCCACCAATCTGCCACTGTTGCCTCAGAGGATAACAGGGAGGAGGAACTTCTTGGACTGTGGTGTGCCCAAGGAGGGTGGAGGTGGCTAGTCAAGGGCATGTTTCTTAACCAGTGCCTCTATTGAATTCCTGTGCTCCTTCAGTGAGACTGGACTGCCAGGATAAGGCACCCATGGTAGAGGCCAGGGAAGATGTGGGTGTCCTCCATAGTGGAGACCCCAAGAAGGATGGAAGAGGGCTGCAGAGAAGGAGGAAGCAACTTCAGGTGGGCAATTGATTGTGTGGGGGACAGATTTTGGAATATGAAAGGGAAGGGAAGAAAGGTTAGACACCGATGCAACACAACGACCCAGATGGATGGGAAGTGGATCCTAAAGATTGCTACAGCAACAGGATAGGAGATAGAGCTGGATGTCACTGTCCAACTGGGGACTAATGATCTGGCTAGGAACAGGGCTGGGATAGTACAGGGGCAGTAGGGATGGCAGGGGGGATACTGGGTTGTAAAAGGAGAGGCATCACCAGTAGAAAACAAGATGTTATCCCTCTGTACAGACAGTTGGTGAGACCCCATCTGGAGTACTGCATGCAGTTCTGGAGACCCCATCTCCGCAAGGACATATACAGGATGGAGGCAGTCCAGAGCAGGGCAACTAAAATGGTGCAGAGTCTGCAACAGAAGCCATAAGAAGAGAGACTAAAAGAGCTTAATATGTATACCCTTGAGGAAAGAAGGGAGAGGGGGGACATGACAGAAACTTTTAAGTTCCTCAAGGGAATCAACAAAGTCCAAGAGAGTAGAAAAAACAAGGGGACACAATTTGAAGATAGAGGGGGGATGGTTCAGCGGCAATGTGAGGAAGTATTTTTTCACAGATAGGGTGGTGGATATATGGAATGGCCTTCCTGAGAAGGTTGTGGGGTCAAAAACAGTGAGGCAATTCAAGAATGCATGGGACAGACATAATGCAATTATTGTTGGTTAACTACGATCTGCAACTTAACCAATAAGTAGGGAAATGGGCAGACTAGGTGGGCCAAATGATCCTTATCTGCTCTCAAAGTCTATGTTTCTATGTTTCAATGTTTTTGGAGGTGGAGATGGGTCTTAGACAGGTAGCATGCTCATTGACTTTCTCTGAGGTGCTGCCTGTTTATAATGGGGGGAGGAGATGGATCTCCCCACTAGGAGCTTCAACTCTGACTGAAGGAATGGTGCAGAGAGGAGGGGTCTGGCTACACTGGGGATTGGGGACCCACCTGGAAGATGGTGGGAGTAGGTGCTTTAAAAAGAGAGGGGGAAGGAGGGAAAGCAAAAAGGAACACGCTCAAACCAGAGTCGATACGGCTGTGGTGAGCTGCCAAATGACCAAGGTAACATATGTGCACTGAAAATTTTGAACGACCGGGTATAATTCAACCATTTTTTTGGAGTTGTTTCACCAAATTTTCAACATGGCTTTTTTGGTACCCCACCTCATGAAGAGTGCCACTGTCATTTCATTCACTTTTCCCAAATAGTGATTTTGCAGTACGACCACACCATTCTGTGCCACAGGTGCAAAAACACATTTTGGGCAGAATGTGAAAAATGGCAGAAGTTCTGTTAATAGGGAGTTGTGCAAAAATGGCAATGTTGATAATCTGGAGTGAAAATATTAAAAACTGGTGAAGTTTGGAGCATGTCTAGAAAATGTGCAATGCACGTTCATAAGGCAGTCATTTTTTTGAATTTTTTCCCCAGATTTGCAACATGGACTTTTTGGAATCACACCTCATGGACAGTGGCACTGTAATTTTGTTAATCAGTATCAAAAGGTGATTCCATGCAGCGATTGCAAAATAACCTTTCGGGACTGAGTAATGAAATGACAGTGTTCATGAGGCGGGGTCCAAAGAACTCCAGGTTGAAAATTTGAGGCCAAAATTCCTAAAATTGGCTGATATATCATCATAAGTTGAAAATCCCATTGACTACCATTATACCATGCTTACCTTTGATTCTTCAGTTTGCGGTTCGGCTTTGAAGAGTGTAGAAGTGTCCTAGTCCAGAAAAGATGACAGAGCCGAACTCCAGAGGTAAGTATAGGGTAAGTGAGGGAGGATAAGGGAGGTGGGTGCTCAGTGGGAGGGTGGGGATGGGGAGGGGGACTGGGCTGACGAGCGAGGGAGCAGTTTCTTTTACAGGTAAAAAGATGTCATGGGATGGGTTTCTTTATTTAGAGGAAAAAAAAAGAAAACAAACAAAAATTTGGGCACACTGGGGTGAGCTCCCAGTGTGCCACATGAGTTGAGGGTACATGATGCCATCATCATAATTGAGCACCCCGATGTTGGCACAGGGAAAAAACAAAAAAAACATAAATTTGGGCACACTGGGGTGGGTGCACATGTGCAGTTCTTGTACTGGAATGCAGAAGTAACAGCCAAAGTAGTGTGGCTGTTACTCTATAGTGGCCGAGTGTGGTGGATTGCTTCCAGCTCTGTTGGACTTTCGGAAGGATACTTCCAAAAGTGAAATGGAAGCATGCCACAATCAGCCATTTTCAGGCTACAGATTGCAAAATGTCTGTAGGCTCTGCCCACAGCCATAACAAATAGGAATAACAAACAGAGCGGTAACAAAACCTGGAAAGCCATGTGTGCTAATACTGGAAGTCTAGGAAATAAGATTTCAGACCTAGATGCCACAATGATAGAGGCTTACCTGGATTTTGTGGCTATTACTGAGTCAATGGTGCACTGAAAATGATGACTGGGACATGGCCTTACCAGGCTATACTCTGTTAATAAACAATAAATAATAATAATAAACTTCATTTTTAAGTGCCTTTCAAAATTATCAAGGCGCTGTACAAAGATTAAAACACATCTTGATGAAAAACGCATACAACAGTTAACCAAAATGACAGATCCATGCGACTATACATCACTGAAAAGCCTGACACCACAGAAAGGTTTTAAGTGCCTATTTAAGGAAGGAGAGGGTAGAAAGGAAAGAAGATTGTGTGGTATTTTACATGAGGGAGGGCACTAAAGGGATGGAGATATGGGGAATACGAGAGGGCAGAGGTACTGTGGGTCATTCTGGAAACATGAATGTAGTCTCTGTTTGCACTGGTGTGATCTACAGACCACAGCACAGGGGAAGGAGTTAGATAAGGTACTGATGGAAACCACTGACAAGATGGCAGAAAAGGGAGAGGTGCTGCAGGTTGGGGAATTCAATCCACCTAATGAAGAATTGAGCCTCAAAGCTGCAGCTTTGGCTAGAAGCAAGGAAATCTTGGACTCCCTGCAGGGGACATTCCTCAGACAACTAGTCAATGAACCCACTCATGATGGGGTAATACTGGACCTGGCCTCAATAACAGGGACAATGTTGCAGAAGTCAGGGTGGGGGGCCACCTGTGGACCAGCGACCGCAGTACAGTGCAGGCAAATATAAGGACGGCTGTGGAATCAAACCACACAAAGGTGAGGGTCCTGGACTTCAGGAAGGCAGATTTAAAAAAGATGTGTGAATGCCTCAGGGATAATCTGTTGGGGTGGAATGAACTGGGTGGGGTGAAGAAACAGTAGGGGGGGACTAAAATAGTCATAGTGAAGGCAACAAACCTCTGTAGCAAGCAAGGGAGCAAAAGTAGGAGGAAAAAGAGACTGCTATGGTTCTCAAAAGAGGTGGTGGAAAAGGTAAAAGTTAAGAGAAGCATTCAGAAGGTGCAAGTAGATGCAGAGAGAAGAGGATAGGGAGGCGTATCAGAGAAAACAGAGGAAGCAGGGAGAGCAGTAAGGAGTGCAAAGGCACAAATTGAAGAGAAAATAGCAAGGCAGTTACAAAGAAGGACAAGACATATATAAGTGTACAGTATAATTAAAAAAAGGAAGACCAGGGGTGGGACTGAAACGTTAAGAAGGGAAGGGGGACTGTGCAGTGGGGGGACAGGAAAAGGCAGACATCTTGAAGAAATACTTTTGTTCAGCGTCCACAGAGAAAAGAGATGGAGAGGGGCCACAAAAGTGTAACAGGAATATTGGAGGGAGGGAGGTGGACACTAGGCTGTTTTTGGAAGAGAGAGTCCTGGAGAGACTTGCATATCTGAAAGTGGACAAAACAATGAGGCCAGATGGCATCCACTCAAGGGTATTAAGTGAGCTCAGGTAGGTTATGGTTGTACCTCTGATGGCCATATTTAACAGCTCATTAGAAACAGGAGTGGTCCCGGAAGACTGGAGGAGGGCAGATGTAATCCCACTTCACGAAAGTATTAGCAGGGAAGAGACTGGTAATTGTGTCAGTCCGCCTGACTTTGATGGTGAGAAAGTTAATGGAATCACTGAAAGAAAGGATTTTGAAATATCTTGAATCCAAATGTTTAAAAGACCTGAGGCAGCATGGATTAATTGGGGGCATGTCAAAATGAATCTAATACAGTTCTTTGACTGGGTGACCAAGGAACTAGATCAGGGTGGAATGGTGACTGTAGCCTTCCTTGGTTTCAGTAAGGCATTCAACATTGTTACACATAGGGGAATAGTAATCAAGCTGGAAAGTTTAGCAGTGGGTCAAAAGGTGGTAAACTCAGTGAGAAATTGCTTAAAGAGGAACTGTCATCACTAACAGCCCCTTTGTTTATTTGAAATCAATAAAGCTTATTGAATTTAAAAAAATCAGTAACAGCCCCACACCCAAGTGTGGTGCTCATCCTAACTTACACTTTGTGGTAAAAACATATTACTGTTTACTGCAGTGTTAATTTTTTATTTTACCTATTTCTTGGATAAAACCTGTGAACGGATGCTCGTTGAAAGGTTCCACATCAGATACATTAGACAACAAGGTACAATACTGTGCACAAATATACAAACACTGAGAAAAATAATCATGGTTACAGAAAACAAACATAAAGCACTAGCTATGCTGAGGCATTGTACAATGTATGGCCATGTCAAGAAGATAAGCAGACAAGGATAGGGAAGGATACAAAGGGAGTGGGAGAGCTAGGAGAGCAGAGCACATAAGACAGGGAAAGAGGAGGGTAGAGAGAGGTCCAGGGACAAGGGGCAGACCCAGGGAGGTAGGGAGGTGGGCTAAGTGCTACGGTTTGACTATCCTGTCATGACAGAGGTAAAGATAAGTGTTAGAGGCAGAGTGCTGCTGTGTGCTGAACCTTAGCGGGAGCACATTCAGCTACTTGTATTAAAGAGGTGCTGGCGCAATCTATGTTTAAAAGAGCCAATCGATGAGGAGCCAGAGATGTCAGGGGCAGTGCATTTACCCAGAGGGGTGCACAGTGTGAGAATGTAAGCTGTGCCATGGTAGTGCGGCATCTGGGCACTTGGTAAATTTGAGCGGCAGAGCTTCTGGTTTGTCTGGTATTCATAGGCAGTGTTAGCAAGTTCTGCACCCCTGTTGAAAGCAGATTTAATGTGACTGTTTTGGCAAGAAGGCACGTTTGATACCTGATTCTGTCATTCATTTGAAGCCAGCCAGCCCGAGCATAAAGTTCACAGGTGTGTGTGAGTCTTGATGCATTTGAGAGTAGATGTCAGGTTTTGCTTAAGGCAACTGAGAGCTGTTGGAGTGCGGGGTTGGTAGCAGAATTGTATATGGCCAGTCCATAGTCTATGAGGGAGACAACTAAGCTGCTGATTGCCAGCTTCATGGATTAGACAATGCCTGTGGTGGTAGAGGATCACAATTCTGGTATTAATAGCTCTTGCAATGATATCAATATGCTGAGAGAAGGACAGGGAGGAGTTGATTGTAACCCCCAGGTATTTGAAATGTGAGACGAGCTCCAGTGTGTCACTGCTATTACTCCTTATTGCCAGGGGGCAGCTTTTTTGCTTGCTTTGGGCTGTCGAGAAGAGCATGGTATTTGTTTTTTTATAGTTCATGACCAGTCTTTGCTCTTTAAACCAGTTTTTTTGCCAATGCAAAGTCATTTTGGAGATCAGTTTCAAGGAGTTCAGGGTGCAGGTTGCGGGTAAAAATCACCATGTCGTTAGCATATAGAAGCATGCGGCAATGGCAGGAGGCCAGGAGATTATTTTAAAAAAACACTGAACAGCAAGAGTCTCAGAATGGACCCTTGTGGTACACCAGATAAGACAGGTTGGCTGTCTGATAGCACTTCCCCAGTCCTGACTTGCTGGGAGCAGCAGCTCAAGTAACTCCTAAACCAGTTCACAGTTTCAGGTGTGAGTCCAATATCATGTAGCTGCTTGAGGAGGTGCGCATGATGAACTGAATCAAATGCCTTTGATAGGTCAATGAAGGCTGCCTTGGTCTAAGGTGTTATGGATGTATTCAGTAAATTCGAGTAGGGCTGTGACGGTACTGTGGCCACCCTGGAACCGTGTTGCTCTGGGCATAGGAGTTGGTATTGATTAAAGTATTCCACAATCTGGTCAGCTACAATCTGCTCAAGAGCCTTGGAGAGTTGCGGGAGAATGGAAATTGGTCTGTAGTTATTATGTAAGGACCTGTCCCCACTTTTGTTTACAGGGGTTACTGTAGCAAACTTCCATCTTTGGGGGAATTTGGAGTGGACGAGGGATAGGGTTAAGTATTCTTGTTAGTGGTCCAAGTATTTCATCCAATACTAAAAACAAATTTGAAGTCCAAAGAGTCCTCACTGTGCCTAGATTTTCTGAGGACCTTATCAAGGTATTTCCTAGCATCTGCTTCAGAGACCATTTTGAAGTGGAATAGTGGCTGGCTAGGTGGTAGTGCAGGTGACCTCATATTGTCACTTAGGTTGGGGTTATTGAAAAAGCTCTTGGGAAGCACCCTACTGAGGTCAGTGAAAGCATGATTCAGTGAGTTAGCAATAAGCAGAGGGTCCAAGGTTGGAACCCCCTAAATAGTAAGCACAGCAGGGGGAGTTTGGGGGTCTTTCCCTGTGATATCTTTAAGGCTGGCTCAGAAAGACTTGCTGCTGTTCCATGAGTTAGACAGGGCTTCTTTGTAGTATGTACTTTTTCGCATGGTGGATAGCTTTTGTACCGTCGTTGTGGGCCTTTTTATATCACTGAATGTTTGCTGTAGTCCCCTGTGCATGTGCTATTTGTCAGATATGATCTCTTAAGGCAAGTTGCTTCAGGAGTTCAGGGGTAATCCAGGGGTTAAAAGGCCCTTTGGGATTTTCTTGTAGTAATTGGTGCATGCTGATCATGCATGACCTGATCATCTACACTAGTTCTTCTAGTATTGCCAGCAGAAACACATCACTTACTTTAGACTTCAATAAGGTCTTAGACTGGCTACTAGACCGTAAGCTTGTACTAAATGAAAAGAAAACGAAAGCTGTGCTCCTAGGTTCTGCACCAAAGATTAAGACCTGTTCTAGTTTGCTGGAGGTTCTTCACCTAGGAGGATTTACACTTGAAAATGTTACTGTACTTCCTTCAAGTACCTTGGGATCCTCCTGGACCAGTCCCTGGATTTTAATCTTCACATTCAGTCCTCGTGCAAAGCTGTAAACTCGAAACTAGGAGTAGTTTACAAAACGAGCTACATGCTTACACCCTCGGCCAAATTAGCAATTGCCCGAGGTATTCTGCTCCCAACCCTTACTTATGGTGCCTCTATTCTTACCTCTGCCCATAAAACCTCCCTACTAAAATGGGACGTAACTTATAACAATATATGCCGATTTGCCTCTTCGTCGCCTCTACTCAAACATCACTGCCTTCTTTATAAGGATCTGAATCGGCTCTCACCCTCTGCCAGTAGACAATACTACTTTGGATCACTAATGGACTCGATTATCCAGGAAAAAAACCCATCCCAGCTGACGGCATTGCTGGTCCCTCAACCATCCTCCCATGGCCTGCGATCAGCTGACAAATCCTTGCTCTATGTTCCGAGATGTCGAATGACTAAAGGCACAGGGGCCTTCCAATTCTCTGCTCCCAGGCTATGGAATGCTCTTCCACTCAACCTCCGGCTGTCTCAGTCTCACTTTGGATTTAAAAGTGAATATCGTCATTATCTATCCTTAGCTGATGCTTGTACATGCTTTGACCCAACCTGAAGCTCCTGAGACTTACCAGTAATGTCACCCCTGCTCTAATCCAGCTCCAAGACTGTCTCCTCTTCCCCTCCCCATATTTTTCCTTTTCTTTGTAAATAACTTCTTGACTACTAGCTCTCTTCCTTCTCGAACCTTGTTGCTGACCATCCACTGTTGTTTTGCCAATTACCACCCCTGACCTTCCTTCTGTCAATCTTTCTTGTTATGTTTAAATATTCCTCACTTTTCTCTGTATATAACCATACTATCTTATTAACCCTTTCACTCCACAGATCGGGTCCATGGTTTCTGCACTTATTATATATCTTACTGCCATTATCTGTATAATGCTTGCCATTATTTTTTGTTGATTCTACCCATTGTATTTTTGTAGCACTGCTGTACTGTTCCTCTATTTGTGTTATTGTACCCATGTTGCTGTTGTTCAACTGTTCTCCTTTTGTTGTACTCTCCCGGGTCATGCCTGAAAATAGTCATTTTATGGCTAGTGCACCTACCCGGTTAACAAAAACTAAATAAATAAAAATAAATGTTTGTCACAGACAGCATTAAATTTTGACACAAAGAGGTCAAGTGCGGTGTCCATATCATTGGTTTTATGGAGGCCCATCCAGTAAAGGAGTTTTAGGTCTGACTTTAGATGTAGGAGGGGACCTTTTAGTAGAAGTCTGTTTTTTGTGGTTCTGGTGGTTGATTTGCAGTAGTTGTTATTCCAGTTGCATTTGACAGGGGAGTGGTCACTCAAAGAGTCAGGGAAAACGGTGACATTGGAGACATGACCAGAACATTTGGTGAGCACCCAGTCCAGCAGTGTACTGGTGCCGGCCTTGTAGTTGACTCGTGTCGGAGTCTCCACTATTTGGGAAAAATGGATAGCAGATAGGGTGTCCTTGACAGAGGTGGAGGCACAGGACAGCCAATTTATATTAAAGTCACCTAGCAGAACAATTTCTGTGTTTAGACTCAGAGTACTAATGCAGTCCAGCAGATCCATGCTAATTCTGTCAACTTGCAAGCAGACATTTTCTGTAACAAAAAATCACAGAATCCCCTGCTGTTGGCATCAGAGGAGGACTGCAGCAGAGGAAGATTCAATAGCCTGCAGGACATGTTAGAGTTTTATAAACTTGGATCTTTAGTTTGCTGTTCTGTGACCTCTCTGGGCTAAGTACAGTCACAGATGACTGTGCTTAAGAAACATAGAAACATAGAATTTGACAGCAGATAAGGACCGCTTGGCCCACCTAGTCTGCCCATTTCCCTACCTAGCGGGTAAGCTGCAGACCTTAGTTAACCAACAGCCTACTTCTTTCTACCCCCCACTAGAATTGTCTTATGTCTGTCCCATGCATTCTTGAATTTCCCCACTGTTTTTGACTCTATGACCTCCTCAGGAAGGCTGTTCCATGTATCCGCAACCCTCTCTGGGAAGAAATACTTCCTCACATTACCTCTGAGCCGTCCCCCCTCTATCTTCAAATTGTGCCCCCTTGATTTTGCACATCTCTTTTTCTGAAAGATGCTACCCTCTTGGACTTTGTTGATTCCCTTGAGGTATTTGAAAGTTTCTATCATGTCCCCCCTCTCCCTCGTTTCCTCGGTTATACATCTTTAGTTCCTTTAGTCTTTCTTCATATGTTTTCTGTTGCAGACCCTGCATCATTTTGGTTGCCCTCCTCTGGACAGCATCCACCCTGTCTATGTCTTTGTAGAGATGGGGTCTCTAGAACTGTATACAGTACTCCAGATGTGGTCTTACCAACTGTCTATACAGAGGGCCAACAACGTCCTGTTTTCTACTGGTGATGCCTCTCCCTATGCATCCCAGTATCCCTCCAGCCCTCCTTACTGCCTTCTCACATTGCTGGCCCACCTTTAGGTTGTCTGATATGACTACCCCCAGGTCCCTTTCCATTTTTGTTGTTGTCAGTATCTCACCCCCCATTGTGTACTCTTCCCCTGGGTTTTTGTTTCCCAGGTGTACTACGTTGCACTTCTTTGCATTGAGTCTAAGCTGCCATACATTTGACCATTCCTCCGACCTTGCCAAGTCCCTTTTCATCCTTTCCATCCCATCTTGTGTATCAACCCTGTTGCAGATCTTTGTGTCATCTGCAAAGAGACACACTTTCCCTTCCAGTCCTTCCGCAAAGTCTCTTATAAAGACATTAAAA
This sequence comes from Neoceratodus forsteri, assembly GCA_016271365.2. NCBI lineage: Eukaryota > Metazoa > Chordata > Ceratodontiformes > Ceratodontidae > Neoceratodus > Neoceratodus forsteri. Next base: position 648,181,032 of record CM028131.1, read on the forward strand.
AGTACCGGCCCCAGTACTGAACCCTGCGGTACCCCACTAGTAACCCTCCTTTCTTCACTCTGGACTCCATTTACTATTACCCGCTGTGTCCTGTTGTCCAACCAGTGTTTTACCCAGGCTACCACCCTGGGACCCACTCCCAGGCTGGCTAATTTATTAATCTTTTGTGCGGGACTGTGTCAAATGCCTTACTAAAGTCTAGGTAGACCATGTCCACAGCCCTTCCCTGGTCTACTGCTTTGGTCACCCAGTCAAAGAAATCAATTAGATTTGTCTGACATGACCTTCCCACTGTCAATCCATGCTGCCTTGGGTCCTGTGCCCCACTGACCTCTAGGTACTCAACAATTCTTACCTTCCGCAGTGATTCCATAATTTTCCCTACCACTGAGGTCAAACTGACAGGTCTATAGTTTCCTGCCTCTCTCTTGCTCCCACTTTTGTGAAGGGGAATCACGTCCTCAGGTACCACACCATCCTCCCATGATTTATTAAAAAGGGTAGTCAGTGGTGTTACTAGTTCTTCCCTTAGTTCTTTTAGAATTCTGAGGTGAATCCCATCAGGCCCCATTGCTTTATCCACCTTCAGTTTTAAGAGTTCTTTCAGAACCCAATCTTCCGTGAAAGGACTAATATCAACCCCCCATCCAGAGTGCTTCTATTGACTGGATTAGGTATTTCCCCATGCTTTTCCATTGTGAATACTGAGCAGAAGTATTCATTCAGTATCCCTGCTTTTTCACTGTCGCTCTCTACCCAACCACCTTCCTCTTTGTTCAGGCTCAGTATCCCTGCCTTAGTCTTTCTTTGCTCCCTAATGTACCTATAAAATGTTTTATCCCCCTTCATAACCGAGCTGGCTATCTTTTCCTTGGTTTGAGCCTTTGCTATTCTGACTGCCTTACCTGCTTCCTTCTATTTTAACTGGTACAGTTCTCTGTCCTGCTCCTTCTGTGTTTCCTTATACTTCCTGAATGCTATCTTTTTCTCCCTTACCTTCCCCGCCACTTCTTTTCAGAACCATTGTTGCTTTTTCTTTCATTTTGATTTGTTTATTTGCTTCACACAAAGGCTTGTTGCCTCTCTGATGGTGGTTTTGATGTTTCCCCATTGTTGCTCCATCCCACCTTCTTGCATGTTTGCTAGTGCTTTTCTGAGGCACTCTCCCATTTTGACAAAATCAGCGCTCCTGAAGTCCAGTACCTTCACTTTTGTGTGGCTTGACTCTACAGCTAAGTTTATCATGAACCACAGTTTGGTGGTCGCTTGTTCCCAGATGGCTACCCACTTCAAGATCAAAGATCCTCTCTCCATCCCCATTTGAGAGTACCAGGTCTAAGATTGTTCCCTCCTGAGTGGGTTACAAAACTAGCTGTCTGAGGCATGCCCCCTATAGGGCATCGAGAATGGCCCTTCTCTTGGATGTGGCTGCAGCAAAGGTGCTCCAGTCAACATCTGGCATATTCAGGTCCCCCATCAGCAATATCTCCCCTTTCTCTACCATCCCAAGTACTGTATATTCATTATGTTTAAAGGGGCACTATCAGCTTTGCCCCTTCATTTTATGATTAAAACGAGCAGTGTGCCTCTTGGCACCCATGCTATCTTATGCTATCTAACTCCTAGAAATTACAAATGATGCACTATAGAGCGCTTGGTTTTTCAGCGGAGATACCAGCAACATCTTCTTTCTACACGCGGAGCAGGGTTATTATTCTATCTCGGGGTCGCTATCAAAAAAATCACTGTTTTGGACACCGCTTGTGCCAGAGGCGAGTTCTCGACCACATTGTGTTTCCCGGATGCGGTGAGTTTTACTCGACCCGAGTGTAAGCATATTCTTTCAAAAATCTTAAAAACCAGCCAAAAGGCTGTAAATTTGCACATGTAGAGGCATTCTGGGGTGCATTTCTGATAGATGGGTGCCAAGAGGCACACTGCTTGTTTTAATCATAAAACAAAGGGGCAAAGCTGACAGTGTCCCTTTAAGTGTTTTTATATGTGTTGTATAACCTTATAAGTGTTTCACCTGAAGAAGGGACCTGTGAGGCTCAGAAAGTTTGTGTACTATACCATCTTTGTACAAGACATATGTTTATGTTGCTCCAATAAAAGATCTCAAACCTTCCAGTGACTCCTGTTTTCCAAGAACCAATACATCTTAAATCTCTTTTTACCATAAAAGTCCTTTGAATATTTTTAAGCCATTTAAAAAAATACAATTATTATGAGGATTATTTATTTTTATTACTCGATTCCCCCTGGAAAATATTTCATCGATCAAGTGATTGAAGAAAAACTCAATATTCATTTAGTTTGTTTCCATCTAATCTTAAAATCACAGATATGTCTGTTGGGCATCATTGACACTTTTAACAAGATAAAAATTTAAAAAGGAAAATGTATCAAAGCTTCTAAATTAAGCCGGTCAAACTGTAACCAGCCTGCAAAGAAACTTATTATAGAAAAGCCTGCATTACTGGAGTCAGTCCAGTAGATAGTCATTATCCAACATAATGTTCAATGTTTGTGGAATAGCAAGAGGGAGGGATGGGGTATATAGTGCTTGTGTAACTGTAGTACTTTTTGTGGCTTTACTCTATTCCCACCCTTGAGTAGTAGGTATGTAGGTAGTAATTTGTAGGCAATAGAAGGAACGTGAACAAGGGTGAGAGGAACACTGGAGAAGGAGGAGGAGTAGGGCAAGGTGGTGGACAAAGAATGCTCCCTAAGCAAGGGAGGTGCGTCAGAAGAGGGCTTAAATAGAGGTTGTGGGGGAAGCTATTCTGCACACTGAACCTCAGGCAAGCCCTCCCATTTAATTTTTGTGGAATAGCAATAGGGAGAGATGAGGTATATAGTGCTTGTGTAACTGTAGTACTTTTTGTGGCTTTACTCTATTCCCATCCTTGAGTAGTAGACATATAGGTAGTAATTTGTAGGGAACAGAAGGCCCCAAAAGATACCTCCTCCAACTCATGAAGAGTATGTCCCCCTGGTACTCAGGAGAGGAAAACCCCCCCAGGTGGAGGAAATCTCTGAGGACCCATGGTCAGAGGTCTGCTCATCCTCTGGGAATACTACATGGAGAAGGACCTAGGTTCTAGCAACCATAATTAATTTGAGGTTGGTGAGCTGCTTGGAGAAATGATAATCCATTCTTGATCCATGGATGATGCCAATTGCACCATGATCCTGATGTTGAAGAGTAGGTCTGTTCTGAATGAGCAGTAGAATCCTAAGTATGAATTAAATCCAGGTGAAGGAGGGTGAAGGAAGTCCAAGTTTTCAAGATGATGAATAATGCTTGTCCAATTGAATTGCAAGGGTGTAATGAGCAGAGGGACCATGACCGGATCGATAAGGTACTAAACTGGGAATGATGGAAATGCAATGGCAGAAGAAGTCATTGACGAATGATTGAATTTGTGAAAGGTTTGAATGTAAAGAAATGGTCTGGAGGGAGGAAACTCTGTATTGAACAAGGAGTCACTAAGGAAGCATCCATAGAGTAGAAGTGAGTAGAAGAGTCTTTTTGACTGCCCTGGAGATGATGGCTCGTTCTTGATTCAAGGATGGTATGGAATGAATTATTATCCTGAGGATGAGAGGTACTTCTTTTTCCTAGGGATGGTAGAATCCTATGTGTGGAACAGATCCAGGTTAAGAAGGGCTAATGTAGTCCATGTTTCTGAGGTGAGGAAGGATGCATGTCCATAGGGATTATAGGGGAGTAATGAGTCAAGAGAATATGTTTTGATGGATATAAGACAGACAGCACACTGTGGGAGTTGTGATGATTTGTAAAGTTATGGTTGACTGATCCAATTCATGTAAAGTTTGATATTTCAAGGTAGTCTGGAGGTAAAGAATGGATTAGTGAGTGAGAAGTCGCTAGATAAGTATCCCAGAGTAAATGAATAGAGGAGATTTTGAGTGACTGATGAGATTAATGCCATAATTAATTAGTAAAGCAATAGAGGAAAATTTGCTGAGTGGTCCAGATGGTAGTCTAATATATGTATATGTAATATATATATATATATATATATATATATATATATATATATATGAGGAATGATTGGAAGTTCAGTATAAGGAATGGAAGGCTTCTTTGAACGTGATGTTCAAGACTTTATACTTAAATCATCTGCTGGTACGCTGCCTGAAGTAAGTGTGGGTATTTCTGAGGTGTGATCATTTAGGAGATGCACTGTAGTGGCATAGGTTGGTAAATTTACAGGTAATCCCGATGCCGAAGTACTTGAGAAAAGCTTAGGAGTGGATGTAAGGAAGAGTCTGTAGGCTGGATTGGTAGTGAGATCAATTATTGCAGGATGCCATAGGATTTTAGTACTACAGTTGATTAATACCAAATAGGAGGCCAGGCTGAGTTGGTAAAATTGTCTTAGCTGTCCAGGATTGCCAATTAGAATTCAGGAGGGCACCTTCTCGGTGATGGTCTTTACTGGTGAGATTAACAAAGGTACTTCAAGAAGAAGAGGTTAAAGGGTCTGCTGGAAGAGTGGTTTATCCAGCTGAAGGTACTAGGTGAAAAGGTGCAGATGACTGTATAAGTAACAGCGATGTCCAGGAGTGAAATCAAAGTTTTGAATAGCTTAGAGTCAGTAATCAGCTAGACAGTGGAGATCCCACTACAAATATTCTGGAAGATGTCTATAAATTCCAAAAACTAGCAATGACTGTTGAGAAATAGGAGTCGAGCAATTTGGTCATCAGAGTCAGTGCTGGAAGAAGAGGTGGCAGAAGGTAAAATGGATGATGTCCATAGTTGAATGGGTCATCTTGTGATTCCCAGTATCATAAGAAGTGATGCTGATTACGAAGTTGGAGTATAACAGAAGGATCTAAGTCCTTTCCCCTGTATGAGGATAACCAATGAGATGAGGCATACAGGGAAGTCATGGTGATTGGACGGACAGGAATTGAAGGGTATATCCAGTAGAGACAGAGAATATCTTCTTATTGTCTGTGCGAATGGGATTCTATGAATGATTGTGAAGAACTGATTGGGCGGTATGAAACTCTATAATAACGTAAGAGTCTATGAGGCATGTAAGCCAAGGAATGTTTGCTGACAGTAGTATATTACTCCAGAGCAATGAACTAATGATCCAAAGAGTAGTTGAGGGGTACTGTTAGAATGACCAGAGTAGGAGTATGAGATGCATCATATAGAAGAGCAGATAACTGGGTAGGAGTACTGCTCATAGATAGGGTACAAGGCCCAAAAGAGCTGCAGCAAACAGTACAAAGCCCCGAGCCTGCAAGGAAAAGATGGAAGGCAGCCATCCAAATGGGAAGGAAGTCTGGAGTGGATCCTGAGGAACGGAAAGAAAAATCAGTGGAAAGCTACAGTCCGGGTGAAGCCGGATGATATCCAGAGCAGGAAGGTACATGACCAGTCCAACTCCATGACGGACAGCAGTGAATTGCAGGAAGGCAGAAACAAGGCATCAGATGATGATCCATGGAAGGCCAAGGAGCCAAGCTAAGCACCATAAGCAACAGGAGTCCCACATCTGACGAAGGCTGGAAACAACTGAAGAAAATGATGGAAGGTGCTGGAGCGGCAAAGGATGAGGTCCCAAATCTGCAAAAGAAAATAACTACATACAGCAGCTGGATGGAGGACCTGCAGCAAAGAAGTTCATGACAGCAGGATCCATATGATGAGGGAAAGGAGGCCAAAGGGGCTAGAGAACGAAGCTCCATGGAAGAACAGGAGGGCCAGTGGAGTCATTCAAAGCAGAAGGGTCCTGCAATTGAAGGGAAGTGGCAAACTAGCAGGATGGAGGCAAACAAGTCAATGAGGTCCTGGTTCCACAGTCAAAATCGCAGGCAGCTGAGAGGTGGAAGGTAGCAGGAGGGAAAAGGCCCTGTTCCTGAAGGGAAGCAGCAACCTGCATCAGGTAGAAAAACAGACAGTGGACACAACTATGTGAGCTTGGGCTAAGGATCGGGCAAGGTATTCTCTGTATTGCATTTGTGGTGAGCTGGAAGAATGGCTGCGGCAAGGAGAAGTGGAGACCGCTGAGCACTAGGAGGTCCATGTCCAGAAGGGTCGTGGCATTAGGTAGCAGGTGGAGAATAACATGTGAAGCAGTGGAATGGAAGGCCATGCATCCAGATGGGACGTTTAAGGCAAGAGATCACTGGTATAAGGTAGAGAAGGTATGGTAACAGTCTGTAGATTGTAGACATGGCTCCCATCCCCGGTAGTCTGGGCGAGCTAACCTGCACTTGATGCTGACAAGCAGAGTTAGGGACAGAGGATGTCAAGTTGATAAGTATGAGGTAGTTCCCTTCCTGAAGGGAAGTGTCAACTGGTATAAGGTAGAGAAGATATGGTAACAGTCTGTAGATTGTAGGCATGGCTCCCATCTCAGGCAGTTGGGGCAAGCTACTTTTTGCTCGATGCTGTCCAGCATAGTTAGGGTTGGAGGATGTTGGTTTGGTAAGCAATGGAGGTAGTGAATGTAATGGAATCCCATCCCTGGTAGAGAGGGTAAGCCTACCTTCACTCTGCACCTCAGGAGATGCGAGTTAGGGACGGAGACCAAAGTACTGCTGGTATGGGCTGTCAGAAAACACAAAATGCTGCTGAAGGGAGAGAGTACAGGAGGAAACTGCAGGGTAGGCAGGCAGGACTGTATGTCACATAGAAATGGAAGGACAAACTAAAGAAAGGTTGGAAGGTGGGCACAAGAACGGGAAAGATATGCAGAAATGAGTGGCTGGTAGGGAAGAAGGAACAATGGAGCGCAGGGCAGGAGCTTTGATGAATCGATGAATCTCCAGGGAGGAAGAGTATATGATATGAGTGTAGGTGAGTTAGGGGGTAAACTCAGTGTTGTAGACAGGTGTGAACTGGATCCAGGGAAGGAAGTGACATGCTAAGATTGAGACATTCTCTAAGTGGCGTAAGTAGGAGTCGAATCCAGGCCATTTGGGTAACCATGTCGGCAGTCAGGATAGTAACCTCTGGGCTATATTTCCATAGTAGAGGATCTTGGCTAGATGACCGGAATAGAATATGCAAGTGGGATACCAGTATAATCCCAGTGATTCCAGGATGAGTAGGTCCTGCTGCTACTTAACTGAATGCTGAGGGCTTCTAGGATTGACAGGAGTAGTGGCGAGTGAGGAATGGATAAGTCAAGATGCAGGGAACAATGAACAGTGTGTCAAAAACCACAAATGGTACAGTATTGTATAGCCATCAGAGAAGCATTTATAGGAAAAGATGGGAAGCTGAGTCATAGGAGATGGGCTATGAAATGGGATGGCCAGCACAGGGAATATACAAGCATCTGATCACTCTCTACACTCCCCCCCCCCCAAGGCATCTGGAACAAGCTGTCATTAGTGCTGCACAATTGTCCTGGTAAAGCTGCGGAAAGAAGCAACAAATTTAGATAATTTGATTAAGCCAACCAGACTAAGGAACAACACTATGTGTGGTGCCTAATTATGCAGATAGTGGTAGCTCAGTAACGATGCCCGGTTAAGTACAATGCATACAGTTGTGCGCTGAATGAGTGAGTCCGTAGGTGAACTGGTAGACTGAAATGAAGCCGCGTTATGTTGTAGCTGACAATCATGTCAAATAACTGTCAAGCAAGGTTAGGGGGATGCAGAGCACGATAGGCAACAAACAGTGAAGAATGCAAGTCACACTCACCAGATATCCTGGGTCCATGAGCAAGGAGAGGCACCAGGTAAGAAGGAGTGATGGGTAGCCGTGAAGTTGACAGTGTGTGGCACGGTGCACCAGGGAGGAGAGAATTGGACTTGTGATCAAGCAGGAGCAAAAAGCAGCAAAAGCAGTCGAGTAGAAAGCCCCAGTTCACAGAGCATGGGAACGAAATTGTAAAGTCAGTCAACAGATGAATTCCAGGAGCAGGAAAAGGGGAATGAGCTAGATAGACCATGGGGGAAATGAGGAGAGGTAGGGACTACTGACTGGGGATTGGAGGCGTGCCGCGGGCAGGGCACATGAGGAGAGTCGGGCAGAGGAATGCGAGAGCCAGGGATGCTCGTAAGTGCCAAGTGGTGGGATGATGCCCAAAAGAAATATGGAGTGGGGAGAACTCAGGCACACACCAAAATGGAGGGGAACTAAGGACAGGAGTGGGGAGGTGGGGTAGTCATTGAGAAGAGCAAGGAACACTGGAAACAAAAGGGAGAGCATAAAACAGAGAGAATGGAGGATGGGGGGGAGGAGGAAATGCACAAAGGAAGAGGACACAAACAAAACAGCAGCAGCAGGTCAGCACAGGAGGCACAGCCACATGAGCCATGCAGGGATCTCAGGAAAAACGCTCCCTAAGCAATGGAGGTGCATCAGAGGAGGTTTTAAGTAGAGGCTGTAAGAGGAGTTATTCCCCACATTGAACCTCAGGCAAGCCCTCCCAGAATTGTAACTGCACTTGAATTATTTCTGAGTTCCTTCAATGTGTGTAACCTTGATTGATCAATATGTAGGTAAGCACATGAATGCAGACTGTATTTATGTGAATTGTGGACATTTATGGAATGACTGCAATCCTCATAAGGGTTGGGGGTGATTGTAGAGACCAGCACAACCTCAAAATGTGCCTAATTATGTGTAGTGTGAAAAATAGAAAGCATACTTAGACATTCCGGGCACAATTCTCAAAGCCCCCAGAATGACACAACGGTTTTAAACCACAAGGAATGGTGCAATGTGCCCATTGTGCCAAATGATGCAGCAGGAGCGATTCTCAAATGCAGCCTGCATCAACCACAGGCTGCGTGCACCAAAGGGGGCTTGTGTCATCTTCACGGCAAGAAAAAGGCCTGAGGCATGGCACTAGGGGGCTTGTGGTAGATACAGGCTGCCATATCCCATAATTCTGGATTCTCACATCCCTTCAAGAGGGCACATTTCTAAGTACTTTCTAAGTACCATTAGACCAGTCAGTGCTGGTCTAAGGGTACTTAGAAGTGTGTCCTCTGGAAGGGTTAGAGAACCTGTGCCAATGTGCCGTGGCCCCCAGCCCCGATCACGATATATAAACATAATCACATCCCTGGTGGCTAGAGCTCCCCAGCCCCAGTCCACTGTCATTAATAGTAAACCCATCACTGATGGTCTAGCGGCCCCCCTACCCTGATATGCCCATATTAAAATATATATCACAGTCCCTGGTGGTCTAGGAGACCCTCCTCCTAATCCCCTGATTTATTCGTATTAAGATATAAATCCCTTTCACTGGTGGTCTAGTTGACCCCTAGCCCCCAAAACCTGACAGGCAGTGCTCCACCACACCTAAATTGCCACCCCTGACCAGGCTCTCCACAACTTGCTGCAGCTTTCTGCTGCAGCTGGTGCTCCCTCAAGCAATCGCCCACTGCCCTCCCTCTCACACAAAGGCTGCTGCCTCAGACCTGGCTTCACACACCTTGCTAAAAGCTTCCTGCTGCAGCCAGGGTTCCCTCCAGCAATTGCCTGCTTCTCACTCTTCCACAAAAAGGCTGCCTCCTCTGACAGGCCACTGTACACCTTGCTGCAGCTTTCTGCTGCAGCTGAGGCCCCCTCCTGCAATCTCCCACTGCCTGCCTTCCCACTGAAAGACTGCTGTACCTGACTGGGCTCTGCACACCATGCTGCTGCTCCCTGCTGCAGCTGGGGCTCACTCCAGCAATCACCCACTGCCCACCTCCCACGAAAAGACTCGAGCCCCTGACCAGGCTCTGCACACCTTGCTGACACTTACTGCTGCAGCCGTGGCTCCCTCCAGCAATTGCCTGTTGCTCACTCTGCCACGGAAAGGTTGCAACCTCTGACTGGGTTCTAAACACCTTGCTGCTGCTTCCTGCTGCAGCCGGGGCTCCCTCTAGCAAGTGCTCACTGCCCACCTTCCCATGGAGAGGCTGCCACCCCTAACCAGGATCTGTAAAACTTGCTGTGGCTTCCTGTTGCAGCCAAAGCTCCCTCCAGCAATTACCTGCTCCCTGCCTTTTCACAGAAAAGCTGCTGCTCCTGACCAGGCTCTGTTCACCTTGCAGTGGACTCCTGCTGCAGCCAGGGTTCCCTCCAGCAATCGCACCCTGCCTGCCCACCCACGGAAAGGCTGCCTTCCCTGACCAGGCTCTGCACACCTTGCTGTGGCTTCTTGCTGCAGTCATGGCTCCCTCCAGCAATCTCCTGTTGCCCACCCTCCCACAGAAAGGTTCACTGAACCTCTGCATCTGTCCCAACTACTTGGAAGCATGCTATTGTCATTCCACTTCCTAAGGGTGGGGACCCTTCCTTTCCTGGGAACTTTTGCCCTATATTTCTCCTCCCTATTCTTACTAAACTACAAGAGCATTTAGTTCTCTCTCAACTCTCCTCCTATCTCACTGACTCCTCCTTCTTCTCACCTTTTCAATCTGGATTTCAGAAGAACCACCCCACCTTAACTTCCTTACTTAGGATCACTGACTCCATCCTCTCAGGGATGGACCATAGTCTAATCACATCAGCCATTTTTATCGACTTCACTAAGGCTTTCAACATCATCTCCCAACCCCTCCTTCTAACCATCTTCATGTCAGCTGGCCTGTCTGAATCTGCCATAAACTGGCTCAGAGCCTACCTTACATGTAGGACTCAATCAGTTAGGATTGCTGAATCAGTTTCACCTCCTCTCCCTATTAACCCTGATGTGCCACAGCTCAGTGCTCGGACCTGTCCTTTTCTCTATTTTCCTAAATGACCTTCCTTCAGTCTGCACCTCATCCTCCATCCACATGTACGCTGATGACACTGTCCTGTACACCTCTGGCCACTTTCACACTGATGTAGCAGTCACACTCCAGCATGACTTTGACAAGGTTCGGTTATAGCTTTGCCCACATCAACTTTCTCTTTTTTGCATTATGTTATTTTTGCCACCTTACTGGCTCCCAGTCTGCCACTCCTTCCGGCTGCACAAGACCCCCCAGACCGCCTTGCCCCAACCCCCTTCCTACTCACCTCAGATCGCAGCCGACCCAGGGGTGGCCCGGCGTAACCCTTCGCCGGATGGGTCCCTCTCTTCCGAGGGGGAAGGCGCCAGGAGGGGAGGTACCCAGTGCACTCTCTAATCAGCCCCTGGGTGCTGCTGAGGTGGATTCCGAGGCGTCGGGGCATCTGAGGCGGTGGAGAGTCGGCAGCCATCATCCAGCAGACCAGGCAGCCTTTTTCCGCTTTTCCCTGTGGGGAGTGATGTCCGACGTCAAGGCGTACGACGACGTCCGTCACCGCCCCCCCCTTGGACACGAGCCCTGGCTGTATTGCTGCACTCCCAGCCTCCGCAGGATCCAGCCCTCCGCAGGTGTGCGTCCCCTACCCCGGAAGAAGAGCTGTCTCTGGATGCTCTATCCTTCTCCCCGGCTAGTCCTCCGGCAACCCGAGTCCGCTTTCCGAACCCGGGTCGCCGCGCCGCAGACGGAAATCCAACCGCTGCGCCAATGGGCCGGCATCAGCTCTTTCTAAATGCCAAGAAAACTGTCTCCAAAACCTTTGGCATTAGGCAGAGACTCTGTAGAATCCCCCTCCTTGCATACCCTTGATGGGACTACGCTTGAGGACATCTCCTCTTTTAGATATCTTAGGGTCTGTCTTGACTAACACCTGAACTTTTCTGGTCATGCGGATGCCATCCTGAAAAAACTGTGCCCCAGGTTAGGTGCTCTGTACAAGAACTCAGTTGCCTACTTCTATCTGCCAGGCATGCACTTATCCAGTAAAAGATACTCCCAACCTCTGACTATTGTGATGTAGTATATAGTGCTGCTCCCAAGATGTCCCTAACCAGATTGGATAGCCAACTTCTTCTGTTGCTTCGCTCTGAACCCCCCCACACACTCATCACTGTGACCTCTGTCTCTCCTTCTTGCTCTTCCTTCTCTTGAAAGAAGGCATCTATCCCATAGTGCTAAATTCATCTCCAAATTCTGGTTTGGGTTGCTGCCATCTTATCTTTCCTCCTCATCCCTCCTCCCCCCCCTAACTGCCTTAGATCCTATGACTCATACACGATGGTAGACCCTTGCCGCTCAACCTCAGTAGAGCAGTCTACATTCTCCCACAACTTACCTAAATTGTGGAACTCCTTTCCACACCAAATTAGACATTCATCTTCCCCTTTCTCAATCTCATCATCACTGCAAAACTTCTATTCTCCTAATTGCACCTTCTCTTAATGTTACCCCTACCTCTTTCTATTGTCTCCCTTGAGTATGGTTTCTCTTCTGTCCTCTTATCCCAAGTACTTAAGTCCACTGCCTTTTCTCTATGTGTCTTAACTGTAACCCTTGCTTAGCACTTCTAAATCCACTGCCTTTTCCTATGGGTGAGATAACTGTAAACCTTGCATAATGCTGCTATATGCTGTTCAAGATTTGTGCATTTATTTTGTGATTGAATTGTAACATGCTAACATACTAAAATGCCAGTAGAGTAGGCCTCACGGTCTATCGAGTCTGCTCGAGATTTAGTACCCGTGGCGGGCACCATAACTGCCCTCCACACCCCCCGTAGGATCCCCCTACACCCTGCCAGAGTTCCACCCCCCAGAGTTGGCATTACTCAGCTTCACACTCCTCCTATAGCTGTCCCAGCCTCTCTTGAACCCCTCCACAGAAACCGCCTCCACCAGCTCCTTAGGCAGTGCATTCTATGGTTCCACCACCCTCTCAATGGAGTAACACCTCTTTCTCTCTCCCCTGAGTTTCCCACCCTCCAGCCTCCAAATGTGCCTCCTGGTGGCCCCTCCCTCCCTCCTCTGAAAAACCTTATCTAGGCTTACCCTATTTACCCCTTTAAGATACTTAAAGACCTTGATCATATCCCCTGTCTCTCCTCTGCTCCTGTGAGTACAGGTTGAGTTCCTCAAATTTCTCTTCCGATAGGACCTATTGCTCAGATTCCATATGATTTTAGTTGCCATCCTCTGAACCCTCTCCAGGAGTGTAATGTCCTTTTTTAAGTGTGGATTCCAAAACTGCATGCAGTATTCAAGGTGTGGTCTAACCAGGCAGTTATACAGAGGGAGAATCACTTCCCTGCTTCTTGAGGTTATCCCCCTAGCAATGCAACCCAGCATTTTATTTGCCTTGGCCACAGCCCTTCTACATTGCTCAGAGTTATTCATTTGGCATCCACTACCACCCCCAGATCCCTCTCCCCACTTGAAGCCTGCAGTGTAACCTTTCCCAGTGTGTACACATGGGCTGGGTTCCTAGGCCCCAGGTGAAGAACTCTGCATTTCCACATATTAAAATTCAGTCTCCAGGTACATGATCACCTCTCCAGATCCTCCAGGTCCTCCTGCAGAGCTAGCCTACCCTGTTCCCCATCCACCACCCAGCTTCGAGTTGTTCTCAAAGAGGCTCATTTTGCTTCTGATAGCCTTTCTGATGTTGGAGATGTAAGCGTTAAACTGGAGTGGACCCAGAACCGATCCCTGTGAGACCCCGCTAATGACCCTCCTAGGGGATGAGACTTCCCCCCACCACCATTTTCTGAGTTTGTCCAGATAGCTAGTTCCTAATCCACCTGACCATCTATATTCCCACCCCCATCTCCCCTAATGTCTCCAGCAGCCCAGAATGAGGTACCAAATCAAACGCCTTACTGAAATCTAGAAAGATGACATCCACCGGACTACCTTGGTCTAGTGCCGTTGTCACCCAATCATAGAACTCCACAAGGTTAGTCCATGCTGGTGATCATCCAGGTATCCCCGTTCCTCCAGGAATACTGTACCTCCAGCCTCTCCTTTTGGATGGCCTCCATCAGTTTGCCCACCACCAACGTCAGGCTGACAGGTTTGTAGTTCACCAACTCCTCCCTTGAGCCTCCTTTGTGGATAGACACGATGTGGGCCACCCTCCAATCCTGGGGCACCCTTCCCGTCTAGAGGGAAGTGTTAAAAAGGCCCACTGGGGTGCAGCCAGGGCATTGGACAATTCCCATAGCACCCTGCGATGGATTTCATCCAGACCCAGAGCTTTTTCCTTTTCTAGGGACTTAAAGGTTTCCCACACCCTGCCAACAGGGATTTCGATGTTGGTGACTCCTGTCTCTTCAGTAGATCCAACCTGCCTCTCTTCATACTGTGTAGCCCCCTCATCAATATTTATGAACCCTGTCACTTCTGCAGGACTACCCTGCCTCCACCCACTCTGTGCAGCCCCAGCTTCCTCCCTAATGAAGACCGATGCAAAGTACTCATTGAGTACCTCTGCCTGTTTCCCTGCCTCCTCTGCCCACCTTCTCCCTGACCTCAACCTGCTAATTTGGCCCTTCACTCGCCTTCTTTCCTGATATACCTAAAAAACATTCCCCCCCCCGATCCACTGCGCCAACCTCTTCTCTGTCCTTGCCTTGGCCGATCTCACCATCCTGGTGACCTTCTTGGCCACCACATCATAATCTCCCTTATCCATAACCCCATGCAGACACTTGTACCAACTGTATGCAGCCCTCTTCTCCCCCACTGCCTCATGGACCTCCCAAGTCCGCCAGCATGGCTTTCTGGCCCAACCAAACTTGCATCTTACCTTTGCGCAGGACCTGGTAGTCTCCTGTATCCTCCTTTTAATAACTGCCCACCTGCTTTCAGCATCCATGCCTGGCCTTATCCCCTCCAAGTGATCCTTGAGGATTTTCTCCATACCCTTGTAATCTGCACCCCTAAAGTCAACTACCTCGGTCTTTGTGTGATTTTTCCCCTCCCTCCAGGTCCAGTGAAAATCAGACCATAGCATGGTCACTCCCAGCCAGTGGCCCCCCACTTCTAGATCCCCAACCAGGTCACAGTCCACAAGGACCACATCCAGGATATGGCCCTCCCTCATCGGGTCAACCACCTGCTGATTTAGGAACGCATCCTGGAAAACATCCAGCAGCCTCTGTTCCTTAGCCAATGGGGACAACATAGTTCCCCAATCAGTCCCTGGCATGTTTAGGTCTCCCAATACCACTACCCTGCCCATGCCCTGACCACAGTGGTCCTTAATATTTGCCACCAGATTTTCTTCCAGATCTTCCGTCAGCATGGGGGGCCTGTAAACCACCCCTATTTTTACCCTCTTACCCCTTGGCATCTGCAAGGTGACCCATAACGCCTCCACATTACCCTCAACCCCCTCCACCTTGCTTATCCCTATGCCGCTCTTAATAATCAGTGCTACTCCACCCTCCCTGCCCACCACCCTGTCCTTTCTGAACATAGTGTATCTATTCAGGTTTAGATCCCAATCATGCCCTGAGGTGGCCCAAGTTTCAGTGACAGCTGCCGCATCCACGTCCCCCTCTACTAGCATTGCCTGGAGCTCAGGCATCTTGTTCTCCGAACTCCTAGCTTTTATCAGGGCCACCCTCCATCCCTTTCCTCTACCTCCTTCAATTTTCCAACCCAAGAGCCCCTGAGTAGCTGCTCGCCCCCCCATACACAGTCTGTCACTCCTGTTTTGTACCTCCCTTTCCCCGTTTGGGAGTGAAGACCAAGTCCATCCTTGATGGGCTTGCTAGGATCAACCTCACAGCCCAGCCCTTCCCCTTCACAAATTTAAACCCCACCTAGCTTGAATGAACCCAGCCAGTTTCTGCTTTAGTATTTGCTTCCCTCCCAAACTGAGATGGTGCCTATCCCTTGTGTACAGCCTCTTGTCTTCCCAGGTTGCACCCCAGTCCCTCACAACCCCATACCCCCAAGCCTCACACCACTCATTGAGCCACTCGTTAATCTACCAGATTTTTTGTTTGTTGTTCACACTGGCTCTTGGCACTGGCAGGATCTCCGAGAATGAGGCCGAGCACCCTATGGCATGACAGATCCTGGCTAGCCCATGAAACCTTGCCTGAATCTCCAGTACACTATTTCCCTCTATATCATTTGTGCCCAGGTGCACTAAAATGTCAGGGGATCCTCCACATTCCTTTGCCAGTGCATAGACCAGATGCTTGGCCTTATTCACAGTCAAGCTGGAAATACTCTTGGCTTTAACAGCACAGGGTTTTCCCTCACCCTGCCCTTCCCGCTGAATACCCCTAATCATGGAGTCCCCCAACAGGAACACCCTAACCCCCTCCTTATCCTTAGGCCCACTCCGTTTATTGGCAACCCTCCCAATCTCTACCTCGTCCACTACCCTGGCCTCTGCCTCCAACCTGGTGATATCCAGATCCTCCCTCTGAGTGACATTTGCAGCCCTATCCCTCCTGTCCCAGCCCTTTTCCCTAACTGACCCATCAGCCCCATTAGCTGCCCCAGCTCAGCTCATTCTCCTAGTTGACCTTTCTGCTCCAGGCACCCGCTTCCCTTCTGTGTCACTCTGGACCACCCCTCCAGCTCCCTCAGGTACTAATCCCCCCCCACCCCGGACCCAATTTCCACCCTCTCCCTCTCAATGCCCATTATCCTGCTCTTCCCTTCAATATATCCCTGCTGGTCCCCCTGGTCTATCCCCTTCCTCCTGAGTCCTCCTCCTTGTGCAGACCCCCCCCGATCCCAGCTACCCTTCCTGCGCTAGCCATGAATCCATACTCAAGTGTTAAATCTGTGTTGTTCTCCTTCTCCTTGATTCCCTATAACTGGTTTGAAATATTAGTGTTAACTAATTTTATGCACCTAGCATCTATGTCTCCACCTTCCTGTATACAGCAATAGAGAAAACCAAACAGGTAATGCTGCGAACCAAGCCTCTCAGGTAGGTGCACACTCACAGGAAGCTAGCCCTGAATGAACTTGTAGAAAACCAAATTGGTGGCACACAGTCTGAGTAAAAAAGTAACAAAATAAGTGCAAGATGCAGAAAATAACAGGTAATCCTTTTAATCTGCAAAATGGTAATTCCAACATATACAAATGGCCACCCAGCGCTTCGACTCCTCACGAGTCTTCCTCAGGGGTGTGGTCAAAGAATATGGGAGCAACTTAAATACATATAGAATTGTGACATCATCACCTTCTTTAATTAATTAAAGTGAAAAGTATCATACAAAAATATCAAAAGTTGTCGTATACAATATCATATGTGTACAATTACATACATGCTAACAAAGGTAATCTAAGTGTTAATGCATATTTAAAAGAGCATAAACAAATATCTGGATATTTAGAAATATTTAGAAAAAACATGACAAATATGCAAAAAGCCACTAAGCAGCGCTAAGTGCTTATATTGCCACAATCAGATTCAGCAATGTAATATATTTAAATGAAGTATGTTTTGTTCATGGTGTATATTATACTTTGTATGTATTTACTTCCATCCCCATTCCCCCAGGATGCACTGGGAGATGAGCAACTTGTTGTTCGGCATGCCTTTCCTGGTAAACATTACAATAAATAAATAAATAATAAATAAAACACTGGTCCTCCTGCCCCATCCCAAAGCCAGCAACCAACACAGATCTCTTCTCTCCATCATGGCTGGCCACCGACTGAGCTATCCGAGTGTGTACTGTATACAGTATGCACCCATAGATTGACAGCTCACTCACTGAGCTGTCAATCAATGAGAACATACTGTATACAGTATGTGCCCATTGATTGATATCTCAGTGAGTGAGCTGTCATTCACTAAGCACGTGCTGTATACAGTATGTGCTGTGATAGCTCAGTTGGTGATCAGCTGTGGTGGAGAGAGAAGGGCTGTGATGTTAACTGGCTTTGGGATGGGACAGGGTGAGAAGGGTGGAGGGGCACTGCCTGCTGGGGTGGGGGGGGTCCATTAGACCACCAGAGAAAGGGATTTATATATTAATACAGATGGATTGTGGATAGGTGTGGGGTCCACTAGACCAAAAGGGAAAGCTAATTTTATATTACTACAGACAGATAGGGAGGGGGTCTTCTAGACCACCAGGGACTGTGGTATATATTTTAATATGGGAAGATCAGGGTGGGGCGGCACTACTCTGGTAATAGGCTTACTATTAATAACAAGGAATCAGAGCTGGGTGAACCAACAGGGATCTTCTAGAGCGGTGCACAGCCACCCTGCATCTTGCGGCACTCCATCCATATGTGCCCTCTGTTTGGCGCACAGTCACAGTTGCTGCAAGCTGAGGGACTTTGCTGCCAGAACCCTACCTAGTAGAGAATTGTACCCAGGGTCCCTGGTACACATGCAATCGGCACAGCCCACCTTTGGCACAGTGTGCACCAAGTTTTGAGAGGCAGGCCCTCAGTGTATAACTTTTAGAGGCATCTATGCAGGCCTATTAATGCAGTGAAAACTAGGAAGCAGTTGTACAAAGAAATGAAGTCTGTGTTTACAAACTTGAACCAATTACCTGGACTTAGCTACGTCAAGTTTACCTAGAGAATAGGCCTACCTTAGAATGGGAACAGAATGGAGTACCCACTGTGCTAATTTGAAGAGGTATGAGGGCTTAACCTCTGGTAAAGGTTCTAATTAATGACAGAATGCTATATTATGCTTTTTGCTGAAGGGGTCTGGGGTCATACAGAATTTTTGCTTCTGTGCTTTTCCATTCTGGTGAGTTGGACTACTGAAGGTCTAGTGAAGATGGAGCTGGGTGAAGACTGCTTCAAAAAGGCCAAGATGATAGGAAATAAAAGTGAGCCACAACAGCAAAAGACATGGTGAAGCATGGATAACAACAAATGATAGGAAATTTTAAAGTTATTGTAAGCCCCCCCATGAGTGGGAGCTTACAGTGATTGCTCTGGGTATTGCTCTCCGCACTGCCGCTTAACCCTCCCACTAGTTCCTGCCAGTCCTGGGTCCCATTATTGTCCCCCTCCATGCTTCTGTCAGCCCCCATTAAGTCCAGAAATTAATTGGGGGACAAGAGGAGAGTAGTCAATTGAAATCTGCTCATTTGGCATTTCAAGTAAAAGCAGTCACATGGCTCGCAGATCAAATTTGCAACCTGGCTGCAGCCCGCTTTAGTGTTGGCTCATGCTATGGCGCTTTGATATTGGAAGCCATTCCAGCAGCCCCTTCAGTGTATCTGTGTGTGTGTGTGCCCCAGCCCCTATAAGAATAAATCATGGTGAAGGGGGTCCGGAGGCATTTGGGGGAAAAATAAAATGTTAAAGAGCGCCATTAAGTGCTATGTTATAAAAGGGGCACATGTTTTTCTAAAAGCAGCCTGGCTGCTTAACTATGAATATTAATGAGCTCTGTTAGCTGCTTGGTTAATAGTGCTACAGAGGTAGTGACCAAAAGGGGAAGCCCCTGTTTTGCCTTACTTTGCCACCGGACTGAAGGGCAGAGGGGCATCTGTTGTACACTGTGGCAAGTTGAACTGAAAGTGATGGGGTTTGCTTGAAAAAATAGATGAGTTTGGGACACTGAACTGTTTGCCTATGGACTATAATACAACAGCCATATTTGCTCATATTAACCCTGCAAGCAGTCAATCAGAATTTGGGAGCCTTAAAAGACAGCACCAAGTCGCTTATGGCAGAAGGCAAGGACAATGGTTTGGCACCCAAAACAAGGAACTAATCAGGCGTCAAAGGAGTCTTATAAATATTAATTTTCTGATGGACCCCCTGTTCTGGCCAATCAAAAATCAGGAGCCCTGGAGGACTGAATCAAAGGGACTTGTGGGAAAAGGCAAGAATAGTGCCTTGGTGCAAAAACAGTTAACCAATAGTGTCAAATGAGCCCAATAAATATTTTTCTTTTTAAGTGTACAATTGCATCAGCCAGTCAGGAGTGGCCCTGAACTCCTGAGGATAATGCCTGTTCAGTTAGTTCGGCTGGCGCCTCTCCTCAGGGAGATGGGGTTCTGGACTCTTCCTCCATGCTATTGCTTCAGAGAGTGAAGAAGGCCTGCCTGGGGGCTTGCACAGCCACCAGTCCAGAGGTCCTTCATTTGCCTGTTAAAATCCGGCAGGCACTGCTTCAGAATGAGAGTACTGACCTGCTGTTTAGAGGAACTACAGTTGTTTGAGAGGCTCCCAAGGGAGAGGAATCTTTTCTGTGATCTTCAGGGGAAGGAAGCCTGCCTGAAGGCTTACTCAGCCACTTCCAAGGAAGTACTTTACATTGCCCCATGTTGTCTTCCAATGGTTGAAGGAGTTGTTGACAGAATGAAAGTGTTGTTTTCTGTCCAGAGCCAAGGAAAGTGCCTGGGACTTTCCCACAGAAAGAAGACTCGCCTATGATGTCTGAGAGATGTGTGGAGGCTACTTGGGTGCCTGCATGGCCAGCTAGTCAAGGGAAGCTTACCTGATGTTCTGCTTGGGGGCTGGTGGAGCCAAGTCAGCCAAGAGAAGCTGCCTGTTGTGTTCCTATGATGGAAAGTGAAGTGAGAAGATTTTTCTGTGTAAATCTACACCTGAGATGTGACAAGACTTATTCTTCTTTACAAGCCTGAGTCTGTGAGGTGAGAAGATGTGACCCCCATCTTCTGCTTAAGGTCTGAGTCTTTGAATCTGTGGGGTCTGACCATCCCTAGCAACATCTGAGCATTTAAAGCTGAGGCTGAAAGACTGTTGCCTGCTAGTATCCTGTGAGAAATCCATAGACTATGTCACATTTAAGAAAGAGCCACAGCTGCAGGCTGGCAGTGTGTCTGAATCCATTTGTAGCTGGATGTTGCTGACTACCTGAGGGAGAATGACTGCCACCCAAGGTCAGTATGTAAACCAATTATGTGGTGTCACTGCCAGACATTACGTATGCATATCATCCAGAGAGGGTTCATGCCTGGATACGGGGGTTGAGGTGTGTGGTTCTGGTCCCCAGTAATGGCCTGTTTCAGTCTGTGATGATGCAAGAAGATGACAAGCTGCCAGAGAAGCTGAGAGATGTCCAGATTGATCACGCTGCAAGAGCCAGCTGCATAGAATGCCCACGCTGCAAGAAATGCAGCTGAAAGGTCCCAGTTGCCAGAGCCTGCTGCTCATCTCAGCCATGCCAGCTTCAGTCTTTGGTGATTCAAGGCAGATCTTCAGACTGAAAGCCATCAGCTGTACAAGCCAAGAGACTGTCCTTCAAAGCCATGAGTAACTCAGCGCTTCCCCAGTATCTGAGAAACTAAATAGTTTTTGTCAATTGTTGCCAAGTTTCAGGTGCCAAAGAGTAGGTGCCATCAAAGTTCTGAATTTAGCCACTCTGCTAAAAAATAAAATTTCAAGTTTCATCAAGTAGTTATTTCACTCATGTGAGAACGTTTGAAACTAATTTGCATTCACCAATGCCGGCCAACCAGCTGCAAAGCATCATACCTGAATTTGCTCCAAACTGGGTACCCAGATAGTCTGTGGGAGTTTCCTAAGTGGACACTTGGGGTTAAACTGGTGCTAGATGGGGGATGATAATGTGATAGAACATGTGGGCTAAATATCTGTGCTAATGTATACACTGGTGGGAGGAGGGCACAATGCCTTTTCTGTTTTACAGGCAGGGTGATTGACTGGTGTTTGCAAAAATGATGTTTGCAAAAATGTTAACAGTGTTTACCCTCTAAATCCAGTTTCCCTTTCCTATCCCTACCCCTTTATAAATAAATTGTTGGTTAATGTTTCTACAAGTGTCTCATGAGCATATTATCAGTGATGGTAAGGGGAAGTGGGTAGGTATAGCCTCCCATGAGGTTGTACTGCACCAATATCTGGTCCACTTTATATTTTAACTCTTGGAGGAGGCAGTGTGTTATTTATTTTATCTTTGGAAAAGAACCCCCTTTTCCCTCAGAACAGAGCTCAGGTCCCCCATTCTGATCTGTGGCCACCCAGGCAGGGGTATTAGCCCACTGGTACACAGTGCCCAGGTTATACTATCCTGCTTGAAATACCAGTAACTTCGAGCAGTGAGCCCTTCTTAGAACTCAAGTGTAACAGCAGAGACATAGTGCAATTGCCAGCCTGACTATCCTAGTATGGTGCTTAAACCTGTGACGAGAGAAGCCATAGTGGACCACAGCTGGAATGAAAGCTACAAAGGGAGTGTGAGCTGCGCAAGTCCTCTAAGCTGAAATGCTTCATCCTGTACTGGAAAGTTGGTTTAAAACTCTGAGCACTGACTGCTTGTACACAGGAGTGAAGTTTGTAACCCACGTGTGCCAGAGACAAGAGATCATCTATGACATTCAGAAGGAGAAAGGCACACTTACTAGCCCTCCTTCTGACACTGGCTTCCCAAGTCAAGCTCTTTGGACTCACTGTCTCTAACTAGAACAGATCTGGGACAGGACAAAGCGGTATGATCAAGGACTCTTGTGTTTGCTAAATGCAGTGTTGATTTGAACTTTTCCATACATACTTTTTTTATTTTCTATTTTTACTCCACCCCCCATGGTGTACACATGCATGTATGTGTGTGTGTGGAGGTGCACACACACGCAAGGATCCTGTGGCACCTTCTGCCCCTCCCCATACTTGTGTTACCACTTCTGACCACCTGCGCTACCCACTGAACCGCCACCCAGTGGGAGTGGGACTACAGTGGAGTGGGTATCCACGGCTATGGAAGGGAGAGCCATTGCTCAATCCCATTCCAACCCCCCCCCCGAGCCAGCACCCCGGTGGCCCAAGGCTGTTCTCGAGCCTGGATCATGAGCGTGGCACAAGGTATGGCACCATCGCCTCAACCCCCTGCACCACCAGGCTGGCGTCATTCTTTATTTTTTAATTTAATATACTTTATTAGTTTCACATTCAATTAAAGAAACAGATACAAAAAGAACAAAAACAATACAGCACTCAACACAAATCAGAATCAAAGGCATGAGAAAAGAGGAACACAACCATCTTTAACCTCAACCCAACCCCCACACGCAGTTCAGCACACCCATTAACTACTAAAATGTAGGCTGAAAAGCTGATCCAGTGGCGAGGAGGGCTGAGGCATCCATGCCTTACCTCCTGTCATGCTGGCGACCCATATTCGTAGTGGGAGCGGGTCACCGGGGGTCGGCCAGGGAGGAGGAAAATCAAGCATCCCTAGGGCAGCTGTCCTCCTCCGGGGGGCTGCAGCAGTTGGCATTAGCCTGCCCCTAGCATAGGCTAGGGTCTGGCACACTGATGCTGCCAAGACCGTTGGGCAGAGGCAAGGCAGACAGCGAGCATGCAGCATACAGGAGCATGCGTGGCACCACCATTGGTGTCCTTGCATGCCCCCCTCTGCAAGGAAGAAAATCAAGGGAAATTGATGGGCTTTGGATGACAGAGGGCACCTGCAGGCCCCAGCCAGTCAGACCAGTGGAACTGGATCCTGAAGTGGTGGAGGGTGAGCGCTCCACCTGCTTACCCCACCAGGGTGGGTAAGCCCTGGGGGAAAAAACGCTGGTGCCAGCAGATGTTGGGGGATGGGGCTGGAGTGCTGCCAATCAAGGGCTGCCTGGGGACAGAAACAGTAAGAAGAAAAAAAAGCAGGCTACTTAGATCAGCTCAAATTCTGTCTTTCTAAAGTTTCTGATTCTGATGGCTAAGGTTTAGATAGTTGTCACCTTGGAAAAGTTACCTGGTTGTGGTCACTGCCTCCCACCTGTTCCTTGATGTCTGCACAAGAGATGACCCCATTCCAACTGCAGAGATCAAGATCAAGGATGGCCTCAGTCCTCGTACCCTGTTGGTCATGTTGCTCGAAGAAGTGGACCTTGATGATAGACAGGAATTCAGTCTCAGTCTAGTCATTAGCCCTCTTAAAATACTCTACTGATCTAATGAAAGATTGAAGTTGTCCAGGATCATTACTACATACAATTTGTCTGCTCTGCAGAATTTCACTAACAACTAGGCATCATGCTTCACTGAGCTGTTTGGGGCCTTCAGTGTATCACTGGATGACTGTTTGCCCATTTCTTCTAGCTTGTGCCAGATAGACTCTGTATAGCTGTTTGCTCCTGTGATGTCTGCTTTGTTTTCAACAGTGACTACTTCCCTTATGAATAGAGCAACCTGAACCCATTTCTGTCAGGTCTATCACTTTAGAATTGTCTTTATGCTGCTATCCTAAAGGCTCAGTCATTTTCTTCCCCCACCAAGTTTCTGAGAGGTCTATTATGTCTTGGCCTTCGAAGAGCATTAGGCTTGCAAGCTCACCAATTTCTCCTGGTTCTCTCCATATACTGGCTTGCATACAAATGACAATAGTTGCCCCTCCATGCATCTATTATATACCAGGGTTTGTCTTTTCCTTGAGCTCAACTGCTCTGCTATCTTTCTCTTGGTGATTCAGTTTGACTTCTACCATGGTTATCCCTTGCATTAGCCTTCTTTTCCCATCCTCTAGCTTGACCCTCCCTAACTACCCTGTCCATTCTCTTGGTTGGAACCCCCACTCTCTCCATTTTCACATACAACTCCCCTGGGCTAAAAGGCATTACTTGTTCCAGAATGCCCTCCAAGTGGTAAGAAACAAAACCATTAGGCTAGCACCAGACTCTTTATTTATTTGAATTCTGGTAACCTGATGAACCCACTGAGACAATACAGTCCCTTTTTCAGCGGCAAACTGGGATCAAACATACATTGACAAGGTTTATACATACAAAATAATACTGTACTTTAAAAGTAAGCAAGAAACAGGATTTACCAGGAGATTATCAACACATGCGAAGAACACTAACACAACAGACAGTGCAACAGTAATTCAATATTATATTAACAGTTAGACAGGGTGTCAGATGTAAAGTCCAAAATGGCAATATAAATACAACAGAGAGGTGACACATGAGGCTGGCCACCCCCGTAGAGTAGAAATCAGGTGGGAAGGGTACTGTCATTAGAGGCAAGTACAGCATGAGGATGTTGAGAGGTGGAGCAAGAGGGAGTGTTGGAATGGTGGCGGGGAGGGTGCCAAATAAAATTGCATGCAGTGAGGAGTTACAAAGAGACAAAGTGGAGAATGCAAATGATCTGCATACAGAAAACCGTAGCGATGGAGTTACAAGAAAGAGTAGGGTGGAGGACCTAAGTATGAAAAAAGATTGTTTAAACTTGACAATATCTCTAAGACAGGAACGGGTGTGAAGATGAATCAACTTATGTACAAAGCCGAGGGTAATTAGTTGGAGTTTGGACTCATAAGTAGGTTAGCCCAGGGATGAAAGGACATCACATTGGTGGTGACATGTATTAACCCCAAGTGCAAATCTTTCACCACGGTGATAGAGCTGTTTAAGGCACATGAGGGTGATTGCCTTGGTTGAGAGATGTAGTGAGACACTATAAAAGAGCAGCGGGAGAAGGGTGGAGGTTGCAACTCCATTGCAGCAGGCTGAGGAGAGAAATGGATGAAGGTGATAGAGCAGTCCAGTTTCTGATTAAATGTCTTTGTAAGTAAAGTTACATGAGTCTCAAAGGAGAGGAAGGTATTGAGCATGATACTCAGGTATTTAAAGGATTGTATGGATTCAAGTGTATCACCAATGCTGGAGGAGACAGTGAGAGTTGGGTATGGTTGAGGAGTGGAAGTAGGATTAAAAAATACCATACATTTGGTTTTTTTTGGTATTGAGAACCAGCTGGTTCTCTAAAAAAATGGTTTTCAAGTGTTTGAAATTCAGAAGTTAATGTGCTGGTGAGGCAGCTAATGTCAGAAGGTGAGTGGTAGATGATGGCATCGTCCACGTAAAGTTGGACAGAGGCCCCACCACAGTTGTTTGACAGATCATTAATGAAAAGAGAGAATATAGCAAAGGTCCCAGGATTGACCTCTGGGTTACTCTGTGGATAATGGATCTGAAGTCCAATAATACACCAGACCATTTGACTCCTTGTGAGCGGCCAGTTAGGTACAGTAGTTGTGAAACCAGTTCAGTGCACTCCAGTCAAGGCTCAGACTATGGACTTTTAGCCAAGTCGTAGTCTGCATAATGGTCCGCCGTCACTCCTCACTAACCCAAGGACCAGGAAGATTGCAGAAATGTTCCCCAGGTTACCTTTCCCTTCACAATTATATCTAGTTCCATGGATGACCACCATATGTCTAATTACTTGTGATTCCTACAGCATGCCATTTTTTTGTTTTATATTCTATTTTCTCCCTTCCAGGCCACTCTGCCACTCCTTCAGGCACCCTAGGTTCCCTGCACTCCCTCCAACCTCCCCGGGTGCTCTTCTGCCTCATATTGCAGCCTACCTCGAGGTAGCTTGGCATTACCCTTCGCTGAGTGGGTCCCTCTCCTCTGAGGGGGAAGGCACCGTGGATGGCCCAGCACACTATTTTTCCTTCTTGGCCTCGGGTGCTGCCGAGGCAGGGGCTGACCCTGCAGGAAGTCTTTGGATGTGTCTCAGACTGGGTGCTGTCATCCGGCCAATCCAGGCGTTTTTCCATGTTCTGGTGTTTTTGTCCTCCTGTGTTGTTACTGTAGTGCCCCAGTCTCCACTGGGGCCACTACTAGAGCAAGACATCCCACCCATCCCACCCCAGGAGAGGAGAGCAATCCTCCGGACGCTCGATCCTGTCCTTCTCCTGCCAGCCCCCGGCATCCCGAGTCTGTTCCCGAACCCGGGTCGCCGGCGTGGTTTGAGGTGTGGCGTCCAGTGCCTCAGCCCTCTTCGCCACTGGGCCAGCTAGCATGCCAATTTTATTAACATGGAATATGTGGTTTCATGTCATAATGGTGAAACCTTTATTGTGACTCACAAAAGAGCGAGAACATATCACCAAATACTAATTCTGCACAGAACCCACCTCAGCAACCATCAACATGGTGCACATGAAAATATATGTTTAATGCAAGGGGATACACCCTCTGCACCCCCCCCCCCCTTTGCAGGAGCAAGCCCCACACACCCCAATATTAAAATAATCATTTTTGTGGGGGTCAGACACTGGGGCACAGAAGGCTACTCCAGAGGATGGAAAAAAAAAATCAAACACTAAAAACAGTACATAAACTCTAATAGCAGGCAGTCCTGAACCATGGACCATTGACACCATAGGTGGCGTCCCATACCCAACATGCCAGGTAGCCAGCTTTACAGCATTAGGCTGCACTCCTTCATTTACCCATAGCATAATGAGCAACCACCATCATTCATCATCATTGTTATGTCCCTCATCCATCGCTATTCCCTCCCCTGGCTTTAACCTCGTCGTCACTGCTCCTATTGGCATGAAAATGGAGTAGTTCAAATTCAAGTCTCTCAGTTTGGTTCACCAATATGACGAGATACTGGACAATGTAAATTTGGAATTTTGCTATTTTTTATATTTTGTCTCAGTAATGGAATGTAATACACATTAGTAGCATAGTAATATAATGTCACAAAGGACACTTGGTTCATCATGTTCATCCCCCCCCCCCCAATATATAAGCAGGGATAAAAAGGTATGTTGGGCAAACATGTTACTACTTTATAAGGTTTCCACATCCATTTCTAACCAGGGTACCTACAAACATATGCGCATATGACAGAGCCAGCAGAAAGAGGCCAAAATGGTCTATCGAGTCTGCTTGTTTGCAGTGTCCCTAGATTATGCCATTGATCCTGCTCCCCTCCCCACTGACAACTATTCCTTAATATCTCTCCTCCCACGATCCCATCAGTTCCCTTCATGCCTATCCCAGGCCATCTTAAAACCTCCCACCATCTTTGCTGAGACCACCTCCGCTGGCAGTACTTTCCATTTGTCCACCACCCTCTTGGTGGAACAAATGTTTCCTAACATCCTTTCTAAACCTCCCCCCCCTCCAACTTCAAACTGTGCCCCCTCATGGATCTGTTGTCCCTCAACTTGAATAGACCTTCTCTATCCACTCTGTTAATTCCCTTCAAGTACTTAAATGTCTTTATCATATCCCCCCTTTCTCTCCTCTCCTTCAGGGAGTACATTCTTCATGTCCCCAGTCTCCCCTGGTAGGACTTTCCCTGCTGCCTCCCTATCATCTTGGTTGCCCTCTTTTGGTTTCTCTCTAATAAGCTGATGTCCCTCTTATGATATGGATTCCAGTACCTTACTCCATATTCTAAATGCAGTCTCTCCAGTGACCTGTACAGGGACATTACCTGTTGTATTTCTTAGTACTGTGAGAAGAACTTTGTCCAGGCTTACCTTGAAGGTCAGCACTGTTTTCATATACACTGTCTCCACTGCTGGGTTGTTTTACAGGCTCACCACACTCTGAAAGAATAGGTACCACCAAAGGTTATCCCTGAATTTTCCACATCTGAGGTTCATGGCATTTCTGCGCATCCTGCTGAAGGGCACCAGATCAAACATCTCAATACAGTATGTTCAAGCTTATCAATACCCTTTCATGCACAGAAGACTGAGATCATGCCCTCTCTCAGACCTTTTCTCTCATGGAAGAACACTTTAACAATCTCCAGTCTCTCCTGATAGTTTTTGTCTCCCAAAAGGAAAGGAGAAGTTGTTTAACCAGGAAAGACACACTAAGCCAAAGCTTATATCCAGGTGCAACATGGCAGCACAAGAAGTTAAGTGATTTGCTCATGGTCGCACAGTATGCAAGTGGAGGCAGTGGGATTTAAACCCAAGTCTCCAGGTTTGCAGCTCAGAGCCCTAAACCACATAGCTATACTGCCTCCTAATGCCCTGATCATTCTGGTACACCTGCACTGAACACTCTTCCACAGCTTTAATGACTTTTTTGTATTGAAGAGTGAAGAATTACATGTACTTTAAGTGAAACTTGACCAGGGCTTTCTAAAGTGGCAGTTTTACCTCCCTTGCTCATCTGGCAAATCCCTTTTTAGTGCACCTCAGAATTCTGCAGGCTCTCTTGTCAGTAGTCATACATGTTTCAGCCCCTTGTCTATTATGATTCCAGGTCCCTTTTCTCCTCTACAAAAGCAAGAGAAGCCCTAGACAGTGTGTAAGTCCAACCTCTGTATTTTCTATCCAAGTGTAGCTCCTTGCATTTGGTGACATTAAATCAGAGGCTCCAAGAATCTGACCAATTACCCAGCTTGTTCTTGATCACCTGAATGTTGTGTTTATCCACAACCATGAACTTTTTAATATCATCAATAAACTTAAGCAGCCTGCAGAAGATCCTATTTTCCATATTGTTAATGACATATCTAAACAGTAGAGGCTCCAGAACTGATCCCTGAAAGATGTCACTGAGTAAACCTCTCCACTCAGAGTAGAGCTATCCATCTTTGAATATGTCTCATGTTTACCTGGGACTTGTCATGTGCCATAGTATCAAAGGCCTTGCTGATTTCAGAG
Source organism: Neoceratodus forsteri (assembly GCA_016271365.2). Lineage (NCBI taxonomy): Eukaryota > Metazoa > Chordata > Ceratodontiformes > Ceratodontidae > Neoceratodus > Neoceratodus forsteri. The sequence continues at coordinate 648,210,189 of CM028131.1, forward strand.
AAATTGCATCCATGGCCCACACCTGCCCACCTTCCTCAACACCCACTAAAATAAGGTGAAGAGGTTAGTTTGACACAATGTGCCCATGCAAAACCATGCTGAGAGGGAACAAATCTTGGCCTTAACCACATGCTTCATTATTCTATCCTTAATAATGACTTCAATTTCCTTGGCATGCACCGATGTCAGGCTGACTTGGCTGTAGTTACCCATGTCCGACCTTGTCCCCTTGTTCAGAATGGGGATCCCACTGGCAACTTTCTAGAACTTCAGTAATACACCTGTCCAGACAGACTCCAATACTTGTCCAAACAGACTCCTGTAAGATTACACAAAGCTGCCTTACTGTTCCTTTAACACAAAGTAATCCCAGAGTATAACTTGTCTTTTCTTATGGATTTACCCAGCTTGATACTGCAAGGTAGTTAGCTACCAGGACATATGGGACAAGCACTTGTTGCATAGTTGCTGCCTTTGGTGCCACAGGCCCTACAAATGGGCACAGTTCTCCCACCAGATGCCTCTTGATGCATGCTGAAGAAACAGTCTATCAGCATCTCAGCCATTGTCCATGGCTCTCTAATAGGTTAACCACTCCCTTTCCTTGTTTTTAGTGGCCTATTCCTTTTCTTCACCATTCCTTCTTCCATGTATGTACTGGAAGAAGGTATTATTGTTGTCCACAGTTCAAGCCGCCAACCTGGCTTTCAGTCACACTTTGGCATTCTTAATTCTAATCAGGCAGTCCATCAGAGCTGCTGTGTGCTCCACTCTCACCAAGTAGTAGGTTTTCTTGATCCAGTGGTCCCAAGACTTTTTTATGACCAGGATAAGTTAACTGCGGTCACTGGTGAGCCAGAGGTCCTCCACTTGCTCCTTTGATTACAAGGATGAAAACCTTTGCTTCTGTTTCAAGCATCCTCTTCAATGAACTGCTTGCATTGCAACCTCATGCTGGTGCTACAGGCCCTTGAGCACCATATATTTCATTATGGAAATGTATAGCTTTCAACAGTTCTGGGTCCTATGGTCACAGATTCCTTCCAGCACCTGGACGTCATCCCCATTGCTGAGAACAAGCTTAAGAGGGCATCCTATTGAACATGCTTCTGTAGGCAACAGTGACTACAAAGTCTGTCTCAGACCTGCCATTAGCCCTCTCAAGACACCAAACTATGTCCAGAAGATTGAAGTCCCCCAGGATCACCACTATGTTTGATTTGGCTGTTCTGTAAACTTCCCCAACCAGCTAGACACCATTCTTCACTGAGATATTTTGGGGCATGTAGCACACCCCTAAACTGACCCTTCTTTCCTTTTTTACACAAGCTTGACACAGAGTCAAGCAGTGGAACTGTGTACCCCTTAGTGTCCTTCTTTTTTCCCAGTTACTCTCTCTCTCTCTCTCTCTCTTACACATAGAGCCACACTGCCCTCTTTTCTGTCAGTTCCATCTTTTTGGAATAGTTTATCTATCTGTCTTTGTCATTACCCTCTCCCATTAACTCTTGGTGAGTGCCAGTAAACTCTGGCCTTCAAAGTGCATCAGATCTCAAGTTTGCGTATTTTTCTGAGTGGTACCTCCTATTGGCCTGGATGCAAGCTAAACTAATTACCACTCTATACTTCTAGGAATCCCCCCTCTCTATGTTCTTTACTGCTCTGCTGTCCTTGCCTCAGTGGTCCTGTGTACCCATCTTTTGCCCATGGTAATCCTATGCATCAGCCCCCCCCCCCAATCTTTTAGTTCAAATACGCCAGACAGACCTGTCCATTCTCCTGTCTTGTATCGTCTGTTTGGCACTATTTAAATCACTTCTTTGTTTACTGTACTGTATTTGCCCCCATTGTAACACTCCCTACTTCTGAAAATAGTCTCTGACGCAGTGCAGCTTTCCCTGTCAACATATGTAAATACACAAACAATTAAATAATCTATTGTAATGTCCATGTGCCGAAACAGCCTTGGAGGCACAGAGTCAGTGCTGCTTTTCCTATCTGCCTCGTCAGTTCTCAGTGGGTGCTCCAGACCTCAGAAAGGTGGTTTACCATCTTGTTCTACTGACCTAGCTAGATAGAAGAAGAAACATCATAGTAATGCATATAGCTTGGCTGTTAGTGGAGTTGTAGGGGTCTCTTTTGTCCCATAAGAAATACCTTAGAATATATAAGAACTTTAAGGGAATATACAGAGTTAGACACAACAGAAGAAGCAAAATATACACCAAATAAAAATCAGTTCACGTACGTTTTATTTCAGATGAGACATGCCAATGAGCAGCATTCAAGACAAACAAAATGGATGATTGATCCTTTCCACTTGTGCCAACAAGTGTCTCTAAACTTCACAATGCAGATACAGACCTAAGCTGCCAAGACTGGGAATTCATAGACACTGCAACAGACGTGGACTCAGCGCTTGAAAGCTTTATCTGCAGATTCAGTGAGGCTTACTATATCTATGCCCCTACTCTAAATGCAAAACCCAGGACTCTTGTAATTCCTGGATCTCACACCAACTCATCGAACAGATGAAGCACAGAGACAATCTGTGGTACAAAGCAAAATCACAGGGTCACAAGTAAATTTACAGAACTATTAAACAGCCAAAACAAGTGTACCTGGACTATTCGAAAGGCCAAAAGCCAACACTTCAACAGTGAACTGGCAAACTCCTGGGGTGACAGCCATAGGCTCTGGCAAAACATTAAGACACTGTCTGGCAAACCCAATAGGTCACCCCCTATCATGCTTAATGTCAAGGGGATACCAACCCAGGTTTCTAGTATCATTGGCAACACTTTCAATAAGGCCTTCACTGACCTCAGTGGTGTACTGCCACAATACTTCTTTGAACCTCAGAGCAACAGTGATCTTGCACATAAGGCAGATACCCAATCTGGCCTGCCATCCTCTTCTGCTTCAAAATTATCACCCCAAGCTAAGGCCAAAATATACCTCTCACAAGTTTGTGGAAAATCAAGAGCTAGCAGCTATTTGCTTGACCTCAAGCTCGTAGCACTCGCTGTCGATGTGATTCTCCAACCCCTAACAAGAATTCTAAATCTAGCAATTGTATCAGTTAAATCCCACCACCCCCCAGCTCTGGAAAGCTGTGGTGGTAACACCAGTCTACAAAAGCAGGGATTGGACTAATCATACAAATTACTGACCTATCTCTATATTCCTCCATTCTCAAAAGCTCTGGAACACATAGTGTATGATCAAATTGTTGACTACATTAACAAATATCAGCTGCAATGCCCACAACAGCATAGGTTCCAAAAATAGCACAGCACCACAACTGCCCTAATAGAATTCACAGGGTTTATTCACAATGCACTAGACTGGAGGCTCTTGGTGGGGGCAACATACATAGACCTCACACCTAGGCATTCAACACAGTAAACCATGAGCTACTTCTTAGCCAGCTATCCCATAGAGGACTATCCCCAGAATCAGTGGCCTGGTTCAGGAGCTACTTCACTGGGAGAGTACAAAAAGTGAAAATCTTGAATGTTCTCTTTTAGAAAACTGGAGTGTAATTACTGGGGTGCACCAAGGCTCCATTCTGGGTACCCTGCACTTTAGCTTATTTCTCAATCAACTCCTATTAACGGCACAAGATAAAGTCCTACTTTATGAAGATGATAGGAAGCTTTACTCCTGCCACTCTGACCATATTGCATTAGAAAATCAGATGCACACTAATTTCTTGACAATTGAAGCATGGTTCCTAAAATCGAAATTGCTACTAAATTACAAAAGGACAAAAACAATGGTATTTGCCTCCACTCACAACAGACATAAGTCCCACCAACAAAAAATGCTAAACAGCCAAAATACAACCCTATAAATGGTGCAAATTTTTAAGTACTTAGGGGTAACACTAGACAGTTCCTCTCAGGTACACAGCACATAAATCGGAATGCTGCATAGGAACAAACAGTGCCTAATAAATGATGCACTAAAACTAGCGTTAAGTAGTTCCATGCTGTCTGTAATTGACTATGACCTAGTGGTCTACAGTACTGCAGCTTGACTCAGCCCTCAAGTTGATAAAAACAACCCTCAGCAAGGCATGTAGGTTTGTCCTGGGAGCTCTCCACCTTACTCACACGTGAGCTGTATGCACAATCCAGTTGGCTAAACTTGGACTGTTGAATATAGTACCAAGTATGCCTACGTGCAAAGAAAACTACACTAGGCTTAACTCCTCCAGGAGTGTGACATTTTCTCTGCATGTCCAAGAAAACCAGGTGCACCAGTGGTACAAACAGACAGCCCCTAAAAGTCTCATTCCAACGGACCACTCAAGGCCAACGGTCCTATGAGTACTGAACGCTCTACTGGCTAAATTCACTCAGTTGTGATATACTGACAGAAACTAAACTAGGCCCATGTAAATCTAAGCTTTGCACTCTTCTTGCCTCAACCAGTAGATGTGACTGTAGTACCTAACTGAACCAACTTGTCATGAAAACCTAGCGCTACCATTTTTAATAGGTTATCCAGTACATTTACCCTCTCCCTCCATCTGGAATTTTCCTCCCTCCCTCCCTCCTTTCACCTCTCCTCCCTAAGACCTCACAGCCCAGTCATGAAAATCCAGCTCTACCATTTTTATAGGTCACCCAGTACTCCTACCCACTCCTCCACTCTGTCTGGTATTCCATTCCTCCTTTCTCCCCATCATTCATAGACCTCATAGCCCAATATCCCTTCCCTTTTGTTAACTCCACAGCAAAGCAAACACTAGCTGTAAACAACCTCTCTCCTCTTCCTCCAAACTGCACCCTGTCCAATTCCTGAAGATCCTCAGTTGGGCTCACCATTTAGTTCCTGCCCTCAATCTGCACTTAATCCTTCTGCTCAGTGAATATGGCTCAAGGCTTAATTATATCAGAATCGCATGCGATGCACTTAAGACAAGAACTGATATTTAAACATGTTTGCTGTATTTCTCTCCATAATTTGTCATTGAATCTGTTGTCACTGTAATTAACTGTTATTATGTTCTGTACAAACATACAAACATAAGAAATTTGCCAGAAGATAAAGGCCTAGAGGTCTATCAAGTCTGCTCGAATGTGCAGCTAGCACCCCTTATTCTGCAGCTGCCCCTCCCTCCCTTCCACCCTTCCTCTCCATTGACCCTCCCCCTTGTCTTGTCCCATCTCCTTTTGAAGCAGTCCACTGTTCTACTGGATACCACTTCTGCAGGTAATGCATTCCACCCAGCTACCACCCTCTCTGTAAAAAAGTGTCTCCTCATCTCCTTCCTGAACCTTCCTCCCTCTAGTCTCATATCATGGCCCCTGGTGTTCCTCCCCTCTCTTACTTTGAACAGCTCCTCTATACCTGTCTTGTTTATTCCTTTCATGTACATAAAGGTTTCAGTCATGTCCCCCCATCCCTCCTCTCCTCCAGCGAGTATATGTTCAACTCCCTCAGCCTCCTCTCTTATGCTAAGTCCCCCAGCCCCTTGATCATCTTTGTCACTCTGCGCTGCATCCCCTCCAGTAACTTAATGTCCCTCTTCAGATATGGGTGCCATTACTGCATGCAGTACTCCAGGTGTGGTCTAACTAATGACCTATACAGTGGCAGAATCACCTCCTGCCTCCTTGAGGATATACCCCTTGCAATGCAACCCAGCATTTTGTTGGCCTCTGCAGCTGCCTTCCTACATTGTGCAGAGTTGTTCTTTGACCCTGTAATGAGCACCCCCCAGATCCTTCTCCTCCTCTGTCTGGGTTAGATGCACTCACCCTCAGCTGGTAACTCCTCCTTGGGTTCTTCACCCCAAAATGCAGCACCTTGCACTTTTTGGCATTGAACCCCAGTTGTCAGGTGTCTGACCAGGTTTCAAGCTTTGCCAGATCATCCTGCAACCCCTGCCATCCCCCTAGGTCATCCACCACCGTTTCCTTCTTGGTATCATCAGCAAACAGACTGATCTTGCTCTTGATGTCCAATGATATGTCTGCAATGAATATCCCAAATAACACTGGTCCCAACACCGAGCCCTGTGGAACACCGCTCATCACTACCCTTGGGGATGAGAGCTCCCACCCACCCACCCACCACCTCTGTTGCCTTCCCTGAAGCCAGTTCCCTACCCATCTCACCAGCTTTGCACCTGCCCCTGTACCATCTAACTTACTGCCCAGCCTCTCATGTGGCACAAAGTTGAATGCTTTACTGAAATCCAGATACAGGACATCCACTGCATGGCCCCTGCCCAGTTGCTACTTAACTGCTTAACTGTTTTATCTAATCTGATGTGGAACCTCTGTAAATGAGCTGCTAGCTCAAAGGTACTGTAATCCAAGATCCAATCAATAAAATAAATAAAAATTAAAGACCAGCCTGTCAGTGCAGTGACAGGGCTGCTTCTGGCTACATCAGTGATCCAGGTTTGGTGATGATGAGCCAAGGTACAATAAGGATAAGCAGACAGAAGAGTTTCCAGGAGAGGGTTAACATTAGCTCCCATATGAGTCAATGAGTACTGCCACCTAGATGACCACTGCTGGGCTGGGCAGATATATGTTTCTTTCACACAGCACTGCACCACCCCCATGGAGCTTGGCCTGCGCAATGATGGCTTATCAATTCGGATCTTGCATAGCCCACAGTGTTGTACTTCATTCATAGAATCTCCAGAAAGGGGAATATGGTCCTCTCCAGTCCTGCTTGTGGAGGATAAGCTGAAGGGTTGAAAGGAGAGGGCAGCAGTTGGTGACAATGGGCTTGGGCTGGATGGTCATCCAGGAACTGATGGGAAACAGGACCAGGATGAGAAAAGTACAGATAAAAACATAAGTAAATACTATATACAGTATATATATATATATATATATATATATATATATATAGTACAAAGCACACATAAGTTGGAAAAGCTGTACAGCTACATATGCAGTTTAAGGAGCAAATTGACATTTGATTAAATAAAACAGTTTACATGCAAGTTGTAATAAACAGACAGATTAAAGTTATGATTGCCTATTCATGTTTATTGCTGAAAAGTAATTAGTACAAAGTATATAAGATTGAACAAGGATAATTATATTATTAACAATTTTCACAAAATAAGTCAACAAGAGAAGAAACAAACTGCAAAAGAAATTAAAAAGAAAAAAAAGTAATAATTCCAAATTCAGATTTCAGTTAAAACATATTCGCTTCAAATGAAGCACTATCTCATTTGCAAACATGGCAGTCGCAAGCTGTGATATGATCATAGGTGAATATTGATTTTGATCCATTTTCACAATTGAGCTCGACTTCCCTCATCTCTGAAGTAGATTTCCCACAGCATTTACACATGTATGTAATATCCTGAGTGTATTGATCATACCTAAAAGCAAAATAAGAGAAAGTTAAGCATTACAATTTAACTGTAGAGTCATTTTACTGAATTGCTTCAAAATGTATTTTAAATTGTTTCAACCAGGATATCTCCTTGAGAAGCAATATTTCATTCTCATGGAGGACCTGGGGCTAACAGTAGCAGAATAAAAAATATTGGAAAAACTGTACCATTCCATTCCATTTTAGAAATATACATTGTAGTGTATGCTGTAAATAACACTCTAAAGTATAAACACTTATGAACATGGATGCAGTCTTTTATCCCACATATTTGCATTGCAAAAGTGATAATTGTGTGCAAGTTATGACACAGTCTTCCATATTGTTATACAACATCAGCACAGCATAAGATTCATTTGTGTGATGATTATTTAACACAATTCTATCTGGATGATGGTTCAGGGAGCATTCATTTTCTGGATCATTGCTCAGCAGAACATAGTTGTGTGGCAAATTTAGGGCAGCAAAGCAAAATACAGTTTTTGTTTGGGGTGGAGCAGGTATTCAGCTGCATACATTTGTGGAATAATTTAACAGATCACAAAAGTAGGCATATATATATATATATATATATATATATATATATATATATATATATATATGAGAGTCACGACACTACCACACCAAAATAAAGACACGGAAGCAGGTACTTAACCATTTATGTCCTTTTTTATATTTTGACCAAAACAATGGGGTATCTGCCTGTTCAGGACATGACTCAGAGATTAGCAACAGGAGTTGCTGCTTTTTGCTGGTTTGGTGAAAAAATATGAATCCATTTCAAAGTTATTTCATTTTTAAATTTTGGGTTCTGAGCATGCTCAATCAGCCTAAAAACTGTTATTATTCATGAATGTCTAGAATCACCTCATAGCTTATGAATAATAATCAGCTTATTTGCATACTATTTTTTTAATTGAGGTAACTAGAAAAATTAGATGAAAACTTCAAGCTAAGCTTGATCAGTTCAAAATAATTGTTTATAACAATTTTGTTTTAATTTTACCTGTTCACATTTCAAGAACAGTTCCTTATGTGCCCTGTGTTTAAAAAAATGTCAGTGTAAGCCTAGCTCATGAATAATCATGAACTTATTTGCATACCCTTTCTTTAAAATTGAGGGAATTAGAAAAAAATGGCTAGCTATTTCTGCACTCATTACAAAAATAGGAGACTACTTCTCTCAGTAAATAAATTGTGTCGGCTATACACTGTATGCACAATGCCTCATTTTGAAAATAAACATCTGAGATCTTATATTGTAACCACTACAAAAATAGGAGACTGTGCCTTCCAGTAAGGAAAATAGAAGCCACATTTATAATGTACCCACAATGCTTTGTTGTGTACATCTAGATATTAGGTGCTATACTGTAGTCACCACTACTAAAATAGGAGACTGAACTCTGAGTACCAAACATTTAAGTAAACTTTATAATCTACAAAGAATTTCTCAATGCTGTTTGTAAATTAGATAATTTACAGTTGTACTGCAACAAAAAGTGACTATTACTTACCTACTTACTACTTGCCAGCAGATACATGCCACATGATCTATCAAGTCTGCTTGAGTGTACAGCTAGCACCCCATTTTGCAGCTGCCCCTCCTCCCTTCACAATCCTACACAGATAAATGCTACTGTAAGTGAGACTGAATCAGATTGAGCTTTTTTTGTGGTATTTCTAGTGAATGGGGGAAATCTGGCCAGGACAGCGGGAAAAATTCTCCTACTCCACTGTAGAGGGATCTGCTGCTGCTCTGTTCACAGAATGGCAGATGGCACCAGGTTGTCAGAGAAGCAGGACATGCTGGAGAGTGAGCAGCTAGGGCTTTCATCCCCAACCTTGGCTGCAGTTTGTTTAGGGGATGACGAGAGACCACAGACTAGTTCTCTGCATCAGGAAATAAACAGTGACTTGCATGGGTTAAACCATCCAGTGGAAGAAATGCATTATGAGGGAAGATCCAGGATTTTTCTGACCGCTACAGCAGAGAATTGTAATTTTGAAAATCGAGAAGAGTTTGTTAAGGAGAGCTTACCGAGGACCATTAATTTTTCTTCAGCATCGCAGGCAGAGACAGTTGACTGTCAAAAGCAGGGAGTGGTGGAGATAGCTGGAGTGAGTCAGCCTGCTGACAATAGCGCTGAAGGAATGTGGAAGGGAAATGCCAGCAGCATGAGTTTTCCTGACACTAAATGGACCAAGGAGAAAGCCCTGCAGGATGCAGGCTGGATTCTACAAAATGGCAAATGGATCCCGGATTCTGAATTGGTCACCTTTTCACAGGACACTCAGATACAACTGGGGACCCACAAGGACTCAAACACAGGTCAGAGAACTGTTGCAACTGAAAATAATAATGAAGGGGAGAAAGAAGGACTGAACACTGGGACAGATAGTTATTCAATAAATGAGGCACAAATGTATTCTCCAACCCATTCCCCTCCTCCTCCTTCTCCTCGTAGAGATAAACAAAGAACAGGACCATGCTTTTCTGACTTATTTAAAAACAACAGGTTGGAGCAAGCCCCAAGAAGAAATGCTGTCCACCTCAGATATCAGGGTTGCCTAGAAGAACATCCAGACAGATTCTACATGGCCAGAAAACTGTTGAAGGAATCTACAAACTTTCAGGCTGCTGATATAGATGCTCTGATTAATGTTAGGGGGAAGATAGATTTGATGTGAGTTTTAAAACCTTTGCTAGTCTGGATCAATTTTGGCAGCGTTATGACAGTTGCAAAATGTAGCCTTTATGGACACCTTTTTGGGCAATACCCATCACTAAACCTTTGTTTAAAAATATTAATATCATGTTTTGTAACAAAGGGGTTAATGTGTGGAATATCTTTTTTTGGTTGGATCAAAAATGTACTGTCATAGAGCATCCCGAGGCAATCATTGTTGGGGAAGCCATTTGGACTAGGAGTTGGAAATTTAAAATAAAACTGCGTATAATAGAGAATGACATACAACACATACCAAACTGCTTTTTTCTAGAAAAGGACAAAGAGGTATGTTTTTACCCAGGAGAGTCCAAGGCCTGCTACAAGTGCAACAGCCAAAGACATCTTAGCAGTGCCTGTGACAAAGTTAAGTGTGCTTTATGTGGAGAACTAGACCATGATAGCAGAATCTGCAGAAATATATTTAGATGTAACCTGTGTGAGGAATAGGGACATGCCTACCATCAGTGTCCCTGGGCCGGACAAAACAGGCAGGGAGGCCTCGTTAAGGAAGACCAGATAAATCAGGCACAGGATAGGTATAGGCATTTTATGGATAACAGGGACACATCCAGTACAGGCTCTACAACTTCCAAACAAGCCCGGGCCCCAAGGGAGGGAAAAAGCAGCACATCACAGGAAAAAAAAAAACAGTGACACCCATTCGGGCCATCAGAATGTACAGAGGGATCAGCCAAGCACTACACAGCCAAAGCCTAGGTCTGAAAGTATGCCCCCCCTTCCACTATACCTGAGTTTCAAACACCTCACCCATAAAGGGTAACTAGGGCCTCCAGTAAGCATCTAAACCAGACTTTTGAAACTTCTACTGAAAATACTTATCAGGTGCTTCAAGAACAGGAGTGTGGATAAGAATCCGATTTTTCCATTAGGTCTGGGGATATTTTGGAGCTGGACTGCGAAGAAGAGGGAGGGAAAGAGGTGTTAGAAACCAAAATAAAAAAGGCAGGAAGAGGAAAAAAGACTTACAGAAATTCTGATCTAGGCCAGAAAAATGGCATCACTTATACTAGTTCTTTAAACACCTGCAGCATCAAGCATTATAAAAAGAGGATAGCTTGCTTGCATTATTGCAGGAGTTTAAAAGCTGGCACACATTTTTTGCAAGAAACAAGGTTTAATTCACTACAAGACATAGGACAGGCAAAAAATTATGGACAAGTGGGCCATCCTTTTGGTCATATGGGGTAGATGTGGCAGATGGACTAGGGATCCTATTTAATCACACACAGGGACAGGTAACAAGGCTGGTGGAAATACTTCCAGGGAGGGCCCTTTTGGCAGACTGTGGGCCAGATATTCAAACCGTGCTATTTTGTGGCGCAAACCCTTGCGCTGCACAAAATAGTTGCACAGGGGTGTTGCCAGAGCGATATTCAAAGGAGTTGCGCCCTTGAGCAACTCCTTTGAATATCACCCCCCAGCCACAGTCACTGTGCATGGTGCAGTGGAACTTGCACCACCGCAAGTGGTCAGAGTGGTGCATTCAACTTGCGGTGGCACAAGTACCATTGCACCATGCGCAAATTTCCGATATTCAAAAGGTGACATGCAAATGGGACCATAATTCATGCAAGGCACGGGGGGGCCATTTGCATCTGATTATGGCCCCATTTGCATGCCATCAGCATGCAGGTGCGCCGATGCCTGAGGACTTGCGCCTGGCGCCCTGCCAGGCAGCAGCCATCGGGGACCGATGCCCCCTGCAGCCCGATCGCAGGCAAAAGAGTACAAAATCCCCACCACCACCCCCGACTGGCCCAATTGCAGGCATAGCTTAAATCCCCCAACCAGCCCGATCGCGGGCAGCAAAGTGTCCCCCCAAACGGATCCCTGGTGGTCCAGTGGACCGATAAGCCCGATCGCGGGCTGGAGATATTTAAAACACCCCCAAACATATCCCTGGTGGTCCAGTGGACCGATAATCCCGATCGCGGGCTGGAGATATTTAAACACCCCGAACATATCCCTGGTGGTCCAGTGGACTGATAAGCCCGATCATGGGCTGGAGATATTTAAAACCCCCAAACATATCCCTGGTGGTCCAGTGGACCGATAAGCCCGATTGCAGGCTGGAGATATTTAAAACACCCCCTCCGAACATATCCCTGGTGGTCCAGTGGACCGATAAGCCCGATCGCTGGCTGGAAATGTCTAACCCCCAAGAACACATCCCAGGTGATCTAGTGTCCCTCACCCCACCCACCCATGAAGCTCCACCACCCGCCCCTCAGCCGGTGGGCGGCAGCATCCCACCCGCCTGCCGCCTGCCGCCAGCAGACTGAATGCTAGTAGGGCTGCACACCCATTGGTGCAGAGCAAGAGCCAATGGGCATGCAGCCCATACCGTACAAGGCAGTCCAGATTTGTGAATTATAAACGCTTATGCACTACAAGTCAAATCTGCCAGAGTACATTTGTTCCACAGTATACAGCCCTATTTATTCACTGCAAAGCAGGTGGTATGTGGGGGGGGGGGGCTCTGGATATGAAGTTTAAAGATCAGGTTCAAGAAAAAGTATATTGTGACACACATGCTCTGCAAGACGTCTTAAAAAAACTCCCTTAAAGAAGCTTATAGAGAATTATACAGAGACACTGGAGTTACATATAGAAGAAGTGCTTTTTATTCCAGAATAGATTATGTCTTTGTATCTAAACATTTATTTGCAACTAGCTTCATTCTTCAGCCACGTGAATTCTCTGATTATTTAGCTGTAACATGTAGAGTTAGTCTATCAAAAATTCCTACTAGATTCCCTGCGGTTACAAGGTGGAAACTGAATCCCTCCCTTTTGGAGCAACCAGATAGAAGAAAAATCTTTTAAATCTGCTTAACAATAGGAAATCTGTAGCTGATATGTATGACACTTGGGAACCATGTTGGGAGAACACTAAAACTGAATTTAAAAACTGTTTTATCACACTTGGGAAGGAGAAAAGTAATAAATATTATATAACTTACCTGGAATATTGAAATCAATACTACAAGCTGTCCTCATTACCAAATGCAGCAGATGTAAGGATAAGGGAACAAACAGAACAAATTAAAACTCAAATGAGGAACTACCAGTATGATAGAACGGCCTTGTTACAGGCTGAAATTAAATATGGAATTAAAAAACACCCTATGCGGACCCTATTCAGCATGTAAACAAAGGGTTAGAAAGTAAACTGATGGAGGGACTTAGGACAGGACAGATCAAACACACTAATGTTGAAATGTTTGAGATTATACAGCGCACCCTAGAGGAACAGCATTGAACAGTTTTTCAAACGTCAGCAAGATGGAAGGATAGTCTTCAGTTTAATCCCCTTAAAATAACATTAGCAGAAGGAAAGGAATTAGAAAAAACAATTACTAAAGAAGAAGTTACAACAGAAATAACACGCTTAAAATCAGGAGTATCCCCAGGGGAGGTTGGTCTCACAAATGAATTATATAAACGTTTACTGGAAGAAATGTGTGAAATCTTACACAATGTATTTAATGAAATATTGGATACAGGAGTGATGTATAAAAATGTCTCTGCTGCAATAATAATATTTCTACACAAAAAAGTGGGGGGGGGGGGCGGAGAAATTAGGCAATTGGAGGCCCATCAGCCTGCTGAATACAGATTATAAAATAGCATCAGCAATATTGTGTCACAGGTTACAAAAAACTGCTTCTTCAATAATCCACCCAGTACAGAACTGTTCTATCCCAAATAGGAATATTCAACAAAACCTTCCATTTCTAAGAAATGTGTGTGAATATGGAAAGCAACATAAGTTGACAGGATATTTGTTGGCCTTGGATCGGACCAAGGCCTTTGAAAAAGTCTCTCATGAGCTTCTCCAACAAGTGCTGAAAAATTATGGATTTTCTTCCAAATTTAGATCTTGGATTCAAATTTCATATAAGGAGGCTTGGATATAGCCAGCAGTAAATGGAATGATAGGGAGAGATTTACATCTCAAACAAAGGGTGAGACAAGGTTGTCCCATCAATCCTTTATTCTATACATTTATATTGGATCCAGAAATCAGGGACATTTTGAATGACTACGCAATACAAGGGTTATCACCTTCGATAGAGTTAGAACCCCAAAAACTAGCAGTTTATGCAGATTACATATGTCTTCTGGTACAAAATAAGGAATCAGGGATTAATGCAATAAAGATACTAGAAAGTTATGCATTTCTAGCTGGGACTGAAGTAATTTTAAAGAAAAGTACAGGGTTTTTCTTAGGCTAAGGGGTGTATGAATCAAATATTGGGAAGATAAAAGTCTCAAATGAAACAATTGAATTTATTGGGTGTTATTTTGGAAATGGGGATTTAGCATGGCTTAACTGGGAAGGAAAACTTAAAATAGGCGAACAGAAGGTGCAGGCTTGGAAAGCATGGGCTTTTTCAAAGTGAAAAAGAGTAAAGATAATAACAAAATTCTTACTCCCTATAATTTTTATATTTCAGTGCCATATTCCCTATACCAGGGGGTTTAGAAACAAGATTACTTAGTTGTTTCAAATTCATTGGGGGAGTCACCTCAACCCTGTCAAAAGAGATTTTACTTACTTGACACTGAAGCAGAGAGGTCTAGGAATGATACATCCTCTAGTGTTCTACTTTTCCTTTTTTCTCAAAAACACTTTTAAAGAAGAAGTGAACAGTACTCAACAATGGGACAAATGGACAGTAGCTTTATTTCAACCTTTTGTACGGAAGTGGGGAGAAGAAAGTTTTAAGATTCATGTGTGATAGAGAGGAGAAAATGGAAAAGGGCATCATGGATGACACTGATAAATCTCATAATGATGTAATGTTTATTTATAAGAGCATGGTATATTTATAGCCTTTTGCGTTAGAGACAGGGAATGTTCTCTGTTATGTTTTTTTATTCAGTTTTTCATGTATGTTTGTAAACTGAGACAATTAACTTCATCTGTTTGTTCTTTTCTCTAAAGGGTGATTGGGGAGTGTATATGGATAAAAGGGAGCTAGCAAATTGTGATTTTTGTAATTTTTGTTTATTGCTGTTTATTTGAACTGATGTTGTGTTTCTTGTAATAAAAAATTCCCCTACTCTTTTTGATAAGTGCCATGGGATCTTTAACATCCACCTGAACTACCACCAGTCCAGACAGATGGGACCTCGATTTAAAGTCTCATCGAAAAGATGGCACCTCAGAAGTGCCGCACCCCCCCCCCCATCATGTGCTGCACGGCAGTGTCAGTGTTGGGATATTAACCCAAGTGTCAGTTGTGGGAATTGAACCCACAGCCCTCTAATCTCCTGGCCTCAGAGGTGAGTGTGGTACCTACTGAGCTACTGATGTACTGATGTATTGTACAGTGTGTTCAAATGCATAATAAACTGTTTAATGGATTTGCACAAAATTGTGCATGCTCTATCTCATTAGATATGTCTCTTGATGTGCCAAGTTTTGTTCTGGTTGGATGTGTGGGTTCCATGATGTAGATAGCGAAACAAATGTAAAAAAACTCACTGTTTTTGCTTTTTTTGTCATCGCATTGTACCCAGATGGCTTTGGTATTTTGGTCTGAAAGTTTCAGGGTAGAAAGCACTTGGCCCATAGATATGCCTTTCACTGGTTTGTTAAAAAATGTGGATCCATCCCAAAGCTATTATTAGCCTTATGTAAATCTCACAACAACACACCACCTGTTGTGCATTATTGTTTAAACAGAACTCGTGTAGTTCAGTGACTGCCCTACAAATGGCAGGAGGGATCAGATCTAGCTAGAGTAAGTGTATTATGTATAATGGTACTCATGTGCAATTCAGCAGCTGCTCTAAAGATGGCAGCAGTGAGTGTAATATTTTGCACTTAATATCTTTTCAACCATTCAGCGGATTTGCACAAAATCCTGTATGCGGGGTCTTGTGGGAACAGATCTCTTGATGTACCAAGTTTAGTTCCATTTGGATGTGCAGATTCTGAGATGTATATAGTGAAAAAAATGTAACAAATCACTTTTTTATGTTTTTTTGTCATTGCCTTGCACCAAGACAGTTTGAACATTTGGTCTGAAATTTTCAGAGCTGAAAGGGCTTGGCCTATAGATGTGCCTTTTGCTGGTTTGGTGGAAACAAATAATCTGTTTCAAAGGGTTCCATGTCATAATAGCGAATGCAAAAGAGTGATTGCTATTATGGCAAGTGTATTTTGCCAGAAAGCAATTCGGTGATATACACATAATGGCAACACTAGATCCGGCTAGTACTTATCAATGTGTATGCAGCTCCCCTGCACTTACCGCCTACTGAAGGGTTATCAACTCCAGGGGGTGCATGTTGGGGAAGGGGCGAAACTCCCAAAAAGGGGAAAAAAAAAACAAAAGCCACAGGCCGCAGCAAAATATTTTTCCCCATCCTGTCCTCAAACCCAAATCCTCCTATGCTGGCACCAGCCACCCTCACCACCACACCACATCGGCAGCATTTGGGACACTGCCCCACAGAAACCCTCTATCCTATCCCTCCCCTTTGCCTCACTATTCCTGCCTTCCAGTCACCATTCTGAATAGTCACCTTCAATCAGGTTGCTGCCCCTGCAGGGTAGCCGTTAACCATTTTGCTGACTATGACTTGCTCATTTACGAGTCAGTCATTTGTAGTCACCGCTTTAATGTGATACTGCTCCAAAGATATTAGTAGGCAAGTCTAAATCTCACCACAATACACCATCTCTCCTGCATTATTGCTTAAAGATTAAATTCACATATTTCATAAAAAGCTTAGATTCCCTTGAATTCACATCACTGTGTCATGATTAGTGTTTCCTGAAAAGATCATGCTGTTTGGGTTTGAGATTTTCTTTAAATCAGCACCTGTTAATGTGCTCTATAGTAACAGAAAACAGTGAAGAAACAGTGAAGATGTTTTGGTTCCTGTCAGTGATCAATGACATCATACCTGTCCAGCCTGCTGCTTCACCAATTAAGCCTCTAATTGACCGAATATGCTGTTGCAGTTCCTAGTTAGAGCAGTCTGTAGAGCTAATTGTTTTCATTCAAAGTTTAACCCATCTGGTTTGTGTTTAGCGAGATTAGCTTAAAATAATTTTGTTCTCATAAACAGTTGATCATTTGGGGTTCAGTGCTGAACTGATATGGTATGAATGAATGTCTGTGAGAAATTACCTTGTCTGTATCACAGATGTCAGTTCTCTGTCATTGAAACTATGTATTCTATTCTGGTTATATAAGACAGGGTTGTTTAATGGATATAAAATGAATCTACATTCCATTAATTCATAGAAGCAGTGTGTCTCTGATGTAGCCTCAATAAATATATTCATGTGATAACAATGTTGTTTACATGTCAGATTGACAAACCTGTGTCTGCCACATTGCTATTTCAGGAACATGTACTGTAGGAACTCATAAAATTCAGTTCTTTGAGGGTTTCTGTGTGAAAATACATCATTTTTGTGTATAACTAGAAATATTATATGGCATCCTGATGCCCCTGTCTCCTGCCAGACAGCTGAGGCAGCAGCTCTCTGCTTCCCCCTTTCCCCTGCCCCAAAAGCCCCCCTGTCTCCTGCCCTCATATCAGTCTGCTACAACCTGCTGCCCACTGTCGTCTTCACACAGTCAGGGATGCTGCACCCTGCTGCCTCCTGCACAAACAGTTTAGGCTGTTGCACCCTGCTACCATCTGTTCCCCACCCTACAACACAAGATGAAAGTATTTTTTTTTTAATTTCTGTCAGGCAGTTTGGGGCAGTGTACCAAATGATCTGATTCTAGTGTCAGGGAGCAGCATGGTGCAAAAACTGTAACTGTGGGGACAAGAGGCTCCATGGTGCAGCAAGGCACAGTGGTGTCAGGGGATAGAGGACAGCATGGTGCAGAAACCTTGACTGTGGTGCAGAACACAGATGGGAATTAGGGTAGAGTAGCCCTGATTGTGTGATGGGGTGCACATGGTGCAGCAGCCCTGCCCATTTGGGGCAATGGAAGTGTGTGGGAGGGTGCAGCAAAAGCCCCACCTTTGGTGGGCTGGGACAGCATGCTGCAGCAGCCTAAACTATGAAGGCAGATGCCCTAGGACTCTAGGGCTTAGCAGAGCATATCAGCCCTATCTTTGGAGACAGGAAAAGGGGGCAATAGTGTGCATTAGCCCTGACTGTGTGGGTGGGGGACAGAGGGAAGCAGGGTACAGCAGCCTCAACTGAGAGGCAGGAGACAGGTGTATCAGGATGCCATATAGTATTTCTAGTTATACACATACATTATATATTTCACAGAGAACTCCACAAGGAACTGCATTTTATGAGTTCATACAGTACAGTACATGTTCCTGAAATAGCAATGTGGCAGACATGTTTGCCAATCTGACATAAAAATAAAATTGTTCTCACATTAACCTATTTATTGAGGCTATATCACTGATGCACTGCTTCAATGAATTAATGGAATGCAGATTTATTTTATATCCATTAAACAAACATGTGTTATATAACCAGACTAGGATGCAGCATTTTGATGACGGAGAACTCGCATCTGTGATACATTACAGACAAGGTAATTTCTCACAGACATTCATCCATGCCACTAAAATTCAGCACTGCACCCCAAATGATCAACTTTTTATGAGAACAGAAAGATAGATTTTAAGCATATCTCTGTAAACACAAACCAGATGGGTTAGTAACAAACTCTTAGTAAAAAACAATTAGCTCTGCACTTTGCTCTAACTAGGAACTGCAACAGCTTATTCAGTCAATCAGGGATTTAATTGGAGAAGCAGCAGGCTGGACAGGTATGTTGTCATTGCTCACTGACAGGGACAGAAACTTCTTCACTGTTTCAGTTACTCAAGAGCACATTAACAAATGCTGATTTAAAGAAAATCATACAACCAAACAGTATACTATTTTTAGGAAACACTAATCATGACACAGGGACACATGTATTCAAGTGAATTCAAGCTTTTTATGAAATATGTGTGAATATGATCTTTAAATAGAACTCATGTAATTCACTGACTGCCCTACAGATGGTGGGAGTGATCAGTTCTAGCTGGGTAAGTGTATAATGTATAATGGAACTCGTGTGATTTAGCAACTGTTCTACAGATGGCAGGAAGGATCAGATTTAGCCAGGGTAAGTGTAATAATGTATAATGGAATGCATATATAATTCAAGGACCCCTACAGATGGCTGGAGTTAGCATTAATGTTTGCCCTTTAATATATTTGCAACCATTTAATGGATTTGCACAACATTTTGAATACGTGGTCTCTTGGGGTAGGTATCTTGATGCACCAAGTTTTGTTTCTTTTGGATGTGCTGATTTTAAGAAGTGGATAGAGAGAAAATATAAAAAAATTGCTGTTGTTGCTGTGGTTTTGTTTGTCATCACCTTGCATCCAGATGGTTTGGAATTTTGGTTTGAAATTTTCAGGGTAGAGAGGTTTAGTGAAAAAATATTAATCTGTTCCAGAGTTATTATTATGTGTATGTAACTCTCACAACACACCCCCTTTAATGCATTATTGCTTAAATGGAATTCCTGTGCAATTTAGCCACTGCCCTACAGATGGCAGGAGTGATCAGTTCTAGTTGGGTATGTGTACAATTTATAATGGAACACATGTGTAATTCAAGGACTGCCCTGTAGATAGTAGAAGGGATCAATTCTAACACCAAACCTAACACCCCACCCCCACTCTGCAGACACTGACAGGTGTCGAGGTGTACCACGGGGTCATCAGGCCTAATGCTCACCCCATTCCATAAGTAAATAAGCTGAGATGGATACAGTAATGATGAATGGGGTGAGCATTAGGGCTGATGACTCCAAGGCACACCCCAGATGCCTTTCAGTGTCTGCAGGGTGGGAGAGGGGTGTTTGGGTTGAAAGCCCTAGCACACCATTTCCCTGCCTTTGTCACTTTAATAACAACCCTAACTGGTGCATTAGCAATATTTTTTTCAATGAATTTCCTTACTTTTTCAGATAGTATAATCATATCAATATCTGTCTGTGGGAGTGCAGGGTCCTCTGGGCCATGTGCTCCCATTCCGTCAGAGATGGGTATACTGGATGTATGTAGCCATGATAACTTACTCATTTTTTCACATTCTGATCCAACATTTTCAACATAGCCTTCTTATCACTCCATCTCATTAACACCATAGGTGAAAAATTCTCAATCCACTGCAAAACACCATTCCATGCCATAGGTGTTTAAATACATTTTGGGCAGGATGTGAGAAATTACATCTTTATTGTTCGTGAGGTGGTGTGAAAAAATGGCTTTGATGAAAATTTGGGGTGAAAATATAAAAAAATATGGCAAAGTTACTTACATGAATAGGACACAAACTCCGCCTTAAGAGGCTTTGCGAAGGCCTCATGACTGGGGCAGTGCTTGTGGACCTGACCAAGGCATTTGATTCAATTGAGTATGATTTGTCATGCTCAAAGTTAAGCACCTTGGATTTTTCTGCAGCAGCTGTCTCCTCAATAAGAGATTATTTAACAAATTGTTCACAATTTGTTAGCATTGATCCCTGTGTATCTGATACATCATTGATTGGTTAGGGAGTTCCTCATGGGTCCATTTTGGGCCCCTTGTTATTTTCTGTTTTTGTCAATTAACTCCTCTCTGTCTGTAAGAGATGTGAAACTATCCTCTATGCAGATGATTTAATCATCTTCTCTTCAGGCGGCTCTTCTGTAGAATTGCTGGCTGCCATGAGTTATGATTTTGAGAATATTTGTACATGGGTTTTGGAAAATTCAATGGTTCTGAATTAAAAAAAGACAAAATCTATGATTTTTGGTACAAAATCTAAGCTTAGAGATAATCTATCCTTATGATTGAATGATCTAAATGGTTTGCCTATTGAACAGGTATACCTGTTTAAGTATCTCGGTATCCTACTGGATTCCAGGTTGATTTTATTAATTTTATTTATTTAATTTATTTATTAGAAAAGTCAGATTTACAACCTTTGAGTCATAGACTCATTTTCAAAGGCACCCTTGTCATGATGGGGAGTAGACAGAGTTACATAGTGTGGTTACTACAGTGAGAACAGTACAGGTGCAGAACATTAAACATAGAGTACACATAGGTTACATAATAGTGTTACTTATAATAGGTTACAGTCATATACAAGGTACCCAAGGGTTACATTGGGGATACCTCTGGGCTAGCGAGGTCTTGGTTCTGGATACCAGAATGGTGGCCTTGAAAGAGCTATGGGGTGGCAACAGATGAGGATGCACACTGTAGGGAAGCAGAGACCCCTGGGAGGGAGAGCCCTAGAAGAGATTTTTTGGTGAGTAGGCAGGTCTGGTAGCGCAAACACTCCTCAAAGGTGAGCAGGTTAGCAGTGGAGTAGAGCAAGCAAGTGTGAGTGTGGAGAGGAACTCTAGTCGGGAGCCTGCAGGCCTTATTGACTGAGAGATGGATTTTAGTCAAGGTGGTATTGTCCGCTGTAAAGTAAATGCGCAAGCCATAGTTCACTAGTGACAGGACAGAAGAGGTGAGGGCCAGCTAGAGTGCAACTTGGGGGAGGCAATCTCTATGATGATATAGTAGGCCTATCCGAGAATTTATGGCAGAGGATAGGGCATTGATGTGGGGTGTGGAAGGTGAGAGCCGAGTCAAAACTGATGCCTAGATATTTGTAAGAGGTCACTTGCTCCAGTGGGTGCAGAGTGTTGAGGAAAATGAAGAGGGGGGCATTCTTGGCCTTGTTTTGGTAATGGGAGAAGAGCATTGACTTAGTCTTCTTTAGGTTAATGACAAGATGGTGGTCAAGGAACCACTTTTCAGCTTGGTTGTAGGTGTGCTGGAGGGATACATGGAGAGAAGAGGGATTGGGGTGGGAGGCAAAGAGAACTGCATCATTGGCATAGAGGAGCATTCTCCTGTGCAGGAGCTGGGGAGAGTGTTGAGGTAGAGGCTGAAAAGTACAGGGCCCAGAATGGAGCCCTGGGGTACCCCAGAATGAATGGGCCGGGCATTGGACAGGGAGCCATTTATCTTCACATGCTGGGATCTAGCAGAGAGGTAGCTGGAGAACCAGGCAAGGGGATCAGCAGAAAAGCCAAGTTGGTGGAGGGAGTTGAGCAGGAGGGGGAGAAAAACAGTGTCAAAAGCCTTGGAGAGGTCTATGAACACTGCGCCGGCAAGGTTGGCAGAGTCAAGAGCTGAGTGCAGGTGTTGAGAGAACTCCAGGAGAGCAGTAGTGGTACTGTGTCCTGGGTGGAAAACATGTTGTTCTGGGAACATTATGTCATACGTGGCCAGGTGCTCAGTGAGTTGAATAGACATTATTTTTTCTAGGGCTTTAGAGAGTGGGGGGGGAGGATAGTGATCAGCCGCTAGTTGTTAGGTGCAGACCAAGCTCCACTCTTATGTATAGGGGTGATTTTGGCTGATTTCCAAGCACTGGAAAACTGACCGAGGCACAGAGACTGGTTTAGTAGGTCTGTAAGGGGGGCTAGGATGACATCCAGTCCCCCTTCCAGATGTCATCTCAGGTTTTTTCGGTTACTTGTACCATAAATCAGAGATTGGCTCTTTTGTGTAAATTTAAAAAATATTTTTCATTTGAAGTAAGGAAAGCTGTTGCAGTAGGTTCATTATTACCACATTTTGATGATGTTTCATATATTTACTTGAATCTTGGGAGTAAGGAATTGCAATCTCTAAAAGTTGTTTATGACAACATTTGTCAATTTGTCCATTCGGTACCCATGCAGACTCACCATTGTGCTTTATATTCCCAGTTGGGTTGGTGAGCTCCAGTGGCTGGGATAGAGTATTTTTTTGGCCACACAATCTTTAAATGTATTTTTCTTAAATCTCAATTCCCATTATATAATTGTGTAAATTTGCAAAATGTTCTTTCTAGCTTACATTATTCTAATGGCATTTTATTGGATAGAGTATTTGTCTAAACTTAAAATTGCTTTTCGTACTTTTTCTATTTGCTGGCCCAGTGTATTGGAATGCACTTCCATTAAACATATGATAGGCTTCATCCACATCTAGCTTTAAGGAAAAATTAAAAGAATGTTTACTGCTGAAATTTTCATGGAGCTGCTTCCTGTAATTTATTGTTATTGTGCAATGTATGTTATTGTTACTATGTAATGTATGTTTAATTTTGTGGTGTCTTTTCTATTGTACTCTGGGTCAGGCCTGAAAAAGGGCCAATGGTCCAGTGTCTTTACCCAGTTAACAAATGAATAAATAAAAAATAAAATTTTTAGTGACCGCGCATATCTCAGACATTTTTGGATATTTTTCCTCCACATTTTCAACATCATCATTTGGGGACCCCACCTCATGAACACTGGAACTGTCATTTCATTACTTGGTCCCAAAAGCTGATTTCACGAAGCATCAGCAAAATTTACTTTATTGGTATGATTAACAAAACAACGCTGATAAGAGTTCATGAGGAGGGGTCCCAAAAACCCATTTTGAAAATCTGTTGCAACAATACTTTAAAATGGCAGAGATATCAACATAAGATTAAAGGGATGCTGTCAATCCCCTTAGGTCTCAAAGTATCCGTAGTTTAAAAAACACATTTTATGATTACTAACATTCTGTAATGATTACTGATGTAGCTGGTACTTTGATTCTGATTTTTTTCTTTAAAAAAGTGAAAACAAACCCAAAATACTGGTTTTACCACACAAACACAGGTTTGTTTACATTTCTTGATCAATTCCGACTGCATCTTTCCAGGACTTGGGAACACCCAGAACACATTCTAGCCCCTCATGATGCAGTGGGAGTTTAGGAGGCTACCGCCTCATGAGTGACTGCACTGTTTTGGAGTGTTTGTAATGCTCAGGAAGTATGCAGTAAGAACAGATCCACGATTGTAAACAAAACAAGGTTGTTTATAAATATGTATTAGCATGCATTTCAATTCTACTAAACAAGGAGACAGACAAAACAAACAGCAACATCAATGAATTCTAGAGAAGGTAAGCAATAATAAAATGTAAGTTTTCAACTAGAAATAATATGATCAAAAACAGGTTAACAGTGTCCCTTTAAAACATCGACAGCCATTATACAGCACTTACCTTGATTCTTCTGTTCGCTGTTCAGCTTTGAAGAGTGCAAACATGTCTCACAGAAGATGACATCCGACAACCTCCATAGGTAAATATAGGGTGGAGGGTTGTGGGGTGTTGAGTGCTTAGTGGGAGGGTCGATATGTTGGAGGTAGACCCAAGGAGATGACAAGGGACCATATTCTTGTTTACAAGGTTTAAAAAAAATTTTGGGGGGACTATTTTTTTATTCACATCGAAAAAATGTAGCCAATTTTTGGGGACACTGGGGGTGGGCTCCCCAGTGTCCCACACTGCTGGGGGGTGTAGTTTATATCTAGGGACAATAGGAGTGGGCTCCCCACTGTCCCACACTGGTAGGGGGGCTTACAGTGCTGACAGAGAGACTGGGCAAACTATTGAGATTGGGCACCCATTGTAGGCAAATACAGAAAAAAACATGTTTCAGGGCACTGGGGATGGGCTCTCCAGTGTCCCACACTGTTGTGTGGGGGCTTACTGTGCCAGAAGGGGAATTGGGCACCCAGCTGTCAGCAACTACCATCTGCAACATTTTCAAACAGGTATTGTCACAATTTGTGGCATTTTAGCAAAGGTGGTGTCACAAATTTATGACACTACAAGCATCCAAACCCTGAGAATCATTTTTCTGGACATTATTAAAAAACAAATAATGCCAGAATTGTGTTTTCTGGGCACTGATTAGGTAAAAAACACAACTGTTGGTGTTTACAAAGTGGCAGTGCTGTATGAAAACTCTCCCTGTGACAATCTGTCACCCTGCCTGCAACAACAAAAATGCCTGTCTTCGAAAATAAACTACCTCTCCATAAAAACAAAAGTTTTTGCATGGGGCATCTATTTTTTTCCTGTAGGAAATTATAGAAATTTAAAAATGGAACAACTTTTGAACAGATTAATATTTTTTTCACCGAACCTTCAAAAGGCACATCAGACAAGCAAATGCTTTTGACACTCAAAATTTCAGACCACAACCAAAATCCATTTCCAGGAAATGGCTGTAGAAAGAAAATGAAAAAAAATGGTATATTTTGCATTTTTCACCACCCTGTGGGCCGATTCCAAGATGAATGTCATAACTTGCATGCAGTTGCGAGTTACGCCATTCGCCCCTACACCAGGGACCCTATGCCACATTCCAGGAGTGGCAGGGTCCAGGCACCTACAACATGTGGGATACGCCAGGTGTAGGCTACCACCATATGCCTGGCATATGCAACCTGCATGTCACAACTCACAGCCAGCAACAAGCAGCCCCCTCGAAGCTCCCCCACCCTGGACCACCTCAGCACACACCAGGGGGCATGGGGAGGCAGGACAGATGGCACAGACATCCGGGGGGGTGTACCAGACATGGATCCCAGGGGTCACAGATGATCAGGGGGTTGGGGCAGGGGTGTGCTTGAGGGGGCTTGGGGGGCAGTACAGGACTATTGCTGCAGAGCTGCGTGGTGGCATCTGATGTTGCCAGTCATTGGATGCCACTTAGGACAGCTCCAAGCAGTCATTATTTCGGTATGCTACTGTGTCTCTCAGAATCGCAACTGTAGGTTATGACAGCCGCCCTCTTAGAATTGGGCTAAGTTGCTGTCATAACCCACAGTTGTGCCAGACATTGCAGGCTGTGGTGTAGTGGGTGGCTAAACCCGCAGTTGTCACAGCCCGCATCCACCATGGCACAAGTCGCCACTTGTAATCCCAACAGGCTTCACGCATGGCATGAGTCATGCGAATATTTGGATTATTCCAGTTTTTAATTTTTAATCTCTTAGAAGACATTGTGGCAAAAACCAGCACTTCCATTAGTTTTTATCTATAATTAAAGTAGAGAAATCATTAAATAGAAACATTTTATATCACTTATGATATTTCCCCTATAATTTTTTGGAACTCATTTTTGGTTTCAACCAGCTACTGTTTAATCTGTGAGCATTACCAGAGCATATGGATATCTCCTTAACTATTACAACCCTGCCAAAATTTAATATTAATCTTATATCCCATATGCCATAATCTAATATTGATTATGTACCTTATATCCCATATGCCACAATCTAACATGTGTTAAATAAGCTCTAGTTTATTTTAAATTGAATTAGTTAATTTGTAGCATATTTTTAAAAATGGTTTGCATTGTTTTGATTTTTTTGACAACTGTAATTATTGATTTGGATACCCATTTCTTTTTTTCCCATTTTACTTTATTACCCTCTTTGCATTTTAACTGAGGTTTAGTGTAATTTGATATACTGTCCATATACAGTAGCATTTTTAAAAGTCCTGATCGCTACTTCTCTGTTATTAATTTATTTATTTATTATTTATTATTTTGACTGGGTTACCAAAGTAGTAGACCAGGGAGGGGCTGTGGACATGGCCTACCTAGATTTTAGCAAGGCATTTGATACAGTCCCACACAAAAGATTAATACACAAGATAGCCATCCTTGGAGTGGGTCCCAAGGTGGTAGCCTGGATAAAAAATTGGCTAGACAACAGGACTCAAAGGGTAGTAGTAAATGGAGTACACAGTGACGAAAGGAGGGTTACTAGCGGGTACTGCGGGTTCAGTACTGGGACCGGTCCTTTTAATGTCTTTGTAAGTGACATTGCAGAGGAACTGGAAGGAAAAGTATGTCTCTTTGCAGATGACACAAAGATCTGCAACAGGGTTGATACACAAGATGGAGTGGAAAGGATGAGAAGGGACTTGGCAAGGTTGGAGGAATGGTCAAATGTATGGCAGCTCAGATTCATGCAAAGAAGTGCAAGGTAATGCACATGGGAACAAAAACCCTGGGGACGCGTACACAATGGGGGTGAGATACTGACAACAGTAAAAATAGAAAGGGACCTGGGGGTAATTATATCAGATGACCTAAAGGTGGGCAAGCAATGTGAGAAGGCAGTAAGGAAGGCTGGGGGGATACTGGGATGTATGGAAGAGGCATCAATAGTAGAAAACAGGAAGTTGTTATCCCTCTGTACAGACAGTTGGTGAGACCCCATCTGGAGTACTGTGTGCAGTTCTGGAGACCCCATCTCCAAAGACATAGACAGAGTGGAGGCTGTCCAGAGGAGGGCAACCAAAATGGTGCAGGGTCTGCACCAGAAGACATACGAAGAAAGACTAAAGAAGCTTAATATGTATACCCTTGAGGAAAGAAGGGAGAGAGGGGACATGATAGAAACTTTCAAGTACCTCAAGGGAATTAACAAAGTCCAAGAGGGTAGCATCTTCCAGAAAAGAGATGCAAGAAGGGCAAGTACAATTTGAAGATAGAAGGGGATGGCTCAGAGGTAATGTGAGGAAGTATTTTTCACTGAGAGGGTTGTGATGCATGGAACAGCCTCCTGAAGAGGTCGGGGTCAAGAACAGTGGGGACTTCAAGAATGCATGGGACAGGCATAGGGCAGTCCTAGTGGGGGGTAGGAGGAATTAAGCTGTTGGTTAACTAGGATCTGCAGCTTATCTGTTAGGTAGGAAAATGGGCAGACTAGGTGGGCCAAGCGGTCCTTATCTGCCGTCAAATTCTATGTTTCTATGTTTCTATGTTTCTATATTGGAATTTCAGAAACAACCTTTGAGTAAGAACTCTTGTACAAAGAGTTCATGTTAGTTGCACAGTACAAATACAGACATAATTGAATTCATGGTACAAATACAAGATCCAATAATCCAAGATCTCAATAAATAAATAAAAATGCAGACATAGTTAAATTACCAGCACTGAAAGTAGCAAAAACAGAGAAAACAGCTAAGAGTTTCTTATGAGTTTCATTAAGGGTTTAATAATAAGTGGTGTATGGCATTAGGAAGTATATGAGTGAGAGAAAAATGTAGGATAGGCAGAGAGTGTTTAGTGGATGGAGCATGGGGATAGAGCAGCCCAGGAGGAGCATTGTCACACTGTATTACAGCTTTGGAGCTGAGGAGCTGGGGATGGTGCATGTGAGAGTGAGTGGTAAAGTGGGAGAAGGTGGTTACAGAGAGAGAGAGAGAGAGAGAGAGAGAGAGAGAAAGAGGAAGGGGGAAAGAGAGGGTGGTGGAGAGAAGGGAAAGAGGGAGAGACCAAATGGGGATGGGGAGGTATCATGAGAGTGGAGACTGATGGAGAAAAGGTGGTGGGAGGGAGGTGAGCGGAGGGGGAGAGAGTGAGAGAGAGGGGCGATGAGGCACAAGACAAATGAGAGGGTGCAACCACTAGTGGAATCTGAGCTATGGAGCATAAGGTGCCAGACTCTGGGGAGCAGGGACAGGGCATGGGGAGGAGGAGTAGACCATGTGAGTGAGTCCGTGAGTAGTTGCTGGTAGGCAGGGTTGGTGCAGCCTCTGGAGACCTGCTCTGAACAGTTTAGCACTCATAGACATTCTTTTGCAGTAGAAACTGCTTATGTTTGGCTTTGAAAGTTCTAGGGTTAGCAGTATTTAGAGTGTTAGCTGGGATCTCATTAAGACACAGTGGGGCACTGTAGGAGAAGGATCTTTGTCCAAGAGCTGTCCTTTGGAATGGGACACAGAACAGGTGTAGTTCTTTATTCCTGGTCCTGTACATGGAGTTGGTTAAGATAATCAGGATGGTGATACAAGGAGGAGTCTGGCCTAACATGGCTTTCTTACCTAGGGGGCACATCTGGTATGAGATTCTATTCTTGAGGCTTAATATGTTTGCTTTCTCATAGAGTACACAGGTGTGCGTGAGCAGGTCAGCATCTAGTAGCAGTCTGCAGGCCTTATTTAGAGCCTACCCTTTAAAGGGTGATATCAGTTACTGCTCCATAGGCCACCAGACCATAGTCAACCACGGAGAGAATGGAGCTGTTTATGGAGAGCCTGAGAGCATTGGTAGTGAGGCTTTTCCTCTGCCGATAAAGTACCTTGAGTTTATTATTTACTGCTTTTACAACCTGGTCAATATGCTGGCCATAGGAGAGAGTATCATCTATTATTACTCCTAGATATTTAAAGGAATTAAACTGTTCTAGAGGGGCCGATCTGTTGTCAATAACTGTTAGTATGGGGTACCTCTTCTTTAGCTCAGGGCTAGAAAGGAGCATGGATTTGTTTTGTTTTTTTGTAATTGAGCAACAGCCTATGAGAGCTGAACCAGACTTCCAGTTGTTGGAAGGTGGACTACAGCTCAGCCTGCAGGGTCTTAATGTGGGCACTGCTGCTGAGTACCACCACATCATCTACATAGAGGATAATTTTGCTGGTGCATGCCTCCAGGAGTTTGTTCAAAAAGAGGCTGAATAGCAAAGGACCCAGTATGGACCCTCATGGAACTCCCAGCACTATGTCCCAAGAGGTAGGAACTGTTGGTCCAATTCTGACTTTTTGAGACCTTCCGGATAGGTAATCTTGAAACCACTGGACGGCGTTGGAGGTTAGCCCAATGGCCCGTAGTTCCTTGAGAAGGAGGAGGTGACAGACCAAGTCAATGGCCTTCATCAGGTCAATAAAGATGGATCCAACCAGTTTACCCTCGTCCATAGCCTTGTGAGTGCAATCCATGAAATCAACCATGGCTGTGGCGGTGCTGTGTTTTTATCTGAAACCATGCTACTGGGGACACTGCAACTGGTATTTCTGGATATATTCCATTATTTGATCTATTACAATCCTCTCTAGTGTTTTGGATTGGGGGAGAGGATACAGATGGGCCTATAATTAGCTGTGCATGTCCTGTCCCTGGTCTTGTGAGCTGGGGTGACCAGTGGTTGTTTCTAGAGGGAGGGAAACTTAGCCAGGGTTAGGGACTTATTAAAGATTTTATTGATGGGAACAATAAGCACATCCACTGTCTGAGCTACCAGTTTCATGCCGGTACTGTCACTGCTAATCCTAGTCTTTCCTAAGACCTTTTTGACATAGCCCATGGCTTTCTTGACTGTAACCCACCTGAAATAGAACATGGGTGCTGTGCACTCGTGGGTATTTTTTTAAAGATCCACTTCCACAGGCTTCAGATATTCATCAGTGAGGATGGAGCTTAGGTCTGTGAATGCAGAGTTAAACTCTTCTGCTATGGTGAGTGGGTCCATGGAATTGGAGTCATTAATACTGAGTAGTAAAGGCTGTTGCTTGACTTCCTTTCCTAGGAGCTGTTTAAGGTTGTCCCAGAAAAATGCCTCCCATCCCCCCCGCTGCATTTAAGTTGATTCTTATAATAGTCTGCCTTGGCACTCCATATTAGGTGAGTACATCTGTTACTAGCAACCCTGTAGTTCTGGATGTCTTTGATCCCCCCACCCCGTGACTTTGGCCCTGCTCCATTAGTTATCCTGTTTTCTTATTAGTTCCAATAGCTCGCTGGTAATCCACCCATTGTTATAACCTTGGACTTTCCTTTTTGTGAGTGGGGCATACCTGTTGCACACCTAATTGAACCTGTCAATGAGTTATTGTAATGCTAGGTCCAGGTCTTGCAGAAAGTCTATGGGTGACCAGTCTATCTGGGATAAGGCTTCTTTCAAGGAGGCAAGCTGCCCTTTTTGCAGCGCTCTGCTTTTCACAAGATTAGGTAGGGATTTTTTGTAATTAATGGTCCATCTACAGATAATTGGGGAGTGATCACTCAGGGTGTCTAAGAGCACTGAGATGTTAGTAAGCCTATCTGGTGAGCTTGTGAGGAGCCAGTCAAGGAGAGTGTATTTTCTGGATTTATAATTTAACCTTGTGGGTTCAGTTATTAATTACTAGAGATAGGAGCAACCCACTATGTCTCTCAGTTTCTCTGAGCTGAGACTGAGCCAATTAATATTAAATTCCACTGTAAGAATGAGTTCACAGCTTTTTGAGATGCAATCTATGGCTCCCAGGACTTTCTGGAGTCCCTCTGCAGGCTTTTTGGGTGGGAGATAGACACACTCAATGACAAAAGATTTGTTATGGGGACCAAATAGGAGCTTTACCATTAGCAGCTCATGGTCCTCAGTCATGGCAGTTAATGGGAGAACCACCCCTTGCAAGGTATCCCTGATATATATCTATATATATAGATATATATATATACTGTATATATATGGCATTCCTCCCTCCCCCACTCCTGCTATTCCTATTGATTATGAAGGATTGATAGCCTGCAGAGTAATTACACTATTCTTGTTCTGGGGGGTTAGCCAGGTCTCGTGAGGCAAATGATATCAGGGGTATGCAGGGTAACCCAGGCCTGAAGCTGTACCATCTTAGGGAGCAGGCTACAAATATTCATAGCTGCAATTGTAAAACCACTTGACTTTGACACTTTAGTGCTGGTGCCAGCCCTAGGGCCAGGGTTATCATTTTATTCCCTGTCAATTTCACTCTCCAATCAGTATGATTATCACTCAGATTTCTTTTTTTTAATTCTTAAATGAAGTATTGTATGTAGTACTTTCTGATCCCACCAACTTAAATTCAGATCTGGATTTTCCGATTTGCTTTCTACTGGACCAATCAGTCCATTCCTTCTAGTTACCTGTTTATAGTTTGTAATATTATTTTGCTTCAATTTACTGATTAGGGGTTCCATGTTTCTTAATGTTTGTTTGGTCTCCTCTGACTAGTTTTCAACTGTGTCAATGGAATATGTTTTTATTTATTTTTGTAAATATTAAAGAACATTGAAGTTCCTTAAGTATGATATTGTTACTTTATCTTCTCTAAGATGAAAAACATAATATTGATGTTAAAAAGCATTATTTTCTCTTTTAATGGTTTTCTTTTTTGGGGGTGTCCTTTCTGAGGCAGAACAGTCTTCCATGAAAAAACAGTTGCATGCAGTGCGGCCTTACATGCCCAGTAATAATGCAAAGAGCCTGGACAGCTCATTCCACCCTGGTTTCTTCCTACTAATAATATAGTCCAGGAGATCTTATGGCTGCCCCCTCTCCATAAAACTGAAAAGCATTCGTATTTTTTAAGTACCTGTATCGATATTGTTCCCACCCTTGATTGAAAACAGCATAATACATGGGTAGTATCATCATTTTTAAAGTATCTATATGCCCCATGAAGATGCCAATTATCCAATGTTTTACTTATTTACTGTGACAGTTATATTTATATTGGTAGTAGTTTGTGCATTATTTATTAATTCTATTCCTAAATATTTTATTGTGTTTTCAATTTTCATTTCTGTCAAAAGGTGTTTAGTTGCCTCAGATGTTGTTGTTATTGGTTGTACCACAGATTTACTTTTGTTTAATGTATATCCAGAAATTATAGAGAAACTTTCAATGTTGCTTATTAGGGCCATCTATGATGTATTAGGTTATTTTAAGTAAATCATCAAATCATCTGCATATGCATTGATCTTCTAAGTTGTGTTTCCCATGCCTAAACTTTTAATCATGTTATTACTTCTTATGTTCTGCAATAAGACTTCCAGTGTGGGGAAAGAACAGTTACATACTTACCCTAGCAGTAGGTTCAAGAGAATCACTTTCATCAGGCCATACCTATGGAACTTATAGCTATTAGGCACTAGGACCCCTTAGAAACTTTTGTAAGCAGTCAGCCAGGGGACACCTATGACAACATCAGCGTGTACATAAAGGTGGGTGGCCCCACTTCTCCTCAGTTCCCCACCAGAGATCATACTTGGAGACCCTCCCTGTTGGGAACCAGGCAAAACCCAACACTCTGCAATCAAGTGAGGCAGTGGGATGAAAATATAATAGAGGAGATAGGAGCACAAAGAAATCAAGAGTTGCAGGCAAAAAAGAAAAAGGTGGAAGGAGGGAGGGAGGGATGGCATGGCATAGCATGACAAAAGTGATTTTCTCAAAGATCTACTTTATGGTAAGCATGCAACAGTTCTATCTTCTTTGAGGATATTTCTTTCATCAGGCCACACCCTTGGAACAAGTACCATGAAGTATAGAAAAACTAACAGTCTGGGATGCTTCTGGTGGTGGCACTCTGAAAAAAGTGCTACCCATGCTCGTCTGCACATTTTAGAAATTACCCCTTTCCATGTTTTTCCTGTAAAAAATGTACCCCTTTAACACAAAAACAAGGAGTCAGTTATGCCCTCCCCTTCATGCCAAATGAGGCACATGATTATGGGTTTCCATTTGTTGTACAGTGGGAGCCATAGATGCATAATATTGTTAAACAGTAATCAACTGTACTGTAAGTAAAAACTTTTTTTTATGTGTGCTTTCTTAATGTTGTCAATACCACACCACCCATTTTGTACTCGACTCATGGATTTCTATGCTCCAAGTGCATTATTTCAAATTTTTGTGTTGAAACCCGGCTGACATACCCTTGACAACAGTTCAAATCTTCTCGGGTCTCTGCTCATACTTTTCCATCCTGCTGCAGATCTTGGTATCATCATGCAGAGTCAAACCTTCCCTTCCTGTTCCTTTGCAATTTCACCTATAAAGACATTAAAGAGGACCATGTCCAGCATCGATCCCTGAGTTACCCCCCTCATCACCCTCCCTCCCGTCCTTGGAGTGAACTCCATTTACTGCCAGCCCCTATATCCTAACCAATTTCTTACCCAGTTTGCAATCTTTTTACCCAGCTTGATCAATAGTCTGTTATGTGGAATGATGTCAAAAGTTTTACTGAAATCCAGATAGGCCACATCCACCGCTCCTTCTTGATATAATTCCTTGATCACCCCATCAAAGAAATCTATCAGATTTGTCTGACATGACCTTCTCTGAAAACCCATGCTGCCTCTGATCTGACATGGCTCCAGCAGCACAAACTTTAAAGCCAGTGTAATGTGCTGAGGCAATATCTATCCAGACATTGATGTATAAATATTTATTTTTGTATTAATGTAAAGATATTAGAAGGAAGCTGCTAGCTAGTATGACAGGGAGAAGTTAGTGTGGGATGTGGTCTTTACATTGAATTATTTGCAATGCCAGCTGCTGTCTACATATATGCATTGCTACTGGTTTAAAATGCTTGGCAATTCCATATCCCCCACCCCAACATTTTAACCATGGTTGCTGTTTGTTTTCAACTGTTAAATTACTGTATTTATTGCACTATCGCACTGCACCAAACATCTGTTTGCACAACTGTTAACCCAGTGTACTTTTGCACCTCATTTGTCTACTTTCCCACACCCCTCTCACCCCAAGGCACATCTGGAAAGGAGTTACCAGTTCAGTATTTGTTTCCTGATAAAACCTTTGAAATAAATGAAATAACTTAACTTATAAGGGCTGATGTCTTCTTTAAAAAAATAAACCAGCAGCCTATATGTCACAGAACTAGCTATTTAAGAATGCCCTACAAATCCTTTTTGATTGATGCCACTTATTTATTTCTAAGTATATTTATTTAGTAGTGAGGGCATTTGCATTAAAACAAAATCTTTGTGCATGAAGAGTTCATCTGTTCCTGCTGGTTTCTCCCTACCTGAAATCATACAGCACTTCTTGTGACCTCACAGTTACTCCCATGGCAACAGATTGTGATGTCACAACAGAGGATTATGACTAAGAACTTACTTGGGAGTAAGCTATAAAGGCAGATAAACTCAAAATTAACTATCTGGGACAACAATCATATATTCATACACATTTCTTTAGTATCAAATAATGGGGGAGGAGAAATATACAAAATATAAATGGAATGCTGGCAGAATTGTTCCTAATTATTATGTTTTTTAAAGTTTTCCTTGAGATGTCAGTAAGTTTTTGTTTTCACACAGTAAGCCTTTTCAGTGTCACAATTAGAAGCAAGTTCAAACTACAGCACCTTAAATCTCACTAACCTATTCATCTTCTCCTGGGCTGATAAATACAATTCCAAAGGCAGAAAACAGTATCTCCATTTCAAATCCTGTGAGGTTCCCGATAATAAATTATTTGCAAAGCAGAGGCATGTGGAGCAGGGCATGACAGGGTTTGGTTTGGGTCATTTGCTTGATTTACGGTAGCACTTGTCTAATAAGTGGCACTGGTACCCCGCAGCGAACAACAAACACAACAGAGCATAGCAAACAGAACACTTACTTGAATGACTTGTTTGACTTCTCTCCCTTACTCCAGCCAAACCCTTAACATCATAAATCAAGGAGCTTCTTACAGATAAAGGTGAAAAAGATTACCCTAATTAACAGAAACACAGAAGCAAATATCTGTGTTTTCTCTTTGAAAAGCAGCCCTATTCCTTGATTTTTCAGATGAGCATGCATACCTCAGGGATCAGAGGAGTGCCACCACTGGGAGGGGAGGCTAGAATCTATAGGCTTATGAAAGTAGGCATTGTAGTACAGCTAGTCCAAAGCTAGCCCATCTATGAGAAGCAATGTCCAGATGGTAGTGTTTAGTAAAGGTGTGAATGGTACTCTAGGTAGTAGTTGTGCAGTTTCTGCAGCAGACACATTTCTAAAACAAGCAACAGAAGTGACCGTGCCTATACTTGAATGACCTCAAACTACATCAGGAAGTTTCTTACCATACTTCCTGTCAAAAAAAGTAATACAGGTTGCTAGCCATTTGGACAAGCACTGTTTAGAAACTATGGCACCCTCTTTCCCAGGGATGAATGAAACAAAATCTGCAAAGACTTCCTTTAGTCCTTGGTACAGTGTGCGTACCTAAGTTTTCTATGCACATCTAAAGTGTGGAGCAATGCTTGCCCTGGCTTGGCATATCCTGGGTAATGAACTGGCACGTGGGTGGTTTGATTTAAAGCAAACTCAGACACCACCTTTGGTGGAAACTTAGGACTGGTATGCAAAGACACCCTGTCTTTGTGGAAAATCAATAAGGGAGGCACACACATTAAAGCCTGTAGCTCTGAAATCCTTCAAGCAGAAGTGATTGCAAATAAAAGTAACACTTTCCAAGGGAGAAAGCATAATCCACAGTTCACGGTAAGCTCAAAAGGAGCCAAACTGATTTTTTTCAGAACTAAAGTCAGGTCCCAAGCTGGGACTCAAGTGCAGATAGGTGGCTTTAAATGTAGAATGCCTCTCAAGAACTTACAGTATGCACTGCCTCCAGCTGAGCTACTCTACAACAATCTATAGGCACATGGAAAGCTGATATAGCAGCCAGGGGTACCTTGATTGAGGAATACTACAGGCCTGAATCTGATAAGGACAGGACTTACTCTAGAATCTGTTCAACTGTACAGGTACTGTATATGGATCCAGGTGGTGAGAAGCGGCCCATACAGTGAACCTCTTCCACTTCATGGAATAAGTAGACCTGGTGAATGGTTTTCTAGCAGCCACCAGAACATCTGATACTTTTTTGAAACTCCAAAATGGGATATTTATTTATTTATTACATTTTGGAATAACCTTTGAGCCAGAGGCTTGTTTACAGAGGTTCCACGTCAGGCAGTCAGAGACAAAGTTAAACAATAGTAAAAGAAAGTGAATGCATAGGGTTTGGTTAAGATAAAAACAAAAAACAAAAAAATAGACATCATTTGCCAGTTATACATAGTAGACATAAACTGCATATCCCAGGCAAAGAACACATAAGATTATCAGTTGTAGAGTCATTAGCAAAATTAGGAGACAGAACTCCATAATCTACACAATATGGGGGAAGAGTTCATTTGCAGAGTGTGAGCAGGGAAGGACGAGGGTAAGATAAGGAGGAGGAAGGTAAGGGGAAAGAAGGGAGGGGAGGGAGTAGGGTGGGGAGTGGTGTAATTCCAGAGAAGACGCAAGCATGGGGGGATGAGAGGAGTGTGGAAAGGGAAGGGAGTAGGGGTGGCTAGGGAAAATGAGGGTAGAGTTGTGATAAAGAAGGGAGAGAGGAGATCAGAAGGGGGTAGGAGACACAGAGAAGGGAAGGTGCTATAAGAGGAGTAGCAATAGTGGAGGGTTAATTAGGGAAGCTGAAGTATAAAGTATAACATAGAGAAGAGGACTTAGGAGGTGAAGGGGTGAGGTGAGGCAGAGGGGATGGGATGGGATGCAGAGGGATCAAGTTAGGGAAAGGTGGTAGTGATTGTGAGTTAAGTCCAGCAGTTGCAGGCACTGGTTGACACTAGCAATGACCGCAGGTTAGACTTAAAAGGTCCAAGCCTTGATTCCTTATAGAAGTCTAGTCCTAGAGCATTTAGCCATCACAGTGCTCGGTATTCATAGAAGCACTGCCCTTAAGAGGTACGGCGGAAAGGGATTTTAAGGGTGCAGGTTGTTAGCGCCCCTTGTACATCTGGCTGTGTTGGATATTGCGGTTCATTTACACACACCCAGGGGTAGGAGACAGACTTGGTAATGAAGTCTACTCTCTAAATTGAGCCAACTAGACTGTTCATACAGAGTACATGTATGAGTTAGGTGGTCTGTACCCAACACTAAGTGACATGCTCTGTTGAGCATGTTCCCTAAACGTTGGAGGGCAGAATGTGTTGCAACACCGTAAACCACTAAGCTGTAATCAGTGATTGATAGTACAGAGCTTGAGATGGCAATATTTAGTGTTTCACTAGTAAGGGAATGTTTATTATGGAATAACAGGCCCAGTTTAGCGTTGGCTACAGTATCAATATGCCGGTTGTATGATAGAGTGCTGTCTAGTGTTACACCAAGATATTTGAAGTTTTGTACCATGTTGAGAGGAGAACTGAGAGAGTTGCATATTAGTAGTTGATGGGCCCTATGCTTGTTATGAGCAGAGGCGAACATCATAGTATTGGTTTTCTTGAGGTTAAGTAGTAATTTGGAACCAAGGAACCATTTTTCGGCTGCAGAGAAGTTTCATTGCATTAGATGCTCAAGGACCATTGGGCCGTGGTGGCTTGAGTAGAGTACAGCATCATCTGCATAAAGTAATACATTGTCATTTATGGCCTGAGAGAGGTGGTTAAGAAACAAGCTGAAGAGAAAAGGGCTGAGAATTGACCCCTGGGGCACCTCAGTTGTAACATGCTGACTATCCCTGAGAACAGATTGAATTTTCACCCTTTGTACACGTCATATAAGACAGCTTCTGAACCAGGAGAGTGATTCCGTGGATAGGCCAGTTCGAGAGAGCTGGATCAGGAGTAATTCGTGGTTAACAGTGTTGAAGACCTTGGTGAGGTCAATGTGGGTTGCCCCACCAGTAGCCCACGGTCCAAAGCACTGTGAATGTACCCAGTAAATTCAACAAGAGCAGTTGTAGTGCTGTGTTGCTTACAAAATCTGTGTTGCTGGCGACATTGTAGTTGGTACTTGTTTAGGTAGTCAGTTAGTCGGTCTGATACTATGCATTCTAACTCTTTTGAGAGGGGGGAAGTATAGAAATAGGCCAATAATTAGAGTGGAGGGTCCTAGCACCATTCTTGTGGATGGGTGTGACCACAGTAGCTTTCCATATGCTTGGGAATTTACTGGTGATAAGGGAAAGATTTAGGATTTTGGTAAGAAGAATGATAATTATATCAAGGGTGAGCTTTATGAGCTTGAGGTCTAGTGTGTCATTACTTGTCCTAGACTTACCAAATGCTTTTAAGAGGTACTTTTTTGCTTTAGAGGGGGTGACGATTTTTAAGTAAAAAGTAAGCGGGGAGTTGGTGGGGGAAGTAGGCTCCTCAGATGAATAATCGTTGCTCAGGGTAGGAGGAAGTTAAGGGGTAGAATGATGCTAAGGTCAGTGAAAACCTGATTAAATGTATCGGCAATGATTAAGAGGTCTTGGGAGGGGGTACCATCCACATTTAATAAGGTGGGGAGAGCTTTATTAGGTTTACCTGTCAGTGTTTTCATGTTGTCTCAGGACCTATGGCAGTTTTCCCACGAGTTAGCAAGTTCGGTTCAGAAGTGTAGGATTTTGGCTTTCCTAATCCCCCAGGTGCACTTGTTCTGAGTAAATCTGTAGTTCTGGAAGTCAGTTGGGGAGCCCGAACATTTTGCTTTAGTCCAGAGGTCATCCCGATCTTTCATCATTGCTAGGAGTTTGGGAGAGATCCAGGAGTTATAAGAGTCCCATATTTTTCGCTTGGTGAAGACGTGTAGATGTTACTGGACTCATTAAAATGGAGAATGAACCCATCCAAGGCAGTGTCAGTGTCATCTGTGTTATCTAGGAAGTTCCAATCTAGGCTGCTCAAATAAATTTTTAAGGCAGTTTTCCTTTTTTCAGGACTCTGTGGGTGACTGTTTTAGCTGGGACTTTGAGTGACTTACTGGACCAGTGGAAAAGGATGGGGGAATGAACACTAAGGGAGTCCGGGAGAACAGTGGTGTAGGTTATCCTCTCCGGCTGGTTAGTGATGACCCAGAGGAGTCATGTGATGCTAAGGAAGGGATAGGACATGTTCGTCGGAGCTCCGTTCCTTCACTGACTTAAATCAGACAAACACCCGATAAGTTTTACAAGTCAACTTCAGCAAACAAAAGATACAGTAATTAGAAGAACGCAGTGGTTGTTCCGAGAGCAGATGGAGATGAGCTCACCTCTAAATAAGTCCAGTCAGCAGTCAGTTATGGAGGCCATACAAGAATTGGAGGCCAAGCACCCTTGCCACAACTCCTCTCCCCAATCATCTTCAGAGGAGCTCTTGTCCTCGCATATATATTCAGAACTTACTACTATTAAGGAGGCTCTGCTGAAATTAATCAAGGATGTAGCTGATTTTAAACCAGTGCTCATGCAACTAGCCCGAAGAGTGATTGACGCGGAAGCTAGAGTAGCTTCAGTGGAGCGAAAACAGGACAAGATGGATCCCGAGGTGGTGAAGCTTAAAAGGAGCCTTTCTAAACTAGAGGATCATTTGGATGATCTCGGGGGGAGAAATAGGATTAATAATTTGGTGTTGTTGGGATTTCCCGAGGGAGAAGAGGGCCCCAACACCATACAATTTCTTCAACAGTTTTTGAAAAAGACTGTGGGCCCTTCTCCCAATGGTCCAGAATTTGTCATTGAGCATGCCCACAGATCACTCAGGGCTAAACCCTCCTCGGCTGACCTGCCTAGGCCGATCATCTTTAAATTGCTTAATCATTTGGATTGGGAATTCATTCACAAGGAAGCCAGAAAGTTATTGACTATTCTCTGGGAGGGTAAAAAGTTGAGATTGGTACGGGACCTAACGTTAAAAACCTGCCAGTTATGTGCCTCTTTCCGGTCCATAACATCGAAGCTGTGGGCAGCGGGTTATGCCATCACCTTTTATATCCTGCCTGATTAGAAGTTACCCTTTCTGAAGGAGCCAAGCGCTTCAATTCGCTGGAGGAAGCCTTGAAGACGCTGTGAAGAAGTTACCCTGATTTATTTCCCAAATGAGAAGGGAGTAGTTTATTGAGCACTTGGAACAAAAAGAGACAGTAAGATAAGCTAAACTGAGATGAGGTAGCCCAGTAACATGCTGTCTAGTCGTCCCTGAGCTTCTTTTTTTTTTATCTTTTTAGTCTGGCAAGGAGCATAGAAGATTAGCACTGCCAAGGAATGCAAAGCACAGATTTGGAGGCATCATTCTATGGCAGCTTAAAGTTTATCTTCCTCTTAACTTTACCTAGCGTTAATTTGTGAGGGAGCTCCTGTGTTACCTGTTGCTTATTTTATCCACTAGATGATGCCAAAGTGGTATGTTATTAATAGGCAACTCAGTCATTGCCAATGACATTAAGACTATATTAAAATACTGCCTTTATTTTCTGCCATTTAAGGATATGCTAAAAAGATTACAGTCCAATGTTGTATACAGTTCAATGATTATTCCAGTTGGAAAGCATTTTAGTTTATTAATTTTCTCATTTTATAGGGGAAGCTAGGCATTTAGTATATGACGATTTACAGAACCTTCACTGCTCCTACACTCAGAGGGGGGATTTTTGTACATTATTTAAGAGAAAGAGGGTGTGAAAGTTTATTTACTTCTGCTTTTTTCAATTGGTAGGTTGGGGACAGGACACTGCTCTCCCTTTAAGAGTATCATGGTCCAGGATTTAAGGAGTGGGCTTAGGACCTGAGGGACGAGGATTGTACATAGTTTAACTGTTTTTCCACCCTTTCTTGCTTTAGTTTGTTTAGGGGACAAAATATGGGTAGATCCTTTTTTGAGAGGGAAGGGGGGGTGGCAGCACAGCCCTTCAAAGCGTCTGCACTACGTGGTACAACCATCCAATAATATATGATTAACACCCTGAATATTCTTTCTTGGAATATTAAAGTGGGGAAGGATAATGGCAAGAAATATGTTATATTAAATCACCTTGCTAAATTTGACCCTATGATAGTGTTCCTCCAGGAAACACACATGCTCCCAGAACAGTTAAAGTTCCTTAAAAAGTGCTGGGTGGGACAGGTCTTCAGAGCAGGGTTCAGCCCTCGTAAGCAGGACATAGCCCTGCTGATAGCAAAAGGATTACCCTTTACTCCAGTCAATACTGTTAGTGATCCGGAGGGAAGGTTTATTTTCATTTTTGGTAAACTGGGGAACTCCGACATAGTATTGGGGTCAATTTATGGCTCCAATGTAGAAACCCCTTCTTTTTTCACCCACCTAGCCTCGGTATTGGCTCCGTTTCTCCAATACCCTATTATAATTGGAGGTGATTGGAATTTAGTTCAAACAAGCGATCTGGATCGTACGTATCATAGAGGGGCGGGATCTTCTTCAGCTCAGAAGGCCTTAGGGGAATTTATTTCCTCACTAGGTCTAATAGATCCATGGAGACTATCCTACCTGTCAACTAGAGATTTTACCTTTTACTCCCCAGTGCATAAAAACTATTCTCGCATTGATTACTTTCTGGTTAGTCAACAGTTAATCCCCTGTATCATTGATTCAAAAATATATGCCCAGGTAATTTCTGACCATTCCTTAATTGCAGTCCAACTAGATCTACCCAACGTTCCTTTTAGGCCTCATACATGGTTGTTAAATAATAATTTGTTAAAAGATAAACAAATAATTTCTAGATTACAACGATTCTTGCAGGACTCCATTCAGGTTAATTATAACTCAGTCCCTGCGGTGGACCTGGTCTGGGCAGCTTTAAAAGCTACATGGAGGGGGGAATTTATACGCACTGTTACGGTATTAAAAAAGAAAAAATTACACCAAACTAATCTATGTCTGCAGAGAATTAGAAATTTGGAAGTTAAAGGATCGGACAACCTTTCGTTTGCAGAAGAACAAGAACTTATTAGGCTAAGAGCCCACTATGCAAGTATTTTTTGGGAGAAAGTAGAAAGATCTGCATCCTTAATAAAAGCTTCATATATTGGCCAGGGCAGCAAAGTGAGTAAATTATTAGCTTGGCAATTAAGACAGTGGATAGCATCAAAATGGATTGCAGCCATTAAACACCCACACTCAGGCTCTTTTGTGTCTAACCCACCAGAGATGTTAACTCTTTTTAGAGAGTATTATCAATCATTATACTCCCCTTACTCTTTATCTGACACCCAATATGAAGCAATGTCAGCTTTTTTAATCAGAGCAGACTTGCCTACCCTATCGGGAGATAACCAGACCCATCTGACAGCACCAATCACTGTTGAAGAAATCTCGGCAGTGATTGATTCTCTAAAACTGGACAAGGCGCCGGGCCCAGATGGCTTTATGGGCCTGTTCTATAAAACTTTTAAAAGGCATCTCCTTCCCTTGTTGTTACAACTTTATACTTACTGGGGATCTTTCCCAGTCAAGGAACCTTCACTATTTGAAGCGAGAATAATTCTCCTTCCCAAACCAGGGAAGGATCCTACTGTGATTAGTAATTACCGCCCTATTTCCTTGCTTAATATTGATGTTAAAATCTATGCAAAAATTCTGGCCAACAGGCTTGTGGGAGTATGGAAGAGTCTGATAGGCCCTGAACAGGCAGGGTTTGTGGCTGGGCGCACCTCATCAGACCATTTTAAGAAATTAGATCACCTTGTTTTTGCATCCAGGGACCCCAAGATTGAAGCTGTCTTGGTGTCCCTGGATGCAGAAAAAGCATTTGACAGAGTGGAGTGGACGTATTTGTTTGCAGCCCTTTCCAAATTCGGTATTCCACAGCCTTTTATTGACCAAATTCGAGTCTTGTATCGTTGTCCATCAGCAAGGTTACTGTGTAATAATCACCTTTCGGACCCCTTTCCACTCTGTCGTGGCACACGGCAGGGATGCCCTCTCTCTCTCCCTACTTGTTTAACTTGTATATAGAGCCTTTAGCTAGAGTTCTCAGCCTAGAACAGGGGATAAGGGGCATGCAGTTGGAACATTTGGAACTTAAGTTATCTCTGTTCGCAGATTATTTACTTCTGCATATTTCTAATAGCAGGCAATCCCTCCCTCATGCCCTCCATGTTATATCACAATTTAGTGAGTTTTCAGGATACAAGCTCAACAAAAATAAAACTATGGTATATTCCCTATCCCCTCTAGTTATGAGGGACCAAATTGAGAGTATGGGTCTCCAATGGGAAAAAGAAAACCTAACTTACTTAGGCATCAGAATTACTAAAGAAACTAATAAACTTAATGAACTTAATTTGGACCCCTTGATA
The DNA here is from genome assembly GCA_016271365.2 of Neoceratodus forsteri. NCBI lineage: Eukaryota > Metazoa > Chordata > Ceratodontiformes > Ceratodontidae > Neoceratodus > Neoceratodus forsteri. The sequence continues at coordinate 648,253,830 of CM028131.1, forward strand.
AAAACAACAAAGGAAGATTTGGCCAGGTTGAAGAATCTACCGTTATCTTTTTGGGGGCGGTCAAATGTTTTGAAAATGACAATTTTGCCCAGGTTTTTTTAACCCCTAAATAATCTTAATATATATCTTCCTAAATCCTTCTTTTCGTCTCTCCAAAGAATATGCTCAGATTTTCTCTGGAATGGGAAGTCTCCGTGAAGTGCTTATGGGAAACTTACTCGCCCTAGGGCACTAGGGGGTTACAATTACCAGATTTTTATGTTTATTATTTGGCAATTCATGCTTGAAGAGTTCTGCACTGGTTTACTTCTAAGTCAAATGTTCCAGAAAGTCCCTCGTAGTTATAATTGGATAATCGGCAAGCAAACTCCTGCAGTCTTGCCTTGGCTGCATTGTTGTATAACTCATGGTCAAATATCCCATTAAAGCTCAGAGATTCCCCAGTCAGGTTTTATGTGAAAGCCTCACAACAATTATGTGCTTTGCTACGGATTCATCCCATAAAGGATCTGAGGCAACCTTTGCTAAATAACCCAAACCTAAGAATACTGTAAATACCCAACTCTGGGGATCTCACTTTGATTTATGTTTAAAAGATTTCATTTCGGGAAACTCACTCTATTCTATCTCTACTTTACAAAATAAGTATAACATTCCTCCTAAATCGCTTTTTCAACTAATTCAAATATGCCATTGTATTAAACATTTTCTGGGCAATCCACCATGGTCGGATCAAGCGGGGAAAGTGTTAACTACCCTTTGGGAATCGACTAAAGGTCGTAAGTCAATTGCTAAATTGTACAAAGTTATCATAAGTCAGGCTTGGAAGAACCCTTCCCCATAACTTATTATTGGAAAAACAATCTTACCAAGAATTTTCCTGACAACATATGGAAAACAATCTGGACAGACAATTTTGTTCTAATTAAGCAAGACTAACTGAGGAACATTCAGTTCAACATTCTAAACAATATATATTATACACCTAGTAAATTATATCGGATAGGCAGGTTGTCCTCCGTGGAATGCAATGATTGTGGATCCGACTTCGCTACACTACACCATAAGCTTTGGTCGTGCCCCAAGATCGAAAAATTTTGGGATACGATCAAAAGGCGCATAGCACCTTTTCTAAGAGTTGCTTCCTACTTCGAGGAGGATTCCTGCCTCTTAGGAATGCATTTATCTATTCCCACACTTTTTCAAAAAGTCCAATTAGCTTTGGTTGCCATGGTTACAAAGTTGTTAATTCTAAGGCATTGGAAAGAGGAATGGGAACCTTCTTTTGGAGAATGGTGGGCTGAATTTCTTACCGCTTTAAATGCAGAAAGATGTGTGACTAGGTTCTCTCACTCCTGGGAGAAATTCCAGGAATGTTGGGGAGAGTTCTTCTCAATCCTTAAAGGCAAATTTGGTTATTGAACCAGCTCCCATCTTTTTCCTCCCTTATCTTTTTATATTTTCTTTTATCCCCTCATACATTTATCCTGCCTTGGGTTTTTTCCTTATGTTTGTGTTTGTCATCCTCACGTTTATTCTTGGTTGTTATAGTCTCTTCTCTCTCTTCTCTCTCTTTTTTTCCTCCTCTTTGCTTTCTTTTCTCTAGAGGGTTATGCCTAAACCCCAAGAGGGTCCAATATATTATACTGCTATCCTTTTATGCGTAGTTGGCTCAAACAAAGGTGTGTGTGCTGCAGGGTGGGATAGGGATGAGTAGGTATGTAGAATTGTCATTTTATTTTTTTTTTGTTATTTTTTGTTCTTTTCTGTCAGTTTATGGTTATGGGACATGAAATATTTATTTGTTTGCTTAGTTATAAGGTGGAAATTGTTCTTTTTTTCCTGTACATGATAAAAACCTGTATTAAAATAAAGTTATCTGCAACTGGTTAGTGATGACCCCGTCAATCAGGAAACTACTATATGACTATGACTATGTCTTCAAATGCCATGCATGCAAATGAAGAGATTTCTGATCTGAATGGACCAGGGTTCATTGTTCCTGTGACAGTAGCCTCCTCCATTTCAGCTTAAGTACAGTACTACTCTCTGAATCAGAGGAAATGGAGGGAAGTCATACAGGAACCTCCCTTTCCAAGACAGTGGCAACACATCTTGATGAAAAACTCCAGGTCCTGGAATGAGTGTGCAGAAAAGTGTCAGTTTTGCACTGTGTGGGATGCAAAAAGGTCAAACTCTGGATGACCCCATCTTGCAAAGAAATCACCTACTACCAAGGTCAGCAGTTTCCACTTGTGCATACTGGACTGTAACTTGCTTAGATTGTCTGAAAATATGTTTTGGATGCCTGCAACATGTACTACTGATACAGTAGTTCTAGACCATGATCCAGAGCCCAATACCAAACATCCATTGCTTCCCTGCACAGCAAATAGGAATACGTAGCCCCTTGCTTATTGATGTAATGCATCACACTGACACTGTCCATCTGTATGAGCAAAGGACCGTCGGATAAGTAGTTCTGGAAGGTCTGGAGCCCATGCAGAACAGCCCTCATTTCCAAAAACCTTGATGTGGACAGTGCACTCCACTGGGGGTCCACATGTCCTGTGTTTAATCAGGGGCTCAGAGAGCCCCCCCAGCCCAGTCCCAAGACATTCATGGTGAGGATCTGAAGAGGGGAGGGGATCAGGAATGGAACCCCCTTGAGCAGGTTGCTGCATTCCATCCACCACTTGAGCACTTTGTGCACAGGGGAGGTGACTAGAACTATCTGTCCTAGATCATCTATGAGCTGTTACCACTGAACTCTTAGGGTTCGATGGGTAATCTGCATGTGCAGCCTGGCTAATGGTACTGTGATAATGGCCACTGACATGAGTCTAAGAAGGTGTAAAAATATCCTTGCTGGGACATAATGGTACTTGTGCACTAACTGTGCTTGTGCAATCAGGCAGTCTGCCCTGTACAGAGGCAGGAAGTCCAAGCTTCTGGTCATGTTCAGGACTGCCCCTGTGTACTGCAATCACTGGCAGGGTGTCAACACTGATTTTGGAATACTGACTGTCACCCCCAGAGCATCAAACAGTTGTCTGGTTCAAGATAAAGTCTTCAGCAGGTGTTCACTGGAGTGGGCTTTCAATAGTCAATCATTCAGGTAGGAGAAAACATATAGGCCTTCCTAGTGAAGGGCTGCTGCTACCACTGGAAGCCATTGGTAAAGACTAATGGCAAAGAAGATAAGTCAAAGAGCAGCACTCTGAATAGGTAATGTCCCCCTTGAAACAGGAAACATAGAAACATAGAAACATAGAATTTGACGGCAGATAAAGACCGCTTGGCCCACCCAGTCTGCCCATTTCCCTACCTACTGGATAAGCTGCAGATCCTAGTTAACCAGCAGCCTACTTCTTTCTACCCCCAACCCCCAGAATTGCCTTATGACTATCCCATGCATGCTTGAATTCCACCACTGATTTTGACTCCACAACTCCTCCGGAAGGCCATTCCATGCATCCACAACCCTCTCTGTGAAAAATACTTCCTTAAATTACCTCTGAGCCCGCCTCTATCTTCAAATTGTGCCCTCTTGTTCTTGCACACTTTTTTGAAAGATGCTACCCTCTTGGACTTTGTTGATTCCTTGAGGTACTTGAAAGTTTCTATCATGTCCCCTCTCCTCCTTTCCTCGAGGCTATACATATTAAGCTCCTTAAGTCTCTCTCTTCATATGTCCTCCGTGCAGACCCTGCACCATTTTAGTTGCCCTCCTCTGGACAGCTTCCATCCTGTCTATGTCTTTATGAGATTGGGTCTCCAGAACTGCACACAGTACTCCAGATGGGGTCTCACCAGCTGTCTGTACAGAGGGATAATAACTTCCTGTTTTCTACTGGTGATGCCTCTCCCTATGCATCCCAGTATCCCCCAGCCCTCCTTGCTGCCTTCTCACATTGCTTGCCCACCTTTAGGTCATCTGATATGACTACCCCCAGGTCCCTTTCCATTTTTGTTGTTGTTAGTATCTCACCCCCATTGTGTACTCTTCCCCCTGGGTTTTTGTTTCCCAGGTGCATTACCTTGCACTTCTTAGCATTGAATCTAAGCTGCCATACATTTGACCATTCCTCTAACCTTGCCAAGTCCCTTCTCATCCTTTCCACCCCACCTTGTGCATCAACTCTGTTGCAGATCTTAGTGTCATCTGCAAAGAGACATATTTTTTCCTTCCAGTCCTTCTGCAATGTCGCTATAAAGACATTGAAGAGGACTGGTCCTATACTGAACCCTCGTGTACCCGCTAGTAACCCTCCTTTCTTCTGAATGGACTCCATTTATTATTACTCTCTGTGTCCTATTCTCCAGCCAATTCTTTACCCAGGCTGTCATCTTGGGACCCCTCCCAGGCTGGCTAACTTATATTAATCTTTGTGTGGGACTGTGTCAAATGCCTTGCTAAAGTCTAGGTAGGCCATGTCCACAGCCCCTCTCTGATCTACTACTTTGGTCACCCAGTCAAAGAAATCTATCAGATTCGTCTGGCATGACCTTCCCGCTGTGAATCCATGCTGCCTAGGGTCTTGTGCCCCTCTGGCCTCTAGATACTCGACAATTCTTTCCTTTAGAAGTGATTCCATCATTTTCCCTATCACTGAGGTTAAACTAACAGGTCTAGAGATTATGAAAAGGGGCATGCTCAGGAGCTGCAGAGGAACCTCAAGTAATTTCTGTGAGGTTTCTGGATTTAGAGATGGAGGTAGGCATCCTTCATATCCTGGGAGAAAATCCAATCCCCTGTTTGTAGCAACAGGAGGAGGCCCTGCAAAGTTACCATGCAGACTTTCTTGTATTCTATAGAGAAATTTAGATCTCTTAGATCCGGAACAATCCTCAGGTCTATTGTCCACTTTGGGAAGAGGAAGTACTAGGAGTAGAACCTTGTGTTCCTCTGTACTAGAGTAACAGGTTTCATGACCCATTTCTGGAGTACAGTCTGTATTTACTTCCACAACAGGGGCAGATGGCCTGGAGGATATGTCATAAGAAGTGGGGGATGATCTGAAGGGCTGCTCTGCAGCTCCTGAGCATGCCCCTTTTCATAATCTCTAGAACCCAATCTGACGTCAACTCCCTCAACTGATTTAAGTGAAGGGATAGCCAACCCCCGACAACCAATCCTGGAAGTAAAGGAGGTTGAGGGTGTATAAAGAGACAGGCCAAGTTGGTGATGTTAGCTCCATGAGCTCTACCAACTCTAGGGGCTCTTGAGTAGGCAGGTGGGATGGTACCAGGGACTGGCAAGGCCCCTATTCCTTTGCCTCTTCCCTGTTGTCTGAGGGCTGGGCACTGTCTAACACCTACTGGATGAAACATATCCCTGCTCCTACCCCTTGGATGGGTATGGTAAGGGGAGTGCACAGAATTTTAAGTTCTACCAGAGGCCTAGAGGTATTTCAAAATCTCCTGGACCTCGTGACCAAACAATTTATGCCCTCTGAATGGGGCATTAAGGATGGTTTGCTGCATATCATTAGCAAAGCCTGCCAAACTGAGCCATATGTATCTCCTGAGACAGATGATAGACGCTGCAGCTCTGGCTGAAGTATCTGAGAAATCATAGGTGTTGTTGAGCAAATGCTTGTGCACATTAAATGTAGCAGTAAGAGCTTTTAATACCTTCTGCTTAGGGGGTACCCCCAGGCAAGGCTTGTGCAGCTGCCTTGACCTTTCTCCAGAGGTTGTTCTGATATTCCATGAGGCAGGCCTGATAATTGGCAATGTGAAGGTACAGTGAAGCAGAGCCATAAGTTATTTTGCCTATGACATCCACCCACCTGGATTAATTATCAAGGGGAAGGGAACTGCTTAGGTGCCCAAGACCTATCATGGGTAGCATTAATGAACACTGAGCCAGTCTCAGTTTATTTGGCATAAAAAGTTTTCGCAGATGGAGCCATATACAGTTTGCCCACCTTTCTGGGGCAGCAGGTATGTTGTTTGGTCTGTACCAGGCAGTTAAGTTAGCATCCTCTAAGGCTGGAGGCAGAGGAGGCACATCAATGGCAGGAGACTCAGACAATTCTAAGAACTCTGTCAAGTTTTTCTTGGTAGAGTCCTCCCCCTCCTGGGCAAAATCCATGGCAGCCTGCAACTGCTGCATCAAAATGAGGAATTTAGTATCTTCTAGAGAAGACTGTGGTGTGTTCACCACAGAGTCCTCATTGCATAGAAACAGTGGAGCTAGTGCCCCTTTCATATTGGCTTTCAGCATACTATTCAGCCTCACCCTCTTCATCCTGCATCATAAGGTCAGGATTGTACCCTTACTTGTCATTGACAGGTTCACCAGGGAAAAGGGAGCATGCCAGCAACATCAGCGGCAGCAGAATTGGTGGCTGAGGCAAGAGAGTAACTTACAGCATCAATGGGGGTACCTAACAGGCCATGTTGATGGCCCCCTGGGTCAGGAATCAAACACTAATCATCTTATCATGTCAGAAAAGGATAAGAAAACTGCCTGACCGTTGATGCCAATGTGGTTGACAGGCATGACAGGAGGAGTTGACAGGGGAATCTATGTCCCCAATGTTGTTGATGATAATGTACCAGCTGTAATAGGCCTGGTAGTGCCTGCACCAAGCCCTGACCTTGGTGTTGTGTTGACAATTGGAGGGTGGTCAGTGCCACTGCCAGAGTAGATGATGTCAAAATGAGGGTTGTACCTGAGGAACGTTGGGGCAACCTGGAGCAGATGACATTGAAGTGATGTTGTACCAGAATTGTCCTGGTGCTTGTGCTTGTGACTCCCTGACTCCCTGTCCCGGGACTTTGATGACCATCATTCAGTCAACTATGCTGGCAACATTACTGTCTTTTGGTGGAGTTCCTTCTCCATTCTAGCTACCGTCTTCTGGAGAATAAACTTCTCCAAAGTCCCTTTACAGCATCTCTTGGTTGCTGAATTAAATGTCCAGAAAATTTTGCAGGCTTTCACATTGTGATCTAGGACAAGGCAGCAGACACAGATGTCATGGGAGTCCCCAGTGTAGATCTTCTCTCAACACTCACTATATCAGAAGAATTTTGTCGGTTCTTTCACCGACATACAGGTAATCAAAAATCACCATAAAAGTAATTACTTTCATGTATTGAAGACAAATAAATAGCAGCTATGGCAGCAACATTTCTACAGAAGTCTGACAAGTGTGATCGAAGGCGAGAAAAGAACTGATCAGAGGAGGACCACCCATGTTTATGTACATGCAGACATCTGACTTTGTTATGGGTGACTCTTGGCTGACTGCTTGCAAAAATGTCTGTGTGTTCCTAGTGCTTGGTGGCTATACATGCCATATGCCTGATGAAAGAGATAACCTCAAAGAAACAGAAACATAGAATCTGACGGCAGATAAGGACTGCTTGGCCCACCTAGTCTGCCCATTTCCCTACCTATTGGATAAGCTGCAGATTCCAGTTACCAAACAACTTACTTCCTCCTACCCCTCACTATAATTGCCTTATATCTATCCCATGAATTCTTGAATTCTCCCACTATTTTTGGCTCCATGACCTCCTCAGAAAGGTGGTTCTATGCATTAGCCACCATCTCCGTGAAAAAATGCTTCCTCAAGTTACCCTTAGAGCTGTCCTCCCTACCTTCAAATTGTGCCCCCTTGTTCTTGTATATCTCTTTTTCTGAATGATGCTTTCTTCTTGGACTTTGTTAATTCCCTTGAGGTACTTGAAAGTTTCTATCATATCCCCCCTCTCCCTCCTTTCCTCAAGGGTATACATATTAAGCACTTTCAGTCTCTCTTCGTATGGCTTCTGTTACAGACCCTGCACTATTTTAGTTCTCCTCTGGACTGCCTCCATTCTGTCTATGTTCCTGTGGAGAGGGGGTCTCCAGAACTGTACACAGTACTCCAAATGAGGTCTCACCAACTCTCTGTAGAGGGATGTTTTCTACTGGGATGCCTCTCCCTATACATCCTAGTATCCTCCAACCCTCCTTACTGCCTTCTCACATTGCTTACTTGCCTTTAAGTCATCTGATATGACTACCCCCCGGTCCCTTTCCATTTTTGTTGTTGTTAGTGCCTCACCCCCCAATGTGTACTCTTCCCCTGGGTTTTTCTTTCCCAGGTGCATTACTTTGCACTTCTCTGCATTGAATCTAAGCTGCCATACATTTGACCATTCCTCCAATCTTGTCAAATCCCTTCACATCCTTTCCACCCCACCTTGTGTATCAACCCTGTTGCAGATCCTTTTGTCAGCTGCAAAGAAACATAGAAACATAGAAACATAGAAACATAGAATTTGGTGGCAGATAAGGACTGCTTGGCCCACCCAGTCTGCCCATTTCTCTACCTAATGGATAAGCTGCAGATCCTAGTTAACCAACAGCCTACTTCTTCCTACCCCCATCCCTATAATTGCCTTATGTCTGTCCCATGCATTCTTGAATTCCCCCACTGTTTTTGACTACACAGCCTCCTCAGGAAGGCCAGTCCATGCATCCACAGCCCTCTCCATGAAAAATACTTCCTCACATTACCTTTGATCCGTCCCCCTTCTATCTTCAAATTGTGCCCCCTTGTTCTTGCACACCTCTTTTTCTGAAAGATGCTACCCTCTTGGACTTTGTTGAGTCCCTTGAGGTACTTGAAAGTTTCTATCATGTCCCCCCTTTCCCTCCTTTCCTTAAGGATATATGTATTAAGCTCCTTAAGACTCTCTTCATATGTCCTCTTGTGCAGACGCTGCACCATTTTAGTTGCATTCCTCTGGACTGCTGCCATTCTGTCTATGTCCTTGCGGTGACTGGGTCTCCAGAACTGCATGTAGTACTCCAGATGGGGTCTCACCAGCTGTCTGTATAGAGGGACAACAACTTCCTGTATTCTACTGGTGATGCCTCTCCCTATGCATCCCAGTATCCCCCCAGCCCTCCTTACTGTCCTCTCACATTGCTTGCCCACCTTTAGGTCATCTGATATGAGTACCCCCAGGTCCCTTTCCATTTTTATTGTTGTTAGTAACTCACCCCTGATTGTGTACTCTTCCCCTGGGTTTTTGTTTCCCAGGTGCATTACTTTGCACTTCTTATCATTGAATCTAAGCTGCCATACATTTGACCATTCCTCCATCCTTGCCAAGTCCCCTCTCATCCTTTCCATCCCACCTTGTGTATCAACCCTGTTGCAGATCTTTGTGTCATCTGCAAAGAAACATACTTTTCAATGCCAGTCCCTCTGCAATGTCACTTATAAAGATATTGAAGAGGACTGGTCCTAGAACTGAACCCTGTGGTACCCCACTAGTAACCCCCCTATCTTCAAAGTGGACTCTGTTTACTATTACTCTTTGTGTCCTGTTCTCCAGCCAATTTTTTACCCAGGCTGCCATCTTGGGACCCACTCCAAGGCTGGCTAACTTGTATATTAATCTTTTGTGTGGGACTGTGTCAAATGCCTTACTAAAGTCTAGGTAGGCCATGTCCATAGCACCTCCCTGATCTACTACTTTGGTCACTCAGTCAAAGAAATCTATTAGATCAAAATCAAAATCTTTATTTATCCAGGCAAACATCATTGATTAGATTCATCTGACATGACCTTCCTGCTGTGAATCCATGCTGTCTTGGGTCCTGTGCCCCTCTGGCCTCTAGGTACTCAACAATTCTTTCATTCCTAAGTGAGTCCATCATTTTCCCTATCACTGAGGTCAAACTAACAGGTCTGTAGTTTCCTGCCTCTGCCCTGCTCCCACTTTTGTGAAGCAGAATAACATCTGCTCTCCTCCAGTCCTCAGGAACCACCCCACCCCATCCTCCCATGATTTGTTAAAGGGGATAGTCAGTGGTGTCACTAGTTCTACCCTTAGTTCTTTTAGAATTCTGGTATGAATCCCATCAGACCCCATTGCTTTGCCATCTTCAGTTTTAAGACTTCTTTCAGAACTCTTTCTTCTGTGAATGGGCTGGTATCAACCCCCCTATCCCATCAGGCCCCATTGCTTTGTCCATCTTCAGTTTTAAGACTTCTTTCAGAACTCTTTCTTCTGTGAATGTGCTGTTATCAACCCCCCTATCCAGAATGTTTCTATTGTTTGGTTTAGTTGCCTCCTTTTCTTCATTTGTGAATACTGAGCAAAAATGTTTGTTTAGTATCTCTGCCTTTTCACAGTCACCCTCTTCCCACCCCTCCCTTTATTAAGCCTCACTGTCCCTCCTTTGGTATTCCTTCACTCCCTGACGTACCTATAAAAGGTTTTATCCCCCTTCTTAGTTGAATTGGCTATCTTTTCTTCGGTTCGGGCCTTTGCTGTTCTGACTGCCTTCCCTGCTTCATTCTGCTTTAACTGAAGTTCTCTGTCCTGCTTCTTCTGTGATTCCTTGTACTTCCTGAATGCTATCTCCCTAATCAGCCCTGCCACCTCCTTTGAGAGCCATAGTGGTTTTTTACATCATTTTGTTTTGTTTATTTACTTCACACAAAGGCTTGTTGCCTCAGTGATGGCAGTTTTGATTATTCCCCATTGTTCTTCCACCCCTCCTTCCTACCCATTTGCTAGTGAATTCCTTAGGCACTCACCCATTTTGGCAAAGTCAGCCCTCCTAAAGTCCAGGACCTTTACCTTTGTATGGCTTGACTCTACTGTTCAGTGGTCGCTAGTTCCCAGATGGCTACCCAATTCTAAATCTGCGATCCTCTCTCCAGCTCCGTTTGAGAGTACCAGGTCTAAGATTGCTCCCTCCCGAGTGGGTTCCAATACTAGTTGTCTAAGGCATGCCACCTGCAGGGCATCTAGAATGACCCTGCTCTTGGATGTGGCTGCGGCAAATGCACTCCAGTTAACATCTGGCATATTCAGATCCCACATCAACAATATATCCCCTTTTCCCTACCATTCTAAGGATACATTCTATCATTTTCCTGTCCATTTCCTCCCCCTGATATGGGGGTCTGTATACAACCCCTGTGCAGATTGTGGTGCCATTGCCTGTCTCCAAGTTAACCCACAGTGCTTCCTCTCCTCCCCATTTACCCTTTTGAAGAGACACACTTTTCCTTCCAGTCCCTCTGCAATGTCACTTATAAAGACATTAAAGAGGACCGGTCCCAGCACTGAACCCTGCGGTACCCCACTAGTAACCCCCCCTTTCTTCAGAGTGGACTCCGTTTACTATTACCCTCTGAGTCCTGTTGTCCAGCCAGCTTGTTACCCAGGCTACCACCCTGGGACCCACTCCCAGGCTGGCTAACTTGTTTATTAATCTTTTGTGTAGGACTGTGTCAGATGCCTTGCTAAAGTCTAGGCAGGCCTAAGCCCATTTTCACAGACCCTCCCTAGTCTACTACTTCGGTTACCCAGTCAAAGAAATCTATTAGATTCATGTGACATGACCTTCCTGCTGTGAATCCATGCTGCCTTGGGTCCTGTGCCCCGCTGGCCTCTAGGTACTCAACAATTCTTTCTTTCAGAAGATTGAATATTCTTCTGCATCACACACCTGTGGGGTAATTCACTTTCTTTTTCATATTTTATTTTTCTCTGTTTATACTTTATTCCCTTAGTCCCACACTCTGCAACTAGGGTTGCAATGACTTGCCCTCTCCTCTGTCCAAGAGAAGGGTGAGCAAATGATTCACATCTGATGTTTTGCACTGCTTGATCAGCCAGCAGCTGTACCACATCATGTAAACAGGGCTGCCGTGGTTGTACCATTCATCTGATTAAGGGGGAAGAGGCCAGTACAAATGCCCCTTTTGGGATGCCATCCAGGGGTGCATGTATTCTATATGGCCCATGCCCTCCCTTTCTCCCTGCGAGCTGAACATTTAAATGTATCCTTCCCCTCCAGCTGGCCTTAGCATAGGATTTTGTACTTCACACACAAACCTCAGTCTCCCAGATAGCAGTAGTAGTAATAATAGACATAGATTTTATTTATATAATCACCCCTCTCTGGAGGCCCTTGGTGCATTACAATTAAGTGCAATAATAGACCATCAAAACATAAATAAATATACACAACTACAACTACATGTCTAATATGGTTGAAACAATTAAGACACATAAAATTCAAGAAACTCAACAGGGATGGAAACTAATGGGAAGGATGGATCAATCCTTTAAAGAGGAAGGGTTCCAAACTCTGTTTAAAGGTCTGCACCATGGAGGCTTCTCTGAGGACCCTTGGAAGCAAATTTCATAAGATCGGGCCGTTCACCTCAAAAGCACAGTCACCTGAGGCTTTTAGTCTGTCCCTTGACGTAGCTTAGAGGGTCACCTTGGTGTAGTGAAGAGAACATGAAGCACATAAGGATACAGAAGAACTAACAAATAACCAGGACTGAACCCATGTAGGGCCTCATAAGCCTTGTACATCAGTAAACCAGCTTTATAGGAGATATGCCACTAAACTGGCAGTCACTGCAGTTCGTGTAGCATTGGGAAGACATAGTTCAACCTTGGAAGTCTGGTCAGAAACTTAGCAGCTATGTTTTACATTAACTACAAGTGCTGCAGTGGACCTCCATTGACCCCAATGCAGACAGCATTACAGTACTCAAACTAAGAAGTCATTAACACATGTATCAGTGTTGCTAAGTCCCCAGAGGTTCATAGGTTCATAGGATAAGGGATCAGGGATCTAATCCAGCTGATGTTCCTCTCATGGTAAAAACGTAGTCAGATGACTGCTGACACATGAGCCTCAAATGTAAACACTTCATCCAAAAGGATCCTCAGATTCCTCATCTTCATGGCAGTCACAAGCCTTGAAGAACCAAGCCGAAGTCCAGTCTCGGCAGCCACTTCTGTCCCTCTATGACCTGTTTTGAACAACACTACCTCAGTCTTGTCATAGTTGATCCAACCTCAACCAGCTTGATGTCAGCTAGTCCTGATTCTAGACCAAACACTTATTTAATACATTGACTGTACCCACATCCTGGGTGCAAAAGACAGGTAGAGCTGAGCATCTTCGGTGATTACAAGGGAAGTGGAAAAAGGCCATGCGGTGGATGTCCTGTATCTGGATTTCAACATGGCCTTTGATTCCATGCCACATGGAAGGCTTGGGAGGGGGGAAATCTAGAATATACAGGTGTGGTAACAAAGACTGTATTTTTTTTTTTTTTGCTTAGTTTTTCTGTCATGCGGCCTCGGTCGGCTCGGCTCCTCCTCCTCTCCTTCTTCCTCCGGCTGCCACACCAATCTCTTCTTGAGCCACCACCTTGTACTCCCCCACAGCTTACCCCCCCCCCATGGTGGGGAGGCAAAGGACCCCATAATCCCCCACCAAGCACGGATCTGGATCAGGTGGTGCCCGTGGAGATGGCGCATGCCGGCAGATGGTCATCATGCCATACAACCTAGCTGCCACTATTTTCACTTTTCTCCCCTTTTGGGAGCATGGCATGCAATAACACCTGTGATGGGGTTAGTGCATGTTCCCATGCATGGTCATGTCAAGTGTCTGCTGTGTCCCTGCCCCACATTCATGTGGATCCATGCTGTCAAGCTCCAGCCTCCGCTAGAGGTCAGGCATGTACCGGCCACCGGTCTCCACCTCCCTGGAGATGGAGAGCAATCCATCAGATGCTCATTTCATCTCCTCCTTACCAGCCCACAGTGATCCATGCTCATTCCTGAACACGGGTCACTGGAACAGTGCAAGGTGTGGCATCTGGTGCCTCAACCCTCAGAACCACCGGGCTAGCTGGGAACAAAGATGGTTAATTGGATCACCAATTGGCTGAAGGGAAGGCAGCAAAGGATGGTGATGTTGGAGGAGTTCTTAATGCTGAGGGATGTGATGAGCAATGTGCCACAGGGATCAGTTTTGGGACCAGTGTTATTCAGGATATTCATAGCAGATATCTCCCATGGGGTCCGGAGAAAGATCAGTCTCTTCGTGGATGACACAAACACTGGAGCTGTGTTTGATGACATCGAAGGGTGGAGAGGGCTGCAGGAGGACCTGTCCCAGCTACAGGAGAGGACGGAGGCATGGCAGTTGGGGTTTGACACCAAAAGGTGCAAGATTCTGCACTTTGGGGCTTAAAAGCAGGGGAGGAGCCATCAATTGTTGGGGGGACACAGCTGGAATGCACCGAGGATGAAAAGATCTAGGGGTACATATAATGGGGTGTATGAATAACTCAGTGAAATGCAGGAAAGTGGCAGCAAAAGCCAACAAGATGCTGGGGTGTATTGCGAGGGGAATCTCCTACAGAAATAGGGAGGTGATCCTGCCACTGTACAGGTCACTGCTCAGGCTACACCTGGAATACTGCGTGCAGTACTGATGCAGATTCCTGAATAAGGACATCAGATTATTGGAGGGGGTCCAGCGGAGCATGACAAGGATGATCCAGAGGTTGGAGGGATACTCCTATGGGGAGAGGCTGAGTGAGCTGAACATGTATTCCCTGGAGGAGAGGAGGGATAATGGGGACATGATTGAAACCCTTAAAAACTTAAAGGGGATAAACGAGACTAGCACAGAAGGGATTTTCCAGATCAGAAGGGGGAGGGTCACGAGGGGGCACCAGCTGAGACTGGAGGGGGAAACATTCAGGAGGGAAGCCTGGAGGAATTATTACACAGTGAGGGTGGTGGACAAGTGGAATGCTCTGCCTAAGGAGGTGGTAGCCTGTAGCACAGTGAACAGCTCTAAAAGGGGATGGGACATAGTAAGGGGGGGTATTTATGAAAAAGGGAAGGGTTGGGTGGGACAGCTGCAAATTGAGGGGCTAGCTGCACAATCAAGCAGATTCAATTGATCGTGAGGCCTGTTCTGCTGGCATTTTCATATGTTCGGTGTAAGAGTGAAATCCCAGCCCATACCATCTAATGATCCTTTCCAGGGGCTGCACGTGGACAGCAAAAAACTTGGGCAAAAGGACCAAGTCATGGGGAACACAACAGGACAGTGACGCTGGGAGAGAAGAGAAATTCCCCAACACAATCCTCTGTGCCTGTCCCTGAGGAAGGAACCAAACCAGCAAATTATTTGGCCAGTGAGATCTATGTAGTAACAAAATTAGTGAAATCCAGTAAATGGCTCAATCAGAGATTGGTGTTTGAATGGAATAGATTGCCCCTTGAGGTGGTGGCATATGAAACTATACAGGCATTTAAACATAAACTAGACAACTTCTATAAAAGCTAAAATATTTTCACTTAGCGAGCACAATGGATGTAAATCTTCTGGCTTCAAAATATTCCAATGACTCCTATTTCCTCAGTTCACCAAACAACAGCCTACAGTGTACATGGCTGAGGAGAGACTGAGGAGAACAAGAACTGATCATTCCCTCTATCTCACCCTGAGAAGGTCAGTATGCACCCTGTCCAGTGCAGCTTCGATGCTATGCTTCACCCTAAGTCCAGATTGGAGAGGATCTTAGATTTCAACAATCTTCAGGTGTGCTTCAAGCTGCAATGAAACCACCTTGTCAGTAACCTTGCCTAAATAGTAAGATTTAAGACTAGTTGATAATTTGTTAGACTGGGGTGAATCAAAATGCCAGGGCAGATTGGAGTGAGGTAACCCAGGTTATCCTCTGTGGGAAATATGCCTTCACAATTGTAGCTAGGACTGTGCCTGTTCATTTGAATTCTTAGATATCTGCATATTGATTTAATAAATACATTGACAAAGAGCAAAAAAAACTGAGGTACAGTTTGTCTTATTCATCACTCTGATTATGTGCAGCTTTTTATGTTTGCTGGCTGTCGAACATCCTGGGAGTGAGCCCTCCCACCTGCTGCAGTAACACTCATAGTTTGTTGAGTGTAGCTCACTGTGTTTTAATGCTGTGCTCTAACCACTATACTAATCTTCCTTATGTATGCATAGAACACACATTCCACAAGAAATACAAATCGTACAGTGCATGTGGTTGCAACAAGCAACTTGGATTAACCGCTGTAAATCAATGAGTGCGTACAATATTATACAGTATTTGTTTACTGGTACATCCATCAGCAGCTGGCCATGGTGGTGCAGGGAGAGCTGTGTCAGTTGTTGGCTTGTGGTGTAGGATGGGGGGGGTTCGGCAATACCTGCCAGGGTGGGGGTGTAGGGTCCACTAGACTACCAGTCATGGGTGTATTTATTAAGTACAGTAACGGGTGACATCCGGGATGAGGTAGGGGGCCACTAGGCCATTAGGGAAGGGGATAAATTCATAGGGCACATTGGTGCAGCCCTCTAAACCCTCCCAGAGGATATTTCATGGCTGGTCTAAGGGTACTTTGAATTTTGCCCTCAGAGAGGGTTTTGAGACTCCCACATTAGGGGATATGGCAGCCTGTGTCTAACACAAGCCACATAGCACTGTGCCCCAGCCCATTTCATGGTGCATGAGCACCACAAGCCCTGTTTGCGGCAGGCAACCTGTGGTTGGCATTGGCTCCCATTGAGAATTGTTCCCAGCGCATCTTTTGGCACAATGGGAACTTTGCACCATTCTTTGTGGCGTATACCCCTTGTGCCATGTTGGGGACTTTGAGAATCGAGATGAGTCTTGTGGGAACAGGAGTCAAGGAAAAGGAGGAGGACTGCAACCTGGTAATCAATACTAGGAACTGGAAACCAGAAGAGCTCAGGAGTAAAGCAGAAGGTGTAGATAAGCAGAAGAACTGAAGGTATGAGTTAGAGAATAGAGCAAACAAAAAACTGAGCAGAGAAAAATCAGAGGATGACGAGTTCAAAAAAACAGTGTTACAACAGTAGATTATGGGCGTAATGGAGAGTGCATAATGAGATCAAGAACAAAGATATAATTAGTTGGAATGACCAAAATCAACATACATGTGTATGTGGATGACACTGTGATCTTCTCCTCTGGCTCTGCCTAAAATTACATTGTTACCCCTCTCCAGCAAGACTTTAATAAAGTTCAGCACAGGTTCCAGGCTAACCAATTGAAATTTAACTCCAAGAAAACTGTTTCTGTGTTCTTCAGTTCCAGGTACAGGCTGTCTAGACTTCAGCCCACCCCCATGTTTCTCACTCTGGCTGACTTCCTTCCCCCCCCCCCCAGGAGATGGCCCACAAGTTCAAGTACTTAAGAGTAGGCTGGACAGTAACTTAGACTTTTCTTCCCATTGTGATGCTGTCTGCACAAAACTCTACACAAAACTCGACACCCTCTACCAGCACAGAGATTGCCTTCCTTTATCCACTCCCAGTGACCTTGCTAGCAAAACAATCTTACAAGTTTTTAATTATGCTAACATCTATGCATCTGCCCTGTGACTTTCCTCTCTAGACTTAACACTCTCTGAAACTCATTCTGTTGCTTTGCAACCTCCTCCCCTCCCCTCACTCGCCGCTGTCTACTCTACTCCACTCTTTCGATTGCGCCTTCTCTCTCCCCTCCACACGCACCTAGTCCACAGTGTCTCTCTAATTGCCAAATACAGGTTTAGGACCCTCCCCTCCTATCTCTCATTCCACTTATCAGCCCACCTCTCTAACTACCTACTTCCTCTCTCTCTTTCTCCCTCCCCCACTCCCCCTCTTGGTGGCAGGGACGTCTGCTTTTTCTGTCGACTCCCTTCCTTTTGGAATTAGCTTCCTAGAGAACTCTGCAACTCCCCCACACTCACTTCACTAGAGTCCTCTCTATGACTCTTCCCTTGCTCTGACTGCTCGTGTCTCACCTCTACCCCACCTTTCTCATCCTAGCTTACTATAACCCCTTGCCTGTGCTCCATCTTCCCTCTCTTTGAACTCCAAAAAGCACTTTTGTCTCCTACATTTCTAGCCCTAGTCTCTGACTACCTATTGATGTTTACTATAACTCACTTTATTTACTGTTATTTGTGCTGTACTTATTATCTTCCAGTTTGCCCTTATTGTAGCCCCATTGTTTATCCAACATATTTAAATGATGTTTCACTGCAGGACATTGTAACCACTGATATGCCTGTTTGTCATCATGCCAGACATTTTCTGTAAAAAATGTTTGTTTAGTGCCTGAAATTTTCTGTAAAATGTTTATTATTCCACCTCCCCATTCATTCCCCTGGGTCACACCCGGAAATGAGCCTCAGCTCAGTATGCCTTTCCTGGTTATCACATTTTAAATAAATAAATAAAATGAATATGTTCTATTATATAATTTTACCCACTGCAGCTGGAGATATATGCAAGGGTTAGGGAGGATGTGACTTGCATTGAATCACTAAATTGCAGAGGTTATGATAATAAAATTACACATAGATAAAGTGTTTATGCGTTGTCATGGTTAAAATGGCTATATCACTCTGCTGACTTATAAGAGAGATACAGGTTTCATAGATTTTAAAGAGGTTCAAGGTTCTTAAATTCGTTTATTTTATATGTTGATGTTTAAGGTTTGTGCCTATTGGAACATATGTTACATTAGGTACTCAATTATAGCATGAGAGATATAAAGAGAGGGGAACTTGAAGGGACAGCATACATCTCCAGCAGTTAGGTGGCCAAATTAAGAAGGCAAGATGGTCCATTAGATCCAAAGCTATTCGCTGATCAGGGAATTTTAGCTAATATTCTGATTCCTTACAGTAAAACAGGGGTTTCCTAAGAGGGAATAAGGCTCTTTGGGAGGTATAGCCTAATGCAGGAAAGAAATGCAAGAGTTTAAAATCAAAAGCCTATAAACATCATAAAAAAGGGGTAGAAAATGTGAGGCACAACTAGAACCACTAAATTTGAAACATTCTCTGTAAGGTGTAGGAGCACTGAAATATCAGAAATATAAGTAAGTAAATTACAAACTTCTTGTAATTGATGGTTAAAGTTTACAAGTAGATTTTGGCAACAGGTATATATAAAACATACTCTATACAGAAATAAAAGAGGAATTAGAGAGAGACAAGAAGTACCTTGAAATCCATATATTCTTAGAAAACCAGTGAGTAACTTCCACTTAGACCCAGTTCCATTTAAAGTGGTAGTAGTCATAGTAGATTTTATTTATTTAGTCTGCCCTTCCCTGAGGGCTCAGGGTCCCCTTACAATAGGATTTCACATACATAAAAACGTACATAAATAACAGAACAGGAACAGTAATAGAACACACACACACACACACACAGATTATATACATATATATATATATATATATGTTAGAGGCCAAAAACTCCATTTAATGCATTAGTTAGGATTGTTTCACACTGACAAAAGTGAGGAAATTCGGAGTTAGGGTTGAAAGCCCTCCTTGGCCCCCCCTGCCCACACCCCCAACCGGCATTGGGGTGCGCATTACGGTTGTCGGCCATAACTCTCACCCCATCACATGTGTAAAGAAGCAGAGGTGTAGGTGAATGGGGTGAGAGTTAGGACTGACAACCCTAATGCGCACCCCAATGCTGGTTGGGGGTGTGGCAGGGGGGGCCAAGGGGGCTTTCAACCCTAACACCGACTTCCTCGCTTTGTCGGTGTGAAACAACGCTAACTAATGCATTAAACGGAGTTTTTTTCCTCCAATTTTCCTTCTTTTTGAGAATGATAATGAGAAATAGTGAATGTCCCCGTGCTCCTGCCACATGATGTCTTGTCACATAGTAACATTGTGCCCGCAAACACAAATAGTAATGCGCATGGTGACGCAAAGCGAAACAGAAAGAGAAACAGTAGTGTAGACAGAAATGTTAAAAACAATGCAAAAGCAAGCACAAATGAAAATGCAAAGGGTAACGCACATGGTGGCGTAGACATGAACGGTAAGTGAAATGGGAATGGAACCGCAAGCGAAAACGGTTACGGTAACAGTAATGTAAGCGTACATGCTGGTTTTCCCCAAAAGCTGCATAAAGAAAGACAGTGAGTACAAAGAATGTATGCATAATAATGGTTCTCGGAGCAGAAAATGTGGAGTTGGAATACTAAATTGCTTACATCTCAGGAACCGTACGACATAGAAAAAAAATTTAAAAGTCATATGATTTATGACTTTCCTGGCTAGTTTTGAACTTAGCCCCAGGGGGCTAAGCATTTTTCCAACGAAAAGTCTGTATCTCGCACCGTTTCCGAGATACGGGCCCTGAAAGGCGAGGCGAACACCATAATATTATTCTATGGGAAAAAAAAAGAAATTCAGAGTGCCATAACTTTGGCTCCCTGTAATATTTTTTCACCACACCACAAAAAGGCACATCTGTGGGATGTTGGCTGTGTTCCCTCCAATTTTCAGCCCAAAAGACCAAACCGTTATTTTGCAGCAGGGTGCCAAAAGATTCCTGTAAGACGTCGGATGCCGTAATGTTATCCATTGGGAAAAAGCGTCAACTTTGGAGTGCTGTAACTTTACCGTCATGTAATATGTTTTCAATGAAACACTGAAAGGCACATCTGTGAGATGTCGACTGTGTTCCCTCCAAATTTCATGCCAAAACATCAAACCGTTCTTTTGTAGCAGGATGCCAAAGAATTGCTGTCATTTTCCCACAGCCTAGAAAAGTACTGTAGAAGTTTGCAAAAGCTTTCGCAAATTCATTTGACAGTGTCGCAAGTGCAACAGTACTTTGTGAAAGTGCTTTTTCCAGAAATTTGAAAAACATATTTTTGGGGTGTTTTACCCCAAAATAAAGACATGGCTAGCATCTTCAGGGTCTGACTAGGTGAACACAAAATAATTAGGTTGCTAGAGGGTCCCAAATTTAAATGGCAAGCATTTTTCTGATCACTAACTGAAAACAAAATGGCGGATTTGCGACAGTAAAAGGGCCATTTGCGACAGTAAAAACTGCATTTGCGACACTGCCGAACTTTTTTGTTAACTTTTCCCATTGACTTATAATGGGAACTTGTTTTTTGAATAACTATTGAACTGTTTAATATTTTTTCACGAAATCTTCAAAAGGCACATCAGGGACCCAGGCTGCATGTTCCCTGAAGATTTCAGATCGGTCGCACAAACCGTGCGACCTGTACGCGAGACAGTAATATTCCAGAAAAGCGTAAACATGCGCGCAGATCATACTTAACTCCACAGCCGTATATGTGACTGGTACAAAACTTGGCAGATCCCAAGGCGTATGGGTCTTGATTATGTATTCCAAATTTCAGGCAAATCCATGAATCGGTTACAAAGCTATTAAGGTGCAAAATTTTGGGTTTAACATGTAAATGGCTCCTCAACCCTAACTATAGTGGCACTACCATGCCACTATAATATAGATATACACACACATATATATATATATATATAATAGTGGCATGGTAGTGCCACTATAGTTAGGGTTGAGTACCCCATTTAAGGTGAAAGTGTGAAATTTTGCATCTTAATTACCTTGCCACCGTATCACAGATTTGTCTGATATTTGGCAGGCAAGGAGTGGTACCATAGATCTCTAGATCTGCCAAGTTTTGTCATGGTCAGATATATAGGGTTGCGGAGTTATAAAGTGACATTCCATAGCACATTTACGCTTTTTTGTGCATTCTTTGCTCGCGCCTACAGGTCACGCGGTTTGCGTGACTGGTCCAAAAACTTCAGGAAACATGCGGCCACGGTCCCCAATGTGCCCTTTGAAGATTTCATGAAAAAATATTAAACGGTTCAGAAGTTATTCAAAAAACAAAAAACAAGTTTCCCATTACAGTCAATGGGAAAAGTTAACGAAAAGTTCAACAGTGTTGCAAATGCGGTTTTTAGTGTCGCAAATGATCCCTGTAGTGTCATGAGTCAGCCATTTTTTTCAGTTAGTGGTCACAGAAATGCTTGACATTTAAATGTGGGACCCTCTAGGGACACAGTTCTCTTTGTGTTCACTGAGGATGCTAGCCATATCTTTTTGGGGGGGGTTAAACACCTCAGAAATATGTTTTTGAAATTTTTGTAAACTGTAGTGTCACAAAGTAGTGTCACACTTGCGACACTTTCATGATTTTATTTTGCAAAAGAGTTGTGATTTGCGACACTACTTTGTGACTCTATGGCCAAAATAACAGGAATTCTTTGCCACCCTGCTGCAAAAGAAAGGTTTGGTCCTTTGGGATGAAATTTGGAGGGAAGAAGGCCAACATCCCACAGATGTGCCTTTCGGTGGTTTGGTGGCAAAATATTACAGGGATGCAAAGTTACAGAACTCTGAAGTTGACACTTTTTCCCATACACTAACATTACAGCGTCCGCCGTGCCTTTCGGGGCCTGTATCTCGGAAACGCTTCGAGATATGGACTTTTTGTCAGAGAAATGCTTAGCCTCCCACTAGGGGGCTAAGCAAAAAAACTAGCCAGAAAAATCATAATTTATATGAAATTTTAATTTTTTTTCTATGTCGTATGGTTCCTGAGATATAACCAATTTAGTATTCCAAGTGTTCATTTTCTGCTCTGAGGCCCATTATTATGCATACATTCTTTGTATTCACTGTGTTTCTCTATGCAGCTGGTGAAAAAAGATTATGCACTTTTGTTACTGTCACAGTTAAGCGTTCCCACTTAGTTTCCCATGATTTGTATTAATGTTCCGTCGCCACCGTGTGCGTTACCCTTTGTGTTTTAATTTGTGCTTGAGTTTGCATTACTGTTACCATTTGTGTTTCCATTACTGTTTCTGTTTGCATTTTATTTTGCATCACCGTGTGCATTACCATTTGTGTTTGCGTACATGCTTCCGTTTGCGTTTCCTTTGGCGTCATCGTTGCTGTTACCGTTAGCATTTGCATTTCCTATTGTGGTACCATGACCATGTGTGTTACCATTTGTGTTTCCGTACACGCTTGCATTTGTGTTTCTGTTTGCTTGCATTTCTGTTTGCATTCCAGTTCCCGTCTATGCCACCGTGTGCATTACCCTTTGCGTTTTCATTTGTGCTTCATTTGTGCTTGCGTCTACGTAACTGTTAACATTTGCGTTTCCATTACTGTTTTTGTTTGCATTTCCTTTTGCGTCACCACGTGCATTTCCATTTGCATTTGTGTACGTGCTTCCATTTCTGTTTCTGTTTGTGTTTCCTTTGGTGTCATCGTTGCTGTTACCGTAAGTGTTTGCGTCTCCAATTACGTTACCGTGCCTGTGTGCTTTATGGTTTGCATTTCCATACATGCTTGCATTTGCATTTCTGTTTTCACTAACATTTGCGCTTGTGTTTGTATTATCATTCGCATTATCGTTTACAGTTGCATCACCATGTGTGTCAGCGTTTGCGCTTGCATTTGCGTTGCCGTTACTTTACTATTTATAGTGCACATTCTCAAAAAGAAGGGAAATTCATGGCAAAAAACTCTGTTTAATGCATCAGTTAGGGTTGTTCCAAAGTGACAAAAGTGAGGAAATTTGATGTTAGGCTTTCCACCCCCCTTGTACCCACCATCACCGCGCCCCCACCAACAGGCATCGGGGTGTGTGTTGGGGTCATCGGTCCTAACTCTCACCCCATTCTCCTTTACTGCACCACCTCAGCATGTTTGCACATGAGATAGGGTGAGAGTTAGGACCAATGACTCCAACATTGAATTTCCTTGCTTTTGTCACTGTGGAACAACCCTAACTGATGCATTAAATGGAGTTTTTTGCCATATATATATATATATATATATCGAACACAATTAAAAACAACTGAACCTGTCCAAATTCTTAAACAACGCATCTCAGAGCTCAAAAGCTTGCATAAACAGGAATGTTTTAAGTTGTGTTTTAAAAATTTCAACAGATGATTAGGGCTGTGCTAATAATGAATATTATTTCCTGAATATCACGAATAATGAGCTATTTATTATTCGGAATCCGAATAATGAATAACTCACTATTCATCTGTATTCGGGAAATAATAAACCCACCTTCCCCCAGCCCACAAGATAGCACCCAACCCCCTCCAAGTTCCCCAACCACTCCTACAATATTAAAAAATAAATAAATAAAAAGGCAGTAAATTCTTTTGGGGGCGTCTGGCACAACCTCACCCACCCACCTACACTGCCGGCCACCATTTTTCATTACTAAATTAAATGTTACTAAATTAGAAGTTAACAGTCTTCCCCATAATCCTCTTCCACACACAACCCCAGTAGCCAGCAGTAGCCCTCACATTCCCCTCTCCTCCCACATGTAAGAAAAATGCAGTCAGCAAAGCCCTCCCTCCCTCCTCCATGGCTGGCTGCCTGCTTGTAATGAAACCACACCTGCTTGTGCTTATATAGAGAATGAGTTGATCATGTGATCAGCTCATTCTCTATTAGAGAGGCAGGGGCTACTGTTGGCTACTGGGGGGGGGGTATGTGTAGGAGGACCACGGGGAGGACTGTTAACTTTTAATTTAGTAACTAAAACTGGTGGCTGGCCATGGAGGTGGGTGTGGTTGTGCTGGTTGCCCAAAAAGAATGTCCTACCTTTTTTTTTTAATTATGTAATAGTGGTTGGGGAACTTGGAGGGTTGGGTGCTATCTGAGGGTGGGGGAAGGGGGTTATATCTTTTGCCAAATACAAATATTTGGCTGATCATTCAGTCATGCTGGCCCTGAATACTGAATATTCAGCTGACTATTTGAAAAAAGGTATTCGCACAGCCCTAAAGATAATGCATCCCAGAGGTGCCCTGGTAAAGAATTCCATCATGCTGGGGCAGCTACCTCAAATGCATGATCCCCAGAGCTCTTTAACCTCATTCTGGGAATCTCCAGGAGATCCCTAGTAGCTGATCTGAGTGACCAAAACATAGGGATGCAGGAGATCCTTCAGATAGCCTGGACCCGAATCATGTAGTGCCTTACAGGTCAAAAGACCTACCTTGAAAGTGATGCACCAGCACACTGGCAGCCAGTGCAGTTTGCACAGCATGGAAGTAATAAGACTGAATCTGGAATGGCCAGTCAACACTTGTGACGCTGTATTCTGCAGCAGCAGCAGGCGTCATAGCGCACCACTTCTGACTCCAAGATAAAGAGTGTTACAGTAGTTGAGTCTCAAGGTCATGAAAGCATAGATCAATGTGGTTAGGTCTTTGGGTGGGACAAAGTACTTGATCTGGACGATGTTCTGGATATGGTAAAATCTGGTCCAGGCAACAGCCAACACCTGAGCATCAAATGTCAGCTCACTGTCAAATGCAATGCCCAGATTCTTCACCCTTGATGAAACCTCCAGTTCTGCCAGGCCTATATAAAAGCTAAACCTGTCAGAGGAAGCTTCAAGCCCAACTCTCTGACCTGGCTCTACCAACAGTACCTTAGTCTTCATAGGGTGTAATTCCAGAAAGTTCAAATCATTTCAAGCCCGAATCTCAGCCAAGCATTTTTTAACACATCAACAGCATCAGGTATAGCAGGTGTGAAAGAAGAGTAGAGCCGAGTATCATCAGTGTAACAATGAAAACTCAGCTCGTACCATCTTATAACCTCACCCAGCAGCAGCATGTACACTGTGAACAACATAGTGGAGAGGACAGAACCTTGGGGGACTCCACAGGACAGGTCTCTTGGGTTTGAGCAACAAGTTCCCATGACTATCCTCTGAGACCTGCCCCAGAGAAACAACTTAAACAAGCTGATGACCTTGCCAGTGAGACCCATATACTCCCTCAGCCTGTCCAACAGCATCCCATGGTCCACAGTGTCAAATGCTGAAGAGAGATCAAGGAGGACAAGAACTATACACTCTCCCCGATCTCTCACCCTGAGTAAGTCATTCAACTCCCTGACCAATGCCATCTCCATACTATGCAAGACCCTAAATATGGACTGGAAAGGTTCATAAATCTGGACATCTATGAGGTGGCCCTCTAACTGTTCTGCTACCACCTTCTCCAGAACCTTCCGCAATAAGGGAAAGTTCGAGATGAATCAGTAATTTGCAAGGATGTCAGCATCCAAGGATGGTTTCTTCAGCAGGGGCTTGATCAGAGCCTGCTATAGAAACACCAGAAAAACCCCAGCTGACAAGGACTCTCAATTATCCAAGCAAAAGCCAGGCCCAGAGCTTTGACACAGCCAACTAGTAGCCATGTCGTGCCTGGGTCCAGGTCGCAGAAAGTTGGTTTGTCAACTTTAGTTGCTTCCATTTAGACATGGTTGTATTTACCATTCATTATAATTTTAGTGAAGCCAGGGATGAGAAGTAAAACATATCTGAGAAAAAACAGTGTGTTAGCTTGAATCTAATAAATCATACCACAGTAGACAAGGAAAAAACAGAAACTGCAGTTTCACTGGGAAGGGCTTATATATACTGTATATACTGTATATATATATATATATATATATATATATTTATATATACAGTATTAAAATCTCAGAGGAGGTGAAAGCAGAAAGGACTATACTGCATGGAAACTGATGGATAAGTATGCAGATTATTGCTGTTTGGGGAAGACTATTTCTTAAGGCTATCCTTATAACAGAAACTTAAAGTATGGGAGAAAGTTTGTACTGAAAAAGCGATATTGGAGAATCTAGCTCACAGATCAATGGTGAATGGATACTATAGAAGCTGTGACATTTTAAGCACAGAAAAAGAACAGAAAATTAATTTTGCTTGCATATCAGAGATACTAGAAAAGAAAGGACATTGAAGAAATATTCAAACTTTGCCTCTCTACAGTGCATTATTCTACAGACATAGTTTATTTGGACTAAGTGTGTATTACATGTATTACATGTATCTAATTTTCTTTTATATGCTTATGTAACTTACTGTTGAAACATGACACTTGCCTTTCCTAAAATTAGTCAGCTTTAAGAGGAAGAAGCCTCTAGGTTTTGTTATATTGTAAGAATGGTATAGCAAGACCAAGAATAACAGGGACTTACTATAGCCCACCATAGTGTAGAATAGGTAAGCCAAGAAAAAAAACAAAGGATATCCTAAGTTTTCACTTACTTCCTTACCAATAAGAGATTTATAGTAATACTAACTAATGGGAAAGATAAGAGAGCTGGCATCTGATGAAAGAAAAACTGAAAAAACATGTCAACCCACCGGCGCAGCCGTAGCACAACTGTTTGCGATGCCATCGACCCAGGTTCGGGAACACACCCGGGTAGATGGAATGCTGGCCGGGGGGAGGAGGCTTGAGCATCCGAGGACCACTCGCCTTCTCCAGGGAAGGAGAGGGGTTGAAGCTTGATGCTTGACTGGCCTCTGGGTAGAAGCCGAATGTGCAGCAAGCGTCAGAGCCAGATCTAGGAACTGGGGTGTCATGGACATTGACAGTTGTGCCTTGATATCTGGGCCCTCATCACATCCCCAAAAACACAGAAATATTGGTTCCAGGAGCACCAGTAAGATGGAGCACTCAGTGCAAACCCCACAACCCCCACCTGCCTGCCCTTCTAGGTGCCCAACAAGAACAATAAGGACTTCAGGGTGTTCAGGCCCCACCTCATACAAGCCCGAGGTGTATAACCACGGATCCATGGGGGTTCACCCACAGGTCTCAGTAGGTTTAGAGCATAGGGGCAGACACCTTAGGCAACTCCTGATGGTGTGGGGCTCCAGGAGCAGGGGAGAGTAAAAACTGCAAGTAAAAAAAAAAAAAAGAATAGGCCGGCCTGGTGGCACTGAGGGTTGAGGTGCGGAATGCCACACCTCACACCACACCGGTGACCCGGGTTCAGGAGAGGACTCGGGTTGCTGGTGGGTCGGCAGGGGGAGATAGGCTTGAGTGTCCTACAACAGCTCGCTTCTCTGGGGAGGGAACAGGCCAATGCCCACACACTTGCCTGACTCTGAGCAGAAGCTCGGAGTACTGCAAGCCTCTTGAGGGATGGCTGGCCATGGTACAGCATGGATGTCGGCGCCTTGCGCCATGATGTCAGGGTAAATGCATGCTGTACAGGGAGGGCGAAAAACAGAAAATGAGCCTGCCACCACCGGGAAGATGGGGAATTGTGCTGTGCCTACAATGTGCCTCTGCCCACCCAATGAGACCCAGGGACAGACGAAATGTAAGTTACAGGGTGTCCTACCCCTGCGTCGTCCCCCACAGGGGGCACAACTGTGGCTCCATGGGGATCTAGGGTCCGTCTGGGCAGGGTAGAAGGCAGTGGGATGTCAATTGTCTCCCCTGAAGGGTCAGGGGTGGCAGGCTGGGGATAATGTGGCAGAAAGAGTAATTTAAAAAAAAAAAAAGAAGAATAGAAAAGACTACCAAGGAGAAAAACTTACAAAGAAATCAAAACAGCTAGAAAAATAGATCAAATAGAAAAAAAAAACAGATGGTTGAAAGAATGTAAAGGATAAAACAAATCTTTGGTAGATCATACTGGGCTGCTTCCAGCAGGGTGCACTGTCCAAGGCTTTTAACAACAACTGGTTGCACCTGGGTGCAGGTCTGTGAATGGATAATTACAGGCACCACACACTTCTAAGGGGGTAAGGGTTTTAACGTTAGGTATGTGACGTACCACATAGTGAAACATACTTGTTGAAACATGCAATAAAAACATTCTGCTGGAAAACACTTGTTTCGATAAGAGGTTCAATCAGACTTTTCTGATATTTAATTTCTGTAGCCTCAAACACCTGTAGTTACTTTATTTTTGCGTAGCCTTAGCTACTACTCACTCTCAAAGTCCAGATACTCAAGGCTTGCTTTGTGTGTTCTTATATGCACCTTGATGGTCTATTGTAAGGTTTTATTATCAGGTAACAGAAGGCTCATTGGGTATTAAAAAAAAAAACTGAACTGCCTTTTCAACGCTGATGCTTCTTTTCTGTGTTCTTGCTCAGGTCTCATATGGTTGTTATCTCACCACCATTGTGAGTCAACTGATGCTTACGTTTCAGCAGAATGATCCACCTTCTTCACAGCATCATCATCCTTGTCGTATGAGTGTTTTTATAGCAGAATTATATTAAAGTGCCAGGTTAAAATTAAAGTGCAACCCACTCATGCAAACAAAATATACAAATTACGTACTCACTGTAATGCTTGATATTCTTGGACAAGTCCTCACCATCTACTCATACTGCTGGGTTCAAGTCACTGGTGCTGGGACCCTGCAGGAGCCAAAAATCTTCAGGAGGGCCTTAGCCAAGATAGGACCGCATATGTGCAGTGCCTTAAGACTGGTTCGCGCCATATAGGTTATCTCTGCATCGACCCTCCAACCACCTCAGTACCTTTTTTACTGAGGAGATGCAGTGTATGCCAACTGGAGAACATCTAACCTAACAAGGGCATAAGATAGCCCTTCCGACCCATATAAGAAGGGCCAACTAAGAAGAATGTATTTACAGCCCAAATAGAAACAAAGTAGAGAAGACCAGGAACAGATTCAGTGAGCTCAGTGGATGCTGAGTTATGAATAAATGGTTAAGACTAGTTCAAAAACATCAAGAATTACAGTAAATTCATAATTTTCATATCTTCCCAGACTTAAGACTTCACCATTTATTCATACTGCTCAGTTATAGTATGAAGCTAAAACCAAATCCCCTGAGCAGGGCGGTAGGAGATGGAGCTCACTCAGGTCAGAAGTCCATTGAGGATTGTCCTACCAAAAGAAGCATGCTATCTGGCATACACGTCCAGAGCATAGTGCTTAACAAAGGTATGCACTGAGCTCCAAGAAGCTCCTTTGCAAAGGTCATCAATGGGAACAGAGCACATCTCTGCCAAGGACACAGCAACAGCTCTGGTAGGGTGGGCACACACTTGGCCCTCTGACTTGACCTGTGCCATAGAGTAACAGTGTAAGGCATGCCACTGTCCAAGTAGAAATACGCTTACTGGAAACTGGCTGACCAAGTAAGGCAGCTTTGAAGGACGCAAAGTGCTGCTTGGATTTAAGGATGTCCTTTGTTCTATCAACGTAGAACTAAAGGGTTCTTTTAACATCCAGAGAGTGAAGGGTGTGTTCTCCTTCATTCTGGAAGTTAGAGAATAAGTAGGAAGTATGAAGGGCTGGATAAGGTGAAACTCTGAAACCACTTTGAGTAGAAACTTAGAGTGTGTGTATGGAGAACCACCTTGTCTTTGTGAAAGATGGCATATCGAGGGTCTCTTTACCAAAGCATGTATCTTAGAGACATTATGAGTGGAAGTGATGGCCACTAGAAAGGCAGTTTTCTGGGTCAGCAACTTTAAATCACATGTGACTAGATGCTCAAATGATTTTAAGCAATAAGGCATGAACAGGGGGTTCAGTTAACAGTCTGTTAATCACCCCATAGGGTGTAATGTGGCACGAGGTGCAGATGAGTGCCATATTGCTCCTAGGGGGTGATTAACTGACTTTTAATCTAACTCCTGGAGTGCCTTATTGCTATTATAAAAAATAATTCCAAAAGAAATGTGTTAACAGTATACTTTTTGAAAGTTTTCCGCATCTAGAGGGAGAATTTTAATAAAATAGTTCTTCCACCAACAGTTTAAGAATGATGGTTCAAAATCAGAATGCACCATTCCACATATTCAGCAGTGCTAGAGGATGGAATGCTGACAGGAAGAATCCATGTGCCATGGTGATCAGGTTGTATATGACAATATAACATGGATTAATGTAAGGCTGTTGGAATCCTAACAGCCAATCAGATTGCAGCATTTCTGAGACCCTATTTATAATATGAGTTAGTACGTCCAGCATGAGGTTAATATCCCAGAGGGAAACTGGCTTCTTGACAAAGGGCCTTGTATGCAGAATGCCAGTGAGGAATCTCTTGAAAAGAGGTTGTAGGGCCAAGTCATATTCTGGACTGGTTCATGATAGGCAGAAACTGCACAGAGATGAACCTTTATAGAAGAGTATTGAAACCCCACATACAAAATGTCTATTAAGTACCCCAATACCATGTCAGGAGGACATCAGAATGGGTCTGTTGAGATCTTAGCACACCATTCTGAGAAGCATTTCCATTTGTGTATATTTTCCTAGCAGAAGACTTACATGCAGTCAGGAGTATCTGAGATTCTCTGAGACACATTAAACCTGCCCACTTCTATCTCCTTTGGAGGCAGGCATAGAGATGAAGGGAGCTCAGGTTGGGATAAACCAGCGATTCCTGTGTCAGAAGGTCTGTCTGTTGTGGTAGTTGCTGTGTAGGACATGCTGACAGTTTGATGATCAAGGGAAACCAAATCTGTTGATGCCAGTACAGTGCAGTGAGAATCACGTTGCCAAGTGGTCTTGCAGTCTGAGTAGCACCCTCTTAATTAATGGAAGAGGAGGAAATGCATACAGAAAATGATTTGACCACCACAGCCTGAATGCCTCCTCATAAAATGCTAGGTTCTGTATTTTTGGTGCAGAATTGAGGCAGTTTTGCATTGAGTTGGGACACAAAAAGATCCAGGTCTGGAGTATCCCATTTATCGAAGAGCGATGGTATGATATCTGGTACTATCGACCACTCATGAGGATCTGCTTCTGTCCTGCTGAGGTGGTCTGCCAGATTATTCTGAGTCTCTGGCAGGTAAACTGCCTAAATCAGGGCACTGTGGTCGAGGCACCACTCTCAGAGCCTCATTGGTTCTCTGTAGAGACAGTAGGATTGTGCTCCCCCTTGCTTGCAGATGTAATACATCACTACTTTGTTGTCCATCTAAAGAAGGATTACCTTGTGACTGATTACATCTACCAGTACTAAAAGGGCGTATAGGACTGCCCTCATCTCCAGAATGTTGATGTGGAGGTTCAACTCTGTCTGAGTCCAAAGACCCTGAGTGCTGTGGCCCTGGCAGTGGGCTTCCTAACTGAGGAGAGATGCATCCATAGTGATGGTTATCTGAGATTCCGGCAGAGCGAAGGGGAGACCTTGATGCAGGTAACATTCCAGTGTCCCACATATAAATAGAGGTGAGAAAGAAATAAGTGACTCAGCTGGGACCAGCTGAGGCACTTACTTCTTTCTCACCTCTGTTTGTATGTGTTCCATAAATATGCACATCACACTCCTGTGTGATTGTTACAAGTATGCATTCCAGTGTCCACCATGCAAGTGACTGCCACAGAGGGTCTGTCACTTTTATGGGGTAAGACTTTGGATGTGTTGTTGGGGACCATTTTGTGCTGAGCATCCACTGAGTGGGCCTCATGTGCACTTGAGCTATAGGCACTGTAAAGACAGAAGAGGCCATGATGCCTAACATCCTTTGCATGGAGTGAGCCTGCATGGGATTGTTTTCTATTATTATTTTTTTATTTTAATATGCTTTTTGACCCCTATTGCTTGGCCTATCAGCCCCTACTCCGTGCTTCTGCTCTGGCTCCCCATTATGGCCTACCACCTCATCGATACTCCCTGGCTTACCCCGCAGGGCGGTGCTGTGGCACCACTTACCTGCCCATCTGTGACAGGGAAAGATGTTGGCAAACCCAACATTGCCTCCCTGTCTCCCCCCCCCGGTGGGGTTCAGGGCCTGCAGTGGTGTCCACGGAGCTGTAACTAAATTGGTGGGTGGTGTGGTGGAGAGCTATCGAGACCAGAAGCCAGAGGCGGCATCATGTAGAGCAATCTGAGTGATTTTTCTGTTTTTCTGGAGGCGGGGATGTGCAATGACATCCAGCGTCCACCTCGCCTCCGAGCAAATTCAGACACCAATCACTGCGGTACCCCCAGCTCCACCAGGGGTCTGACAAGTGCCAGACATACATTCAAACCTCCCTCCAGAGAAGGAGAGCAGTCCACGGGATGCCCCATTGTTCTCCCCTCAGCTGGCCTTCTGATGACCTGGGCCCGTTCCTGAACCTGTGTTGCCGGCGTCGCAAGTGGAAATCCAACTGCTGTGCCGATGGCCAGCCCCCTGCTTTCCATTATGAAGCATGCCATTTGAAGGATGTTGTTCCTCCTATCCTCTTGGATAAAGGTCCTTGCTTTTGTGGTGTCTAATAGGTTCTCTAAGAAGAGAAGCTGCTGTGAGGGTTGAAGTTGTGACTTTTCTAGGTTCAGCAGAACCCCCATGGGAGAGAGGAACTTACTGTAGATGCTGTAGCTACTGCTCTCTCTGTATCCTGTCTTGGCAAGCTTTCTAAGAGCCAGTCATCTGGTAGGGAAAGGCCTGAATGCCAGGCTTCTGAAGGTTTAGCTGCATAAACTGCAAAGCACTTTTTAAAGACTTGAGGTGTCAAGGAGAGTTCAAAAGGCAGGACTCTGAATTGGTAGTGTTGCCCCAAGGCCACAAACTGAAGGAACTTGTAATAGTTTGGGTGCACTGGAATATACTGGTAGGCATCTTGCATGTTCTGGGATGCCAGCCAATCATATTGCTTGAGAAGTGGTAGAAGAGTCCACAGGGTGACCATCTTGAATTTCCCGCAATTCAAGAACCTGTTCAACTTTTTTTTTTTTTTTTTTTTTATTTTATTACAACTAGGATTACAAGTACAGTACCTTTGAGCCAGGCTCTTTTATAAAGGTTCCGCATCAGAGAACAAATACAATGCAAGTTACAGAAATAGGAACAAAACAAAAAATAGGTCAGTATATTAGGTTACAATGGTAGATCAATACAATAGCTAGAATAAGTAGAACGTATACATGTGAACACAGAGTAACAGAGGGATAAGTAGGAGCGAGGGTGGAAGATGAAGATAAATGTGAGGAGCGAAGTTGGAGAGGGCAGGAATTGCAGCCAAAGAGCATAGTCATCAACTGGGAGCAGGCTGAAACTAGTCAACAAAAACGGAAAGATCATTGAGGGCTCAGAAGAGGCGGAGGGGTGAAGGGGGGAGAGTCAGGAGTGGTCAAAAGAAAGAAGAAATAAAAAAGTAACATAAAGGAAAAGGAGGGGGTGGAGATGTGGTAGGTGATAGTTGGAGGGAACAAAAACAAGAGGGCTGAGGAGATTATAGGTAGTGTTCACAGGAGCTAGAGTTAGTAAGGTGGAGGTGGAGTTTATGTTTGAATGAGCCAAGGGTGGTAGTGGAGAAGATGTCAGGATTGAGCGCATTTAACCAGCTAGGTGCTGTGAAGGCAAAGGATCTTTGGCCCTGAGAGGTGCGACAGTGGGGAACCTGAAGGAGCTGATATTCAGAGCCTCTGGTGTTATGTGGCTTTAGTCTAGAACTAAGCAATGCTTGGACTCCCAGTGGAGCGAAGCCCGTGGTTACTTTCTTTGTCATAATGCAGGTTTGGTATTTTATACGATTTGAAAGTTGAAGCCAGCCAGATCGGGCATATAGGTCACATGTATGAGTGAGACGATGAGCACCAGAGATAAGCCTGCAGGCCTTGTTAAGTGAGGTTGAAATTCATCTCAGGGCAGTGGCAGAGGCAGAGCCATAGATTATAAGACCATACTCAATGATGGAGACCACCGAGCTTTGGATGGCAATCTTCAGTGCTTCTGCATTAAGGTGTTGTCTCTGTCGGTAAAGTAGGCCTAGGCACATATTTGCTGATTTGGCAACACTGTCTGTGTGTGCCCCATAGGAGAGATTTGAGTCCAGAGATAACCCTAGGTATTTGAACAACTGCACTTGCTCAAGGGTGTTGCCATTGCTGGTAGAGATAGCTAGGGGGTGAGATCTATGCCTGTTTTGAGAGCTGTTAAAGAGCATTACTTTGTTTTTTTTTATGATTGAGGACAAGCTTATGAGGAATGAACCAGTTTTCCACTGCAGCAAAGCCTTGCGGAAAGATTGGTCTGCAGGAGCACAGGGTCCTTGTGGGAGGAGAAGATAACATCATCAGCATAGAAGATAATCTGCTCAGTGCAAGATTTCGGGAGCGTGTTAAGAAAAAGGCTGAAGAGTAACAGACCCAGGATGGATCCCTGAGGGACTCCAGATCGGACCGGTCTGAGGTCCGAGAGTGTCCCAGCAATTTTGACTCGTTGAGATCTGTTTTGCAGATAGCTGTTGAACCATGAGACAGTGTCAGGAGAGAGTCCTAAATGCTGGAATTGTTGGATCAGCAGACGATGGTGGACTGTCGTCAAGGCCTTGGTCAGATCTACAACAATGCCCCGTTAAGGACCCATATCCAATGTGCCAGCAGTGCTCCAGTGAACTCCAGTAATGCAGAAGAGGTGCTATGACCTTTTCAGAAGCCATGTTGTTGTGGGCATAAGAGACTGTGTTTGTCCAGGTAGTCCGTGAGTTGGTTGGATACTATGCGTTCGAGTGCCTTGGAGAGACGTGATAGTATCGAAATTGGTCGATAGTTTGCATGGCAGGTCTTATTCCCGCTTTTGTGTACTGGAGTAACTGTAGCTGCCTTCTATTTGTCAGGGAACTGACCAGTGCTAAGGGAGAGATTGAGAATGTGTGTTAATGGGACTAGAACCTCATCCATAGTGAGGGTTAGGAGTTTTAGATCCAGTGAGTCTTCACTTGATCTCGACTTTGAAATTGCTTTGGTGATGTGTGTTCGGGCATCTTGCAGGTTAATTTCTTTGAAGTGGAAGGGCGGGAGAGTGGTGGGAGGATCATCAGGGATAGCGTGGGTAGTGTCAAGGAAACAATCCGGGGGAAGGACGCTGCTGAGATCAGTAAATGCATCATTAAAGGTGTTTGCAATGACCAGAGGATCCAGGGTGATGGCCTCATCAACCTTTAGCATGGTTGAGGAGGATTTAGTTTGTTTCCCTGTAACTTCTTTGATATTCTTCTAGAAATCCGATCCCTTTCCCCAGGAGTTTGAGAGAGCTTCTTTGTAGTAGGCATTTTCAGTAGTCGTATGGATTTAGTGTAGTTATTGCGAGCACATTTGTAGTTCTGTATGTCATGCTGAGTGCCAGAGTCTCTAGCCAGGGCCCAAAGGTGGTCCTGAGCCTTTAGCTGGGCAAGTAGCTCTCCAGTTAGCCATGGGCTGTAGAGTGCTTTGACTTTTTGTTTTTTAAGCGGGGCGTAGGTGTCACAGGCCACGTTGAAGGAGGAGATAAAGAGGTCAAGAGCTGTGTTAACATCTGTTGACAGGAAAATGGGAGACCAATCAAACCGACTGAGGTAGGATTTAAGGTGTCTTAGCTGTCCACGTGGGAGCACTCTGCTAGTGATGACTTTGGTTAGGGGCTTATGGAATTTATTTGACCATTCACATATAATGGGTGAGTGGTCGCTTAGTGAGTCAGGAAGGACAGAGGTGCCAGCGATATGAGAGGGATGACTGGTCAGGACCCAGTCCAGTAAGGTACTAGTGCCTGTTTTATAGTTCTTTCTGGTTGTGGAGAGAACCATTTGTGAGAGGTTTACTGATGATATTGCATCCTAAGATATAGCAGCATCTGATGAGAGCCAATTAATATTGAAATCACCTAGTGTAATTGTCTCCGCACCTACTGGTTGGGATTTGATGAAGTCCAGAACAGTTGTGAGGCTCTTCCCTTGGTCTTTGGGGGGGGGGGGGATGTAGACTGTGATTACTGTGAGGGTTTTGTTGTGTGCTCCTAAAAGTAGCTTAATAGGTAAGATCTGAGCAGTGGAGTCATGAAGAGGAATAGAGATGGGGCAACCTATGAGATAATCTTTGGTGTAGATTGCACAACCTCCACCTCTTTTGGACACGCGGTCCAGTCTGTAGACATTATATCCTGGCAGTGCAATTGCTGAGTCTGGGATTTTTGGTGACAGCCATGTTTCAACAATTGCTAGAATATCAGGTCTGTGCTGGTTTACAAAGACTTGGATGGCATCAAGCTTAGGGATCAGGCTACAGATGTTAATAGTGGCGATGGTCAGGCCCCCAGTAGATTTTGTACAGCCGGCATTGGTGGTAGCAGAAGGGCCTGGGTTCGGGTGCACATCTCCTGATATCAAAAGGAGAAGGAGGAGGAGGATCTTCAGGGAGCACAGACACAGTTTCTTGCAGGTGAGATTACGTATTAGCGATTTGTTATTACTGGTCTGGCGTCGCAGGTGCTTGCCCCAGAGCAACATCATACATGATGAGGGATATAGGAGTGACCATTGCCTGTATCTGTGGGAGATGCAGTGCAGCCAATTAAAGGCGTCAGATGTCCTTGAGGGAGAGTCGTGCTCACAGTGCGAGGTACCTAAGTGGTGATATTGGGTGTCTAGCTGGTAGATGGGGGGGGGGGGATGGCAGGCTCCAGGGAGGTAGGAAATGTGAAGTAGTGAGGCGAGGATAGTAAGAGAAAACAGCGTATTGATGGAGGTAGACATGATTAGAGAGAGATTTCAAGTGTGGTTGTGCAAAGCCCAGAGTGCGAGAGAAAGTGTTGAAAAGACAGGGAAGGGGGAGGTATAGAGGAGAAAAGAGGGCAGAGTCAGGATGACTGCAACCTAGGAGGGACCAATGGGACAGAGGCAAGGAGGGAACAGAGAGGAGAGAGGCGGAGCTACGGTCTCATTTAATAAAGGCAGGGGTTGGGGGGGGTGAAAATTTAGGGCAGACAGATGAGCTCCAGGGGACTGTGCCAAGCAGTTCAAATCTCCAGGAGCTGAAGCCAGTCAGGGAGAGATGGAGTGAGCTCCAGGGGACTGTGCCAAGCTGTTCAAATCTCCAGGAGCTGAAGCCAGTCAGGGAGAGATGGAGTGCTGAATCTGCCTATAATTTCAGGCACCATCCACCAACTAGGTTTACAGCTAACAAGCTGGACTGGAGTTGCTTTCCTAAAGTGTACTTGGAATCTTGCTCTTGAGGGCAGGCTGGGGTGCACCCTGCGGCTGGCTGCGCTCAGCATCAGACCACCAGTGCAGAAGATGGAATCCACCTTGAGGAATCCTAGAATCTTGCTCTTGAGGGCAGGCTGGGATGCACCCTTTCTGAGATCAAGAATGGGGCGCATAACCCCCTGTCTTTTTTTTGTTTTTGTATGTTTTCGTTTGCGCCACCTGCAGCTTGGGCATCCTTCTGGGGTGCTCACTTGGCTAGGCCTCAACTCCCTGCCTGAACCCATTGCTTCCAGATCCCTCCCCCGACCACCCAAGCAGGCCTAGCCCACCGGATCACCCCCTGGGGTGGGTCCGCCCTCCTGTGTCAGCCTTTCTGAAATTAGAGAGGTCTACCTGGGTGTTGGGTCAGCCGTGTAGTCCTCCGGAGTGATGGGCTGGCAGT
This sequence comes from Neoceratodus forsteri, assembly GCA_016271365.2. NCBI lineage: Eukaryota > Metazoa > Chordata > Ceratodontiformes > Ceratodontidae > Neoceratodus > Neoceratodus forsteri. Next base: position 648,291,706 of record CM028131.1, read on the forward strand.
GGGATGTGGGCCTGCCCATGGAGTCCCCTTCATCTCCAAGAAGCTGCGGTGGGGTTTTTCTGGCTTTGGTTTAATGATGTCAGCGTGGCTACACTGCAGACGTCCACCACACTCCTCCCCTCTACTTCAGCCCGAGCATCTGTAGTGCCTCCAGTTTCCACTGGTGACCGCCATTTCACTGGGCAGCCCTGGATCCCTCCCCAGAGAGAGAAGAGCAGTCTTCAGGATGCTCAGTCCTCTCTCTCTCCCCTGCTGACCCCCAGCACCCAATCTTGTTCCTGAACTTTGATCGCCGGTGTGGCACAAGGTAAGACGTCCAGCGCCTCAGCCCTCAGTGCCATCAGGCCATGAACCCCCTGTCTTTTTTGGAACCAGAATGTAATGGGAGTAGAATCCTTTGTTTTGCTCTGTCCAGGGAGCAACTTCCACTGCCCTGTTTTTGAGAATGCCCATTATCTCGGACACAAGAAGGTCTGACTGAGTGTCTGACAGAGTATGTTACCACTTGGGTGGAAGGTCTGGGGGATCTCTGAAAAACTGAGAGAATATCCCTCCTGAACTATCTTGAGGACCCACTTCTCTGTGGTGTTAGACTTCCACTGGCTGTAGAACCGAGTCAGATGACCTCTCACTGCTGAGGAGAGGCCCACCTCAGGCAGCTGAAGTGGAACCAGGGCCGGGCTTTCAGAAGGAGGCACTGGGAGCTTTTGGGCCCTGTGCCTTCTGTTGCATTTTCTTTTGCAGATAAGGAGACTGGTGTTTGTTTATAGCTCCTCTGCCTCCTCCTCAACAGGGCTGCCTGTTACAAAAATAGTGGCAGTTTCTGCCTCTCTGAGGGGCTGCAAGAGCCAGCCTGGCTGTCTTGATGGCAGTCCTGGTTTTCTGAGAGGCCTCTAAAGCTTTTTTCACCTGCTGGCCAAAAAGATTGGTACCATCAAAGGGGATATTCATAACCTGCTGATATCGCATCTCTTGTCAATGATGGTTTTCTGAATTCTCTTTTTTCTGCTATGGATGTTGTTTTGTTTCTCGTTTGCATTTTTGGAAACTTCAATAAAGTATATTACATGGAAAAAAAAAAATAACCTGCCACTGGGCATCTGAGGAGAACCCTAATGTCCACAGCCAGAAATGTCTTCTAATGCAGACTCCAGCAGCAGCCTCCCTGGAAGTAGTATCATAGACATCCATTGCCATTTTCAGATGATGGCTATTGGATTCTAATTCCATGAGTGATACAGTAGCTTGAAGAATCTTAAGCTTGGAGTCAGACTCCGGAAGGTTCTCCACAAAAGATTTAAGGGAGGAGCAGAGACCATACTCATATTGGGAGAAATGCCTCTGATAGCTGGCTATATGCATGCCCAGCATAGCTACTGCAAAAGGCCTCTTCCCCATAGTATCTATCTTACGAGATTCCCTATTGATAGGATGTGCCATCATTTCTTCAAGTAAGATCGCTTTGTTGTTCTTCACAAAGACAACCAGTACATCCGCAGCTGGCTGGGAAGCTAGAATAGGTCTCTCTTTAGGAGGGAGACATTTCAGGTCTATGTACTTACAAAGGAAAGGGATAGAGACAGGCCTAGTCCACACAGCTTTGGAAATAGTAATGATGACTGGGCAATAGGAGGCATAAGGTTTATGGGATATTGGGAACATGAAGCCATTCAAGGTGCAAAAGTTTCCTGGGTCCAGTGAAGAGGTCAGAAGAGCCAGGCTTGCCTGCATATTCCTTAAAAGAGATTGTAAGGAATGGTCCTCTTGAGGAATTGTGTTCGTAACTACTGGCTTACCGTCCAGACTATAGAAAGAGTCCTCATCCCTTCCTCAGAATAGATGAAGTCTGGATCAGACTCGTCCTGCTCCATATCTCCCTCAGAGGTGGAGGAAGGAAACAGAATTGAGCCCAAGAGGTCAAGACCAGGCCTAGGCAATGGAAAAACAGGTGACACCAGAACTGGCATTGAAATCAGTGCCAGGCCCGGTGCTGGCACCAAAGGAGCTGGAGCTGGAGCTGGTACCAAACGCAGCTAAGGGGATGGCGCCAACTGAGATGAAGTCAGTACCAGAGGCTGCACCACCACAGCACCTTAACCAGGCCTAAAGGAAGGCAGAAGGGGCCAAGAATGGTACCTATGCCACTCCCTGTGAGAAAACAGAATGAAGGGGGAAAGCACGTGAAGCCGGCACTAGTGGCATGGTCATTGGAAAGGGTGGACCCATTGCCAAAGCCAAATGTTCTACCTGACTCACAGGCCCCAGCCGCAGGTCCAAGCTGCCTAGGCTTGAGGGTCTTGGAACCAGATCCACAGGCAGGGGCAAACAGGTCAGATGCTATACCCACTGCTTCTTAAGTGCAGCCCAGTAGTAAAAATGCCCACTGAAACCCCACAAGAGAACAGCGAAGGGCTCCATTTCTTAGATTCCATATGACCAAGGGCAAAGGGTGTCAGGGAGCCTGATGGAGCTAGGGAAGGCATCCCACCCAGTGATGTCACAAACCTCTTGGCAGACATACCAGAGGGCCACCTCAAGTAATACCATTTTTTGCCCTTCTGATGGGAAGAGGAAGAACTCAAGGCAGAGCAATGCTGGGTCCTCGACCTAGTTTGAGAATGGGTCCCTTCTTTTTGTGATATTGGGAGGACAGTCTCCCTCCTGAACACTGTACTGCCCCTGATCAGACCCCAGCCCCTCTGGTGAGGGCAGTAGACTGGACACAGCCGAGTTGCCTGAGCAGCCTTCTAAAGGAGACTCCCTACCATATTCATCACCGTCCATGATGAACTCCTTCAATCCTCAGGGCTGAAGAAGAAAATGAATAAAACGTTTTTTCTTTTTTTTTTTGACACAGAAAATAATTAATAACTAAAACGGATAGTCATAGAGACGTGAAGATCTAACTCCTGGCAGGCGAGTGACATTATCACTGAAGCACACTCAATGGTAGGGAAAAAAAGGAACTGAGGTGGTTGGAGGGTCAAGGCCAAGATAGCCTATACAGTGCAAGCCAGTCTTGTAGCACCATGCATGCGTGGTCCTATGTTGGCGTGGCCCTCCTGAAGATTTTTGGCTCCTGCAGGGTCCTAGCACCTTCATCTAGAATCCAGCAGGAGGGAGACTGTCCTCCCAATATCACAAAAAGAAGTGGCCCATTCTCAAACTAGGTCGAGGACCCAGCATTGTTCTGCCTTGAGTTCTTCCTCTTCCCATCAGTACAGCAACACTATTACAGTGAACACGTCGATGCCTACAACATCGAAATGTTCACTGTAACAGTCCATCCAAGACCCTGGCTCTCTATTCTCCAGTCCTGCACCCCCTCCCCAAATGAACTCTGACTTGGACTTGATAATCCTAGAGGTGAAGGGGTGCGGGGTGCAGATCCCCCCACATGGGGGGTTGGGAGGATGAAGCCCCCTGATGAAAAAACAGCTGGGATCTCCAGTCAGATTTATGTCAACTGCAACTTGAGGTCGACATAAATCCGTCATTGTAATGACGATTGACAACTTAATTGTCGAACTGGCATCATAGAGTCCTTTTGGCACTATAGTGTTGCATTTATTTTATTTTATTTTTATTTAGTTTTTTGTTGACCAGGTAAGTGCACTAGACAAATCCTGCCTATTTTCAGGCACAACCCGGAGGAGGGGGATACAGATGAATGTCAACTGACCTTGAACCAGATTAAGCTGTTAGTGGTATTTTTCGTGAATGGGGGAAATTTGGCCAGGGCACCGGGGAATTTCTCCTGCTCTTTTTCGAGAAGTGCCATGGGATCTTTAACATCCTAGTGAACTACCACCAGAACAGGCAGATGGGACCTCGGTTTAACGTCTCATCCGAAAGATGGCACCTCAGGAGTGCAGCACCCCCCCCTCATGCTGCACTACAGTGTCAGTATTGGGATATTAACCCAAGTGCCTGGTGTGTACATCCAGAATGCCTCTGTTTGTTGTAGCTTGCCACTGATGCTTCCAAAAATAGTTTTGCCATACTACAGAATAATTTCCCTGTTCTTATTGTGGTCTTATGCAATTCATGTTTTTAGCCTAAATTTTGTCTGCCCCATGCAGCTCAGTCTGCGTGGGCAAGGGAGTATGTACACTACACCTTCAGAGGAACAATTGACAGATTTGATATGTTTTATTTTTTCTGGGTTGTGTGAATTTTTTGGTGTTAAAGGTGCTCAAACAGTGGGTGTAGTGACCATATCGATAGTTAACCTTTTGTGGACTAGGTAGCTAAGTTTGCATTGATGTGCTAGAACAAGCATAGACAGCAATCACCCCTGCTGCAGAACCTCATGGAAATACACTGTTTACACTGACTGTGTAGTTTCCATTTCTTTATTCCTTCTTCATAAGTGCAGCAATAATATTACAGGCACAAATGGCCGTGATTGACCACTGTCTTACGTTTCGCCTGCCCTAGTGGACTTCCTCAGAGACTAAAGAGTCAACATCAATGTGCTGTTCATACACAGAAAGTAAGAGACACAATGTTCATCCTTATCCAATCAGTACCTTCATGAACTTCAAAAGTGCATAACAACAACAAAAACAATAGGTCATGCAGCATGTGTGGTTTATTGCTTTGAAATACATCTGAAGTTGTTAAAAAGGATTTTACAACATTCTGATGTTTTTCTCAATACAGGAAGTCTGGATAACAGAACTGTTGACGTCATGCTCTTTGTAAGTTCATGAAATTACTTACTGGATAAGGACGAACCTCCGAACTAGAACTTTTATGAACTGTATTATGAGGCGTATACATGTATGGTTATATGCTTTAAGTAAGCACTAAGGGCTAAGAACATGGTTTAAATGACACTATAGACAACGTGATTGGTAATAGGTTAAACAGCACTGTGATTGGCTGAAATGGACCCTGTGTCTCTTTTACTTTCTGTATATGAACAGCACATTGATGTTGACTCTTCAGTCTCTGAGGAAGCCCACTAATGTGGATGAAACATAAGACAGTGGTCATTCACGGCCACTTGTGCCTGTGATATTATTGCTGTACTTATGAAGAAGAAATAGAGAAACTGAAACCACGCAGTCAGTGTAAACAGTTTATTTCCATGAGATTCTACTGCAAGGGTGAGTGCTCTTTACACTTGTTCTAGTAAAATTAACTGTTTAGAGAGGCAACACCACCCCAGTGCTTGCCACTACTTTCTGAATGAATTTGCATTGGCATGCTTTTTTGTTGTGGTAGCACAGTTTTCACCAAGCTACCCTTTAAGTTTCTACCCCTTTCTATATGATATTTAGGGTGGGCAGTCTATATACTGATTTAGGTGTTGTTCATGTTGCAGAATGGACCGGTATTTTAAAGTGCTTTTTACACTTTGCATTGCTAATGGTCTATAATCCAGTATACAGCTCATCCATTCCGACTGTGCATTTGGTACTATACCTCAGATCTCTAAATTCAGAAGTTGCTCCCTCGATGTGCTTACCTCCTTAAATAAGATCTTGCAATTACATGTTGTGAATATTTTCTTTCTTTAAGCTTTGCTTCCGTTATTCGTGCCACTTCATCAAATTGTTCATTTGTGGAGCAGTTTCTTTTAAGATGCAGGAATTGTCCTGTCAGGTAATTGTTATTTAAGCTTGTAGGGTGATTGTTATCTGCTCTTAGCAATGTGTTGCGGTTTGTAGGTTTTGTATAAATATTTGTCAGAATTTCAGACCCCTGTTTTGTCAATTCTAAAGCCAAAAAAATGACTTTATTTAAACTGCATTTATATGTGAATTTCAAATGTGAGTTGCTTGTTTTAATATATATCCACAAAATCTGTTAGTTCTGCTTTAGATCCTTCCTATAGAACTAGGCAATCGTCTATGCACCATTTCCACAAATTGATTTTTGACTTAAATAGATTGTTTTCTGCATAGATCATAGTTTCTTCCCAGCTGCCACATGCAGACCCACAATATTAATGGCAAAATTGCTGACCATTGCTGTACCCTAGAGTTTTTATTTATTTATTTATATATTTAGTTTTTGTTTACCGGGTATGTGCGCTAGCCATAGGGATGACTATTTTCAGACACAACCTGGGAGAATTACAGAGCAATTACAGAGGTAACAAACAGCAGCAAAAATTACATAAAAAGATTTAAAACATAGTAACATACATCAGGGTTGCATCATGAAACTAGGGTACAAAGTACAGAGCAGTACATAAAAACAAAGTTACATTATTTGGTACAGAGGGTTTATACAAACATGGTAAAGTTAGGTTATGGCATTTCAGGGCAGGTTATGGTATAAGACAATTCAGTCAGCAGCAATTTATACAGAGCTATTTACAAGTAGGGCACAACCAGCAAATCCAGGAAGCCATTGATTGATGTCATTACTAGTTTTTGCACTTGTATATAAAATAATATCATCGGCATAGAGAAGGGAGGAGGTGGAGGAGTGGTTGGAGGAGATATTGATAAATATTAAGAACAGAAGTGGTCCCAGGATGGAGCCCTGAGGGACTCCTATGTTAACAGTCACCTGATCAAAGTAGGTTGAATTGAACTTTACGACTTGTATTCTATTTGTAAGGTAACTACTGAACCAGCTGACAACATCTGAGGCAAAGCCCATAGACTTTAAGGTGGAGAGGAGAAGAAGGTGGTCCACCAGATAGAAAGCTTTTGTCATGTCGATGAAAACCTCTCTGGTTAGGAGACCTGAGTCCATGGCGGCGAGAGTGTTGGAGGTTTTGAGCAGGGCAGTGGTAGTGCTATGCCCTTTGTGGAAGCCATGCTGGGCATTGGATAGGAGGTCATGTCTAAGAAGAAAGTCAACAGTTTGCGAGGCTACCAATTTTTCTAAGATTTTGCTTAGGACTGATAGTATCACTATAGGCCTGTAGTTAGATGGGTCTTTGTGATCACCTTTCTTGAAAACAGGTGTAACCCGCTCAATCTTCCAAATGTCAGGAACACAACTTTGACAAATGAATAGAATAAAACTTTTGGCCAGAGGGACTGCAATGAGAGGGGCACTAAGTTTTAGTAGCCTGGGTTCGATGCCATCAGAGCCTGTGGCAGTACTATCCGAGATTGATCTGAGAAGTTGAATTACTTCCTTGCTAGTGACTGCCTTAAAGTGAAAAGAGGAGGTCACTGCCCCTTGGCAGTAGCGAGCAGGTGTGTCCTTTATCAGAGCGGCAGGGAAGGAGGAAGTAAACCTGGTAAGGTCAGTAAATTGTTTGTTAAAGTAGTTGGCTATGGTTTGAGGATTGTTGCAGTTGGTACCATTCAGGACCATATCATTAGGAGTGGAGGAATGAGAGGAACCCAGGAATGTTTTGATGTGGGAACAGAACTTTTTGGGGTCACTCGAGGCATTGGTTAGCAGGGTTTTACTGTAGGAGCTTTCTGCAGATCTTATTTCCTTTTTGCAAGCATTTCTTTTTTGACTGTAAATGTTGTAGTCACATTGTTGACCAGTGGACTTGAAATAGCTCCAGCACTTATCTCTCTCTTTCAGTTTAATAAGTAAGCCCCACTTTTTTTTTTTAAATTACAATTTTTATTGATTTGATTGCATAGCAGACATACAAACAGTACACACAGGTGGGTAGCCAGTAACACAATTCATATATGACTCTGTCTAATCAATTATATACTGGATCCTTAGCAATATTTTAGGTGTATAACTTTCTAATAAAGTTGATCCACTGATTATTCATGCCTCCTGACCAGTGTGTGGACACGAACAAACAGACAACCTACAATACAACACTTACACACACACACACACTCAATCCCCCACCCCAGCAGTGCTGCTTCCCCTCCTCTTCTCTTAACCTTACATATTAAAAACCTAAATAAAATATAGTTCTTCTAAATGTCCCCTCTTACAGTTTAACCAACTAACTGAGAGTTTCCCTAGGAAACATCTCAATCAGAGAGATGCCCTCCCTTTTACCTAGAAATTCCAAAAAGGGAAGCCATTGAGTCTTGTGTTTATCTGACTGTAGTCTTAGATTGGCTGTGATCTGTTCCATCAGTTTGATCTGGTTGCAGATGGAAAGCCATTGTTGTACAGAGGGTGCTTTATCTGACAGCCACAACTTAGTTATGGATTTCTGTGCCCCAGCAATCCAGATTGGGAACAAGTACCTGGCCTGAGGGCCCTTCACCCGGGGGTCACCCAGAATTACAAAACAGGAATCGTTTGGGACTTGGACTTGTAAGATGTCACTCATATGTTTGGTGACTGATGACCAAAACAAATTAATTTTAGGGCAGCTCCAAAATATATTTTCATGTGTGCCTTCTAACCCACATCCTCTCCAACACTTCCCTCCCGCTGGACCTCCAAAATGTTTGGTAACTACAGGAGTTCTAATGATTGTGATTACTTGCCAACGAAACTCCCTCCAGAAGGGGGAAGCTGTGTTTTTTTGAGCTAGTCCCCATACTTTATCCCAACTGATACTGTTCTCTTGTAAATTTAATTCTGTCTCCCACTTTTGGTGGATGGAGCGCCTAAAGTTATCAGGAGGGCTTTTACAGGTTTTGTATGTAATAGAAATCAGGTGAGCTTTTGGATTCGTTCCTCTTGCAATACTCAAAAAGAACTCAAGTACAGTCATGAGTGGGTGTGGCTGAGGGTAACCCTCCCTGGCTCCGGATTGCAAAAAGCGACATAATTGTAGGTAGGCATAGAAATCCGTCTGAGGTAAGAGGAATTCTGCCCTTAGTTGGGTGAAATTCTTTATGGTCTTCTCATCAAATATCTGAGCGAATGTTCTGAGACCACCCCTTCTCCATCTTTTGAAAATTGGATTATCCCTCCCTGGCCCAAAATCCAGCGAATTAGAAATTAGCCCATGCACTGTAATGGGTTTCTCCAGTCCAAAGTCCTTTAATGAAGCATACCAAACCTTCATTGTATTTTTAAGCCAGGGTATGGGCAAGGCACTGAGCCAGCTCAAGCTCTTACTATTGTAAAGAATGGCCTCTAACCAGTCCCTGCCAGCCGATTCCAGTTCCATAGTGACCCAACTGGGTTTATTCAATGCCGCTCGGTAAGCTGCCAAGTGTTGTAACTGTGCCGCCCTATAGTACCCCTTAAAGTCCGGAACCCCCAGATCCCCCTTTCCCTTATCTAATTTGAGGATTGCCCATTTTAGCCTAGGTTTCTTCCCAGCCCAAACAAACCTCTGGATTAACCTCTGAATATCTTGCCAGAACTTTTTTGGGGGGCACAGAGGAATGGAATCAAACTGGAAAAGCACACTGGGCAAAAGATTCATTCGTACCATCTCGACCCTGCCTGTAATAGACAGGAGTAAGACGACCACCTCTCACAATCCAGCCTTATTTCCTCTAATAACTTTCAATGGTTCAGCTGATAGAGTTAGCTGGGGTCTAGACGTATATGAATACCCAGATATCTGAAGCTCCCTGTCACCCAGCGTAAATTAAAGTTCCAATTGGTAAGCTCTCTGACTTTGTCTCATTGATTTTGAGGCCTGAGATATCACCATAGGTCTTCAGGAGGGCCATGGCCTCAGGGCGAGATGAGTCTGGGTCTCCCAAATAAAGGAGGGTGTCGTCCGTGTAAAGCAAAATACAGTTGTCCACTAGTCCTATCTTCACACCCTTAATGGCCGAAGAGGACCTAAAGGCCTCGGCCAGAGGCTCCATACTGAAGGCAAAGAGCAGGGGAAACAGAGGGCATCCCTGTCTAATTCCTCTGCCTATAGAGATCGGCTGTGACAGTACCCCATTCACCCTTATCTGTGCTAAGGGGTGGGAGTAGAGGGCTGCTACCCAGGCTCAAAACCTAGCCCCAAAGTTGAACCTCTCCAAGACGGCTGCCAGGAAGGACCATTCCAGGTGATCAAATGCCTTTTCGGCATCTAAAGCAACAACTGCTGCCGATTGTTCCCCCGCTCCCCTCTGAGTCAAGGAAATTATTGTTAATAATCTTTTGACATTGTCATGGAGTTGTCTACCTGGCATAAAGACAGCCTGATCCTGGTGGACCAGCTGCATAATCACTGATTGGAGGCAAATGGCCATCATCCTGGCAAAGATTTTAACATCAACATTCAGGAGTGATATGGGCCGGTAATCCCCACAGGTAGTTCCCTCCTTTCCCTGTTTAGGTGTGACTGAGATCAGAGCTGTGGCCCAGGTATCCAGGGCTTCCTCAGGCTCATGAGCCACATTGCAAGTTTGAAGCAGGACTGGAGCTACCTCTTGTTGGAATACTTGATAGTATTCCCCAATGAAGCCATCTTGGCCCAGGGATTTGTTAAGTTTATGACCTTTGATCACCACCCCCAGTTCTTCCTGTGTGAATGGGCAGTCCAGCAATTGTCCCTGTGCTTCTGAGAGTTGTGGTAGATGTAGCTTTTCTAGAAAGCTTTTAATCACCCCTGCACTATTCTCTGATATTTCCGTGGTATACATGTTCTGATAAAATCTATGGAAACATTGGTTTATCCTCTGCGGCTTGGTTTCCGCTTGACCTGGGATCTCAGGATTAGCCACCAGGGGGACATGCCTTTCTGCCATCTGCCTGCGAAGCCTAAAGGCCAGCATTTGCCCAGCCCTATTCCTCCCATCGTAATACTCCAGAGCCAGAAACCTAAGTGAATTCTCAGTCTAAGTAAGCCCTTTTTTAACCACCTTGTGGGTTTCCCCTTTACTCGCTGAGTTATAAGGGGGGAGTTAAAGTCTTGTAAGGCAAGAATGTTTGTAATGAATATGTCAAGGGCTGTCTACACATCTCTAGCATTGTAAAGACTGGTGCAGTTTGTTTTTGAGACATTGAGAAGGAATTTTTTGTGGTCTAGGTTAGTTTAGTTGTGGAAGGAGATGAAACGTGGCTTCGCCGGGGGCGGGGGGTGCTGCAGACCCCCAAATGCAAAAAAACAGGGGAGTGATCAGCAATAGCATCAGCAAGAGTGCCGGCAGTGAGGATGAGCTCAGAATGGTTTGCTAGCACCCAGTCGATAAGGGAGCTCGAATTTGAGCAAGAAGAAGTCCTGGTGGGTTCAGTAATTAGTTGGTGAAGGTTATGACCCTGTAGCTTTGTGAGAGAGGTTGTCTGGTCCTTTTCTAGACAATTAATGTTTAAGTCTCCTAAAATGAGCATTTCATTATTGCCGGAGAGTAAGGATGCCTGGGTTAGCAGCTCCTCTAGACCAAAGAGGCCACTGTTTGGGAGGTTGTAGGCACAAATGATGTGCAGTAATTTAGAGCAAAGAGTCAGGAGGGCATGCAGTGATTCGCAATGAGTCATGGATCCTGTGCTTAGAGCCGAGATGTGCAGGTGCTCCTTGGAGAAGATGGTGATGCCACCTCCTCTTTTGGTGGATAGTCTATCCTTCCTGATAAGGTTGGAGGAAGGAATCACACATCGTGTGTCAGAGATGGGGGGTTTTAGCCATGTTTCAGACCGGCACAATATGTCCAGTTTGTAGAGTGAGATCTAAGCCTCAAATTCGGCAGAGTTGTGCTGCAGACTTCTAATATTGTGATGGGTGAAGAGGAGCCCTTTGGCACTGCTAAGGAGTGGATCCGAGTGAGAGAGGTGAGAGGCAGGGCCTGGATTTGTTTCAATATCCCCCGATAGCAGGATAGCAAGGAGCATCAGGAACCATAACTTCCGGTGGATGAAGGTTGTTTGAACTGAGCTGCAGAAAAGGCATTTCTTTCTATCGTTAGTAATTATTTAGATAACATCCTTTTTTATGAATAGCGGTGTTGGGTCACGTAAAGTGTCAGGGAGTCGGAGGAGATTGGAGAAGCAGAAATCAGCTGGAGGTGGCATGTGGCCATTATGACCACAGCTAACTTTATATCCGCATTTTGAGTCTAAAAAGAATAGCAGAGACACCAGGGTTAGTAGGATAAGGGAATTTAGGCTAGCCATGATGTTTATATCCTTTTAGGTTCAAGACCAAAAGCCCAGGTAGAGCAGTTGCAAATAGATACCAGTTAGGTAATTGAAAACCGTAACAGTGACTAAAGAGGATGGGCTGAGAACAGGCCCAGACTGAAGAACCAACCATTTTTAGTGTTGGGATCCCTTAATGATAGGAGCCCCCTAGTGGTTGGAGACAATAAGGGACCAATGGGAAATCAGGCACTTAGTCATCTGACCATAAAGTTCCTATATAAAAAAAAGGTCCACCCAGGGTGGATGAGGTGGGGAGCCGGCACAAAGCGCCGGCGGGTTTAACGGTCTGAGGGACAAACCAGTGGTGTGGCCCAAGGCTTTCCTCCAGTACTGCAGGAGAGTTCCAGCAGATCTCCAGGCGGATCTTGCCCTGAGCACAGGTGCAGTACTGGGCAGGCAGGCTTTGGCATAAGTGGCTTTCTCTGGGTGAACGCGGCCGACCTGAGAATCAGGCGGGACTGGCGGGACTCATCCTGGGGGAGTGTCTTCTGCCGTGGGTCGGAGTTCCAGGTCCGTCGGATTTGTGTGTAATATTAGTTATTGTACAGGAAATAATTCCCTTTCAATACAAATTTTGCCAGGTCAAGGAGGAACCATGTAAGGAGGAAGGCATTGTGAGGTCTTGTGCTTGCATAGGTTCATAGGTTCATAGGTTTTATCAGAGCATAGAAGACACATGTCCATATAGCTTGCCAATCTTCTAAAAATATCCCTGTATGCCCTTATCTATCAAATAGGAATCATGCCTAGTTTTGAAAATATTCATAGTAGGACTTATCACTACTTCACTAGGAAGTGTATTCTATATTCCTGTAATTCTCACATTAAACCAATTTTCCCTCCTTTTAGTATTGTATTTATCTTTGTGTAATTGGTAACAGTATGCTCTAGTATCATATATTTGTTTCCTTAGTTCCAGGCCTAGTTGGTCCCTTAATTGATCATCTTTAAGTGTCCTAAATATCTGGCACATATCACCACGTAATCTGCAAAATTCTAGTGAATACAATCTGAAGTACCATAGTCTTTGCTCGTAACTCAGACCCTGGACTTCCCTTACGCCTTTGGTAGCTCTTCTCTGCACCCTCTTTAAGGCTTTAATATCTTTCCTATATCCTGGAGCCCAAAACTGTGCACAATATTCTGCATGTGGGTGTACCAACGAGGTATACAGGGGCAGTAATACTGCTTTATCTCGACTTTTGATATGTTTGAATATACAGTGCTGTATTCTACTTGCTTTCTTAACCACCTGGTTACAGTGTATTCCAAATTTTAGTTCATTATCGACTCTTATTCCCAGATCTTTCTCTTCTTGTACTGTCCTCAGCTCCCTACCTCCTAGTTTGGATTTATACTGCATATTATTCTTGCTCATGTGCATAACAACACATTTATCTGTGTTAAATGTAGATCACTTTGCTTTTGCCCATACTTCCAAATTTGTTAGTGTTGCCTGTAAAATAGTAGCCTCTTTAATACTATTAACAGGGTATCCCAAATATGTATCATCCGTGAATTTTGACAACCACACCCCATCTTTAACACACAAAGTAGAAATGTATAAATTAAAGAGGCAGGGGCCCAAAACGGATCCCTGAGGTATCCCACTAGTCACCTCGACCCACTCTGAACATTCTCCTCTCACACATACTCTCTGTCTCCTATCTCCCAGCCAGGCCTCCACCCAATAAGATAGTTTTTCATGAAGCCCCACTTCCCTGAGAGCTCCAATTAGCTCTTCATGTGGCACTTTATCAAATGCCTTTGCAAAGTCAAGGAAAACAACATCCACTGAGTTGCCCATATCCAGGGCGTTGTTGACCTGGCCATAAAACTCTAGAAGGTTGGTCTGACACGACCTACCCCTAGTAAACCCATGCTGTGTATGGTCAATAGTACCTTTACTGCATAAGGAGTCAAGGATTTGATCCTTGATTATACTGTCCAAGATCTTACCCAAGACCGAGGTCAGGCTAATGGGTCGATAGTTTGCCACCTCCAGTTTTGAGCCCTTTTTATGCATAGGTATAACCATTGCCTGCCTCCAGACATCAGGCACCTCAGCCATATCCAGAGACTTCTGGAAAATGGGAGTGACTGGATCTGTCAACTCATGCGCTAGTTCCTTAATAACTCTTGGATGCAGTCCATCTGGTTCCTGTGCCTTATCAGGATTTATATCCAGTAGTCTTTGAGCTACATCAGGGGTATTTAACGTAATACTTGAGCCCAGGGGTGTACTCCTTTGCTTTGCTGGTATACATTGCCCTTTATTAAATAATGAGGCGAAGTATGTGTTACATAAATCAGCCATTTCCCGATTATCTGAGGTCAGCTTGCCATCTGGATCTTTTAGGGAGATAATAGTTCCATTTTTTCCCCTTTTAGAATTGATGTATGAATCAAAAGATTTATAGTTATTTTGCACTTTAGTTGCTAACTTATATTTATTTATTTTATTTATTTATTTAGTTTTTGTTGACCGGGTAAGTGCACTAGACAAATCCTGCCTATTTTCAGGCACGACCCGGGGGAGGGAGATACAGATGAATGCCAACTGACGTTGAACCAGATTAAGCTGTTGGTGGTATTTTTAGTGAATGAGGAAAATTTGGCCAGGACACTGGGGAAATTCCCCTACTCTGTAGACGGGTGGTGCTGTCTGTCTGTCTGCAGGGATGGAGGACCTCAGTCGGACGGAGGTGGTGGACGAGGAAGGTTGTGTTTCAACAGCTCAGGTGCTCACCACGGTTGATAGTGCATTGGGAAATGGAAATCGTTCAGGTGACGATAATGGAGCTGTGGCTCTGGAGTCTATGGACTTTGCAATGGATTTGGATGTGGATAACATGGCAGAAGTGCTTCTTCAGGAAGAACTTGATCGGAAAAAACCTCAACTAATGGACCTTATTAATACAGCGGAATGTGATTTTCGAACTTGCCAAAAGAAGCTGGATTCTGAACGTAGTAAGAGAAAACGTTTCCCGACTAGCCCATTTAATATTGGAAGGAAACGCTTTGGTCAACAGGATGGTGGCAATGGCGAGAACTCACAAACTAAGATTGCCCTACATGGAGACGGTAACCCAGTGAATAAGTTGGGACACTCCTGCTCTTTAACAGAGTGGTCTCCTGGTGACGCTTTACAGCAAGCTGGGTGGCTATGGTCTGGTGATAAGTGGGTTCCGGACCCCTCTATTCTCATTCCCGGGGGTACTAATATGCAGTTACATGGTCTTAAAGATGTGGAGCTCTTAACTGGAGACGAAAACATTTCTAAGTCTGTGGCTATGGATAATGCGGATGCGCAACTCCAAGGTGAGGCTACTGATTTCTTAGGTGCGCAAGACGCCACTGTCAACCTGAATCTTCAATCTCCCATTGTGGCTACACGCTCTTCTTCTGGTATTCCTATTCCTGGATTTGAGATAACAAGGACCGAGTCAGTCCCATGCTCACCGCCTTTGGTTGAAGGGTCTGCATTGGGCAAAACCGTGAGTACTGTGAGGCCAGTTGGTTTGGGTGCTAAATCTTTTGTGGGATTGTTTAAAAAACCTGTGGAATCAGCTAAGCGCAGGTTTTTAGTTCGCCTGAGATATCAAGGATTGGCACCTACAGCCCCGGACAGACTTTGGGTGGGGAAGGTTTTACTGATCGATTCTATGGGTTTTTCTCCCGCCGAAGTATACGCATTTATTCACCCCCTAGGGGATAACTATTATGATATCAGTTTTTGTTCAGTCATCTCATTAGACAGGTTTTGGAGGTTGTACTATGACTTGAAAGATCAGGAAGATTGGAAAGATTTTCAAGCCATCCCTATTACGAAGCCCACGGTTAAAACTGTAACGATCCTTTTTAGGAATGAAGGAGTGAACATTACGAATATTTTGTTCTGGTTGGAAAAAAGATGTTTTGTACAAGATAAACCTCGGCCCATTTTGGATGGGAATGGCTTTTGGACAGGGGGTTGGACTGTTCGAATTCAATTGAAACAGGATGATGAGGGTATACAGCACTTGCCCAGTTCCTTCTTTTTGGGTAGAGACAGGGGAATAATTTTTTATGCTGGTCAACCAATAAGTTGTTTCAAATGTGGGTCTTTATCACATTTGAATACCTCATGCAACCAAATTAAGTGCTTCCATTGTGGCATGTTGGGTCACTCAGCAAATGATTGTATTGCACCTTCAGTTTGTAATTTATGCAGAGAAACTAATCATTCCTTTTCAGATTGTCCTTGGAAAGATACAGATACAGAAGAGTCCTCTGATCAGGAGCATTTTTTAACACAAGCTAGAGAATCCCACCTTGACAAAGAAGGGATAGAGATTAGACCCATGTTTCAAGGTAGACGCAGAGGTAGAGGGAGGGGTGGATTTCCTTTGGAGGACAGAAACTCTGGTTTCCAAAACACCCCTAACTTATTGGTTTCTGCGATCCCGATAGAGGAGGATTCATCAGTTGAACAAATGATAGTTGTTCCCTTAGACTCTACTTCAGAACCTAGTAGAGAAGAAAAGGAAACTCCATTTGCGACACCTCTAGTGTCACCACAAAGGGCACCTGTAAAACTGGGTACAGAGTCTCATTTTTGTCCAAAGTAGTAGCCTCTGGTAGGGAAGGGGAAGGCGTAGACGCTCAGGACTCTACTCTTAGTTCAGTTTCTTCTGAGAGGAGTGGTAACAGTGTTATGCCTGCATCCCCTCTGCCTTTGGAAAATAGATTTTCGGTCCTCTCTTCATGGGGAGACCAGGTAGAACTTGCCCTTCCTATTCCTGTTTCAGATGTAAACACGATTAATACAGCTCCTTTACCCACAGTCCCGGGCAGCTCTACAGGAAATAAACAACCAGAAGCCAGAAAACGGGTGACTAGGTCTAGTAATAAGCTATTTAAACCTCCACCTTAAAACCTTTTACTTTATCAGTTGCCTCCTTAAATGTGAATAGCATAAAATCTCATACCAAACATCTAACAATGTTTGGTATTCTATCTTTATTGGGATATGATGTTTTACTTCTTCAGGATACTCGTTTTCATATGACTTCTGAGATAGTTAGGGCTAGCAAACAATGGCGTTGGGGTTCTACTTTCTGGTCATTCGGGGAAGAAAGATGCAGTGGAGTTGGCATATGTTTTACTACGTCGGATGTTAAACTCATTAGACTAGTCGACATCGAACCTGGTTGAGCGTTGCTAATAGATGTCATTGTAAATGTTTTTTCTTGTCGGTTGATATCAATTTATTGTCCGCAGATGAAATCATTGAGGACAGAGTTATTGCAGAAGATACAACCTTTTTTGCGCACGGGAAGGTATTTATTTTTTTGTGGAGATTTTAGCATAAATTTTTTGCAAAAAAACGTAAGAGGGAAACAGTATTGTGATAAGTCCTGTTTGTCAAACATCATCTCTTTAGCAGGTTTGAGAGAGTCCCATCAAATTGGGAGGAATTCAGCAAAGCCCACTTTTTTTAAAGGTGGTTTAGCGTCCCGTATTGACTTTATTTTTGTCACAAAATCTCTGCTTATCAATAAGTTACTCTATGTACCAATTGAAACTTCAGACCATATTTTGATTGGAATAACAATGGATTTTCCACAGTATAGGAGGAAAGGACTGGATTTTGGAAGTTGAATGCTTCCTTTAAGTGTTCTGTCGATTATAAAAGACCTGGAGATGATTGTACAGGATCATATCACAACAATTGGTTTGCATGAGGATAAGGTGGGTTGGTGGGAAGACTTTAAACTTTGTTTAATAGGATACTTTCAGTCCCAAGGCCATTTAATGGAAGTATCAAAAAGAAAGGAATACTTATCTCTCCGTCATTCTCTGCAATTATTAATCTCTAGACAAAATGAATATGGTTTAGATTTATCTAAAAATATCTCCCAGACTAAAATATTAATGTTACCATACCAATACAACCGTATGGATTCTCTAATTAGAGAACAATCCTTTGGGATGCAAGGGAAAACAGCTCACGTTAATCCCTTTTTAGCCTGTAAATCTAGAATAGATAAATGTTTATTTTCTAGTTTAAAAGGGAACGATAATATTTTATTATCTGATAACAAAGGTATTATGGACTTTTTGGATCATCATGTTATTAAGGTTTTTGGGGTTTTGCATCATGACTCTAACTTTACGCCGCAGTTGCTAGCAGCAGCATACCTTCCGCGTGTAGAGCTAGATTTACAAACTACAATGATAGCTGATTTTTCAGAGACGGAATTGGGGTCTGTAATTGCCGCACTTAAAAATGGGGTTTCTCCAGGCTCCGATGGTTTATCAGGAGAACTGTATAAACTTTTATGGAAATTAATGCCGAAAGAATTATTGGCACTATATAATTCTTTCCTTTCGGACATGATTTTGCCAATTCAAATGTATGAAGGTTTATTAGTTTTTCTCTTTAAGAAGGGTGATCGTACTGATATAGGCAATTGGAGACCTTTGACTTTATTAAATGTGGATTTTAAGATACTTTCTAAACTTTTAGGGAATCGCTTGTCTATAGTAATGCCGGATTTAATTAACGGTCAACAATTCTGTGCTGTTCCTGGGAGGAAAATAACTGATGCTTTGATTCTCCTTAGGGAAATCATGTCTTTAAGGATGGGTAATATTGAAGGACTAGATGGCTTCTTAGTGAGCCTAGACCAAGCTAAGGCCTTTGATGAGGTATTGCAGGATTATGTCTGGGAGTGTTTGAAGGCATTTGGTATACCAACGCAGTTTGTGCAATGGGTGCAGATGTGCTATGCACTGGCTAATGTGGTTCCCCTAGAAAATGGGTGGAAGGGGAGGACACATAGAGTCATGAGGGGAGTTAGGCAGGGGTGCCCACTCAGCCCCTTATTATATGTTTTTGGGCTGGACCCGTTATTGCGGGTACTTAACAGGTCCCCTTGATAACAGCCATTGCTTTGGACTCCACATATTTGCCTAAATTTATCGCTTATGCAGATGATATATGCCTTATATTGCCTGACGAAACAACAATAATGCTAGCTTGTGATACAATTACCAAATTAGGTTTGATTATGGGTGCATGCATTAACAGTGCGAAAACTAAATGTATTAGTATTTCAGGGTTTCAGGATATTCCGTCTAAAGTGGGTAACTTCTGGATTGAATGTCAACCTTGCAAAATTTTAGGAATATATTTTGGGGGTAAGGATGAAGCAATGGATAATTGGAAATTGGCTTTGCAGGAGGGTAATAATAAAGTGGCTATCTGGAATAGGAACAAATTATCTAAAAAGAAACGGATTTATTTAATTAAAACTTATTTGATACCTGTTTTTTATTTTTAAGTAATATTTTCTTATTACCTAGGTCTATGGAAACTGCTTTAATGAGATGTTTTTTCTGTGGGGTGTGGGGTAGCCGTCTTAACCCTATTAAAAGAAATATTTTATATTTGGCTATAAAAGATGGGGGTTTGGGAATGATAAATCCCGTCCTGTTTTTCTTTACAAATTTTTTATACCGTAATTTGATTCCTGTTTTAAGAGGTTTTTTCCAAAATGTGGGATGTGTTACTTAAAACGCATTTACAGGGTGTGTTATGTGAATGGAGGAATGGTGTGTTTCTCCATCAAAATAAGCGACGCCCTCCATTAATGGGTAGTTGGAGAGATGTGTTTGACAAAATAAAATGTTGGGGTATAACGTGGGGAGTAGTTGAGACACTATCTAGGAAAGGATTGTACAACTCAGTTTTAAGGCAATTTTTCTATGACACACCGTTTTCGACTCTTTCTATGGAGATAAGTTTAAAGATATCTTGCTACATTACTAATCCCCGTATTCCACAAAATATGTGGGATAGTTCTTGGTTGGGCATTCACGGTAAGGTAAACGTTTGTAGTAATCAGAAACATAAGTCAACGCGGGAGCGTTTCTGCCCGAGAGAAAAATGTGTATCTCTTCTAGAAACTATGGACCATATGTATTTTGACTGTTACTATGCTAAGGAATTCTGGGATATACTTAAAGAACGTTGGAAGAATGATCTGCTGCTTCTGCCTATGAAGGAAAGTTTATGTTATGGTTTCTTTCAAATAGGAACGACTGAGGGTATGTATAGCACTTTACAAGTCTTACATTCCTTTTTTTTTGTATTGGATTTGGATTAGCAGATGCAGATTTTTACTACAATAGCAGATCATTCATCCCCTTAATTTGGTATGTATAGTAGAGTCTGAAGTGGGGAAATTAAAGATTAAAGAAAGTCATCAGCTTTCATTGCAAAGTTGGGGATCTTTTTGGAATGAATTTGATTATTTATGAGAACTCATGCAGGGACCACTACAGCCTTGATAGATGTGTGCTGCTTTCCATTTGTCTTTTATAGGGAGGGAAAATAATGTATGTAGGTTATTGGAAGGGAAAAAGGTAAACAAATCAAAACAGTTATGGATTTTTTTAATCACTTTTTGTTACAATTACTTGCAATTAACAATGCTATAGGTAATGTATTTGAATTGTCTGCAAGATTGCTGTTATGTTTTATGATGCAGCTATGTATAAATTGCCCCTATTTTTCTTTTATGTATGATTGTAATACTTATTTGCTTTTGTTATGATTTGTACTTTTCCTTTGTGTGAAGCAACACTGGTTTGTATTGATTTGGTTTGTTATTCAAATAAAATTCCCCTACTCTTTTCGATAAGTGCCATGGGATCTTTAACATCCACCTAAACTACCACCAATCCAGGCAGATGGGACCTCGGTTTTAACGTCTCATCCGAAAGACGGCACCTCAGAAGTGCAGCACCCCTCTCATGCTGCACTACAGTGTCAGTACTGGGATATTAACCCAAGTGCCAGATGTGGTAACTGAGCCCACAGCCCTCTGATCTCTCGGCCTCAGAGGCGAGTGTACTACCTACTGAACCACTGACACTGCTGTCAATATATTCATACTTCCTCTTTGCTAAAGCTATTGCCTTTTTTGTATTTCTTAATCTCTCCTTACATAGCTCCCAGAAAATACTATTATTGCTCTTTTTTGCTTTTAGATATGCTATATTTTTTGTTTAATTAATTTTCTAACTAGGGGAGTTAACCATGGGGGAAGAGGGTTTTGAAATCCATTACATTTCTTTTTTGTTGGTACATGCCTATGGATCAATGAGCCAACAGTATTATTCAATTTCCTCCACATTTCAGCTAGTGTTAGATCTGCAAATTCACTTTGCCAATTCCATTCCGCAAACTCATTCCTCATCAAATCAAAATTCACTTGATCATACCTGTGGATAATTGTACTACCGGAAACATTTTCCAAATTACCCATATACTCAAAGCTAACCATGGCATGATCGCTTGATCCCAGTGGGGGCAATGTTGTACAGTTATGGCTATTACTATTCATGTTGCTCAATACCAGATCCAATATGTGTTCACCCCTGGTATTATTTAGTACATGTTGTTCCAATCCAGCTAAACTTATAATCTCCAGGTATTTAGTTTCCATAGCAGTAACAGCTTCTAGTGTGTCCCAATTTACTCCAGGGAGATTAAAATCCCCCAGTAGTATTACATTATTTGCTGAAGTCAATTGTTTAATAAAATCTAGCAGTATGAGATCATCAGGGTTAGCAATGGAAGGTGGTCTGTACACAAGACCTGTGTTAATATTGGGGGTGTTTGGTGGGGTGATTTTAATCTATAATACTTCAGAGTTACCCCAGCTTGTTGTATCTATACTTTCAGAAGATATATTGACCGATATGTAAAGTGCTACCCCACCTCCTCTAGAAAAGTTTCTGTCCTTTGTAAAAAGTGTGTAACCGGGAATTTCTCTACCCCAGGTATCCTTATCATTCCACCAGGTCTCAGTGATGGTGCAAATATGTATTTGGGAAGTATACAATATTAATTTCAGCTCATCCAATTTGTTCGTGAGGCTTCTAACGTTAACTAATAGAAAATTCCAGTTTGGCTGTACGTTTTTGTTTGGATCAGTGGCCTTAGATTTTGTGCGCCCCCCTTCCGAGAAAGTTTAAATGAGTTTCCGTAATATATCTCAATTTCTGGGCTAGCATTCGCTTGCCATGTTTATTTAAATGCAACCCATCCTGTGCAAATAGGTGGAAGTCCTGGAAATCCTGCCATTGATCAATATACGCATACCCTTCCCTATAGTACCACCTCTTTAGCCACCCATTGAGTCTCTGAATATTTTTGTTTAACATAACACTGGTCTGAGGGACAGGTAGTATTCCTGAAATTAACAGGTCACATCCCCTATTTTTTAGGTAAGTACCCACATATTCAAAATTACTTTGTATTTCAGGTAGTCCCATTTTTACAACATCATTTACTGCAATGTGCAGTATTACTACAGGTGCAGATGTACTCTCCAATAATCCCGGCATTAACTGTTTGATATCTCTAATACCTGCCCATGGCAATACACTAACTGTAGTGTATTCATTCTGCTTTTTACATAATATATGATCAGTATGGAGTAACATGGAATCTCTATATACATAAATCTCAAGGGTATTATTCTCAGAGTATTTGATATTGTTTCCTGCCTCCTGAGCTATACTGATATTAGTATGAGTTATATCTTGTACCTCAGAGATCATCTGGTCATTAGACTGCTTTTGTTCTTCACTATCTTTGACTAGTGCAAGAGCCTGATACCTATTTGGGGTAAGTACGTTTGAAGAGCTCCCAATATTCCTTCTACCCTTCTTATTAGTTTTGGTTTTACTACCCTTTGTGGGGGATATTTGTATATAGGGCTTCTATGTCAGCAGTTACCAATATTATGTTTTCTGAGACTCTTAATAGTGAAAAGCAGTTGATGATGTTGGTGGAATCCTTTAAGAATGCTATGTAAGTCATGACCCATTTTTTTAATGAAGATGTCCATAAACTGTGATGCTTTCTTGGTTACCCCTCTGTTCCTTGAAATAGTTGGTCTACATGAGGGTTTAGTAGACAGAGCCTCTAGAAAATATACCCCATTTAGGAAAAACTTGAAATGTGTGCCACAAAGCCCTAACAATGACACCATTCAAGCATTGGTGGAACTAGGCTTCCAGAAGATCAGTAAAGAGGCAGAATCCTTCAAAGACGTGATAATATTTCAAAGGCGGAATGAGCTGCTATTAAACAATGGAGTGAAAACACTAATGTAGTTATTAAAGCAGCCAACAAGAGGATGTGATTGTGATCTGGGGAAGAAATGACTATGAGGCTGAAATGAACAGACAGTTTCAGATGAGACCTTCTACTCTGTGTTAAACAGGGATCCAACAGCAGAACTTCAAGCCAGTCACAATCTGCTAGTCGAACTTGCAGAATTAAATGGTTGGATAACAAACAAGAGAGTGGGTTTTTACACTTTCCATTTCCTAGGAAACCTGTGATATGCTTGCTACCAAAGATTCATAAAAATGCAACTAAACCCCTAGGGAGACCGCCTGCTTGCAGCATTGGAGGGGTAACCAAGAAAGCATCACAATTTGTGTACTTTACATTCTTAAAGGATTTCACCAATACCATCAACTGCTTCTTACAATTAAGAGTCTCAGAAAACATAATAGTGGTAACCATTGACATAGAAGCCCTGTATGCAAATATCTCCCACAAAGGGAAACATAGAAACATAGACTTTGATGGCAGATAAGGACCGCTTGGCCCACCTAGTCTGCCCATTTCCCTACCTAGAGGATAAGCTGCAGATCCTATTTAACAGCCTATTTCTTCCTACCCCCCCACAAAATTGCCTTATGTCTGTCCCATGCATTCTTGAATTCTCCCACAGTTTTAGACCCCACAACCTCTCTCAGGAAGGCTGTTCCATGCATCCACCACCCTCTCTGTAGAAAATACTCCTCACATTGCCCCTGAGCTGTCCCCTCTATCTTCAAATTGTGTCCCTTGTTCTTGCACATCTCTTTTCTGAAAGATGCTACCCTCTTGGACTTTGTTGATTCCACTGAGGTACTTAAACATTTCATCATGTCCCCTCTCCTCCTTTCTTCAAGGGTATACATATTAAGCTCCTTTAGCCTCCTTGTATGGCTTCCTTGCAGACCTTGCAACATTTTAGTTGCCCTCCTCTGAACTGCCTCCATCCTGTCTATGTCCTTGCGGAGATGGGGTCTCCAGAACTGGATGCAGTACTCAGATGGGGTTTCACCCAACTGTCTGTACAGGGGATAACAACTTCCTGTTTTCTGCTGGTGATGCCACTCCTATACATCCCAGTATCCCCCAGCCCTCCCTACTGCCTTCTCACATTGCTTGCCAACCTTAAGGTCATCTGATATGATTACCCCAGGTCCCTTTCCATTTTGTTGTTGTTACTACCTCCCTCTCATTGTGTAATCTTCCCCGGGTTTGTTTCCAGGTGCATTACTTTACACTTTTGCATTGAATCCAAGCTGCCATACTTGACCATTCCTCCAACCTCACAAGTCCCTTCTCATCCTTTCCACACCTCCTTGTGCATCAACCCTGTTGTAGATCTTTTGTGTCATCTGCAAAGAGGCATACTTTTCCTTCCAATCCCTCTGCAATGTCACTTATAAAGGCATTAAAAAGGACTAGACCCAGTACTGAACCCTGCGGTACCCCACTAGTAACCCTTCTTTCTTCAGAGTGGACTCCATTTACAATTACCTTCTATGTCCTGTTGTTCAGCCAATGTTTTACCCAGGCTACCACCCTGGGACCCACTCCAAGGCTAGTTAATTTGACTACTAATCTTTTGTGTGGGACTGTGTCAAATGCCTTGCTAAAATCTAGGTAGGCCAAGTCCACAGCCCCTCTCTGGTCTACTACTTTGGTCACCCAGTCAAAGAAATCAATTAGATTTGTCTGACATGACCTTCCTGCTGTGAACCCATGCTGCCTTGGGTCCTGTGCCCCACTGGCCTCTAGGTACTCAACAATTCTTTCCTTCAGAAGTGATTTCGTCACTTTCCCTACCACAAAGGTCAAACTGACAGGTCTATAGTTTCCTGCCTCTGTCTTGCTCCCACTTTTGTGAAGGGGAATCACATCAGCCTTCTTCCAGTCCTCAGGTACCACACCATCCTCCCATGATTTGTTATAAAGGGTAGTCAGTGGTGTCACTAGTTCTCTGCTTAATTCTTTTAGAATTCTGGGGTGAATTCCATCTGGCCCCATTGCTTTGTCCACCTTCAGTTTTAGGAGTTCTTTCAGAACCCTTTCTTCTGTGAAAGGACTGGGATCGATCCCCTCTCCAGAGTGCTTCTGTTAATTCGATTAGGCACCTCCCCCACTTCCTCTTTTGTGAATACTGAACAGAAGTATTCATTCAGTATCCCTGCTTTTTCACTGTCACTCTCTGAACCACCCACCATCCATTCTATTCAGCCTCACTATCCCTTCCTTTGTCTTTCTACACTCCCTGATATACCTATAAAATGTTTTATCCCCCTTCTTAACCGAGTTGGCTATCTTTTCCTCAAGTTTGTGCCTTTGCTATTCTGACTACCCTCCCTGCTTCCTTCTGCCTTAACTGGTACAGTTCTCTGTCCTGCTCCTTCTGTGTTTCGTTATACTTCCTAAATGCTATCTTTTTCTCCCTAACCTTCACTGCCACTTCTTTTGAGAACCATAGTGGCTTTTTCTTTCAATTTGATTTGTTGACTTGCTTCACACAAAAGCTTGTTGCCTCTGTGATGGCAGTTTTGATATTTCCCCATTGTTGCTCCACCCCTCCTTCTAGCCTGTTTGCTAGTGCTTTTCTAAGGCACTCTCCCATCTTGCCAAAGTCAGCCCTCCTGAAGTCCAGAACCATCACTTTTGTATGGCTTGACTCTGTAGCTGAGTTTATCATGAACCACACTGTTTGGTGGTCACTTGTTCCCAAATGGCTACCCATTTCTAGATTTGAGATCCTCTCACTGTCCCCATTTGAGAGTACGAGGTCTAAGATTACTCCCTCATGAGTAGGTTCCAAAACTAGCTGTCTTAGGCATGCCACCTGAAGGGCATCAAGAATGGCCCTGCTTTTGGATGTGGCTGCAGCAAAGGTGCTCCAGTTAACATCTGGCATATTAAGGTTCCCCATCAATAGTATCTCCCCTTTCTCTGCCATCCTAAGAATGTCTTCTATCATATCCTTGTCCATTCCCTCCCCCTGACATGGGGGTCTGTATACAACCCCTGTGCGGATTGTAGTGCCATTTCCAGTCTCTAAGGTAACCCACAGTGCCTTCTCTCCTCCCTGTTTACTCTTTTGTTCAGTTGCCTTTATCCCTTCCCTTACATAGAGAGCTACTCCCCCCTCTTCTGCCCTCCCTGTCTCTCCTGTAGGTTGTGTACCTGGTATGTTAACATCCCAGTCATGGTTCTCTGTGTACCATGTTTCTGTGACCGCCACGATATCCAGGCATCCCTCTTCCATCAAGGCCACCAGTTCAGGGAGCTTGTTGCCCAGATCACGGGTGTTGGTACTCATTACCCTCCATTTCTTGATGGCCTTACCCTTTTGCCCCATCTCTGTCCTTATTGTGTTTGTCATTTCTCCATTTACCCCTGCACTTCTCCTATTGACATCTCTATGTTGGTGTCTACCTCACTTAGTACCCTGATTTTTTTGGGGGCTAGGATTTCTGCTCTTTCCAGTGCCTCCCCCCTTGGCTAGTTTAAATGCTTGCCAATGAAGTATTTAAACCTATCACCTAGGATCCTGGTTCCCCTCCTGGACAGATGCAGACCATCACACTAGTATAGGCCTGCATCCATCCAGGTGGACCCCCAGTCCCCAAATGAAGCCAAATCCCTAAGCTCTGCACCAGTTTTTCAACCACTGATTGAATCCCATGGTGTGGAGTACTCTAGCCTCATCCATGCCATAGACAGGCAGCACCTCTGAGAAGGTTACCATGTGTGGTATTTGTCTAAGGCCCCCTCCCCATCTCCACAAACGTATCTTGCACTGCTCTGATCCCTTTCTTAGTCAGGTCATTTGTCCCTAGGTGGACAATGACATCCAGCTCCCTCCCCTGTGCAGCTGCTCCTGTGATCCTGAGGATTTTCTCCCTGTCCCTCCAAGCCTTGGCGCCAGGCAGGCACCTTACCTCCCTCTCCCCCTCCTCCCCCAGTTCTACCTTCCTAACAATGGAGTCCCCCACCAGGAGTTGTTTCCCTTCCTCTGTGGGGTCCCATGCCACCCTCCTGTGGGTATCCTTTGTGGAGGTTCCCAGCATCCTCCTTGGTCTCCACTGTGGGTGCCTCCATAGAGGAACCACACTTTTCCAGAATGGCATAGAAATTGTGGAGAGGTACAACTGGAGGGATGCACCTCTGTTCCACCACCCTCACTCTCCCTGAGCCCACTGTGGTCCAACCTCTCCTCTTTCTTGGCAACCTCTGAGGCAATGGCAGTGACCCTGGTGGTTCCTGGGTGGGAGAGGAGGTCCCACAAATCCTGGCCAACTCAGCTTGGAGATGAGCAACCTCCTCCCTCAGCCCAGAGAGGTGCCTGCAGATGGGACAACACTGCATCCTCCAGAACATCTCCCAGAAGACTGCTTCTCAACAGCCACTGCACCACTCCCATCATGTCTTTTTTTCTGGTCCCCAACTGCTGTTTGGAATACTTACTCTTTCCTCTGTTTGTTTATTTTCTTTTTTTTCTTTTTTCTTTTTTCTTCCCCTACTTACTTACTGCCTCTGTGCCCTTTTAGCTCCTGATCTTCCTGTTCTAAGACAAGAAGTTCCTATATTTCTCAGTAATCTCCTTACTTGCTCAGAGTCAGACCTCCAGCAGCTGGGGGGGGGGACGGAGACCTACTCTTGCCCTTCTAGGATGGTGAGTCTTTGGTGGCTCTGTGATCACTCACTTCCTGCTCCCAAATAGGAAGTTCCTGTTGTCAGTTAAATCCTGTGCTATAAAAGTAGAATTGGTTTATGGTGGGGGGAAGGAAGGAGGGCAATATAGTCCCAGTAGAGAAGTTTTAGTTACACCAGTAGCTCCTTCCTCCTGGTGTTCTGTCTGTTCTCTGGCAGAAGCTATCTAGGGCAGTGCTTAAATCTGATTTTAACCTGGCTCCTTCTAGCTAAGCCACTTCCCCTACTTTGCAAATCTTTCTACACTTAGTTAATTTCACAGATAACAATTCCCTTCTGACACCTGTGACAAGCACCTAGATAAGTACACAGATAACACAGATAACAGATAACAATTTACTTCAACTACCTCTGACAAACACAATAACTCTTTTTTTTTACCCTAAATTGGGAGACTGCATACAATGGGTATGGGGAAGATTACACAATGGGAGGGGAGGTAGTAACAACAACAAAAATGGAAAGAGACCTAGGGGTAATCATATCAGATGACCTTAAGGTTAGCAAGCAATGCGAGAAGGTGGTTAGGAGGGTTGGGGGGATACTGGGATGTATAGGGAGAGGTATCACCAGCAGAAAACAGGAAGTTGTTATCCCTTTGTACAGACAGTTGGTGAGACCCCATCTGGAGTACTGTGTCCAGTTCTGGAGACCCCATCTCCTCAAGGACATAGACAGGATGGAGGCAGTTCAGAGGAGGGTGACTAAAATGGTGCAGGGTCTGCAAGAAAAGCCATATGAGGAGAGACTAAAGGAGCTTATTATGTATACCTTTGAGGAAAGGAGGGAGCGGGGGGACAAGATAGATATGTTTAAGTACCTCAGTGGAATCAACAAAGTCCAAGAGGGTAGCATCTTTCAGAAAAAGAGATGTGCAAGAACAAGGGGACACAGTTTGAAGATAGAGGGGCGATGGCTCAGGGGCAATGTGAGGAAGTATTTTTTCACAGAGAGGGTGGTGGACGCATGAAACAGCCTTCCTGAGGAGGTTGTGGGGTCTAAAACTGTGGGAGAATTCAAGAATGCATGGGACGGACATAAGGCAATTTTTGTGGGGGGTAGGAAGAAATAGGCTGTTGGTTAAATAGGATCTACAGCTTATCCTCTAGGTAGGGAAATGAGCAGACTAGGTGGGCCAATCGGTCCTTATCTACCATAAAAGTCTATGTTTCTATGTTTCTACCTAAGCGCAAGAGCTTGCAGCACAGTACAGCAATGGGCACCACTTTTGTCCCAGACTTTGTGGGTTTGCTTGTCAGCAGCTGGAAAAAACTATCACCTATGCATAAAGCTATCTATTTAAGTCAAAAATGATGATTGTCTAGTTCTATGAAAAGGATTGGTAGCCTGTGATATGGGCGTTGGTGACTGAGCGCTTGCAATAACAGTGACTCAATCCCGGTGCATGTCATGGGGGATACCGATGAGGTAGGGCAACAGGATGGGGTGGGTCAGTGCATATAGAGACCGGATGTTGCTACATGTACACATGCGGGGGGGAGTGAGCATGCTCAGCGAGGGGCGGGAGGGGTGGTGCCGTGGTTGGCTACTGAACTGGCTCCATGGTGTGGTTGGTGGGTTCACAACTTGGGTGGGCAGGGTGCTGGGTTCGGGTCTGGGCGCAGGTGCATTGTTGTTGCTCCCAGGCCAAATTTTTTTTAATGTTTTGTACTCCCCCGACATGCACCCCCCTAGAGTTGAGAATCCTTAAGCAGGGGGGCGTGGGGGGCACGTCCCCACAAGATAACATTAAAATGCAAGTCCCCAGTGCTGTTTTGCTGTGTGCTGGGGAGTCAGAGCACCAAAACTGATTTTCAGCGCTCTGATTTCAGCATAATGGCAATCGCCTTTTGGCAGTCACCGTAATGACATGGAACCAAAGGATCTGATGTAGGACTAACAAATGTTATGGAATACATGAACACCAGCAACTCACATTAGAAATTCACTATGAATACAGTTTCAATAAAGTCCATTTTTTTATTTAGAATTGAAAAAAACAGGGGTCTGAAATTCTGACAAATATTTACTGTATACAAAACCTACAGACCACAATACATTGCTAAGAGCAGATAGCAATCACCCTACAAGCTTAATTAAGTGATAAACTACAACAAGGTGTCAGTTATGCTGGGATTTACCCATGCCTGGTGTGGTTTGGTCATGAGGCACAGCCAAGTGACCAAATCTGCAGCAGAAGTGCATAAATCCCAGCATAACCCACACCCTGGAGTTTAATTTGTAATTATACAATGTTCCCCAATTTTTTTAGTATAAAAAAAAGAAAAATTTAAATTTTTTCTGTATTTTAAATTGTTTTTAAGCACTGTATTACTCTGCTAGAAAACGTAGCCCTTTGTTGCTAGGGAGACCACATGCCACTTCTACTTGTAACTTGTAGCTGTGAACTATTCTTGATTACAACAGACTTCTCTCATTGAAGTCTGAAAACTGCTCTGTCCCTGCTGCCTCCATAGAAATGTCATATGTTGGTCTGCTGACTGTATAGCAAATAAATGCCTCTGCCTCATAACTAACTGTGGATATGGAAACACCTACTGAGCTGGATGGCAACTTTCGATGGAAACATGACTGTGACAGTTTCCATACCAGAGAGCTGAAGGCACGGGAGGCTCGTTCTTGCCCCCATGGTTCCCATTCAGCTAGTGATATATTTTAAGTGTCTCCCAAATGCTGAACTTGGGAAACTCTTTGTTTATTAAAAACAAGGGCTACAACTTATAGAAATCTGGTCTAAAAAGTGGAGCAGTGATTCTGGGCATGCACACATGCATATGTATGAGTGTGTGCCCGGTATCACCACTCTGCTTCTCAGATGTGACTTTTATAAGTTGTAGCCCTCATTTTTAATTAAGACTTTCCTGACCTCAGCATTTGGCATACACTTAAAATATGTTACTATGGATCCAGCCAGTGGCACAGAGGGCTGAGGTGTTGGACGCATTACCTCATGCTAAGCAGGCAACTCAGGTTTGGGAATAGACTCAGGTCGCTCATGGGTCAGCCTGGGTGAGGAAGGATTAAGGGTCTGCTGACAACTCTCTTTCCTTGGGGGTTGGGGGACACTGCACTGCACTGTAGACTGACACCCAGCGGAAGCTGGGTGTCAGCACAGCTGTGATTCTAGAATAGAGTGGATCCACACACAGAGTGTAAGACTGTCTCCACAAAAGTGGAAACAGTTATCCCACCCACTGCATATGTGTGGGTCCTGGGGAGCGAATGAAAAATGGCTCAGAGCTGGCAGGTTCTATGATGTTGGGCTGCACCCACGCCTCCCACCAGCAGTCTAGATGTTGGCTTCCAGGGCTGGGGGGAAGCTGGTACCCCTCACCACCAGCCCTATCACAGTGGGGTAACCCATGGGGATGGCCAATTGTAGCTGGTGTGGGGAAAGACTGCTGGATAGACGAGTCCCCTCTGAGAGAGGGGCCAGAGCCACCTACCGGCTCAGGAGCAGGAGGCAAAAATAAGAATAAAAAAAAATAAATTTATTAGGTGAATGGGGGCCATAGGGGCAAGAATGAGCCTCTGGGGTTATAGACAGTCATGCTTTACTGGGGGATTAGCATAGTGGCATTTTCCTTTTTAATTTCTGGGTCAGATTGATTTTAGGCACATCGGTTAACCGGTACCTTTTTTTCGTGTGGGCTATAATTGGTTTTATCCACACTACAAAGTACCAGTCAGCCAATTAGATTAATTAATTTTACATTGCCATTGTACAATTAACAATATCCTGATAGGACAATTCCTGCATCTTAAAAGAAACTGCTCCACAGAGGAACAATTTGATGAAGTGGCTGAATAATGGCAGCAAAGCATAAAGAAAGAAAATATTCCCAACATGTAATTGAGGGAGGTTATTCAAGGGTGGTAAGCACACCAAGGGAGCAAACTTATGATTTCAGAGATTCAAAGTACACTAGGAGTTATACTAGGAGGTACAGACATACAGAAAGCCGAGGCCCATTTTGGTATGTCTCCAGCCTAGCTGGTAATTTCCATGTTTATTTTAACAGGATTGAATCGAGTTTATGCTTAAAGACTTTGTGATCTCTATTATCAAACAAGGAATTAGGTAATGAGTTCCACAAGGTTATTATTCTCTGGGTAAAAAAGGATCTCCTTTTATTATTTTTTTGGTATGTTAGAGATAATTGATATCTGTGGCTTCTTAAATTACAATTATGTTTATTATAAGATAGATTTAATAGTGTTAGTAACTCTTCCTCCCCACATAATTTATGCATAAAAAGTACATATCCTCTTATTCTTCTCTGCTCCAGGGAATATATCTTTAATTCGTCCAATCTTTGTTCATAGCTCATGGTCGATATGTCTTCCACCATTTTGGTAACCCTCCACTGCACCCCCTCCATTCTATTTATATCCCTTCTCAGGTATGGATTCCACAAGGGGGAGCAGTAATCCAAATGAGGCCTCACATAGGCCCTATAGAGTGGAATAATGCATTTTCTATTTCTGGATGTAAAGCTTCTTTTTATGCATCCTATTAGCCTGTTTGTTTTATTAATGATGTTATTGTAATGTGCATAAAATGTTAGATCCGAGTCTATTATAATGCCTAAGTCATTTTGTTGATTTACAGGTTTTATTATTTGTCCTTTTAGGCCCTGTACACATTACAACTGAAGATTTGTACTGTTTTAAATAACGGTATCAAAACATTTTCAAACTCACCACAGCAGCCCGTCCACATTATTGTTCACCGAGTTCGAAGTCGGTTGTAACACGGTAAACTCCCGTCTGCATCAGCAGCAAGTAACGTTTTTAACCCCGGTAATCCTCCATGATTGTAGCATGGTTATGTTGGCACTGTAATAGAGGGAAAAATCGCATGCCCGTCCACACTACAAGGTAACACGCTTTCCTCCTTCAAACCGTTTTTAAAAATGGACTTGAGACTAGCTCACAGCAGGGTTTAAGCACGGTTTATTAACATGCTTTGAAACCGTGCTTAGAAATGTGGGCCGGGCGCCGTGTTTGCGCTAGTCAAAATGTTTTAAGCACCTTAAAACGTTTTAACTAGCCTGATGTGTATGGGGCCTTAATGTGTAACCATGATGCAAGTTATTTTTACCGAAATGCATAACAACGCATTTCTCATTGCTGAATGTCATTTGTTTTTTTACAGCCCATAATTCTATTTTTTTTAAGTCATTTATGAGTTCTTGGTAATCTTCCTTAGTATCTACCTGGGCTGTTAGTTTAGTGTCATCGCAAATTTTATGGCTAAACTGTTTAAATTTGATGTCATATCTGATATAAATATGTTAAACAGAATCGGTCCCAAGACCGATCCCTGAGGCACCCTACTCATCACCAATCTCATGCCCGATACATGACCTTTTATACGAACACATTGAGTACGATTTTTTAGCCAATCAGTTACCCAATTTGTGATCCGATTGTCAATACCAAGTTTATCCATTTTATCTATTAGTAGTCTGTGTGGCACTTTATCAAATGCTTTACATAGGTCAAGATAAATTATGTCTATAGCTTTATTATCTTCTATACATTTACTTATGTGTTCATAAAAAACATGTTACTTGTTAGACAGGATCTGTTTTTTTGAAAACCATGTTGGGATTTGTCCTCCAATCCTTTTACTTTTAGGTAACTTTCAATCCTAGTTTTTAATATTGTTTCGAACATTTTACCTACTATACTTGTTAAACTAATGTGTCTATAATTTGAAATTTGTGATCGATTTCCCTTTTTAAAAATAGGTGTGACAATTGCAGTTTTCCAGTCCATTGGGACATGCCCTGTATTTAGTGACATGTTAAAAAGTTTATGTAGTGGGTTAATTATCCATTCTTTAATTTCCTTCAATAACCTAGGATGTAACTTGTCTGGACCAGGTGATTTATTTGTGTTTAGTTTGTTTAGGTTGTCCATAATCTCTTTTTCAGTTATCTCATTTAAAGTATCTTTTGGAATTTTATTGACTATTGATGGATATGTTTTAGTATTGAAAACTGAACAAAAGTATTTGTTGAATTCATCTGTACTATCTTGAAGTGATATTTCACTATTATCTATCACCAGTGAACCTATATTTCTAGAGCTTGATTTTTTATTATTTATGTAGGAATAAAACTTTTTCCACCATCTTTAATGTATGCAAGCTTTGGTTCCATTTTTTTTCACCTTTCTAATTTTGTATTTACATTTTTTTTGTGAGATCTTGTAATTCCAGATATTATAATCACTACTATCTCTTATTGCTCTATACAGTCTACATTTTTGTTTAATTAAATCTGTAATAGTTGGGGTCATCCAAGGTGGAATTTTACCTCTTTTATTGTACAAGGTTCTATTTGGTATATATTTATTTTCTAAGTTTATAATTTTATTTTGATTTTGTTCCATAATGCGTTACTGCAATCTATGTGTTGTCCCATTTCCACTCTGATAGAATCTGTTTAATCTTAACAAAATTTGCTCTGTTATAATCTTTAACTACTGTTTTACCCAAAACTGGTTTAAAACATGTAGAGTTATTACAGGTAATTATCATATGGTCACTACATAGTAATGGAGGTTTAACCATTATATTAGTTATTTTATCAGGCATGGCTGTCAATACTAGATCCAAAATATTATTGTTGAGGGTGGGCTGATTTATTACTTGGTACAATCCATTTGTTGTACATGTATCCACAAACAGAATCTCAATATTGTTACTACCAATGTTTTCATTCCAATTTATTCCTGGAAAGTTAAAGTCCCCCATTAGAATTATTTTGTTATAATTTGACTTATTTATACTATTTATTATATCCTGGTTTATTGTAAAGTTAAAGTCAGGTGGCCTGTAACATAGACCAATCAGTAGTTTCGGAGTATTGTCACATAATATTTCTACCCATATAATTTCGATTAATGTACTATTAATTACATCCATGGTTTGTTTTGATTTTATGTTTTCTTTAACAAATAATGCCACACCTCCTCCTTTTTTATCCTTTCTATTTTTGAAATATGTTGTATATCCTGATATATTGTTACACCACTCAGAGTTATCGTTCCACCATGTTTCAGTTACAGCGGCTATATCTATTTTCCTCATTATTTAAAATATATTGAAATTCGGTAATTTTTGCACCATGTAGACTCCTTGCATTTGTTAGTAGAAAATTTAGACCTGTTTTCAATATACATTTACTTACTTTCTTGTGTATTTGTTTAGTTGGTTTTGGGTTTTGTATCTCTAATCTATTCTCAAAATGGTATCCCCTGTTCCCCCTTCCTATTAGTTTTTTGAAAGATTAATTGCATCGTAAATGTTACACCCCAGCAGTCTTGAACCATGTTTGTTTAGATGTAACCCATCATAACCATATACCTCATTTTTGTTCTCAAATTTCTGCCAAGTTTTAATGCAAAAGATATTACTTGTTAAAACACCACTCATGTAGCCAGTTGTTAAATGATTTAATATTTCTAGTTCTATAGTGAGCTTGCCCTAGGTACTTGTAAAATTTCAGAAATAATGGAGTTGCATCATGCTCTTGGATACATTTAATAGCGTTTTCCATATCAGAAATAATTTCTTGTGTGTCTTGCTTTCCGATGTTATTTGTTCCGATGTGTAGTACAACAGTTTTTTCCCACTCACATTTTTCAGTATCCCTGGAATCTCTTTTGTTATGTCTTTTATCAATGCCCCACTATAACTACAACTAGTTACATTTTCTTTATTTCCTCTTGTTGTGTAGCTATCTGTGTACTTTATTATTGAGTAACCTAGAATGAATATTTGTTCCGGTCGGTTTTGATCT
The DNA here is from genome assembly GCA_016271365.2 of Neoceratodus forsteri. Classification (NCBI taxonomy): domain Eukaryota; kingdom Metazoa; phylum Chordata; order Ceratodontiformes; family Ceratodontidae; genus Neoceratodus; species Neoceratodus forsteri. The sequence goes on from CM028131.1 coordinate 648,327,355, forward strand.
AGATTTGATTCCATATCAATTGCTGGTAATTCCTGTTCATTATTTGGTTCTGATTGGCTTCCCAATAATGGATGTATAGCTAATGAAGCTGTTATCTCTGTATTAATCGTAACGTTATTAGAAGAGGGGTTTTCGGGAGTGTGTGTTCCTACATTCATTTGTGCTTTGTCTGCTGATTTGGGTGCCATTGTCACTTTCTGTTTTTTGGAACATTCCTTGTTTGATGTATTTTCTTGTATCTGAATTGATTCAGTTTGTGGTATGATATCCCCATCTAGTAGTGTAATCAGTGGGTCAAAACTATTCAATAGTGCTATAGTAAAGCATCCAGCTTTCCTGCCTTTCTTTTTTTTTTAAGGGTCTTCTAGTTTGGACCTCATACCATTCATTGTCTAGGTTATCTTGAATGTCCATATCTCTAGGTCTTTTTTTTTGATGTATTGCTATTTTGAATAGTTATGGTGGGTAATGGCTGGACAATTTGTTGTTGTAATGCTATGTTGTTTACTTTTGTATTCTTTGTCTCATTTTCACAGGATAAGTTGTCACATTCTTCATTAACCATTTTCGTTATTAATTTCTGTTGGCTGATTTCTAGGGCCTTTAACCTTGTGCTAAATAAAGATAGTTCAATACTCATTTCTGCATTCTGCTTACACTTTAAGCAGGTAAAATGGAAGTCAATTATAGGTATATCTGAAAACAGGTACATATCACATTCAATGCACTGAGTCCCTGCCTTGCCTTCAAAAATTATGTTTTTCTCCATTTTTTTTTTCCAAACAATAGGCCAACTAAAGTTTGTGATCAAAATTTTACCTCAGAAAATAATCCGGTGGTGTTTAGTCTGTTTATCACGCAAACTATCTTCTCTACACAGGATTACTAATTTACTGATTTTATATGATCTTTAAATCTTGCCCCAGAAGAACGCTTTACAACACTTAACATGCTTAACACGCGCCGACATGCTTGTCTCTGTGTACGTCTCTGCACACCCTGCTCTCCCTCGCCCTGCTCACAGGAGGGCTGCTTTTAACTGTAATATGACCTGAAAGTTAAAGATGGGGTCACAAATTCACTTGCGATTTAAATCGCATTTTTAAATGCAGTAAAACAGTTTATGCTGTAACAGGCACTTTTCTATGCAAGCCCCAGTAAGATTTTACCTTTAAAGTTTAAAATAAACACAGTATTTGAAAACTGTAGTCCTCAAGACTATGCTGAGGAACTACAGTTTCAATTCTTCCTGGTCAGGTGACTTGTGATTGCAGGGCTCAGAATGACAATACAAACAAACTTAAAACTGAAAAAACTGGCAAGTTTGATGCTAGAAATAGTATATTCCTACACACAGCAACAAGTTTTAAACCAAAGTATAGTACCAAATGCACAGCCAGAACATATGAGCTATGTACTGGGTGATAATCCAGCAGTAATACAAGTCTGGAAAAGCATTTTCAAACACTGGCACATTTGGCAATGTGAACAATGTCTAAATCAGTATACAGAGTGCCCACCCTATATATCATATAGAAGAGATAGAAAGTTAAGTGATAGCTTGGTGAAAACTGTGCTATCAAAACAAAAAAACACACTAATGCAAACTTGGCTACCAGGGGCACCATATTCAAAGGAGTTGCTTTGCACAAAATGGAGATGCAGGGCACATCCTGGGAAATGTGTGGAGGCACAATATTCGAAAAGGAGAAATGTGTCATGCAGTTCGGAATGTGAAATCACACAGATATAATGTACGTGGCAGAGAAAAATGGGGATGGCATTTGAATATGCTGTGCATGTGTATATTCAGCCAAAATGAGCAGCACATGTGCCACACATACCACAGTTGTGCCAAGCAAAGTTAGGCAAGCAAAAGGCTGCCCTAAATCAGCCAGACATCCACAGGTAGGCTACTGAACTGCAGACAGGTGATCCTGAGACAGCCCTTGGGAGGTGCACTAGGATGTGCTCCAGGCACAAACACACAGAAAACATGCCAGGAAGGTAGTACATAAAGCCACAGCTGCTCTGACACCACTGGGCACTGCCCCACCAGCCACCCCCCACACCACATCCAGGATGTAGATGCCCAGCTGCCACATACTAGTGCTGCCAGGTGCCATCCTAGCACACTAGCTGAGTACACTGCCACACTGCAGCCCATGCACCAGGGTCATGGCCTGCAGCCATGTGGCCATCAGACAGCCACTCGGTGGTGGCATGTGCCCATGGTGACATCTGGGTCAATGGTGCTAGCATGGCATGGGTCAGGGACTGACCAGAGGGCACACACCCAAAGTGGCACATCATAGCTGCACACAGCATACCCATGCTAGACCCACACCACCAGGAGCCACATACATGTCACTGATGCCATCCATGCATTGTGACAATGCCACAGGGGCTCTGTGGTAGGTCAGAGTAGCATGCTGGTGGTAGGCATTGCAAAACTGTGGGCAGTGCAGGACAGGGGTGGCACCACTTGCAGCCTGGAGGTGTATGGGCATGCCTCAAAGACACCGGACCCTTCCTGTGTTGTGCCTGTGGCCACCACGGGATCTTACAAAGCCATGGGTTATAGCGCTGTACTTAAGCCACTGCAGTCCACCCATGCAAAAATCATGACTTCTCACCTGCCTACTAGATTGTAGTACCTCCTGATCATCTTTGTGGAGTGGTTTTGCTGCTCTGCAAAGCTGGAACTGTGCATCTCAATACTATGCAAATGAACTGAATACTTTCCGGTAAGGAGATGCAAATGTAATGTTTGGGTGCTGACTGTGTAATGAGGCTATTTGCATGTCCTGTCTGACTATTATGATGCTGAGTGCAGTGCAAGTAGCTTCACTTAGCATAGTTCCATATGTGCTGTGCTAGTTTCAGGTTACCTGCTGTGCCACGCATCTCCAACTGCATGATAGCACAGACTCGTGATATTGAGATGTGTGTGTGTGATCACATTTCCTGGTGCACTTTCTGAATATCCCATTCTTTTGTGCTGGTGCAAGTAACTGTGCAGTGCATTCACTTGCTTGGCACACCCAGTCACTTTTGAATATGGGCCCTTAGTCCATTAAAGGGCAACTTTTGATGTGGTCACTGGAGCCACTGTTCGGACACCTTTAACATCAAAAATGTTAGACACCCTAGAAAAAATAAAACATATCAAATCTATGACTTTAACAATTGTTCCTCTGAAGGGTAGTCTACATGCTCACTTGCTCATGCAGACTGAGCTGATTGGGAAAGACCAAATGTATGTTACGAACATGAACTGCAGAACACAAGACAGCAATAAGGACATGGAATATAACCTACAGTATGGCAAAAAATTTTTTTAGAAACAAACCATGGATCAGCAGCCAATTTAAACTTTGTTGGATTAGAACATATAGAACCAGACCCATGAAGGGGTGACATCAGTGGCAAGCTGAAACAAAGAGAGGTGTTCTGAATGTATAAACTCGACACTATAGTGCCATAAGGACTGAAAGAGGATTTTTCATTAAAACCGTATTTGTAATTAAATGCTTTGAATGACAAATATCAAAACTGGGTTCAGGATTGTGTGTAGCATCATGCAACAACAATGTTTTATTATTACTAGTAGTAATGAATGTAATTCGTGATTTTGTTTCCACATGATTGGGTTACACTTTAATTTTATCCTGGCGCTTTGCTATCATTCTGCTATAAAAATACTCATACAACAGGGGTAATCATGACGCTCTGAAGAAGGTGGGCCATTCGACTGAAACATAAGCAGCAGATGAGTCACGATGGTGGTGAGGTCATTGCCCTATGGGACCTGAGCAAGAATGCCAAAAGAAAACAGCAACTTTGAAAAGGCAGTGCAGTTTTTTTATAATTCCCAATAAGCCTTCCATTGCCTGATGACAAAACCTTACAGGAGACCACCAAGGTGTGTATAAAAACACACAAAGCTAGTCTCAAGCATCTGGACTTTGAGAGTGAGTAGTAGCTAAGGCTATGCAAAAATAAAGTCACCAAAGTGGTTAGAGGCTACTGAAATTAAATATTGAAAAAGTCTGATTGAACCTCTTATCGAAACAAATGTTTTCCAACAGATTGTTTTTGTTGGATGTTTCAACAAGTGCTTTTCACTATATGATACTTCACATTAAAACACCTGTCTACTTAGACATGTGTGCGCCTGTAATTCTCCATTCTGAGATCTGCACCGAGGTGCAACCAGTTGTAGCACAGGACAAAACAGTACTGAGTATACTAAAAAACAGACAAGAGATATAATAGTCCTTACCAGATTACAAATTGCATAATAGTATAGATCTGTTACAGGCCTCCCCTTGAAATCTTACCAATGCCTATTATATCAGATTACAATATGGGTTGTTTCCCTCTGGAAAACCAGTTAATTCCTTTTCAGCCATATTTTTGCACAGAATTGCACTTGGTCTACTGCCTGCTTGTGTGTCTGGTTACTTTTCAAGAGCTATTAATTCATGTTATCCAGCTGTGTAGTCTCCCCCTCAAAGAAGGCAATCAGGTTGGTTGGGCATCTACATGTTAGTTCAGAGGAGCAGACAGAGACTGACAGTACAGTCAGTAGCACAGCAGGATGGGGCAGGGGCATTTTTTTATGATGTGGGTGTTGCAAAGGGAGTAAACAAGCATCAGGGGAGCAGCAGTACCGGTGAAAGGAAAGAAAAATTGTATTTTCAAGGTACTAGTGTTAGCAGGAGGGAGAGGGAAGTTATCAAAGACACTGTGGGACAGAGATAGAAAACATTTGCTGACTTTATGGGTCTCCCTTCCCTTTTGAAGCACCCCAGCACGCTGCTAGCCCTCTTGACAGCGGTCCACACTATTTGTCATGCATCATCCATTGTCCATTATGACCTCCAGGTCCTTCTCTTCCTCCACTGCGGCAAGTGGTACCCCATACCGTTTACAGGTTTTACATCTGTTTATCACCCAGAAGTGGAGCTCGGTGTCTGGCTTGTGTACAGTATGCCACACTGGTGTACTTTGCCAAGAAACTTGCTTTGTGCTACATTGACAAAGGCCTTGCTGAAGTCTGGATAGACTATGTCTATGGCCCTGCCCCTTTCAACATTTCTAGCCTCCCCTCAAAGTAGAAGATCAAGTTGGTTAGGTATGATCAGCATGTCATAAAGTCATGCTAAGAGGGGGCAAGGGCTTTTGCCTCAACCAAGAGCTTTTTTGTTCAGTTAATGAATAATGGCTATCAGAACCTTGCCCAGAACTGATATTAGGCTAACCAGACTGTAGTTGCAGGGGTCTGACCTTGCCCCTTTCTACAGCTGTGGGCATAGCCTACTCTCATTTTGTGATCGCTCACTCTGAAAATGTGCAAACATGGAACGCTTCCTGTTGGAGTTTCTGAAGTATCCTTCTGAAACTCCAACAAAACCGAAAGCAGTCCACCACAGTGACTCACTTTCAGAGCTGTAGCAGCACTATTTCATCAGCTACTTCCACATGTTGCATTCCATGCAACTGTGCATGTGCAGTGCCATCACTGTCGCCACCTTAGGGATAGCATTTGGCATGTACATGCAATTGCGCATGTGCGAGTTCCATGCATGCACCGTGCCATCGCCATAGCCATTTTGGGGTTGGCATTCTGAACGACAGAGCTTCTGCAAGCTTGCCACAGCTGTATCAGCTCTGGCTAGAACTTGTTAAAAGATGGATATCACTCTTGTCAATTTGCAGTTCTCTGTCACTACATCGACAGATTACTTCAAATCTACTGCAATTCAATTAGACTCATACGAAAACTTGTTATGAAAATAGTAGGATACCCATTCTAATTTTAAGTTGCTGTACAACAACACTGTAAAATGGCTCTTGAGTGAAAATCAGATGATCTTCAAAGTTTCATGTTTCATTTCTATATAATTTTTGAGACACTACTTCCTCAAAGAAGCATTTTAAAATGGATACTGTTATTGTTTTTAACCCCTCCCCCAAAACCTTCTTAAATTATTGACCAGTGCTTAAAGAGCTGGTGACATGTTCACTTGAACTTTAACAAAACATGTATTTAAAAATAGACCAGCTTGTATTTCAAATTAGTTCTGTATTTCTCCTCTCTGTTATTTGTTACTGAGGTCATTTGTATGAAAACAGGATTTCTGCTCCTGAAGAGTTCATCTATTCCTACTGATTTTTCCCTACCTGAAGTGATAGAGCACTGCTTGTGACCTCACGGTCACTCCCATGGCAACAGAATGTGATGTCACAACAGAGGATTATGACTTGGAGTATGGAGTAAGCTATAGAGACAGATTAACTCAAAACACACTATAAGGGACAATGATCATATATTCATACACATTTCCTCAGTAATAAATTATGTGGAGGAGAAATATATATAATATAAATGGAATGCAAGCAGAAATGTACCTCATTATTATGTTTTTTAAAATTTACTTTGAGGCGTTAGTAGCTCTTCAACTAATTTACAGGATTTTCAGATCCTGGCCATGAGCAGTATGCATACCAAATGTTGAGGTGACTAACCCTAATAACAGTTAAGTTATAATTGACTGAAAATTAGGGTTAATTAAGATATAAGACTAAAGGCATTTTTATAACTTTAAAACAGAATACCAGTACATTTTAGCAACAAGACAAAACAGAGTGTGGGCTACTGCAAAATGTAACAATGCTTCATGTGCTGTGTCAGGAGATCAAAGCCAGAGTGACTTTAACCATGCGAGAAGTGGGTAAATCCCACAATAACCCACATTATGCAGTGCAATATTGCTATTATGCAAAGGATGTTTTGCAAAACTGTATAATTAAAAAAAAAGTAAAATCTATATTTTTTTAGTGTTTTTTAAAGTTTTATATGGAAACATCAATCCTTTCTTGAGAAAACTGTCCCTCTCCCTGCAGCACTGGAACTTCTGAAAGCCACCCCGATGTCTACCACTGTATCTCTATCCCCATATGTATTACCAAGTGGAGATGTTTTACTGTGCTTCTTGTGTTATTTTTTTAGAGGTTGGAGAAAGAGAGTGAGATGCATAAAACAGGGTTCAGGAAGGAACTGGAGAAAGAATGCATTTCAAGCAGCTACTATCTGATGGTGTGACAGAGAATGAAGCACATAAGAGACAAAGAAAGAGAGATGTAGCAGGAGTTTAGAGTGGATAAAAGGATCAGGCAGCAGTTTGTATTTTAATGGGTGGCAGTTTTTATTATAGCATGACCAGGACTGAGACAACAAAAACATTATACAGGAGTTTCAAGTTCTTTTGGGAAGGAATGCATGATAGCAGTAAGGAGATGGAGCAACAATGGTATCTGTAGCTGACAGCAAGAGAACGGGGTGAGTGAGTAGGTATTAAAGAGGACCTGACGTTTTTGTTTCATACCACAAAGATCTGGGGTAGGGGAAGTATTAATAGATTGGTTTCCATTGGGGTTGTTAGGAGCAGGAGATGCCCTGGGACTAGGAAAGAACTTGAGATGGCCCCTCCCACCCATCTGGTTCATGTTCCCTGGGTTCTTGCTGGACTGAGTGGTTCGGCAGGTGATGGACCTGCTGGTACAGGATATTCCGTCCACATTCGGCAGTGCTATGCAATGTCAGGATGATGAAGAATATGAATGCAATTATTTATTTATTCATTTGTTAATTGGGTAAGCGCACTAATCCAAGAACCATTTTCAGGTACAACCCAGGCCACGGAGGTAGCACAAGAATACATCAAATACAAATACAACCGGGTACAAATACATCAAAGATAATTATGATGGATCTTAATTCCTCAGTTGATCTGGCTTGCATCACCAAGACTTGGCTGGGGGACAATAGTGGTAAAGTTTTGGAAGCATCAGTCCCTGCCAGTTTCTCAATGGTGGACTGCCTGATGAGGAATCACAGGGGAGGGGGAGTGGCCATCTGTTTCAGAACTGAACCAAACCTGATGGGACATCCGATGGGGGATACTAAGTCTTTTGAGTGTGTTGTCATGATGGGGATAGAGGGGCAGGTGCAGGTTGCAGAATCCTCCTCACGTACTGGCCTCCAGGTCAGGGGGGGAGTTTCTGCTGGAAATCTCATCCCTTGTCTTGGACCTCATATTGGAGTCACATAGATGGCTCATACAAGGCGACTTCAATGCCTGGGTTGATAATGAGGGTTCTGGTTTTGGTAGAGATTTTCTCCAGAGTATGGATTCCCAGGATCGAGCACAGGTTATTACCTCCAGCAGTCATCTCTATGGTCACACACTAAACCAGATATTCTCCATGGGTCTTAAGGTGGATGGCCTTGAAATTAATCCAGTCAGTTGGTTGGATCATTGTGTCATCAGGTTCTGTTTCAGGGCCCCCCTTGCAGTCCATCCCCTGTAACAGTGGTACAGTACCTGACATATAAAATGCTTAAGACCAGACTGACCAATGTTAGTACTGGACACCTTGGAAATGTTGGCAGAATGCATGGGGGGGGCATTGGCTGCAGTGCTGGCCTACAATAGGGCCACAGCTGGTGTCCTTGACCTTTTTGAGCCAGTCTGTGTATGCCCCCTGGTTTCGCACCTCAACTCACTGTGGTTTGACAGTGAGCTGAGGGCTCTTAAATACAAGAGACTGAGACTGAAGCATTGTTGGAGGCAGTCCAAGGTTATGGAGGAGGTTCCATGTCATAAGAGCAATTGCAAAACAGTGATCACTGTTACAGTGAGTGTACATCACCAAAAAGCAAATTGGAGATGTACACTTATCAATGTCACTACATCCAATAAGCAAAACAAGCATTTATGTGGAGGGCTACACCCACTGCATCACCCTTCATGGGGGCTTCACCCCTTGCACCCCCCCGATTTTAGATTATTACCCTCAGGGGGTGCATGTCAAGGAGGGGGAGACAGCCCCAAAAAATGAAGCAATACAAGTGAAAGCTAGGAAAATATACCTCCCCAGCCCTGATACCTGTACCTGCTTCACCAAAGCTAGCCACCCTCACTACCACACCACATGGCTAGCTTGCCAACAGTATGCTGCACTGCCCCACAAGAAACCTTCTTTCCTATCCCTCCCCTTCCGGTTGCCATCCTACCGGTTACCCTCCCTCCCTCACTCATTCCTACCTTTGCTGTATCTGTACCTCACTGCCCTTACAGGGTAGCTCAAATGCGAGGCACTGCAAATTAGTTGCTATTAACGCAGTCGCTTGTTTGCAGTTGCCAATATTGCAGGATACCTATGGAGAACAAACTAGTAAATTCTCATTATGAGGAATATCAGAAGGAAATCTCTGAGAAGAAGGCACATTTTCCATCGAGAGAGACTGCTGCTGGAAAGAACTGACCAGCTCATCTCTTTCAAACTGTGGACAGACTGCTCCATCTGGCCTGTCTAGAGCCTGTAAGAGAGATTACAATCACAAAATGTGAGGAATTTGCTTAGTTCTTGTCAGATTTGGTATCTTCCATTATGGCTGGTATTACTCCAACAGAGTCTTACGTTTGCTGCAGTTCTCCACGATTAGGCCAGTAATGCAGCTGTTGTTTTGGGGGTGAATTTCAGCCAGCAATGGTGGAAGAGGTGTGCCAGATTGTCTGGGTGTTGCCGCCGACCAGCAGTAATCTGGACCCGGGCCCAACGTGACACTTAATGAGTTGCGTTGACCAACTGGGCCCAGTGCTCATCAAAATCATTTGGTATTGCTTGTGGGAGGATCTGGTTCTAGTGGCACTTAACTGTGCTCTGGTCAAGCCACTCCTGGAAAAAACATTGTAGCACCTGGAGGCTATGGCAAACTTTTATCCGGTCTCTAGCCTTACCTTTTTAGGGAAGATTATTAAGAGAGTGGTTGTGCTGCAGCTCATGAAGCATCTGGAGGCCTCTAATATCAATAAGCCATTCCACATGGGCTTCAGAGCCAAGCACATCATGGAGATGACCCTAGTTAGGGTGCTTAATCACCTGCTCAGGGCGAGAAATAAAGGAGAATGTTTGATTCATGTCCTCCTCGATCTCTCTTAAGCATTTGACACTGTGGATCATGGTGAACATCTGGACTTGCTCAGGTAGTACGCCAGATTCTCCAGCACCCTGATCTGCTGGTTTGAATCCTTTTTAAAGGGTAGATCCCAGAGAGTAATACATGGGAATTATTTTGCAGGCCAGATGGCTCTATCCTGTGGTGTACTTCAAGGATCAGTCCTTTACCAGTGCTGTACCAGGTGTACCTGCTACCACTGGGCATGGTCATCGGGCAGTTCAGACTGAGGATTCACCATTATGCAGATGATATGCCGCTCTGTCTTTTGCATGAGTGAGTCAGGCTGCCATTGACATTTTTAACAATTTCCCGTCTGAAATCCAAAACTGGATGGCCTCTAGCTGGCTGAGGTTGAACCCCAAGAAAACTTAGGTATTGGTGGTAAGGTCAGGTTGAAAGGAGGGAGTGGGGGCTGGCATATGAGTGATTGGGCTTTGGCTTGGTGGCTCTGATTTGTCAGTCTACTTTAGGGTGAAGAATCTAGGAATCATTCAAGACAAAGGCTTGACAATTGAGGCCCAGGTGTCAACCATAGTCCAGAATGACTTTTTCCATTTCAGGAACATCCACCAAATCAGATTCCTTATTCCCCTCCAAGACTTGGTCACACTAATACACACTAATACAAATGTTTGTGACCTCGAGGCTGGACTACTGTAACACTCTATACCTCTGGATCAATGGGGGTAAGCTATGGCACCTGTAGTTGGTTACTCATGGGCTTGCTAAGAATTTGTCATCTATCTCTGGCACTGCGTGTTGTGCACTGACTGCCAGTGGAGTGTCATTTAAAATAGGGTTATTACTCTATAAGGCCCTGCATGGTCTGGGCCCAGCCTACCTGAGTGAGCTCCTGCATCCTTACACCTCAGTTTGCCCACTCTGTTCCTCCAGAAAGGACCTCCTTACAGTCCCTAGGGCAAGCTAGAAATCTTTGAGTGACTGGGCCTTTGAAATAGCAGGCCTGTTGTTGTGGAATTCATTGTCCAAGACCCTGAGTGAGGCCTCTCAGTGGACATTTTCAAAAAAATGCATCAAAACTTACCTATTTCAGCAGGCATTTGGGGAAGCCGTGCAACTCTCTGCAGCACATCTAATTTAGTTCTGAATGAGTTTTGATATCAATGCATTATGGGACTGTTTTATATATTTGTCATAATTATATGTGTTGTATTGTTTTTATTTGTATAATGACTATCTTGCTAAATGTATGTAATGCTTTAAGTGTATTTTATTGTAATGGTGCCCTGGGCCTCAGGGTAAGGGTTCCATAAAGAAATAAAATCTACTACTACTACTACTACTGTTACTGCTACTACTACTACTACTACTACTACTACTGCCAGTGAATGGAATGATGCTTTTTAGTTCTAATGTAGGAGCAGTCATGAAAAAAAAACCTGAGCTGCCATTTAAAGAATTATTCTTGAGCAGGTTTTAAAAAGAAAAGTGCCAGCAAAATTAAACAATGGAAAAGTGTAAATAAAGTAATGATCTGCAGATTTGTAAATTGGTGACTGGCAGTTTATCCGTGGGTTATGGTGGAATGTACCCACAGGTAAAGATGACAGTTGACCAATCAGGTTACTGGATTTTAGGTGCCCATTATATAACTAAGCCTTAAGGCATGACACAGTGTGGGGTATTCTGTGTCAAAGGCTGAGTGATTTGTATCACATGAGAGTGAGTAAATCCCACAACTACCCAACCCTGGCATGCCTTATCCAATTATGCAACAGACCCATTTTAATAATTAAATATTGTTTTAGAAAATATTTAAAATGCATAGTTATTTAACTGTTTTTTATAAAAATGTTTTATGAAATAATTCCCCAAGACAGTATTGTACTACAGCACTTACATAAATCTCCCCCCCAATCAAGTTTCCATGAAAGAGACAGAAACATGTTTACTTTTTGGTGGTTTTCAACTTTATTTAAGCAGCAGTTTCAGTTGTGCACAGAGGGGAAAGTCGCAGCCGGATGTACCTACAATGATGGCTCAGGAACTGTGTCTATATAGCTACAATGCAGCACTGGGTATTGTGCTGGGAGACTGTGAGGCAGCAAACAAGTTTTTTTCTGAATATTGTGACTGCGACATTGATTTATTTGCAGGGTGAGCAATTGGACAGTAAAGTTCAGTGTAGAGGTTTCTATAAACATGCCGGGACAGATATACGGGAACCTTAGAGGTGGGAAGGAGGTGTAAAAAGCTACTGACTAGACAGAGTCAGAGACCACAAACAAGTGTAGGTCTTACTGGCAGACTGAATGGGCCTAGTGGTCCTTATCTGATGATAAGTTCTATGTTTCTGTATTTTTATGTTTCTTGTGACTGTGAGACAGTATGAGTGGTTTTGGTTTTAAGCCAGCAATAGCCATTTCAGCGATAAGCTGTTGCAGTAAAGAAAATAAAAAAAGCAAAGCACCATTGAGTATATATCAGTGTGTGGGTGGCAGTATAGAAGGTTGGGTATAATGAGGAAAAATTAAATAAGAAGATAAAATGGTGACAGACTGAAACAGTAGCATTCTAAGTATTTGCAGTGATTTCTTTTTAAATGTGCTGAGGTCGGCTCGCGCTTTATCCATGGGTTATTGTGAGGCATACCCATATGTAAGGATGCCAGATGACCAATCAGGCTGCAGGATTTTTAATACCCATTGTATAATTAACAATATAGTGGTGATTAAAATATAGGCAGAAGGATAACCCTCAGTCTATATATACACACCATGAGAGAAAGGACAGAATTCTATTTCTAGACCCTGATAAAGTAGAATTTTCACCATAAAATGTTGACCAGTCAGCAGCTGTGAGTCTGACTATGTGTGTCTTAAATAGACTAAAAATCTTTACAGGCGAATCGGTCTCTAGCTCCATATCTAGGTTAGACTTCTTCATGATACTGTATATGGAGCAGACTCCTCATGGTACTAAATTTTTATCAGATTTTTGGTTCCTTGATAGTGTTGTGAAAAACAGAAATTTTGTTACACAAAATATTTTGTGAAATTCATGCATTTCGCAAAATATGTAGTGGGTGCAAAATGCAAATGTTCACCCAAAAACTGCAAAGCTGTACCTGAAAATTGCAAACTTTCACCAGAAAATGGCAACATTTGACTGCAAAATGCAAAATATCACAATTTTCAGGTGAAATTTTGCAATTTTCGGGCACAATTTCACCGTTTTCGAGTGATATTTCACAATTTGCAGGCAAACTTTCATATTTTGCACCTGCTAAATATTTCACAAAATGTGCACATTTTGCAAAATATTTTGCATGGCAAAATTGCTGATTTCACAGTCATTTCGCAGGCAAAATTTTATTTCTCAACATCTCTGGTCCCTGAAGTCCCACTAGCCATGGCTTTTCCAGTTGAACAGCACAGTTAATATAGAAGTTCCTCCTCAACCCTAACTACTGAATAGTGATGCCATCGCACCGCTATTATAACCATAGATGATGACATGAATTATGTGCAATCTTATACCTTCTTTCAATACTTAAGCTATTTTTTACAGTCAACTAATTATAAAATATAAGTTAAAAATTTAAATACTTACAAGATATCATTGCAGTTACCAGCACATTTTGCCACTGAGACATTAGCTGAGCAGCTGCCATTCTGTACTTGTAGAATAAATGGAACAGGATAACATGTTTTGTTACCTAAAAGAAAAACAGGGTTATTCATCTCAAATGGTTTAGTAATTTCATTTTTTTAAATATGGTATTTGCCAAAATATACAAAAAAGAACATGACTGATAGCAAATAATTATTGCCCCTCAATGGGAAGTTCCCATCCAACTCTGAATTTAGAAATTAATATTATTGTATCTATGCAGAACATAGACATTATGAATCTCTATAACCTGCGTAGATATGTGTGAAGGAATCATGGGCAAAACAGTAGGGGGAGGGAATGGAGGGGCAGCTGCAGTCTAAAAGGTTAAAGTGCTGCACACTACAGCAGATTAGATAGACTGCAAGGCCTGTATCTGCTGGCAGTTTTGTATATTTGTATGTCTTATTTTGGACCAAATTCTGGATGCAGTTAGATTGTCTAATAGATGATCGAACAGATTGGGTGGCCTTCCCTTGAAAGAATAGCAGTGGACAGAAACTGAATGTACCTTTTTGAAAATCCTACCCTAAATGTCCTAGTTTTAGTGTTTATTACACTAACTTATTGTCTATTTGATTAGTTATTTAGTTAAATTGGAGTAGATATGTATTTATTATTTATTTACTGAAGTATGCACATTCCAGGAACACCTTATTAAGCTGACACAGTAGTATATAGAGTTCATAAAACTCAACCAATGTTAATTTCAGCCAATCAATGTGCATGTCATAATCTGACGGGTGGATGTAGCTACACATACAACTCATACACAGATGTTTGTGGTGTAAGTCCCATCTTAAACAACATGTTTGGAAGTCTCACCTCTGATCCCAGAAATTACATTAGGGTGCCTCTAGAGGTCATCCTAGGTCTTAGTGGTCACCATACACCTGCAATATCAATTCCTTACAAGTACCACCTGTGCTTGCCACCACTAACCCCCTGTCACATAACAACATTGCATTTATGCAGGAACTCTTGCCAACACCTGATTTGTCCTGCCATCCATAGCGCTTACCAATCCCTCCCTAACTACTCTCACCCCTTTAATCCTTCCCCTCTCCCCCCCTCACTGCCTACCTCTGTACCTCTCCCACCTGGGGTCTGTCTGCCTACCAGCCCCCTCCACTCTCTACCTACCTTATTTGTCTCAAATTGTCTCCCTATGTATTCTGACAAAGGCTTTCTATTTGCCAGCTATGTCCCTACTGTGTGCCGACTGTTGTTCCCAATATTTCTTATGTTCCAGCAGTTCACTCAATCAAGTAATTTGCCTGTTCTTGATCATCTGCCTGTCTGTTCTGTGCCTGTAACTCAATTTGTATGTTTGTTTAATTTGTACTGATGCGGAACCTATGTAAAGAGCTTCTGCTCAAAGGTTTATCCAAGATCTAAATAAATAAATATATCCCCCTGGGGTCCTGAGCATGTGGGTTGGGTAACATAGAACATAGAAACATTAAAGTTGATGGCAGAAAAGGACTGCAAGGCCCATCCAGAGCTAAACAGTGAGAGAAAGCAGTGGGAAAGGATAGGGGAATGCTTGGATGCATAGGGAGGGGTATCACCAGCAGAAAGAGGGAGGTAATAATACCCTTGTATAGCTTGCTGGTGAGACCCCCCCCTTGATTACTGTGTACAGTTCTGAAGGTCCCATCTCTGAAAGTACATAGACAGGATGGAGGCGGTGCAAAGCAGCTCAAACAAAATTGTGCAGGGTCTGCATCAGGAACCTTACGAAGAGAGGCTTAAGGATTTAAATATGTTGTATTTATTTATTTATTGAAATGTTTCACCAGGAAAGGCACACTGAACAACAAGTTGCTCATTTCAAGGTGCATCCTGGAGGAGAGGGTAATGGGAAAACTTACATACATACATGAAACCAATCATTAATATGGTTTATACAGTGAAGCAAGACAGTGTAAAATCATAAAAGGCTACATAAAGTAATGTACATAAAGTATTGTTCAAAGAAGTGCAATAATGAAGGTACATTTGTTGACAATCTAGAGGGAACAAATTAGTGCAATCTGCTAGAGTGTTAGCCGAAAGGGACTAAATTACATCTGATGAGCTAGCAGGTAAAACAGAGCAGAGTATGAGAATGGAAAAGTGGAATTAGCTGCAGGTACAGTTTACCATGAGGAAGTTATGCAGA
This sequence comes from Neoceratodus forsteri, assembly GCA_016271365.2. NCBI lineage: Eukaryota > Metazoa > Chordata > Ceratodontiformes > Ceratodontidae > Neoceratodus > Neoceratodus forsteri. The sequence goes on from CM028131.1 coordinate 648,343,185, forward strand.
GCTAGAGAGATCAAGTGGGGAGAGGATGAGAGGTGAATCTGAGGGGGGAGGGCATTCCATAGATAAAGGAAGCAAAGTGAGAAGGCCAGCTGGCCTATAGCAGTCGACCGATGAGGAACTATCAATAAACGAGAATCGTAAGATCAAAAGGAATGGTCCAGTGGTGGTAGGATGGATAACGAGGAAGTAAGATATAGGGGGAGCATCCCAAACCAAAATTTATACACAAATTTGGTGCAGTGGAGAAGGTTAGCGATTGTCTAATGATGAAAAGGACAGCGAGTGAAAGAGGTTACAGTGATGGGAGAGAGAGGAGGAATTCAGAGCAAAGTGACAGAAGGACGTAGAAATGGTATCCAATCTGGCTAAGGGAGACTTAGGAGCAGCACTGTAGACAACATTGCAGTAGTCAAAAATAGGTAGGATCACCTTCTGGACAAGTTCATGCCTAGCTAATAGCAAGAGGCAGCTATGGTTCCTGTATAATACCCCAAGCTTGAGGTGCTATTTCTTTAGGATGGCATCCTCATGTCCAGAGAAGTTGAGGTGTTGGTCTTGCCAAACCCTCAAGTACCTAATGGATGAGGTGTCATCAAGGACTATCCTTTCAAGAGTGTGGAAGGAGGGCAGGGAGGGGAGCCTAGTGATTCTCTGCCTAGTGCCAAAGGTCATAGAGACTGTCTTCTTGACATTGAGGGAGAGGTGAAGGGAGCTGAACCAGAGCTGAACTTTATTGAAGTCCAGTTGAAGTCTGGATTCTACATCAACAGGGGACTGGCCTGAAGCGATGATGACCGTGTTATCGGTGTATATATGGATAGAGATGAATGAGCAGGCTGAGGGAAGGTCATTTAGCAATATGGAAAATAAAAGAGGGCCCAGAACAAATCCCTGGGGTATGCCAGTGTTGATGAGGAGAGGAGGGGAAGTAGAGTCTGCAGTTCTGACCAACCACGTCTGACCTACAAGGTAGACCTTGAACCAGTTTGTGGCAGATTAGGTTATGCCAGCCAAGGAGAGGGTGTTTAAAGGACTCAAACAACACCGAGGAAATGTGGCCAGCAAAAACTACAGCAGCGTAAGTTACTGATTTACTTACAAAATGCTGTGGTTCTTTTTCTTGTAAAGTCCGCCACTCCCTAGTCGTTAGAGATTGAACATCATGGCACATTGTAAACAAATTACTCAGCCTGCATTGGAACCGGCTGCTCTTGTAGCTTCCTAAGATGGTGGCTACGTCTGTACATGATGACATAATGTAAGCGGCATTGCTCCCGAGTGTTACTGCATTGTATATGGGGACCTTATAAAGTATACAGTATATAATAATATCATAAAAAAAACACTGCTGCATCAAATCCTATACTGTGCAGGTGTGAAAAGGTTGTCACACCTGCAAAGTATAAGATTTAATGCAGCAGCACCTTTTTTAATATTATCATATATACTTTGTAAGGTCCCCATATAGAATGCAGTAACACTCGGGAGCGATGTCACTTGTATTACATCACATCATCACGTGCAGACGTAGCTGCCATCGTAGGAAGCTACAGGAGCGGCCGGTTTCAATACAGACCAAGGGATTTGTTTACAGTGTGTCATGATGTTCAAACCCTAGCAACTTGGGAGTGATGGACTTTACAAGAAAAAGGACCACAGCTTTTTGTAAGTAAAACAGTAACCTACGCTGCTGCGTTTTTTGGCCAAGATAGGGCACCCCTGTTTATGTTTCCTTTAAAGAAGGGTGTGGGAGATGGTGTCAACAAAAAAGGCTGATGTGACTTGACCAATGTCAATCCCTGAGAGGACAAATTACATCAGCCATTTTTGTTGACCTAGCAAAGGCCTTTGACACAGTCTATCATAACCTTCTTTTAAACACCCTCTCCCTATGTACTCCCTAGAAGACAGAAGGGAACAGGATGGATATGATAGACATTCAAGTACCTCACAGGAATAAACAAGGTACAGGAAGGGAGCATTTTCCAAAGGAAAAGATGCTAAAGGACAGCTGGCCCAGTGGAGTTGAGGGTTGAGGAGATAGACACAACACCTTGCACCACACCGGAGACCGGGGTTTGGACAGAAACCTGGGCCGCTGGGGCTTGGCAGGGGAGGAGAGGATTGAGTATCTGGAGGACTGCTCTCCTCTCCTGGGGTGAGCTCTGAGGATTTCCCTTCTGGTGGCAGCTCCTGGCAGTGGCTGGTGGGCGCAGCACCTTATGAGGGGAAAACAAATTGGGTCTAGTGCCGGCGCGTGTCTGCGGGAAGGGGCAGGAGTGTCCCATCTGCATGCTGATGCCTTTGCACTTCTGCTCCAAGGGGAGAAACAGGAAGGAAATGGCCCTATCCCCAGTAGATAAGGGTGAGTCCAGGGGCTCTGCTTCCATGCCCAATGTCGGATCCTCTGTGCCTGTCTCTGGTGCTTCACTAAGCCTAGCAACTCTATCAGATTATAGATAGAGCACCAACAGGAGTCAGTGGTCCCACCCCAGGGGGCTGAGAGCTGGGGGGTTGAGCGGTCTGGGTGACGGTGGAGGTGGGCACACCTAAGCAGTGACAGATGACTTCAGACAGGTGGGTGAAAGTGGAGTTGAGTGACCACACTGGAGAGAGCGTGCAAGATAGTGAGTGGGGAGGATAAATAGAACTGACAAAAAAGAAACAAGCAAAAAAAAAGATGCTTAAAGATAAGGGACCTAATTCCAAAATGCATGGCGAAACTCATGGGCATATGTGAGCTGCACCATATGTCACTACGCTGGGGACCCTGTGCCTTATTCTAAGATAGGCAGGGTCCCTGGCACCTATACCCATGACTTGCGGCAGCCACAGGCTAGTGCCAGGAGAATGGTGCACTGGACCTGGGTGCCGCAAGGCACGGCAACCAATCAACCTCACCCCCCTGGAGCCCCCCACCCCATACCACACCTAGAAAACACCTGGGGGGCATTTGGGGCTGGCTAGTTGGCACTGGAAAATGGGGCACAACAGAAATCGGACTTGTGAGTCTCCACAGTTTGGGGGTATGGGTCATGACAGTGCAGGGGGGCACGTGGGTCACACACATGTGTTTACCACAGTGCTGCGGGGGGGCATCCATTGCTGTGCCAAGACAGATGCCACTTAGACCACTTCCTAGCTGGTCTAACCCCACTACACCATTGCCTCTTCTGGAATGGCGTAAGTGGGTTATGGCAGCTGCCCTTCTAGAATAGGGTGCAGTTGCTGCCATAAACCACCCTTGCTTCATGCCTCTGCAGGTTGTGGGTATAGTGGGTGGCATAGCCCACCTTTGGTGCAACCTGCATATGTCATGGTGCAAGGCGCATTCTGGAATAACAACTTGCATTATAGCTGGTGTAAGGTGCGATTTGTGCCATGGGTTTGGCATAAATCACCTTGTGCCAGTTGTAACGCCTTCTGAAATCGGGCCCTAGGGGTCACAATATGAAGCTAGTGAGGGGGGCTCAGAGGAAATGTGAGGAAGTACTTCTTCATGGAGAGGGTGGTGGATATTTGTAACAACCTTCCAGAGAAAGGGGTGGGGCCTAGAATGATCACAGGATTTAAGACTGCATGGAATAGATACAAGGAACTCTTAGAAGCAACTAGGGGTGTACGCCAGAGTCCAAGTAAGGTCTCTGGTGGTGCTATAAGTAGGAAATTTAGGGTAGAATAGGTGGGCCAAATGATCCTTCTGTCAACAATTTCTATATTTCTGTGTTTGTAAGATACTGCTGAAAAATGAAATTAAAACTTACATGTGTAACAGCAGCGCTTTTCGTCATAAATCTTGTAATCCTGCAAAATAGGAAGAACAAAGTAGTCATGAAAACAAGCTGACAAGTTCATAATGGTTATTTTTAGATTTTACTATGTGGACAAAAATATTTTACTTCCATTATGGACAAAACACAATCTTGTATCAAATATACAAGCATTGGGTACAATTTTTCAAATGGACCCAATTTGTGGTACAATTCAGCTACACCTGCTTCGACTGTGTCCAAAAGTTAGATCACCTAAGAAGAGATCTTACTTTAGAGCAAAGTCACTCCAAGTTGCAGCACTTAAAATGGTGCATATGATAAAATAATGTTTTCTTATGCACACTGATGGAAAACAAACTCTCCAGTTAGTCAAAACGTTTGAAAAATATTGGAGCAATCTATTGTTTTGATGCAACCTGGATAATGAGGGCACAGCTCCAAATCGGGGTTGCACCCGCATCCCCTCCTTGATAATCCAGCCCAACACTGTATTTCTATCTCCTCAAAGTAAATCTGAATGAAAATGAAACAAAGAAGCTGCTCAACGGTGAGGGTATGTGATGCTGAACCCAGACAGTACGGTCTTACCAAAGCACAAAAGGCATGCACTTACCCCTCTGATGTAACAGTTAGTGTAAGTTTCAGTTGAATAATGGACTTGGACTACAGGACCCAGATTCACTTCAGCATAAAAATCTTTTTTGGAAATATCGGATTAAAATCTCAGTGGGCAAACAAAAGTGAAACACTGCACACAAAATGCCAGAGTTCAGCATCAATTAGCATTGTACGCATTTAGTCCTTCTTCCGATGTGTCTGCTTCTTTAATAAAAAATGTTATGCTGAAGTGATTATGGATCCTGAAGTCTGGGTGAGTGTTTGCCTTTTGAGTTTTGTTAAGGCAGTTATTTTACATCAGAATCTAAACTGTTTTAATAATCAATAAGGATGACAAATGGGGCCCATTCATTAATTGGTTTTGGATACATGCTACTCACCTTGCAGACACTGCTCCATTATTAAGGTTTGTGGTTTAGACAACTTTCATAGACCTTAGCCATCCCCTTTCCTGAATGCTTAGTTCTGCTTAAAGAGAAAAAGGAGGCACCTGGGGCAGAGCTGAGCTGGACAACTGTTTTTAAATTAGAATCCCAGGATTAAATATAAGATAAAGTATGGGGTGCAATGTGTAATTAGAATTTTACACACAACCGAGTTGTTGGATAGCACATAAACCCTGAGGGTGAAGCCCGAGAGGTTTATGCAGCCATCCAACAATGAGGGTGTGTATAACATTTGAGTTTACACACTGCACCCCATACTTTGTTTAATTTAATTGAGGGGTCATGTTTTTTCAATACATTCTCTCACACAAAGAGCCGTGTATTAAATGCTATAATTAACACTCGAGTATTATGCCATTTAACACACGGCTATTTGTATGGGAAAAACATGACCCATTAATGAATCCTTGATTATATCTCATGCTCTAAATGAACAGAGGAATAATGTATATAATTTGATAGTCTGCAATCAGGACGGCAGTATCTAGTTATAATGCTTAAAAGTAATCAAATTCAGAAAAAGGGCACCCCTTGTCTCCTCTAAACAGTCCATAATGTGGAAGAGGACTGGGAACCAGCATTTTTGTGGCAATCAGGACCCATTTAACATCCTTTGTAGTGCTACAGGATGTGTTTGGGAGAGGGTTATTCTTTTTCCCTATTTGTGTCTCTTTAAGGGTATCCATCCATACTGACACACTTACAAACTCCCAGTTCATCAGTCCACACCATAACTGAATAAAAGAGTTTAGACTGCACCATGCCCTGATCACTGCAAGTTAAACAAGTCATCTATAAGATTGGTCATCTTGCTCATTTTAACAGCTACAAATGTCATTACCAGACTGTGGCATACCAAAAATATCCCCATCTGCGCTACCTGGTGGAAGCTCACAACTGGTTTCCATACTATGGAAAGGATGTCAGCCAGAGTTTCAAAGTACATGCCCTCTTTAGAAATTAAATAGAGAAAATGGACCATGTACCAACTAGACAATTACTCAGACTTCCTCCTGTAGGACCATGTCTTTTCACTTATCTGCTCTCTCTCTTCTTCACTTTCTCTTCTGTATCATTTCATAAACCTTACAGAGACTACCAACTCCCTTTACTGCTGCTAAAGCTAACCTATAACTATCCATCTATCCTGGTGTCATCCTTATTATTGACTCTGTCACCCTAGGAAAAAAATGAATCAGTCAGAGACATTATCTGAGGCATGACACTTAGATGTATTAGATAAAATTATTGATTTCTGCAGACAACTGCCCACACAGGCACAACCTTAACAAGCATTTGTCAATGCCTTATGTTGTCACGCTGGCACTGGCAGTGGCGGAGCTAGAGATGCATAAGAAGAATGGCAAAGAAGTATTGAAGTGATGCCAACCCCACCCCCACCCTGTAGAGAGTGATAGGCATTGGGGTGTGCCTTTGGGTCGTCAGCTATAATGCTCATGCCATTGTACCTCACCCTACCTTGTAGACACTGACAAGTGTCGTGGTGTGCTTTGTGGGCTTTGGGCATTATACTTACCCCATTCCTTAAGGAAATACACTGATGTGGGTGCAGTATAGGTGCGTGGGGTGAAGTTTATGGCCTAACAGTGCAAAGCACACCACGATGCCTGTCAGTGGCTGCAGGGTGGGCATGGGGGTGGAATGGCATGAGCATTACACCCGTTGATCCCAAGTCACAGCCCTGACGCCTGTCAGTCCGTACCGGGTGGGGTGTTACAGTTGGAAATCCTAACACTGTAGGTGTGTAGTGGTAGTTTCACTCTACATTTTCAACATGGGCTGCTTGTCAGACCACCTCATGAAAAGCGGCACAATCACTTTGTCAGCTGAAACATGGTTTTGCACAGCGGCTGTGCCATTTAGTGACAGAGGGATGAAAACACAGTTTTGGGCAGGATGTATAGAACAACAACTGTGTAGTTCATGAGGAGGAGTAAAAAATGGCAACGTTGAAAATCTGGAGTGGCAATATGAAATATTGGTGTAGCAATGAACATGCATACAAACTGCGCAACAGACATCCGCAACCCAATTATTTGTGGGAGTTTTTTAGGCACATTTTCAACATAAGTATTTTGGGACTTCCCCTCATGAACAGTAGTGCTGTGATTTTGTTAATGTGTCCCAAAAGGTGATTTTTCACAGTGAGCATGCCATTGTGGACTACAGTTGCAGAAACGCGTTTTGGGCAGGCTGTGAAAAATGGCAGCTGTACTGTTGCTAAGGAGGTGTGTACAAATGCCAGTGGTGAAAATCTGGCATGAAAATATTTCAAATTTACAAAGTTACAAGGCTGCGTAGAAACTGCGCAACGCACGCTTGCAGCACAGTCATTTTATGGAGTTCCGGCACCAAATTTTCAACACAGGCATTTTAGGACCTCTGCTCATGAACAGTGTCATCACCATTTCCTCAAAGTGTCCCAAAAACTGATTTCACACAGTGACCGTGCAATTCTGCGCTGACGTGCAAAAGCACATTTCAGCCAGGATATGTAAAATGACAGCTGTACTGTTCATAAGGAGGTGTGGAAAAATGCCAATTTTGAACATCTGGAGTGAAAATATTACAAATGCACGAAGTCACCAGCGTGCGTGCAAACTGCACAACGCACACTCGTAAAACACTAATGTTATGGACTTTTGACCCCAAATTTTCAACATAGGCATTTTAGGACCTCTACTAATGGACAGTGTCACTGTCATTTTCATAATTTGTCTCAAACACGGACTTTCCACAGCGACCACGCTATTCTGTGCCGGAACTGCGAAAACACATTTTGGTCAGGATGTGAAAAATGACAGCTGTACTGTTCATAAGGAGGTGCAGAACAATGGCAATATTGAAAATCTGGAGTGAAAATATTATAAATTCATGAACTTACGAGCGTGCATGCAAACTGTGCAACACACGCTCGTAACACAATCATGTTATAGAGTATCGCCACCAAATTTTCAGCATAAGCATTTTAGGACTTCTGCTCATCAACAGTGTGACTGTCATTTTTGTAATGTGTCCCAAACACTGATTTCCCACATCGACCGCACTATTTTGCGCTGGAAGTGCGAAAACACATTTCAGGCAGGATGTGGAAAATGACAGCTGTACGGTTCACAGGAAGGTGTGGAAAAATGCCAATGCTGAACATGTGGTGTGAAAATATTGCAAATTCGCTAGGTTACAAGCATGCATAGCAACAGCACAACGGATGCTCGTGATTTTTCCCACCAAATTTGCAACATAGGCTTTTTGAGAGTCCCCCTCATTAGCACTGGCACTTTCGTTTCGTCCCTCACTCCTGAAAGGTGATTCCATGCAGTGACTGCAAAATCTCCTTTCGGGACCAAATAATGCCATAACAGTGCAAGAATTCATGAGGACGGGTTCCAAAAACCCCATGTTGAAAATTTGGTGCCAAAATTCCAAACAATGCCTGAGATATGCATCAAAGTTGAAAAACCCCTATTTATTCCATTATACAGCTTACCCTCATTTCCTCAGTTCAAGGTCGGCTTTGAAGAGTACAGATGTGTTACCGGTCCACCGAAGATCATCGTGCCAGACTCCGCAGGTAAGTGTGGGGTGAGGGCGATGTGGGGAGGCAGGGTGTGCAGAGGGTGGGTGTGGGTTGTGGGAGGGAGACTACGAGGGACCGTTTTTGTGTTATAGGGTTAAAAACAAAACATCGTGGGACAGTTTTTTTCTCAGGGATTGGCACGCTGGGGTGGGCTCCCAGCATGCCACCTAACTATTTGGGGAGGAGCTGCAGCTGATGGGGATTGGGCACCCTTGGCACACCATAAAGGGGGTTAATTTATACCGGGAATTGGGCATGCCCGTCGGCACACAAGGAAAGCGGGGGCCAGAGCCGAGGGATTGGCACCCTCTCGGGCATATAACAAATGGGGAGTGCTTTATGCTGACAGGAAGTGGACTCCCCCATCGGCACATATATTGCAGCAACGGTAAGCCGGCAGGGGGATTGGGCACCCCGAAGTCGGCAGTTGGGCAGCCGCCAAGCGCATGTTGGGAGGTCCGCTACATCTGATGTGCTTTGCTCGGATTGCAGCGGACCTTTTCTTAGACGTGCTCACCACATTATGTACGCATGGTGTGGTGCTGGCATGCAGGCTGATTGGGGAATGAGGGACGTACCTACTGATGCGTGCCCTGCATTCACCCAACAATGACCACGCCTCCAAATCTACACTACCACAAGATGTTGGATGCACAAGCATGCCAACATAAAAATGAATAGACTGTCTGTTCAAATGATAAAGACATTTATTTAATCAGTACAATAATACAATTTAAAGTGAAAACGTGAGCTCAACAAGCACTATAAGGTGCTGTTTACCTATATCCGATATAATTGAGATGAGAATTTACACTTTGTTTTTGACTGAGTTATGTATTTGCAATAAGATGTATATATTAAGTAAATCTGTCTGTCTTCTTCTGCAAATTAATAAAAAACTTTAAATATAAATAAATAAATTAACTACACCATGGTTGTCACTCCCATACCTCATTTCTGGGTTCTTTCAACCATTATATCTTTTACACTGAAGAGGAATGGTGCCATACATGTGTCCCACATAGCCCAGACAGAGAAGAATAGGTATATGGCATGTGGCTATATGGACAAACACAACAGAAAGAAACACAGTTACGAGTAAATAATATTTACTTCTAACAGTCTGGATTCATCCAAGCATCACATACTGTACTTGCAGAGGCTACAGATAGTACTCTTGGAAGTAAGGGAATACCAGAGATGTTTGTTAAACAAGCCTGTCAGAACAACATACCCAAAATGTGTCCCTCCAAGACTGCAGTTCCACACTGTAGTGTGAGCTGAAGGTGTTGGCTGGAGTGCAGAGGTTTCTGTACAAAGGAGCACCAGAGGCTGCTATGGATATAAATCTTAATAATAATATTAATTATCCCAGGGCTACCATTTTTATGTTGTCTTGCACACACACAAGCAACATTTTGTGGCAGTAGGAGATTAGTAGGAGGAATGCAGAGGTGTGTCAGTTATGGTGAATGCAGGGCACGCTTTAAAAGGTGCATCCCTCATTCGCCAATTAGCGAGCATGCTAGCAGTGATACAAGTGTTTTGCAGTGCCAACAACTTGAAACGATTTTGCCACTGTAATCAGAGCCAAGCTTGCCATGCAGCGGGCACAGATGACATGCCTCTGCTTCGTGCCTTGCCTGGTGTAACATTTCAATAAACATGGCAACGACTCCGTCGTCCACCTCTTTCAATCCCTAGAAAGCCAACTTTGGGGGTGCTCAATCCCCCTGTTGGCATGTGTAATCCCCCCCCCAAGACTGTTTGACACACTGGGAGCCCACCCCAGTGTGCCTCCTTGTGTTCAGAAACCAACTGGCTCGGCATTTTCCTGTCCCTGCCCGCCCCCATTGTGAGCCACATTGAAAGCCCACACCAATGTGGCAAACATCATGCCTCCAAAGTCATGGGGAACACTGGAAGCCCATCCCAGTGTCCCCAACATTGTTTCATACACCTGTAAAGAAAGAAAATGGTCCATGCTGTTTGTTTCTTTTTTTTTTTGAATCTGAAACCAAGAAAACAGTTCCTTGCTGTTGGTGGGCCCCCCTCCCCAACCCGCACCAGCCCTCTGTGCACCCCACCTCCCCACACCCCCCTTACCACATACTTACCTCTGGAGGTCCAGCGCTGCGATCTTCAGTGGAGTGGGAACACGTCTGCACTCTTCAAAGCTGACCGCAAACTGAAGAAATGCCGGTAAGCAGTATAATGGCATCAATGGAGGAGGTTTCAACTTAGGTGGATATCTCAGCCATTTCTTTGACTTTTAACTCCAGATTTTCAACATGGGGTTCTTGGGACCCCACCTCATGAAATTAGTCACTGTCATTTCATTATTCTGCCCTGAAAGTTGATTTCACGGTCACCGCGCGGAATCACCTTTCGAGACCGATTAATAAAACAACAGTGTCACTGTTTATGAGGTGTCCTACCAAAAAGTCTATGTTCCAGATTTGGTAAATAAATTCCAAAAAATGATTGTGTTATGAGCGTGCATTGCGCAGTTTTCACACGTGCTTATAACTTTGAGAATTTTTTTATATTTTCACTCTAGATTTTCAATATTGCCATTTTTTCACACCTCCCTATGAACAGTACAGCTGTCATTTTTCACATCCTGCCCAAAATATGTTTTCATACATCTGGCACACAATGGTGTGGTCACTGTGGGAAATCAACATTCAAGACAGATTAAGAAAATCACAGTGTCACTGTTCATGAGCAGCAGTCCCAAGATGCCTATGTTGAAAAGTTGGTGAAAAAATTCCAAAAAATGACTGGGTTATGAGCGTGCATTGCACAGTTTCCACGTACTCTCGTAACTTTGAGAATTTTTAATATTTTTACTCCAGATTTTCAACATTGCCATTTTTCACACCTCCTTATGAGCAGCACAGCTGTCATTTTTCTCATCCTGCCCAAAATGTGTTTTCACACATCTGGAGCACAATGCTGTGGTCGCTGTGGGAAATCATTGTTTGGGACACATTAACAAAATCACAGTGCCACTGTTCATCAGCGGAGGCCTACGTTGAAAATTTGGTTAAAACAATCCCCCAAATAATTGTGTTATGGGTGTCTGTTGCCCAGTTTCTACGCACGATCATGACCACCAATTTTCCAGATTTTCACTCCAGATTTGTAACATTACCATTTTTTTAAACCTCCTCATGAAGAGTACAGCTGTAATTTTTCACATCCTGCCCAAAATGTGTTTTTGCTCCTGTGGCGCGAAGTGGCGCAGTCACTGTGCAAAATTACCTTTTGGCTAATGAACTGATAGTGCCATTGTTCATGAGGTGGGGTCACAAAAAGCCCATGTTGAAAATTTGGAGTGAAAATAACCAACAGATGCCTGGGGCAATAGGGTTTCCAACTGTAATGCCCCACCCTGTAGAGACTGATGGGCGTTAGGGGTGTGACCTGGAATTTTCGGCTGTAATGCTCATGCCATTCCACCCCCAGCCTGCAGCCACTGACAGGCATCGAGGTGTGCCTCGGACTCTTTGGCCCCAAAGTTCACCCCAATTTCTTATAGTGCACCCTTCTCAGTGTATTTCCTTATGGAATGGAGTGAGTGTAAGACCCGAAGACCCCAAGGCATACCACAACACTTGTCGGTGTCTGCATGATAGGGTGAGGTGAAATGGCATGAGCGTTATGGTCAATCACCCAAAGGCACACCCCAGTGCCTGTCAGTCTCTGCAGGGTGGGGTGGGGTTGGCATCAGTTCAATACTCCATTGCCATTCCTATTATGCATCTCTCTAACTTCTGCACTACCAATGCCAATGCCAGCAAGACAACATTTGGCATTGACAAATACTTGTTTAAATTATGAAATCTTGTTTCTTCTTGGGTGCAGTATTAACAGTGGAAGCACTTTCTAGGCTCCTGAATCTGGACAACTTGTCAATTCTTTGCATATTCAGTTAGAAAATCACAGTAGTGTTGTCAGTGTTTAACTGAACTGTCTGGTCTGCTCCTAGTGGACCTGAGGCCAGTCGAGTCAGGCAAATCACATGCATCTCCAGAACGTGGTTGTACTGGGAAAATTCCCATCTGCACCAAATCCGATGCAAAAACTCTTGACAAAAATGGACTTCCCATCTTGTCAGTCAGGCATCTCTAAGCAGATAGAGGGTACAAAGAGGGGATTCAGGAGACTGAAACATTACCCTACTCTGACATTCTGTTCCACCTGTCACCAAAGTAGTGCATTCTGCAGATGTGGAGTGTCTGTTACTCTGTACTCCATAGAGGCATTATTAATGACACTACTTTACTACCCCTCACTCATGATCTTGCACCTACTTGCTCACTCCGTTCAACAGTACTACTGCTTAGAGCTGCATAACGACAAAGAGAATGCTTGGTGAGGATGTGCTGTGGGAAGAAGGGACCAATCGACTAACAGGGATTCAATATCACTAGCCCAATCCCAGAAATTCACAGTATGGGGACAAGGTGGGTCTGAAATAAGCAAATCAGTTAGTGGGTAAGAGGGAGTTAGACTAAGGTGGGATACAGTTGAAAAGATACTGTTGACTCCTGACAGAGTGCTAAGACTTGGCAATCTAAAATCTTTTTGCCTTTTTTTTAGTCTCTGAGCACCAGGAAGGTAGGATGTGAGTGAAAAGAAACTCTTTAGTCCGTGGTTCCCTCTGAATGCTGAACATAGTACTGTGAACAGTGGGCTTTTTGGTTACTGAAAATTATGGAAGTCCATTATTCATGGCATTGAGGAAATAACATGCCAGTTGTACACAACCATTCAAGAAACCACAGATTTGATCAGAGTCATAAACCCCATGAGGTAGGGGAAGTCCCATGTCATGGACTTCTGCCTTATCTAAAAGGACCCAGCAAAAGTTAGGTCCAGTGATGATCCTGGTTTAAAAATGCCTTGACTGGCACTGCATCTAGTTATGCCCCAATGAACCTTAAGTTCTTAGATGGTGTGAAAACGTGTATCTCTATGTAATCCTCCTTTGGGGTCTTATGTGAGTTGCCCTATGATTTCACCACTTTCTCTTGTTTATTGGTTGGTGTCCCCATTCTTTTCTCCATTTTTCCTGGGGCCCCGATCCCCCCACATTCCTCTAACATCAAGGATGTTGTCTTTTGCCCAGTCCGGGCATAAATATTTGCCCATGAGCTGCCAGCATGCTTGTGTCAGGCCGGCACTTGCGCATGTGCTCAGTGATGCCTTGATGTACCGACCACTGAGCTTGCAGTCTTCAGGGGAGAACAACAGTGGTCCTCACCATCCTGTTCTGTCAAATGGGGACTAGTGATCTTGGAGAGGTTGTCAGGAAGCCATGGGACCGTTCTGAGGAAGACTTTAAAATGGGCACAAAGTGAAGGTTTATAAATTATTCATGCATCCTCATGAATATTAATGAAGTTGATGCCTGTTGCCTTGGGGGACAGGGTTTCGGTGGCAGCAACAGAAAAACTCCCAGGGCTACTGTCACAAAAGTGATGTTATCCAGGAGGCAATTGGGGCTATAATCCAGTGGGGTGTTTGTTTAAATAAAGTATTGTGTTGGACTGCACCAGACCTTTGAAGGGGAGGAACTGCACTAAACTGTATGGGACTCCTTATGACTGAATAGGAGCCAACATCTTTATGACACCTGACCCCTGTCTAACAACCAGTCAGTGATCTAGGCACTCAAAGCTGACTGAAATGGACTCCTTGGAGAAGAAGGGGACTAATTCAGGTACTTAGATCATGCCCCAATAAGCCAACAGGAAATATCACTCTCTATGTTTATAGATTATTGATAAGCTCCCTCAACTAATCAAAACCCTGGATTTTAGGCAGAAACTGTGTGGACTTTCTGGGATTTCTTCAGTCTGTTCATGGGCTCTGTACGAGTCAGGAGTATGCTGTGAAAGTGGACTTTGGACTGCAGCGGCTTTTCCCAGGCCCTATCTTGTGATTGCTGTTTGCAAAATTGGATTGAGAAGGGGAATGAGAGAAAAAGACTAAACTATGATCCTGATTCCCCAGGTACTGAGAAATTGCTTAATTACTGCTGGGAGAAATTAGAACCTTCAGAATCCCTGCATTAGCAGGCAGAACTGACTGCGAGGACTGTGCGGATTATCTGAGTGCTACAGTTGCTGTTGAGAGGTCATTTGCTTGTGTGGGACTGCAATTGTAATTTTGAAGAGGCAAAAGGTCTCTGGATGTCGGGGTGCTAGCCAAGTCCTGTACATGTTCTAAGTGAACTGGTAAAAGGTGGCTGAGAGCTGGTGTTCTAGCTACAGCTGAAGACAAGGTTGTGGGCATGGTTTAACTGAATTCCCCTGTTAGATTGCACCTGCTCTTCTTGAAACTAGGGCTAGCACCCACTCCAACTGGCAATGGACTTTATTCAAATAACTACTGTGGACTCTTCTTGTTTCGAGCTCAGTGCATGGACTGCAGGAGGACCCTCACCACTTGGGAGTCCTCACCCAATGCTGTGGAGGGAACCTGCTCACTCTTTCCAAGTGGGACTCACTGTCTCGGGAGGTCACCGGTGCGTTCTAGCTATGGCACCTAGAAGCTACTGTGGGAGCCGGGCTGTGGAGCCACTCCTGGGCCAGGGCCTTCTGGGGCTGGTGCTGTCTTGCCACAGAGCTCTGTAATAGGCCAGAAGCAGCGGAAGGTGGCAAGCGACCAGAACTACAATCAAGGGGACCACCTGCAAGATCCTTGAGCAAGTTCATCCTGTCTGAGGAACCAAGGCTGGCCTCCTTTTGCCTTGTGCTACATTCAACAAAAAGCTCCATACTCCAGGTTATTGGGATTAACAAACGGTGAGTACCCAGGACCTGGTTCCTGGAGAGGGCAAAAGAGAAATTTGTTTTTTGTTCTTAAACAAAGCTCATTCCAAATAGTTTGTTACAAATATTTCAGGGCCCCAACAGCCAGTCAACCCATGGCACTGACCAGGCCTGCATCTAATAGGTACACCTAGAGACAATTTGGGAAATGCCAGTACCAGCTGGGGTGGGCTTGGCCTGCGGGCCTCAAAAGGTTATTGCTGTTGAATATTCAACTAACCTTTCTTCCTTTCACAGCCACCCTTTGTCCTGGTATCCCTTCCCTAGCCCTTACCCCCAAATAAAGCTGTGAGTTTGTTTGTTGAAACTGCTGAGTGAGTTTCATTGCATTTTCCAATTGCTGAAATTTATAGTTTATTGTGAATCAAGGTTATTTGGGGATACAGTGTGCAGAGTGGTTAGTTTGGGAGGTGGGTAGGTACAGTATCCCAGAGGGCTTTACCAAACAGATACCTGGACCACTTATTATTTACTCTGGGAAGAGGCACCATTATCTATATCTTTGGGAATGAACCCACAAGTGTCACCATAGCAGGACCCAGGCCCCTTAACCTGTACCAGGGCCAGCAGGCAATGGGAGCACCCCACCGGCATATGCCAACTGGGCTACATCCTGGAGGCACCACTGGGATCTCCTGTTTGCCAGTCATGTCTGTACTAGAAAATCTGAGTGGTGGGACCCCTGTCAGGTCCTCAGGCCCCAAGGTCACTCTGCCTCAGCCCAAGTTTAAGCCTACCAAAGAAGATAAGGTGAGGCTGGTGGAATGAAGTGGGGGCATGAAAATGGATCCACAGTGGTCTTCTCTTTTGATGGGAGTACCCCAGGAGATGGACAAGGGGATCTTGAAAAGTGTGTATCCACCATACAGAGACTGGGAAGGTATAAGAGAAAGGTTTGATTCAGCTAAGGGTACATTAACTATGGTGATTGAGAGTTCTCATTCCATAGAGGACAACTGGATGCCTTAGGCCTTGGTGGTGAAGGGATTGATGGATGCTCTACCAGTGGTGACTGCCTTTAGTGTGACCTTCCTGGAGGGATGGAGTCGGGGGTCTGGATCCATTCCTATGGCGTCCA
This sequence comes from Neoceratodus forsteri, assembly GCA_016271365.2. Taxonomy (NCBI): domain Eukaryota; kingdom Metazoa; phylum Chordata; order Ceratodontiformes; family Ceratodontidae; genus Neoceratodus; species Neoceratodus forsteri. Next base: position 648,359,543 of record CM028131.1, read on the forward strand.
TGCCTGAGAGACCCCAGCCCTACTCCATGCCCGTGGCCTTCAAGTCATACCATAAATGGAGGATGTTCTCAGGGATTAAACCTACTCCGAATAATGAGGATGTTATGGAGGTCTGGATGCACAGTGCTACTCCATTAGTTCAGGACTGACAGTGTTCTGAGGTTGAGAAGTGAAAACAATTAGTGGCAAGCTTATAGGGTCCTGCTTTGGAGGGTATACCTTTTTTACGAGCCACAGATCCCAAAGCCCTAGCCCAGGTATCCCTTACGGCCTTGAAAAGTGTATTTGGAAACACTGAATCCTGTGAGGACCTCATGTGAAAGTTTAAGACTACTAGGCTGTGGGAGGGGAAATCGTTGTCTGCTTTTCTGACCCAGGTAGAAAGGGCATTGCAGAGGGTGTTCCGGAAGGGGGGGGGTAGCTGCCCAAGATCTGAACAGGATCAGGTTGGAGCATGTAGTAAAGGCTGCTTGTTATTCCCCTTTGTTGGTGCTACAGTTGGATTTAGCAGATAGGAAGAGTAACCCCCCTCTGTATTGGGTTTTGGTATGGGAGCTGTGAGCTTGTTTGCGAAACTGCTATATTAGTGAGGTTCACTGCATTTGCCTATTGCTGAAATTTATGGTTTATGGTGAATCAATGTTATTAGGGATACAGTGTGCAGAGTGGTTGGTTGGAAAGGTGGGTAGATACAGTATCCCAGGGGGCTGTACCAGATGGAGTCCTGGCCCACTTACAGTATAATTTGCTCTGGGTAGATGCACCATGCTATTATCTATATCTTTGGAAACAAACCTCCAATTGACACCATAGCAGGACCCAGGACCCTTAGCCTGTACAAAGGAGAGCAGGCAAGGGGATGTAGCCCACTGGCAAAAGGTGCCTGGGCTACATCTAGATTCAGAGTCCTACTTTTACTATGAGATTTTAAGCTCTTACAACCCTTTCCAGCAAGCTGCTATTTATTAACCAGAGATCTACATACATATGCACGGACACCTTCAGTCTGCAAATGTGTGCAAATGTCTAAACAAAAAAAATAAAAAGTTGGGCTGCTAACACTTGCAGACATTTGGTAAAACCCCTAGGAGCAAAGGGCAGTCTAAATAGCAGGAATGGTACTAGCAATGCGTATCTGCTTCACCATTTTGAACATCAAGAAGTTGGTATGGGGTCTGATTGTGACATGAATCTCCCCATCCTTCAGATCCACATCTCTGTTTTAGATAGACAGAACTGTATCTCCCGGAGGCCATATTTTCTGTATTTAAGGTACCGGTATTTGTTAATGCCTCTGAAAGGGAGGGGAGCAGGAAAGTCAGGGGAGCAGGAGCTTGAGCTACAGAATAGAAGGTACAACCTAAGAAGAGATTAGAAAAGCCCTGGTGAATTTGAGGTTCTAAGCAGGGGAAGGGGTAGGCTATGCTAGAGGGTAGGAACTGCAGATGAGAAAGCCCATTTGCACATGCAAGCAGAGACTTGGAAAACTCTAGAATGAGGCCAGCAGCGAGTCAGAGTTCCCGGAGAAACACTTTAGGCAAGAATAGAGAGGAAAGCAGAGAAGTTGTTAGATTTTGGATGACCTTTTCAACTGTGCTGGCCAGGAAATAGTTATGTTTAGCTGGTGGGGGAAGCCAGCCAAGGGCCTGATAGAGTGAGGAGTGGTGAGTGGTATATGGGGCCAAAATGGCAAACTGGGAGATGTTGTTATAGATGGTGTTTAGCCGAGTTGGGTTTGTAGAGGAGGTAAGGTTAAAGATACAGGCACAGTAATCAAGCAATGGGAGGAGGTTGCATTGAGTGATTGCAGGATTTGAATAGGCTGGGCTAGAATGTTTGGTTGGACTCGATGGATGAAAGAGTAGAGAAGGTCTGAGTGAACCTTGGCAAAGAACAAAATTCGAGCTGGATGGATGATCTAGGCTTGCATGTTTGGTGGGGAAAGAGGCATGAGAAGCTGGTAGAAGGCAAGAAATTTTAATGGGACAATGCTGCACAGGGAACAGGAATAAGCAGGCTGCCCAGAGAAGTGACAGTAAAGATCTCATGAGGAAATGCACAATGTACTTTGGTAATGTAATGAGTCAATGCAACTGTGGCATTAGCAGAGGAAGATCGATGGGGAATCAAAAAGGACACATAAAGCTACGATAAGATGCAGGCAGGCATCTGAGTCCCTATGACTGGATGGCAATGTAGGAGAAATCACTTTGGAATAAAGGCTAAATGGCAGGATGATTTCAGGCACAGTCAATTTCTTCAGGAATCTGGATCTGTGGACATTATAGCACAGGAATTGCACCACAGGAAACAAGTTGGTCATCACTAGACTGAGTTTCAGAGCAGTGGAGGCTCTAAGGTAGATAAAGAACAGATGTGGACTATTGTTCAAAGGAACTGGGGTAACAGGAGCATGGCTGGCAGATGGAAGAACAGTAAAAGGTTCTGATTGGAGGCTGGAGTAGGCTGAGCTTGGAAACTAACTTTGATAGTCATGAAAGGAGATTGCAGATCAAAAACTGAAGATGAGCAGAACCATGAAGACTCAAATGTCTGACAAAGGAACAGGTCCCTGTTGAGGAACATGCTGACTGTGAGTGGGACCCCAAAGAGGTGAGACTTTGGATTGAGGTATCAGTTCTATGATTCAGGATGCAAGCAGATGCCGAGTGGTGGATGCCAGGTTTCTTCAGTCAGCCAAAAGGTGGGAACGGTGCAACCAGAAATGGAGTAGTATGATATCGACATCAGGGTCAGAGCTGAGAGCTTGGAAAGAAGTTGGAGGACCTTATAGGACTGTCCCCTGGGTTTTCAGGAGCGTCAGATGGTAAAGAAGATGGCATGGAGTCAATACACTGCAGATTGTGCTGCATGGGATGAAATCCAAGGAACCTTGCTGGACCTGCTTCTAAATGGAATGCAGAGTTAGTAGGTGCAGTTGTGTAAAATGCCAATATGTCACTGCGTATTGTGCTAGATGCAGTGTCAAGAGCATGAAGATTCTAAAACTTGGTCAGCCCGGTGGCGCTGAGGGTTGAGGCACTGGACGCCACACCTTGTGCTGTGCCAGCAACCCAGGTCCAGGAGTGAGCTCGGGCACCGGGGGAACAGCAGGGGCAGGAAGGATTGAGCACTTGATGGGCTGCTCTCCTCCCGGAGGTCAGGGATTGCCTGGCATGCCAGCGGCACCTGAGTGGACCAGGGCACTGTAGCATGCTTGGCTGCACGTAATCCCGTGCGTGCAGGGGTTGCCATGTATGCCTTGCATCGGGGACGTGCACACGCATGGGAGGGGGGAGGGATCTCCAGAACAAGGAAAAGCCCGGTCTGAGGGGTAGGCTACGGCACCTGCCCCCATGCCCAAGGCCGAGTCCATCCTGCCTGGCCTTCCAGGTTCCTCCACCCGGGTCCTCTCCCACATTGGAGTCTGTCAAAAAGTGTGCCCAAAGAGGAGGGGTGGCCCCACCCCGGAGGGGTTAAGCTGGGGGTGCCGTTCGTGGACAGAGGAGGAGGGAGACAGGAGGCACAGGTAGGTGGACTTCAGGCAGGGCAGGAATAGGCAGGATGCCTGAGAGAGGCCCCCCAGACCATGACCGGAGGGAAAAAAGAGATTGAAAAAAAAAAAGATTCTAAAACTCCAATATGTGGTGAGTAGTGAAGTAGAGGCAGAGAGCTGGTAGTTGGTCGATGCCAAAATGCCAATACACAGAAGCGTATTGCAGTATATACAGAGAGTTGGTAGTCGGTCGATGCCAAAATGCCAAACACATATTGTGGTAGATGTAGATTATCAGGAGGCGCAGACACCTGAACACCAATATGTGGCTGTGTATAGCGGAAGATGCAAAGTATCAGTAGGCACAGAAGCCTAAACACTGACACGCTGCTGCATATTGCGGTAGAAGCAGAGATTGTAAATGATTCGCAACAGAACTCCCATCTCTGGTAGACAGGCAAGCCCACCTTCACTCAAATATTTATTTTATTTATTATGTTCTTGGATTATAAGTACTTTTGAGACAGAAGATCATTTACAGAGGTTCCACATCAATTGAATACAAAAACAGAACTTACATTTATCATAATATAGTTAGAGGAATAAACAGGAAAACAACAGTTGATAATAGTTATGTGAATAGACATTACATTCTATTTGTTGGCAAAAAAGAAAAAGAGGACAGAAAGCAAAAGAGAAGAAGAGGAAGGAAAAGGAAAAGGAGAAGAAAAAGGGAAAAGGATACATAATGCAGCATTGCTTCAAACATGGAATAGGAATTTGATAGTACAGAATTGTAAACAAGGGTTACAAAGTAGATTATCGGGAGTGTTGATGCTTCATGTATAGGTATTGTGAGTGGGGAAGAGACATAGGGTGGGCTCAGGAGGGTAGGGTAGGGTAGGGTAGGGTTGTGTGTATCCGCCAGGACAGGCTTTGCCCAGAGCAGATACAAGTGGGTATAGGGCAGGAGGGGAGGGGAATGCACCTGAGTGGGGGAGGTGGTTGGGAAGGAGTTTGAAGAAGAATTTCTGGAGGCTGCCACGCAGGAGGAAGTGCTAACATTGGGCCATATAGTTATTTACCATGACCTGTTTAGGTAGTGCAATCACAATCATTAAGTGCTAGAAGGTGGATGGGCAGTGCTGTTTTAAAGGACCTAGTTTTGTTTCTGCAATATTTGCTCCGAGGGAGTTTAGCCAGTTAGGGCCATACAGTAGTACATGAAGGATCTCAGTCCTTGTGAGGTTTGGAGAAAGGGGACCATAAGCGGTTTACTGATAGAACTCCTAGTTTGTCAGGAGTTAGCAGTGTGACATAGCAGGTTCTGAACACCTACTGGTGTAAGTCCCAAGGTTGTTTTTTTGGCAAACAGGCAAACAGGCATGCTTGATACTGTAGCCTGTCTTTCAGGTTCAGCCACCCTGATTGCACATATAAATCACACGTATGTGTGTGTGTGTGTGTGTGTGTGTGAGCCAGTGGGTCCCTGTGACCGGTTTACAGGCTTTGTTTGGGGTAGCTGTGATCTGTTTTAGGTCAGAGTTGGATGCCGCTCCATAAACAATAAGGCCGTAGTCTATTACTGATAGTACAGCACTGTAAACTGCTAGCTTTAGCACCTAATTTGTCAAGCAATGTTTATGCCCATATAGCAGGTCTGTTTTTGCATTAGCTGCCTTGGCTACTTGGTCAATATGACTTAAGAAGGAAATGGTGCTGTCTAGTGTAATCTTTAGATATTTAAAGTTTTGGACCATGTCTAGTGCTACATTCTGGTTATTTAGGATTTTGAGGTTCTATGTCCTCTGTCTGTTGTGGTTGGAGGCAAACAACATGGATTTAGCCTTTTATAGTTAAGGAGTAGTCTTGACCCAAGGAACCAGGATTTAACATCGGGAAAGGTTTGCTGTAGTTTCTTTTCTAGGATTACAGGGTCTGAGTTGCTAGTGAAAAGAACCGCATCATCAATGTAGAGGAGGACTTTGTCATGGCAGGCTAGGAAGAGGCAGTTAAGGAATATACTAAAGAGTAAGGAGCCTAGGATGGACCATTTGGGAACCCTAAATGAACATGCTGGTTTTCTGAGAGTATACCATTAATCTTCACCTGTTGAACTCTTTCAGTGAGGTAGCTTCAAAACTACCCCCATAGAGTCCATGGAGAGCCCTGTAGGGACAGTTGTTCTAGTAGGAGTGAGTGATTGACCATGTCAAATGCCTTGGTGAGGTCATTGAAGGTTGCCCCCATCAATAGCCCACAGTCAAAAGCTTCATTTGTATATCCTGTAAACTCTATCAGTGCCATGGTGGTGCTATGTGCTTTTCTGAAGCCATGCTGTTGTGGGCATTGTATATTGTATTTGTTTAGGTAATCCACCAACTGATTCGAAACAATGCACTTTAGTGCATTAGAAAGCGGTGGTTGGATAGATATGGGGCAGTAGTTACAATGGTTGACCCTACCTCCACTTTTGTGAGCAGGTATAATAATGGAGGCTTTCCAAACCTGTGGAAATGTTGCAGTGGTCAGTGATAGATTTAGGATTGTTTTTAAGAGGTGACAGTATCTTATCAAGGATGAGTTAAACAAGTTTTAGATCAAGTGAGTCCCCACTAACTCTGGATTTTCCTAACACTTGTTGTATGTGTTAATATGTTGCCCAGAGTCACTCATTGCTGAAAACGAGTGGTTTCACATGCCTTCAGCTGAGCAAGAACAACGAAGTAAAGCTGAGCTGTTCTGGTTCAAGCTGTAGGCAAATGAAACCACTAGTTTTCAACAATGAGTGGTGATGGGGGATGTATTAATATATTATTGATCGAGAGTGATCAACAATATGTATATATATTTTAAAAAACTCCTCTGAACCTGCCCACTTCCAGGGCATCTGTGCATGAGATGCTCTTCACAGAATAAGAGCATCTCACGTCCAGAGGAAAGTAGACCTCTGATTGGTCAGGAGTGCTCCCTCAATTCATAATAGATATTTCTTTGTCTCTTTTTTGGTGATGATTTTAAGTTAGAATGGTGGAGTGGAGGCTTAAGGGGCAATTGGACAGATTTTGTTATTTATATTATCTGTAAGTTCAAAGAAGCCTGGGGGGAAGCACACCGCTTAAATCAGAGAATGCAGCATTGAAGGTGTTTGGTATAACTTTGGGTCTCGGGTGATCGTCCCACCTAAATTTAGCATGGATGGCGAGGTCTTGTTGGTTTTCCTAGTTATAGACTTAAAATTGCCCACAAAACTCGCAGCCATCACCCCAAGATTTGGAGAGTTCACCCGTCTCATCCTTTCCATGCCTCCTTGTGTATCAACCCTGTTGCAGATCTTTGTGTCATCTGCAAAGAGGCATACTTTTCCTTCTAGTCCTTCTGCAATGTCACATATAAAGACATTAAAAAGGACTGGACCCAGTACTGAACCCTGCAGTACCCCACTAGTAACCCCTCTTTCTTCAGAGTGGACTCCATTTACAATTACTTTCCGTGTCCTGTTGTTCAGCCAATGTTTTACCCAGGCTACCACCCTGGGACCCACTCCAAGGCTGGTTAATTTGACTACTAATCTTTTGTGTGGGTCTGTGTCAAATGCCTTGCTAAAGTCTTGGTAGGCCATGTCCACAGCCCCTCCCTGGTCTACTACTTTGGTCACCCAGTCAAAGAAATCAATTAGATTCGTCTGACATGACCTTCCCGCTGTGAACCCATGCTGCCTTGGGTCCTGTGCTCCACTGGTCTCTAGGTACTCAACAATTCCTTCCTTCAGAAGTGATTCCATCACTTTCCCTACCACAGAGGTCAAACTGACTGCTTTATCTACCTTCAGTTTTAGGAGTTCTTTCAGAACCCTTTCTTCTGTGAAAGGACTGGCATCGACCCCCCTCTCCAGAGTGCTTCTGTTAATTGGATTAGGCACCTCCCCCACTTCCTCTTTTGTGAATACTGAACAGAAGTATTTCTTCAGTATCCCTGCTTTTTCACTGTCACTCTCTGCCCACCCACCATCCATTCTATTCAGCCTCACTATCCCTCCCTTTGTCTTTCTACGCTCCCTGATATACCTATAAAAGGTTTTATCCCCCTTCTTAACCGAGTTGGCAATCTTTTCCTTGGTTTGTGCCTCTGCTATTCAGACTACCCTTCCTGCTTCCTTCTGCCTTAACTGGTACACTCCTCTGTCCTGCTCCTTTTGTGTTTCCTTATACTTCCTAAATGCTATCTTTTTCTCCCTAACCTTCACCACCACTTCTTTTGAGAACCATAGTGGCTTTTTCTTTCATTTTGGTTTGTTTATTTGCTTCACACAAAGGCTTGTTGCCTCTGTGATGGCAGTTTTGTTATTTCCCCATTGTTGCACCACCCCTCCTTCTAGCCTGTTTGCTAGTGCTTTTCTAAGGCACTCTCCCATCTTGCCAAAGTTAGCCCTCCTGAAGTCCAGAACCCTCACTTTTGTATGGCTTGACTCTGTAGCTGAGTTTATTGTGAACCACACTGTTTGGTGGTCACTTGTTCCCAAATGGCTACCCACTTCTAGATCTGAGATCCTCTCACTGTCCCCATTTGAGACAATGAGGTCTAATACCGTATCTGAGGTTGAGTCAAAGCCATATGTGATGAAATGTGAGGGATGTCTTTATATGGTATAAGCTGATGTTTTTAAAAATAATATAACATCTAGTTTCTTATATCTAGAACTCTACAAATGTACTTCATTATAGATAGAAAGAGTTTTCCAGCAACTTGTTTTAAGATATTTATTAATGTAAGTAATTTAATTTTTTGTCCTAGGGTAGAATTAGGAGTTGATGTATGTTTATATTGTGTGCTGAAATTGAATTTTGGTACTTTAATAGACTCTGGTAATTATTTGAAGTGCCAATATAAGGTCATAATGCACTTTAAGAATTAGGTGAAGTGTTTGTATACACTTCTATTTTAAGAAGTTATTTGAAGTGCTTGTATAAGATTGTTATGCACTTTAGGAATCAGGTGAAGTGTTTCATTTCTATTTTAAGTGGTCACGTACACAGTAATTATGGTAATGGGAAGTTTGATTCCTTTTATATATATGTATTAAGGTACTTGCGCTATAAATGGCCATCACTAGAGGGTGCAATTGTCTTGAAAAAGAGTTTGAAAACTTGAAACATTGACGCTGATGCTTGGGGTGCTACCACCTATTTTTTACAAATAAAATGTTTGTTCCTGAAGTTTTGGAAAAAAATATTTTCCTTATCCCCTACTTTCCACACCATCGATGGGACCCCTTTGGAGACCTGCACCTCTTTCAGATACCTTGGGGTCTGGCTTGACCAGCACCTCGACTTCTCAGACCACATCGACGCGATCCACAATAAGCTGCTCCCCAAGCTGGGCGCTCTATACCGCAACCGTGGATGCATCCCACTAACAACCCGCAAAGCAATCATACAGAAAATGATCCTCACAATATTTGACTATGCAGACATAGTATACAGCATGGCTCCAAAGACCTCCTTAGCCAGACTTGACCCTCTTTTCCACGCCTTCTACCATTTTGCACTGGGCTGCACTCCCACAACCCACCACTGTGACCTCTACGGGTCCCTAGACCTACCCTCATTTCAGGATCGGAGGCAGGTGTACTGCGCTAGGTTCACAGCAAAATTCTGGGCCCAGTCCCTACCCCCTTACCTTGCAACTGCCCTTATAGCTCAACCTCCTCCCTCATACTCTCTCCAGAACTCTGACTCCTGGCTTTTCTCTGTCCCCCATATGTCCTCCTCTAAAGGACAAAATGCTTTCAAGTACCATATGACTAAAGCATGGAACTCCCTGCCAGGAGACATTAGACAATATGCTAACACCCAGCAGCAAAATTCCCTACTCAAGTTGTACTTCTCCTCCTGCTTGTGCACCTAGTTCCATAGGATGGCCCAGTTGTCCCAACTCCGTCCTTACCATGACTAGGTGTAAGTTAGTATATTCTGTATTTTTCTTGCTGCTGCACTTAGACACTATGCAATTCTAAAACATTCCATGCATTATAACTGCACAATGTCTTTACCTAGTGTGTTCTCTGTAATGCATTTTGTCTGTATATCCTGTGATATAGTATTTTGCTGTTTCCCCTACCCCCCTTCCCTAGGACGCATCTGGAATTGAGCGTTGCACCGCTTAGTATGCCTTCCTGATAAAACTTTTAAATAAATAAATTGTGAGGAGCACAAGTATGCCATCATTCCTCAGAGAGAGAGAGAGCGAGACAGAGAGACAGAGAGAACATGAAACAGTAAACACAGCAGTGGAGAGACAGTACAGAACTGTAGCCATCTGGTGAAGGAGCATACTCGCTGTCTCTCTCGCTGTCTCTCAGGTCTGTTTTTGTCGATGTCTCTGTGGCTGTGCACATTGCCAGAACAGTGCAACTCACTCCCACTCCTAATACAAGACGTGCTCTCTCTCTCTCTCTCTCTCCAAAGTGGCACAGGGACCATGGATTGTCATTTGGGTGGAAGGAGGATGTAACAGAAATCACAACTATGTCAGCAGTCAAGAGAGAGAGAGAGAGAGAGAGAAATTAAATGAAGGATACACCAGTGGAGAGAGAGACAAAATAACTACGGCTGTGTGGTGCAGGAGCACTCTCTCTCTCTTTCTCTCTCGAGTAATTGAGTAGGCTGACAGCACCAACAGAGAGAAAATGAAACTGGGGCACAGAGAAGACAGAATTGCAGCCAACTGCTGCAGGAGCACTTTCTCTGTCAGAGTTGGACATTTGCACCGGAGGGTGGAAAATAACTATTCACACTGTTATCAGGATCTCCTCAAACAAAAACATTCCCCCTACTATTCCTCCACTCTTTTAACAGAGGACTTCTGAAACACACTATAGTCACTTACTGCTTCTGAGACACAATGGAGGACACATCACTCATTCATGGTTTTGCAAAAGGCAACAGTATTTAGTATATCTAAGTATTATCTTGTATTTTATACTTTTACATGTTAATTTCCTCACTACTTCACACACGATTTACCGTCCGCTTATGCACTTTGGCAAATATGGCTGCTTTGCCGTTTTATCCATCGGACAAGACAGCACAGATCCGGTAGGTTCAATCTCTTTCTGTGCTGTGTTCTGGACTGAATTTTTGTTAATGTAATTACTTATGTTATGCATCAATTGGTCTTACTTTACCTGCCAATTTAGCTAGTCTATTACAAACCTCTAGTCTAGCCTCTTGGTGCTACTTGCTGCTGTGCGACTAGTACTGGACAAACTGTATTGCATAGTAGCTGATGTTTGACTGTTTAGACCTAGCTACTGAGCAAGATTGCTGTAGTTTTCCATTTCTGCCCTTCTGACAAACCCTGTCCCCTTCCCCACACTGGTCACTCTGCTAATTATTAATTTCTCTGCCCCACTTGTAATGCTGTCTCTCTAAACAGCTTAAATTCTTCTCTGCCTTACTTACAAACCCTTCCCTTACACCCCCCCGCTGCTGCTGCTGCTGTCCTCCTCAGATGTAAAGGTGCCAAAGCACAGAACCCCTCTCCCGTTAACTCCTCTTCTATCTCTAAATAATTGCCCTGCATTTGCCACCTCTTTACCTCATGCTTTGTCCTTTCCCATTGCCTGCCCCCCCACTGAGCTTGCTATTGTTCTCTAGCTGTATTTAATCCTCTGTCTTTTCCTCCTTGTTCCACAGACAGCCCATCTGCAGGCTTCCCAAGCTGCTCCTATGGCCCTGTCTCTCTCCGAGCAGGCCACAGCTAACAGGCCACCCGGCTGACCCGCAGACAGATTCAGGTATGCACCGGATCTCCGAAACTCATGGTTTTGATTGCCGCTGTTTTGACTGGATGCCCAGTGGAGGAGCCAGGCACTGATTGGCAGTTTCTGCTCCTTGGCTGATTTTCCAATGCCTGAGGCTTCCTGATCTCAGGGAAATCTCTTTCTGTGCTGTGTTCTGGACTGAATTTTTTCCCCCACCTCCTCACAGTATTAAATAGACCCTTGCTCCTTCCCTTTTCTCAGCCTAGCAGCTGATTGGTCACTCCACTGCTGCACATTCTTATGCTATTGGCCTCCCTGTCTTCAGTACCTGATGACCCACTTTCTTACTGCCCCTTTTTAAAGCAGTCTCACCCACAGGGTCGCACATTTGCTCTCAACGTTTTCTCCAGCCACTCCAGTTGACTCCTCTCAATTACTGCTCTAACCTGCCCTATTGTTAGGGACCTCACCCTAATTCGACTATATACCCTTTCAATTCTCCAGTTAACTCCTCTCAGTTACTGCTCTAACTTGCCCTATTGTTAGGGACCTCACCCTAATTCGACTATGTATCCTTTCAGTTCTTCCACTGCCACTGCCTATGGTGACATACTCAGTCACAGCCAAACCATCCCAGTAGCTGGCACCTTTGCCTTTGCGTAGGTTGCTAATTCAATCTATAGGCTGCAAGGACCAGACAGATCAACTGTGTCTGCTTTATGCAAAGCATCGCCATGTGAGTGCTCCACTGGCTCCGTTTTCTGTTCCTTCTTTTCCTTGTGCCATGCACAGTACACAAGCTCTCCCAATCTTTTAGCCGGGGGAAACATAGTCTTCCGGTGGGCAGTCATGTGCACCGTAACTCATCCTATAATTATCTTTGTGCTGTTAGACTCCCCCAACCTGCAGCCCTTTGTTCAAACTACTATTAGTGGCGGGACTTTGGCCGAACTGCCCCCACAGGGCATGTCCATCACTCTACTGTGCACTTACCTCTCTTTACATCTCACAGCCAGGGTCTTGGTAATTACTGTCTTAGGACAGACCAGATCTAAATACAGGGTTCTATTTACTCGGCCCGACACCCCTTGGTGATGAACATGGACAAGGGATTACAAAATTACTATTGCTGCATTTAGGAAGCTCTTAGTTTTCCTTCTGTTGTACTTAGGAGACATTGAGCTTAACCCTGGCCCAGCTAAAGTTCTAACTTTCCCATCGGATCCAGCAAAACTAAAAGGAATGTGTTTTATGCATATGAACGCATGCAGCCTGTTAAAAAAGCTTACCTTGATCCAGGCCTGGGTCAATCATACCATACCGGATGTTTTGGTGATCTCCGACTCATGGCTCAGACCCTCTATGCCTGACAGGGAAATTGACATCCTAGACTATTCATTATTTAGAGCTGACAGGCTCACTAGAGATGGAGGAGTGGCCATCTACGTCAAGGATAAATACTCTGTTTCATGCCTAGACTTGTTATCCATTGCAAACCAATTTGAATGCCTAGTACTAAAGGTTGAGATATCCTCCACTGCGCTTTGTGTCATAGGTTGCTATAGACCCCCATCTGCTGGCTCTCAAATCCTCACCCATATAACTACTATTATGGGGCATGGCTCCTTTAAAACAGTTATCCTTGGGGATCTTAACCTTGATTGGATGTCCAAGGCTGCTGCGCCACTTAAGGAGTTCTGTGATGCCCACGGGCTGACGCAACTTATTGGTGAGCCTACACGCCCTAATAAGAAGAACCCTGCTAATAGTATACTGCTTGATGTCATCTTAGTGAGTAAACTGCACCTGTTCTCCCATGCAGGAACCTTCTTCTTTGATGTTAGTGACCATAGCATCATCGCCGCGGTAAGATCAGTCTAGAATTCTCTATCCTCATCAAGGTTCTTTACAAAGAGGTCCAGACATAACTCCGATCAGTCTGCCTACCTTGATGAGCTAAAATACTCACTGCATTGGCTGGTAGGACTTTTACCTAGCTACAGTAACTCAGTCCACTTGGCATGTGACATCTTTTCTGAAATAGTGACTGGGCATTAAATAAGTATGCCCCTCTTGTAAAAGTTATGGTAAGGAGTACAACCTGTCACTGGTTCTCCTTAGAACTCAAAACAGCACTGCTGGACAGGGACAAGCTTTGGAAAAAAGCACGAACAACTAAGGTCCCGATGGACTGGTGTTACTTCAGGAAAGACAGGAATACATGCACCAAGATGATAAGAGATGCTAAGGCTTCCTTTTATCGTTCGGAACTGGATTCTGCTGCCAGGAGCTCCTCTAAATTTTGGAAGTCCATTAAAGATATGACCGGACATACCCCGGGGAACTCCCTGCCTGCAAAGATTACCTCTGGCAGTGCCACCATCTGTTACAAAATGGAGATCCTGGATGCATTTAACAACCACTTTGCCACCGCAGGGCTGGCATTTGACAACTCCCCTGCATGTTCTTTACACTCCCTGTTGGGTTTGCAAAACTCTGAACCTCTTCTTACCAACTCAATCTTTTCTCTCCAGCTTACTTTGTTGAAAGAGGTCAAAGAACTTCTATTACAGCTGGATACCAAAAAAAGTGCGGGTGCTGACTCTCTAGACCCATACTTTCTAAAGGTCACCTACCATGCTTTAGCTGTACCAATTACCCACCTATTCAGTCTCTCACTGTCCCTCGGAATCCTCCCACCCTTATGGAAAATGGCTCATGTTATCCCTCTGTTTAAATCTTGGGACCCTGTGATCTTAACAACTACAGACTGAGTTCTCTACTCCCTATACGTCCAAACTGTTGGAAAAAAATGTAAGCAAGCAGTTGAGAACCGATGTAGAAACTATGAATCTTCTAAACCTAATGCAATCTGGCTTTAGGGCACAACATAGCACCATTACGGCCCTAGCCAAAGTGACCAATGATTGGCAGTGAGACCTGGAGAATCTAAACTTTGTCTGTGCAGTGTTCTCAGACTTAAGGAAGGCTGTCAACACCGTCGATCATGGCCTGCTCCTTTCCTCCCTGAGGGCAATAGGACTGGACTCACTATCCTTGCATTGGTTTGCTGACTACTTCTCTGACTGGTGGCAGCAAGTCAGGGCACAGAAACATAGAAACATAGAATTTGACGGCAGATAAGGACCGCTGGGCCCACCTAGTCTGTCCAATTTCCTACCTAACAGATAAGCTGCAGATCCTAGTTAACCAACAGCCTACTTCCTCCTACACCCCACTAGAATTGCCTTATGTCTGTCCCATGCATTCTTGAATTCCCACTGTTTTTGACTCTACAACCTCCTCAGAAAGGCTGTTCCATGTATCCACAACCCTCTCTGTGAAGAAATAGTTCCTCACATTACCTCTGAGCTAACCCCTCTATCTTCAAATTGTGCCCCCTTGTTTTTGCAGATCTCTTTTTCTGAAAGTTGCTACCCTCTTGGACTTTGTTGATTCCCTTGAGGTATTTGAAAGTTTCTATCATGTCCCCCCTCTCCCTCCTTTCCTCGAGGCTATACATCTTTAGTTCTTTTAGTCTTTCTTCATATGTCTTCTGATGCAGACCCTGCATCATTTTGTTCTCCCTCCTCTGGACAGCCTCCACACTGTCTATGTCTTTGGGAGATGGGGTCTCCAGAACTGTACACAGTACTCCAGATGTGGTCTTACCAACTGTCTGTACAGAGGGCCAACAACTTCCTGTTTTCTACTGGTGATACCTCTCCCTATGCATCCCAGTATCCCCCCAGCCCTCCTTACTGCCTTCTCACATTGCTGGCTCACCTTTAGGTCATCTGATATGACTATCCCTAGGTCTCTTTCCATTTTTGTTGTTGTCAGTATCTCACCCCCAATTGTGTACTTTTCCTCTGGGTTTTTGTTTCCCAGAAGGTGAAACTTCTCCCCTTAAACCTCTGCAAAGAGAGATTCCCCAGGGATCGATTCTTGTTCCCCTACTATTTGCAATTTACTTAAACAACATTGACACCAACATAACTAAGGCCAATATCCATCTATTCACAGACGACGTGGTTCTTTATCTAAGTCGTCCTTCGCCAGAAGCTGCCTGTGGAGACCTACAATCTGAATTCAATCTACTTCAGAGCCAACTCCTAAACAAAAAGCTCCTATTAAACATCAAAAAAACTAAGGCAATGCTATTTTCTCCACTTCTCCATGCTGCAAACCCAGCCAGTGCTGGCTCCATTCCACAGATCACAACAATCCTGGGAGAAAACCTAGAATTTGTCAATAAATTCAAGTACTTGGGAGTGTGGCTGGACCATAGACTTTCCTTTATGGACCATATCGAAGATCTGCTAAAGAAACTGAGGCAGAGGCTTGGACTGTTTTCCAGGATTAATAATTTCCTTACTAGTGATACCAAGCAGCGGCTGGTACAAACAATGTTTCTCTCCTTGGTTGACTATGCTGACTTTCTTTATAGTCACTGCCCTGTCTCTCATCTTTCTAAATTGGATACATTGTATCACAGGGCTCTGAGATTCATTACTGGCCTATCTTTTTCCACTCATCATTGTGCCCTTTATGCTGTCGTGGGGTGGCCCTCCCTTCAGTACAGGAGAAACAGAAATGCTGTACTCTGGACGTTCAGAGCTATTATAAAAAAACTACCCCTATATATCTCTGATTGTCTTCCGCTATGCGAGCTTGGGAACTATGCACTGAGAAGCTACTCCTTTATTTCCTTAAAGGTACCTAAGCTAAAAAACGCACTTTGGGAGAATGGCTAGAAGCTTTGTACTGCCGTCTCTATGGAACAAAATACAAAAATCGCTAAAGTTTATTACCCCAGTCAGTCTATCATCCTTCAAGACACTATATGACCATTCAGTCAAGGAAATTTGCAGCTGCTTCCCCCAATCCTAAACTTCCCTGCACTTATAGTGTACCATGATGGCATTGTCCTCTCCACTACGCCTGACCTTGGGCCTCTCATTCACATTTCTCTAATACCTAATTGTGCTCCCCACCCTCCTGTCCTGTGTCCTCTCCGAGGCTTCATCTGTCCCTCGTCTATCCCCTACCACCCTGCCTGTACCCTATCTCGCCTCACCTACCACACCCCTCTTCTACCCTGTTACACTGTTTTTTTTTTTTCTTTTTTTAACTCACTGTCTGTCTTGTTACTTATGGCATTGTATGTAATATACCATTACCTAACAATTGTCCTCGTTAATACTTCCAGCTACTGTTATTAGACTCATTATACACCACGAAGGAATTGAACCACTGTTTCCAAACTGTTCTCCACTTATGACTACATTTAAATATTGTATTTCTGTATGGTATAATATTACTAAGATGTTATGTTGTGACTGTTCATATATTGTATATCCTGTGTTCCTGTGCTAACCAGGTCCATCCTGTAAATGAGCTATGCTCAATGGTGTTTGCCTGGATAAATAAAGATTTGATTGATTGATATATCCCCCACCTTCTCACATCACTTACAAAAATATTGTGCATTAATGCATGCTCCCATGGCATTATTCAGCCAATCAGATTCTGTTTCTCAGTAACCCCATGTTTTTTATTTATTTATTTATTTATTTATTTATTTTATTTATTTCGGTTTCGAAATTGCAACCTTTGAGCCAAGGAGGCCCTTTTACAAAGGCTCCATGTCTTGGTCATAAACACAATACAAAACAGAAAAACATATACAGATTTGTATACAAGCAGGATATGTAACTTAACACCAGAACAGTAGATACAGATACTGTGTAACCCCCCTACAAATGGGGGTTCCCAAAAAGTCTTCCTTGAACTTGCCTAAATGCTCACTGCCAGGCTGGTGTCCTGCGTTTTAGCAGTTTAAATGTGATTACCAGAGCTTGTATAGCCTCTCTGTACTGTCTTTTTAAGAGCTGCCTAAATGCAGCATAAGTAATCTGAGAGGCAGCTCTGTTGAAAGATGTAACTATTTGCTGAAAATCATTTGCAGTGGTAATGATAATGTAGTTTGTCTAACCTGCTTTCTTTGTAGCAAGGACTGTTTTGTTTGTCTCCACTATCTTGGTCCTGGACTGCAAATTGGACCAAACAGTACTGTTGGGACCTAAAATGTAGCCGGACTACAGGAACTGTCTGAATTCAAAATCTGTAGGAACTTTAGTTTGGAGCTTTTTTGCACCTTTTTTGCAGCTGAAGGGGGAGCTCTGGCTTTGACTGACAGCCAAATCAGCCAACCAAATCTTTTGGATCTTGGGGAAGTCCCAGGCTGCTTGCAGTTTTCAGTTAGAACTAAGCTGGAAGCTGAGCAAGAAGGAGCTGAAGTGTTTCTGAGCAGCTATCCTGAGTGGATTCTCATGGGAGAACTCTGAAAAGGCTAAGTTTTTGGCCTGCTGCTCCTGAGAGGGAGAGCAGAGAATTATTTTGGACTAAATCCAAGTTTGTGTGACTAAAGTAAGCTACTGAAGTGGGCCAGGCTCAACCTGAAGAAGACTGAATATTTTTGCTGAATGCGATTGGCCTGTCAGGAGTTCCAGCTACCCCTAAGCTCCCGGTGTGTGCAGAGACTTTGCAATTGTGCTCGGGGAGCACTTTGCCTGGTACAGTAGAATTCCCATACATGTAAATGTGCTATGAGCTGCTAGTGGGTTGTGAGTTAGTTCCCCACTATGTGAAGTGTGTTCTGCTTGCTGGAAGCTGTATCCAGCCCAAAACGGACTGCTTCCGAACTTGTCTCCATGTGGTCTGGGCTTTGCCAGACTGGCCCAGCCAGAGTACCCACTGCACAGAGAAGCCATCGACGAGAGACCTGCCTGGGGATCAGCCCCCTGCTCCACGCTTGAACAGGAATGACACCTCTGCAACTTGTGTGGGCCCTGCTTCTCCTGGCATTCCAGGTCAACCACCTGCAGTCTCAATGTTCGTCCAGCCTGTGTCCAGTCTTGGGTATCGTGAGTAAATACCAGGGTAGCTCCCTACAACAACAGCTTAATCTGAGTGTGTTATCTGATTGTCTTGTTGTTTCGTTTCCTTTACGAACTGAGCCCTCTGGCTCCGGACTACAAATATTGTGTACTGTGCATGTTGTGTTTTCCATTACAGGGCCCCAACCAGCTGCAACCCTGGGCAACTGTCCTGGCTAGCCCATCTCTTCTCTACCTGGGTACCCAGAGGTGGACTGTGTGGTGGGACTCAAAGCACATGCATAACTGCTTGATTGATATAACCTTTAAGCTAATTAACCTGAATTTGTCCCTCCCTTGTTCAAGTCCCCTGAATAAATCAGATCTAACTTTTTCTGCATGTAATCTGACCGTGATTCCAGTTTGTGCTCAAAGTACTGCACTGTTGCTATTTGCTGTGCTTAATCTTATTTTACAGGGGGGTCCCCAGGGTCGAGCCAGAGGAACCAGCCCTGGTGGTAAGTGCAAACAGTGTGGGTACTTGTGTGGTGTACCAGGGATATTGTGAAAGTGATTACTGTATAGTGTTCAGGCCACTAGAGGGGAAAGAGGGGGTTACAGTGTCCTGGAGGGCTGTGCCCAGGTTAGCTTGACCACAACCAACCCTGACTTCTGGGTGGAGGCACCCGTTTCAGAACTCAGGCCCCTTAACCTACTACTAGCCAAGCAGGCAGGGGTAGTAGCCCTTGGGATAGCGCCACCTAGGGGTTACAACTGTAAATCAAAACCAGTTGCTAAGAGCAGAGAAGTCAGCTGCTAAGTGCTGAAGGTTGGAGACGTAGCAGCCAGAAGTGGCTTTGTTATGACAGATTCCAAGGGAGTGTAATGGAGAAGAGGGAAAAGAGTGGGGGGGTAATGTATGAGAGTGGTGGTAGACAGGTTTAGCTGGGAGGATGATGTTGAGGTGAGAGACTGAGGAGAGGCAGCAGGGGGAGAGTCACCAAGTCAGGAGACAAAATCTTTACTTGGGGGGGTGGAGAAGAGTGGGGGTGACAGTGGATGGGAGTAGGGGATGACTTGGGGAAGAAGGCATGTGAGGAGGCCAGAGGTTGGTTTCTAAGCATAGCAGTTGCAGTTGCTGGAGCCAGCCAGGTGGTGATGTAGGGCTTTCTTAAATGGGATGATGGTTTTATGTTGGAGGACGGTGGCAGGTAGGTCATTCAGCCATTGCAGGCTGTGATAAAAGAGGGAACGCTGGGCCAGGGAGGTTCTTTTAAATGTACATGTAGTAGGCCCTTCACAGAACTTCTCATATTTTTGTAAGTTAGGTTGTGTTGGAATAGTGTAGTGGAAGAATCAGGTGTTTGTCCTAGCAGGGCTTTTTTCCCCAAGTAGGCAGGCTTGGTATTTGGTCCTTAGGGTAAGGGCAAGCCACCCTGTCGAGAAATATAGGCTGCAGGTATGAGTGTGATGATCAACTCCCAGTACGAGCCTGCAGGCTTTCCTGAGAAGAAGTTTTACGCATTTGAGCGAGGTCTCAGAGGCTGTATTATATATGACTAGGCCATAGTCAATTATTGACAATATGGAGCTCTGAGTAATGAGCCTGAGGGCCTCTGGAGTCATCGCCTTTCTGTGCCGGTATACGATCCCAAGTCTGATGTTAGCAGATTATATGATGTGGTCAATATGGGAAGCAAAGGAGAGGGAGTCATCAATGTGGA
This sequence comes from Neoceratodus forsteri, assembly GCA_016271365.2. Taxonomy (NCBI): domain Eukaryota; kingdom Metazoa; phylum Chordata; order Ceratodontiformes; family Ceratodontidae; genus Neoceratodus; species Neoceratodus forsteri. The sequence goes on from CM028131.1 coordinate 648,379,409, forward strand.
TACCAAGATATCTGAAGTTAGAGACCTGACCTAGGACGTCACCTTCATGACTTAGGATGATCACGGAGTGGGCAATCTTTTTGGACCACTGGGATGAGAAGTACCTAGATTTCATTTTTTTGTAATTTAATAGAAGCCTGTTATGCGAAAACCAGGCCTTGAGTTTTGAGAAGCTGTCTTGAAGAGCATTATTTGTGTCATGCAGGTGGTGACCAGGGACAGATATCACTGTATTTCATTTGCACAGAGCAGCATTTTGGCCAGGCAAGCACTAGGGAGACAGTTGATAAAGAGACTGAAGAGCAAGGGCCCAAGGATTGATCGCTGGGGAACCCCAAGTGTTATGTTCCGAGGTTCAGATGTGACTCCCTTTATCTTAACATGCTGATTTCTATTAATGAGGTAGCTAGAAAATCAAGAGATTGTGTTGGCTGACAGGCCAAAGGTGGAGAGGTTTTCAAGCAAGAGCTTGTGATTGACATTGTCGAACACTTTGGTTAGAGCTATAAAAATAGACCCCACCATCATACCAGAGTCTAGTGTGTCGTAGAGAGAAATGAAGTCTGTGAGTGCTGTGATAGTACTGTGGTCTTTACGGAACCCGTGCTGTTGTGGACAAAGTAGTCTGTAGTTGTGCAGGTATTCTGTGAGCTGGTCTGACACCAGTGTTATAATGTGCTGTATTAAATACCAGGCGCTCAAGTTAAAATTACATTACTGCACTGTCCTACAACACAGTACTACCTGAAAAATCAGTAATCTTCTTCTGCTTTGTGTGTTTCAGTGTAGGATTCAAAATTAAACAGAAAGCTAAAGTCAACCTTTACGTTTGACAAAATGAATTTTCTTACTGTGGCCATCGTAGATAGCACCTTGACTGTGGTTAAGATGTTAAGGTGGACTGTTTAAGGTGATACTGTACAAAATATGCACTTAAAAGCTGGGCTGGGGGGGGCGTGGTTTGGACGTTGAGGAAGATGGATGCCTAAATAGACAGCTCGCTCCCTGGCTAGGCTAATCCTCAAAATAATGTCGGCATCCAGGGCTCCACTTGCTCTCTAAAGCATGAGCATTCATCCTTAACTGCTGCCCATCTGACTGGTGTGGACATTATTGTGTCTTGGATTCAGTAAATTGTCATTTGGTGCTGGTCCCTATGTGGCTCGATCAAGAACAAGGGTAGGCCCCTATCCCCGGTCTTTATCGTGAACGGACCTGGAATTGGGATTTTAGCAAGTGGATAGTCCCTGTGTGCTGCCGGCAACGTCCACAAACAGGGCTGACACTGAGTCTCGGTCTTCGCTGTCTGTAGAGCAGTGCAACTCCACTCCGGCATCCATTATGGCCTCCTACAAGCAGAACACAGAAGGCCTGACCAAAGAAGCCCTGGATCCACGCACTGGGCTGCCCAACATGGGCAGTTCTCTACAGCATATAACAACGCTCCTAGAAACGTTACTGTCCAGAGTTGACTCTATCTCCTCCACCCTAGCGGGCACGGTCACTGAAGTGAAGGTCCTCAATGATAAAATGAATGTGGTCGAACAGAAAACAGAGGACTTGGAGCATAACCAGGCCACAATCCTACAATGCCTGCAGGAACATGACCACAAACTTGCCACGCTCTGGCACCTGGCGGATCAGGAAAATCGAAGTAGATGCAACAATATCAGAATATTAAACAGCCCTGAGGGCCTGGAGAGGCCTAACACTGAGCGGTTCCTTAACGAGGAAATACCCAAAATGTTGGGTGAGAGATGGCATGGACCGATAGATGTAAAGACAGCGCATAGAATACCTGGTGGTCCCTGATCTAGAAATGCAGCCCCGCGCTCCATAATTGCATACCTGCTCAAATACTCTACAAAAGAGAGGGTGTTAAGAGCTGCTAGGGATATTGGGGACATCAAATGGCGAGGAGAAAAAATATCCTTCTTCAGGGACTTCTCTGCAGAGGTAGCAGCCCGAAGAAAGGCCTTCATTCCCATTAAGAAAATACTAGCACAACATGGGTTCAAATACGGGTTTCGTCAATTGTCCTACCTGTTTGTCTCCAAAGAGGGAAAGGAAATAACAGCTGAGACGCCTTCTGAAGTGGAGAGGTGGATTTCCCAATACTGGCCTAGACTCCCTCTGAAAACTTCAACTCCCAGAAGGCTTTGGAACCCAGACCAGCTGAATCATGATAGGGGAAACAAAATCGCTAGCAGCAACTCTGAGATGGACTACTTTAATACCCGGACAGTCCTGCAAATAAACGAGTCCCCCAAGTCCACTTGCTCTGTCAACTGGATGTACAACACTCTCAAAGGCCAGTAAGCTTTAACTACTAGCTCCCCTTCTCCTAGGCCGCAGCGGGGCTTAGGGCAGACAACTAGTATAAGGCATTGGTCGCAGGGCGACCTCGACTCTGCCCTAGACGGTCCAGAGACAGCCCCACTTGCTAAGCAAATGAAAGATGAACTCTTCCTCCTCAGCCAAGAGGAAAGTGCTGATATCTTGGATGACCTTATAATGGAAGAGGTTGCTGTCAACTCCTGGGCTGAATTTCCCTATGGAACGAATGAACACTCAGACATGGAGGAGCTCCCAGTCAAGCCAGGACTCCTAACGTTTGCGGAAGCGCTCTCTAAGTACCTGCATGTACCAACTGCTGACTTAGCCCCGAGGGAAGAGACTACTCCACCGGACTGAATACTCAAAGTGTTTTTCTATTGGTTATTAAATTGAAAATGTCCAGCTAGTAAACTTTGATATCCAGGAGCATATGAGTGGGGTAGGGGACTGAGGCATCATGAGACGACCCATATGGGTCAACAGCGAGAATGCAGTCCATGCATTGGGGGACTGAGGGCTTACAGATGTGGACTTTCCTTCTGGATTGGTACATCTACTAGAAGGAAATCAGGCACTATTGATGACCATCCTGAATCCAACCCCCCCCCCCGGAATTACAGGCTCTCCGGGATCAAAAACCAGAGTGCCACCTCGCTACTTGCCCCACCAGTATATATGAATTCTGTCTGACTAAGGCACTAAAATGTGCCAGATGCATGGTACAGTTTTGTTCCCCTTCCCAATCCTTTTTCCCT